>OY288265.1:107932257-110332257 GCA_958450335.1 Hibiscus tridactylites | reverse complement strand
ATCTAGCTAGAAATCTAAACTTAACCACATGTATATGTCACGCCTAAGAAAGTAAAAGAAATTAATTTTAACTCAAAAAAAAAACATCTTAAAATATAAAAATAGTGACGTTCCATAACCTATCAGATATATAATCACATTAAACTAAGTATAAAGTTGCAAGATTCCAATTCTAACTCAATTTAATCACAAGTCCACACGTGATGGATCAAGACAAAACAATGAAGATTAATGTCAGACACGTGTACGGAAAAAATGAGTACAGTGTACAGGCGACAAACGAACCTGCAATAACATCGGCCCCACCGCTGATGAACTTGGAAATACTATGGAGAACCACATCGGCACCGAGTCGAGCCGGGGAAAGAACCATCGGGGCGAAGGTGTTGTCCACCACCACCGTGGTTCCCTTTTCGTGCCCGATTCTGCTTAGCTCCGGAATGTTGGCCACGGTGAGGGTTGGATTCGACATCGACTCGAAGTACAAGACTTTGGTCTTTCCTTCGACGATGGCGTTTTTCACCGCTTCGAGATCGCCGATGTCCACAAACGTGGTCGTGATATTACAGGCTCTGGGCAGGAAATGCGTCAGAAGTGCATGGGTGCCGCCGTAGAGCGTCCTCGATGCCACCACATGTCCGCCGCTGCTGCAGAGCTGCAACAGCACGGATGATATAGCTGACATACCTGTCATAACGAAATCAAATTATGGTTTATTAACGAACTCCCTTTTTTTAAAGATACGGCGGAGGAGTGGTTGATTAATTACCGCTAGCGGTGCAATAGGCAGCTTCGGTTCCTTCGAGGGCTGCCATGAGACGGCCAAGGTTCAACACGGTGGGGTTGAAATGACGACTATAGATGAAGAAATCACGATCGGGGCCGAGCTCACCGGCGAACATACGGCGCATGGTTTCAGGTTCCATGACGGTGAAGGTGGCGGAGGCTTCGATGGACATGTTAACGCCACCATGCTCGCCGAATTCATGGCGGGCGCTGGCTAATGCTGCGGCAGGGTCGTTTTCCGTTGCCATTGTGGGCAACATTGATTTCTTCGCCACGAAAACTTCATCACCGTCAAAATCATCTGCCCCCGTACCTCTTTTCTGGCCGGCGAAAACATGGCCACGGCTCTTGGTTTCTGCCATAGTCAAATTCAACCAGAGTAAAATCGAGGATTGGTTTGAGAGTGAGGGAATTAACGAGGGCTTTTGTGAAGAAATGTGGAGGATTTTAAGGTATATATAGAATAAAATTCGTCAGACCTTACATATGCCCTTACATATACTCTAACATTAAAAAATATTACAAAATTAAATTACAATCTCTAACCTTAAATTCTAAATCCTAAATCATACGCCTTATACTCTAAAAAATACACCCTACCCTAAATTTCTTAAACCCTAACTACAACCTCTAACCTAAAACTCTAAACACTAAACTTAATTTTAAGCGTAAGAGCATATGTAGGAGCGCCGAAAAAGGACAGATAATTTCCATCTGTATATATAAAAGCTGAGAATTGAAACAAAGGTAAGAAAATTTTGTTTAGAAATTTAATAAATTTAGGAATTAATTACAAACAATATCTAATCTGGATAGAAATCTTTGCCTCTTTTTTGTGCCCTATTTATGTCTTACGTTTAAAATTAAATTTAGAGTTTAAAATGTTAGGGTTGTATGTATTTTTAGGGTATAAAGTATAAAGTTTTGGGTTTAAAATTTAAGGTTAAGACATAAAATTTAATTTTATAATATTTTTTTAGTATTGAGACATAAATAAAAGTACCAAAAAGAAACATACAATTTTTATTCATCTAACCTCTAACCTGGCGTTACCTGAATTGTCTTAAAATTAAATACAATGAATCCAGTCACCTTTCTTATCATCATTTTTTTTCCATTTCATATGGTAAAAAATGTTCGGAAAATTCTGTCTTTCTCTGTAAGATTGGAACCTTTTTACTTTTATTTTTTTTAATACAATATTTGTATTAATTAAGTTAAGCTTTGATATTTTATCATCATCCAAATAAATCGTCTTTTATTTATATTCATGATTATAAGTCAAACATCCAAATCAGCTGGGTAAGGTTTATTTTACAAATAATAAAACACAATTCTTTTTAAAAGAGTCGAGGAAATTAAGATTAAATATCGGAAGAAATAAATTATCTAAATTTAAATTAGCAAAGATTTAGGGCATGCTAAAAAATTGTTAGCAGAAATTAATTAAATTGGGGGATTAAAAATTATTCAATCATAATTGTACATGGTGTCATGTATGATGAAAAATTAAAATAATTGTAGATGAGTTTTTTTCTCGTATTTTAAATGTATATAAATTTGATTATTCTTTTTACAGAATGAAAAATTTATTCAATTTAAGGATTAATTAGACTTAAGAAATATTTCAACTAAATATTTCAGTTCAACTAATATATTTAATATTTATCTTACCCTAATTTTCTGTAGCCGCTCATTATCATTTCACTGCCGATTGTAATTTTTTTCTTTTTTGATTGGTGGTCGATGACCAATTTTAGTATTAGTTGTTGACTATTGAATTTATTATTTTTTCTTATTTTTTATTTTTTTATATTTCAATAATAATATATGCTTTTGTGGCACGCGTTTCCTTTGTCATCGTGACACGCATTTTTCTTTGTCCTTGTGATATGTTTTTCTTTGTCCTTATGATATGTTGTATAAATATTTTCAAACACGCATTTTTTCGGTTTGTTTATGTTTTTCATTATGTCGCTAAATTCGAACACTTTTTAAAATTTTGAACAATTTAATCTACGGGTGTCTATAAACTTATTTAAATTTAAGGTCGAACAAATATATTATCTTATACTAAATAAAATTATCAAAAAAATGTTCCTTGGAACTAAAATAAACTTTTAGTGTGATACATAAACCACTAGTTAACTTCAACCTGTTTTTTTTTTCTCTTTTTGGTTAACTACTGCAATGATCACTTATGTTTTTCCCGATAATAGTTTTGTTCATCGATTTTTAAATTTGACCAACAAGGTCACTTATATTTTTGATCTGTAAACTTATAGTCACTGAAACGTTTGTTGTCGTTAAACGTTAATGGAAGGTTGATCTGACACAATAAAAATAAGGATAAATTACCTAGATAGTCACTAAACTATTACTTCACTCATATTTTGACAACCGAAATAAAAACAATTTGTATAATTATACATTTAATCCTCCATATTTATAAATTACAATTTATTTATTTCTTCTCCCCTCCACCGTTTGTTGTCGTTAAACGTTAATGGGAGGGTGATTTGGCACAATAAAAATAAGGATAAATTACCTAGATAGTCAATAAACTATTATTTCACTTCTATTTTGACCATCGAAATAAAAACAAATTGTATAATTACACATTTAATCCTCTATATTTATAAATTACAATTTATTTATTTTTTCTCCCTTCCACCGTCTTTCATATTCTTCCTCATCTAACCCAATCTCTAATTTTCAACTATATTAATTCTCAATTCACACCGTAATTTTTTTATACTAATATTTTCTTCTCGACACTAAGTAAGCCACTGTCTACTCTACAATTCAGATAAGAAAATAAGCATTTTCACCCGGTTTAGAACAAGTTTTGACCGATCAAAGTATTTTCTTCTATTTTCTATGACCCACCAAGCAATTTGACTTCCTCCATCTGGGAAATGTACAATATATTGATCTAAAACCAACATTACAAGTAAGTAGAGCACAACTTAAAGCTTAATAAATCCTGCGACCATACAGGTATCTAACAAAAAAGCTGCAACAATATATCATATAATGGTTATAAAAAAGAAAATTTCATTAAGAATCATGATTAAAGTAATACTCGAAAAACATAATAAAATATAGAGGGTGGATTGGAATTAATGTACGGTGTGAATTGAGAATTAATATAACAAATAATTAGGGATTAAATTAGATGAAGAAGAATATGAAAGATGGTGGAGGGAAGAAGAAATAAAAAATTATAAATATGGAGAATTAAATGTGTAATTATACAAATTATTTTTATTACGGTGGTCAAAATAGTAGTGAATTAATAATTTAGGGTCTATCTAGGTAATTTATCATTCTTTTTATTGTGTCATATCATCCTCTCGTTAATATTTAACGGCAACAAATGTCACAGTGACCATAAATTTACAGATCGAAAACATAAATGACCATAACAGTCGAATTTAAAAATCAATGACCAAAATTATACTCAAGGAAAACATAAATAACAATCACATTAATTTAGTTAGAAAATGGCAATACGCCACATTTACTTTGATTAAATCCAGTTAGAAAATGGAAGAGGACAAAGAAAACCCGGTCCATGTGTTTGGAGGGTCAAAATTAATTTTCCACCTAATAATTAATAAAAAAACACTTGAATTTTAGTATATAAAAAATAACTTTTGAAAACAAATTATTGAAGTATCTTTTGACTTTTGATGTTGAAAATTTAGTTTAAATCTAAAATGACAAGTTTAACCTTTATTCATTCTTAAACTCAACATTCACTTTTTTAAGAACATTTTTGATAATATATCTAAAATAGACATTTTATCTTTCCAACAATATTTTTTAACAATAATAACAAACATTAAATACTTAAACCAAACTTTTCATAATTATTTTTCTACAACACTTTTTAAAATTATTTTTCACTCAAATTTTCATAATCAATATCAAAATAACCCTAAGGGGGCGTTTGGTTCACGAAATGTAAGATTACCTCTTGGAATAAGATTACCGGAATGTAACATTACCTGACACATTACTGGGAATGTTACATTACCTTGTTTGGTTCATTTGGTAGGAATATAAGATTGTAGTGTTTGGTTGGAGGAATATAAGATTAATTAGAAGTAAAATTTACTAATTTGTCCTTATGATATATTTTCTTTTTAACAAGTTTAATTTTTAATTATTAAATTAAAAATATTTACATAAAAAATTATAGAACTATTTTCGTTACATTACCTAAAATTTGCAAAAAAAATAATATAATTAATATTATTAAATCATTTTTAAAAAAATGTTTTATATTTATATACATTTATTCCTTTTTAAATTTTTTGAACATCAAAATATTAAACATTTAACATGCTTAGATTTTTATTTTTTTATTACTTTCGACCATTTATCAAATAAATTAAAGTGAATAATAAAACAAATCTAAAAGTAGTAAAAATGATAAAAATAAATTAACTTATTGATTTTTTTAAGATAAAAAATACCTTATAAATCAAATAATAAAATTAATAACATCAAGTTTTAACGCATTCAGTCTCAAGCAACATACAATCTCATCCTATAACTCTAAAATCATCGTAAATACAATATTAGTAAAATGTAATATTAAATATTACAACATTATCTAAATATATACAACACCATTTATATATTAAACTAATATTAAATATAAATATTTAATAAATTTACACCATAAATAATTAGTTACCTAATTAAAAATGCAATAAAGGATCAACATGAACATAATTCATAATTATAAGGGTAATATTGTCTAAAGGGAAGGAATTGTGTAATACCTAAGAAAATGAAGGGAATAGCATCCCCACCATTTAAGGGGAAAAGAGCCACTATTGGGAAAAGAATAATACCTCTTAGTGGGAATCCTCCTAAACCAAACATGGGAATGTAAGTCTGGAAAAAATTATTACCTCTGGTAATCATTTTTACGCGAACCAAACACACCCTAAGTGACAAGTATAAACACAACATATCTCGAGTGGGTCCAGGAATTCTATTTTTCTGCCACTTAGGCCTAAATCGTGAGTGACAGCCTTCAACACCATGTTGCTCATACCAATCCTTATCCTATCACCCAACGGGTCATCACCTTTTTTTACGAACATAAATCATATACATATATATATATATATATATATATATATATATATATTAAAAAATAATTTTAAAATTTAAGGTTAAATTTTAGAATTTATGGTGTAGTGTTTAGTTTTTAAGATTTAGAGTTTATAATTTAAACATTAAAATTATAGTTTAATGTTTAATTTTTTAATGTTGGAGCATTTATGAGACACCAATAAAGATAGAAAATTTTTATTCCATTTTTTTCTTTATATTTTTTAGATAGTTAGATAATATTAAATGAATAATTAAAATTAACAATAAATTACTGAAAAAAGTTTAAAAAATAAATTATTCCCAATCATCTATCTATCACTATCCAATAATTAAAAAAATATATTTTATACGGTATAAATAGATGGTAATCCATATACATGTATATAACAAATAATACAAAATTTCACCATAATCTTGAAAGTCTATTGATGGTGACCTCCAAACATGAGGGAACTGCTGCTAGTGGAGATGGGATGGGAACTAGATAAAAGAAAGAAGAAAATATAAGCGGGTTTATGATGGGTAGATGCGGAGCTCCCTTAGGTTCGAGGGCGTCTCGGCCCCTATTATAAAATTAAAATATTTTATAGATTTTAGTCTAATAATAATTTAATTTTTGTAAAAATAAATATTTAAATTTAAAATACAAGGATTTATTAATTTTATAATCAAGTATAAGTTAAACTAAAGAATAATGAGTTTGTATTCTCAAATTCTTTAGTCTAATAACAATTGTTTGGTTTTTGGCACGACCTAGAATAATTTAATTATTTATGTTTAGGGATGAATTTAGGGGTGTTAGAGGATGGCATCTCTATAAATTTTAAATTTTTATATAGTTTATAAATTTTTTTTGTATTTTATATTGATTATTTAATTTGATTCTCTGAAATTATTAAATTTATATATAAATTTATTAAGTATAAAAGTTCACACGCTCACCTGTTTTTATTTATATTTAACTTTTTTAATATTTTAAAAATAATTATAAAATAATATTTGTTTATAAAATTTTTGATACATTTTTAATAAAGAATGATTGACTAATAAAATATATGTGAATAAAAGTACTAAGATATGAACATTTTAATTTATTTCTTCGTGTTGTATCTTTCTAAGATCACTTACAAACGAACGGACCAGCGAAGATGCACGTTGAAAATGACTTGGTAGTTTCAAGACTGAAAGGGGAAAAATTAAATGGTATAAGTAAGGCCACGTGGTTGCATATACTCCTAGAGAAAAAAAAAACTCACGTGATTAAATATTTGTAAAATAAATGAATCTTAACGTACTATAATTGTTTTTAATTATCCAAGAAATTATTGTTATATTTATTATAAGGGTAAACTACTTAAATGACCATCTTGCAAAAAGTAGCGATACGACCACATTACTTTTTTTCGAAGTAATTAAACCATCAAATTATTTAAATGGTATCAATTTGACCACTAGCCGTTAGAGACTAACGGCAGGGTGACGTGGCCAGTTAAAAAAAGGGTATAATTTTATATTTAATCCATGCTATTTACATATTCTTTCAATTTAGTCCTACTTTTAAATTAATAAATTATTTAATTAAGTGGTGACACATGTCAACACCTTATTGGATGATTTTAATTATTTATATTTAATTTTATTAATTTATTTTCCTCCTCCAATCAGGTGGTGACACATGTCACCACCTGTTTGAAGGAGAAAAACAAAATTCAAGCTTTTGCTTGAGAATATATTCGAACCTTCGTGTTCAAGGAAAAAAGGCAGTGGCTTAGACACTGCACCAGGCACATCTTTATACTTTAAATCACCAGACTTTTTATATATCTCTTCTTGGTTTTTACATCTATAAGCGTAAAGGCCGAACCCTAAACATTAAGTTCACTAATTTATTGTAACCCCCTCGTCCCGGTCCGGTCGGATGACCGGTCCGAGTGGGCCACACGGGGAAAACCGAAGCGAAACCCGTTAGGGCTTCCCCTCGGTTAACGACCCAGAAAATTTCTTTTAACTTTAGTCTTGTCTAGATGCATATATAATTCCTATGTGAAGCACGACAGCAGAAGAAACAGACTACGAATCATTTACCGACCAAACAAAACATAA
Source organism: Hibiscus tridactylites (assembly GCA_958450335.1). Classification (NCBI taxonomy): domain Eukaryota; kingdom Viridiplantae; phylum Streptophyta; class Magnoliopsida; order Malvales; family Malvaceae; genus Hibiscus; species Hibiscus tridactylites. The sequence goes on along the minus strand of OY288265.1, from coordinate 110,324,232 downwards.
CAGTCCATTTTACTTCATTACAGCAGGCCGTTTCGAAACGCCCATAGGGTGTTCCGAAACGCCTTGACTTGGTCAACAGGCCAGGGTCAACCCCAAGGTGACCGTTCCGAAACAGGGAAGACCCGTATCGGAACGACCTTGACGGTCAATATCTCGTGGTCAACGAGATTTGACCGTTTCGGAACTTCAAAGGCCCGTTTCGGAACGGCTTCATCTCGCCAATTTCTCAAAATTCCAGTAGCGAAAATGTTCCGGAACGACCCTCATCCGTTTCGAAACGGCAGGCCATATACACAGGGGCCGTTTCGGAACACGGGGACCCGTTCCGAAACACCCCCTGTCTGCAGATTTTCTGGGCTGTTTTGAGGCACAAGGATGCCCCAAAACACCTCCAAAACATCAAGCAACATCAAGACAAGACAACTTAAGGCATAGCAACCATGCAAGCATGCTTCAACAATATCTAGACATGTCTAATACCAAAGCAACAATCCACAACATGTATTCATTCAAGCTATATTCAAGCACAAGTAGAAACTCTTAAGCATATGCCAACATATCAAGCAAGCAAAATAGACATAAGTTAACATTCATCATGGCTACACAACCATGCATAAGCAATATATATAAAGGAGTCTACACATGCTCCTAACAACCAACAACAACCAACACATCCCATTGCTTAAACTATTACTTGTCTTAGCAAAAACCATACTTGATGAACTCAAGTCCAAAACCACACTTGGAGGCCCTCCTCTTGCCCGAGCAACCCACGAACTAAGGATCTGTAATGTTGAACAAAGAGAGCGTAAACAATGATGCTTAGTGAGGGTAAGCTCTAAAAACAAACCTCAACATTGCAGGGTCCGAGCACGATCTAGCCAAGGCATCACAATCATACCAAAAGTCCACAAGACATAAATGCATGAGCAATATATCACAATTTAACATTCAAGCAGCTCAATATATCTCAACACATTGATATACATATCAATCAACATTGGCACCTAGTTAATACCCGAATACGCGGATAGACACGTTGGAAACTCATATCCAACAACCACATTACCTCGGTGGGATTTCATTCATCAACGGCCTCGCGGAGGGGATTCCACTCATCCTCACGCCCTGTCGATGGGATTCCACTCATCACCGACTATATTTAAATACAATTCCGGGCGGACCCGTACTCCTCCTTGGTGACTCAACGCCACCAAGGCCACGCGCGACTTTAGACTCATGTGTACACACTAACATCCTAATGATCGATCATTTGTATCCAAGTTTACTAGTGCCAATATTTACCCACATCACAATACTCATTTCATAAACCTTGTGCTTAGCACATACTCACCAACAACCATCATTATGCATGTCTCAAGCATCATAAGTCCAATCTCATTTCACATGTATAAAGCAATATACATAGACATTCACATCGCAATTTATGCAAGACATACACAACCATAAGATGAGTTCAACCAATGGCTCTAGATCAAGTTTAGGATTAGGCTACCATCCTAATCCTAACACTAGGTGGGTCTACCAAGCCCAACCTAGTCCGTATACTCGAACCAACCAATTTTTAAACCGTTTAAAACAATTAACCACTCACCTAAGTTTCCAAGCCCAAAGACCAAGCAAGCACAACCTTCAACTTCCCGGATTCACCTCCGATGCCTCGCCGATGCCCAAACTTGATTCTAACCAAACCCAAACACAAACAAAACGTCCACAATCAATATATCATCAATGGAATTAACCCGGATTAACATCAACAAGCATCCAACACTCAACACAAGCCCAAAACAGAATTTTTCGAGTAGCCTACTTAACCCACCGAAATCTCCCATTTCAAGCCTCCAAACAAGCCTCAATTACATCCAAAATGATCCTCATATATCATACTACCTACAGCCCTCAACAACCAACCTTAAACAGCCCCAAAACACACTTTAGAACCCTCTAAAAACCCTCTCAAAACCCAATTCCGAAAATTGCCCCAAATCATTTGAAATTCATATATGTAGTATCATTTGGCCTCTATACACCATTACTAAACATATTAAATCAAAACATTTAACTTTGCAACATAAAGACACCATTTTTAATCAAAACATTCAAAATCTCTATTTTCTAAAAACTTCATGAAAATGAAAATGAAAATGAAGGGTACTTTTGTGAAGGGAAAGATGAGGGAAAGTCAAAAATACCATTGCCTTTTAATTTGGAGTTGGAAATGGTGGAGCTTTTGGATGGAACAGTGGATTGAAGAGGGGGAGCTTCTTTCACGTTAGAGAAGAAGATGAATAGGGAAAATAGGAAGAATGGGTGTTTTAGTTGTTTCTTTAAAACCAAGGCTAAAAGACCATACTGCCCTTAATGAAATGGGACATTCACAAGGGCACACCATTAGAGGCTATTTAGGATTAAATTTCAAAACTTGATCCACATTAAATTAACCAATTTGAAAACGAAACCTGAAATTGTAAAGAACCCTTTTAATTATGAAAACCGAGCCCGGATAATATAAAAATATTATTTTTTCACCTAACCCCTAAACCCGGGTGTTACAACTCTCCCCCACTTAAGGAAATTTCGTCCCCGAAATTACCTGGTGGAAACAGATACGGAAACTGCTCAACCATATCCGCTTTCCTCTCCCACGTGGCCTCTTCCACACCTCTATGCCTCCACAACACCTTGACCAACTCTATGGTCTTGCCACGCAACACCTTGCTATCCGAAGCAAGTATCTCAACGGGCTCTTCATTATAAGACAAATCCGGATTCAACTCTATCTCCTCAACGGGCATCACATGAGAAGGATCTGATCTATACCTCCTAAGCATAGACACATGAAAGACATCATGGATCTTCTCTAGCTCAGAAGGTAACCTCAACCGATAAGCTACGGGCCCAATCCGCTCAACTATCTCATACGAACCAATGAACCTCGGACTTAACTTGCCTTTCCGGCCAAATCTCATTACCTTCTTCCACGGAGATACCTTTAGAAACACTTTCTCACCCACTGAGTACTCAACCTCTTTCCTCTTCAAATCTGCATAGGACTTCTGACGATCGGAAGCTGCTTTCAAACGGTCACAAATCAACTTCACTTTTTCTGTGGTTCCTTTAAGCAAGTCTGGCATAGGTAACAACCTCTGACCTATCTCAGCCCAACAAATCGGAGTCCTACACCGTCTACCATACAAAGCCTCATAGGGTGCCATCTGAATACTAGACTGATAACTGTTGTTGTAAGCAAACTCAACCAACGGTAAATGCTTCTCCCAAGAACCCTGAAAATCAATCACACAACAACGAAGCATATCCTCTAGAATTTGTATCACTCGCTCTGACTGCCCATCGGACTGCGGATGATAAGATGTGCTGAAATGCAGACGACTGCCCAAAGCACTATGCAAACAACTCCAGAACCTCGAAGTAAATCTAGGATCCCTATCTGAAACTATAGACTTCGGAACCCCATGAAGTCTCACAATCTCACGAATGTACAAGTTTGCCAACTTGTCTAAGGAATCCGTAGTGTTCACTGCTAAGAAGTGAGCACACTTAGTGAATCTATCAACAATCACCCACACCGAATTCTTCTTCGAAGGAGACAAAGGCAACCCCGATACAAAATCCATGGTGATTCTCTCCCATTTCCATTCCGGAATCTTCAAAGGCTGTAGCAAACCTGAAGGAACCTGATGTTCTGCCTTCACTCTCTGACAAACCATGCAACGGCTCACATACTCGGCTACATCTCTCTTCAAACCAACCCAATAGTAATCATTCTTCAAATCTCGGTACATCTTGGTACTACCCGGATGCATAGAAAAGGGACTCGAATGCGCTTCACTCAAAATCTGTCGTCTCAACTCAACATCTTCCGATACAACAATTCTATCTCTAAAGCACAACAAACCCTCACCACTGAAACTATACTCGGTCGGTCTTCCTTCGGCTATGTCCTGAACATGAGGAACTAGGCTCACATCTTGCAACTGCTTCTCTCTAATCAACTGAATCAAGGAAGGCTTCACTTGCAACTCGGTGATCAGACCACCATCATCGTACACACTCAATCTAGCAAACATAGCTCTCAACTCAACGGCCACTTTTCTACTCAAAGCATCGGCTACTACGTTTGCTTTACCTGGATGGTACTCAATAGTCAAATCATAATCTTTTAACAACTCTAGCCATCTCCTCTGTCTCAAGTTCAACTCTTTCTGTGTCATCAAGTACTTCAAGCTCTTGTGATCGGTGTAGACTATACACTTCTCACCGTACAAATAGTGACGCCAAATTTTCAATGCAAATACAACTGTGGCTAGCTCTATGTCATGTGTAGGATAGTTCTTCTCATGAATCTTCAACTGTTTAGAAGCATAAGCAACAACTCTCCTATCTTGCATCAAAACACATCCTAAGCCTACGTAGGAAGCATCACTATAAATCACAAACTCCTTACCTGAAACAGGTTGTACTAACACTGGTGCATTGGTCAAAGCTTCTTTCAATTTTTCAAAGGCCTTTTGTCTTGCATCTGACCATTCAAACTTGACTCCCTTTTGCAACAACTTAGTCAAGGGAGCAGCTACTCTAGAGAAGCCATCAACGAACCTCCTATAGTAACCAGCTAATCCTAGGAAACTCCTAATCTCGGTCACAGACTTAGGTTGTTTCCACTCAACAATAGCCTCAATCTTCGACGGATCAACTCGGATGCCTTCGGCCGAAACAACATGGCCGAGAAATACAACCTCTCGAATCCAGAACTCACACTTACTGAGCTTCGCATACAACTGATTGCTCAACAATCTCTGTAAAACAAACCTCAAGTGCTCATCATGCTCTTCTTCTGTCTTCGAGTACACAAGTATATCATCAATGAAGACAACCACAAACCGATCTAGATAGTCTCTAAAAATTCTGTTCATCATATCCATGAATGCTGCTGGTGCATTCGTGAGCCCAAATGGCATCACGAGAAACTCATAGTGACCATATCTAGTCCTAAAAGCTGTCTTCGGAACATCACACTCTTTCACTTTCAACTGGTAGTACCCGGATCTCAAATCTATCTTCGAGAACACTAAAGCACCCCTCAACTGATCAAACAAATCATCTATACGAGGCAACGGATACTTGTTCTTCACAGTCAACTGATTCAGCTGCCTATAGTCAATACACATGCGCATGCTACCATCTTTCTTTTTCACAAACAACACTGGAGCACCCCCACGGAGAACTACTAGGCCTAATGAAACCACGGTCTAATAATTCTTGCAACTGACTCTTCAATTCTTTCAACTCTTTCGGAGCCATACGATACGGAGCTATCGAAACTGGACTAGACCCTGAAACTGTCTCAATCACAAACTCAACATCTCTGTCAGGAGGCAAACCAGGCAACTCTTCGGCAAACACATCTGGAAAGTCACACACTGTTCTTATATCTTTCGGTCTAGCTTCACTCATGTCTGGATTCATAACATAAGCTAAATAGGCCCCACATCCAGAGTCCATTAACCTATGAGCCTCTAAAGCTGACACCACATTAGACAAGAACTTAATGTTCTCGCCCACTACCACTACCTCATAGTCATCCGAAAGCTTCAAGGAAATTCTCTTTGTCTCAAAATCCACACTAGCCCGATGCTCAACCAACCAATCCATACCCAATATAATATCAAAACCGTAGAAAGGAAGTTCCATCATATCAACTGAAAACACATGACCCTGAATCTTCAGTGGACACCTCCTATACATACGTCTAACTACAACTGTCTCACCAAAAGAACTAGTAACATGCATACCTACATCTAGGATCTCAACAGGAATATCTAACTTCTGTGCATGCTTACTCAAAATGTAGGAATGCGTAGAACCCGAATCAACCAAAGAAAGCAAGGACATAGACTGTAACTCGAAATTACCTGCTATCACATCGGTGTCGTTCCCGGCCTCTCTCTGAGCATAGACCCTCGCTGGTCCTCCCGCCTCTGGCTGCACAGCCACAACATAAGCAAGGTTCCTCTGAGCATCTACCCTAGGTGCATCAGCCCTCGGCTGGAAGTAGCCACGACCGCGCCCACGGCCTCTCTGAAAGTCAGTACCTCTCGCAGGAGCCTGAGCAATATTCGGTGCCTGAGCTGCCTGACGTGGACAGTCCCTCCTAAAGTGGTCCCTCGAACCACAATTCCAACAAGCATGAAAGTTACCCCAGCACTCTCCAGTGTGCTGTCTCCCACACTGTGCACACTCGGGCAAGCGCCCTCCTCCTCTATGGCCCTGATGGCCCCTACCATGGTGGCCACCGCCACGTCTCTGATCAAACTGATGCCCGCCACCTCTGTGCCTCTTAGCATCTCTACCATCAAAGTGGTTATGCCTCTTTCCAGAACCGGAACCACCAGCTCGTTTGGCTGAACCCAAACTATGCTCCAAATCATTGGCCCTCGCGACCAACACATCAAAGTCTGAGTAGTCAGAAGCCAACGTGTACCTCTTAACCTCTTCATTCAATCCGTATCGGAATCGGTTACAGTGTTCCACTTCAGTAGGAATCAACTCTGGGGCATACTGACTCAAGCGAACAAAGCGGATCTCATACTCAGTCACTGAAGCATCTCCCTGAGTAAGAGCCATAAACTCTCGCTTCTTCTCATCCAAGTACCTCGGTCCCAAGTATCTCTTCCGGAAAGCAGACTCGAAGAACTCCCAATCAATTTCTGTCTCTGGAACCCCGGTAGTGATGGTGACCCACCAGGTGTAGGCATCACCCTGAAGCAGTGAGATCACACAACCCAATCTACGTGCGCCCGCACAACCCATCTGAGCCAAGATACGAACTGTCTTCTCCAACCATAACTCCGATCTCTCCGGAGTAGATCCTCTAAACTCCTCGGCCCCTAAGCTACGGAGCCTCTCCAAAGGTAGACTAGCATCATCGCATCTAGGCTGAGCTGCAGCCTGAGCGCCCGCAACTGCAGCCTGGAATGCTCCCGCTATTGCTTGCACAAGCGGAGTCATATCAATTCCAGCTGGACCTTGGCCACCTTGGCCACCTCGAGGTCCATTTCCTCCGGCTCCATCCTCGCCCCCAACTCCCGGTGGAGGAGGTGGTGGTGGTGGAGGTGGTGGAGGAGCGCCAACTCGCGCTGCCCCTGGTCCTTCTATGTGAGCTCCCGCACCAACTACCGGCTCAACAGGAGCCACAACTCGTGGTTCCTGACGAACCAACCTCGGTCTACCTCTCGGTCTAGACATCGCTCTCACGATTATCAACTACAACCACAACAAACAAACATACACGTTGGGTTAGCAAGGCAAGGCTTCCAAGTGTCCAAGTATGTTTCCTCACTTAAAAATCATTTTTTTTCCAATGTAATAGTAGCAATGGGACCCACACACACATGCCTTAAATATAACAATCAACATACTTGTCACATAAGTAATCATTCTTGCAAAACAAGCAAACACCGTGCAATTTAATTTAAAAACTTAACTTACCTCACTTACCTGCCCAAGGTCTCGGTAACCTTAGGCTCTGATACCAACAAGTGTAACCCCCTCGTCCCGGTCTGGTCGGATGACCGGTCCGAGTGGGCCACACGGGGAAAACCGAAGCGAAACCCGTTAGGGCTTCCCCTCGGTTAACGACCCAGAAAATTTCTTTTAACTTTAGTCTTGTCTAGATGCATATATAATTCCTATGTGAAGCACGACAGCGGAAGAAACAGACTACGGATCATTTACCGACCAAACAAAACATAACAGTCCATTTTACTTCATTACAGCAGGCCGTTTCGAAACGCCCATAGGGTGTTCCGAAACGCCTTGACTTGGTCAACAGGCCAGGGTCAACCCCAAGGTGACCGTTCCGAAACAGGGAAGACCCGTATCGGAACGACCTTGACGGTCAATATCTCGTGGTCAACGAGATTTGACCGTTTCGGAACTTCAAAGGCCCGTTTCGGAACGGCTTCATCTCGCCAATTTCTCAAAATTCCAGTAGCGAAAATGTTCCGGAACGACCCTCATCCGTTTCGAAACGGCAGGCCATATACACAGGGGCCGTTTCGGAACACGGGGACCCGTTCCGAAACACCCCCTGTCTGCAGATTTTCTGGGCTGTTTTGAGGCACAAGAATGCCCCAAAACACCTCCAAAACATCAAGCAACATCAAGACAAGACAACTTAAGGCATAGCAACCATGCAAGCATGCTTCAACAATATCTAGACATGTTTAATACCAAAGCAACAATCCACAACATGTATTCATTCAAGCTATATTCAAGCACAAGTAGAAACTCTTAAGCATAGGCCAACATATCAAGCAAGCAAAATAGACATAAGTTAAAATTCATCATGGCTACACAACCATGCATAAGCAATATATATAAAGGAGTCTACACATGCTCTTAACAACCAACAACAACCAACACATCCCATTGCTTAAACTATTACTTGTCTTAGCAAAAACCATACTTGATGAACTCAAGTCCAAAACCACACTTGGAGGCCCTCCTCTTGCCCGAGCAACCCACGAACTAAGGATCTGCAATGTTGAACAAAGAGAGCGTAAGCAGTGATGCTTAGTGAGGGTAAGCTCTAAAAACAAACCTCAACATTGCAGGGTCCGAGCACGATCTAGCCAAGGCATCACAATCATACCAAAAGTCCACAAGACATAAATGCATGAGCAATATATCACAATTTAACATTCAAGCAGCTCAATATATCTCAACACATTGATATACATATCAATCAACATTGGCACCTAGTTAATACCCGAATACGCGGATAGACACGTTCGAAACTCATATCCAACAACCACATTACCTCGGTGGGATTTCACTCATCACCGGCCTCGCGGAGGGGATTCCACTCATCCTCACGCCCCGTCGATGGGATTCCACTCATCACCGACTATATTTAAATACAATTCCGGGCGGACCCGTACTCCTCCTTGGTGACTCAACGCCACCAAGGCCACGCGCGACTTTAGACTCATGTGTACACACTAACATCCTAATGATCGATCATTTGTATCCAAGTTTACTAGTGCCAATATTTACCCACATCACAATACTCATTTCATAAACCTTGTGCTTAGCACATACTCACCAACAACCATCATTATGCATGTCTCAAGCATCATAAGTCCAATCTCATTTCACATGTATAAAGCAATATACATAGACATTCACATCGCAATTTATGCAAGACATACACAACCATAAGATGAGTTCAACCAATGGCTCTAGATCAAGTTTAGGATTAGGCTACCATCCTAATCCTAACACTAGGTGGGTCTACCAAGCCCAACCTAGTCCGTATACTCGAACCAACCAATTTTTAAACCGTTTAAAACAATTAACCACTCACCTAAGCTTCCAAGCCCAAAGACCAAGCAAGCACAACCTTCAACTTCCCGGATTCACCTCCGATGCCTCGCCGATGCCCAAACTTGATTCTAACCAAACCCAAACACAAACAAAACGTCCACAATCAATATATCATCAATGGAATTAACCCGGATTAACATCAACAAGCATCCAACACTCAACACAAGCCCAAAACAGAATTTTTCGAGTAGCCTACTTAACCCACCGAAATCTCCCATTTCAAGCCTCCAAACAAGCCTCAATTACATCCAAAATGATCCTCATATATCATACTACCTACAGCCCTCAACAACCAACCTTAAACAGCCCCAAAACACACTTTAGAACCCTCTAAAAACCCTCTCAAAACCCAATTCCGAAAATTGCCCCAAATCATTTGAAATTCATATATGTAGTATCATTTGGCCTCTATACACCATTACTAAACATATTAAATCAAAACATTTAACTTTGCAACATAAAGACACCATTTTTAATCAAAACATTTAAAATCTCTATTTTCTAAAAACTTCATGAAAATGAAAATGAAGGGTACTTTTGTGAAGGGAAAGATGAGGGAAAGTCAAAAATACCATTACCTTTTAATTTGGAGTTGGAAATGGTGGAGCTTTTGGATGGAACAGTGGATTGAAGAGGGGGAGCTTCTTTCACGTTAGAGAAGAAGATGAATAGGGAAAATAGGAAGAATGGGTGTTTTAGTTGTTTCTTTAAAACCAAGGCTAAAAGACCATATTGCCCTTAATGAAATGGGACATTCACAAGGGCACACCATTAGAGGCTATTTAGGATTAAATTTCAAAACTTGATCCACATTAAATTAGCCAATTTGAAAACGAAACCTGAAATTGTAAAGAACCCTTTTAATTATGAAAACCGAGCCCAGATAATATAAAAATATTATTATTTTTCACCTAACCCCTAAACCCGGGTGTTACATTTATAACCTTAAACCCTAAATATTTCAAATTAATTTCAAACTATATCTTTCATATTAATTTAAAATATATAAACCTTAAACCCTAAACCCTAAATATTTCAAATTAATTTCAAACGATATATTTCAAATTAATTTAAAATATATAAACCTTAAACCCTAAACCCTAAATATTTCAAATTAATTTCACATATATAAACCCTAAATATTTCAAATTAATTTAAAATATTTAGGGTTTAGGGTTTAGGGTTTATATATGTGAAATTAATTTGAAATATTTAGGGTCTAGGGTTATGGTTTAAGGTTTATATATGTAAAATTAATTTAAAATATCTAGGGTTCAATATTTAAGGATTAAGGTTTAGGGTTATATATATAAAATTATTTCGATGATTATATATGTTAAATTAATTTGAAATATTTAGGGTTTAGGGTTTAAGGTTTATATATGTTAAATTAATTTGAAATATTTAGGGTCTAGGACTTAAGGTTTATATATGTGGAATTAATTTAAAATATCTAGGGTTTAGTGTTTAGGGTTTCAAGTTTAAGATTTAGGGTTATATATGTGAAATTAATTCGATGATTATATATCTTAAACTAAAAGAATGTGTGTAGAAAATGTAAGGCACATATATTTAATTTGGAAAATTAATGCACAAGAATGTGTTTGGTGTAGTGGCTAAGCCTTTGTCTCTCTTCCAGGAACATGCAAGTTCAAATCCCCTCTTAAGCAAAAGCTTGAATTTCATTTTTCTCCTTTAAACAGGTGTTGACACATGTCACCACTTAATTAAATAATTTATTTATTTTATTAATTTAAAAATATGACTAAATTGAAAGAATGTGTAACTAGCAGAGATTAAATATGCAATTATACCCCTTTTTTTAACTGGCCATGTCACCCTGCCGTTAGTCTCTAACGTCTAGTGGTCAAATTAATACCATTTAAATAATTTGGTGGTTTAATTACTTCGAAAAAAAGTATTGTGGTCGTATCACTACTTTTTGCAAAGTAAGGTGGCCATTTAAATAGTTTACCCTTATTATAATTTAATTTAATTTTTTGTGTGTAAATTTTATCTAAATTTTTAGTGTAAAAGTTATTGAATTTTAAGGACACATTCACTTTGATCATAAAACTGAAAAAAAAAATTTCATTATGTCACTAAATATTTTATTCACTTTTATTATGGCTAGTGTTATTACTGATGTCAGTTCTAGAAATATTTTTGTGGTAGGTTAAAGTTTGTTTCTTTTCAAAAAGAAATTTAGTTTTTAATATTTACAACCGTTGTCAAATTTAAAATTCTGACAAACGGAGTGGTCGTTAGTTAATTTTCACGGTGGAAAAATACTTTTTGTCAGAAGATTAATATAGTTTAATCTCAAGTCGATACGACGGTAGTGAATCAAAATTAAAAAAATAATTGAAACTAATAATTTTAAACTTTTTGTTATAAATCGCTAAAATCAACTTAAAACTAGACTATATTAATTTTCTATTCAAACGAACTATTGAAATTGGCATATGAGGGCTCTGTCCATCAAAATTTTAATATTGTTGAAGGTTGTAAATTTGAAAGAAAAAAGTAATATTTTTTGAAAGAATGCTTTAGCGTGTAACATCAATATTTTCTAATGACAGTGGTTGTAACAAGAGTAAATTAAAAGTTTAATGATCATAATAAAAGTGAATTAAAAGTTTAGTCGTTGCAATGAGCATTTTTTTATTTAATTAGATACAATAAACATGATAATTATAATTATGGATTTAGGCAATCATTAGAAGTGTATTTGTATTTTTTTAATACTATTTAGGGGATTATAATGTAATATCAATTTATACATATTTTAAACATTTGATAGTATACGCACGTTGTGAATAAAAGTACACACTTTGTGAACAAAAGTAATTTGAATCAAAAAATTTTAAGATAAATATTATCTATTTTCCCACTGTGAGTCTGTAACCACCTGTAGAGTTCATTTATAAGTATATTTGTAATCTTGTAATCTTGATTATTTTTTCAAATAATCTTGAATATTATTTAATTACGATGTACTTAGGGATGGGTACTTTACTCGGACTTGATGGGTTCTGACTCGGTCTGGTCTGACTGGGTCAGATTTTTAATTAAAAAATTGGTGTCGAAATGGGTCATGTTTTTGTTAAGAGTAGACTTGGGTTGGGTTCGTATTTAGGGTGGAAAATTTTCGACCGACTCGACTCGGGATTAATAGTGTAATTTTCCTTAAATTTTTTAGGAATATTTATAATAATACTCATATATATATATATATATATATATATATATATATATATATATATATATTTTATAATTTAGTCCTTTATATTATAATTTTTTACAATTAAGTCCCTTAAAATCATTTTTTTTACAATTAAGCCATAAAATTAATTTATTTTATATAGGTCGGGGTCGAATTTAGTATATTTATTTTCGGGTCAGATTTTTTAAAGAATATTGTTAGGTCAGATTTTTTAAAAAATATTGTCGGATCAGGTCAGGTGCAAATTTAGGATGTTTTTTTTAGTCGGGTCCGAGTGGGCTAAAAAACCGACCATATCCGACCCGTGCCCATCCCTAGATGTACGAAGGGATGACGTGGACACTGACATCAGACACATGAATAAGATCAATGGGCAGTAGGCCCCGCAAACCATCCATCTTATCCAATATCCATTGCATCCCTTAGGCTTTTATCGTATCAAACACATTGATGGCTTGCAAAGATTCTCCATTCTCCCATCCAGGACTGATCCAAAATTTTATGTTAGAAACATGATTTTTCACACTTGATAAAATTGCATTAAAATTTGAAAATTTTAGAAAATATAGAAAACATTATTGATATAAAATATAAAAAACCTAAAATAATATAATGATTTAAATTTTTTAATAAATACGATTCTCAATCTGTCACACCGATCTATTCCTGCTCCATACGGACCCAAACCGAATACATCATGTCCCTTTGCCTCCAAAACAGAAAATTGTATTCTAGGGGTGCTTATCGAGCGAGTCAATCATGAGTTAAGCAGTGTTAGATTTGACTTGAAGACTGTTCTACTTGTGCTCAACTCGACAAGTTCGATAAAATTTCGCTCGACTCATACTTACTAAAACACTCATTGTTCGGCTCGACTTATTTCTTATTAAACTCTCCATAAAATTATATATATATAGCTTAATATAAACATAAATAAATAAATTTAACAAAAAAAATTAAAATAGTGTGTGAAGTAATTTCAAAATCTAGACGTCAAAATAACAATTCACGAATACACTAAATTAACATATTATATATAAAAAAATTAACGAGCTGTTCATGAACTTGTCTACTCAAATTAAGCATTGCTCAACTTGACTCGTTAAGATCTCGAATTAAGCTCACATTTAAGTTAAATAAAAACATTAACTAATTTTAATTAAATAAAACTCAAACTACTTACAATTGCTCAACTCGATTACAACTCGTAATATGTCCTAGGTTTACACGGCTCTCGTTCTGGTTTCTCAAACCAACAATAATGAGAATTCTACACATTTTCTTTGGAGTTCATTCTCAACATCAACTCAAGCTTTATTTTGCAACCTCAAATCAGGCTTGTCTTGTCCGTTTTGAAATAAAGATAAGGATGCAGCAGCCCCCTTTGTTTTATTATTAAATATTCAGACAAGTCCATAAGACTCTTCTTGCCTTCGATTTCCACTTTTAAAATAAAGATAAGGACGCAAAATTACACGTTTAAGTTAGGACCAACCCCCAACTAATTTGGAAAACCAAATCCTAAATGGTTAGACTTAGGTTTCCCAAGTTCATCATGCATAAGACCTAGGTAATCAAGTTCATCATGCATAAGACTTAGGTAATCAAGTTCATCATGAATACATCATGCAATAACCAAAGTTTCTCAAAAACTTAATATGCATTTATCAACCCATCATATAAGTCAGGATGTTGTAACAACGACAATGTCAATTAAATTAAAATATAATACACATCTAATGACAAAATTAAGAGTAAAAGTTTGAAAGGGACAACTTATTTTTTAAAAAAAAATTGGAGCCTTAAACGAATATTTTCAAAAAAAATAATCTAGTTCTAAGTGTCACGAGTTATCAACCATATTGACTATATGAAAAAAATCTAATTCTAAGTGTCACGAGTTATCAACCACATTGATCATATAAAAGAAAAATCTAATTTTAAATGTCACGAGTTATCAACTTTTTCCCCAAAATAAATGTATGATAGAATGTGTAAGTCGCTATTTATTTTTTCTCACAGAGTACCAAATTTATTATTAAAGATCAAAACTAAAATCCAATAGTCCTTAAATGACCAAAAACCTTCTTTTAAGGAAAATAGAAACAAGTGTCGAAACCAAATCTTCGGCCACCAACAAGGCAACAAGGATGTTTTCTTCTCTTCTTAATCTTGATTTTAAGATGTTAATGATGGCTTGAGGTTATTTGGGTCTAGTTTGACTACTTGTTGATGATAGAGTTTATTTTTAGTTTAACTACTGGTTTTTTTTGAAAATTGTGTTGGGCGGGGACGGTTTTGTATTCTTCACTTCTTCTCCAATATTTACGATTACGGTTTTGGAGAATCTCATTAAATGCTTCAGTGATTTTTTTGTTCCCATATTCTCCCTGCGGTTTTCGAAGAATCCCCATCCCAAAAAAATTAAACAAAGTTATTATTTTATTGACCAAAATATATGGCGAATTCAGTTCAAAATATAGAGTTTGGATACTTCGATTGGAAGCAGTTACAAGATGATGAATACTGAAAGGTGTTGTGTTGGGGGAAGATTTAGACAAGGGTTCTAGCTTATATCTAAAAATTAAGATAGAAACATGTTGAGAAATTTGAGTGTGACTAAGTTTGAGAGAAAGTTGAAGTGATAATAATATAGTTAGGGTTTTTTTATTAAGATATATATTATGGGTATATAGATAATTAAGTATATATATTTTTAAAATCTAGTAAAATATCGGGATCCTTGCTGATATTTTTTGGGATCTTTACAGTTATTTATACGGTTACGGTCTCGGTTATCCTCACGGTTCGGATATAGCAATCTCTGTCCTCATCCCCATTTAAGCTTCGGTGATAAAACTTCCATTGTCCCCGTCCCATGGGGAAGATTTCGGTTATCCCCCATCCCCATCGATTCTGATCCCAAAAGTTTTTGGATATTCCTCACCCAATTCCCACCTCTATTGATTTTTGATCCACGGGTCGACTACTAATTTAGATTGAGTTTTGCATAGGCTTTAATAGGGGCGACTCTCCCAACCTAGTTTACTTAATAAATGGGTATGGCGATACAATACCGAGCAAAACGGACTATGGCGGAGGGTGCTGGATGGGAAATATTATGGCACAAGTAGAACGTTGCTTCCACCGCCAATCGAACAGAAAAAACTGTCATGGTTCTGGAGGGACATCACAAAGCCGATTTACTGTCCAAATGACGTTTTATTAGTTAATCTCCGACCTGTTCTTGGAGATGGTTTATTGATTGAATTCTGGTATGAATGCTGGGCTGGCGATACCCCTCTAGCACAACAATTTCCCAGAATTTTTGCACTATCAATAAGAAAAAATGGAAAAGTCAAAGATTTTGGGGTGAAATTGGAAAGCGGATGGAACTGGCAGATTCCTCTTCGCAGAAGAATGTTTGATTGGGAACTGGCAGTTTGGGATCAATTCATTACTACTTTACATAAATACTCTTCAGCCCCAATTGATCACGACATGCTAAGGTGGATAGGAGATTCAAGTGGGAGCTATAATTCAAAGAACTTCTGCGAATTAGCCTCCTCATCGGATATACCAAACACAGCAGTGTGGAAATTCGTTTGGGACAAGCATATTCCTCCAAAAATTCAATTTTTCACTTGGAGAATGGTACGTGGCAGATTAGCGACTAAAGTGAACCTTCTAAAAAGGGGATCGAAGTTAGTTACGGATCAGCTATGCCCCTTTTGTAACAAAGAAAATGAAACCGAACATCACCTATTTTTCTCATGCTTTACAAGCTGGAAGTGCTGGATGAAATGGTGTGAGAAGTGGAACACAAACTTCATCTTCCCCGGAACCATCGATGGAGCTTTAACGGCTTGGTGTGAGAGTTCCATCAACAGAAATTTAAAGGTAATCTGGTGTATATCTTTTTTCAGCTTCTGTTGGTCGATATGGATGCTGCGAAACGATATAATTTTCAATAACCGAAAGGGCGAAGACGGTTTATTTGATATGGCCCAAATTAGGACTTTCCATTGGTGTCGCAACAATTGGCCTGAGATTTTTACTTCAGAAAATCTCTTTCTAGCGGATCCGACAAATATAAGTATTCATGTTCCGGAGAGAAAAAGGCCCCCTATCAACACCAAAGAGAAGACAGATATACTCTCTTTCATGGTCGATGGGGCGGTTAAAGGAGCGATAGGGGAAGCGGGTATTGGAGGGGTGATGCGTGATTCGAATGGTAAATTGTTGATAAAATTCTCAAAGTCTGTGGGGCATCTTGATGTAATAGCTGCAGAAGTAATGGCGATCAAAGAAGCATGCCTGCTATGCAAATCAAACAAAAGTTTTGCAGGTAGGAGAATTGCTTTCTGTTCTGACAGCTCCATCGCAGTCTCTTGGTTCCAACGACCACAAATTGCTCCTTCACACTTTACAACAGCAACACGAGAAGTGTGGAAATGGTGCAATTCGGAGCAGTGGATTTTTTGCAAAATTGATAGAGGCCAAAATGGAGAAGCTGATCTGTTAGCAAAGGAGGGCATAGAGAGGAAATCTGATATGATCCAAGTTGGCCAAGAAAATTAGATTGACTTCGCTTTGATATGCAGTAGATGATGGGTAAGAAGCCTTAGGCACTAGGTGGAGCAAATGCCAGTGTAGTTTTTAATATACAAGTCAAAATTGACAGTGGTTTTGGAAGGCTCCATGTTGTAAAAGTAAGCAGTCATGTTTTGTGTAAGTCTAGGAACTGATCATGCATACAGTTCGGATCCATGTGTAACATACATCGGTTGAACATTTGATTAATAATACCAACTAGGCACTCTTTTCCCCCAATTTAGGATTAGTGGGGGTTTTTAATGAGGCCTAATTTCTCTTCAAAAAAAAAAAAAAAGTTTACTCCATTCAAAATGTCATAATTCTAATACTTGACATTGCTTAAATGATCTAATGTTTTAATCCAATAGACCAATCAATTGTTAGTATGGTAGAGATTTTTTAATCTAGATAAATGACATGGATAAATAGTGACACATAACACAATCTATTGTCCAAATTTTCCGTCGATTTTTTAACACGGAAAAGACTGAGTCGTTTAACAATTTCTATTTCAAGGACTGGTTTACAAAATAAAGTTTAACATCAAAGCAGGAAAAGTGTTGTACTTTAAAGATCAAAATTGTTCATTAAGCCTTCTATTTATATAATTTAAGTATGATTTTTTTAACAAATCGATTAGGAATCAATTAAACCAATAAAATAAAAATTGAATTGGTTTTATATTTATAATTTATTTTTATAGTTGATGGAATTCGAGCAGTTTTGGTAATAACACGGTGATATTAAATGAATTTGTCAATGTTTATATTATCTAGACTTCTCTAAACTCATAAATAAAAAAATATTGAACGTTTAAACATATTTGATTTTAAATTTTCTTATCTATTATGCCAAAGGCTTGCCAATTGAACTAGACTCAATCGGCTATTATATATTTTTGAACATTCAGGTGTGGTTGCATAATAATTTATGTTTTTTATTTTTAGTCATTTGAAAACACATGCACACCATATAGATAAGTTATTCGAACTTGAGTCTTTTAGGGATAACAAAACTCTGTTTTTTGGTGGGACCACCCAATTGGCTATTATATTTGAAAGGCTTAAGAGTCCTTTGAACTTTTGGAAAAAAATCAATTAAGCCCACAATTTTTTTGCACCCAATTAAGTCATTTGACTAATTTTGACCATTAAATATTAATAATTTTTCTTTTGATATTACTAGTACGTGATACTCTACAATTCTATCATGTTGCATTTACAAATTTATTCAAAAAATATTTTTTATAAGTTTTATAAGTTCTTTTTTCCAGAAATTTTAGAACATTTAAATAATTTTTATATGAAACGAAAAGTTTTGAAAATGCAAGTGGAACCACTTTGACACGACGCACTGCACCAACAGATTTAAAAAAATATATCAAGATTTAATGGTTAAAATTGATGAAAGGCCCAATTGATTCAATTTCTTAGTTCAATAGCTTAATTGATTCAAAGGCTCAATTGGATGAAAAAAAATCAAAGGTTTGATTAATTTTTTAAAGTTGAAGCCTATTTGAAAATAATGCAATTTATTTTTGTTTGATTGGTTGTCGGAAAATCTAAAATCCATTTTTTTTCTTTTAGGGAGAGGATGGTCCATCGTTTGGTGTGTAAATCCAACAAGCGACAGAGTTCCATGATTTGCGTTAGTTATGTCATGACTGGATCTAATGTTGCTACCAACAGCATCATAATTCCTATGTAGGCCCAGCCCACGTCTGATTAACGGACCCTTCGGCTCCTTTTTTTTAAGCAAATGGCCGATTCCTAATCATGCAACTTTCAGACAATTGTTTTAGATTGTTACAAATTAAAAGAATATATATACAACTTTAAAGGTTTATATATTTTTTGGACCGTTTGATGAATGTAAATGGATGGATGAAATTAACGGTAAAAAATGTGAAGATTATCACTTGAAAAAAAAATAAGAAAATAATCTTAGCCATTTATGACCATCATGCAATGATCTAGGTGTAAAAGTAATTAAGTTTTATACAATTTTAAATACCTTAAACAAGTTAAGGTTTGAATTAGGGACAACGCTAAGATCAAATATTAAAAGAGATATAAATTTATCAAGCCTTTAAATTTAAAAATTAGAAGGGATACAAATATTATTTAATTCATATATAAACTATGAATGACCTAAAATACTATTATAAAAAAATGAAAGTGGTAAGAGCCCCTTCCAAAATTTGTAATGGTGCTGAAATTCTAGCAGTTAAATTAGTAATATATTTAATTTTTAAAACAAAATCTCCATTATTAATATAATTTTTTTTATATTTTTAAGGTTTTCATTAAAATAAATTTAGTGGTTAATTCATTGCCACGAGTTTTAATATTATATTTTTGAATAATCATAAATACATTAATCAATCTAGCATATTTTTAGTTAAATACCTCTAAGTTCTTGTACTTTTTATATATTTGAAATTTAATCCTCATATTTTTATTTCAAAAATTGAGTCCTTTTATTTTTAGGATATAAAATTTCAACTCCAATTATTAATATTTTAGAACTCTTTTGTTAAATTCATTGATACACTATTTTAAATTAAAGAATATTAACTTGGCAGTCACGTAACAAAAAAATTGTAATGCACATGGATTTAACAAAAGAATTTTATCAATTAGACTTGAATTTTCGAATCTGAAAAGTATATGACTGAATTCTTGAAAAATGTAGGAGGACTAAAATTTAAATGATGAAGAGTATAAGGACTTAACACATATTTTAACCTATAGTAAAAAAATCAAGGTTGATTTATGGTCAGACTGTAAATTTCGGTAAAATAGGGGGGATGGGCCAATTTAATAGACCTAACAAACTATTGCCTCGCCCACCCATATTTTTTAGGGAAAACTACACTGGTGGTACTCTAACTATGCCTGTATTCCTACTTTGGTCCCAAAACTATGTTTTTCGGCAAAAGAGTTCCTTCCGTTACATAGTTTTCCTGTTTTGGTCCCCGACGTTAAATAACTAACGGTTTTGCTGATGTGGCATTTTTTAATATTTTTTAAGGCTGACGTGGCATTTTTAAATATTTTTTTAATCATTTCTCTCTCCTCTTATATATTATTTTTATTTAATTTTATTCACCCAATCATGTTGTGACACGTGTCACTACACTATTAGGTGAAAAAACGACCCAAATATCCTAAAAATCAAAAGTGGTGCTGCTGGGATTTGAACCCAGGACCACCAGCACACCTAGCATGCGCTTGAACCAACTAGACTAAGCTGGATACTTGATTTTTGGTGCGCATGTTTGGTTCAAGCATGTTTGGTTCAAGCGTTAACTTATTGATTATCTTGAACATCAAAGACAGAAAAGGAAATGGTTTTACTTCCTCTTGAGCTGTCAATAGATTGCTGATTACCGTCATTTTCACCAAGTATAGGAGACTTTTGCTTGTCTATTTCACAATCAAGTTTACCAGATTCCAACATTTGCTCTTCCCCATACGACTTATCTGCCTGAAAACTTTTACTAGTAGATGCATTCATATTAGATAGCTCATCATATTTCGATTTTGACATTACAGATTGTTTCCTTCTTTTGTGCTTACCAAGAGGACCTTTTCCCTCTCCTTTTTGACATGATCTAGCATCCTTGAAATCAATGCAGCCTTCTGCTTGTGCAGAAGCGTCAGATAAATGGGAATTTGCCTTCCCAGGATTCTTAATTTTTTTACTTCT
This sequence comes from Hibiscus tridactylites, assembly GCA_958450335.1. Classification (NCBI taxonomy): domain Eukaryota; kingdom Viridiplantae; phylum Streptophyta; class Magnoliopsida; order Malvales; family Malvaceae; genus Hibiscus; species Hibiscus tridactylites. Next base: position 110,303,270 of record OY288265.1, on the reverse strand, counting down.
CTTTCGCACCATCCATGCCAAGATTTTGCGATAAAAAGATTTCGCCGGCTTGACCCAACTGCAATCTCCTGAACAACTTCCATGAAGTACTTCCTCCAAACAGTCTGAACGCCACAAGTCCACTCAGATATCATCTTTACAAACCCATAATTTAAATGTAAGGAGGACCAAACTTTCTTTACAGAACAAGCCAGGGGAACATCACCTTCAAGCTCCTTTGCTAACTCCACCAATATCCATATACCTCGGTCTCTCCAAATTCCCAGAAACTCATCCCACTCATGAGCTACACGTAATTGACTCACACTGAATTTGCACTCGTCATCCTCATCAGGAAAATACACAGACCGTTCAGATGCATTATCATCATTATCCAAAATAACCCCTTCCCACCACGCATCTTCAAAAAATGCATCAACACAAACCCCAAAACCCAGGTTTTGATTAGAATGAGGTTTAGATGAGGGAGGCAGAGGTCGTATATGCCCTCGATAGGTTGATGGAACATGGCGACGGCTATGAAGACCTTCAATTGCTTCAAAAATCAGATGAAAACAGCGAAAGAAGAAACTTCAAAGCTTCGATTCCCAGCGAAATAATAAAAAAAATCGGAAGTAGATTTGAATCAAGTATCTAGCCTAGCCTAGTTGGTTCAAGCGCATGTTTGGTGCGTTGGTGTCCTGGGTTCGAATCCCAGCAGCACCACTTCCGATTTTCATATTTGGGGTTTTTTCACCTAATAGTGTAGTGACACGTGTCACAATATGATTGGGTGAATAAAATTAAATAAAAATAATATATAAGAGGAGAGAGAAATGATTAAAAAAATATTTAAAAATGCCACGTCAGCCTTAAAAAATATTAAAAAATGTCACATCAGCAAAACCGTTAGTTATTTAACGTCGGGGGACCAAAACAGGAAAACTATGTAACGGAAGGGACTCTTTTGCCGAAAAACATAGTTTTGGGACCAAAGTAGGAATACAGGCATAGTTAGGGTACCACCAGTGTAGTTTTCCCTATTTTTTATTTAGATAAATTACAGCACATGTAACTCAATTATTAAGAAAATTACAAATATATCATTTTTAAAATTAAAAATGCCACTCATTTATTTAATTGTTACAAACAATCACCATGTCCTTAAGTGTACAAAGGACATTAATTTTAATTATAATTGAGTGACTTGATTATAAAAATTGATAAATTAAATGACCTAAATGTTACAACCTATAAATAGAGTAACTTGTTTGTAACTAAAAAGTTAATATTCATTTTATTTTCAATGGTAGAACGACATATTTGTAACAAATGATTGATTTAGTGATCCATTTATAACTTTTGAAAGTTATTGATCTATTTATAATTTTACTAATAATGAATGAAAAAGTCAATGTTCATTTCATTTTCAATGGTAGAGTGGCATGTTTGTGACAATCAATTAATTGAGTAATCTATCTATAACTTTTTAAAATTAATGATTTATTTATATTTTTACTAATAATTGAGTGACCTTTAATGTAATTTACCATTTAATTTTCCCTAACACAGTCATCTCGGGGTTAAAATCTCCTGCCCCCTAACCATGCCTCCTTCTATGCCCCTGCCTAAAAATACTTAAAAATTAAATCTTGCCACATAACCCTAATTTTCATATTTTAAACCCCAAACTCTAAACCTTAAAAAAATACACCATACCCCTAATTCCCTACACCCTAACTCTAAGCCCCAACCTTAAACCCCAAACCATAAACTCTAAACCCACTATTTTAAACTAGGGACACAAATGAGGTATACTTTGGGAGCAGATGATTTCTATCTGTCATCTCGTCCGTCTCTCTTGCACTAATAATGAATGGAAAAGAAGGGGAATATCCCTAAAGATATATTGCTGGATATTTTAATTAGTTATATATATTGAGACGAATGAAATATTATTTAAATGAAATTTTATTATTTGGTAGAAATTGTATTATTTGAAATAATTGTAATAATATTGGTAAAAAAGAAGAAGAATAATAATTCCAAGCGGATCCTCCGTTTGTTGATGGGTTGGTACTTGGTTAGTGCTTTCTTCCGTGTTACCTACCAGAAGAAATAGCAGAAGCCAAAGCGAAAGTCAAATCGCGATTTCCGCTTGGATTTAACCGTCATTTCAGCTTGATTCGTCGTTTTCACGCTTTTTCTCTCATCCGGCGACCGCGTTGCTGCTAGCTTTTGAAAATGGATTCCATTTGGACGAGCTAACGCTGGCACCGGCGGCGGCGGTTTCTGCTCTTCTAACTCGGTGATTTCAACTTCGGTGGCTGGCTTTGCTGTCGCCGCCACCGTCGCCTACTCTTGTAGGTAAAAGAGAAGGGAAAAAGTCGATCAGGGAGCTTAGATTGGATTTGGTTATCAGTCAGGTAAGGTAGGCAAAATAGAAATCGATATGCTTACGGATCAGAAACCATTGACGAAGGCTTTGCGGCGAAGTCACACGTCTTCATCAGCATCAACATCAGCATCCTCATCATCATCGTCAAATACTTCATCTTCTTCATCGTTGTCGTGGATTCATTTGCGATCGGTTTTATTAGTCGTTGCTTCTTCCTCATCGTCGTCATCATCTTCCCAACCACTTCAAACTGATCGGTGTGTTCCTTTTTCCCTCTTAAACTTAAATTATTACTTTCCTTATTTTCCCTTAAATTTTGAATATAGATTTCTACCTTTTCCCCCTGGATTTTATAGATTCCTACTTTTTCCATTTTTGTTAAAAAAAAAATCTCATCCGTTACTTGAATCCCCGATCTGAAAGTAGTCGAATCAATTCCATCAGTTTCATGTTCGTTAGGTTGTTAATAAGATTTCGATTCCAATCTGATCGTTTCTTCCTCTCTGTAAAGGTTCTGAATCTGATTATTATTCGGTTCGTTTGTCAATTTCATTTCAAAGTATTTTTGAAAGACTGTTTCAACACTTGTGTTGGTCAAAGTAGTCAACTGTTGTGAATTACTCTAACTTCTGGGAAGGAGAAGCAGTCAATTTTAGAATCAAATTCGTTAAGCAAAATATAATTAAAAGCCATTAAATTCTCATTTTGGTAGTACTCCATGATAGATGTTCATTATGATTTGGACATTTTAATTGTTTTGCTGTGGAATTGTGATTTTTGTTTGTTCTTATCTTCACTGTGGAACCTCCTAGTGATTGCAATTACTCTTGCAATCGCTTCTATTTGCAGAATTAGTCGAAGTTTTTCGCATGCTTGTTGTCTTCACTATACCATGTATCTACTCAGCTTTTAGCATTACTAAGTTGAGTCATGAGAGTTCCAAAAGTTTTGTTTCCTCGTGTGGTTCGTTGCATTTTTTGGAAGCTTATGGATTCATGTAGTGTATCTTTCACATACCATGGATGAACCCAACAAACTATGCTTTTATTTTGTTAACTTCATCCAATATGATAGGAACTATTATTCATATTTTTATATCTTGATGGAAGATTTATTAGTTTTGTTTCTTCTTGCTGCAGGGGTAGCTTAAAATCACCTTGGTCTCACAGGAGAAGAAAACATGCCCTTCTACCTAAACAATGGAAGAATTTGTTCACTGCAAATGGGAAACTCATTGATAGTGGTGTCAAGTTTCTGAAGAAAATTCGAAGTGGAGTATGATATTAAACTTGCATTGACTTGTTTACCTTCTTTTTTTTTATCTTATCTTCTTACAGATTGCATGTGGTTTATTCTGTTTTTCGTTGCTTCTTGTGAATTCATTCTTTGCATCTTCAATGCAGGGTGTTGATCCAAGTATAAGAGCAGAGGTGTGGCCATTCCTCCTTGGAGTGTAAGATTCTTGTATAACGTGATTCAAATAAACCTTTCTTTCTTTGAACTACTTGATTATTGCTTCTATAACCTCTCAATTAGCCTACTCCTTTCGAATCACTGTATTGTTGCCTGATTCTTTTCAAATAATCCTCTCTTTCTTTGAACATTTTACTCTTGCTTCTATATCATCTTTTTGTTTATATCTTGATTCTTTTTTGACCGTTTATGTCTCAATGTTCCTTTAGTGGACAGAAATCCTTGGTTAAAGAATTTTAATCTTTCTAGTTGTTAGTGTTTTGGAAAGAAAGAGGAGAGGAACGAAGTATTTTGTATTCATTCACATAGTATGCTTCAAGCGTCCATTTTAGTACCCTTTTTTTCTTTCTACTTGAGTTTTTCTTCATTTGTAATAACTTCTCAGGTTAATCACTTATCCAGAAAACACAATTTTCGAGATGTTTTCTCATGCATTTGAGAAGTGGGATCATAAAATACCTGTTAAACCACCTAACGGTGATGTTTGCATGCCTAACAGATATGACTTCAACAGTTCGAAGGAAGAAAGAGATTCCTATAAAAATCAGAAACGGTAAGTAACATGCGGATGGATCACCAATGCTTTGTTTACATTACAATCTTCGCTCCCTTCTCCTTTATTAATTTCCTGAAGGATTATTTGTTTACATACTTCTGATACAGGAAAGAGTATGAAAGCTTGAGGAAACAATGCTGCCAAATCCTTAAGCGTCCTGAGAAGAGTGGTAAGTTGAAGGGAGCTGCAGGAAACATCTGCAGTGAGGACATTGGGAATTTCAGTCAAGTTTTTGATTCTCCAGGCTTAGAGGATGTGTTTAGTAGGTCCCACTCCACCAATGGAGGAAGCCCTGTGGTTGATGATTCTGATCTCCCGCTCTATGATGAAACAGAATCATCTGATTCGGATTCTTCTGAAGACCATGAAAAGACACATCTCCTTTCCTCAGAAATATCTGAGGAAAATAATATTCATAAAGATGATAGTGATAGTTCCTCCCCCTCCCAGATAGAAGGCAGGTCTGCTTCCTACACGGATGAAGATTTTGCCACATGGAGGAGAATCATCCTCCTTGATGCTGTGAGGGCAAATGACGACTGGATCGTATACACTCCATCTCAGGCTGCAGTATCCACAGTGAAAGCACAACAGTTGGCTGAGAGTGTTGGGTTGAAAGATTATGACGACTTAGAGCCATGCAGAATTTTTCATGCTGCTCGGCTTGTTTCTATCCTCGAGGCTTATGCCCTTTATGATCCTGAGATAGGTTACTGCCAAGGAATGAGTGATCTGCTCTCTCCAATCATCTCAGTGGTAGAGGATGACTCTGAGGCCTTCTGGTGCTTTGCAGGTTTCATGAAAAGAGCTCGTCACAATTTCCGACTTGATGAGGTGGGCATTAGCAGACAGTTAAACATTGTGTCCAAGATTATCAAGTGTAAGGATAGTCATCTATACAGACACTTGGAGAAGCTTCAAGCCGAAGACTGCTTCTTTGTGTATAGAATGGTTATAGTTCTTTTCAGGAGGGAGTTAAACTTTGAGCAGACTCTTTGCCTCTGGGAAGTGATGTGGGCAGACCAGGCAGCGATCCGCGCCGGTATTGCAAAGTCTGCTTGGGGGAGGATGAGACTTCGAGCTCCTCCGACCGATGATCTTCTGCTTTATGCAATAGCAGCTTGTGTTTTGCAGAGGAGGAAACTGATATTAGAGAAGTACAGCAGCATGGATGAGATAATGAGAGAATGCAATAGTATGGCCGGACATCTCGATGTCTGGAAGCTTCTCGATGATGCCCACGACTTGGTGGTCAACCTGCATGACAAGATTTAGGTCTGAACACCACTCTGCTTTTCTCTCTCTTTTTTTCACTGAATTTTCACCGCTAAACTTCTTGCAACAATTCATGGATCCCTAAACTAAGGGATCCAAGTTATTTCACATTTCTGCTTGAAACAAGCGTTTCGCAGGCGAATTCTCTGAACCAAGTAAATTATGGGGTTTACATTTATTATGTTATATTGCCCGCACTCAACACTCATCTGGGTGATGGTGGCAACGCTGAGAAATCAGCTATTTAGAATGTTCTTTAGCTTTGCTTGCTTGCTTTCAATTATTGAATGACAGAAACTTGCAGCTGATGGTTTTCTCCTTTTGTTCCAGTTTTTCCCCATTTGTCCATTTTGTGTTTGTTTATTTGTTAATAGTTATAACTGTGCTACTTGAAGAATGAAAATCTGTTCTCCAAATCCTTTGCTTTTTTTTTTTTTAACAAATTTAGGTACTCCACTTATTTGATGTAGAACTGTGAAATTTTGAATATTAAAAATGTCACATAAGTAAATGGAAGAAGAAAAAACTTTGATAGAGGAGTTGTGTAAAAGCCTTTTAGTTTTCGGGTTAGAAGTTTAGTTTAGATTGTTTAGATTTTGGAGTTATGAGTTTATGGTTTAGGGTTTAGTTTTTAATTTTCTAGGTTAGGATTAAAAATTTAGGATTTGAGTTTTATAGTATAAATACGCAAAACTTGTGTAATATAGTGAATTAAAATTCTACCCTAATTAAATTAAGCAAAATTCTATTATCAAAATAAAATTAATAGGATTGAATTTTTTTTTGAAATAAGCTGGATTATATTAAAAGTGATAGGATTACAAAGGATCACACCCAAACATTGAAAATTTAATGTATAAAGATAAATACAATAAAACTTAAGGGTATGAAAGATATTAAAGAACAAACCTATCACTTTCAGAATGACTTAAGCAACTTTTGAAACAAATTCAGGAAATAATAGCTTTAACCAGAGTACTCTATAAAGACAATAAATTATTTCGCTACTTGTTTTTGGCATATCCACACAACCACAACAGGAAATTATAAGCATTTATAGATCGGTCTCTTTTGCTAAAAAACGCTCGTTGAAATTTCGTCACTCGAATGCTATACTGTCAAAAAACAAACTAAAACCGCCATAAAGGCAGACGAAAAAATTATCATAAAAGCAGATAAAAAATTGTTATGAAAGTAGATTTGATATAAAATTGGTAAAACAAGAAAAAAAAATAAGAAAAACATAAAAATAAAATATTTATTACCAAAGATGAAGGTTATTTATATACAAAATCAGTAAAACAATCAAAAATCATTGTCGGTGAAAAAAAAACAACGAAAAAAATAAAAAAATTATAAATTTTTTGTAAACGCTGCAAAGAAAATGGGAGGAGTGATTTTTTTAATTAGTATAATAATGGGATTGAATTCTTAGAATCAAAGTAATAGGATTAGTCAAAGACCACAGGGACTGGTCATAATTGAAACCGAAAATAAAATATGGTTTTCTATATTGTTTTCTTCATGGATCTCTCTTCTCAAGTCTCAATGTCTGGAACAGAAGCCCAACCCAACTAATCGAGCAACATCAACAGCCGTCAATTCTCATCAAAACACTTTCTTTTCTTTACTCCGCGAAGTACTGGATAAAATCACAAACGTGCATTGGTCTTTGGATCTACCGCCAAAGTCTTTATTTGTAATCGACAAGATATGAATTCTCTTTTGTCTTCTTCCGCGTCACCACCAAATACCGTGTGCTCTCCACCAGTTTCGCCCTCCAAAACAAACGTCGCCTCCGCCTCCGCCGCCCACTTCCCACTTTCATTTCGTTTAAATGAACCACCTCGAAAAGTCATTCTGATTCCCAAAGAAACTACAAAAATAAAATAAAATGTGTAGGTCTGCGGATTACTACGATTTTCGCACCAGCGATCAAAATCTTCTAAGGATGAAAGCTTTCTTTGTTCGATTTTCTGGTTTCGGTTCTTGTACGGAGCCGTTATCCGATTCGCTTACTCTAGTGTTCCCGCCAAGAATCAACGAGACGGCGCGGCTTGAAGTTTCCGGCTCCAGTATCCGGTCCAGTTCCCCCGCGTTCGTGACTCTCCATCGGATGGTTAAAGTGAAGACGAGGGACGGAGAGGCGATATACGGGAGCAGGGAACTGGTTCGGGCCGGGGATGGGGTCCGGTTCGAGGTTTACTCGAGAGAAGAAAAGGTGTTGAAAGGGGTTTTCAGGAGAGAGGCGGCGGAGAAGTGGAAGATGGAGTGTAAGTGCGCGCTGGAGAGAGATGACGGAGCAATCGTTTGCGGTAAAAACGCGGTTGCTGATATTTGCGTGGCGGTGGAGGCAGACGCGGCGATGGTGGAGACGGTTGAGATGGCGGTGAGGAAGTGTAGAAAGAATAGGAGAGTTGGATTCGTTGAGCTGGAAGATATTCCGGAGGAAGGGGAAAGTGAGTTGAACGATGGATGTTGTTGCAGTTGTGGAGAAGCCGGCGGGGGAGGAGATATCGACGGGAGGGGCGGTGGGGGGATGGAGATGGATACGGAGGCGGCGGAAGTAAGCTGGGCCTTTGATGTGGGCTTTTGGGTCATGTGCTTCGGGGTTGGATATTTTGTCTCTAAAACCACCGCCAAAAGTTTGAGGCGCATGAGAATATTTTGACTGTATAAAATAAAATTTTGCCTTTTTCAGTTCATATATAATTTTAATTCCAAACACTTGTTAATATTTGTCACCCGAATTTGGAACTCCAATTTAAAAATCATAAAGTTCTAATTTATTTTATATTTTTTAATTTTTCCCTTAAAATTGTTTAAAATGTTTTATCAATCTTTTCAAAAAGATTAAAAAATTTAATTAGACCCTCATATTTTTAAAAATAAATTTCTAACTAAATCCCTCAATTTTAAATATTAAAATAATTGGTAATAGATTTTTCCTGCTCCTTTCAATATTTACAAATAAATTGTTTTTAAAATAAAATAATTTATTTATTGTCATTTTTGAAAGTAAGTTATTAATGATAAGCGATTATTAATTTTATCTTTTAGGAATACTATGCTGCTCCACCCAATAATGTCGTCTCCAAGATTTGAATATGTATCTTTTTTTTAGGAGTGTAACATGTTTTACCAATGCACTAAACACTAGATATACTAATTTGATCTGAATCTGATTCGAAAAAAATCGATTTGAAAAAAGTTTTAATCTTAATCCATAAAAGGTTCGAGTCTTAATAGGAGACGGATTAAATATGGATACTGTTAAGATCCGATCTAAGCCCATGTTCAATCCGAGTTCGATTAATATTCGAGTTTGAATCAAAATATTTATGACTTTTAATTTTTGGAAACAAAATATCATTTATATTTTTTACATTAAAACAATAAGACAATATATATATATAAAGTAAAAAAGTTAACCTAAATACATTAAAAGAAACATTAATATATATTAAGTAATTTGAAATAATGGTAGAAACAAAATTAACTTATATATCACTATTAAAAGTGGTAATAGAAATATAAATGTATTAAAAATACAAGTTAAATAATAATAATATTTACTATGATTTAATCTATCAACTAAACTTAATATTGTATAATATATCTATGTATATCATATACAATTATGCATATATATGCATAAATATGAAAATAAATAAATATTAAATAAAATCATAGACAAACAAACAACAAAATAAATACAATGTAAAAATAAATAGATGTAAATTACCAAAAAATAACAAATTAATGAATAGAATAATAAATAAAGTGAAATTGCAAGATAAAGTTAAGATATATTATGCTAAAATTATGAATTAAAATAGAAAGTATAAATAATAAACACAAAATTTAAATGTAGTCAACAAACTAATGACAAAAATAAATAAATACATAATTAAATGAAAAAATTAAATAAACAAAATTATGAACTGATTTTAAAATTCAATGTCTTATTTGTAGTCTTACTAATAATCGAATTAATTTTTCGATAAAAAAATAATGGAATTAATTTAACCTTAATTTCTCCACAAAACTCTCGGGCCTCAGCCCAATAAGGGAGTTGGTCCACGTGGTCTATCGTAGTCGTAGCGCGCCTAACGGTTTAATATTCATTCCATTTCCATTCTCGTCCCTGTTTCCCGCAAAACAGACGCAACGGGCAACTCCCCTTCCAGTTTCCAACATTTTTGGCGGTGGCCATGGCCCCCGGCCGTCGTACGGATAGGAGCTTCTTACAAGAACTACTCATTTACGCCGCCAGCACCGCTTTCAGTTGCCTGGTCCTTTTCGCCGGCCTCAAACAACTTAACCCAAGCCGCGATTCCTCCAAGAAATCCATTCAAAACAAAAACGCCATCTCCAAACGCCTCGGCCGCCCCCTCATCCACACCGACCCTTACGAGGTACTCCAAAAACAAGACAAACATTTCTTCTTCTTTATATTAGGCAAAATCCATTTGTATTATTCTCAAAGTTATTTCTTTTTTCTTCCCCTGAAATGCAGGATGTGATTGTGGGTGATGTGGTGAACCCAGATCACATAGACGTTGAATTTGAATCTGTTGGTGGGTTTGATAGAATCAAAGAAGCTTTGTATGAGTTGGTCATTCTTCCTCTTAGGAGGCCCGAGCTTTTTGCCCATGGCAAACTCTTGGGTCCCCAAAAAGGGGTGCTTTTGTACGGACCACCGGGGACAGGAAAAACCATGCTTGCCAAAGCCATTGCAAAAGAATCTGGGGCTGTCTTCATCAATGTTAGAGTCTCAAATTTGATGAGTAAATGGTTTGGCGACCCCCAAAAACTAGGTGAACATACTGGGTTTTATGTTAATCATTGTTATACAATTTAAGGGCTCGTAAAGATTGTTTTTTTAGAATGATCATTCGGGTCAGGGATGGATTGAGGGGCTGGAGGGAACGGTCACCCCTGAAAATGTGAAATTCGTATATGATTTAGAATTTTTTTCCACCTTTTACATAAAGTTCTGCGTTCGTCCATGATTCAGGTGATGATTAGGATTGCTTTGGTAATATGAAGTGGATACCAAATAATCTTTTGCCATCTAACATTGTCACTTTTCAGTCTTGTTTCATTCTAAATTGTAGAGGCAATAATACTGCAATTTCTGCTTACTATAGAAGCCAATACCTCAGTTGCTTCTTCCCTATGCGTAAGATTATATTAACACTGTTATGTTATATTGTTGCAGTGACTGCCGTTTTTAGTCTGGCTTATAAGCTGCAGCCAGCTATTATATTTATCGATGAAGTGGATGGTCTCCTGGGGCAACGGCGAGCCACGGATCAGGATACGATGTCTATTATGAAAACTGAGTTCATGACCTTGTGGGATGGCTTTACCACCGATCGTGAGTGTTCTTGGTTATTTCCTTGATTGTGAACTAATTTTTCGATCTGTAAATGTACAACAAGTTAAGTGCACTTTTCTAATTTGTAAGTATAAAGAACTTTTGAACTAGGAAAGATTAAAAGGGTCAAGGATACAAAATTAGCAGTGTATGTTGATATCGAGCATGTTAACTTTTGTATATAACTGTGAAGTTGATTTTTTTATGAACTTGCATTCAGAGAATGCTCGAGTTATGGTACTTGGCGCAACTAATCGTCCTGCAGAGCTCGACGAGGCAATACTTAGGCGTTTTTCCCGGGTTTTCGAAATTGGAAGGCCCGACTGTGATGATCGAGAGAAGATATTGAGAGTGATATTGAAGAATGAAAAAGTAGAAGACAATATTGACTTGTACCACATAGCTAGACTGTGTGAAGGTTACACTGGTTCTGATTTGCTTGAGCTCTGCAAACAGGCAGCATATATTCCTCTCAGGGATTTCTTAAATGAAGAGAAGGCTGACAATACAACTCAGGTGAGTATATATATATATATCACCTGTATTACTCTTTATAGATATTGGCAAAATAGGCACTTTCATGTGAGAAATATGACTTGTGCATTGGCAATGTCTAAACTTACTGGTGTTTTTGGTGTGTGGTTACAGGCACCAAGACCAAGAGCATTGTCTCAATTGGATTTTGAGAAAGTTTTGGCTACTTCCATTAAAATAAATGGCAATGTTGATAAGGACAATGACTACAGCTCTTGTTCATCAACATGAGTTGTCAAATCGTACCGGATTAAGTCGCGATGGAGCACACCAAATTCTGATGTTCTTGAATACCAACTTCGAGTTGGAGCCTAAGCTTCTCATTGCTGCTTGAGTTATTCTACATCTGTGTGGTCGTGTTAGTGAATATAGAATTCAGAAATGTACAAGGGTAGGCTTATAAACTCATGCTCGACTCGAAAGCATTTTTTTTGAATTATTTGTAGAGTGTGGAAGAGTGTCCACTCACTGTAGCCATATTTGTTATTCAACAGAAGAGAATACAAAGAGTAAAATCTCAATTCTTGTTTGAAAGGAACATCTTCTTCTTTACCAGTAAAATCTAATGTATGGAGAGAAAAACTGTAATCCATGATACAGATTGCAGTCAAAATGCACCATATATACAGATTCTAAATCCATTTTGAGGAGTCGGATTACCTTGCATCCGTCCTCGGAGCTGATCTTTTCATGGGAAAAGGACTCAAAATCCTCATTTTAATGCAAAAATCCAAGCCAACAGCAGCAAACAAAAAAATGAAAAGATTCTGAGATACATAAACTGCACCATCAACAGCATGCGACACGAAGCTTCCGGCATCCAGTTCCAGAGGAGCCCCTCCACCCAATGTACCAAGACCTGCATTTTCATTATTGTTTTTGCATATCAAATTTGAACTATGTGCTCTATGCTTGCATAAAGAGTTCTATTTACAGGCACTTGATTGCAGTTATACCTTTCACGAAACCGAAAGCTGCAGATGTTCCAGTTTTTAGCTGAACATTGTCCAAGTCTCTCCTAACTGCATAGCGAAAAGTTACCCCGAACAATGCACAGCTGATGAAATTGACTGATAAAGGGAGCAGCAGCTGAGTTGTGCTGGAAACTTGGGTTAGGGAGATGGGCAGACCAGCAAGGGTGCCAACAAATGCTGATATCAAAGCTGCTTTTACAGACTCCAATCTCTCTTCATCAACATCAATTCCGAAAGCATTTCCATCTCCGGCATCATCTTCGTTAGGCGAAAGCGACTGTTCTGCTTCTTCGATCATGGCCCGTGCCTGTGAAATCTCCTGCTGAGTCTCTGCAATCTTGAATTTTCACAAAATTTACATAAGACAAGTGTACATACTACATAACCATTTGCAGAGAACTAACAAAGCTAAAAAGGGTTTGAAAGGGAAGAATTGAGCTTCAAGTTCCTGTTTTTCAATGTAATTTCTCAACAATTGAGCTTCAAGTTCCTGTTTTTCAATGTAATTTCACAAAATTAGAGAAGAAACTGACCTCGGAGGCCCTGGATTCTAGTTGGTCAATGTAATTTCTCAACAATTGAGCTTCAAGTTCCTGTTTTTCAATCTCAGCAAGTTGTGTCTTAGCCATCTCTACTCTCTGTGAGGCCTTCTCCAATCCATCAAGCAAACCCTTGTTCTCTTCTCTGTTCAAAAGCTCCTCCACTTGCTTGCCAACAATGCCAGAAAGGGCATCCTTCAAGCCATCGCTTGTTTCTTGCTCCTCTGAGTTGCCGCTGCATTTCAAGCTGAGAGGCTTCAGCAGAGGAGAAATGGGGGCTTTTGGACATGTTGAAGGCGCAAAGAAGAAGGGATCTTTGAACAGGAATCTGGGTTTCCAGGAGAGAAGCAAAGTGGAAGGGATTGCTAAGGGCATTGAAGCAGAAATTGCAGCACTTGGATTGGATCCTATGCAAAAGCTTATCTTTTCCCTCTTACTCGTCGGGCCTCGACTTGTGGTTTAAGATAATTGACTTAAATATACATTAGTCTATGAACTAGACAATTTCTCTCAAATTGGCATTTAAAGAATTATTTTTCTCACAATTTGATATTTAAATTACACACTTTTTCTCAATTTGTTATTTGAAAAAATTTTGCTCTTAAATTGGTACTTGGATTTTAATTTCATCTATTATTTTGGTATTTTTATTAATAATTTTGGTCTCGAAACTTGTATATTCAATTATTTTAGTCTTACTTTGAAACAATTCAATAAAAGTAACTCTCTATATATAAAAATTACATTAATTTAATCAATTTGTGTGATATTATCAAACCAAACGAGTTTGCCGAATAAAAAATAGTTGAATAACTGAATTACACCATAAATCAATAAGTTAATTTTACTTTTTTTATACCGATAAAGTAATATAATATTTCTAGGAGAAGAACAAATAATTTAAGTGAATAAAAATAGTAAATTGATATGATTTTTAAATATAGAGAGCTAAACTTATTGAATTGTTTCAAGTTAGGACTGAATTGATAGATTGTATAAGTTTTACTGTTAACTTAGGAGAGTGTGCTTAGTTCATGTACTAATTTATAAGAAAAAATTATGTAAGTACCAATTTGTGAGAATATGTATAGTTTAGATACCAATTAAAAAAATTCTATAATACCAACTTGGAGAAGCTTTATAATTTTGGTATCAAATATATAATATCAATTTGAGAAAAAGTGTATAATTTAAGTTCAAATATATAATTAGGTACCGAATTGAAAATGGTTGAAAAAAGTTTACTCAAAAAGTGTTTGAAAAAATGAGACAAAAACCTTTTGTCCCTTTTTAATCACTATGACACTAAAAAAACTAAAATTTAAACTCAAATTTTACCCTTAAATTTTAAATTTTAAACTCTAAAAAATATATCATATTATATCTCCTTAAACTCTAATCATATACTCTCATTTTAAACCTTAACCCTAAACACTTAAACTTAATTTTTTTAGTTGAGCCATAAACAATGAGAAGAAGTGTCGTTTTTAGTTGTGAGAACAGTCTCGCGCTTCGAACATAAAACGTAAGAGAAATATACATATATCCAAAAAAAAAAAAATTGTATAAAGTCAAGGGTTTTAGCGGTGGGAGTTAAATACCTTGAAAACAATTTTGGAGTAAAGGAATGTGGGCTGTTTCAAGAGGAGGGTTTAACAAGATAATTTTCAACTTGCCCAAAACCCTCTCGCGCCCTCTCATGGCTACCTCTAACCTTATTAGGGTTTCTTCTCCGGCTTACTCCACTGGCTCCCCCGCCCACGCTCCTTTTAAGCGCGTCGGCACTCACAACGGCAGTTTCCACTGCGATGAGGCCCTTGGCTGCTTCATGATTCGCCTCACTGACAAGTTTTCCCACTCCGAGATTGTCCGTACCCGAGATCCCAAGGTTAGTTTTTTTTGCCTAAAATTGTAGCGAAGTTAGAAGAAATGGAAATTATGAAATGGGTTTTCTTTTGGGATCTAAATACGTGCTTCGTTTGCTTCTCTACGAAGCTTTATTGTTGTCTGCAAGTTTTATACAAGTTTTCCCTATAAATTACAAAACTTGAAACCTAGAGCCAATTGGGGAAGTGGGTTTTTTATTATGGGATTCATGTAGTTTATTTTGTTCTTCATTGAGTGTTCTTTATAAGATTGATCTGAGTTTTTCAGGTATTGGAGGGGCTTGATGCTGTGCTTGATGTTGGAGGCGTGTACGATCCTAGTCGTGACCGATATGATCATCACCAGAAGGGATTTGAGGAGGTCTTTGGACATGGTTTTAATACTAAGCTTAGCAGTGCTGGACTTGTTTATAAGGTATTCATTTCTTCCATGGGAAAATTGAAGCTTCTTTCCGTGGTTCTCTCCGTTTGCATTTTGTGTATTGTGGTTCGATAGGACCGATACAACTTCTCGATTGAGTATAGTATGAAGTATGAACAATGATGTCTTTTGGTAGATTAATATATTTCTTCATTATTAGTAATTTCTCCTGTATCTAGCATTTTGGCAAGGAGATAATAGCTAAAGAGCTTCAGCTTGGAGAAGACCACTCGGATGTGCATAGATTATTTCTGGCCATTTACAAAAGCTTCATGGAGGTACTTACATCTTTGATTCTTTAATGTTTTGCATGGGTTTGACTTAGATCTTGTATATTTTCTTGGTTTTTCCTTTCCTATGCTTTAGTTTAGCGATTTAGATGTTCAATTGGGATATTGTTTTTTTTTGCGTTTACCAGGCAATTGATGCGGTTGACAATGGAATCAACCAGTTTGATACTGACAAGCCTCCAAGATATGTGAACAACACACACTTATCTTCCAGGGTAGGAAGATTAAATCTAGACTGGACAGATCCTGATCAATCACCTGAGAAGGAGAATGAGGCTTTCCAACGAGCAATGGCTTTAGCTGGTAGTGAGTTCTTAGAAGTAAGGTTCTGTCGAAATTAAAAACATACCTAAATATACTATTATTAGTATGGTCTTCAATGTCCTGGATAAGGACTTCTTTCATTTCCTTCTGAAGGTAAAAGAGTATGTACTGTATTATTCTTCATAATTTAATAGTTTGATGGCCTTCTTCAATTTTCAGAGTGTCCGATTTCATGCAAAGTCGTGGTTACCAGCAAGGTCAATTGTAATGGAGTGCATTGCCGAGCGATTTGATATAGATCCAAGTGGGGAAATTATGGTTTTGAA
The DNA here is from genome assembly GCA_958450335.1 of Hibiscus tridactylites. NCBI lineage: Eukaryota > Viridiplantae > Streptophyta > Magnoliopsida > Malvales > Malvaceae > Hibiscus > Hibiscus tridactylites. The sequence goes on along the minus strand of OY288265.1, from coordinate 110,286,972 downwards.
AAGGTTTTGCCCAGTAAGTAGATGTTTCTCATTTCCCCCTTGTAATTTTCTTCTTATACTAGCACTGCATAAGTGTATGGTATGGGTAGTTCCTTCTTTGTTATCTGTTTATGCATCTCATCTAGAGAGGAAAGCGAGCTATCTTATAGCGAATTGCTTGTTCATAAATATACACATTCTTTGTTATCTGTTTATGCATCTCATCTAGAGAGGAAAGCGAGCTATCTTATAGCGAATTGCTTGTTCATAAATATACACATTCTGGTCCTTCGAACTGTCATCAAATAACCTGTGCAACTTCCAGTAGCATGTGAGATGAATATATTACTGCAAGTTGCTGTGGCTTATGATTTACTCACCATCATACATCGTTTATTTACAATCAAGTCTGATTTCATTTCGCATCCAACAGTGGAAACTTCACTTATTTGAGCTTGAAGAGGAGCTGAAGATTGAGCCTCCTATTAAGTATGTTCTTTATGAGGTATGTGCATTTAGTAGACCAATCTTCCTTTCAAATAAGATATTGAATGTGTTAGTCCTGGTTTAAATACTATTCTCTGGCAAATGGTTAGTCCTGGAATTTTTAGATAGTTCTAATCGTACTTGTGACCCAGGATGAAAGAGGCAAACAATGGCGAGTTCAGGCAGTTGCAGTATCTCCTGATAGATTTGAGAGCCGGAGGCCCCTCCCAGCTCAGTGGCGAGGTTTGAGGGATGATGAGCTCGCTAAAGAGGCGGGGATTTCTGGCTGTGTCTTTGTTCACATGAGTGGCTTTATCGGTGGAAACCAAACTTACGAGGGTGCACTAGTGATGGCAAAAACTGCTCTAAAGATATGATCTTGGGAGACTGCCTTTATTTCTTTCACTTGACATGGCATCTTTTACATGATTTTATGACAGGATTGTATTATTTACCAGGTTTTTGTTGGCTTTATTAAGTGCTGTATGATTCATTTGAACTTTTTTAGGGATGAAATGAAAACTGGAAGGCTTTTTTTTCTTCTTTTATTTTCCTATAAATGAGACAATGGACCTTGACAGAAATGGTTTATATTGCATTGAATTCAGCAGGGAAGTATTATATGCTGATTTTCTGTATTTTTCCACATCTTTTTAGCAAGAACAGGAATGCTTGTAAGTTGTAAGTGTGGGATTGAGAGTTGCATACGGCGGCTTGATTTTCTGATTCCACGGTGATTATTACGGGTCAAGTTGTTTTAACTCCCATTGCAGCATGTTTTTTTCTTCAATTTTACCCATAGTTTTTATTTTTTATTAAATAGAGAGTATTACATTTTTATATCAGAATTTTAACTCATATTTGAACCTATACAAGATGGGTCAATATAAATGTCCATATTGGGTCAATATAAACGTCCATATTTTTTTTATTTTAAAGCTAAAATGATGCGTAGAAACCTTTATTAAAAAACATTTTGTGCAATATATAAATAATACTATTTTATTATAAATCAAAAATACTATTTTGATTGAATAAAAAATTAGTGTTTTATTAGAATATTGTAGCTGTTATTAAAATATAAGTATATACTATACACTTTTGTACTGGTTTCATTTTTAGAACCTTTTAACATTTATATTATGAAAAAATATTCCATGCATAGGATTTTAGTATTCGCAAGCGCATAAATTTAAAATTTAAAATTTAGAGTTTTTGATTTAGGGGTATAAAATTCAAGGCTAGAATTTATGGTTTAAATGTTATAGTTTAAGTTTTAGGGTAATATGATAGGGTTTAGGTTTTAACCTATAAACCCTAAATTCTAACTACAACCTTTAAATTAAATTTCTAAGCCCTAGATTTAAGACAATAGTAAAAATTAAAAGTTTTTACTGCTTATTCATGAAATAATTACACTTGTACTAATTACTTTAGGCCAATTTTTTGTTTTGTTTTTTATGTTCTTAGTGATTATTTTCACTGTTATAACTGTATTTGAATCTAAACACATTTTATTATTGTTTTTAGTCTCACCACTACAACATCCAATTTTACGACTCACTATTACAATAATTAATTTTAGCACGACCGGTCATATTTTAGGACTCAAACTTTATTTAATTTTTTTTAATTTGAGTCGAGTTTTCGAGTTTCTATATAAATTTAATTGTAATTATTTATCAGATTTTAATATGATTTGAGTCTTATATAAACAACTTTATCTAATCATATCAGATATGCACATATATATATATATATATATATTCATGTGGCATACATTTTTTATACCCATATATATATTAGGAAAACTTAAGGGACTCAACTCGAACTTAAAAATAAATCCACTAATTACTAAAATTTTCGAGTTATTCAAATTTTTATTTTACAACTTAAACCTTTATTTGAATTTTTTTCATGTCGAGTTTAAGAGTTTTGAGTCGGGTCAAAACGAGTCGAATTTTTTCTCCCCAAGTTGAGTCAAAAATTTGATTTTTTTCGAATCAAGTTTTGCTCACCCCTATTTAAAAATGTCTCAAGACTACTGCGTCGTGTAGTTCAATTCTTGTTTTCTTTGCGCTCTTGCAACGTTGCTTGAACACAATATCTGTAACTTCCCAATTTTAGTATCTATGGAACAACCTAAGCAAGCAAACAAACACAACATTGGTCGAGTATATCTTTGCTTCCTCCTTTTGATTGCAAACACAACAAAATATAATGTCAAAAGTGGGTTCCAGCTCCATTCCCTCCATTTTTACATCAAATGTGAAAAGCTTGATTTCGTTTGGAAGCTTGGTATCATATGAAATCAAGATTAGAACTTTAGGTGAACCTCTTAAGCGGCCCCTCAGAAATAACCACGCAAATACCGGATTTTATGTTATTTTCAGCCGGCCATATCATCAGCATCTACAGCCATTGCCCTCTCTTCAGGAGCAGCAGGGTCCGCAAACTGCGATCTTGTCTCCGTTGCAAAGGGACTTCTAGCAGCAGCAGAGTCTATTTCCATAGCAGAAGCTTTGGGAGGAGAGGAAGGTTGTACCTCTATATGTGGGTAGGCAGCCTTGTACCTTGCTCTTAGCCCTTCATCAACTAGTCGAACTCCGTTCAGCTGATTCCCGAGCGATATCCATCTGATGGAAAATAAGTAGAAAGGAGACTGCTTAGCTGTGGAAAATTGCGGACCCCAAGAATACATCAAAGAGTTCAGGTTCACTGGCCTCTAAAAACACCAAAACTAACAACTTATTATTGTAGTAATAGAATATTAGCTCGTTATTTACCAGGGGGAACTAAACGTTTGGTACTGAAATGGACAAATACAGAAAATATTTCACGCCTCGAAACCTTCTAGGTCCTTCTCGTGATCCTCAAAACACACCCTCTCATAGATGCTAATATATTTGAAGAATTTTAAAGCAAGAAAAGGGATCCGAGACACCGTACCCTGCATGTGTATTATGCATGCGAGCAAATAATTCCAGTTTCCTTGTCCTTGGACTTATCCTCTCTAGCATAGGGTACATCTGCGGAGTTAAAGTTTCCAGTAAGGTAATTTCCTGAACTACATAAAAGGTCAATGCAAATAAATAAAGCACTGCAACAGCAATAAAGTTCAGCAATTTCCGTAACGAAATGATATTGTAAGATGCACGGCAATAAATTTCAAAATTAGCATCCATGGTCATCAATATCCTTGAACTATCATTTCAGACATCAAGAAGTGGTAAAGAAATATTTGTAAATTGAACAGCTAAACATGTAGGGTATGAAGTATAAGTTCCACAAACCTCATCTGGCTTACGGCTAGTCTCTCGAACCTCGGCGACAACGACATCTGTATCAATATTCTTGTTTATTTCTGGATTTCCCTTGATTCCTACAAGGCAATGTTCCTTACTATGATTTAACCAATGACCTGTTCTTCCTGTTCTAATTATTCGCTGAAGTTGATTCGTTTTCACCCAAATAATCTCCTCACACCGCTTGTACCCCCATTGTTCCAAACTGAAAGAAGCACAATTGCTTTTACATATACGAATAACAGACTTAAAGACTTTCCCGTCAAAAATTGTAACTTAAAAAATTATGTATAAATTAACAAACATGCAGAATAAAGCACGAACCATTCCCGCCCTAGCTCCATTGCACGTCCAGTGACCCAAAGGAAGATCATACCATCAGTCTGCAATGCAGGAACATTAAGATTGCGCATCTCATCATCAGCCATTGTTCCATAAGGCAGCTCCATATGAATATCCCATGGTGGGTCTGCCATGATGACACCAAACTGCCCCAAAATGTCCATTCTAAAATTCCGGATATCACAATTAATCCATTGCGATTCACCAAGTTCCACTTCCGAACAATATTCAGCACGTGGCGGCTTCAAAGGTTTCTCAGGACCAAGATCGTCTTGTGTTTGGTCAAGCACGTAATGGACATATTTGCACGTCTATCGAACAAGATTAGATTGGCATTACTCTCAAGTAGTAGTAGTAATAAGATGACAACAGAAAGAAAGCTAGTATCTATTTAGCATAAAAAAGATTACCTTCATGTGTCGGCAAGTATCTAGAAATGAACAATCCCCTAAACTGATGTCAGTATGAGGAGCAATTATGCGTTTAAAATGAACCTGAAAAGAGACCAATAAATAGTAAAACAACACTGCAAATCGGCAAATCAGGAGTCATAAAAGGATCCTTCTAAAAGCTAGTCAAAAGATTTGTGGAAGTTCAAATGATAGCACCGCATAAAGACGTAGCCAAATACAGTGACAAACATTACCATGAACCCGATAATAACACTATAGGTTAAAGCTCAATGGTGCAACCTTTCAGGCTAACAAAAACATCAAAAGATCGAACAAAAGCACTAAACTTTCAATTTTTCATCCCTACTACTAACAAGAGCTACAGTTCAAATTTTGCAGGACACTGCTAAATTGTCAAGGGACGAAAAGGGTACGATACGGTACAGTTTAAGTTGTTGCTATACCTTCTTACAGGCAAGAAAAGTGCCGGATTGCCTTCGACAATCGTCCTTTGTTAAAGCCGAACAATACTCCCTCACTTGAGAACCTCCTTTGCTTTTAAACTATACCAAGTAATTTGAACACACTCATCAACTAAATGAACAAGAAGAAAATGAAAACGTTAAATGAAAAGAAAAAACTAAATGAAACCCAATATACCTTAGCAGCCACAGCTGTTTCCCTAGCAGTTGGGCGATTAATGATGTTCAAAATCTCCTCACCAGTCTTGGACTTCTGCATTTCCTTAAACGACTTCTTATTCAACAAAGCTTCCAAATCCTTCAAATCATCTTCTTCGGTCCCCGGTCTCTGCGCCGGCAAAAGACCACTGTTCGGTGCCATCGGCGGCCTACGCATCATCCCTATTCCCCGGCCTCTCGGGCCTGCCATCGGGCCACCCGGCGGATACATCATGCCAGGGTCTCCCACTCCCATCCACATTTCACTCATGGGTCTCGGCGCTAGCCACTCGTTACTACTGCTTCTATTAATTTTCAAGTTGTCGCTTTCGTTAGCGTTGTTTATCCTCTCTCTTTTGGGGTGATTTTGAGCTTCTTCGGGTAATTCTCTAACTAACCGGGTTCGATCGATGCTAAGTACCATGACCCTGCTTTTGCCGCCGATGACAAACTCTTCGATCTCGAGGCCGCCGTTATCCTCCGCCATTGACCTCAAAGCCATCTCCACCGCGAGAATGGCCCCAGAATCGCCGCCCACTTCACGCATCGCAGCCTTCTCCGCCGCGGTTATATTATCGTCGTTCTCTAGCTTCCTCAAAACCGTAGACGAATCTATCGCTTTGAACGGTACTCTCTGAAGTAAACACTCCGCCACCATCGCTCTCACCACCGACAACGGGTTGCCGCTTTCGTCAACGTCATTGTCGCCTGGTTCATGTTTGACGTGGGCGAGGTGTTTCGGGTCGGGTACGGAGTGGGTCGGCGGGTGGGAGATCTTTTTAGGCGTAGGGAGTGGAGGAGTGGGAGAAAAGGGGCGGCGGTTGAAGGCGGAGACGAAACGGAGGGAGAGATCGAGTGTGGGAACAATGTTAGGATCCAGGGTTTGGAGGGAAGCAAGGAGGTCGAGGTGGGTGGCATGTTGTTCATGGATTCGGGTTTGGAGTTGGGTCCGAATGGATTTGATGGTTGCGAGAGTGTCGTCGCCGCCTGAGTTGCTCTCCATGTCTGGCCGTGTGTTTTGTTAAGTCTCGGTGGGGTTTAGATGCGTACAACCAGGTGGGGATTTTAGGACGTTGGGCTCTTGTTTACGAAAAAAAAAAAGGTAAACTAATATGCAGGTCCCTTATGTTTAACGAGTGTACAGAGTTAGTCACCATTTTTAAAAAGTGCATATTAGTAGTCCTTCACGTTTTCGATGTGTAAATAGTTAGTCACTCCGCCGTTAGACTCCGTTACTCCCCTAACGGATTGCTGATGTGGCTGACTTAATTAAATTGTAATATCCACGTGGATAATAACGTTGGAAAGTTGCTGATGTGGCCGACCATTTCTATATCTTCAAGTCAAACTCCAATGCACACAACATCACTTGTATGTCACCGCCACCTCCAATTCCACCACCATGTCACCGCCACCGACCGCCGCCCTCTCCCTCCTCCTCATCTCTTTCTCCACTACCATGTCACTGCCACCGACCGCCGCCCTTTCCCTCCTCTTCCTCCTCCTCAAAAACAAACAGCTCCCACCAAAACCCTTTTTGCATCCCAAACAACCAGGCTATCTCCGCACAATTGGCTCTGATCTTGATCCTGTTGCTCCCCTTCCTTTAATTCTTCAATATGCATCTCTTTTTTCTTTTATTTTATTTTTCCTCTCGATTAATTCACAAAGATACAAACATTTTTGGGGGGAAATAGAGAGAGGAGAATTACACACAGAACCCTAAAATTAACACTCAAAATAAATTGCCAATAATTGGAATCTATAAAGAGGATAACACGGAAATCAACGGAAAACAAGAATGAACATCAACTTAAACAGATGAAAAGTTTAACCAGACAACAGAAATTAAGATCTTTAAGCAAAATCAAACTCTGAAAAGACGAAAACATGTTTGAGTTTGACCTAGAAATATACATGATATTGAAAATTAAGATAAAATAAAAGGGGGAAGGAAACAAAATAAAGAAGCGATGCGAAGAAAAATGAATTCGAAATTAAAGGAATTAAAAGACAAAGCATTTAATTAAAAAAAACAACTACAAAGTTTATTCAAGGGGAAGCTCCTTGGTCAGTTATGTGTTCAACAAAAGTACTGGGACAAATATGAAACCAAGTTCGGTTCTTAATGGTGTAAAAAGAGGGATGCGCTGAAAATTTGGACAGATTCGGAAATAGGTCCTCCACCATCGGAAGTGATGGTGGCGAAGAACATGAACCATAACAAAATGGAAGAGGTGCAGAGTTCAGTGGGTGAAGGGTGGAGTTTAGATGGAAGCATGGAAGGGCTCGAATCGAAACTTTAACGGTGGAGAAAGAGATGAGGAGGAGGAAGAGGAGGGAGAGGGCGGCGGTCGGTGGCGGTGACATGGTGGTGGAATTGGAGGTGGCGGTGGCGGTGACATGCAAGTGATGTTGTGTGCATTGGAGTTTGACTTGAAGACATGGAAATGGTCGGCCACATCAGCAACTTTCTAACGTTATTATCCACGTGGATATTACAATTTAATTAAGTCAGCCACATCAGCAATCCGTTAGGGGAGTAACGGAGTCTAACGGCGGAGTGACTAACTATTTACACATCGAAAACGTGAAGGACTACTAATATGCACTTTTCAAAAGTGGTGACTAACTCTGTACACTCGTTAAACATAAGGGACCTGCACATTAGTTTACCCTAAAAAAAAAAGTAAAAAGTCAAAAATAGCCTAAACGTTTTATATTTTGGTCATTTTAACCCTGTTATTTTTCGGTGCAAACAACCGCATAACGTTTTATTTTCCGTTCAAATTTTACTATTGTTGAATGAAAAACGTAAGTCAACGCCTAAGATTGACGTGGCATGTTTACAAGGTACAGGAGATGATGTGGCACTGTCACGTGACATTTTTGCTGACGTTGCATTTAAAAAAAATAAAAAAGTTAATTAATTGTTTTATAAAGAAAATATTTTTTAAAATATTTTTAACCAATCGCCACATCAACAAAGTGTCACGTGACAGTGCCACGTCATCTTCACATGCCTTGCAGACATGTCATGTCTACCTCAGGCGTTGACTGTTAGTTGTCTAACAGTTTTCATCCAAGAAATGTGAAATTTGAACGAAAAATAAAACGTTAGGTGGTTGTTTGCACCAAAAAAAGATAGGGCTAAAATGACCAAAATGTGAAATGTTGGGGGTTATTTTTGACCTTCTACCCAAATAAATAGACGGACCCGACTCACCACATCATTCATGATTCAGCTAATAAGTTAATATGTATTTTTTTTACATGTCAATAAGAAATAAATAAATATTTAAAAATTAAAATAAAAAGAATAAATTTTATTAGATAAAACTACAAATTATATGATGAGCCAAATTTATTTAATAATTTCTCTTCATTTACCTATTAGCGACTTAATATTGTCACGGGGTCAGAGTCTTCACGCAGGGACAACTCCCCCGTGCGGCTACCCAGGGCTCCCATAAGCCCGGGGCTCAGCCTTTTCCATTCGATGCTTACTGGTTTCGCCCTCCCATGGGCTCATCAGGGAAGCGGGGACAGCTCCCGACCAGTGTGGTGCCTAACCAGCACGCCCTGCCCTCAGGACCAAACGGCTGTACGGCACGTACTATACCCTTAATGCTATCCCGCATCCCGACTTAAGCACAACCAGCAAGCATCTCGTCACGGTCTTGCCTATCACGCAAACGGACCGTGACAATCTCCCCCACTCAATTCATGCACGCCCTCGTGCATGGGGAGAAATCTCGTTCCCACATCAATGGGGAACCAACCCAGATCGAGTGTGCAATTCCCTGCCTGCTCGCCCTCATTACCGAGGTTCTGCGAGTGCTTGGCGAACTTTCGTTGTAGCTTCCTGCCTACCCTACCTCGTCTCAGTCTCTTTCTAGAGGTCCCACTCGCGGACACCACTTCACTCGGGTGTGAGACTAACGCTCGTCCACTTGACCCGCTACACGCAGCACATGGAGTGCTTGGTAAGCTCACAGCTAGCACACGACCTTCTCTGATACCATCTGTCACGGGGTCAGAGTCTTCACGCAGGGACAACTCCCCCGTGCGGCAACCCAGGGCTCCCATAAGCCCGGGGCTCAGCCTTTTCCATTCGATGCTTACTGGTTTCGCCCTCCCATGGGCTCATCAGGGAAGCGGGGACAGCTCCCGACCAGTGTGGTGCCTAACCAGCACGCCCTGCCCTCAGGACCAAACGGCTGTACGGCACGTACTACACCCTTAATGCTATCCCGCATCCCGACTTAAGCACAACCAGCAAGCATCTCGTCACGGTCTTGCCTATCACGCAAACGGATAGGGCTCAAACCGTTCAGCCCACTCTGCCGCACCCGTGGGGCTACAATGCAGCCTGTCCGCGCAGCACCCAAGGGCCTGACCGAGCAGCACCGAGCAGCCCAGCCTTCAGCACCCATAGGCCTGTCCGAGCAGCACCAAGCAGCCCGTCCAGCCACCCCTATGGGCCCATCCGAAATTTCACCATCCATGGCCATTCAAGCCCATTCCTTGGGGAATATCTACCCCTTTGACCATGGCATACAAGGCAACAAGCAAGCATCCATCCATCCCTCGATTCATGGAGAATCATATCCCTTTCACATGGAAAGAAGATCAACCAAGATGGAAGGAATCCTTAATAGCAATCTCTTGCCTTTATTAGATAGCTTAGGCCAATCTTGGCCATCCATTGTAATCAATAGGGACCGTTAGATCGGGAGGTGCTAGGCTATAAAAAGGGCCTCACCCCCTCATTTGTAATCATCCTGAATTCTCTTTGTTTTCATCTTTTCTTTCATCAATAACAACTTAGCAACGTCGAGTACTCTTTTCCCCCTAACTAGGCTTAGAGGGGGGTTTTTAACGAGGCTCTTCGTTTTGCAAATCACTCGAGCCATCTTGTTCTTCCTTTCTTCGCAACGCTTCCGCAACTCTAGCAAAGCCAAGACTTAGCTTTAAGGCTTACTTGGTCCCTTTCAAAGTTCGTTTCCCGACCAAGTGCCGCACGAGCTAGCCATATAAGCCTAGCCCCGTGACAAGTGGACGAGCGTTAGTCTCACACCCGAGTAAAGTGGTGTCCGCGAGTGGGACCTCTAGAAAGAGACTGAGACGAGGTAGGGTAGGCAGGAAGCTACAGCGAAAGTTCGCCAAGCACTCGCAGAACCTCGGTAATGAGGGCGAGCAGGCAGGGAATTGCACACTCGATCTGGGTTGGTTCCCCATTGATGTGGGAACGAGATTTCTCCCCATGCACGAGGGCGTGCATGAATTGAGTGGGGGAGATTGTCACGGTCCGTTTGCGTGATAGGCAAGACCGTGACGAGATGCTTGCTGGTTGTGCTTAAGTCGGGATGCGGGATAGCATTAAGGGTGTAGTACGTGCCGTACAGCCGTTTGGTCCTGAGGGCAGGGCGTGCTGGTTAGGCACCACACTGGTCGGGAGCTGTCCCCGCTTTCCTGATGAGCCCATGGGAGGGCGAAACCAGTAAGCATCGAATGGAAAAGGCTGAGCCCCGGGCTTATGGGAGCCCTGGGTTGCCGCACGGGGGAGTTGTCCCTGCGTGAAGACTCTGACCCCGTGACAATATGTAGCTCTTTCTTGTTTCCTCGACAATTATGTGTTTGTGTTGATATAATTCATATAGTAAAGATTTATTGTTAAAATAGTTATACTTTTTTAAGAAAAAATGAACTAATAGGACGAGGTATTAAGTTTTTTTTAAGTAAAATCAAATTTTAAATTTAGATATTATAAAAAGAAAAATAATTGAGAGTGTTATTTTATAATGAGTCTAGTAAAATTAATTTGAATTAATCGATTAATGGATTAAATATTAATAATTATAAAAAATAAATTTTTATAGTTTAATTTATTTTATTTACAGCCTTAAAATTTTATCTCACTAAACTAGCTGATTATATAATAAGTTATTTATAATGAAAAAATATCACTTTTTTTTATTTTTTTATAACCCCTTTTGTTGGGCACTAGCCGAAAGCCACTTATTGGACGTCTAAAAGGCCAAGACCCAATTATCCATAAAACAATGAAATTTAATGATTGCAAATTGAAAACTATATGTTTAAATTAAAATTTTTATTTCGAGACATTATTAATCAATTAAATGATTAAAAATATTTATATTATTTATTTTGTATAAGTTCAAAAATTTATATTTGTCTTATAAATATAATTATTCTTCTATTTAATAAAAAATTAATTCAACTAATTTTTTTATTGTGAAAAATAATAATTTAATTTGAACAATTATTTTTTTTCCGACCAAATTGAGCCTTATCCAATCCTATTATTAATACATAAAAGCATCGAACTCTATTAGGTTCCCAACAACACTTTATATATTAAAAAAACATAATAATAAAAGAAAATCAATATCCGTCTCCTTTTGTTCTTGATCCTTTTTTCTTGCTTTTTTTTGTTCACTGATTGCATTGCACCAATCATCGTGTAAAAGAGTAATGGGATTTTCTTTGCCTTTCTCCTGATTACTGGGTTTTTCTTTATTTTGGTTTGCGAATTCTCTTCTTTAGCTCTTTCAATTACTGGGTTTAACACACGTTCTCTTATTCTTGAATATCCAGGGCTTTTCTTTGGTGAGCTTAACTTGTTTTGATTATTGGGTTTTTTAACCATCTTAAATACTTGCATTAATAATAGCATTTTCTTTTGTTTCTTCGAATTATGCTGGGTTTTCGTTATTTTAGGGTACTCTTGATCTTTTCAGAGTTTTCAATTATTTTGGGGTTTAATTCTTTGATGAGCTTGACTTGTTTAGATTACTGGTTTCTGCAAAATTCTTCATTGACATTTCAATCACTCTGTTTTGGCTATGATGCAGTTATTTACTCGAACAAAAGTTGTTTGGCAATGTATGTTATATTGTTTGTTGGTGTATTCAAGGTAAGATTTTGATTAATTTTATTATGTTTCTTGTGATGTTCATTGGTTTTGGCTTGAATACTAATGACTGTTTCATTTCGTTGTAAGAAGTAGAACTAGTCGACTATTTGTATGTTATCGGTCTATGGCGGAATTGGTTGGGCCAAGATTGTATAGTTGCTGCAATTGCAGAAACCAAGTTGCCCTTCACGACGATGTTATATCCAAGTCTTTCCAGGTCGGGAACTCGATACGAATTTTGCTGCGTTTATGCCTATCTGCCGCATATAATTAATAGATTGAAAGATGATCTCTTTCTGAGGCTGTGAAATCATTTACTCTTTAAATGAATCTGTTTTGATGTTGCATTAGGTTCAAGTAATATCTGTTTTGCTGAAAGCATTCTATAGATGTCTGTTTCAATAGGTTTGTTACCGATGTGAATTTCAGGGGAGAAACGGTCGAGCCTTTTTGTTCTCGCACGCAATGAACATAATGGTGGGTCCTAAGGAAGATAGACAACTAATGACTGGTCTTCACACGGTGGCTGATGTCTACTGCTGCGATTGCCGTGAGGTACTGGGTTGGAAATACGAGCGGGCTTATGAGGAAAGTCAGAAGTACAAGGAAGGAAAAATCATTCTTGAGAAGTCCAAAATTGTCATAGAGAACTGGTAGTACCGATGTAAATCCTCCTGGTGATTCTCCTGATCCGGCAAGTGTTACGGATGTGTTTCTGTGTTTTTCTTCCTCCCGATTGAACACATTTCATGTATTGTTCTTCCTGTGCATTCTGGCCGTGTTCCTTGTGTGGATATCGTACTGGAAGTTATTCATTTTGTTAATAAATTGTGAGTGGTTTCTCTTTTAGCAGTGCTTGCATTTCAGGATGCCATTGAATCTGCATTTAGTAACATTTTCATCATGGATTAACATATTGTAGTCTGAACCTGATACTTCCTGTTTAATGTTTATAGAAAGTAATATCATTGACAATTGTGAATTAGCTTAGTGTGTTATAATTAGAGCATCGATACATATATGTGCGAATGGCTTTTCATTGAGGTGATTAGAGCCGAGGAACATGATATGTTACCTGAAACTCTGAGTTTGCTAGAGACTATAATGTAGGCATCTTCGTAGACGGGAACGGGACATATTTCTTTGGCCGAGCCTAGAACTGATGTGATGATGCATGTGGAATAATTGATGAACTTGTCTTAGTGTCTTGTCAATAGAAGTAAATCACCCAAATGAAATGATATAGCTTGATACTGTAATCAGTGAGATATATCATACATGATAGAAAGAAAGCTGTTAAGGCAATCATAAGGAGATTTCTCAATCTGAGTATGGCATACCAACTCTCCATCAGATTCTAAATGCAAATTCTTTGACAAGATGGTGTTGAATGAAGCCAGGAAAGCACTGACTATGACCAAAAAGATGAGTTTTAGGGTTATTAGAATAAAGAGGATGTTTTGAAGGATTTTGTTCAACTAGAGTATAACAGACTGAAATCCAAGCAGGGTTAATCACTCGATATGGTGGTATGTCTTAGATGAAGCTGTTAGTTTGAATGTGTTTTTGGTGTTGAACCTTACTTCGGTAAACTCGAGTGGTAGATTAGATTGGGGATCATGATCTTTTAACGTGTTATTACACAATGATGGGTGTTAGTTGAGCTTCAGGAGGTGTTTCAGAGGAAGATCGTTGAACATGAGGGTCTTTGTTGGTATGAATGATGTCTGGCTTTCGAGGAGTGTTTAGAAACAGATGATTCATTGTATTTGGTTTGAAAGGTTTATGTTTGGTGTGGTCCTGTAATATGAGTAAGAGTTTTGATGAATATTGTGTGGCGTCTTTGTATATTGATCACCATTATGCACTCTTTTTCCCCTTCTAATTGAAGGGGTTTTTTAATGAGGCATATGGTGATTAAGTAAGACTTTTTATTTAATAATAAAAGCATATTAACTACCTTTCAAAAAAAAAAAGCTGTTAGTGTCGGTGGCCGTTCTTAGATATTTAGCCGATTATAAGCGTTCATTAGCGAGATTGAATTGCCCAAATCTTCATTTTTACTCGTTATTAGTACGAGATTGAATTGCCCAAATCTTCATTTTTACTCGTTATTAGTACGAGATGGTATCCATCTTAAGCTTCATGTTGGCTTGGCATGCCCTAGAATTTGTATGTTCTTTATTCTATCAGTAACCTTAGATTAGCTTCACAGCAGACAGTGTTGTTTCTTTGGTTATATTTCGGAGTTGCTGAGTGCTGGCCAATTATGGTCATAGAATTTTGGGGTTGCCGGTCGGTCGGTCGTCCCTACTCGCTGGAGGGAGTGGCTATGGCTATGAGCCATTTAAAAGGTTCTGCAAAAATATTGGAAGCTTGAGGAATTAGAGCACTATTTTGATACAGGACAATTCCATAATTGAAGCTCAATAATTGTGAATAGTATTTGGCCATCATTTTTTTGGCTTAATAAAAAAATAGGCACTTAGACTATACATCTTTTTAATAAACAAAAGTGATGTTTGTCTGATTATCTTTTATTTTCTTGTTTTTCAAGGCATCCGCTAGAACAAGCCAAGTAACTAATCATTCGTGTTCTATTTAACCTATATTGGGGTAAACACTAACCACAGACCACTAATTTTTTTTATAACAAATCTTAAATTTAATTCTAATCTTACCTAGAGAGAAGGAAAAATAAGACTTTAAAGGAAGGAAAGAAGTGTCCGTAATGAATCTAAAACTCATGACCTAAAGAAATATGAAAGAATAAAGATAATCAGCTTAGGAAGTGTTCCTAGTGGTAAACACTGACCATCGAGCACCAGTTGAAATAAAGAAAAACCTTACAATTTCACCTTTATTATTTTGATTAAATGCATGAATTTGGAGGAAAGATAAATAGAATTTCTTCCAAGACATGATAAACTGGACAACTAAAATCATAGATTCAATCCCATATCTAAAAAATAAACCAAATAATGAAGTTCTTGTCAAGTAATGATTTCTTCCAATGCAAATAACAGCCGGAAAAAAAAGAAAGGAACAATCATAAGCTAAAGGAAGAGGAGAAAAGCTTGATAGTTAGCAGGTAAAAGATATTGTACATCACATCACAGAAACTTTCTTCTTCGTTATCCACCTCTTCCTGGCGTTTTCCATGGCTTCTTCTCTCATCCTTACCAGCTCTTGGAAACACTGCTGATACTGTGAATCTATCACGTCGAGCTCCAACTTCAGCTCCTCCAACTTATCCCTGTCTGCAACGGATAGACAGTCGATGCTTGACAAGCTCATATCTTGTGATGCGAATGAACATGAATCCATTACGGAAGTGTCAGAGTTCATTGTGGAGTCTTTTATCACAGTATACTCCCCCAGGTTTTTCTCATCACTGGTCTCTTTATGGCCAAGATGGTTAATGACTGAACCAAAATCATGTGTGTTCAGACCGTTATGGCACTCGACATAACGGTGATCAGAAGACCCCATTGGTTTGTTGTCACTCCCATCTGAGGCCAACATTCCATCAGATTCAGTTGATATATCCGAACCAAAAGATTCTTCAGGGTCTTGACATTTCAAGATAGCCGACCGGCATGAAATGCTTCCAATTGAAGGTTTCCAGTAGGGTACAAGCTTCATGATCATGCTATCAATCAACTCTGCAATGACAGCTACATCTTCATTTGACAAATCAAGTTGTTCAACCATCTCCTCAGCGATTGAAATAGCAGTATCAGAATCTAGATAAAATGAAAAATGGATATTTCTTGCTTTACCTGTTAAAAGACACCATTGAACATAGTTCATTTTTATTTTTCCGAACAGAAAGGAGAGAGTAAGACTTTATCTATAGCAAACTCACTTACCACATTGATCAGAAATGCGCAAGGTCAATGAAACTGTACTATCATCATTCTTCTCCCCTTTTAACCTAAATTCATTATTCTCAGTGAAACGCTGTAGCTCAAGGGATGAGAACCGAGGAGCTTCTTTGATATTTCTTGTAGGTGAATTGACCAGAAGCGTTTTGCAGTTAGGATCTATTTCCATGAGATGAGGCTCAGCCTGGATCAAGTTTACGAGTGGACCACTGGCAACTTCCTTGGGAGTTTCAACCAAAAGGAATGGATCTTTCAAGAGTTCCAAGGCTGGCAGTCTCATAGATGCTGGAAGAAGACACTTCTCAATAAACTGCTTAATTTGTGAATCATTCACTTTACTAAGGGAAGCAGGTTTAATACCCTGCAGTGAAAGAAGTTGAAAGCGATTAAACAATCACTTCATAGAATTATGGAAGATGTATTGGAGATGGTTGTCAGCTTACAGAGGTAACTTTCTTGTATATTTGTGCAGGATTTTTGCATTCATTATATGGATATTCACAAGTAACCATCTCCAATATGCACAGACCAAAAGAATATATGTCGACAAGTTCATTATATTCCTCATCATAGAGCTCGGGAGCCATGAATTCAGGAGTGCCTGCGCAAATAACAAAGCATTACAAACTTCAACCAAAATGGATTAGCTGAAGTCACATTGTTACTTATTTTTGAAAGAGAGAGAGAAAAAGTACCAATTACACTTCGAGCAGTGGGCTGCTGCATGACAGTTGCCAATCCAAGATCTCCAATCTTCACTTCTCCATTATTTCCATTAACAAAAATATTATCGCATTTCAAATCCCTATGAATGATTGGAGGATTGTGACTATGAAGATAGTGTAAACCTCTAAGGATCTGCCTTGCCCAGTTCTTGATAGCCTTCACCTCAACATTCTTATGCTTCTTTCGGTATCTAAAGGAAAGCAAATCTCAGCATATCAGAAATGAATGATGAAGCCAGAAAAGAATGTGAAAGAGAAGTTCATGGAACTCACTGCCTCAAACTTCCCGAAGTAAACAACTCTGTTATCATGTTGATGGTCTTGTTCTTATCATCCACCCAGGAATCGCAGAACTTGATAACATTTTCATGCTTCAGTGACTTCAAAAGATGAACCTCCGAATATAATCTTTCCAGCTGCTCAGGCTTCTGCAACACATCTTCAATATTGATTTGGTTCCATGCAACCTCTATTCCATCAACTTCATCAAATCCCTTGTAACTACAAACAAAAATGTAGAAGCCAAAACAGGAAAATCAATCAAACACAGTCCTGTCAAAGTTAACCAAATTCAAAGAAGATAGGTGTTGGAACCATACACAGTCTTGAATGCTCCCCTCCCCAAGATCTCATCATACTGAGGGAATGAAAACAAAGCAAACCAAAAAAAAACAATTGTATCACTGAATTCATAAGAGCAAACTAAATTATGTTCTAATGAAACAAATTATTCAAAAAAAAATCAGCCTATCTAGGATAACATTGGCATTTTGGTTTATCATACATTTACATATGTATCAAGTTTAATATTGCTCATTTACATGGAAGTACAATAAGCAATTGATCCCCTTTTCTTCAACAAAAGAAAAAAAAAACTTACTCAGAAGAACTATAAAACTAGCCAAAGATGAAATATTTTCAAATTATTAATTCAGTAGAAGCTAAGCTATAACCAAAGGTGGTTAAATTCTGAACAATTGATTCCATTACTCAAACTTGACGTTGTTTGTTTGCTTGCTTGCTATGAAATGGATAACAATATTTCACCTTGTAATGCAATTTGGCAATATTTTACAAAATTATGCCTGAACAGTATGCAGTATTTGAATATTATATAAAAGTCTCGCAATTTCCTCCAAATTTCTTGGCAACCAAACAGATACTAAGTAACCCTAACAAAGAGAACACGAACAAAATATATAAACGAAAACAGGATTCAGAGCCAGAAAAACATACCCGAACATATCGACCAGAGGGATCTTTCTCAGCGAAATCACACTCATCAGCCACCTCCATTGTTATGTATATTTATGTACAAAGAACAAACCTAGGCCGTAACCCGATCGATAATTCCAACAACAACGGCCAAAAGAAAATCCTCAAAAAAGAAAAACAAGAAGAAGAAAAACTCCAAAAGAAACCCAAAAAAGGCAGAAAACGCTATTAGAGATCAAAATCGATCCCCGATTAGATGCAAAGAGGAAGAGGAGGAGAGAATCTGTCGTTGTCTTTCAAAGAACGACTCACAAGCTATAGAGTAGGAATCGAATGCCGATCGAAACCGGAACCGGCATCCGAAGGCCAGGAGAATATGCATATCTTCGTCAGTTTGCCGATATCCCAATTCCATAAGGCTTCTATTCCTCCTTGGATTCGATTTTCTATCCATTTCTATACCAATCGAATAACGCTATCCGCATTGTAATTGCCCTAATTATTTAGGTTTTTTCAGGAGATTTCTGAATCTCTGAGGCAACAAGAATCGTAATCACTGAAAATTTTGGAGTCCAGAGATTTAAAAGAGGTGAGCAAAAGGGGCAAAAAGAGGAAAAAAGGAGGCATAAAAGGAAGTATCTATCATTATCGGCAACGGCATAAATGGGAGGAAAAGGGAGTGGAGGAATCACACGCGCATATTTAGGAGCGTGTGTCTGAGGAAGGAGTTTTCTAAAAGGAATCGACTTTTTTTTCCCCTAGTTTTCTGCTTCACGTGAAAAGAAACTTGGGTGTAAATTGGTATGAACCAAGTTGCATTAGAGATGTAGATGTCTTTTTTTTCTATTTTTTTTTATGTATATTTGTCTTATGGCTTATGTTCGAGGTTTAAGGTTGTGCCTTTTAACAATATTATCTTTAATGTTCGAGTTCACGTCCTTTCCTTTAGAAGTGTAAGATGCTTTACCGATACACTCAATACTTGTTGGTAGAGGTGTGCAAAAAAATCTGATCTGATTGATTCAATCCAATTATCCGTTGATCTGATATGAAATTTCAGATATCCGATCTGTTTTTTATTTTTCGGATAATTTGAATCGGATATCCGAAAATCCAAACTTTTTTATAGGTATATATCTTGTTATATTCGATAACTTTACTTGTTATATATGATAATTTGAAATTCATACAAATATTGTTATATTTAATAATTTGTTGATTGTTATATTCGAAAACCTAAATTTTTCATGGATGGGACCGTCAAATTAAAAAAATAATTAAATAAAGTCATAAATTTCGGATGTTCAGATATCCGATCTGAAAATTTAAATATCTAAATTTTTGGATATTTAATTTTTTCGGATCAAATACGGATTACTATTTAGGTAATCTGAAATTTTCAGATATCTGAAATTTCGAATCGAATTTGATATTCGAAAATGAACACCCCTACTTGTTGCTAGCGATCTAGATGTCTTTGTTAACATGGAATACTTTCTTCCTTGGATTTGTATATTGGAAAATTATAGGATATTTTTATATAATATACAATATATCCTTTTAACTTACAATTAATGAATATTGAATCCAATAATTGTTTTTAGTGGGAAAAAATAATTTTTTTTAAATTCGACTTTGAGTAGTTTTTCTGTAAAATACATGGATGGTTATTTAATTTTGAGTTTAATTTTATTTTGATTACTTAATTTTAAAAACTTTATTTCAATCACCGATGTTTTCGAAAATTTAATTTTTAGTTGATGATTGTAGTAATACTTTATTTTAAATTTGTATAATAATAGTGATTTTTTAAAAAGTTTGAGGGCTTATTTAATATTTAAGTAAAAAATTAATATTTAAAAAATTATTAAAATATTAAAACATAAAAATATTAAACTATTCAAAAATATATATTAAAAATTACTAAAATAACATTATTAACAATAAAACGCAAATTCTCATTCGATTTCCTATGCTAAATTTGGACATATTAATATTATTTTAAACATCACTAATCTCAGGGGTAACTTTCTCGATAAAATGTCTTCACATTTTTAATACTTATAAACATTTTTAATTTTTTTTTATAGTTTATCATTTATAGCTTTTTGATATATTATTTACTTTTATAAATTTTACTTATTTCAAAATTTTCAATAATGTTTTTGTAATATTATTTTTAATATTTATTTTTTAAAAAATATTTTAATAATTTCCTTAAAGATTAAACAAATTCTTAAATTTTAATAAATATCAATTAAGTCGTCGAACTCGATCAAAAAATTAATAGTGTCCTTCTATCATATCATCATTCATACATAAATCATGTCAATATTGTAACAATCAACTACAATTTCTATCGATTAAACAACTGTATTTAATACAATTCGAAAATTTCTAAGGCTAAGTTGATAGGAACAAAAAAAAAGTAGAGATAATATTTCTTATTCTAAATAGCTAGGATGGCAAAATTATCCTTTTAAATCTATTTTTTATTTGTTGCAAAATCACATATGGGACTTTTACATGGTAGGATTTTTTTTAAAGTTAAGGTGATTATAAGTAATATCTGTTTTAAATATACTCACAACTATTTAATAATGCATGCTCAATTATCTTGCTACAGCTGCGGGTAAATCCGTGACGTTTAAGAACAACAATAGTTGGGGCTATGATCTTGTTTTTTATTTGATGTAATATTGCATGTTGATTTTGGGTGTCAATTTAGTAATTAAAATTTTAAAGGGTGATTTTTTGGGAAAAAAAAAGCCTCGAGGAAAGGGGAGGTGCATCTGGTTGAAAAGGTGAAACAAAAGGCCCGTGAAACGAGTGTGAATGAGCGCGTGGCAAAGCAAAAAGTTTGGATCTTTTAAAAAGGAAAAAAAATAAAAAAGAAATCCCGCTCCCCTCCGCCCAGTTGGAAATCACACTTCTTTTTTCTTAAGCCCACAATCATCCGGGCTGCGTGTTGCCCATCACGGGTCCCACTGTAACCCCCTCGTCCCGGTCTGGTCGGATAACCGGTCCGAGTGGGCCACACGGGGAAAACCGAAGCGAAACCCGTTAAGGTTCCCCCTCGGTTAACAACCCAGAAAATTCCTTTTTAATTTACTCTTCTCTAAATGCACACTTAATTCCTCTGTGATCATAGCAACGGAAGACGAGCATTCGCAAAACAGTAACTCGAACAACCTAAGAAAACAGCTCATTTTTATGTAATTTAACAGGCCGTTTCGAAACACCCTTAAGGTGTATCGAAACGCCTTGACCTGGTCAACCCAACTAAGCCTTCACGAGGAAGCCGTTTCGGAACGGGGGTCAACCGTTCCGAAACACCCTCCCTGGTCAACTTCTCGTGGTCAACGAGATTTGACCGTTTCGAAACGCCAAGGACCCGTTTCGGTATGCCTACATCTCGTCAATTTCTCAAAATTCCAGTAGCAAAAACGTACCGAAACAGCCCCTATCCGTTCCGAAACGGCTGGCCAAAAGCAAAGGGACCGTTCCGAAACAGGGTGGCCCGTTTCGAAACGCCCCCTGTCTGCAGACTGGTTTTTGCTGGTTTAAGGCACAAGGGTGCCCCTAAACCCCACCAAAACCTCTGACAACCCACTAACAACAATTTTAAAGGCAACCAACATACAAGCATGCTTGAGCAACATCATACAAAACTAAACACCAAGGCACAACATCACAAGCCACACATCCATACATGTCATTAGAGATATTAAGCTTTAGCATATCCAACACTTAGGCAATTCTAGATAGCAAAGATACTAACATGGTTTCAAGCATAACATGCATCCCAAAGCCAAATTAACAACACATACGAGGAGTCTAACATACTCCTAAACAACAACAACAACAACATTCCAAAAGCATCATAACTCGACACCTATCCCATTGCTTTACCATTACAATCCTTAAATTTAAACATCATACTTGAGCTAACCATAAGCAACACTTGAAGGCCTTTCCTTGCCCTTGCCACCCACAATCCATTGATCTGCATTGTCGAACAAAAGAGAGCGTAAGCATAAAAGCTTAGTGAGGGTAAGCTCATAAAACAAACCTTCGACAATGCAGGGTCCAAGCACGAGCTACAACCAAGGTAAATGCATGGTCTTACCACCGATCCACGCGAGCCATGAATATAGATGATGCATGAACATATATTCAATATCATGTCATGCTCAACATGTTTAAATCCACAACATATGAAATCACATATATTAAACCATGTTAGCAACACCTCCCAAACACATTGGCTCACAATTAACCATATATTGGCAACAACATAAACTACAATCCGTATTGGCACCTAGCTATGACTCGAATACGCGGATAACCGTTGGAACTCACATCCAACAACTCAACCATTACCTGACGGTGGGATTACACTCATCGTCGTTCTCGCGGAGGGGATTTGTAGAACTAATGTTTTGATATAATAATTGAAAAATGTTTTGGACTGATTTAAAAAGTATTTAAAACATTTCCAAAGTCCAAACAACTTGAAATAATATTTAAGGAATTTTTCATAAAGGTTTTTCATGTTTTTAAAAGCCAAATTTCTCAAAATTGACCATGTGTTTCGAAACACCTTAGGGCGTTTCGAAACGGGTGCCTTCCAGTGGCAAAACGTTTCGATACTCGTATCGAAACAGGGCCAGCGTTTCGAAACAGGCTAGGCCGTTTCGATACGCCCACGTGGCACTGACCCCAACGGTCATAAACCCCAACGGCTCTTTCCCAACTAACTTTTAAATGCATGTCGTTTCGATACGGGCTAAGGGCGTTCCGATACGCGTTCCGAAACGACAAAGGGGTGTTCCGAAACGGGTACCCTGACAGACTGCAACGGCTCTTTCTATATTGAGGGTGTTCCGAAACGGGTTCAAGCGTTTCGAAACGGGGAGCTGCAGAACTGCATTTATGGAGGGAATTAAAGGGTCCAACGACTCTATTTCAACCCCAACGGTCCTAAACGGCTATAAACTCATTTGGGAGTATAAAAGGGACCTCCAAGCATCAAGAGAAGACTAATGCTTCAATTGTCAATCAACAAATGATCAAGAAATTGTCTTAGTGCTTAAAGTGTCATTTCTTGTATAGACAAACACTAGTGAGCCAAAATTGTCAAATTTGCTCAAGTGTTTTAGGTTTTGGGTGAGTGCTTAATTGTGCAAACAAACACCTATTAGAGGGTTTAAGTTTGCTTTCATTTGTCTCTTTGTAAAAGAGGGTTTTGATCAAGGCTTGGGTAGAAGCTTGATCGGTTGTAAGGGTTTCCTCCTAATCCTAGAAAAGGGGACGAATCAATTAGTGGATTGATTGTGAAATCCTTAGTGGGAAGCTAAGGTAGTGGATGTAGGTGCTTGTTAGAAGGCCGAACCACTATAAATCATTGTGTCTTTAATCTTTCTAGCTTCCTAAACCCTTCCACCCAAATATCCACCTCTCCACCACTTGGTGAGCATAATTGGTTGATCGAATCGAGCTCCACACAACCCAACAATTGGTATCAGAGCTTGGCTCAATCAAGGAGGATTCACATCCTATTGAGAAGATCCGGCAAGCTCGATCACTTTTTCATCAACCGGCTCAAATGGCGCAATCCATAGACAAACCGCCTTTCTTTGACGGAGACCACTACGCCCATTGGAAGACAAAGATGAAATTCTTCATCAAATCAAAAGATTACAAGTTATGGGATGTAGTTGAAGATGGTCCGTTCGTGCCTAAAAGAAGTAAAGCGGAGTGGAGTGCCGACGATCGCAAGAAGATGGAGCTTAATTGCAAAGCCTTGCACATCTTGTTTTGTGCATTTGGCCCAACCATCTATGAGAAGATGTCTTCTTGTGAGAGTGCCAAGGAGGTATGGGACAAGCTTGAAGTCACATACGAGGGGACAAACGAAGTCAAGGAGACCAAGATTGGGCTCCTAACCTTGGAGTATGAGAACTTCAAAATGGATCCGGAAGAGAACATCGAGAAGATGTTTGATCGGTTCTCCACCATCACAAATGGTCTTAAAGGTTATGGAGAAGCCATCCCGGAGGAGAAGCTTGTTCGAAAGCTCATCTACTCACTTCCCGAGTCTTGGGACTCAAAGAGGACCGCCATCATCGAAGCCAAAAACTTGAAGACCTTGAAGCTTGATGAACTCATGGGGTCACTCCTTACTCATCAAATCATGAAGAAGAATAAAGAGGATGAGAAGAAGAGGGAAGAAATTCGAGCTATGGGAGAGAAGAAACTCAAAGGGCTTGGCATCAATGCAAGTGCCATGGCTCTCAAATCCTCCACTTGCCATCATGTATACACAAGTGAAGATGAGGAGGAAGATGAAGAGATAGTTCATCTCTTCAAGAAGTGTGCCCCTTTCATGAAGAAAGCCTTGAGAGAGCTTGAACGAGAACCTAAAAGAAAGGAGAGGGCTAGCACTTCAAGCCATAAGAAGAAGGCACATGTGGCTACTTGGAGTGATGAGGACTCCACCGACGATGAACAAGCCAACCTTTGCCTTATGGCCATCGAAGAAGATTCAAGGGTAACTTCTAATTCATCTACTTCATGTTCTTACACTTTTGATGAATTACAAGATGCCTATGATGAATTGGTTTTAGATTTTAAAAGCCACATTTTGAAAAACAATAAATTGGTTTCAAAGTTAAAAATTCAAAATGATTTGCTTTCTAAAACCAAACTTGAACTTGAAGCAAAACTTAAAGAATTTGAATTAAAATGTCTTGATTTACAAAAATTGCTTCAAAATGTTCAATTAGAAAAAGATTTGATTTCCAAGGAACTTGAAAAGAAAAACAATTTTGGAAAATCAAATTTTTATGTTAGACAATCTAGTGCCCCTAGATTTATAAATGGTAAATGTTTTAGAAGTGTTTGGGTCCCAAAAGGACTTAATACTTCAACTAAAAAGGATGAAATTGAAAAATGGATTCCAAAGGGGACTAAATTTTGTGCAACTAACGTTTATGGATCCAAAGCAATTTGGATACCAAAAGTTACTTGATTGTCTATTGTAGGTGTGATGGAGATGTTCAACAAGTCAAACATTAAGGGGGAGCTCCATGCACACAAGGAAGAACACTTGAAGAAGGAAGGCTTCACATCCTCCCTTGAGTTCAAGTGTGGTAAAAAATTTCTAGTTGTTTTTGCTTTTATTTGTTTATTTTAATTTAAATTCAACTAGATGATCATATATGTTGTGACTAACATTTCAATGATGCCTTGAGTAAGGGGGAGCCATTTTAAAACCAAAATTCTCATTTTTGTCAAATTTTTACCTCTATTGTTATTTTTGAACTTAATGTTTTAAATCTTTTTGATATAACAAAAAGGGGGAGAAATGGTTTGAAAAATTGAATTTTCAAATGAATAAGGGGGAGTTTTATTTGAATTAATTTCTTAATCTCTTATTCACATTTTTAAAGTTAAAGGGAGAATTCCAAACAATTTTTCAAGTGGTTTTATTATATCAAAAAGGGGGAGATTGTAGAACTAATGTTTTGATATAATAATTGAAAAATGTTTTGGACTGATTTAAAAAGTATTTAAAACATTTCCAAAGTCCAAACAACTTGAAATAATATTTAAGGAATTTTTCATAAAGGTTTTTTCATGTTTTTAAAGGCCAAATTTCTCAAAACTGACCATGTGTTTCGAAACACCTTAGGGCGTTTCGAAACGGGTGCCTTCCAGTGGCAAAACGTTTTGATACTCGTATCGAAACAGGGCCAGCGTTTCGAAACAGGCTAGGCCGTTTCGATACGCCCACGTGGCACTGACCCCAACGGTCATAAACCCCAACGGCTCTTTCCCAACTAACTTTTAAATGCAGGTCGTTTCGATACGGGCTAAGGGCGTTCCGATACGCGTTCCGAAATGACAAAGGGGTGTTCCGAAACGGGTACCCTGACAGACTGCAACGGCTCTTTCTATATTGAGGGTGTTCCGAAACGGGTTCAAGCGTTTTATTATATCAAAAAGGGGGAGATTGTAGAACTAATGTTTTGATATAATAATTGAAAAATGTTTTGGACTGATTTAAAAAGTATTTAAAACATTTCCAAAGTCCAAACAACTTGAAATAATATTTAAGGAATTTTTCATAAAGGTTTTTCATGTTTTTAAAGGCCAAATTTCTCAAAACTGACCATGTGTTTCGAAACACCTTAGGGCGTTTCGAAACGGGTGCCTTCCAGTGGCAAAACGTTTCGATACTCGTATCGAAACAGGGCCAGCGTTTCGAAACAGGCTAGGCCGTTTCGATACGCCCACGTGGCACTGACCCCAACGGTCATAAACCCCAACGGCTCTTTCCCAACTAACTTTTAAATGCAGGTCGTTTCGATACGGGCTAAGGGCGTTCCGATACGCGTTCCGAAACGACAAAGGGGTGTTCCGAAACGGGTACCCTGACAGACTGCAACGGCTCTTTCTATATTGAGGGTGTTCCGAAACGGGTTCAAGCGTTTCGAAACGGGGAGCTGCAGAACTGCATTTATGGAGGGAATTAAAGGGTCCAACGACTCTATTTCAACCCCAACGGTCCTAAACGGCTATAAACTCATTTGGGAGTATAAAAGGGACCTCCAAGCATCAAGAGAAGACTAATGCTTCAATTGTCAATCAACAAATGATCAAGAAATTGTCTTAGTGCTTAAAGTGTCATTTCTTGTATAGACAAACACTAGTGAGCCAAAATTGTCAAATTTGCTCAAGTGTTTTAGGTTTTGGGTGAGTGCTTAATTGTGCAAACAAACACCTATTAGAGGGTTTAAGTTTGCTTTCATTTGTCTCTTTGTAAAAGAGGGTTTTGATCAAGGCTTGGGTAGAAGCTTGATCGGTTGTAAGGGTTTCCTCCTAATCCTAGAAAAGGGGACGAATCAATTAGTGGATTGATTGTGAAATCCTTAGTGGGAAGCTAAGGTAGTGGATGTAGGTGCTTGTTAGAAGGCCGAACCACTATAAATCATTGTGTCTTTAATCTTTCTAGCTTCCTAAACCCTTCCACCCAAATATCCACCTCTCCACCACTTGGTGAGCATAATTGGTTGATCGAATCGAGCTCCACACAACCCAACAGGATTCCACTCATCCTCACGCCTCACTTCACGCGGAGGGGATTCCACTCATCCTCACGCCCCGTCGATGGGATTCCACTCATCACCGACTAATATAAATACAATTTCCGGACGAACCCGTACTCCTCCTTGGTGACTCAACGCCACCAAGGCCACGCGCGACTTTTGACTCATGTGTACACACTAACATCCTAATGATCGATCATTTGTACCCAAGCATACTAGTGCCAATACTACACATTTCATTTATCATTCATAATATCAATTCATAACACTTCCGTGCTTAGCACGTACTCACCATGACTTACCATCATGCACAAACCACATTTTCATGCCTAGCATGTACTCACCATGATCCTCGGATCATGAAACCACCTCATAACATCATTACACTTGTCAACACTACATGCGTCTCAACAACACGAGTATCACATCATAAATTCGTACATATGTATATCTCTATCATATTTATCATCAACATGCATGTAACAATGCATTTAACTAAACCTCCACATACATGTATGACAACATAAGCATAACCACCATAGGCATGATTCAACGTGAGGCATAATTCATCACTTTAAAGATCAACCAAGGTCTCTAACTAAAGTTTGGGATTAGGATACCACCCTAATTCCAACTCTAGGTGGGTCTACCAATCCCAACCTAGTTCACATGCTTGAACCAACACTTGAAAACCATTTAAAAGTATTTAACCACTCACCTAAGCTTCCAAGCTCCAAGCCAAGCAAGCAACCTCTCTCAAATTTCCGGATTTCTTCCCGAGGCTTCTCCAACACAAATTCCCGCTTCCAAACAACCTCAAACACAATTCAAACAATTCCAAATCAGCCCAACATCAAAAGACCAACCCGGAATACAATTCAATCACAATTTACAACGTTGCAAGCCATGACCAAACCTCATACTTTGCAATTTCGGACAGCCCACATACCCCTTCTAAAATCCATGTTTTCAACACCCATTGCACTCACAAACATTCCCAAATCAACCCTTAACCATAGTACTACCATTGGGCTATCAATTTCCACCTAAAACAACCCCCAAAACTCACCCAAAACCCTCCAAAAAACCCATTTTTACCCAAATTCGGGAATCTCAATAAAACACTTTAAAAATCATATATGTTGGACCTTATGGTTCATAAACAACATATCTAACTTCAACAAATCGAAAGCTCAAATTAAAGGCATTAAAGTTTGCATTTTTAACCTAAAAACCCAAAACCCTAAATTTCAAAAATCCATGAGCTTTATGAAAATTAAAGGTACCATCTTAAAGAGGAAGAGGAGTACAAGTTGAAAATGATTTTACCTTCGAAAAATCTCCCACAATGAGCAAGGAAGATGATGGAAAAGTGATTTGGGGTAAAGAGAGCTTTTCATGTTGGAATGGGGAAATGAAGAGGGAAGAAGATGGTGAGTAGTTCTTTTAAAATTAAAAATGGGTTTTTAATTCCCCAATTCCATTAAATTACAAGTATGCCATTAATGAGATGGCAACTCTCTCTTACTTTAAAATCCATGACATTTTGGTTTCATTTCAAATTAGTCCAAACATAAAAATGTTTATTTTGAAAATAAAGAAAGACACAGGGTTCAAATAATATATGATATTATTTAAATTAAAAACCGAGACCCAATAATATTATTTAAATATTATTTTCTTCCGACCCCTAAACCCGGGTGTTACACCCACTCCAAATTCTCTCTTTTTAAAAATTTAAAATAAACATATAAATTAATATTTAATAAATATTAATTTAAAAATTTAAAATAAAAAAATATTTAAAAGTGATTACAATGTAATATATGTTCACAATATGCTTTTGCTCGACTCTTTAAAAGGGTTTGGACTTTCGCTCGACTCTTTTGATGGACGACTGATTAGGGATGCAGACGGGTACAATTTCGTGTATTCTGCACCGCACCCGCCCCAATTGGGGCGGGGATGGGTATAAGTTTGGTGGGTAGTGGGTGGGTGTGGATGTAAAAAGTCATATCCGTCGTGGGTAGTGGGTAGGTGGTGGATTTAAGACTTTACCTGCCCTGCACCTGCCTGCCCCGTATTCTACCCGCCATACAAATTCGAACCATTACGAATTTAGATGTAATTTCACAAACTATTCTATAAATCCTAAAATTTTATAGGATATTCTCTGTAATTTATGTTTTGTGGTTGTTTTTGAATTTATATTTTATGTGTATAGTTGCTGCCAAGCTGGTTAATAGGCGGGTATAGACGGGGACAGGCGGGTACGAGATGGATAATGGGTATTAAATTGGGTAGTGGGTGTGAGGATGGATTTGAGAATATACCCGCGTGGGCGGGTGTGAATTTGAAAATTATACCCGCCATGAGTGGTGGGTATGTAGTAGATATAAAAATTTTAGGTGAGTATGGGGATGAGGGAAGGGGTATCCGCACCCGCCCCGTCTGTTTGCTATCCCTGCGACTGATGTCGAAGTTAAAAGACTTCCTCACTATTTCGATGAAAATAAACCTATTTCAAATGACCACAATTATTTTTTTCTGTCGGTGCATCTAACCGTCAAAAAACTTTTCATTTGGTAAAGACATACGATGTTGCGTTCACCTTTGATGTCCTAGCCACCCGTTTCTCTCTTTGCTTGTGTTGTGAGTCGACCTCTTATTAGACCTAACAAATTATTTTTCGAGTTTTTGTTAAACTTATATTTGTGGGTCTTCACTTGTTCACGGTTTATAATGATTTTTTTGACAAATCTTAATTCTAATTTTAATCCTAGATAAAGAGGGAAGGAAAGACTTTAAGAGAGCGTGTTCGTAATGGTTAGAATCTCTGACCTAAAAGAATATGAAGGAACAAAGATTAGCAGCTTGACCAACCAGCCAAATGTATTTGCTCCTATTTATAATAAATTTTGTTTACTAATGAAATTTTCCTTTTATAATTAATTGAATATTAAGAAAGTCTAATAATTTTATTTTCTAACAAAAATAAATATATACTTCCATCACGTAATTTTTTTTTTTGAATAGTACTTCTACCACGTAAGCACATAAAAAATTGTGAAGTAATTTTAAAGAGTTGGTGGCAATGAAATCTACTAATAAGTAGTTAAGGACACTTATATTACTTTATTTTGTATAAATTCAAATTTTGGTGTGAGAATATAATATATTTTTATTTAATAAAAAAGAATTGACGGCAATAATATATTTTGATTTTTTAAAAGAGATGTATAGTGTAAGCAATACATATTAATATTGATTTAAGAGTTTTGGTCAAAAAATGTATTGATTTAAGAGTGAAATGGCACCATCTTAAAAAAATCAAATAAATTAAAATAATGTTAATTAAGTTATAAGTTACAACAACTCAGGTGCGTGCGAGGCCACCTTTTTTTCCTCATATTCAGATATTCTGTCGAAGCAGACAAAACATCAAAAATTTAAAACAACAAATGTTGCCGTTGCCGGGGATCGAACCCGGGTCATCCGCGTGACAAGTGCTAACAATGGTGATTAGCAAATAATACCATTACATTTCCTCTATCAACGCTTTTCCCTTGTTTTCTGCTGCATTCTTCTCTGTTTTCGGAAAAGTTTTATCGGCGCCGTATTCCGTTAATGAACTCTTTTCTGAACTCACAATGGTTGCTAACGAAGACCATGACTCGCCCGGTTGCTCATGAACCCAACACATGATGAAGTACACCTTCCTTTCAGCAAGTTTCAGCTTGCTTTTCATCTCGGACCGTCTCGGCTTTCTTTGTTTCTCGGATTTCAATTCCCTTTCGGCAGCCACAATCATTCTTTGTAGATCACAAAGCATACATATTAAAGCAGGACCTCCAAGGGAAAGTAGGCTTGTTACGTCATCAACAAGTGCCAATCCAAATAGCAAGCCACCGATGTGCCGGTAAGCCGGAGAGCAGGTTTGCTCCAAGCAATAACACAGAGCTTCCCGCACGGTTTCGGGATGTCCAGCTTGACCTAACACACATGATATACTCAATACAACCATTGCTGATCCTATAGCATCGGATTGCCAATCTCCGTTGTAGATGCGAAGGGTGAAGCAGTAACTATATACAATGTCAACCAAATGAACAGCTAAAAGCGGAGATGGTTCCGTAGAAATGAGCTTGCAAAGTGAAGGAAGTGGAGTTTCAGGGCCACAAGGAATTTCACTCGGTTGGTTGCTTTCGGCATCATCTTCGGGTGACACTGTAGGTTGCACGAGTCGAGCTCCATACTTGTTTAGACAAATTGTTCTAGCAGCAGGCTTCAACCACCAAGGATCCCATGGCTCGATCATCTTACTCAGTTCTCCAGATGCCATAGCTCTTTGGAACCGTTTCTTCTCTTCAAGAGACAAATCATTGATATTAACTTCACCTTCTATACAAAAGAAACGACTCAAAACTAAGTTCAAACAAGAAAGAACATAAAAATCATAAGCTAGATCAAATTCAAAGTAACACGGAATGAACTAAAGAAAAATGATCGAGTAATTAAAACTTGGCAAAATGACAAAAGATGCCCCTAACGTTTGTATGTTTTGTCATTTGGCCCCCTATTCTTTTTTTTGGTCCAAATATGACCCAATGTTTCATTCGTAGGCCAAATATGCCCTCAACGTTTCAATTTGGTCCAAATATGCCCCTGTTAGATGGAAGCTGGCCAAATTTTTTTTATAAGTAGTTAACCGTCAGTTGATTGACAGTTTACATCTAACATGCACATATTTGGACTATGAATGAAACGTTGGGGGCATAAAAAAATAAGGGGCCAAATGGCAAAACAAGTAAACGTTGAAGACATATTTAGACCAAAAAAAAATAAGTGCCAAATGACAAAACATACAAACGTTTGGAGCATCTTTTATCATTTTGCCTTAAAACTTCGAATTTGAACCTAAGATTACCTGACAAAATCTTCTGAATAGTCTCATCAGAAAGAGTTAAATCTGCCAACAAAACGAAAGAAGAAATCGGATTACATTTCCATTGAGAAACTAATTCAATCAATGCTTATATCACAGGCAAACTAACTAACAAATCAAAGCATATATATATATATATATATATATATATATATATATATATATATATATATATATATATATATATATACCATCAACATCTTCATCTAAAGGATCGGCTTCTTCCTCCGAATGGACTCGTTTCAGAATTTCAAGCATTTTCCGTTTAGTTTGATCGTCAGGTTGAAGTTGGCGAAGCTCGTCGACTACATTTTCTCGCATAAATGATTCAGTACAGCGAAGACTATGAGACTGTAACAAAATCACACACACAAAAAAGCTTTTCGTTTCAATTCAGAACAAATTAAATATGTATATACCAATTTCTGATAGAATTAAAGCGTGAAATTGAGGCTTACCTTGTAGCAATGAAGAGAGCAGTAGCGGGAATTACATCGAGGGCAAGTGTATTGCGAGAATTGCTTCTGGCAACTGCGCAAAATCAGTGGAAAGTTGCGTAAAGTATAAATATTAGACAAATAATCTTTTGAAAAAGAATAGTTGGAAGAATTGGAGAAGAAAAAGGAAGAAGAACATACACATGGCAGATTAAACGCGAAGGAGGATTCAACGGTGACGAATTGGAAGGTTTGTCTGATGTGAGGATCGTTTCCGCCATCTTTCAAATAACAACCGATTCCAATCAAAAACAATTTCCATGAACTGGAAAATCAAGTAAAAATGGAGAGGGGTTGAAAACCCTAGAAAGATTCAGAAAGTTTCAAAAAGTGGGCTCAATTTCAAAAACAGCCCAGTTGTATGCCATCACACAAAGGCTCGTATTTAAAAATTTATTATATGGACTCGACTCATCATATTATTTATAATTATTTTCATTAAAATTTTGTCAATTTATTTTTTTTCATGTCATTTTTTATTCATAATTAACTTCTATGTAATGTAACTACTCTCTCCTTATTCACATGGAGAGATTACATCATAGGCTCATTCTGCCATGTCATTCGTGATAAAAAAAATGATTAAGCTTTTATTGTTGAGCAAGCGTTGATGGCCGGTTGGTCAGAGATGCTCACCGCTCCATTTTCCTTTCCCTTAAGTCTCGGGTTCAAGATCCATCAGAATGTAAAAAAAAACAATACAAATTGTTCTATTAACAATTTTAAAAACATTAATAAATTATCACAAAAGAATTACCATGTTTGGCAATTAGCGGATAGCTGATAGCTGATAGCGGATTACATTAGCTGATAGCTGATAGCTGATTGCATTAGCTGATTTGACTAGCGGATTGTATTAGCTGATTGTATAAAAGTGTTTGGTAAAATTAACTGATAGCTGATAGCTGTTTGATTATTTAAACAAGCAAAATGACATATAAGGACATGATTATATTCAATACTTGTTTGAATAATTTATCAGTTATGAATATTTTGTATCTAATCAATATTAATTAGATTTATAAAAATTATTTTTAATATAAATTTTCTAAACATATTTGAAAAATTTATATATTAATTTATTTTTTATATAATTATTAAAAAATTTATATGCACATATAAATATGTGATAATAAAAAAATAAAACTCACTTACAAATGTCACCATATAAATTAGTAGTAACAACAAATAAGTCCAATATTTAATATGTTATTATTTATATTAAAAAATGTTATTATTTAATTTAGGTTATTTGGAGATTTTTGGTAATTGTTAAGGGTAAAAGAGTCATTACAACTCTAATATCAAACCTCTAATCTCAAAAAGCTCATATTAGGAGCTTTTTCAAAATTAGCTTTTTCACCCCAATCCGCTCTTTCAATCCGCTATTTACCAAACATAAATATTAGCGGATTTGACTAGTCAAACCTCTAATTATACCTCAAACCTCTAATTTTTGCTCAAACCGCTATTTACCAAACAGGGCCAATATCTAATTATATGAGATTGTTCACCTTTTTCTGAACAAGAATATGTATCGTGATAATTGCGTACATAAGAGCCGTGTTATTATCATATGATAAAAATCATAAAATTCAGCCGAAAAACATAATAAAATATATGAAAAGGAAAAATTCAAAATATAAGAATTCTCGTTATAACAAAAATAAATAAATAAACAAAATAAAAAAAAAAGCAAAGAAAAAATTTATTAACAAATTGATATCATTGTCAACAACATAAAAGAATAAAAAAAACATTAATAGACAAAGAGTAAAGAGAGCAATTAACTGTATCTTAATCAAACACTTGTGTATAATAAAAATATGACAAATAGACAAGACATTGTGTGAGTTGCTACATCTCGAATGTTAGTTTGAGTTTCTGTATTAGTGAAAAAATCCTCCTTCGTAAATTTTTATAAGTTTGCTCAACTTAAAAATTTATAAGTTTTTTCCTAATTTAAATCTTGCGTCCGTCCCTAAAGGGATGGAAAAAGCTGCATAAAAATAATATCAAAGATTGAAGACAAATAAACAAGACATAACTTGGTTTAGTTTTTTCTTAACGTACTAATTGCTGTCAAACTCACTTTGGAATAGACCGGGCAAACTTGACCCGAAACACAATAGACCCGAATTAAAACCGAACCGAACCGAAATCGAAACTGAATTTAAACCGAAAATATCAGACCCGAAATAATCAAAATTGAAATGACCCGAACCGATTGACCCGTTTGCCACCTCTACTTTGGAATGTAGGCAGCTTTCCTCATTGCTAATTGCTATTGGTTAATCTCAGCTGCAACTTGCGCAAGTGGCCTCCGTAATCTTTAGGCTTCTGCTTCAAATGTTCGGTTCAATTTAAAAAACAAATATTACAAACCATAGGTTAATGTCCCATGCTATTACAGTTCTGCCCTTCGATGTGTTGAACTAGGATGCCCTCAGAAGGGTAAAGTAACCCAGCAGCACCCCCACCCACCAGCCACTTGTCAAGTTCTAACATAAGGCTACTTGTGTCATTTCAAATGCTTGTCTTAAAAGGAGCTTTGGGTTTATCTGTGTTTTTCATTTCAATTCCTGGAAACAAAACTAGTTCTCCAGACCCAAAACTGGCTGTTCTTTACTTAGGCAGATTTTGTTATGTTAAACCTGAGAGATGCTCATGTCTGCTCTTAATGCAATCTGGGTCTTTCAAAAGGTCAGACTTTTTTTCTTTTTATTCCTTAATTTAGATCTATCATTTATGAAGTTTTTCTTTTCCCCATCAATGTAATGTTAATTATTCTTAATTTTGTGATGCTAGAACTTGTTAAAGTTTCTGTCTTTGGATCTTGTTTTCCTATGAAAAACATGATAACTAATTAGTATTGAAGGTCATGTTCTATGTTTTATTGTGTTGGAGATTAAAAAAAAATAGTAATC
The DNA here is from genome assembly GCA_958450335.1 of Hibiscus tridactylites. Classification (NCBI taxonomy): domain Eukaryota; kingdom Viridiplantae; phylum Streptophyta; class Magnoliopsida; order Malvales; family Malvaceae; genus Hibiscus; species Hibiscus tridactylites. Next base: position 110,251,539 of record OY288265.1, on the reverse strand, counting down.
CATGAAGATTTGGTTCCCAATGAAAAATCTGCTGTAAAATATCTTCTGTTGCTAATGAAGCCTTGGTTTGATGACAAAGAAAGAATTTTTAGGTTCCGGGTTCAGGTCTCGAATCGGTTACTCAGTTCCGAGCTTGTAATGATTGATTTTGATCGAAATTGTTGCTATAGTTGTACTAAAAAGCCTGAAATCTACCTAAACTGTTTTCTGCTGGGGACTTTCTAAGCTATGGTATTACAAAAATGCAGATTTTCCCTTAAATTTTCTTTTTACTATTGTTGCTTGTGCACTTTTGCATACTGGTAGTGCGTATTGTTTGGTGAAAGAAAGCCTGTTTTGACAGAGGACGGTCGATCTATTCTCGTACTATCGGAAGCCATGTCGGTTTCTGTCTAAACTTAAGTTTTAGCTTTACTTTCAGGTGTGTGAACTGTAAAGCATGAATATCATATTCATTGTCTCTGCACATGGACCTAAATGCACCAGCCAAGCCTTGCAGTTTCGGTGACGAGAGTACGAGTGATGTTATTTTACGTTTGATAAATGATGAAGGAAGACCTGAGTGGTTCTGTTCCCACTCATCGGTTCTCGTAAGTAAAAGCAGGTTCTTTGCGGATCAGCTCTCTAATCCTGACTTTGGCTCCTGTATTGAGATTCAGTGCTCGGGTTCTACTTATGATCATCATGTTAAGCTTTTGAGATTACTTTATCTCCCTCCTGATTCACTTTTGGACTCCCTGGAATCGGTCCAATCTGCTCTCGGTATTCTACACTTGGCAGTTTTGTTCCGCTGTGAAGACGTTACAAAGTGCTGCATCCAGTACCTGGAGGCTGTTCCTTGGGACGACAAGGAAGAGGAACAAATTATAAAAGCAGTTTCGAAACTGGGGTCGATAGCCATGCCTATATTGGCAAGAATCCAACCGGTAGATTTAAGTGCCACCAAAAATGTGTTCATTTCAGCGGTTCGCTTCGCCACATCAATTGGTGGATCTTGTCCACCTTTTGGAGATGAGCTTAAGACATCCGCGCAAGAACAAGTGGAATTCATGCTCGGAGGAGACGAAGAAACCCCGTTAGTTACAGCTGATGATGAAGTAAAATCAGTTATAAAATTGGGTCTCACCAAAGTTTGTTCGTCGTTCGAAAATGAATTGTCTTCATTGCTTGTTGTTCCGGATATCACTGCTGAGACTGTCGAGAGTAGAATTCTGCAGAGCCTATCGGACGTCGAGTGGATGTGTAACATACTCCCCAAGGTGGACTTAATGAAGGACTTTGTTTGTAGTTGGAGTGAGATGTCTGGTAAGGTTTTAGGGATAATTGAAGACACGAAACTTGATAATACCATGTGGGGTTTGAAGCTGAAGCTTATAGAAGTGACCGGGAAAGTGCTCGAAGCAGTCGGCTACGGAAACGTGATTCTTCCTGCACCGTGTCGGGTCCAATTGCTGAAGACATGGCTACCCTATATAAGGAAGATTAAACCTCTCCTAGATGCAGAAAGCAACAAGGACAAAGATTTCCCTTACAAGATGGATGAAGACTTGTGCCAGAGTATCGAGGGGGCACTCGTGTCGTTAGTATTAGCATTGCCATCTAACGATCAAGCCGATATTCTATCCGATTGGATGGAAACCGAGCAAGTTAAGTATCCCGACTTGAGCGAGGCTTTCGAGGTATGGTGTTACAGAACCAAGTCAGCAAAGAGAAGATTGATGGAAGGCTTGGATAGAGTTGGCAACACCACCGTTAGCCTTTGATTTCTTAGACTTTGTATGATTAACATGTAAAATGAATAGATGGTGACAATCCCTATTCATGTAATTCAGATTCAATCTAAGCTCTATCGGATATCGGATCCTTTAATCTCGTCTCTTTAATCCTTCATATCCATGAAGTTTCCAGGCGCTTGCGCCGTCGGCGAACAGATCATCAACTCGGCATATTCGGTTGGTATTGGTTTGATCACACCACCAAACCAATAAGAAAACCAGTCTCATATATTCCTGATTGTTGTCTGAGGTTAGATGAAACCTTCAACCGCTATACCTGTCATTGTTCATAACTGCAATATGCACAAACCTGCAACCGCTATACCTGTCATTGTTCGTAACTGCGATATGCACAAACCTGCAATCGCAATACCTGTAATAGTATATGTACTTTAAAACAATTCACAACTAGAATGCTCACAGTGACCGCAATAGTATTATTAGTCCGTAACTGCCTTAAAATAAAAGGAGAGCTCAAAGCCTCATATCTTTTAAGCTTAGAAAAATTGTTCCAAGTTCAACTGCTGACAACCGATTGTCCACATGCATCATCCAACTCACCGGGTTCCCTCGCCGGTGGCAGGCATTGTAAACCAAGTTCCTGGCAGCAATAGCAGTCGTTATATAGCGGTTTTGGCATTGTTCGTAACTGCGATACGCACAAACCTGCAACCGCTATACCTGTCATTGTTCGTAACTACGATACACACAAACCTGCAACCGCTATACCTGTAATAGTATATGTTCTTTAAAAAAATTCACATTTTAAATTCACAACCAGAATACTCGTAGTGACCGCAATAGTATTATTATGCTTTAAATACTTGAACCAACGTCTAGTATAAGGCCTAAGGGGGAAAAGAAGAGAAAACAAAGCGTAAAAGATGTACGTGAGAGCGGTGGCAACGGCAGATCTGAACAAGAACACGGAGTGGTTCACGTACCCAGGAGTTTGGACCACTTATATCTTGATGCTTTTCTTTTCATGGCTTATCGTTTTATCTCTCTTTGGGTCTTCTCCAGGAACCGCTTGGACGATTGTACATCTCGCACATTTCTTTGTAAGCTCTCTATCTCTCTTTAATTATTTTTCTTTTGATCTCAGATTCATAAAAGTTGTTACTTTATGTTTTTTGTTGCGTTTTCCTATCTGGGTTTGATTTGATCGGCTCTTTTCGATGTTTATTTTTCTTACTGGGAGTGTTTTCTTGATGGGGTTTTGGATTGAATCAAGGGTTTGATGATTTCTTGAGATTGTTCTGGAGCAACTCTGCAAAATTGCTTGACTAGAGAGATTTAGCAGGTTCCCCAAATTGCTTCTTTTTTAGGGGAATTGTAGAAAGCTTGAATTTTGAGTTGTGCTTATGCTTGGTGAAAATCTATGACTATGATTACAAGTTACGACTACCCAAATAATATGTTGATTGTGTTAATTAATTCGGTTCCTCGTGTTCTTGAATTAATTGTGCAATTGCTGTCATCAGTTTCTTGGCCTTTCTGATGCCTATATCTCCAAGCTTTCTGGAGATTTGGAGGTTAAAGTTATAGTTAGGGAGGTATAAATTTTCAGCAGAAACTGCACTAGTCTTGGTAATGTGTTGGGATTGTTGTCCTTGTCTTTGCAACTTCTGGACTTGCATGGTTACATGAACCTCTTGTGCTGGTTGTAAAGGGCTAATTGACCTTTACATTTCTAGAGTAATGCGTACCTTCCTCCTTCGATTTGTTTAGACAACATTTGTTTGGGTGCAAGCTGTCTACATTTTTCATGATTCCGCTGCAATACTTTCTAGTTTGCTTGATGGATTCATATGAGTGGATGAATCGATGTCTGAACTTTCTCAAGTCATAAGGTTATGGCGGTATGCTCACTTGCTCAGTAGCAAATAGAATGAGCTGCAACTAGTAGCTTGATTACCGACATTTGTGGTCCGTTTGGCATGTCTTTTTGATTATTCTCTTTGTTGCTTCCTATACAGTGGGTCAAACTCGGTTCTTTGAATTTTGGCTCCTAGATGTCTAAATAACAGATATGTTGTTTGTAAATGTGAAGCAATTTGTTAGACCTTTTCAGGCAATGACAAATTATACTAATCTTACCCTAAGGCAGAGTTAAGAAATGATTCTGTATAGTATCCGACTTTTAACTCTTCATTCATGTTTCTTAACGAGTGCGTTTTGCATGGCTCCACATCTTACCTTAGGTCACATATCACTTCTTCCACTGGAAAAAGGGAACACCGTTCGCTGATGACCAAGGTATCTACAACTGTTTGACGTGGTGGGAGCAAATAGACAACGGCAAGCAACTCACACGAAACAGGAAGTTTTTGACTGTTTTACCTGTTGTTCTGTAAGTATCCACTTTCTCCTATATTAAACCATTTTTAAAAACGATATATTTAAATTCATAGACGAGTCATTTCGCTAAAAATTTAGAAGTGCAATGTGGGTCTCCCTTGTTTTTTGTTTGATTAAGATGCATACCTTCTGTCAGAGATATATAGTGAGCTACAGTCGAGCATTGCCACACATGAAAGTCTCTTGTTATGACCTAGTGTATGTATGTTGTCGGTAACTCGGTATACAATTGTTCGAGGAATACGTTTTTTGGGAAATTTCGAATTGTATGACAATTTGCTTATGCCAGTTGAATCTGAACCGTGTATGCTGGATTGTTTTCACTCTGTGTCATCATTTTCTCGGCATTTTGAAATGGAAACTTTATGGTAGATAACTTTATGCACAGCAAGATATGATATAAGAACTCTAATATTTCCCTCCTTCTTTACCCCAACATTTTAAATTTCCAGGTATCTTATCGCCTCGCATACAACAGATTATCAGAACCCGATGCTCTTCTTCAATACGGTGGCCATACTTGTGCTGGTGGTTGCGAAGTTCCCCAACATGCACAAGGTCCGTATATTTGGGATCAATGCCGATCATTGAGCTGCGAAGGAAGTCACGGTCCGGTTTCTCAAGTACTAAGTTTCATTATTCTGTGATGATTCGAATTTCGGATTATAAATGTAATACCCCTGTACAGATAATGAAACTGAATTGGGCGTTCTTATATCTGTTTAATCAGGTGAATACAATATGATGAACATACATTCGAATATAATGTCACTCTCTTTGCAAGCCATTGATCTTTCATATTGTCCAACTTTGCTGTCCCTCCATAAACAGGGACTTGAATTTTTAATCCGAAAAGTAGAGGGACTAAATTCCCAACGTACGGAAAGTATAGGTACTTGAAACATATTTTGAGTTTTGACCCTTCCTAAAAAGAATACAAGAAGCTTTTTCATAATCTTAACTTCGTTTCCATTTTATGATATCTTTTCTTCCAAAAGTAGTTTCCGTGTGCAAGGAAAATATTAGAATGTAGAGCTCCCTTTTCTTGTTAAGGCAAGAATGTTAAATTGTCAGGCAGTCTTGTTGTTTGGACTAAAATGTAAAAAAATGGAGGGTTGGCTAAGGATAAAAATCACTAAATTAAATTCTAAATCGTAAACCTTATACACTAAAAATACACCGTACCCTGAATTCTCTAAACCCTAATCATAAACATTAATCTATAACCCTAAACACTAAATTTAATTTTGAGCGTAGAAACATTAGTACGAACACCGAAAAGACGCACCATTCGGTTGGCTAATGGCTACATGGACATTCTGGTTTCCATTAACATCCCATGGAGAAACTAGACAGATTTCGTTTAGGCAGTGGAAACAGACACCCAATTCACAAGTGGATTACAGCAAAACAACAAAACCATACATACATATATACATGCATACATATATTTACATACATACATACATACATACATACATACATACATACATACATACATACATACATACATACATACATACATACATACATACATACATACATACATAGGGGTGTAGATCTGGATTGATCCTGGAAAACCCTAGTGGGGTGGTGGTGTATTATTCTTCAACACACTTGTCGAGGGGAATGTTTGTGGGGCCCTTTCTTCAAGAAAGGAGGCTTTGTCAGATCTTTCTCAATCTTTCATTTTTTTTTCATTTACAAAAAAAGGAAGTGGAAAAGAGGGTGGCAGTGACATTGAAATGAAACAATCATCACTCTCATGGAAATGTGTCTGATATATATACATATATATGTGTACGTATGTATGTATGTATAGCTTTCAAAGAAACACTGAGTTTGTATAGCTTTGATTAGGGGAGGGATTCTTTATTACAGAGATTTACAGTGTCATGTAGAATGATCAGATTTCTGACCTGCCAAACACTTCTGCAATGAATTCACATCGCTGCAGCAAGTTTGAGAAATTCAACATTATTAACAGCAAGCAACTTTATGAACAAATTCAGACTCCATTTTTCTAACCAGGAAGCCCTTACAAACATGAAAATTGTACTTTTTGATACACTTTAACCCTAAAAAGATCTGGGCTTAGCTTCATAGATATCTTCTTCAGTTCTACCTTAACATAATATGTGTGCCCATGAGTGAAGCCGACCTAAAAAAAAGCTTCAAATTCCCACCATAACTGAATAGAAAACAGGATCATATTCATATTAATATATGTAGAGATCAAGGAAATCCATGTATATATCTTCTGTTAGTAATGAAGAAATCCAAACAAAGTGACCCACCTTAAGAAATCAACAAAAAAAGTTATAAAAAAAGAAAAAGAAAACCCAGGAAAATGAAAGAAAGAGAAAAGAGTAAGACCCATATTGAATTTCATCTTCTTTACCATGATCCTCCACCTAACATTCCGGTCCAATAACCAGCCGGATCACCTTGCTCTTTATGTTGCTCGATATCAGTAGCACTGCTCGAGACTTGCTTTAGATCTTCAAACGGAAACAAAAGCCGTCCGGTTGTCTCCTGCAGACCCCCGTAGCCACTCCCGAGCCCGTCCAGGGAGAAATTCAGCGTTGGTTTAAAGTCTTGCATGGGGAAACCATATGTATAAACTGTATTCGGATCCGGAACCGGCATGGGAATGAAAGAATTCAACCCCCGGGAAGATATTCCAGTTAGTAACTCCAAAGCCGAGAGCTGAGATGTAGTAGGAGATGAAGAAGAAGAAGAACCATGAATTTGGTTCTTGTTATTGTTTTCTAAGCTATTCGGATTCGGAACATGAACCAATTCAGACATATTCCTATACCCTTGAGCTTGACTAACAACAGCAGGGAAAGCTAGGTTGAGATCTTGCCCTTGCCCATCATGGATCTTAGGGTTTTGAGTAGAACACTGAGACAAGCTTGGTGGTGTAACCAGACCAGGCAGCTTTTTGGACGATGAAGATGACAAAGAAGCAGAAACAGAAGATGATGGTCTCTTGTTCTTTCTTGAACCACCTCCGACGGGGATGTTTCTAAGGGAACCGCCTTCAGTCCAGTACCTTCTGCAAGTCTTGCAGAAGTACCTAGGTTGAGTGAGGCTGTAGTTGTTGTAATAGCAGAACTTGGTGTTGGTCGAATTGCACCTCGGACAGTTCAAAGCTTGTTCCTTTTGAGGCCTTGTCTTCCTCTCTAAACCTGCTGGTTTTGGACATGTATTCTCTTCTATTGGTTTCAACACAATCCCCTACAACACATGAAAACAACCGAAACTGATAAAAACACAGATATAAAAGGGAAAAGCAATAACTTCAAGAAGACAAACAGAAAAACCAAACCAGTTAACTGGTTGTCTGGTTTACACTTTCCAAGATTGCAACACTAACAGTAACAACCAGATATAAAAGAAAATTCAAATTAAAAAAAAAAGGGTTTCCTTTGCTTTATCTCTTATCGATAAAAGCAAAAGAGAAAGCTAAAGAAAACCATCTTTTCCCTTTTCTTTTGCACAATAAGAACACCACACCACTATCATCTTTTGCAAAAGAAAAGTAACCCAATAAACATACAATTTGGCTCTAAATTATTCCCTTGAAAAAAGCCAAACTAGTTTCATAGATCTCTCTACCCGTGGCCATTGAGCAGTATCCATGGATGAAACTCGAGAGAAGGAAAACCAATTGTTTGTGTAAATCTTCAATATAAGAAAGAAAGAAAGAAAGAAGCAATCTTTTTGGTCTAGGAACTGGGTTTGACAAGCAGGGAAAATGAAATGTTTGCTGCCTTTTGAGGGCGTTCTGTGTACATGTATATGTATAATATATCACCTTGCTTTATGGGCTGTGTATAAGAGAAAGAGATGATGGAAATTCTCTACCTTTTTCGGTGCCCCTACATATGTCTCCACGCTCAAAATTAACTTCAGGGTTTAGGGTTTAAGTTTTAGAGTTATAGGCTAGATATTATGGTTAGGGTTTAAAGAATTTAGGGTAGAGTGTATTTTTAGCGTATAGAGTGTAGGATTTATGATTTAGAATTTAGGGTTAGAGTTTAAAATTTAATTTTATAGTATTTTTTAGTGTTGGGACATATGTAGGGTCACCGAAAAGGGTCAAGACCAATTTTATCTAGAGAGAGAAAGAGATGGGACGTTTTGTATAATAATACACTATCTATAAATAACAACTAAGTGGGAATATTTGTTTTCTGCAAATACTATACTTATATATATATATATATATATATATATAATTTCATCCTTAAACCAACTATTTATTTATTTATTGTACTTATTGAATAAGGTTTGACTAAATAAGAAGAGAGGAAAAGCAAATGACAAACAGAAAAGTTGATGAACTAAATGCAGGTTGAGGACTTGAGGTTGAAGCTTTAAAAGGCCATAAATCCCACATTTAATGAAATTATTTTTAGTGAAGTAAGAGGCAAAACTTTACATCACAAAAATCGGGTCATGTTCGAATCCTGATACTATATATAGAGTGAATTATATTGAGACATCGTCTTATAATGAACTTATGCAGTATTCGATTCGAATTAATTGGTCGATGGAAACATGTATTGTAATGTAATTATGAGTCCACTTTGGTTGAGAAAGAGTACCAGACGCAAATAATTTAAGGTTGCTAATGTTAATGCTAGCTAGCATGCACGTAGAACTGAGTCAGGATCCACATTTAATTTGGGTGCTAATCTTAGTAATTGCATTGCTAATCTGAGTTGTTGGCTCATCTTCACAACCAAATTGCTGCATCACTCGCTCCACATACTCCACCAACAATAGGGCCCCTACCCATTCTTAAACTACGTAATTAATTCTAATTAGCCTAGTAAGATTGTGCAACAAATTAAGAGATTCTCCACTTTGCTAGCTATATCCTATTCTAAACTTTCAGATAACCCTAATTGTTATGATTTCTTAAGATATTCTGATGTTTAATCTTTTCACGCTCTGTTGGTTCATGTTAAGGGTAAACACTGATCACAAGTTGTAAAGCTGCTTCATGCTTAGTGTAAGAATTAAACTTTTGACCACTAGTTAAGATAGAAGAGACCCTTATCTTCTGATTTAAGTCCCTTGATAAACTGATTGTTTTAACTTCTTTGCCTTAGTACTAACTAAATTAGATTTGACCTTAATCAAATTGTAGGATCTTAAAGTATGTTGTATATAGGGGAGATAATGAGTTTGACCGGCTCGCGAGCTACTCGGGCTCGTGAACATGCTCGGAATCTACATATACACTAAAATAAATTATGTGTTTGTATTTTCTTTCTTTTGTTGGTTGTTGTTTGATTTTGTATTTTCTTTAATTATGTGTTTGTATTATAAGAATATTTATTGATTATTTAGATTAATCTAATTTTTGATAATTTTTTTTTCTTTTCGATCATTGAATTTTGTTTTAGTGTTGGTTATGAAAGAGATTTTTAACGAATTTTTTATAAAAAAAAAAAAACTAAAGCAATTTATTTTTCATTTCGAGCTGAGCCTGACGAGCTTCGAGCTCGAGCTTAAAATTCCGAGCTCAGTGAGCCTTAAGCCCGAGACGAGCCCAATTACACTGTTTCAGAGCCGAACCTGGCCAGGCTCGGGCTCAGCTCAGCTCGTTATCACCCCTAGTTGTATATAGTATTAAATTGTGATCACGGTTGCGGATGCGTTTGCAATGTTGCAGCCGCTGCGGCGTATTTTACTCTAAAAATAACTATAATTTTAAATAAAGTTACAATTTACGATATTGCAAAAACGTTTAAAATTGTTACGATGCAGCTGTTACGTTGCGGCTGTAATTTAATACCGATGAGACGAGGTTATGTGTATATGATTTCACTTGTGATTTAAGACTGAAGGTGAGATCTTAAAGGGACATGATTGGGCGGTGGTGAGTGTGATTGGCTTGATTCCTTTTGGTGATGATGCACTTTGATTGATTAGAAATGGGACCTCCATCCATCGACGGTTGTTGGGCCACGTGGCTTTCTGTTTTTGGACTGTGACTGTGAGTGATATGATATGATTACCGTACCTAATTATAACCCCTAACCCCTCGGCCTTGGTAGGGGGCCTATCTAAATAGTTATACTTCACTTGGGGCTATAATGCTTGCATGCACACGTGGTTCGTATCCACTGGCTTCACTCCATTTATCTTAACGTTCTTTACAAGTGAAGGCGCTGATATTCTGTCGTGAATTAGACAGTGAAAAAAGAGTCATTAATAAAAGTATTAATATCCTATACACTAGTAATAAAAATTAGAAGTTTTCATAAGCGCTTTAATTTTAGGGTATAAAGAGTTATCTTATGATATAAAGTTTAAGGATTTAGGTGTAAAAATTTAGAATTTAGGGATAGTTGTTTCAATTTAAAGTTTAGTGTTATAATTTAAGGTTTATAGATTAGGGTAATATGATGAAAATTTAGGTTTTAATCTATAAACCTTATATTATAACCCTAAACCTTAAATTGAAACAACAATCCTTAAATTCTAACCCTCTACACTTAAACCACTAAATCTTATACTAACTCACTGTACCCTAAAACTAAAGCACTTATGAAAATTTTTAATTTCCACCGCTTGTGTATAGAATATTTATCCTTAATAAAATGCAATGTTTTGTTAGTTTCTTTTTTAAATAAGGCAAATCACTGAATTTCAGGATTATAGATTTAATATAAACATTTTCTTGAAAAAGTATATTTTTATATTTGTATAGATTTAAATTCGAATCAATCCATTAAGTTAAAATACCTTTGTATTCAATTTTTTTAATTTATAGGACATTTTTTTATTAAATATATGTACATCTTATGATCTATGTTCGGGGTGCGAGGTTGTATCTCCTAACAATGTCATCTCTAAGGTTCGAACTCTCGTCCTCTTCTCTTATAGTTTTTAAAATTTCACATATTTTAACCATAAATGCGATGTGGTGATTGCTCACCTTATCCCTTAACCATGAGGCCGAGGGTTCGATCCCTACACATAGGAACGAAGTACTTTCATGGGCAACCACTTATCTCTTAGTATGTGCTCCCACGTTAGAGGAGATTAATTATTGCTATCGATGTTAAATACCTTGAATTAAATAAAAAAATTCAAATATTTTCACGGACTTCAATTTTTTGAAACCAAACGGAATCTAAGTGTTGAGAATTAAATACTAAAATTGTAGACATTGAATTTAAATTATACACTTAAAATCAAATTGTGAATTAAATTTGTTCGGTAAATGTATATAAAAATGTTGAAAAACATTTAAGTGATAAATACATTTATCTATTTAATCATTTTCGACATGTTTTATTTAAAATTATATTGAAATTATCAATCTTCAATGTAGTATTATTTGTAGTATACTGTGCAGTGTACACTACGGTACACGAGAGAAGTGATAGTAGTAGTGAATGGCGGCGAATTGAAGCCGTCAGATGTGGGGCATCATGTCCCAAACGTAACGGCTCCACCGAAAACAGCACCACCGCAACGCAACGCAACGCAACGCAAAACACACCATGAATATGAATGACTTCACCCAACGCGACGCCACGCAACGCGACGCGTCTCCCACCCATTTGATTTGAATTTTGGAACAGGGGATCAAAAAAAGTCCACAAGTTGAAGGGGGCGGCGGAGGGCAGCGTTTGAAAACAAAAACAAGTAGGCGGTGGTGGTGGTGGATATGGAGATGGTGGAGTGTGGACCCCATCCCCCACGCGCATGCTCCCATCACTGTTCGTTCTATTCCTTACCCAACAAAACCAAGTCAAGCGACGCAAGGAATCCAATCACAGCCGTCCGATTTCAAAAACCCAAACAACAACCGATGAATGGAACCCATTCTCATCATGTCACGTGATTGGCCCCATCTTTAGAAGTGGACCGCATGTGACCTTACCTAGTGCATCCCACGTCATCATTTAAAAAAAATGAATTTCAAACGACTGTTATTCTGTTAATACTATTTTTTTCCTTCTCCCAAAATGTACATAGTTGAACCGTCTATAGTCATTTGCCATTAGTCAAATTGCTGAAACCAAAGTCATAAAATCATTGTCAAACTCTGTGGATTATTTGAGCCGTTCGATTCTAAACTGATAGCGGATTAGATCTCCAAGGGACCCACTAAAATATGTGATGAATTTGATCTCCATTCTCAACCACCCAAATTTATTCTTAGTTGCATGTTAATGGGATGGGAATAGAGAAATATACACTTCGTGGGCCATCAAGAGATATTGACCGTTGATCACATATGATCATAGGATATTTCAACATTGGACAAGCATGTGGAATGTGTTTGGGGTTGCATTCAGCTTCCACTTCATTAAATTTAAAAATGTGTTAAGAACTTCAATAATTGTGGGCTTTTTGGGGCCAGCCAAACGCGGCTTTGTAAATAGAAAAAAAAATGGTCTTTATTCTAAACAAATTGGAAAATTCAAAAAAACTGCCGCTTTTAAGCGGCTAAAAAACAGCTATACACAATTCCTTACAAATTGTGTACAATGTATCGATTTTTTTATAAAAATCGTAAGAATTTATATATGTACACAAATTCTTACTACTTTTGTAAAAATTTCGGTACATGTACTCAATTCCTTACAAAAATCATGAATTCGTTATAAATAATGTACACAAATAATTACTATTTTTTTAATGATTTATGTATGTACACAAAAGTAGTAAGGAATTGTGTTTGTCCAAAATCCTTACCACTTACATAAAAAAGCCAGTACATATACACAAATCCTTACGATTTTTTATAAGAATTTGTGTACGCGTCTTTTCTTATCTGCTTTTTAAGCGGCCGTTCCCTAGAATCACACTAAACAAATGCAAGGGGATACTGAAACAAAAATTCAGACCCTTTTTAGTGTCCCTATCTATAACCAACACTAAAAACTAAACCCTACACTCAAACCCTAAATCTTAAACTATAAACTCTAAAACTACTCTACACACCAATCCCTAACCCTAAATCCAATTTTGGGTTACTCAAAAAGGAGTAGAAGATATCTATTTAGGATAGACAGAGACAGAGCAACTGAAAGGGGGGGGTTCAATTATGCAGAGTCAAAAAGTGAAGGCCACATGGTTGGTTAGGTTGGCTCAAGGGAGGGGCCTGGTTTCCACTATGGCATTGCAGCCTGTAAGAAGCCCACAGTTTTCCCTAAATAAGGGATAATCCTTTTCGGACCACCGGGCCAATACCATTACCTCGATTTTTCATTTTCAAAACCAGCTTAGTTTCAATCTAATTTCTTCCTTTTGAAGGAAAGGTTTAGATTGGAATTCAATACTGATTTCTTTTTTTGGTCTACAGAGGCGGAGCTACCATGGATAAAAGCTAGTGTGTGTTAATAATTTCAACTTCAAATCCCATAGGGGCCACCAATTAGCTTAGGGTGTCCCCATCAATATCATGTCAATTTTCCTGGACTCCCTTTAGCTTCACTGTAAAGAGGTGTTCTGCATCAGACACTGCATGCACAAGTATTCTATCCTGCTCTACTTCTACTTTTCTATACATCAAGAGATTGATTCAGGTCAAAGATTAAAGTTCGATCAAATATGTCGTGAGAATTCGTAGATTCTAATGTTATAAGCTTCACAGTCCTGCAATTTTCCATAAAAAATAGAGGTGGCCTATTGCCAATCTTAATCTAACTACCACGATTTGAAGAGATGATGATCCAACCCAAATAAATAGAACAAATATAATCATAATCACTCCACCTTAATCTCAAGAATGACCAGAAAGCCTCATCTATTGTCCTTAATGACAAAACACGATTGAATACCTGGGGATTGATTGTAGATTCTGCTTCTCTTTTTTCATCTTTTGCTGGTGGGAGACAAAAGGTAGTGTCGTGCGTAACACTGATGAGTTCTTGTCTCCCAAAAACTGCTGCCAGATTTCATCCTGAAATAGCCAAACTGAACCAGTAAAGGTAGTAGCTGATCGGTGGACATTTCTAGTTTATGTGCCAACTATAGATAGCTAGATTTCTTTATGTTTTATCATCACTGCAAATTAAGATGAGCTGATCTTAATTAAGCTAAAACAAATGCTGTTGTTCAATTACCTCTAGCTGCATAATCCTGTGAGGAATGAGTTAGGTGCATGGACTAAGCTTGAAACTTGTGATAAGACAGCCATTCCTTTAAGTTGTCGGTGGAAGAAGAGGCTCGCATGCAAAGATGAATTCAGCTCATATAAAATGTTCATATATTAATACATCATTTGCATTTAACATTTGGTGATCATGAAGCCGTAGTTGTTACATTCCTTCCCGAGGGCCACAAGTCACCCCAGAAAGACTTTCGGGCTTGAAGATGCAAAGTTGGATTCTTAGTTTGTGTGATAACCTCGCGATCAAATGAACCTTCTGAGGCCTCTGGATTGGTTGATCGACAAATATTCATGTGAACCTGTCTGCCTCTTCGAACAGGAGGGAAGACGATCCTTCCCCAACCACCTCCAAGATTAGCATTAACTGTTTCTTCTTCTTGATCTTCATCACTATCAACAATGTTATCAGTTTCCATAACATCAGAGTCATATGCACTTGCATCCACTTCTTCAAATGGAATCATATCAGCAGTTTCTTCTACATCGTCTAAATCCTCTGTCCAAGTTTGCATCATATTTTTGAAACATAAGTAGACTAAAAACAAGCAAATAATAATAATAATAATAATAATAATAATAATAATAATAATAATAATAATAATAAGGGGAATTGAGACAATACCATAGTCTATTTCAAAATCTTCAGGATTTCTCTCAGCACGCTGCTCTTTCAATGTCTCAAATTGCATACCATCCAGAGGCCAAGGTTCCCTTTTTGAAATTTAATAATGGCGGTTAACATTAATGAATGAATAATAAAGGAAAAGGGGTGATGGTGGGTGTATGTTTTGCGGTAATGCTTAAACACACTTAAAATTGGTTTTTAGGCAAAAACCAAACAGTTATACTCAAACCATAACACATACATCTTGCTGGACGTTCAAACACTGAAAAGAAAAACATTTATGAAATTTCCCAATCCAAGATTGAGTTGAGAATACTAACCGAGGTCGTTGTCCTCTCCTGAAAGCAACAAAAGAAAATTTTTCATCTTCAAAACCACGTAAAGGATTTCCCTTGGAACGCTGCAAAATAGATGAATGAGAGAGCATTAAGATCTATAAAATTTGACATATTGCAAGGAATACTAGATAAGTAAACTCCAAACATTTAGAATAAATTGACAAGTTGCAAGGAATAGTAGATAACTTGACAAATTATTTGTAAGTGAACTACAGGAGAACCTTGTAAATGAGAGAGCATATTGCAAGGAATACTGTCATCTATTTTGCAGTGTTTAGTCTTGCTGACATATTGCAAGGAATACTAGATAAGTTGACAAATTATTCGTAAGTGAACTAGAAGAGAACCTTGTATACACGTTGTGAAGTTGTCCTCTGCAAACGTTGAACAAAATGACAGTATTTTCCAGATTTCTCCAATGGACAGCGACCATCGTGAGGGCACTGCATCATGAAAGTTTCTTAGCTGTAATTGTCCTCTCAAGAAAGAAAAATAAAATAGGCATGCAGCATATTTTATTCTAAAAAAAGAAGGGAAAGTTGAGGAAAAAGAATCACACTTACAGGAGCAACAATGAACGCACCACTTTTAAGATCCATAATGTCCTTAGAATCTTCCTTGTTCACCTTGGCTTTATGGCATTTCTAAGAAGTAATAACAAAGGCATCATATAAGCATGGAAAGAAAGAATACCCAAAAATAAACACAAAATAATCTGACATCCCAGTTTTTGTCAACAGAAAAAAAGAGAACAAGGTAAACTCACTCTTCTTTCCATCCACAATATATGAGATCGCATCTGGGATATAATATCAGATCCATGTGGCGTTCCTGGTTCAACCAAGACCTGCCAAAAGGAAAATTTATAAAAACTGAAATAAATAGGGTAGAAAACACAGGACAACTTATATAATCTACATGTAGTTTTCCAGGAGACTTGGTTCATCCCATCAGGTTTCAGAAGGGTTTCTGATGTACATTAGTTTGTGTTGTATTACATGAAATGCAGCAAGACAAAATCATTGATAATCCTCCACCAAAAATATGCAATGACAAACACATAAAAATTCAAAGGAGACATACCAGGACATCCTGTGTCAGATTCCAAAGCTGGCGCAATATTGTAATTCGATCCTTCAATGATGGTATCTCTCCAAGCACATATGACTTTTTTCCATCAAAAGAGGTATTTTATTTTGTTATAACCAACTATATGCAGCAAAACAATGACAATTTAGGTAGAAATACAAACTTACAGCGACTACAAGGTCATGTTTCCTCTCAGACTTTCGAACCTCTTTTGTAAATGCTAGAAGGCTAGTGTAGCCATGAATAAGGGGCAAATTCTTCAGGTCTGAAAAGTAACATACACAAATGACATAAAAATATCAGAAATTGCCAATCAAGCCTAAATGTACGACACAAGTGGTCAAAATTAATGAAAGCTCCCTATGCTCACCTGTACTGGTTCCATCTATATATAGATATTATCAGAAAGAAATCATTGTCACATACAAATAGTAATCTCAACTCTATTGTATCATCTGTTTTGAATCCCAATCATCGCGAAAGACAATTGGTTATCTTAAGTTCGACACTTTTCTACCATCCGTTTAGACACCCAAAGATACATGCTATGAGTCACAATGATGTAATGCGCATATAAATATAATAATAGCCAATGTTCAAAATTTCTCGTTTGCATAATCATGATGAAGCTGAAGTTCTAATTAATTAGCTACCTCCCTAAAAATGCATTTCCCAGCAACACTTGGATTCAGTTTCAATGAAAACGTGAACATAAATAATTACTACCTTGTATAAGACTTCGACCTGCTCGCTGCATAGATTGAGATGGTTCCACTATGTTCAATTTCTCCACAGATTTTGGCCACACTTCTCTCATAGCCCTAGAACACCAAAAAGTTCACACAACTGTAACAAATTTTATACAACTACAAGACACTCAATTAACAAATAGCTTCTTGCAGATAAAAACAAATAAACTCGTACCAGAAAGCTGAACCAGTTCCAGCACCAAAATCCAAAACTTTTGATGGAGAGAAACCTGGTAGCCTTCTCTTCACCTATAATAAATGAATAGTTACAATTACAAAATAGTAAAATTCACCGTCGGAAATGCCCAGAAATAAGAACAAAATTCAATACCTCGCTGAGGACCCTGTAACAAGCAGAGTAAACAGCGGGCATCCTGGAAGCAACATAGGCAACGGTCTCATCATCTCTATAAGTGAGACCGATATCGCCGTAAGCACTCTTGATTTTCCATCTCTGTGATTTTTCCGTCGACTTAAACGGATCGTCAACCAGCTCCTTTGAAGTCTTAGCCACAAGTTGCAGATTCACGTCTTTAATGTTGCTAAAAGACTCCGATAACCGCAACACTTTTCTTCGCATATAAGGATCCTCTTGCTCTACAATCCAACAACCGTCGAGATTTTGAGAATAAAGATATTGAAGTGATCAGTAAATTTACAGCGATGGATAGATGGATTACCTCGGAGATACTTCTTGATGGCTCGGCGAAGTCGAACAGGAACCACCAGGCAACGGTCAGATTGTTTGGCCGCAGCACGGAGGGTCTCAGGGGTGAAAATCTTTTGGCTCGTTTCTGAGATTAAGGACGCCATTTTTTTGCAAAGGGGTGCTTTGCTTCGACAAGCTTCAGCGAGTTAAATGAGGGTTTCAGTTTTTTTCACTTTCAGGGTTTTAGGGTTATTTGGGTTATGGAAATGGATACCTCGTAAGCTTAAGATTTGGGCTCAAGAAAAAATAGTATAAAATATATATTTAAAACATTTACATTTGTTTTTCTAATTACTTTTCGACTGCTTATATTATAGTTTATTTGTCTATTTTTAATAAAATTTGTTGTTTTTGTGACAGCCTTGTATGATATTATGATAATTTAATGTTCAAATAACAAGTTTGTTTTAAGTTCTAATATAATCGACGATTTGTTCTAAGAACTTGCAACGAAAAAATGTTTGATACATGAAGCTTTCTAATTAAAGTTTATCTTATTTGAAAGATAGAATAGAACATATTTTTTTAAGAAAAAGTGTTTAATTTTTTCTTTCATGCTCTTTGATTTTATGTTATTTTTATTTCCATAAATATTATAGTGTGTTATACTTTGTAATTATTTCTTTTGATTAATGAAATTCAGCTAAAGTTTTTAGTTTAAAAAAATTATTGATGTTTGTGTTTTTTGATAAAATATATTTTAATCATTATTTTATGTATTATTATAATATGAAATTAATATTATTATTAAATATCAAAGTAATTAATAAAAAACTTGAGATGTATTTTTTCAAAACGATAAATTTACGTAAATATTATAATGTTATATGAAAAATATAAATAAATTAAAAATAATTTTTATTTTCAATTTTTTATTTAATTATTTATGTCAAGATTTTTAGATGTGGGTTTTTAATGGACTGAAGTGATAGATAATAGAGATATTGAAAATGTAAACGAACATGAAGAAATAAAATATGTTGATTTAAATTTATTAGTTTAGAAAAAAAATTTGTGAAATTTTTCATTGATTTGATTTATCGTTTATTAATGAATTTAAGGCTAAATTTATTAATTTAGACAACAAAATATGAAAAATCTAAAATATGTGTTTGTGTTTGGTAGAATTAAATGAATTTTGGGTGAAAATGAATTGAAAAATTAAGGAGAGGGCAAATAGAAAAGAAGATGGACTAAATTGATAGAATATTAAAATTATGTGAGTTATTTCTTATTCTTAATGATTCAGATTTGTGTAGTGGTCTAAATTGATAAAGAACAAAATATGAAAAATCTAAAATATCTGTTTATATTGTTTTTCAAATTAAAAAAAATGAATTAAATTGATAGAATATTAAAACTACGTAGGTTAATTCTTATTCTTAAGTATTCTATCATGCTCTACTTGTACTTTTCCATACATCAAGAGATTGATTCAGGTCAAAGATTAAAGTTCGATCAAATATGTCGCGAGGACTAGTAGATTCTAATGTTATAAGCTTCGTAGTCCTGCAATTTTCCATAAAAAAGTAGAGGCGGCCTATTGCCAATCTTAATCTAACTACCACAATTTGAAGAGAGGATGATCCAACCCAAATAAATAGAACAAATATAATAATATACGGGTGAAAATCTCCTGCCCCGTAACGATATCTCTTTTTATGTTTCATGCCTAAAAATAGTTAAAAATTAAATCTTGCCTTATAACTCTAATTTTTATATCTTAAACCCTAAACCTTAAAAAATGCACCCTACCTCTAATTCCCTACACCCTAAGCCCCAATCTTAAACCCCAAACTTTAAACTCTAAACCCGTTATTTTAAAGTAAAAGCACAAATAAGGGCAGATAATTTCCATCCATATCATATACATGATGGACTTGGACTTGGTGATGAAGTACAAGAACCCAACGTAAAATATATTTTAATTATTATTTTATGTTTAAAATATATTTTAATTGTTAATTTCATATTATAAGCTTCGGGGCAGACTTTGACTTGGTGATGAAGTACAAGAACCCAACGTAAGGAACCAAAGAAAGTGCAAAAAGTTGTGAAGCAATGCTTTCTGAGACAATGTGTGGAATCGGTGCCCATGGATCCGCCGGCAACCACCCACGTACAATTATTCCTTTCCTTTTAAGAACTATTCCACCTTCGTAAGTCCTCGAATTTCTGCTCGATTTACTAGGGTTTGCTTGGTGATTCTGCAAGAAAGAAGAAGAACCCAGAAACAGGGATTTAAAAAGCGGACCGCCACCGCGATATCGGCCGCGACGTCATTCGAAACCGCGATTAAAGTAAAATATGGTCCGCGATCACCGCAATTCAGCCGCTTTTGTCCGAAACCGCGATATAAAGTCGCGCGATTTAAAACCCTGCTCAGAAATGGTAGAGGGACAGGATAAGTGGATAGTTTAGACAACGGTTGTACACAGGTGAGATTCATTGGATTCAGTTTCAGTTCTGCCTTGTTCTTTTGGAGCTTGGATTTGCCTTCAAGTAGAGAAATTTGATCTTTTGGATTTACCAAATTTAGAATTTCAAAGAAAATCCAAGAAAATAGACATAGAAAGTCAAGAAATAAAGAAAATCACTATACGAATGTTTTTCAAGGTCTCTAAACTAAAAAAGTGAGTCACGTAAAGAAGAATCTTCTTCAAGAATGATTAGAGACCTTGAAAAACACTCGTACGGTGATTTTTCTTTTGCTGTTGTTCAAGCCAATGCGATCATCGAAGATCATAGTCAGGTTGAGATCGAGAAAGATGATACTTTTGTTGGTGTCTACGATGGACATGGTGGCCCTGAAGCTTTTCGCTTTATATCCGATCATCTCTTTCAGAATTTGATTAGTAAGTTGTTTGGGGATGTTGATGTTGTGATTTTCTTTATTTTTTGGATATTTATTTGTCTATTTTCTTAGATTTTCTTTAGGATTCTAAATTTTGTAAATGAGAATTGTGTTTCTAGCATAATCCAATGTCAAATTTGAGCTATTTCAGAGAACAAATATTTCTCCAGCTCACACGAGCACCTTCCTTAGTATTATCAATCTCTTTCTAAAAAAATCTCATGCAAAGCTATTCAATCTTCACAATGACAGACTCTGGGATGTTTAAAATTTTTCATTTAAAAAAATTATTGATGTTTTTTTTTATAAAATATATTTTAATTATTATTTTATGTATTATTATAATATGAAATTAATATTAATGTTAAATATCAAAGTAATTAATACAAAACTTGAGGTGTATTTTTTCAAAACGATAAATTTACGTAAATATTATTATATTATATGAAAAATATAAATAAATTAAAAATAAATTTTATTTTCAATTTTGTATTTAATTATTTATGTCAAGATTTTAGATGTGGGTTTTTAATGGACTGAAGTGATAGATAATAGAGATATTGAAAATGTAAATGAACATGAACATGAAGAAATAAAAATATGTTGATTTAAATTTATTAGTTTAGAAAAAAAAACTGTGAAATTTTTCATTGATTTGATTTATCGTTTATTAATGAATTTAAGGCTAAATTTATTAAGTTAGAGAACAAAATATGAAAAATCTAAAATATCTGTTTATACTGTTGAAGTCATTGGATTCTATTTAAAGCAAAATATATAGGAATATAAGTGGTCTCAACAAATGTATACATTATATTAATTTTCTTATTCTTTTTACTCTGAAAAAAAATAAAATTTTACATTTTTTTTAATTTTAAACATTAATAACATAAACTTTAAAATTTTCTCATAAACTATATATTATAAACCCTACAAAAATTAAACCTCTAAAATTTAAATTAAATATTTAACACTTTAACTCTAAAAAAATAAGTACCTTGAGATTCATTTCCAAAGACAATTTACCTATAAAAATCCTAAAATACCAAACATAAGAATATCAGATTCCCCGCACTTTCTTAATTGTGTCAGAAATGATACGATTCAAAAGTTTTGTTTAATATAACATACCAAAATACCAAGTAGCCAAAACGAAAGATCCCTTCAAAACCAAACGTATTCTGTCTTACAGGGAAGAAAGAGGGCGATTCTACCATGAGAAAAATTAGAGTAACCTCATCTCACCTACCCTACGCTCTCATCTTCTCAAACTCACCACCCCCGCCTGCTTGTTCAGCAGGTGCACGGTCAACATAATTAGAGGTTATTTTAGAGTTCATCGTGTGAATCGTCGTCCTCCTCTTCGGTCGCACCACCCCCTGGGGCTCCACCTGATCTTTGGTACACAGCCGTGATGATAGGGTTGCATACAGCCTCAACCTCCTTGAGCTTCTCCTCGTAGTCTTCCTTCTCGGCACTCTGGTTGTCGTCAAGCCATTCCAGGGCCTCCTTTACGGCAGTTTCGACTTTCTCTTTCTCATCGGCTTCAAGCTTGTCGGCAAGTTTATCCTTGTCGTTTACCTGGTTTTTCATGTTGTACACATAGGTCTCCAGACTGTTGCGAGCATCAATCCTTTCCTTCACCTTTTTGTCCTCCTCGGCAAATTCTTCTGCCTCTCGAACCATTCTTTCAATCTCCTCCTGGCTCAGACGACCTTTGTCATTGGTGATAGTGATCTTCTCTGATTTTCCTGTGCCCTTGTCTTCGGCCTTAACGTTTAAGATACCATTTGCATCAACTTCAAATGTAACTTCAATTTGAGGGGTTCCCCTGTGCAAATGAGGGAGTCAAGTCGGTTAATTGAAACGAGACAGAAAACGGAGGAGGATTGATGGAGCAGGTAGCATACCTTGGAGCTGGAGGAATTCCAGTGAGTTCAAATTTCCCAAGCAGCCTACAATCCTTTGTGAGACTCCTTTCACCTTCAAAGACCTGAAATCAAACAAAGCAATTAAGACAAGGTAACAAGCATTCTGGTTCGTAACAGGGAAAAGAAAATCCAATTTTCAAGCGAGCATGTCTAAGTTCTAATGATAAGCCCGTAAAACGTACCTGAATGGAGACGGTGGTCTGCTGATCCTGGTAAGTGGTAAAAACTTGCGACTTCTTGGTTGGGATAACAGTGTTCCTGGGAATCAACTTGGTCATTACCCCACCAACAGTCTCAATACCAAGGGTAAGTGGAGCCACATCAAGAAGAAGAATATCTGTAACAAAACATTAAAGACATATATCAGCCATACTAGATTCAATTAGAGCAGTTTGACCAGCTATTGGCTTGTACAGTTATAATTGATATAGTTACAGGGGATGAGGAGATGGAAATGTGTACCTTTGGTTTCATCACCACCCTCTCCACTCAAGATGCCACCTTGTACTGCAGCACCATAAGCAACTGCTTCATCGGGGTTAACACCCTTGTTGGGCTCTTTTCCTTCAAAGTAGTCTTTAAGGAGCTGTTGAACCTTTGGAATTCTTGTGCTTCCACCGACAAGAACAATCTCATCAATTTGGTTCTTCTGCAAACCAGCATCTTCCATTGCCTTCTTCACAGGTCCCATTGTCTTTCTGAACAGGTCATTGTTCAACTCCTCAAAGCGAGCTCTGGTCAGTGGCTCTGAGAAATCAGTACCATCGAAAAGTGATTCAATCTCCACACGGACCTGATGCTGGCTGCTGAGAGCTCTCTTGGCACGCTCAGCTTCCCTCCTCAGCTTCCCAAGGGCCCTGTTATCCTTGCTGATATCCTTTCCGTGCTTTTTCTTGATCAATTTGATAAAGTATTCCATAATCCTCTGGTCAAAATCCTCACCTGCAATAAAAATGACCATAAGCAAAAAAATACGCATAACAAACAATTTTTAAAAGCCTAAAAGTAAAGTTGGAAGATGCTTACCTCCCAAATGAGTGTCTCCATTAGTGGAAAGCACCTCAAATACACCATTGTCAATTGTCAAGATACTGACATCGAATGTCCCACCACCAAGATCAAAGACGAGAATGTTTTTCTCGCCACCCTTCTTGTCTAAGCCATAGGCAATGGCAGCTGCAGTTGGTTCATTAATAATTCTAGCCACATTGAGCCCAGCAATAACGCCAGCATCCTTGGTGGCCTGCCTCTGGGCATCATTGAAGTAAGCTGCAAATCAAACAGAAAGATAATTTGAGCATAATCTATATCAGAAAACAGAATCTTTTTCCATGTGAGAACTGAGGTTTATTGTAATGTGCTGCTCACCGGGAACAGTGACCACTGCATCCTTGATTTTCTTCCCAAGGAAAGCTTCAGCTGTTTCCTTCATCTTAGTCAGAATCATGGCACTGATCTCCTCGGGACTGAAGACCTTGGTCTCTCCATCCTTAATCTTTACTTGAATATACGGTTTACCATCCTTGTTCACAATCTTATATGGAACAAGTTTCATGTCCCTCTGGACCTCCTTATCCTCAAACCTGTAAAAAAGACAAAAGCATCCCCAATAAGCATCATTTCCCAATCAGACACTAAAACATAAAAAGGAGAAACATAAGAAAAATGTGAATTACTTTCTTCCGATAAGTCTCTTAACATCAAAGATGGTCCTCTCAGGGTTAACAGCTGCTTGATTCTTAGCAGCCTCACCGATCAGCCTCTCGCTATCAGTGAAACCCACCCATGATGGTGTAATACGGTTTCCTTGGTCATTGGCTATGATTTCAACATGACCGTTCTTATATACACCAACACAAGAATAAGTCGTACCGAGATCAATTCCAATGACAGTCCCCAATTTCGTGGCTTCCTCCTTCGCAATAGAGATTGCAAAGAGACATCCTGTTTGCAAAGTTTACACAATGTTAATAACTTATAATAGAGGCACTTTTAGAAAACTAAAAAAACATTTATAAATTCAATCATGGTCGATTAACAATAACTTATAAAAGAAATCAAGATCAGATTTAAAACTGCCACGTGTACCGTAAAACAAAACAATCAATAACATTTTAACGAACGTTCTAGAGCCTTCTCTAGAATGACGAAAATGATTACAAATAAAATAAGATATTGCGCCTTTATAGATGTATAAAAATAGCTGAAACACAAGATTTGACTTCATTAGTTCAAAACAATGTTAAATGGAACACAATATTTTTGTTTACGTGAAAGCACAAATCTATGTAAATGAAATTCTAAGGTTTGTTAATTGATTGTTTTACTCAATAATTCAAAGTTAAAAATTGGATCGCTGGTGTTCTAATATTCAAAACGTGCGAACCAATTCGAAAATTGCTAGGGCGTTAGTGATTTAGGTAGCATAGGTTCAAACTCTATTAACTAGATCAACATCCTAATCAAGATTATTTCCGAGAGGAGAGAATTTCACACGATATGAGATCGCTGGAACTCCCATTTTGCAACCAAATACATCAATAGAACCATGGAACTTAAATCAGATCCAATACGCACCAATTTACCGACAAGAAAATCGCAGAAAAAAACTAGATCTACAACATTTGCTCTCTAGGATCATGAAAGAAGAAGCAGATCTAGCAAAAATACAGCAACTGCAGGCAGCACTTACCAGATAAGACAATCGCTAGTACAACCAAAGAGCCGCCTGCTCTCCACGAGCCAGCCATCGCGCTTGGTTCTTCGGAGAGATCTTTAGGTCTTTTTTGCTCCGAAAGTAGAATCTCTGTATCGTTTAAAATAAAGAGAGGAGGTTTTTCGAAAGAGATTTCTAGTTTTAAAGTTGCGAGGCTAGTCGCGGTTCCAGCGTTTTTATATTTGAAGTTTCGCAATCTGCATCTGAAGTAGTTTTTCAAATGGGAGTAAAATCAGGGGAAATGTGTCATCTCTGATGACGTGGACCAATAAGATTTTGAGGAACGGTTTTCTTAGCCAATCAAAATTGATCTTGTGTTGGGAAGATCCTCTCCGTTTATTTTCCAGGTAATTGCGTGTTCGCTTCCTGCTCGCTTGCTTTTGCGACTTAATTAGTTAACAATGTAAGTATATTTATTTTATTGAAATTTAGTATTTATGTGTAATATAATATCTAATATTGTTTCAATTAGATCTTTAATACTATATAATTATATATGTTCTGTTTTGATTGATTCATACTTATAATTTTAATGTCGTTTAGTTAAAATATAATGTGTTGTAATTTAAAATTTTATATATTTTTTTTAAATATGTTGGGTTGTTTGGGGGCTCGATTCGATCAACCAATTATGCTCACCAAGTGGTGGAGAGGTGAATATTTGGGTGGAAGGGTTTAGGAAGCTAGAAAGAATAAAGACACAATAATTTATAGTGGTTCGGCCTTCTAACAAGCACCTACATCCACTAAGGATTTCACAATCAATCCACTAATTGATTCGTCCCCTTTTCTAGGATTAGGAGGAAACCCTTACAACTGATCAAGCTTCTACCCAAGCCTTGATCAAAACCTTCTTTTACAAAGAGACAAATGAAAGCAAACTTAAACCCTCTAATAGGTGTTTGTTTGCACAATGAAGCACTCACCCAAAACCTAAAACACTTGAGCAAATTTGACAATTTTGGCTCACTAGTGTTTTTCTATACAAAAAATGACAAATTAAGCACTAAGACAATTTCTTGATCATTTGTTGATTGACAATTGAAGCATTAGTCTTCTCTTGATGCTTGGAGGTCCCTTTTATACTCCCAATTGAGTTTATAGCCGTTTAGGACCGTTGGGGTTGAAATAGAGTCGTTGGAGCCTTTAATTCCCTCCATAAATGCAGTTCTGCAGCTCCCCGTTTCGAAACGCTCGAAGCCGTTTCGAAACACCCTCAATATAGAAAGAGCCGTTGCAGTCTGTCAGGGTACCCGTTTCGGAACACCCCCTTGCCGTTTCAGAACGCGTATCGGAACGCTATAAGCCCGTATCGAAACGACCTGCATTTAAAAGTTAGTTGGGAAAGAGCCGTTGGGGTTTATGACCATTGTGGTCAGTGCCACGTGGGCGTATCGAAACGGCCTAGCCTGTTTCGAAACGCTGGCCCCGTTTCGATACGAGTATCGAAACGTTTTGGCCACTGGAGGCACCTGTTTCGAAACGCCCTAAGGTGTTTCGAAACACTTGGTCAGTTTTGTGAAAATTGGCATTTGAAAACATGAAAAACCTTTATGAAAAATTCCTTAAATATTATTTCAAGTTGTTTGGACTTTGGAAATGTTTTAAATACTTTTTAAATCTGTCCAAAACATTTTTCAATTATTATATCAAAACATTAGTTCTACAAAATAATAGCATTTTGATTTTATTAATAACTATAAAAGATGTTACAAATACAATGCATCAAAAAGAGAAAAAAAAAATAAGTTTATTAAAAATTTCGATATGCTGAAATTGTGACAAACGACAGATGAAACGAACCATAAAAGCCAATAAAAATCGTGAGTAAACGTGTGCCACAAGAGCAAATTTTTTTTAATAAGTTCAAACAACTTATGGATGTGCAGTGTAAAAAAAATAAACAAATTTGAACTATTTTTTAAGAAAAAATCAAAATATAATCAGTTCTATATACAATTTTTCTCACTTCAATTCAAATTAAACTTTATATTATTTTTTATTGACTGATATAATTACAAAATAGTATTTGTTATTAATTTTATCCCTTTAATAAAGTATAAATATATTGTATACAAAATGTTCGAACTTAAGTAACATATATGATAACACAATCTAGTTTTGTGTAACCCCCTTGTCCCGGTCTGGCCGGATAACCGGTCCGAGTGGGCCACACGGGGAAAATCGAAGCGAAACCCAAAGGGTTCCTCCTCGGTTAGCAACCCTAATTTTTTTTTCATTTTACTCTTGTCACATTCGAACCCCAAACCACATTCAAACACCCAAATTTTAATCTTGCCTAGAAGCGTATTGATTCCTATGTGTTTATCTCCTTAAAAAGGTCAACAAGTCAAAACAGGGCAGTTTTAAGCAGAGATTTCGAAACCTCCCCAAAAGGTTTCGAAACTTAGACTGGCAGTAAGGCCTGGAACCCAAACTCACCCAAAGTTTCGAAACCTTGGGGAAGGTTTCGAAACCTTGGACCTTAGTTTCGAAACCTTTCCCAAAGGTCTCGAAACTTTGGTTGGCAGAATATCCTGGAACCAAATTCTCACCAAAGATTTCGAAACCTTGGGGAAGGTTTCGGAACCTTTGACCATAGTTTCGAAACCTACCCCAAAGGTTTCGAAACTTTGGCTGGCAGTGACCCCTGGAACCAAATTCTCACCAAAGGTTTCGAAACTTTACCCATGGTTTCGAAACCTTAGTGCAGGGGATCACTTACTGCCCAATCTAAGGACTTTCTAACCTTGAAAAACACCAAGATCATACATAGACATTTGTAGAAGCTTAAAAAGGATCAAAGGCATGAATTAACACTCACAAGACTCGCACATACATTCATTTAAGCAATCATACATGAGCCATACGTAGCAATTAACATGAATCAAGGCATTCGAACATGATATTCTAACAAAGAGTAAAATTCGGCATTTAAGGCCAAACATGGAAGCTCAAGAGCCAAAATGGCACAATTCAACACAAGAGGTTTACACTCATACATAATGCAACCTAAGCATCTAAGACATGCCATCACACACCATCAATCAACATAGCATTACATGCTTTACAATCCAAAACATCGATCCCAAAACAACATCATCCAAAAGAGTCATACAATGCTCATACAAACACACCCTATTGCCACATTGCTTAACTACTACAAAATTAACCATACTTGAGCAACAACTTGGAAAGCCCTTCTTGCCTTGCCTCGAGCTAACGCCACGCTAATGATCTGCATTGTTGAACATAGAGAGCGTAAGCTATAAGCTTAGTGAGGGTGCTCTAAAGCGAAAAACATCAACAATGCAGGGTTCAAGCATGTTAATCTTAGTCTTACATACATCAAACATAGGCATAAGAGTTAAGTAGACTTAGCTAGTCTTTCAAGTAGCATATATGGTCTCTCAATCCTAACAAGCTCATATAACAATATCAACATCATATAGCAATACCATATATCACTAACATATATCATCATCACATATCACTATGTATGTAAAAGTTAATTGGCCACTTTAATTATCCCGATTGTGCGGATTTAAACCTCGACAACACTTTACCTCGGTGGGATTTCACTCATCACCGGACCTTGCATGTGCGGGATTCCACTCATCGCCACATGCCCTACGGATGGGATTCCACTCATCATCCCGTAGAAATGTAATAAAAGCTTCCGGTGGAATGCTACATCACCGTACTCCTCCTTGATGACTTAACGCCATCAAGGCCACGTACGTTTTGACTCAATTTGTGTGCACACTATCCTAATGATCGATCATTTACAACCGGTAATCATTTTAGTGTCAATTATCATAACCACATCATACATATATCATCAACCACAATACATGCTCATCACATGTCTACTCATCATGATATATATACAAGTATCAATTAACCACAAATAAAGAGTATAGCTAGTAAGCACAATAGCACATGGATATCAAAGGCTAAGCTATCAACTTGAATCAACTAGAAGTGGCTTACCAAGCACACTTCACCCACACACACACTCGAACCAAACTTTAAAAACAAGTTGAAACCACTCACCGCCCTTCCTTAGCGATTCGAACCAATCTTCCTACGAACCCGGATTCGGTCCCAAAGTCTCTTCCGCGCTTCCACTTGCTTCTAGCCAAACAAAACATACACATTACTTCCCAAATCGATGCTAAACTCAACCATCAACATACTTTGCTAACACAACCCAAATTCCACAATTTCTCAAATCACATAATCTCCTAAAACCCCAATTTTCGTGCTCCCTTAAAAGCTTGCTGAAAATTCAATTTCCAAACATCCAAATGACTTCCAAATCATCCCAAAACACCCTCATACCATAGGTAGACCAACAGCCCTTCAATTTCAACATAAAACCCACCAAAAGCTCAAGTTTTACTACCTTAAAACTTGCCCTAAAGACCCACTACGAATTTTCATCCAAAATTAACCAAATTAACATATGTTGTGTATTTCATAGTGCTTAAACAAACCCCCAATACAATTTATCAAAACAAATTGAAAAACCCCATTAAAACCCCAAATTTCTACATGAATCCTAATTTCTCAAAACCCCATATTTTTGAAATTTAAGACAATATACAAGTAGAGGATGGAGAGGAGGTTAAGAAAATATAATTACATCTTAAAATGGTGTTGGAAACAAGTGGTAGGATCAATGGAATAGTGACAAAGCTTGAGAGGTTTTAGAAATGGTATTTTCTTCACTTTAACGTTGGAAAGAAGATGAAAAGAAGATGACAACATTTGGTTTAAAGTTGTCTAGTTTTTTAAAAACTTTAGGGTCAAATTACCTCATAAGCCCTCCCCTTTTTCCAAAACTCAATTAGGCCATTATTTGAAGTTGAAATGTTTTAATTAAGTTTTAATTGACTCGAACTAATACCCGGCTAACTCCTAGGCCCAAAACACGGGTGTTACAAGTTTTGAATGAGACCACTCGATTAATTCAAGTTAATAATGTTCATTTATATTAATGATAGTCTTGTTGTAACACCCCCTTTTCGATCTGCTCGAGAACCGGGCCGAAAGGTGATACCGACGAACAAAACAGTGATCGGTGTAATAAAATTTCATTTTGTTACCAACATTTAAAACAATAATATACATTAACGGTTTACCACAATGCACCTTAATCCAATTTATCCTTATGGAGTAACAATTAATCATTTATGGCTAATTCTTAACTATTACAAGTTTTAAGGACTAAATTGTAAATATGATAAATTAGAGGTCCTTCGATGTAACCGGTTGTACTACAATGAAATTCAATACCGTATTAACAAAGCTTGTAATTGTAAAATTGTAAAATTTAAACATCTAAAATTCAGTGATCAAATTGTAAAATTTGCAAACAACCAAATTGTGCCTTTTAACTAACTTAACTAACCTTGTATCGAAACACCTAAAGGCTGTTTCGAAACAGGTGAACAATGGTCAACCTAAGTTGACTTGTTCTTTAAATCGTATCGATACAGGCAAGCCACGTATCGGTACAAGTTGACTCCCTTTGACTTTGACTCGTTTTAGTACACTAAAGACACGTATCGAAACAATGAATTTCAGTAGCAAAATATTTCGATAGGCCTCAAACCGTATCGAAATGCTCTATTCCTAGGTCCAATTATGCTTACCCGTTTCGAAACGACCTGACATGTAATGACAATTTTTATTGATTTTTAATCGAATTAACCTACGAAATGGTGTTCAAATACAATGAAACTTTACACACAATTTTTAAATGTTATAAACTACTAGCATGTCAAATTTCAACATCATGTGAATACGTTTACTAGGTTTTGATCTTTATGAGCTAAATGTACCATTTTTGCCAAGTTTTAGCCAAATCAAAAGTCATATTTAGGCCCTTAACCACTTTTCATTTATTACACATATTAGGCATAACAAAATAGACATATAAGACTAGTTCAGCTACTTTGCCACCTTCCTAGGAATTCTTAAGGGCAATTTACTTTACTTCGCTCGTAGTGACTTGTCTTACTCTGACTTGTTCGATCTTCAAAGGGGGTCGATTCTTCAACCTGAAATGCATGAGATGAAACACGTTAGGCATACATCGCCTAGTGAGGTAGTCACAATAATAGGAATATCAATGTATGTAGTTTTACATAATCTCGTACTCATCAATGTTAATGCAATGTCTCAATATACAATGTTTAAAATATCAAGTTTATTATTTATTCTTTGATTGAATCAAGATAGTGGATACGCGAACTTTTACGTCTCGCCAAATCAATGAATGTTTCAATCCCTCCGCCTCACCAATATGATCAATACCAACACATCCCTTCGCCTCACCAAATCAATATAGGTAGCAGCCTTAGGACCGTAATCCACCCATACACTGAGTTTATGAATTCTATGGCATGTCAATTGCACCCAAAGCCCATTCAAATTCAAGATTTGAATACCAATGTCAATAATCAATGACAATTCCAATAACCAATGTTAATAATTAATAATAAATTCAATAGCCAATATCTTTAAAGTTACCTATAGTGAACATAATTCAATGTTAATATTTCATAGTTTCAATGTCAATATCATTATCTGATGGTTCATTCACAATGTTTCAATATCAATAGTTATATCGATAACAATGCACGATGACAATACCAATGACCATGTCTGATGTTTAATACTAACTTACCGATACTTACCAATGAATCCGACTAACTGTTCGATGCAACTTCTTTAAAAAAGAATGTTAGCTAATAAACCAAAATCAACAATAATAGATTCGGGAAGGCTCCTCGCCTAATCCCGAGACTTTGACTACACTCACCTTATTAATTAGATGCTCTTACGGCTCTCGGATAACAACTCCCTTGTTCCTAACCTTCGGTGAATTTGATGGATGCTCCTTTTCGTTGTCTTGAGCTAGAAAATTAATAGATAGATTATTAGGATTGATAATACGATATAAAAATCAATATAACAATATCAAAATCGATATCTGATTTCAATATAGATGACAACGATGAGGTATCCATGGATGGTCAAAACCTAGCTTAAGATTTAACTCAATACATCCATAGAATCCAATAATCAATTGAGGAATATAGCTTACCAGATGAATAGCAATAATTTGATAACAATAAAACGAAAAAAAATAAAACTTGAACCTAGCTTCAATGGAGGTGCTTGCTCAGGGATGAGACAATAAAACGAAAAAAAATAAAACTTGAACCTAGCTTAAATGATCGATCATTTACAACCGGTAATCATTTTAGTGCCAATTATCATAACCACATCATACATATATCATCAACCACAATACATGCTCATCACATGTCTACTCATCATGATATATATATAAGTATCAATTAACCACAAATCAAGAGTATAGCTAGTAAGCACAATAGCACATGGATATCAAAGGCTAAGCTATCAACTTGAATCAACTAGAAGTGGCTTACCAAGCACACTTCACCCACACACACACACACTCGAACCAAACTTTAAAAACAAGTTGAAACCACTCACCGCCCTTCCTTAGCGATTCGAACCAATCTTCCTACGAACCCGGATTCGGTCCCAAAGTCTCTTCCGCGCTTCCACTTGCTTCTAGCCAAACAAAACATACACATTACTTCCCAAATCGATGCTAAACTCAACCATCAACATACTTTGCTAGCACAACCCAAATTCCACAATTTCTCAAATCACATAATCTCCTAAAACCCCAATTTTCGTACTCCCTTAAAAGCTTGCTGAAAATTCAATTTCCAAACATCCAAATGACTTCCAAATCATCCCAAAACACCCTCATACCATAGGTAGACCAACAGCCCTTCAATTTCAACATAAAACCCACCAAAAACTCAAGTTTTACTACCTTAAAACTTGCCCTAAAGACCCACTACGAATTTTCATCTAAAATTAATCAAATTAACATATGTTGTGTATTTCATAGTGCTTAAACAAACTCCCAATACAATTTATCAAAACAAATTGAAAAACCCCATTAAAACCCCAAATTTCTACATGAACCCTAATTTCTCAAAACCCCATATTTTTGAAATTTAAGACAATATACAAGTAGAGGATGGAGAGAAGGTTAAGAAAATATAATTACCTCTTAAAATGGTGTTGGAAACAAGTGGTAGGATCAATGGAATAGTGACAAAGCTTGAGAGGTTTTAGAAATGGTGTTTTCTTCACTTTAACGTTGGAAATAAGATGAAAAGAAGATGACAACATTTGGTTTAAAGTTGTCTAGTTTTTTAAAAACTTTAGGGTCAAATTACCTCATAAGCCCTCCCTTTTTTCCAAAACTCAATTAGGCCATTATTTGAAGTTGAAATGTTTTAATTAAGTTTTAATTGACTCGAACTAATACCCGGCTAACTCCTAGGCCCAAAACACGGGTGTTACAACTCTCTCCCACTTAAGGAATTTCGTCCCCGAAATTACCTGACTGAAAGAGATACGGAAACTGCTTTTCCATATCCTCCTTCCTCTCCCAAGTGGCATCGTCCACACCTCTGCGTCGCCACCGCACCTTTACTAACTCAATCGATCTACCCCTCAACACTTTACTATCAGAAGCTAAGATCTCCACTGGCTCTTCTTCATAAGTCAAATCCGGATTCAATTCAATTTCTTCTACGGGCATAACATGTGATGGATCGGACCTATACTTGCGAAGCATCGAAACATGGAACACATCATGTATCTTCTCAAGCTCGGATGGCAAATGCAACTGATAAGCAACCGGACCAACCCTCTTCACAATCTCATACGGTCCTATGTACCTCGGACTCAATTTCCCTTTTCGGCCAAATCTCATCACTTTCTTCCACGGAGACACTTTCAAGAATACCTTCTCACCCGCTGAGAACTCAACCTCCTTTCTCTTCAAATCGGCATAGGACTTCTGCCTATCCGAAGCAGCCTTCAGACGATCACAAATCAATTTTACCTTTTCGGTTGTCCCCTTGAGCAAATCCGGCATAGGTAACAGTTTCTGTCCTACCTCGGCCCAACACACTAGAGTTCTACACTTTCGGCCATACAAGGCCTCATACGGAGCCATCTGAATGCTCGACTGAAAACTGTTATTGTACGCAAACTCTACTAGAGGCAAATGCTTCTCCCAAGTACCCTGAAAGTCTATGATACAACAACGCAGCATATCCTCTAAGATCTGAATAACCCTCTCTGATTGACCATCTGACTGAGGATGATAAGAAGTGCTGAAGTTCAAACGGGTACCCAAAGCTGTATGCAGACATTCCCAAAATCTAGAAGTGAACCGCGGATCTCTATCTGACACAATGGACTTCGGCACACCATGTAGCCTCACTATCTCACCAATGTACAAATCGGCCAATCTATCTAAGGTGTAAGTAGTGTTGACTGCCAAGAAGTGAGCACACTTCGTAAAACGATCTACTATCACCCAAACTGAGTTCTTCTTCGTAGGAGTCAAAGGCAAACCCGAAACAAAATCCATGGTGATGTTCTCCCATT
The DNA here is from genome assembly GCA_958450335.1 of Hibiscus tridactylites. Taxonomy (NCBI): domain Eukaryota; kingdom Viridiplantae; phylum Streptophyta; class Magnoliopsida; order Malvales; family Malvaceae; genus Hibiscus; species Hibiscus tridactylites. Next base: position 110,216,717 of record OY288265.1, on the reverse strand, counting down.
TCCATTCCGGAATTCTCAACGGCTGTAACAAACCTGAGGGAACCTGATGTTCCGCCTTCACTCTCTGACACACTAAGCACTTACTCACAAAGTCGGCTACATCTCTCTTCAAGCCAACCCAAAAGTACTCATTCTTCAAATCACGGTACATCTTCGTACTTCCAGGATGCATAGCAAACGGACTACTGTGGGCTTCAGTCAAGATCGTACGTCTCAAGTCACTGTCTTCTGGCACAACTATTCTATCCTTGAAACACAAAACTCCATCAGTGCTGAAACTGTAATCTGTAGATCTACCCTCGGCTATATCTTGCACGTGAGGTGCCAAAGATCTATCTAAGAGCTGTTTCTCTCGAATCAACTGACCTAGAGTAGGTCGAACCTGAAGCTCGGCTATCAAGCCACCATCTCCGGACAAACTCAATCTAGCAAACATAGCTCTCAAGTCCACGGCCATCTTCCTACTCAAAGCATCGACCACTACATTGGCCTTACCCGGATGGTACTCAATAGTAAGATCATAGTCTTTTAGCAGCTCTAACCACCTACGCTGTCTGAGATTCAAATCTCGCTGAGTCATAATGTACTTCAAACTCTTGTGGTCGGTGTATACTGTGCATTTCTCACCATACAAATAGTGCCTCCAAATCTTCAGAGCAAACACAACTGCAGCTAACTCTATGTCATGGGTCGGATAGTTGCGCTCATGAGTCTTCAACTGTCTTGAGGCATAAGCCACTACTCTCCAGACTTGCATAAGAACACATCCTAGCCCTACATAAGAAGCATCACTGTAGACTACATAGTCCTTCCCGGACTCAGGCTGAATCAAGATCGGTGCTTGGGTCAAAGCTTCTTTCAATTTCTCAAAGGCTCTATGTCTTGCATCTGTCCACTCAAACTGAACACTCTTCTGAAGTAACTGTGTCAATGGAGCGGCTAGCTTAGAGAAACCCTCTACAAACCTCCTATAGTATCCGGCTAAGCCTAGGAAGCTACGTACCTCTGTCACAGACTTCGGTTGCTTCCACTCAACAATGGCTTCAATCTTCTTCGGATAAACTCTAATCCCATCGGCTGACACTACATGTCCTAAGAAGACTACTTCCCGGATCCAGAATTCACACTTGCTGAGCTTCGCATACAACTGATGATCTAGCAAAGTCTTCAAAACAAGTCTCAAGTGTCGGTCATGGTCTTCTTCAGTTCGCGAGTACACCAAGATGTCATCAATAAATACAACCACAAACTGATCTAGATACTGATGAAAAATCCTATTCATCATGTCCATGAAAGCTGCCGGTGCATTAGTCAACCCAAAAGGCATGACTAAGAACTCATAATGTCCATACCTAGTCCTAAAGGCCGTATTCGGTACATCAACCTCTCTAACCTTTAGCTGGTAGTAACCTGATCTCAAATCAATCTTCGAAAAGACCGATGCTCCTCTCAACTGATCAAACAAGTCATCAATTCTAGGCAACGGATATTTGTTCTTCACTGTCAACTGATTTAACTGTCTATAATCTATGCACATTCTCATACTTCCATCTTTCTTCTTCACAAACAATACTGGTGCACCCCAAGGTGAAGAACTAGGCCTAATAAAACCTCTATCTGTCAATTCTTGCAACTGAGTCTTCAACTCTTTCAATTCTTTCGGTGCCATACGATACGGAGCAATCGAAACAGGAGCTGAATCAGAATAAGTCTCAATGCTGAACTCTACCTCTCTGTCCGGTGGTAACCCTGGCAATTCTTCCGGAAACACACTAGGAAAATCACATACTGTTCGGATGTCCTGAGGTCTAACCTCACTTATGTTAGGGTTCATCACATACGCTAAGTATGCTTCACACCCAACTCAACTAACCTCTTAGCCTCTAATACTGAAACCACATTGGACAAGAACTTCACGTTCTCACCCACCACTACAATCTCATAATCATCAGTGAGCTTCAAAGAAATCCGTTTAGTTTCAAAATCTATCCTAGCTCTATGCTACGTGAGCCAGTCCATACCCAGAATCACATCAAAACCATAGAAGGGAAGCTCCATCATATCCACTGGAAACACATGCCCCTGAACCATCAACGGACACCTTCGGTACATCTTCCTAACTACTATTGTGTCCCCAAAGGAACTAGTAACACTAACTCCTACCTCTAACATTTCACAAGGCAAGTTCAAAGACTGTGCATGCTCACTCAATATGTAGGAATGTGTAGACCCAGAGTCAATCAAAGAAAGCAAACCCAAAGACTGTATCGAGAAGTTACCTGCGATCACATCGGTGTCATGCTGTTCCCCGCGCTGAGCGTAAACCCTAGCCTGTCCTCCGCCCTCCGGCTGGACTGCAACAACATGAGCGATGTTCCTCTGACCATCGTTCCTCGGCTGGAAGTTACCTCTACCGCGCCCGCGGCCTCTCTGAAAGTCATTGGCTCTAGCAGGAGCCTGAGCTGGTGCCTGTCCCACCTGATGTGGACAGTCACGCCTAATGTGGTCTCTAGCACCACAACTCCAACAAGAATGGTAGTTCCCCCAACACTCACCGGTGTGGTTCCTCCCGCAAGTAGCACATGTGGGCAACTTCCCACCAGCTCTCTGACCCTGATGGCCCCTACCATGGTTACCGCCACCACGCCTATGATCGAACTGATGCCGGTTGTCCCGATGCCTCTTGACATCACCCCTATCAAAGTTGCTGGACCTCTTACCCGAACTAGATCCACCTGACCGCCTGGTCAAACTCAAACTGTGCTTCAAGTCCTTGGCCCTCGAGACCAAGACATCAAAATCAGTGTAATCTGAAGCTAGAGTATAAGTCTTGATCTCCTCACTCAGCCCATATCGGAAGCGGTTACAACGCTCCACCTCAGTAGGTACAAGCTCAGGTGCATACTGACTCAGTCTGACAAATCGGATCTCATAATCAGTCACGGACATACTCCCCTGAAGCAATGCCATAAACTCTCTCTTCCTCTCATCGAGGTATCACGGACCCAAATACTTCTTCCGGAAAGCTGTCTCAAAGAACTCCCAAGTGATTTCGGTCTCATCCATCCCCGAAGTAACGGTGACCCACCAGGTGTAGGCATCACCCTGAAGCAGAGACTCAACACATCCCAACTTGCGCTCACCAGTACATCCCATCCGAGCAAGAATACGGACGGTCTTCTCAAACCACATCTCTGACCTCTCCGGAGTAGCACCTCTAAACTCTTCGGCCCCAAGGCCCCGAAGTCTCTCTAATGGCAATCCGGTGCCCTCACCCTGATGATGAGCTGCCTGACCTCCAGCTACTACAGCCTGGAATGCTCCGGCTATTGCCTGAACCAACGGAGCTAAATCAATCCCGGCCGGTCCTTGGCCACCTTGGCCTCCTTGTGGTCCCATTCCTTCGGGCCCGGCCTCGCCTCCCACTCCCGGTGGAGGAGGTGGTGGTGGTGGAGGTGGTGGAGGAGCTCCAACTCCAACCACTGGCTCTCCCACTTGAGCCTCAACTCTCACGATTGGCTCAACTCTCGGAGCCTCTGCCCGTGGTTCCGGTCGAACCATCCTAGGCCTCCCACGTGGTCTCATGGTTCAACTAGCAAGGTAAAACTACAACAAGAAACAGATAAGGATTACGTTAGTCAAAGCAAGGGTCCAATAGTGCTCAAGTATTCCTCTTTTCAAAAATCCTTTTTAAATTAAGTAATAGTAGCAATGGGCACTCACTCTACACCAGACACAACAGTTCATGCATTTAAAACATCGTACGATCAATCAAGCATCAAGGATTCATGGCAAATCATGCATCAAACAACACAAGCATTTAACACATTAATCTTACCTCACTTACCTGCCCGAGGTCTCGGTAACCTCAGGCTCTGATACCAACAAATGTAACCCCCTCGTCCCGATCTGGCCGGATGACCGGTCCGAGTGGGCCACACGGGGAAAACCGAAGCGAAACCCAAAGGGTTCCTCCTCGGTTAGCAACCTTAATTTTTTTTTTCATTTTACTCTTGTCACATTCGAACCCCAAACCACATTCAAACACCCAAATTTTAATCTTGCCTAGAAGCGTATTGATTCCTATGTGTTTATCTCCTTAAAAAGGTCAACAAGTTAAAACAGAGCAGTTTTAAGCAGAGGTTTCGAAACCTCCCCAAAAGGTTTCGAAACTTAGACTGGCAGTAAGGCCTGGAACCCAAACTCACCCAAAGTTTCGAAACCTTGGGGAAGGTTTCGAAACCTTGGACCTTAGTTTCGAAACCTTTCCCAAAGGTCTCGAAACTTTGGTTGGCAGAATATCCTGGAACCAAATTCTCACCAAAGGTTTCGAAACCTTGGGGAAGGTTTCGGAACCTTTGACCATAGTTTCGAAACCTACCCCAAAGGTTTCAAAACTTTGGCTGGCAGTGACCCCTGGAACCAAATTCTCACCAAAGGTTTCGAAACTTTACCCATGGTTTCGAAACCTTAGTGCAGGGGATCACTTACTGCCCAATCTAAGGACTTTCTAACCTTGAAAAACACCAAGATCATACATAGACATTTGTAGAAGCTTAAAAAGGATCAAAGGCATGAATTAACACTCACAAGACTCGCACATACATTCATTTAAGCAATCATACATGAGCCATACGTAGCAATTAACATGAATCAAGGCATTCGAACATGATATTCTAACAAAGAGTAAAATTCGGCATTTAAGGCCAAACATGGAAGCTCAAGAGCCAAAATGGCACAATTCAACACAAGAGGTTTGCACTCATACATAATGCAACCTAAGCATCTAAGACATGCCATCACACACCATCAATCAACATAGCATTACATGTTTTACAATCCAAAACATCGATCCCAAAACAACATCATCCAAAAGAGTCATACAAGGCTCATACAAACACACCCTATTGCCACATTGCTTAACTACTACAAAATTAACCATACTTGAGCAACAACTTGGAAAGCCCTTCTTGCCTTGCCTCGAGCTAACGCCACGCTAATGATCTACATTGTTGAACATAGAGAGCGTAAGCTATAAGCTTAGTGAGGGTGCTCTAAAGCGAAAAACATCAACAATGTAGGGTTCAAGCATGTTAATCTTAGTCTTACATACATCAAACATAGGCATAAGAGTCAAGTAGACTTAGCTAGTCTTTCAAGTAGCATATATGGTCTCTCAATCCTAACAAGCTCATATATCAATATCAACATCATATAGCAATACCATATATCACCAACATATATCATCATCACATATCACTATGTATGTAAAAGTTAATTGGCCACTTTAATTACCCCGATTGTGCGGATTTAAACCTCGACAACACTTTACCTCGGTGGGATTTCACTCATCACTGGACCTTGCATGTGCGGGATTCCACTCATCGCCACATGCCCTACGGATGGGATTCCACTCATCATCCCGTAGAAATGTAATAAAAGCTTCCGGTGGAATGTTACATCACCGTACTCCTCCTTGATGACTTAACGCCATCAAGGCCACGTACGTTTTGACTCAATTTGTGTGCACACTATCCTAATGATCGATCATTTACAACCGGTAATCATTTTAGTGCCAATTATCATAACCACATCATACATATATCATCAACCACAATACATGCTCATCACATGTCTACTCATCATGATATATATACAAGTATCAATTAACCACAAATCAAGAGTATAGCTAGTAACCACAATAGCACATGGATATCAAAGGCTAAGCTATCAACTTGAATCAACTAGAAGTGGCTTACCAAGCACACTTCACCCACACACACACACTCGAACCAAACTTTAAAAACAAGTTGAAACCACTCACCGCCCTTCCTTAGCGATTCGAACCAATCTTCCTACGAACCCGGATTCGGTCCCAAAGTCTCTTCCGCGCTTCCACTTGCTTCTAGCCAAACAAAACATACACATTACTTCCCAAATCGATGCTAAACTCAACCATCAACATACTTTGCTAACACAACCCAAATTCCACAATTTCTCAAATCACATAATCTCCTAAAACCCCAATTTTCGTGCTCCCTTAAAAGCTTGCTGAAAATTCAATTTCCAAACATCCAAATGACTTCCAAATCATCCCAAAACACCCTCATACCATAGGTAGACCAACAACCCTTCAATTTCAACATAAAACCCACCAAAAGCTCAAGTTTTACTACCTTAAAACTTGCCCTAAAGACCCACTACGAATTTTCATCCAAAATTAACCAAATTAACATATGTTGTGTATTTCATAGTGCTTAAACAAACCCCCAATACAATTTATCAAAACAAATTGAAAAACTCCATTAAAACCCCAAATTTCTACATGAACCCTAATTTCTCAAAATCCCATATTTTTGAAATTTAAGACAATATACAAGTAGAGGATGGAGAGGAGGTTAAGAAAATATAATTACATCTTAAAATGGTGTTGGAAACAAGTGGTAGGATCAATGGAATAGTGACAAAGCTTGAGAGGTTTTAGAAATGGTGTTTTCTTCACTTTAACGTTGGAAAGAAGATGAAAAGAAGATGACAACATTTGGTTTAAAGTTGTCTAGTTTTTTAAAAACTTTAGGGTCAAATTACCTCATAAGCCCTCCCCTTTTTCCAAAACTCAATTAGGCCATTATTTGAAGTTGAAATGTTTTAATTAAGTTTTAATTGACTCGAACTAATACCCGGCTAACTCCTAGGCCCAAAACACGGGTGTTACAAGTTTTGAATGAGATCACTCGATTAATTCAAGTTAATAATGTTTATTTATATTAATGATAGTCTTGTTGTAACACCCCCTTTTCGATTTGCTCGAGAATTGGGCCGAAAGGTGATACCGACGAACAAAACAGTGATCGGTGTAATAAAATTTCATTTTGTTACCAACATTTAAAACAATAATATACATTAACGGTTTACCACAATGCACCTTAATCCAATTTATCCTTATGGAGTAACAATTAATCATTTATGGCTAATTCTTAACTATTACAAGTTTTAAGGACTAAATTGTAAATCTTATAAATTAGAGGTCCTTCGATGTAACCGGTTGTACTACAATGAAATTCAATACCGTATTAACAAGCTTGTAATTGTAAAATTGTAAAATTTAAACATCTAAAATTCAGTGATCAAATTGTAAAATTTGCAAACAACCAAATTGTGCCTTTTAACTAACTTAACTAACCTTGTATCGAAACATCTAAAGGCTGTTTCGAAACAGGTGAACAATGGTCAACCTAAGTTGACTTGTTCTTTAAATCGTATCGATACAGGCAAGCCACGTATCGGTACAAGTTGACTCCCTTTGACTTTGACTCGTTTTAGTACACTAAAGACACGTATCGAAACAATGAATTTCAGTAGCAAAATATTTCGATAGGCCTCAAACCGTATCGAAATGCTCTATTCCTAGGTCCAATTATGCTTACCCGTTTCGAAACGACCTGACATGTAATGACAATTTTTATTGATTTTTAATCGAATTAACCTACGAAATGGTGTTCAAATACAATAAAACTTTACACACAATTTTTAAATGTTATAAACTACTAGCATGTCAAATTTCAACATCATGTGAATACGTTTACTAGGTTTTGATCTTTATGAGCTAAATGTACCATTTTTGCCAAGTTTTAGCCAAATCAAAAGTCATATTTAGGCCCTTAACCACTTTTCATTTATTACACATATTAGGCATAACAAAATAGACATATAAGACTAGTTCAGCTACTTTGCCACCTTCCTAGGAATTCTTAAGGGCAATTTACTTTACTTCGCTCGTAGTGACTTGTCTTACTCTGACTTGTTCGATCTTCAAAGGGGGTCGATTCTTCAACCTGAAATGCATGAGATGAAACACGTTAGGCATACATCGCCTAGTGAGGTAGTCACAATAATAGGAATATCAATGTATGTAGTTTTACATAATCTCATACTCATCAATGTCAATGCAATGTCTCAATATACAATGTTTAAAATATCAAGTTTATTATTTATTCTTGGATTGAATCAAGATAGTGGATACGCGAACTTTTACGTCTCGCCAAATCAATGAATGTTTCAATCCCTCCGCCTCACCAATATGACCAATACCAACACATCCCTTCGCCTCACCAAATCAATATAGGTAGCAGCCTTAGGACCGTAATCCACCCATACACTGAGCTCATGAATTCTATGGCATGTCAATTGCACCCAAAGCCCATTCAAATTCAAGATTTGAATACCAATGTCAATAATCAATGACAATTCCAATAACCAATGTTAATAATTAATAATAATTTCAATAGCCAATATCTTTAAAGTTACCTATAGTGAACATAATTCAATGTTAATATTTCATAGTTTCAATGTCAATATCATTATCCGATGGTTCATTCACAATGTTTCAATATCAATAGTTATATCGATAACAATGCACGATGACAATACCAATGACCATGTCTGATGTTTAATACTAACTTACCGATACTTACCAATGAATCCGACTAACTGTTCGATGCAACTTCTTTAAAAAAGAATGTTAGCTAATAAACCAAAATCAACAATAATAGATTCGGGAAGGCTCATCGCCTAATCCCGAGACTTTGACTACACTCACCTTATTAATTCGATGCTCTTACGGCTCTCGGATAACAACTCCCTTGTTCCTAACCTTCGGTGAATTTGATGGATGCTCCTTTTCGTTGTCTTGAGCTAGAAAATTAATAGATAGATTATTAGGATTGATAATACGATATAAAAATCAATATAACAATATCAAAATCGATATCTGATTTCAATATAGATGACAACGATGAGGTATCCATGGATGGTCAAAACCTATCTTAAGATTTAACTCAATACATCCATAGAATCCAATAATCAATTGAGGAATATAGCTTACCAGATGAATAGCAATAATTTGATAACAATAAAACGAAAAAAAATAAAACTTGAACCTAGCTTCAATGGAGGTGCTTGCTCAGGGATGAGACAATAAAGATGAAGAGTTTGGAAAGATGTTTGCTTGCAATGTTTCGGGTAAGCTTTCTAATTCATTATTTCCTTTCTTTTATCAACAATAGCCGAATTGACTTTCTTTCAAATGAAGGGATTGTATTTAAACATCCCACTTGGATATTAACTATGCTTAGGGAGGACTAATTATAAGATTAATCCTTTAACTTTTAAACCTTATACTAGTATAAAGAAAGAAAAGAAAATTTTTCTCGTCTCGTCCTATCAAAAACATTACTATAGAACTATATATTTTCCAAGACAGTAAATAATTTGTTGTACAGGACAACCCCTTAGGGCAAAAGAAAATGAATACTAGTAAATAGTCCCTTATTATGGGGCAATTTTAAATCACATCTATTTTATTATTTAATTAGAAAAATACCCCTATCTATGATTATTTAAAAAAATGATCTTAAATCGTCCATGTAAGGCGGATTCGTTTTCTACAAGACGCGAGTTTGAAACTCTCTTTTAACAAAATACGAGTTTCATGTTGAGTAAGGTGGTAAGAAATAAAAAAATTAAATTACTGCATTTTTTAACATAGATCTCGCTTTCTACAGGACGAGAGTTTGAAACTCTTTTTTTAAGACGCGAATTTATCTTAACAGGGTCAGTTTTCTAAATTATTCTAAATGATAATCATTCTTTTAATTACATAATAAAATGGGATATTGATTTAAAATTGCCATATCATGGAGTTAGTTGATTTAATCTGGTTTGGATCATCTTACCATGACCCACCTATATTCAAAGCAATACCAGTTCAAAGTTTAAAGGTTGCAGATATCAACAAAAGAAGTCGTCAGGAATCTTCATATGATAGGTGAATTTAACCCACAACAAGTTTAGAGTGCGTTTAAAAGTCGGTAAGTTTCAATATTTATCTAAAAATTTAAAATGTTAAATTTTTTATAACAATTTAGATTGTTTTTTTCATGTTTTTTTACAAGTACTGAAACTTATTTCGTAAGTATCGATACTTGTCCAAAAACTTAACTTTTTATCAAGAAAATTAAATATAAAAACTTATTTTCGTAAGTATTGAAATGTGTCAAAAAAACACGAAAAAATCAACCTAAAATGTTATCAAAAGGTTTAACATTTAAAGTTTTTAAACAAATTTCAAAATTAACCGTTTTTTAGTCGCACCTTAAATTTGTCGTACCACATGCCTACCCTTACCTAATAAATAGTAAACTCTACCATTTTTATACAAGTCAAAATTAAGATATATATGCGAATATTTTATGACTCAAATTTTATATATTAACGTTTAAATTTTTGGTACGAACACAACTATATACTTTCTTCTATTTGACTTTGATTTAGTAAAATATAAAGCTGTTTCGAGTAAATTTTTTGCAACACAAGATTTTATTTTTATAATTCTATAAATATAGTTCGAGTGTGTTGTTTAGAGAGCACAAACAGTTTAAACAAGTAAACTCACCATTTTGTATTATTTTGATATTATAATGAATTTATCAATTTTTATATGTAATTTATATAGTCAATAATTTTTCTTACTAGGATAAAATCTTAATGTCTTATTTCATTTTGCTACCATTACACATGCTATTATATAATATATACCTCCTCTATCCCATTTAAAACTATTACGTGTGTATATATATATTTTTTTGTTAATTTTCTTCAACTTTGACTTATTTAAATATTTTAATTAATTAAAATTTATAAATATATATTTAGAAATAACTTGATTGAAGGTTTTTAAAATATATATTTTTATATTTTTATTGATAATAATTTTTTTAACAGTCTGAAGGTGATTACAACGTAATATATCTTCATATATATTCTTAACCCTTTGACTATCGACACACACCTTGTAAATAGAATGATTGAACTCGAATCTCTTAAGATGAATATCATCCGTTTTTTCATTGGGATCACTTGTTAGATTTAAAATTAAAAATTTTAACTGAAAATATATTAACAGTTCAACACATGTCAGTTTTAATAATATATATAGGGTATTAGCTAGGGTTAGGACCACGTTTTATACGTTTTTTGGATCGTTGGATGAGGAAAACGGGTGGATGAGATTAACTTCTTACTTTTTTTTCTCAAGTGATAATCTTCACATATTCTACTGTTAATCTCATTCATCCGTTTCACTTATACAACGATCCAAAAAACATGTAAAACTTAAAAAGTTATATATATATATATGAATTAATTCAAATTCACCATATGAGGGAATGGTCAGCCAAGGAGGGATTAATGCAATCCTTATTTCCTTACATATCATAAATAATCAGCACCATTATGAGAACGGTTACAATTACCAAAACAAATGACCGCCAATGGGTGTCGGGGTCCACTCACACTACTTTGAATTCCATATGGATTTTGGATAAGCTAGACTTAAATATTTCATTTGAAAATAACAATCTATATATCAGCGCAAAAAACCATGAAATTTTCAATTTAATTGAGTTGATAAGTTATATTTTATAATTTAAATCTAATTTATTTTTATTCGAGTTAAGTTGTTGTTGTAAATATTTATAATGTTATGATACTAATCGATTCTAATTTAAATAACTTTCTATGATCGTATACAAATATATATATATATATATATATTTATTCATTCGGTTTCACGTATGATATACACATTAAGCAAAGTTGAGGGACTCAACTCTAACTTGACAACCAACCCACTGATTATTAAAAATTTTGAGTTATTCAAAGTCTTATCTTATAACTTAAACTTTATTAAGAAATGAGTCGAATCGAGTCGAAATTTTTTCGAACCAATACGAATTTTGCTAACCTACCCCACAATCAAAAAGCAAGACGTTTTTCTTCTTTCCAAGCGTTATATAAACGATCCCTTTCCTTCTCGTTCTGTTCATTGCTTTACGCAGCTTACAGCCATGGTTTCTCACCTAGTCAACACTGTCCGAAATGCAGTTGGAATCATAGGTACGTTAGTTTCCCATACGATGTTGTTTCCTTAAAACCTGTCCGAAAAGTAAACTAATGTCGGGTTTTCTTCTTCATCACAGGGAACGTTATCTCACTCTTCCTCTTCTTGTCTCCTGTGTAAGTTCCATTAATGTGTGTTTAATTAATCTCCATTATCTTTAATCTCTCTTTTTTTGGCTTAATGGCATTTATTTTGGCAGGCCAACTTTTGTTCAGATTTGGAAGAAAGGGTCGGTGGAGCAGTACTCCCCGGCACCGTATCTAGCAACCTTAATAAATTGTCTGGTTTGGGTGCTTTACGGGCTGCCTATGGTTCACCCCCACAGCATTCTTGTTATTACCATAAACGGGACAGGCACGGCCATTGAGGTCGTGTATCTAACCCTGTTTTTGGTGTTTTGCCAAGACAAGAAGAAGAGACTCAAAGTGCTGCTAATCATACTGGTCGAGCTGGTTTTCATTGCCATTCTGGCAGTGCTGGTTCTTACCGTGGCTCACACCACTGAACGGCGGTCGATGATCGTCGGAATCGTGGCGATTTTGTTCAATATCATGATGTATGCTTCACCTTTATCCGTCATGGTTAGTATCATAAAATTATAAATATTATACTCTTAGCTAAAATGTGGGAGTGTAGTAGTTATAACTATGGTGTTGCAGAAACTGGTGATCTCGACGAAAAGTGTGGAGTATATGCCATTTTCCCTTTCGCTGGCTTCATTTGCCAATGGTGTTACTTGGAGTACTTACGCTTTCCTCCCATTTGACCCTTTCATTGCTGTAAGTTTCAGTTTCACTACTTTTTTTTTTTTACATGCTTTAGTAGGGGAGTCTCCGACGAAAATTTAGGAGAAGGAAAATAAATTTTTAATAAAAAATACATATAAATTTATAGATGGGGCGACCGCCCCGCCCGGCAGCCCCTCTCGGTCCATCCCTGAGAGGAGGGGCTGGTAATTTGTACTGTTGTGGTAGGTTAGTCAACCTCTCTTTCCACGTGCATGCCCTGTATGGTAAGAAAATAAATACTTTCCCAAAGGGAAAATGGGCTGAAACTTGCAAGATCCATGTGAGTTTAGACATGTTGATATTTGGTTCCTAAAATGAGGTTTGGTTTTTCATTTTTTTTCAAACAGGTTCCGAATGGACTGGGGACATTGTTTAGCTTAGCACAACTGGTGTTGTACGCCACATATTATGAGTCCACAAAGAGAATAATAGCTGCAAGAAAAGAGACGAAGATCGAGATGAATCCGGTCTGAGGTGCTCGTTAATGGCGACGGCGATTCAAAGAAGACCGCCAGAACATTCTTAGCGACCCGACCATTTAACTATATGACTATGTCATTTTTAATAAACTATGTTATGGGATTATTTTTGCTTGAGAGCCATATCAGGACATGGAGAAGATGGTTTTCGGACTCCGATTCGTTAAATCCGTTAACTAGAAAATGGTTATATGAATCGACTGAAATGAATCTCGGACTCGAACTATATTTCTTTTCCATTGCGTAATGTATGACTGAGAATTAGTGTGTTTGAATGAAATTTAACATTTCTCCTCTCAATTCTCATCCAAGAATTTGTACACCGTGACATCCTTTTTAGACTTGCGCAGGCTGAGCATAGCCTTGAACAGGCGTTTGCTTTTGCTAGAATATTGCTCCATGTCTTTAGCCTTCTCTCTTTCAGCTATGCTGGTGGACAGGGAAACAGTTCTCCGAGGCTCCGACGGCCACTGTCGAAATCAAACAAAATTTATACAATGAAAACACAAGTAGAACCAGCAACATTTACAAATGTGTACCCCATGCTTGAATGATAAGTTTTTCCCCCCGAATCATACCCGTTTTTTAGAATTCGCATGGCTTGGAGAGGATGATCTCTGCATAAGAGAACCAGAGCGTGGGAGCGGAAAGCGGCGAGGCGAGGTTGATCGATTCTCTTGTCTTTGGTTCATTGAAATGCTCGTAAACAATTTGGGGCTTTTTCTTGGTAAATGTTGTGGAGAACGCAACTCATAGAATTCATCCCTGCACCAGAATTCTCCAAATCATGGCAGTGTAAAAATTTATTATTGCAGATGAACTAAAACTTATCGGAATTCGAGATTACCTTATGGATTCGGAACCGGTCTCTTCTGCTATTGCTTGAATACCTGGGGTCGAAAGTATTTAACCGAAACATCATCAATTACTTGTTTCCTAAGTAAGTTTGTCTATGAACATGAAGATGAACAATACCAATATTCTTGAACTGGGGCGAGTCTAATCTAGAAAATATTCTAGTGGGATGGGATTTGAGCCTCGTTTCAGCAACATCATTCAGGGTCTGCTCAACTGTAAGAAAAAATATGATCGATGAGACGAATTCAAACACGAATTTTCTCATCTGTTCTTCATGTTTACTTGTCCTGCAAGCGAATTCAGAAGAATCAACTTGCCTGGAAAGATGTACCGCTTATCGTGCTCGACCGCCTCTAACACTAATGACTGCTGAGAGATACCACCTAAGTTGACAAACTCTTGGCATGTTCGCAACCGCTAACATCCGATCCGGCAAAAACTTGAAAGATTTAAATTCCTCTACTAGCCTCTACATTGTAATGACTTGAGATTGTCAGAATTATGTACCTGTTCTAGGCAAGACAAACGAAGATCCATCCCGGAAATTTCATCCATTTTATCATCCAGAAAGTTGTTAACCTTGTATGCCACGGAACCTAAGTGGTCCACCGTATTGACCAGAGCTTTAATGGCATAATCTTTCAATGTATCCTCCACTCTGTCCATTGTCAAACCGAAACAAGAGAGGTTTAAAGTTTAAACATTTCAATCCCTTGCTTAACATCATCGAAATCCGAAACAATTCTAAAACTAGTTTCAGGACTTACATTTGTTTCTGAGCTTCCTTGTTGTAGGTCATTTCAAAATATTCTGCTGCAGAATACAACTGTTTTCTCAGACCCTTCAAATCCTGAACAAAAATATTCATATTTATGATTTATCGATACCGAACTCGATCGAACCGCAACAACAAGGCCAGAGAAATTCACCTTGAGAGTCTCTGAAAAGAGCAAGCTCTGCTGCATTAACAATTCATCACGGTGGGAGGATTCTTGAGGAACAGTAGCAGCTGAAGCCATGGTTTAGTCTCACCTGGTTTTCTTGTTTCTGCAAAGATGAACAAAGCGGGGAAAGATCAAACGTTGAGGTTTGCACTTTGCAAATATATAAATATATATAAGGCTGCCCTGAAAGCAACATACCAGCAATCTGCAACTTTTTTTAAGCAGTTGGCAAAGAAGACATGACATCCTTATAGTTGTGGACAAGGGTTTGATTTATTAATATTATTGTTTTCGAAACAGCCAAGGTGTCGGCCATGTGGTGGTTTTGATTGTTTTTCCAATATGGTGCCCCACTAATTGAAGTGGAAAAAGGGTTTGGAAAACATGTCCTAATATATATATATTATAAGATTAATATTCTATACACTTTCGTTACAAGCTAAAAGTTTTCACAAACGCCTTAGTTTTAGGGTATATGGAGTTAACTTAGGGTATAAGATTTAGGGGTTTAAGTGTAGAGCTTTAAAATTTAGCGATAGTTGTTTCAATTTAAGGTTTAGGGTTATAATTTAAGTTTTATATATTATGATTTAGTTTCTAGGATAATATGGTGAGGATTTAAGTTTTAACCTATAAACCCTAAATTATAACCCTAAACCTTAAATTATAATATATATATATATGATAAATATTCTATACACAGGCGGTATAGTGTGTTATAATTTAAGTTTTATATATTATGATTTAGTTTCTAGGATAATACGGTGAGGATTTAAGTTTTAGGATATAGTGAGTTAGTTTATGGTATAGGGTTTAGGTGTAGGGGGTTAGAATTTAGGGATAGTTATTTCAATTTAAGGTTTATGATTATAATTTAGGGTTTATATGTTAAAATCTAAATCCTCACCATATTACCTTAAAAACTAAACTCTAACTTATAAACCCTAAATTATAACCCTAAACCTTAAATTGAAATAAGTATCCCTAAATTCTAAACCCCTGCGCCTGAACCCCTAAACCTTATACCCTAAAAGTAAGGTGCTTGTGAAAACTTTCAGTTTCAACCGCTAATGTATAGGATATTAATCCTATATATTATAATATACATGTCCATCTTACGATCTATTTTTCGAGGTCTGAGACTGTCCTTACCAACAATGTCGTTTCCAAGGATTAAAGTCGCACCCTCTATTTGAAAGTACAATGTATCTTATCAATGCATCCAACAATCGGTTAGTATTTAATAGTATATTTATTTTGGTGGTTGCTTTGTGTAACTTTTTTCGATATTTCTAGTTGTGCATTAAAACTTGAGCTTTTTGGACTTCATTTGGCCGTCAATTATGATCATCTACCATCTGCCGGAGTAGACATTTACAGCTTCATAATTAGGCCTTTTAACACCTTCAAGTTTATTTCATTTGTGCTAAAATAATTAAAAGAACATGTTAAAATAAAGGGGATGCCGGATGCATATACATTTGACTCTAAAAGGAAGAGCAGGGCATTTAAGTAGAGCTGAGACATTGGGGGCGCAACCAGGGTCGGAGCTAGAAATATATTTAAGAGGTGTCATTTTTTCAACGATATTTAAAGAGGATTAATTATTTATAAAGAAATGTCATTTTATTCATAAAAAGGTATCATTTGTTCACATTTTTAATATTTTATATACAAATTATATAAAAAAAAATAGGTTTTCCAAAAATTTCAGGGTGTCATAAGACACCCTTATTCAAAGGGTGGCTCCGCCCTGTGGGCGCAACCGTCTCGTGGTTGGGGAAAAGCCGGAAAGTAGTGGGAACAAGGAACGTAGAATTAAAAAAGGGTAAAGGAAATGGGCTAGGCTTGAGCCGTGGTGGTTGGAAATTCATTTATCGGACGGTTGGAATTAATATGATTAGTTAATTCATAGGTTTTATAAACTTGTTTTCTATCCAGTTTATTATTAGCATTAATTGGTACCAGAAACTACGACGTGCTTAGATGCCTTGGATATAATAAGGGTAAACTACAGCAAAAGTCACTTAATTATGAGTAAAGTTATATTTAGGTCACTCAATTATTAAAAGTTACATTTAGGTCATTCAATTATGGAAAATGTTACATTTGGGTCACCCGATTATAGGGGTGGACATTGTCGGGTACCCGGTTCATCCGGGTACCTCATTAAGCGGCCCGTGTCCCGGCCCATTATATCCGGGTATCGGGTACCCGGTTCCTATTTTTTTTAATTCTAAAATAAAAAAATTACATGTTAAACACAAACATATTTTAAAAAAATTAAACTTAAAAGAATATAATACAAACATAGAAAAAATTTAAGGATTTAAACTTAATTTTAGAGTAAAATATTAAGAAACATAAAATAAAAATATAATTTGAAGTATAAAAAATATATATTAAATTTTATCGGGTCGGGTCGGGTACCCGGTAAGGGGAAACTTCCGGCCCGTGTCCCGGAAATTTTGCCGGGTCGGGTATTTTTTTCTGGGAATTACCCGGTATTTTTAGGTTCGGGTCGTCGGGTCGGGTCAACCAGGTCGGATATTTTTGTCCGCCCCTACCCAATTATTAAAGGTTACATTTGGATCACTCAATTATGGGCAGTGTTACATTTGGCCATTTGGGTCACCCTTCATATTTAATATATATATATATATATATATATATATATATATATATATATATATATATCAATTTGTGTATTAGATTAATTGATGATTTCAAATGAAGTATTCTAATGTTAACAAGGGTATAAAAGTGATTTGGAAGAAAAATGACTAAATTGATGTACTTTTGTAAATATGAAGGGTGACACAAACGTAACTTTACTCATAATTAAGTGTCCAAAATGTAACCTTTAATAATTGGGTGACCCAAATGTAATTTTACCCATAATTGAGTGACCTAAATGTAACTTTTAATAATTAGGTGACTCAAATGTAATCTTACTTATAATTGAGTGACTTACGTTGTAGTTTACCCATATAATAATGGAGTGTTTGGTGAGCAACTTTTTGAAGAGTTTTTATTTTATTTGGGCACAAATAATTGTTTGGTAGTCAAACCCTCTATTTGTAGTGCTTGATAAACACTTTTTTGAAAGAGTTGATTGTGCAAAATAAGTTAAAAGAGAAAACGCTAAAAAATTCGGCGGATTGAAAGAATTGATTTGCAAAATAAGATATTAAATGACGTACATGACCCTGTTATTTATATAATTACGTCGCCATAAAGTCTAGTATAATAGAATAGCCTCCATTCTAATCCACTTGAGTCTAATAAGATTTTATTTTATTATTATATTTTTTTTAGTTATAGATCCCGAGTATATTTTAGTTAAGAAAATATAGCAAAATATGAGAGTGAAGAAAAAATTATAGTGTTGATATTTCATACAATGTTAATAGTATGCATCCTTCATTAATTTAGTAATTTTTTCTTCTAAATCACTTGTATATCCTTGTTAACATTAGAATACTTCATTTGAAATTATTAATTAATTCAATATATAAATTGATATATTTTTTTAATATGAAGGGTGACCCAAATGTAAAATTGCCCATAATTGAGTGATCCAAATGTAACATTTAATAATTGGGTGACCCAAATGTAGCCTTACCCATAATTGACCCAAATGTAACCTTACTCATAATTGAGTGACCCAAATGTAACCTTACCCATAATTGAGTAATCTTCGTTGTAATTTACCGTATTGTTAAATATAATACCAATATTCATATGCATGGAATTTTAGATTTTCGGATAATTCAAAACTTAAAATATTACAATCTGTATCGAATACGAAAAATAAAATACATATTAAATTTCAACCAAAAAGTAAAAACGAATCGAATATTCAAAATTTTAAATTAAATCAATGAATAAACGGAGCAAATCGAATATTTTTGCACACCCGTGGTACTAATTCTAGACCTACTGCTGAATATGATAGAAAGCCCAATGGATAACAGAAACTTGATAATATCCCACTGAAAAGGCCCAAGCCCAACCAAACAAACAACAGCGTAGGCGCGCACTGTCCCCTTCCTCCTGATCCAATTCTCCTTATCCGTTCCATCTTCTTCTTTCTCTAATCCCCGAACCTCTGCATCAAAGAACACCCAAATGGCGTCTCTAACCAATTCCCCGTTTTGCCCTCACCTTCTCACCCAATTCTCACCTCTACCCGTCATCTCCTTCACTCGCAGCCTCAAACCCATCCCACCAAAGCCAAACTCTCATATTTCCCTCAAAACAGACAACCCCACTACCTTAACCGTCAAAGCCCAGACCCTGGACTTCACCGGTTCCTTCTTTGAAGGCGGTCTCGGTTCCGACGATGACCCGCCTTCCCAACCCGGGTCCGGCATAACTGCACTGGAAGATAAAGAGGAACCCCAGTGCCCACCGGGGCTCCGACAGTACGAGACCATGGTGGTTCTGAGACCCGACATGTCCGAAGACGAAAGGCTCGCTCTTACCCAGAAGTACGAGGAGGTAATGTCCTGCAAAAATTCCTCATTGTAGAAATTCTTCAAAAGCTTGTTTTTTTTTCCCTGATTGGGTTCCTCTTGCAGCTTCTTGTCGCCGGCGGCGGCATGTATATTGAGGTATTTAACAGAGGAGTAATTCCACTGGCCTACAGCATTAAGAAGAAAAACAAAGCTGGAGAAACCAACACTTACTTAGATGGGATTTACCTTCTGTTTACCTACTTTACGAAACCGGAATCAATTACAGCTCTGGAGGCGGCGCTCAACACCGACGACGATGTTATCCGATCATCCAGCTTCAAGATAAGGAAGAGGAAGTATAATTAAACCGGTATGAATGTGTATGTATCATTGAATGACGAGCTCTTTTCAACTTCTGCAATTTTAATATTTTTTCAATATTTTTTGTTCCTTGAATGTTGGAGTTTAATTCCTTTCTGTAAAATTCTATGGAGTATTTGACAATAGAAGGCACTTACTTGCAATTGTTGAACTGAGGTGAAATATTTGGCATTGAAGGCCATACTGAGCAAGCTTATTGAGTCTTGTCTATGTTTAAAATTCGAACCCTTAACATAAAATCATGTGTCGTTGCGGCAACCGCATACATGAGTATAAGTTCGGATATGACACATAACATATGGAACAAATTAAAAGTGTGTTGAAGATAATTTGAATTTGACATGCTGAAAATAGAAGAATTAGTCCACCCTATCTAAGTTGTCTATGTAATTGGTGCGTAGGTGTTTGAAATTTTATTTATGTGTTTTAGATATGCTACGTATCAAATTTAAAATGCCATTTAATACTTAAGTTGATGTTAGGATAGTGGAAGGACCTAGTTGGTATAATTCTAATACAATGGCAAACGTGATATTTTTTTCATTAAAATCACTCATTTAATTCAAATAAATAATTGGTTAAGTTTGTTTTTTCGGGTTCATAGAGATAGACAGGGGCAGAACATAGGGAAAAAAAGGAGTTTATTCCCGCCAATCCTTTTTTTTTGTTAGAAACAGAATAGATTTTTTTAAAAAAATTAAAATTATCTCTATAATCCCGTCAAAATTTATAAAAACTTTAGTATGACCCCTTAAGATTTTCAATTTTATTTTAGTCTTTTTTATAAATTTTTATTTTTTTAAATTCTATTTTAGTTCTATTTATAAATTTTTAGTTCTACCTCTTACGATAGAACAATTCAAAGGTTCATTTCGACATTTTGGAAAGGGTTTTAGTGAAAACTGATCCATAAGATAAGGGATATAAAAAAGATAAGTTCTTTGACAATCTCGAAAGAAAAATATCGGAGTAACATAGATGGCGGTTAAAATTAATCTTTAAGAGAAAAAAAATTGGAGATAAAAAAGTAAATTGAGAAAAAAAATACAATTCCTCTTTAATTAATTCGGGTGAGTTATTATCAACAATTCAACTCTTAGACTTTATTTTTAGTTGTGGTGGGCAAACCAAGATTTGTGGCAAATCAAGGTTTTATAAAAGTTAGAAAAACTAGCTTTTGGCAAATTAAAGTTTGAGAAGCTAAAATGATAGGCAAACTAAAATTTTGACACTCAAAAGTTGAATGTTTTTAGTTTGTAGAAATCCATGTGAAATCGAGTGGATGATTGAGGAAGAAGGAAGAAGAACAGAATCAAGAAGAACGAGAGAGAAGAAGCTTTGGTAAAGAGAGACGGTACTCTCATTGATTTTATTGATAACACTCGTAATATCTCAAATAGGACCGAGTCATGTATTTATACATTTGTTAGAGACCTGTACAGCTGTACAACTCAGTTATAGGATACTAACAGCAACCTAACTATCCTAACTGAATCATAACATACCATAACAGTCTCAAGAGTACAACTGAACAAATGAATAAAGCCTATGTAAACTATACTTGTAACATTCATCCTACTGCTTGCACCTTCAAGACCTTTGACAAGAAATCCATAGCTTTGTAACACTCATCCAGCTTCCTGCACTGTTAAACTTTGACACTCTACTATCACAAGAAAAACCTGCAATCATACGAAAAACAACACACAAGAAAACAACAAACAACAACAATGATGGCTTAAGACAGATCAGACAAGGAAACAACAGCCAATCTTTCGCGAAACCTACAAAACAGAGGTGCCGAAAGAGGCTTCGTAAAGATGTCAGCAACTTGTTCGCACGCCGGAATTTCATTGATTACGAGTTTTCCGAAAGCAACTTTCTCTCGAACGAAGAAGAGATCGAGTTCAACATGCTTGAACTTCGAATGTAAGACCGGATTGGCAGAGACTGCTACCGCACTTGAGTTATCACACCATAGTGTGGCTGTTTGTGCAGGTTCAACAAACAACTCACTTAACAGTGACTCAAGCCATAATACCTCTGTTGCAGCAGAGGCCACACTCCGATACTCAGCTTCAGCTGTGGATCGAGACACCACAGTTTGTTTCTTCGACCCCCAGGCAACAGGATTGTTGCTAAGAAAAAGACAGAACCCCGTGGTGGAGCGTCGATCATCAAGATCAGCTCCCCAATTAGCATCTGCAAATGCTGAAATAGACAACTGTGGTGTAGACACAAACCGTATACCATAGTCAAGAGTCCCCTGTAGATACCTCAAGATTCGTTTTACAGTCTGAACATGAGTATCAAGAGGATTTTGCATAAATTGACAAACACGATTAACGGCAAACGCAATGTCAGGCCTAGTAATGACAACATATTGCAAAGCCCCAACTATACTCCTGTAATCAGTAGAGTTATCAACAGGACTCCCAATTATTGAAGACAAATTACAAGTGGAAATCATAGGTGTAGGCAAACCTTTTGCATCAGCTAACCCACTGCGACACAACAACTCAGATATATATTTGCGTTGACTGAGAATCAGCCCTCCTTTAAAATAACATACCTCAATACCCAAGAAGAAGTTTAGCGAACCAAGGTCTTTCAGGGAGAAAGTGTCATGCAGCCTATCAATAACCCTCTGCACCTCTTGACTGTCGCATCCTGTGATCACAATATCATCAACATAAACTAAAAAATACATGACAGCAGAATTTGAATGCTTTACAAATAGAGACGAATCGGACTTGGACAGCACAAAACCCTCTGAAATTAAGTACCCCCTAAGCTTCTCAAACCAAGCTCGAGGGGCTTGTTTTAGCCCATAAATTGCTTTATTAAGCTTACACACGACCTTACTCGAATCCCCCTGTTCATAGCCCGGAGGTTGCATCATATAGACTTCCTCCAGCAAATCGCCGTTGAGAAAGGCGTTGTTTATATCCACATGTCGCAAGCACCAACCCTTTGAAACAGCAATAGAAAGGATAGTTCGAACAGTGACGGGTTTAACTACGGGACTAAATGTCTCATGAAAATCATACCCAGCCTGTTGAAGATACACTTTCGCCACTAGCCGCGCTTTATAGCGAGATACAGAACCATCGGCATTCCTTTTTACCTTAAAAATCCATTTGCAGGACACTGCTCTTCGATGAGACGGAAACTCAACCAAGGACCACGTGTTGTTCCGGACAAGAGCATCGTACTCAGCTTGCGCAGCCTGTTTCCAATTAGGATCACGAAAAGCCTCCTTGATAGACTGTGGTTCAGCAATCGTAGCAGAGGAGGACCCCAAACTTGCAACAAAAATTTTAGGTTTTCGAATCCCATTCTTCCCTCGCGTAGTCATCGGATGAGTATTAGAAGTAGGAAAAGTAGAAATCCCAATTGGACCAGGGACATCAACACACGAAAAACCTTCAGCAGATTGAGCTACCTGGAGACCATCAGCATGAGCACCAGATGAAACATCAGCCGGCTGAGGCGAATCAGCCGAAACATGCTCTAAATTCGAATGTAGACGAACCCCTAGCGGAACGGAAGTGGAGAACGGAGGAAGATTCCCCGGAGAGACATCCGACCCTAGGATTGAACCACCAGACTGTGCAACTGAGTCAGAACCCTCACGAACTGAAGCAGATCGGAGTGACGAACCAGCCGAGTCAGGAAAATGAGACGAGGAAGGCAAAGGAGGCGTTACAACACGATCTGCAGAATCACGAAGATGTGAAGAAGGAGCAGGGCTAGGGCAGTGTAGTGAACTCAACCCATCAGCAACAGGCCTAACAACAGGTGAAACAAACTTCGGATCAAACCCAGAAGTATCGAGTGATACATGGACCACTGGGCTAACCTCATTTGGTTCAGCTTGAATAGGTCCACCACTTGACTCAGCTGAGACAGATTCACCTCGACCCATCAACACATCAGGCGCACTTATAATAACCTGTGGGGTACCCCTATCACCACCAATTGAATCACCTTCAGTACAACCAAATTGTGAAACAGGTCCATCCTGGACACCGGGAGAAACAGACACAGCCCGTACCGCAAAAACATCCTGTTGGGCCAACGTATCTGGAGCAGTAGGCTGATCAACAGGCCCAGAACTAAGAGAGCTAGTGGAATGAGCCAAAGTATCCGGATCAGGAAATGTAACAAGCATAAGAGGAAAATCACTAGGTGACTTATGCAAACCAGGATCCACTTCCTTGCAAAGCTGAGAGTAAGGAAAAATGGATTCGTCAAAAACCACATGTCTAGATAAGATCACCTTACCCCCAGGAGTAAGACACTTATAACCCCTATGAGACATGCTATATCCGAGGAAAACACACTGTTCAGTACGAAAATTCAACTTATGTTGAAGAAAAGGACGCATCAAGGGGTAACACGCACACCCAAAAGTTCTTAAAAACTCATAATCAGGAACCTTGTTGAGCAAAACCTCATGTGGTGATTTGCCTTTAAGAACAGGAGTTGGTAACCGATTAATTAAGCAAATAGATGTGACAAACGCATAGCTCCAAAATTTCATTGGCAAGCCGGCCTGGGCTAACAGTGCTAGGCCCATTTCCATGATATGACGGTGTTTCCGTTCGGCTTTGCCATTTTGCTCAGACGTGCTGGGACACGATATCCGATGAAGAACACCATGTGAACACAACCAACTCGCAAGAGCTTGAAACTCTCCACCACCATCCGTCTGAAGAGCTTTTATTTTGCATCCAAATTGTACTTCGACTAATTTGTAAAAATCAAGAAAACACTGATACACATCAGATTTTTTCTTTAGAAGATACAACCACGAGTACCAACTATACACATCCACAAACGATACATAATAATAAAAGTTCTCAGACGAAACATGGGTCGGACCCCAAACATCAGAGACAACAAGCTGAAATGGAGCATCATAGGTAGTAGTAGACAGTGAAAAGGGTAGTTTATGAGCCTTTCCATGTAGACAAGGAGAACAAACAGAGTTAACCATACTTTCATTAACAACAATATTGGCAGAACGTAAAGCTGCCTTTAGCACATTCATGGACGGATGTCCAAGGCGTTTATGCCACAAATCTAAAGACAAAACAGAACGGGATGCACTACAAGCTTGTGCATCAACATTATTAACAGAATTAGAAGCAAAACATGTACTATTGTCAAAATTTGAACGAGCAGAATTTGAGTGCAACGAAACAGCAGCAGCGGATGGAAAAACAGAATGCAACTCGTAGAGCCCCTCAGGAGTGAGCTTCCCCTCCAATAAAACAACCTTGGTCTGGGCATCCTTCACAAAGCAATTAAACGGATGAAACTCGAAAAACACATCATTGTCACGTGCAAAATGAGACACAGAAAGCAGATTTTTCGTTATATCAGGGGCACACAATAGATCACGTAGAACCAAAGTCCTATTCGAAGCAAGCAAAGCACCATGCCCCACACGAGTCACCTTTATTTCATCACCATTACCCATTAGTAAAGAAGTCATACCTGTGTAAGGAGCATCTGACTGCAAATTACCACGATCACTAGTTATGTGATGGGTGGCACCAGAATCTGGGTACCACACTACATCCTTGGAACCAGACGTCATGCCAGGGACAGTGTTGTTACCATAAGACCCAGCTAGATAAGTACTCGCTGCAGGAGAATAAGGAGAAGAAGGACCAAAGGTGTGAGAGGTAGTGGAGGGTTGAAATCCTGGAGTAACAGATGAAGGACGCAAACCAGACGAAACTGTCCCCAAATTGTAGCCTGAAGAGACTCTAGATGACGGTAAAGGTGGAGGAAGAGAAGGAGTAAAATGATATGAGGGAACTGGAGAATAGAAGCCAGAAGGAGATGTAGCAACTGATGGAAAAGGCTGAACAATTGCTTGAGAAAACCCCTGCTGAAAATGTTCAGGCCGTGGACTAAAGAAAGTGTAATTAGCTGTGCCAGCACCACGTGAAGAAGAGCCCCTTCCCTTATTATCAGAAGAATTCGCAGAGGCACTATTATAGTTCTGGTCAAACCTATACCAATATTTCTGTGCCAAATGACCAAATCGATCACAAATTTGGCATTGTGGTCGATTAAAGGTGTTACGACCTCTCCCTCTTCCTCGAAACGAAGAAAAATTGGCATTTGTACGCTGAGTCGCGGAGAAACTTTCATTGTTGTGATCATCAGAGAAATCTTCTTTTTCTTCAGTTTCCTCAATTCGAGCACCTCGATGAGTAGCAACATTAGCCTGAACTGAAAATTGTTCAGACAAGAACCCCTTTTTTCGAATCTCGCAATCAACTAGCATCTCTGTGAGAGTTTCGAGAGTCTGAGGCTCTCGTGAAGCAAATGTAATGACAGAGTCAAACTCAGCTGTTAGCCCAGCCAAAATAACACTGACCTGTTCCTGCTCTGTAACCGTATTACCAGACGCATTCAAAGTATCACAGATTAGTTTGACTTTAGCAAGATATTCATTAATAGACAATCCCTTTTTTTTCTGTGAATGGAGATTATGCCTTAAAGACGAAATCTTAGCAACCGACTGAGTTGCAAAGAACCTAGAAAGAGCAGTCCAGATCAACAGAGAAGTAGTGAGACCTGTGAGTCGAGGTAAGACTTCAGGACCAACTGTGGACAACAACCATGACGCAAGAAGCTTGTCCTGTTTACGATATGCAAGAAAAACCGGATTCTCTACAGACTGACCAGCTTCATTAGCAACTACTTTATCAGGCACTTTATGATCAATTATGTAATCAGACAACCCATAACCATCTATTATAAGCATAACCTGATGCTTCCAGAGAATATAATTGTGTTCATTTAGCTTAACTGTGTCAAGTTTGGGAAGCTGCTGAACAGAAAAAATAGCAGACGAAGAAGATGCCATACCAGAAATGGAATCAGACATAGATGGAGAAGAACCAGTCGTCTCACCAGTCATGATAAACACCAGATGTAGGAACAGAAAGAACACACAAAAAACCACTTTCCTTCAGCTGTAGAGACTGCAGCACAGAACCAAAGTCTACAGACTTCCTTCAGCGACAAATTAACAAACACTTGATGTGCATAGAAACAACAGTTATTCTTCAGAGAAAACAAGAATCGGAAAACCTTTCATGCGAGCAACAAACCACATAACAACCGTAACCAATCACCAAACCGAAAAAATTAACAAATCACTCATCAACAAATCAGAAGAAGAACTGCGATGTTCTACTGTTCTAAACAAAACAGAGAACACGATTCTCAAACCAACAAAGCTACAACAAACCACTAATATGACCTTTTACAAATAAACACGGTACAGACTCCCTATGATTTAACCAGTAGCTTCACAATTAATTCTAGATCTGAGAATCGAAGCAATCACTCGATAAAACATCAAGTACAGAAATCTTTACCTCTTTCAGATTGATTTTCACCACAGCTTCGTTTACTTCACGGCTGATTGGGAACCATCTGCCTCAGAGGAATGATTATTGAGTTGAGTTTTATGAGTCGCAATCGCAGCAAAGACCAGAGGAACCAATCGAACTTCAGGAAACAACAAATCAGACTCTGTTAACAGAGAGAAAAAAGCTCTGATACCATGTAGAAATCCATGTGAAATCGAGTGGATGATTGAGGAAGAAGGAAGAAGAACAGAATCAAGAAGAACGAGAGAGAAGAAGCTTTGGTAAAGAGAGACGGCACTCTCATTGATTTTATTGATAACACTCGTAATATCCCAAATAGGACCGAGTCATGTATTTATACATTTGTTAGAGACCTGTACAGCTGTACAACTCAGTTATAGGATACTAACAGCAACCTAACTATCCTAACTGAATCATAACATACCATAACAGTCTCAAGAGTACAACTGAACAAATGAATAAAGCCTATGTAAACTATACTTGTAACATAGTTGTTTTTAGAATTTTTTGAGTAGAAAAGCTAGTTTGGCCCTCCAAACGCAACCTTAATTAATCTGTATTAAAAATTGAAAAGAGATTGATCTACCTTAAATAGATAGATTATATAAAACAAATATTATAAAGCATGTGTATGATAATATATATATATATATATATAAACCACATATTTGCTCATCTCCTTTGTCCTGGTGACAAAGGTAGATGTTCATTATCCCTTAAGACTCGCGTTCGAGCACCAGTAATACATAATGTGTGTGTCGTCTTTAAAAAGACTAAAAAAGTTAAGCAGATGCTATCATTGTATCACACCTGCATATTAAAAAAATCCACCTGTTATAATTATTTGAAAATTTTAAATTTTAAACATTTTGGTAAAGATTTAATCTTCTTCTAGAAATTCTATATCCAAATATACTCTCATATACATGCATTTCCATTCATTTGTAATTTAGAGGTCAACTCATCCGGGAATTGGAGCAAGTTGGTCAAAACTCAGCCGCTTTCACATTTTGATCTTTCACTCCGACCTCACAACCGTGTGGTTTTTTATTGAAGGACGAGCTCCAACTTGAGTTGCTTGACCTCCGGCGTCCATTTTGGAACCAGTAACGGTCTGAATATCACTCATGAAAGTTCCACACCTATTCCTTTGACTTTTTAGCACCCAAACTAAATTCATGACAAATTTTCCGCACGAAACATCTTATCATTTAAAGACCATGTTAAAAATATTAGCGGGTTGATCTAAATGGTAAACGATTTTATATCATTTTGAATTTAAGATTATGGGTATATCGAAAATTTGTACCGAAAAACTTACTAATTAAAATTAAATATATGATATAAATTAATCTGAATTATTAAAGACAAAACGATACAAAATTGAAAAGACAATAAAAAGTAGATGAAGTTATAAAGTACCGTCGCATTTTATTTTCTTACCTACTTTGTTTTTAATCTAAAATAATGTTTTAAATTTTAGTTTTAAACCTAACTTTCCTCTCCCCTTACGTTAAAAAAAACACTTTTTTTCTCCTCTAAAAATCTTTATGTCGTAATTTTTCTTTCTTTTAATTTTTTAGTTGACGATTAATTTTAGTACTGATCATTTATTATCTGTGTTCATTATTATTTTTTATTCTTGTATGTTTTATTTTTTTAATTTTAATAAGAATTTTTACTCTTGTAGCAAACATTTACTCTACTTTTGTGGCACGTTTTTCATTAACTTTTGTAGTTCGTTTTTTCTGTCGTTTGACACGATTTCAACATACTTTAGCGGTCGTTTGCTACTCGTATAAAGATCCTCACGACACTAGTTTTTCTGATTTGATTCTGTTAGTGGTCATAGAAAAGATTGGTCCCCACTCGTTTGATGGTTTGTTAGCTGATGTAATCAGAACTGTGTAAAGGAACAATCTGCTTGATAGTTTGGTTCGTTCACCACTTTTTTTTTATCCCGTAAAGCGTCTCGATTGGCTAGAGACAAGGATATTCATGAAGGTTTCTGAGTTTTGATGATATGCTAATCTCCATAAAAATATTTATCTTTCTTTGCACATTTATTTAAATTTTTTATTGGACTAGTCTTTTTTTTCTTCTCTTTTTGATGCATTGTATTTATAATATCTTTTAGAGTGTTTAATAAAATTCAATTGTCATTGTCTAAAAAAATAATATTTTAAATTTTTAAATAAATTTATTTTATATAAATTCATAACACCGTTGGTGCATTAGTTACCACTCAATTAATCAACCAATAAGTAATTTGACTGACCCTCTTTTTTTTTCTAGCCTGGACACCTAAGCAAAGACTATTCTTAAAACATTAAAAAATAATAAATAAAAAGAAGGAAAAAAAGGACACACGGCATCAAAGAACCACCTAGAAGACTCAGCATCTCAGCCCTCCCCTCTTCTGCCACGTCAAACCGCGTTTCTCCCGTCATCACTCGTATGCATCCCTACAGTAAGTACTTACCTTACCCCTATCAAAAATAATAGGCTTCTATCACATATAAGTATATAAATTATATTAATTTTTTATTTAAATATTTAAAATATTTTATCAACAACCATTTAGTTTAACAAGAATAGCTTTTAGATCATTTATTCAAATCTTAAAAGTTTGAATTATGACGCCATGAATAAAGAAAACTGAATTAGAAGAATTGCCTTATAATATACTCTTACAAAACTCAACATGAATCAGTCGACCAGTAATTCGAAAACCACTTTTCGACCTAGATATCCAAAATACTTTTTCATCAAATTAAATACCTAAAATATAGTTTTTTTAAATATATACAATTTTAGTTTAAATGGATACCTACACTTTGCCCCCTAATGTTATATGGATTAATATCCTATACACTGGCGGTGGAAACTTAAAGTTTCCACAAGCGCCTTAGTTTTAGGGTTTAGGGAGTTAGTTTAGGGTATAGGGTTTAGGGGTTTAGGTGTAGGGGTTTAGAATTTATGGATAGTTGTTTCAATTTAAGGTTTAGGGTTATAACTTAGAGTTTATAGGTTAGAGTTTAGTTTTTAGGGTAATATGGTGAGGATTTAGGTTTTAACCTATAAACCCTAAATTATAACCCTAAACCTCAAATTGAAACAACTATCCCTAAATTCTAACCCACCACACCTAAACTCCTAAACCCTATACCCTAAACTAACTCACTATACCCTAAAATTAAGGCGCTTGTGGAAACTATCAGTTTCCACCGCCTGTGTATAGAAAATTCATCCATGTTATATATCAAACTTTTAGGAATAAAGATAAAATAAATCAATTTCTTACAACACTTTAGTAAAAATTATTAATTATCTTATTAATATAATAAAATGATTAATATCATGTACACTGTGGTGGAAATTGAAAGTTTCCACAAACGTTTTAGTTGTAAAGTATAGGGAAGTTTAAGATATATGATTTAGGGTTTAGGTGTAGGGGTTTAAAATTTAAAGATAATTGTTTCAATTTAAGGTTTAGGGTTATAATTTAGGGTTTATATGTTAGGATTTAGTTTTAGAGTAATATGGTGAGGATTTAAGTTTTAACCTATAAATCCTAAATTATAACTCTAAACCTTAAATTGAAATAAATATCCCTAAATTTTAATCCCTATACCTGAACTCCTAAACACTTACCCTAAACTAACTCCCTATACTCTAAAACTAAAGCGCTTGGGGAAACTTTCCGTTTTCACCGCATGTGTATAGAATATTTATCCATAATAAAAATAAAAAGCTACTAATATTATCCCTTTATTTGTGATATAAGCAAATGAATAATAATCCCAAAAGTTGTGATTAATTTATATTTCATTCTCAGTGTAATTTTCGATTTCGACAAGTTTACACGCAATCTTCAATGGTTAAATTCTCCCACCCAACTCAGCTTCCACGAAATTTCTCACTTTTCATTTCTCTCCTTATTTAATACTCCTCTTTTTACCTGTTTCTCTCTCATTGCAAGCATTCGTCTTTTGCTTTTCCCCTGTTTAAAGTTTAAACCATCTGGATTTGTTAGAATATCAGTTTTAGATTTAATTCCATATATTTTTGTTACCCAGATCGTGAAATCAGCTCATCTTTGATACCCAGATCCCATTTTTTCTGTTATCGGAGTTGGATTTTCCGATGGAGAACAACCAGCAATCCTTTTGGCAATTCAGTGATCAACTCAGAGTCCAGAATCTGAACTTGGCTAATCTTTCGCTCAATGATTCCATCTGGAGCAACAGTTATCTGTCAAAGAGGCCTGATGAGAGGAGGAATTTCGATATCAGAGTCGGCGGCGACGTCAATTCCGTCAACAACTCGAAGCCGAAAGTCTCTGATTTCAACTCTTTCAGCAACGACGGCTGGAAAATCGGAGTCACTAGCAACAACATCGGCAACTTCAACGTCGGCGGTAATATCGGGTTCGGTCCGATTGGATCTCAGAAGAGTGTCGGGATCAACGGAGGGTTTAACAAAGGGATTTATTCGAACCCGGTAAACAACAATAATTTCAATGTTAATTTGAAGGGTAATAAGAATAAAGGAGAGGAGAATCAAGGAAGCAAATTTGGGAAGAAGAACAATAACAAGAAGATCAACAACAACAATAATAGCAACGAAAATAAGGATAAAGATGAGAAGAGTGGTGCTGATAAAAGATTTAAGACGCTGCCGCCGTCCGAGTCCTTGCCCAGGAATGAAACTGTCGGCGGCTATATTTTTGTCTGCAACAACGATACCATGGAAGAGAATCTCAGGAGACAGCTCTTTGGTATGTCTATGCTTGATTTGGTTTTGAATTTTGATGTCTTAGACTCATGCTAGCTGAACGGTACGGCCTTAGTCAAAGCTCTCTTGGCAAACATCTAAGTTAGGACTCATATATTACTTCTTGTTTAGAAATAGAATACAAATTAGTTAAATTAGTGGAACAATTAAGTGGAGTGAACTTTTTATGAGAATTTATGGTAATATTCCTTATCTGTTGCTATGAATCATTTGCAGGATTGCCTCCGCGATACCGAGATTCAGTCCGGGCAATAACTCCGGGGCTGCCTCTGTTCCTCTACAACTACTCCACCCACCAACTCCATGGAGTTTTTGAGGTGCCGGCACGATTTCTTAACTCCGATCAGTCTTGTTTTTTTATGTCTTTCAACTGCTTTTTGTAAATTCTAACAATGGTCTAATGCTATTCTATTCAGGCTGCAAGCTTTGGTGGAACAAACATCGATCCAACTGCGTGGGAGGACAAGAAATGCCCCGGCGAATCACGATTCCCTGCACAGGTATTCATTTCATTGTTACAATTTCTATAATAGCAAATTAAATGATTTCAGTATCTTTTTGAGGAATACTAAGGCTTTTGATTCTCCATAGGTTAGTGTCATTACAAGGAAAATCTGTGAGCCACTCGAAGAAGACTCGTTTAGGCCAATTCTCCATCACTACGATGGTCCGAAGTTCCGTCTCGAACTCAGCATTCCCGAGGTAAAACTTTCACTGCCAAACCGTGATACTATTACTAACCAAGAAAATTTTCTAGTTTACCAACTTAAGTTCTGATCTTAATTTCTGCTGTTAAAATTTTCAGGCACTTTCCCTGTTGGATATATTTGCTGAGCAAGGTGTAAACTTGGGTTCTGATTTTAATTTCTGAGCAAAGTGAATACTAGGCATACAGATATACAAATACACAAAGATAATGAAGATAAGGAGCTGAAGAATAAGTAGAGAAAATGGAGTTGTGTACTTGTGAACCTGTTTTATCAACTGGCTTGCTATGTTTTTTCCTTTTTTTTTATGTAATACGGTTTGGTGTATACATAAAATAATACTTGAAACTAGTGATAAGCATTAGCTTAAGTTTGAGATTTTGGTGTGTACATTTGTACCGAGCAGTGAGCGTTGTGGTTCCTACAAGTTCTTATTTGTTGTAAGAGCTCAAGCAATGCTGAAAAATTGATGATGAGAAAAATCAATGGAAGTTTATCCAAATTTCTTGTTTCTTCTAGATGAACATTGATTATGCTTCTTTTCTTAGATATGGTAAAAATGTGGGAATTCTGATATTTTTGGTTTTCTAGTATCTATTAGAAACAATGGTTAATTATTCGTGTTATGTTGATTTGTATAGGAGATATACAATGCCGTAAACGATAAAGATTATTATGTCCAAGATAAAAAAAATAAAATATGCCTCCAACATTTGCATGTTTTATCATTTAGCCTTTTATTTTTTTGGTCTAAATATGCTTTCTACATTTTAATTTGATCCAAATATACCCTTCGTTGGATGAAAACTGTCACGGTTGATGCTGATTGAACTTACCACATCGTGGCATATGCCACGCTATATTTTTTTATAAAAAAATTGTTACACTCTTCTTTATGCTGACATATGGTCGAATCTGATGACGATACATGACAAATATAATGCTGACACATCAACATAATTTAACATGTGGTAAGTCCAGTCAACATCAGCCGTTGATTGTTAGTTGACTAACAGTTTCTATCCAATAAGAGTATATTTGGACCAAATTAAAATGTTGGGAACATATTTGGACTAAATTAAAACGTTGAGAGCATATTTCGACTAAATTAAAATATTAGACACATATTTAAATGAAATTAAAACGTCAAGACATATTTAGAGAAAAAAATGAACTAAATGACAATATATGTAAATGTTAGAGTCATTTTTTTTATCATTTTACCAAATTTTTATTATCTCACGGTGGTTCAATTTTTCTTTTCTTTTCTCACTATTAAGCGAGAGATTAACCTACTACAACTATTAGATGACCCCTTCAATCAAGGATGGTGGATGGTCATATTCTTTTCGTGCCAAATTGTCGTTGGCCAGATGTTGACTATCACACCTTACCTTATTTTTTCCACCATTCTAGAACCCCTACTTTAATATATGGTTGAATGTTTGATTATTTCCTATGGAGTTTGACAAAGCTATAATTTTGTCTTTGTTTTCTTTTTTTTTATCTCGCATCATAAAAGGGGATTGATTATTGTTTAATACACAATTAGTTTATAACGAATTATATTAGTTTATTTGATTTGCGGATTGTATAAAAGTGTTTAACCTGAAAATTTTAATAAATCCGAGACCAGAACGATCAAATATATACGATATTACCATAGATAAAACAGGGAAATGAAGTAGTGAGCTTACCTTAACTCAGTCCTCATCATCACCAGTTCCCACAGGACTCACTCTTCCCCCTCCTCCAGAAGCAACATGATCCATGCTTTGACCACGTCGAATATACCGACTGCCGGATGCGACGAATGCGGGGCAAGGGCGGTAAGCCTTTGTAGGCTACCAACCAAACCCTGGGACTGTTGCATCCCTCCATGAATCCTACAGGCCTTGCAAGCCCTGTGATTGTGAATATGTCAGCCATCTTCTTAGGTGAAATCACCAACAACAAAAAGACACATCAAAAATTACAATAGAGACCCGAGAAAACTGAGTTCCATTCCATTCTAATTTCTATAAACACTACCAAATCACAATTCCTAAAACAAAGGGGTGCGATTGAAATGGATGGCAAAATGCTGTAGA
This sequence comes from Hibiscus tridactylites, assembly GCA_958450335.1. Classification (NCBI taxonomy): domain Eukaryota; kingdom Viridiplantae; phylum Streptophyta; class Magnoliopsida; order Malvales; family Malvaceae; genus Hibiscus; species Hibiscus tridactylites. Next base: position 110,181,830 of record OY288265.1, on the reverse strand, counting down.
CAAGGGTTTGGGTTTTTCCAATCTTAGTCGGAAATCTAGCTAGTAGCTACAAAACCATAATAATGACCCTCAATACTGAATTTTATGAGATGGAGTAAGGGCGTTGAAAGAGGTAGTGGTGGGGGTGCTGAGAGAAGCGCCATTGCCATTCCCTCAGTGTTTGTTTTCAAGGAAAATGTTAAAAAAATTGGTAAGGTTCCACCGAGATTTGAACTCGGGTTACTGGATTCAGAGTCCAATGTCCTAACCACTAGACCATGGAACCAATTTGTTGCTGTTTTTGGATTTATGTTTTTATAAACAATTTGTAAAATATACCATTAAGACAAAACTACTTATTATTCCATAGACTTATTTGGCTGGTTGGCCAAGCTGCTCATCTTTGTCTTATCATATTTTCTTAGGTCATGGATTCTAAACCTTATAAGAGCACTTTCTTCCTTCCTCAGAGTCTCCATTCCCCTCCCCTCTAGGTAGAATTAGGATTTGTAAAGATTTTTTTTTACCAATATATAACTCATTGATCGACTAATCTGGATCAAATAATATAAATGACCGTATAAGAACTACCTTTTAAACTAAATTTCTACATTCACAATGGCAAAAATTTGAACCCGACCTTGCTTAATGAATCGGAGGATATGTGAACCATGGTAATATTGTATTTATCTGTAGAAGATGCAACTTGACAGTTTGTCAATCCATTGTTTCATGTATTTTATTTAATTTGCTTAACCGTGACAAAATGTTTAAATCAAATCCATTGTTAGTTTTTCTTTAAAAAAAGAGACTTTTTGTCTGTTAATGTATCAAAGATTAAACAAACCATGAGCAGAAGCCGAAGACTTTGAAATTCTGTATTCTGAAATCACAGGTAAGATCAGGAAGACGACCATTGCAGTAAATTGCAGAGCTGGGCTAAACTTGTTAATGGAGTTGTGAAATCTCCCGCTCTTTTTTCTTCATTAAAAAACACCATCACCAGGTGAACTCATGCACCCAAAACCTCTCTTTGGTCTTGTTATTTCATCCTTAATAAGTTTGGTTCTGAACTTTTGATGTTTTTTCTTTTTCTGTGACTTTCTTGTTCATGGCTATGGCAGGAAATCATCAGTTGGCCAATTAGTCATGCAGGCTTTCATGGGTTGCTTTTGCTTCAAGAAAGTTAAAAACAAATCTGGGTATACAGATCCTCTCATTCTTGCTTCTGAAACGCCTTGTAAGTAGAACAGTGAATAAAAAATCCAATGATTGAATATAGAATCTGCAATCTGTTGTATTTAATTTTCTAAGTGCCTAGCATTTCTTATAATGTTTTTAACAGTCACTGTGAATGAAGTAAAAGCTCTGTATGATCTGTTCAAGAGGTTAAGCAGCTCGATAATCGACGACGGTCTGATTCACAAGGTATTAGTGGATTAATTCACATGAGCTCTTGCACCATTTCCTTTGGATTTCTTCAGATTTTGTTTTTCTATACAGGAGGAGTTCCAGCTTGCAGTTTTCAGAAACAGCAGTAATCAGAATCTCTTTGCAGATAGAGTATTTGATTTATTCGATGCTAAACATAACGGGGTTATCGAATTCGGAGAGTTTGTTCGATCGTTAAGCGTCTTCCACCCCGGTGCTGCAGAATCTGATAAAACTGCATGTATGTATGTAATGTGTAATGTGTAATGTGTAATGTTGTCATGTCTTCCATCATAGGACATCTTTGAAGGTTCTGATTCTTACCAGTGTAAACTTTTTCTTCTAGTCCTATTCAGATTGTACGACCTGCGACAGACCGGTTACATCGACCGTGATGAGGTAAAAGCTCTTACTATTCAAGATTGTTTATTTAATTTTCCGTTTTAATGACCGAACTTGTAGTTGAAAGAGATGTTGTTGGCTCTGCTCGGTGAATCGGATCTGGCACTTTCCAATGATATGGTGGAAATGATTCTGGAAGAGGTGTTGAACCCTATCAACTGTTTACTTCTTGCATGTAAATCTCTCTGCTTTCTTGACGGTTAAATCGGTGCAGACAATGGTGAAGGCGGATTCGAAAGGAGACGGAAAAATTGATGAAGAAGAATGGAGGGAGTTTGTGAAGAACAATCCATCTGTTCTGAGGAACATGACTCTTCCATATTTGCAGTGAGTTCTTCTAATGTGCTTCCATTTCAGCTCAACTCTTGCTCGTTTACTTGTATATCAGATTAATTGGTGAGAGAAACAGTTTAACTTGGACTACAAGTCATTGTATTTTCAGGGACTTAACCACCCTTACATTTCCCACATTTGTACCCAACAATGAAGCTGAAAACATTGGAAGAAACAGTTGAAGATGGCAGACTCGATTGAAACAAACATCTCCACTATTTTGGAGAATAAATTTCTCAAATTTGTATTGTGTCTTTACAAATGCTGATAACAACTTTCTCAATCAAAGTGTCTCTATGCTATTTTGGACATCTTATCCACATCAAAAGAATAGTAATAAATGGGCTTAACCGTGGGGAATGTGTTTAAATTATATATATTTTTCTAGTGTGGTGTTTAAATTTTATTTCGGGTTGAATTGGTGCTTATTCAAATCAGATTTTTTTCGTCACGGGTGTTAAAATATTTTCGTTATCCAATCAGAACATGACACACGACCTATTTCTGTTAAATTTTATTTTTAAAAAGTATTTTTTAAAATTTTATTGAAAACATCCAAAAATCTTTGATTTCTTTTAAAAAACCAAACCTTAATCCTAAATCTCTAAATCACTCCCCTCCGACCACCGATTCAACCATTATCAACCACCATTGTCTTCATCAGACCCCCATATTTGAAAACCCCATCATCCCGTCGTTAACAATCGACGAATGAACCATCGACGAACACCAAACAATGAAAAAAAGAGATACATGACACTTGGGCGGTGAACTGTGAATCACCGATGTGTGGAAAATGTCGGATGGTGAGGGAGATGTGATTTGAGAGTTTGATTGAAAGAAATTAAAATTTTAAAATTTTTGAAGAAGTTTAAAATTTTAAAGTACTTCAGAAATTTAAAAAAACAAAACATATGTCATATTTTGATTGGATGACAAGATTTTATAACGGTCATTGACAAAACAACTTGATTTGAATAATAAAACAAAACATTAAACACCAATTTAACCCAAAAACAAAATTTAGGCACTAAACCAAAAAATGTATAGTTTAAGCCTAATAAATGACCTAAAAAGCACTTTCCTTTTTCCGGAAAAAGAGGGGAAAAAAGGGCACTATTTCTATTTTAATAGTATTGTCTTTGTATGAGTATCCACTGCTTATAATGGGAATCTATTTAGGTCCATGTACTCAACCAAGTCTTTACACAATGGCACCGTCTCATCAGCTTTTACCGATCCGATCCTATTATTTGGTATCCGAAAAATCGGATATTCGATTTTTTTCAGATCAAATACGGATCACTATATTATTGATCTGAAAAATTGAATACTCGAAAAAATAAGATCGAATTCAATCCGATATCTAACAATAAACACCCCTAACCTCAAGGGCAAGGCACGTCATTAACTTGAAATGCCAAACTCAACAACTCTTCACCTAATTATAACTAAAATTATAATATAATTTAAGCCTCATGTTTCCTACTTTAATCTAGTTTATTTATATTATCAGTTTCCTCAATCAAAAAGCATTGGTGGAATTGGTATAAATATAGTTAAATAGTATAAATGCGCTAAAAAAATGTGCTCTAATTTTATTTACATTTAGTACATTATTTTACTGTTTGTTTAAATCTCCTTAATTATAATTTTCTACATATTAAGGAAAATTATCTGATATACAGTAAAATAACAAGAGCTCAATCTAAATCAAATAACATGAGATTGCTGCACAGTAAATACAGGTTCAGTGTTCAATGGCAGAAGACTCCAGTAAGATCCTTCACTGTCAATACAACAGCTATACCATTCTATTCTGTAAGAACCCACTGGAAAATGAGATACATCAAGTACACAACTTGAAAACCCTTGCCCTTTAGCATTTGGTTCGAAACACACAAATTCATTCGCTATCTGCTCATTGTTCGTATCATTATCCCTGAAACGCTTACCGTGACTGGTCTTCTTTTCGCACTCTGTTACGTAGCGAAATAACTTCTCATTCATTTCTACCATGTCCTCACTTTTCCAAGGCTGACGATTTAATTCTATTTCTTCATTGTTTCTTTCCCTGTGGGACGGCGTCGGAAAGGACACTCTACTGTGAAGAAGACAGTATAGCTTGGTCAATCTAAGTGAGAATTCGGGCGAGGCACTTCTCAGTTGAAGACACAGATTTAGCGAGAGGTGAGAGCCGGACAACACAGTAATCTGGTTTTGATTTCTGGTGTCTGTGCTGAAGACTAAGAGCTCTGAACCAATGAAAGGCCTGGAGATTTAACAATATTTCAAAAACAAGAATATCAAAAAGTTGCAAATATACCAGTTATCACAATCAACTCCACTCTAGTTTTAGGGGTCAAAATCGATTTTAACAAAAAAAGATGCAGAGAAAAGAAGCTAACAAGTGGAAACAGTTTGCAAGATATACCTTGTATTAAAAAATTGCTTAGGCATCTGGAATGGAATTCGAAGCCATTTCCCAATAATGTCTAATAGTAGTTCTATCCCATTCTTCGTAACTTGGGATACGATGGCCTCATTTTCTATCCTGTTTGTCTCGCTTCGCAAACGAATCACAGTGGAAACTGCATGCCTTGTTATATTAAGTATATCCTTTACCTCATGCCCACTTTTCAATATACAATTTCTGGACTGCAGGTGAGAACATTTTCTGGGACATCCTCCACTCTCTAAAAGTAGACAGAGATCCATGCTGATCTCTTGGTCAATGTGCAATAAACGCCCAAGCAAATCTTGCAGTAGCATCGAACTTAAATTGCTCTGCTTTGAGTCCTCTTGATCACAAGTTCTCAAATTTTCATGAGCATAAAGATTTGGAAAGAAAACTGGGAATCCGGCACTGAAGGCCAATATTGAACAGCTAAGTGCAAGTGTTGCAATGACTTTCAAACTCTCACTTTCCATACCGATGAAAGATGAGTTTATCAAATCGAATTCCTTTGCTAGTCTGTTCAACCGGAAAGAAAAGTGAGTGAATTTTTCTAGACATTTGACGTTAGTCAAAGGATTGTTCTGAACCTCAATTATGTTGCTAAAAGTTCCCTGCTTAGATGTGTCCAACACTTCAAGAATCTTGCCTACAGCCCCAAGAAACTTTGTTCTAAGAGAAAAGAACCATCTCTGGAAACAGAATGTTTTTCTAGATATGACTACTCTTTCTAATGTTTCTATTGAAGAACATGCATTTTGGTATGCCCCAACAAGAACAACCCTATAATTAGGCACACTGTCATTCCCTGCAGCATCTTTTCCGAGTTCTCCAAAATTATCTTTCAAAAAAGCAGGGATTTCATTCATGCCTACTGAACCTACTAAAAGAGACTCTTGCTTTGGCAAAGAACTAAGCCATAGTTTTGCCTCAGAACGGGAAAACTGAACTAAAGATTTAAGCCAGCAATGACAGGAATCAGACTGAACTCTTTTAATTAGCTCTGCAAAAATAAAAGTTGCTGTAATCCATGCTCCCTGACTTGCCGCATATACTCCTGCTTTATAGGCATGCCAGTTATCCCTCTCTGACAACATCTTGCAGGCATGCTCAAGGGTAGCAAGTTCTTGCTTAAATGGGTGTTCACTAAAAATTCCAACAAGACGAGAATGCAATAGCAAAGAGTAAACGGTACATGTATAGTAATCAAATACCCTGCCATGATGTAGATGCTCCACCAGAAGTTGTACTTTGTCAAAGACAGAGGTAGTGATTGCACCAGCTTCATTGAGAATTTGAAGACAATCAGCCATGAACCCGTGTATGCTTGATAAAAGCTTGGACCTGAAGGCTTTGCACATATCTTCCTCAAAGTCAATAACCTCACCTGAAGCAATTTGTTTACTAGCCAAAACATTTTCATTTAGATTTGCAAAATATTTGATAAAAGAACTGATTTCACCCAACACTGTTACACCCAAATCCGGATGTTCCCCAACAAGCTGAAGAACAAGATTAAGAAGATTTTTAACTTCTTGAAATATTCTGTTCCTAGTCTGGCAAGGATCAGATGATGGCTTCACCAGTGATCTGACTTGTGCCATAACTAAAGAGATGACCTGCAATGGCAGAGGCGAGGAATAAACAGCAAAAGATTCACTATTTGTTCTTGCCCCAAGTTTAGTTGACATATCTGTAAGAATTCGAAGAGCTGCAAGGCTCTTTGACATGACTGGGGACTGGGATGCATTTTCTAGAATGGCTAATAGCTGAGCAAATTCAAGCTTCTCGAAAGAAGGGAGACCAGGTAACGTATACAAAAGGATCTGGAAATTGCCCAAAATGATCAACAAAGTTTGAATCAAACGATACTAAACAACTCATTTATGATTTGCTTAAAGAGAACCTTATGTAAAATCTGGAGAGCTCCACAATGCATGACTGATGGAAGTTCTGGTTCATCGAGTATGTTGAATAATGCTTTGATGACATGCATATTTACAGGAGAGCAACATCCTTCTTTTACAAAAATAAGATGTAAACACCTTAATGCTGTTACTCGCATCTGCCGACTATTTTCTTGGGTAACACACCGCAAAAGCACATCCACCTGTATCCAAATGCAAAGACACACAAACATATTAAGAAAGTCCTCCCACGTGAAATATATTGCAAGAAAGAGAGATTGAGAATAAGCATAACACTGGTCCTGCCCCGGCCACATGAACTTGTGCCAGAAGGAATACCTGTTCAGAAATAAGACTTGTTGACTTGGAAACAAGTTTTGAGAGTGAAACCAGCATGGCAATGATGAAATTCTCTTCTGAAGAATCCGACACCAGTTTTACACCAGTCTGCAAGAAAGTAGTGACTTATATGAGCTAAGAAAAAATAACCAAAACAGAGAGTTCAGTGGAAGAATTAGTTATTTGAATAGCATACTGATTTCTACTTGTCACTGAAATATTCCTATTGTTGTATCACATATGGTCACACTATTGTGCCTAATTGGAGTATCTTATGTAAGAAAAATTTTGAATGCATATGCAATGCGCCTCATGTGTAAGACTCAATTCTTTAAAATGGATGCAACGTACAATAACTAGTTTAACAACAAACACATCCTCTTCAAAATAACATGTAAAAAAAGGCCCTGAAAAACCTTGTACCATTCAGTGATATGGTCATGCCATGGATAAAAAATGTCCTTTACAGACCTGATCATAATTTTGCACAATTAGCAGAAAGATGTATTTAGACATTCAAATTGGAATATGCGTGTTTCAGGATATGAGTGAATGGGAGAGAGGAGAAAGGAGCACAAAACCTTGTAAGCTCTTCTTGAAACTGTATATGAGCAACCCATTCTAGTAAAAACACTTGCACCTGCTAACCTTACAGCTGCCAGTGTTTCTGGGGAAGCCATCATATTCACCAGCATCTCCAAGACAACAGATGCAAAGTCATCTGTTAACTCACAAAACCGACTGGCAGCAAAAAATGATGCTTTCACCTATACAAATCATGCAAAGGCTGAAAATAAGTCTTTTTTGCGTTCCAAAAATAAGTTATTGTAGGTGGCAATGTAAATAATGACATATCAAATAAGAACGTTTCCTATCTTTTTTTTCTTCAGTGTTTGGGAAGGCAGGTTGCTAATCCTTGAGGGGCAAGATAAGTGTCTGCTGATGTGTATGATTGAGAACTTATATAATGTCTAACATGTTTGAGGATCCTAATTTAAGTTAAACACTTTGGTTTAGGTTCAGACAACCTCAGGTAATCACATTCTTTAAGAAAGTGTAGAAAAACAGATTATAAGGAATATTCTAATAACAACAACAACTAGAACATTTCATTTTCTGCAGCAGAAATGCTGATTTTGAGACACCAGACTCACCTCCAGGATATTAGAAGAGACCATAGTGGAGAGTACCAAGTACCGTATCTCTGCACTATCTTTTGCAAAATCAGCCCAACAACCAAAGAGAACTAAAGCCATTGCTCTCGACTCAACATCATCTGTGTCGAAGACAGTCTTCACTCTCCTCAACAGTTCTTCATGGTTATACACTCTGCTACTTAGAAACGTTCGTCTCTTTTTCTTCCTATGTTTTTTGCTCCTATCACACCTGGTATTTGTCAAGAACATTCTGACAACAGATAGCCTGATTTTTTTATCACCAAAGCGAAATGCGTCTGCAAGCCTTAAAAGTATAGTGTTTGCAAACAGCCTATCCTCGCCAGGGACTAAACCAAAGATGGAGCATACTGCCTTAGTCGCTTCAGGTTCTTGTCCCCAAAGTTCCAGTCTTTGTCCAGTCTGTACAATGGCCTCAACTGCTCGGGCTGAATAAGGAAAAAAACCCATCAAACAGAAGGAGATGATGAAATGGGTTAGTATTGGATTGGGGTTTGTGAAAAGGAAAAACAAAAAAGTACTGAAACCTGGGTTATTGGAGCGTAGAGCCTTGTCGAGCTGGATGCTCCATTCCATGGCATAAGCAGCCGATATTTTGTCCATTGCAAAAAGCGGTCACCAGCTCAGCTACTACCTGGAAAAAAGAAATAAATATATATCAACAGGGAGGATGCAGTGATATGAAGAGGAAGCGAAGGGAATGAGCATTTAGACGAACAGTTGGTGAGCAGAAAAAAGATGGGCAATGATGGCAGATTCGACGTCAGGACCAACACACACACACTGACTGCTCCTATATGATGATGATAACGTTGTTAGACTTTGAATCCCGAACAGAAGACTTCCACTTTCACTTCCATTTACGAGATCGCGAAATACAGAGGATCTCTCCTGTTTTCGTGTTTGTTTTGGTAAAAGGAAAAGAATGTTTGTGAACCTATGTTTCTAGTTGGCTTAATAGTAAAAAAAAAAGTGTCCAACCTATATTTGGTGCATAACCCTTTTTTTTCGTACAATTTTCGTGGTTAAATATTTTTCGAGCCACTTTGGTATTTAATGTTTTATTTCATAACTCAAATCATATTTTTTCGTCAACTTCGTTATCTAATAAAAATAAGACACATGCTTGTTTTTTATTTATTTAATTTCTAAATATATTTAAAAATATAAACTTTTTAAAAACTAATCAAAGTTCTAATTTCTTTCAATCAAACCTTCAAATCACATCTCTCACACCGCCCGATATTCCCCACACGTCGACGGTTCAGCGTTCACCACCCAAGCATCGCGTACTTTACCATTCAACATTTTCCACCATCTAGGCGTCGATTAGAAGCCTAAACAGTCTTTTTTTCTTCATTGTTAGATATTCGTCGACGAAACAATCGACGATTTTCGACGATGGGATAGTGGGGTTCCAGTCGTGGGGGTCAACGAAGGTAAGGGTGGCCGGTGGTGGAGAAGGGAAGAATTTAGAGATTTAGGGTTTGTGTTTTGGGGTTTTTAGATAAATTAAAGATTTTGGATTTTTTTAATAAAATTAATGATTTTTTTGTTTTTAAAAAATAAAAATCAAAGAAAATACTGGAAATAAGCCACGTGTTGTGTTTTTATTGGATAACAAAAAAAATTTAACGTCCTTCAAGGAAAAATTTGGCTTGAGTTACAAAATGAAACGTTATGTACTAAAATGACCCGAAAAAAACGTTAGGCACCAAACTAGAAAAAATTATAGGCTAGGCTTTTTTTTACGGTTAAGCCTTTTTAGTTTTACTTCTACTGCTTATTTATTAGGGTAAACTGCATAAGTAGTACTCTGACTATAGGGTGCTTTTCTTTTGAGTCCCCTAATTATAAAATATTACAAAATGATAATTCAACTTAAAAAATTAATAAGTTCATCCATGCCGTTGATTTTTGCAGATGACATGGCAATGAATCGGTATGATGACATATTTAGTCCTCAGTTTTTACAATTTATTTTAATTTGAATAACCCTTAACGATAGATATGATTTTTTTAAAAATAATAATTGGGTGACAAAAAATACGAGAATAAGCGGGATACCAAATAGATAGTTATTGAATTTCGTAATAAATATCAATTTCCGTATTAAACTCGTATACATAGTTATGTTTGCATCGTCTTCACCAAAACAAACATAATTTAAGTTTTTGACGTCAGATTCATGCGTTTCAAAATATGTTAGAAAACTAATAAACAACTAACCAATTTATAAAGAATCGTCTCAACCTACAAGTGTTTAGATCTCATCAAAAAGAAGTTTTGTATATTGACTGATTTTCCATACTTACAAAACTACCTCTTTAAAATATCAAAATTAATTACCTTTTACCTTCTAGGCATAGAAAGTGAAAATTGAATAATGAATGAACAAGAACTTAAAAAAATGTACGAAAAAAATTCAAATATTTTTACACCAGTATATGGTATAATTATCCATTAATATGTAAATTTTATAATGAAAGAGGAGTCCTAAAAACTCCAATACAAAAACAAAAACTTACAGTAATAGAAAAGTGCTAACATGAATTGGAAAGTCATAACTATGAAAGGAAAACACCAACAAAATCATGAACTTTATGAACGCAAGTCACGTCGATGGACATCAATCAGCACCAAAATCATGTAGCTGAGCTAAAAGACATGCAAACAACAGAAATCGTGTTATAGGGGGGGTAAATGAACCGAACTTAATCGAATAAGATTTTGATTGTGTTCGTTTAGTTAATGTATTCATGTTCGATTCGTGTTCGTGTTCGTTTATTTATTTTTGAAGGTGTTTATGTTCGTTTATATGTTCGCGAACATGTTCCTTTTGTATGTTCGTTAACAAAGTCATCTATATGTTGGCCAAAATGGTGAAACTACATCGCTAGCCTTTAAGCTCCTTAAGCTTTAAAATTTGAACTTCAAAGTTCACCATGTGTTCAGTTTAGTCCTTACCTCCACCAATATTTAAAATGTAAAAAAAGGAAGAGGGCAACTTGGTAAATGAGTCGATGAACGAGCCAATAAACGAGTTTGTTCGTGAACATAAACGAACCGAGCATTCTTCTATTCGTATTCGTTCATTTATTAAACGAGTAAATTTTTTTTGTTCATACTCATTTATTTAACTTATATACAAACGGTTCATGCACATATTATCTAATGTCCTGTTTATTTACACCCCTATCGCGTCCATCTCTCCTATGACTCAGCTTTTGTTCCTTCACATCACATCGCCCCTATTGAATCAACGCCTGTTCATCAAAATCCCGCATTGCAATAGTTTTTGAGACGGAAATAGTTTTTTAATAAAAATACATAAAATTTTTTAAAACTTGGGGTAACCATGAATATAAATTCCGACAATTACGCCTGCAATGGACCCAGGACCCTGCAGAAATTTCCTTGTCTCTCACAGTAGAAAATTTTGGGCCACCTTATTTAACTTTTTAGCCAACTTGGCCCCTCTCCTCTGCCCCTCGGGACCAAAACTTATGGTAACCAATGTTGGGAAATTTGGGTAGTTTCCACGTGAATGTCAATGTCAATATCAAATTGAAACTATTTGGCAAATTGCCTATTTTGCAATCGGATGATAATTTTACTAACACCAAAAATATCACAACCTAATGGAAATCTAATTGAAGAAATCCCTAAACTATATGGAGAATTTTTTGGATTTTTTTAAAGAATTGGAACATCCTTTCTTCTTTTCAAGGAAAATATGTCTCTTTTTATAATGACGATATAACCTTATGTCGTTCGATATGAGGGGATTTTTAAAGAGGCCACCTTTACCCATCAAAAAAATAATGACGAGCTTAAAATACCAATAATCGGTTAGTTTAGTGGAATGAGACACTAAATCTTTAACCAAAATTAAAATTCGAATTTTGATATTGTGAATAGAACAAATGAATTGGGAGGGTCGCCCCATAATAGGCTCATGCAGTGTAATTTTATAATTATAAATACTTAAAAATTAATTTAATTAATCAATTATATAAAAAATCCAAGAAATAGGTTAACTTGTAGTTTTTTTGAGTCGTTAAAGAGATTTACGACTCTAAAAAATATATTTTCTTGGATGTTTTAATCTTTCTAGACAATCTTCATCAATAGATTCAGGTACACTTCAGCATTTAATTTATAATTTTCGTTATTAATAATTTGGCATAGTCCTCAATATTAAATTCCATATTAGTTATATTTTGGCTCTAACATGTTTCCTTAAAATCTCATTTTCAAATGATAATGTTATAAAAGATGAACAGCGTGATGAGTTGGAAAAGTGTCTTGGGGGAGGGGGAATCATCAATATTTCAACTAAAATAATTAATAGCATTAACTATTTAAACTAACCAATAACACTATAAATTGGTTGTGCTAAATTAATACTAAATTCTAAATTTAGTATTGTACCAAAAACATAATTTTACTATTTGAGTTGTAAAAAGTTTTTTTTTTTACATAATTGTGAAAAGTTATGTATAACCTTTTGCAACTCAGTACATAAAAAGTACACGAACTAATTTGTCTCAGTAGTTAAGGAAATACTTGTTGTTTTTAGAGGTCATGCGTTCGAGCACCAGCAGCTGCAGTAGGGTGATTGAACATGCATTGTCAAATGATTGAGAGCATATTCAGAACAGATACTACTTGACCAAATAGTAATTTTACAAATTCAACTAAAAAAATTTCATTGAGATATGTTTATCACATATAAAAAATATGTATATATAGAGAGAGACAATCCGTTTACACAGTGTAAGACTCTTTAAGTTTTATATATTTTTTGGACCATTGGATGGGTGAAACGAATGAATGAGATTAACTGTAAATATGTGAAGATTATCACTTGGAAAAAAAAAGTAAGGAGTTGATCTAAGCCATCCATTTCCTCCATCTAACGATCTATAAAACTTAAAGAGTTTTACATTGTGTAAGTTGATCCTAACTCATATATATATATATATATATATATATATATATATATATATATATATATATATATATATATATATATCGTATATGGTTATAAAAAATCGTTTAAATTGAAACTAACTAATACTATAACATTGTAAATATTTACAATTAAATTTAAACAGAAACTCGAATAACTACACTCGATATAATGCACACCCCTAAGTGCTGTCCCCAACTCTCTTCCATTTGCTTTTGGCCTTGGAGAACCCAATTATGACAAATCCAACGTTTAAGCAAACTGCAAACCACACTCCTCTGTCTCAATTATCCCATGCACAGCTCTTTTGTCCATTAGCTTAACCACACTCCTCTTTACCAAAGTTTACTTGGAACTTGTTTTCCTACCCTTCCTCTTTGCCTCCATCAACAAGGAATTACTCCACTCAAATTCATATATTACTTGTTAAAAGCAAGCTTTATCAACTCCAGAATCAAAGGCTCAAGATTCCATGTTGCAGAGATCAGGACTGGCTAGACACTTGTTTGAGAAACCACCTTGGCGGCCGCCGTTGAAAAGGAAACCTCCAACCACAGCAGCTCTTCTTGTCTTGACAGTTTTTGTCACGGCTGCCTTGGTTACATATTCCTCATGGATTCACACTGTGAGTACTGCTATATCTTGTTCTAGCTTCATGCTGGATTCTGCAGTTTTTATTTCATGTTTAGTTGAGGTTTTTGTTTTGTTTTGATTCCTTTTGCAGTCTGGGGTTTTGATTGAGAATTCGACGGATAAAGCCAATACCATAGTTGTATCTGAGAAACCAAAAGTTTCCAGACAGAGAATTGAGATCCCACTCAACTGTACCAACGGTAAAAACCAGACACAAACATGTCCAACGAATTACCCCAAGACATTCCGGACAGAAGACATTGATCCTTCATTAAACCCTGTTTGTCCTGACTATTTTAGATGGATCCACGAAGATTTATGGCCCTGGAAAACCTCGGGGATCACCAGGGACATGGTGGAAAGAGCAAACGGAGCAGCAACGTTTCGCCTGGTGATCAAAGGGGGCAAAGCCTACGTTAAGAACTACAGACAAGCTATTCAAACAAGAGATGTTTTCACCATCTGGGGCATTCTACAGCTCCTCAGAAAGTACCCCGGTGGATTACCGGACCTCGAAATCATGTTCGACACCGAAGACAGACCGGCGATCAGATCAAGGGACTATAGAGGACCGAATGCCACAGCCCCTCCGCCATTGTTTCGCTACTGTGGAGACAACGAAACGTTGGATATAGTCTTCCCTGATTGGTCCTTCTGGGGATGGTAAGGCCTCCTGTCGATTTCATTTCACTCGCGAATTATATTCTTCATACTTTTTCTTGTCTTCAGGGCTGAGATAAACATAAAACCATGGGACAGCATATTGAAAGATATTAAACAGGGAAATAGAAAGATCAAATGGATTGATAGGGAACCATATGCTTACTGGAAGGGGAATCCATTTGTGGATGAAAATAGGCAGGACCTTCTTAAGTGCAATGTCACTGATCAACAAGACTGGAATGCCCGTCTGTTTATCCAGGTGGAACTCAAAATGCTACCCTTGATCGCTTTGTTCGAACAATTCCGAAATTAACAGGCCTAGTTTGCAGGACTGGATCCTTGAAGGCCAGCAAGGTTTTAAACAATCCAACGTTGCAGATCAATGCTCGTATAGGTACAAGATATACATCGAAGGATATGCATGGTCTGTAAGCGAGAAATACATTCTGGCCTGCGATTCCGTTACATTCATGGTACAGCCTCGGTTCTATGATTTCTTCATGAGAAGCATGCAGCCCGTGGAGCACTATTGGCCTATAAGAGACAATGACAAATGCAGATCCCTTAAGTTTGCTGTGGACTGGGGCAATAACCACAAAAAGAAGGTACCAGTTGTCTTTAATGTTTGAACTATATGGTCTTGGTATTCCGGCGAAGCCTTTGTTAAACCTGATACCATATTCGGATTTGGCAGGCACATGAAATCGGAAAAGCAGCCAGTAGCTTTATGCAGGAGCAGCTAAAGATGGACTACGTTTATGATTATATGTATCATTTGTTAAATGAGTATGCCAAGCTGTTGAAATTCGAGCCGAGAATACCTGAAGGTGCCATGGAGTTGTGCTCGGAGGTAATGGCCTGTCATGCAGAAGGGGAACAAGGGCGAAAGAAGAAATTCATGATGGAATCGTTGGTGAAAGGTCCTTCGATCACAAATCCATGCACCTTGCCTCCTCCTTATGACCGTCGAGCTCTTGCAGCATTTCTTAGAAGAAAAAACAACTCCATATTGCAAGTGAAGAAATGGGAGGAAGGTTATTGGGAAAGTCTCAACAAGCAATAGTCAATGCCTGAAAATTTTTCCTTTTCCTTTTCATACTGAATCTAGACGACGCTGTTTTGGGTTTATGTCCAGTTTTAAGATAGAAGCGGGTGAACGAAAGAAAGATTAGTATATATTCCAGCGAATAAGACTTTGATGGAACGTGGACGAGGAGTACGAGAAAGAAGATGAGGGTTAAAATCGATCGAATAAGCTTCACCCCTTGTTCCAGCAGCCTGTAAGATATTTGGATATTTCTGTATGTGAAATTTTGTTGATCCTACTTCCCATTAATGACCTGTTTCTGGTGTTTGGATTGTTAATTTCCTCTTGTTTCTTTACTGTCTACACAGATAAGTAAAATCCCAATCACTATCAGTATACCTGAGAATTCTAGGACTAATAATTGCAACTAAAGTAACTGGATTTCATATCAGCATTTAGAGATCATAGCTCAAACTGAAAGGGGAAAAATACAAGGTTTTCGAACGAGTAGCAATAACAATGTAACCTTCATTTTCTAAATGAATTCCACAGCACTTGAAGATCTACATTGCCTCCTGAAAGTATAATTCCTATTTGGTTGCAGTCTTTCCAGGCAGGGTTGTTCCTGAAGCTATCAGATAAGACAGCTGCAAGGCCTACGGCTCCACTTGGTTCAACTGCAACTTTAAGAATCTCATAACAGAGTCTCATTGCTTCGATTATTTCCGTATCATCGACTGTTATTATGTCATCCACAAGATCACGTACTACGGGCCTAATCAATCAGAAGGCATAGAATGAGACGTACTGAATTTTATAGACTAACAAGTAAACATACAGTGCACTAACTGATAAAAGAAAACATATACAAACTGGGAATATATTCTTCACACATCAATAAGAAAAAGAAACCATTGATATGCATTTACCAGGTGAGTTCACCAAGGAAAGCTCTCAGGCCATCAGCAACCGTGTTCGTTTCGGGTAAGGTTACAATTCTACCAACTGCTTTTGATTGAGCTGCGTCGTTAGCTCCCTTTGGTTCAGCAGCCAAAATTCGAATGGCAGGATTGATAGATTTGGCAGCCAATGCCACCCCTGATATCAAGCCACCTCCTGCAAATTCTCGAATATAAACGACAGAAGGTAATGATCACGCAGGACTAATAACCATAAAATTGAAAGAAAAAAAGGCGGCAACACAAACCACTTATGGGAACAATTATAGTGTCTATCTGAGGGGATTGCTCTAACAGCTCCAGGGATATGGTACCTTGCCCACTGAAAAAGATTTCCCATCATTTAATTCACCAATACAACATAAACTTATAGCATTCAGAGCTTAGAAATGTTCAGTGTACTACCTTATAATGCGCCCATCATTATATGGATGTATAAGGGCAGCCCCAGTTTCTTGCAACACCTTGGTTGCAGTTTCCTCCCTTGACTGCACCGTCGACTCACTCCATATAACCTGACCACCGTAACGCACAACGTTCTGAACTTTGCATTGCGGAGCATTTTTCGGTATAACTACATACGCAGCGATCCCGCGTAACTTTGCAGCCAACGCCAATGCCGCAGCATGGTTTCCACTAATTTTGAAGAATGTGATCAAGTCTAATCCAATTAAATAGCAAGGGTATATAGATCATAGATGGACTTCAAGTAAAACCTGCTATGAGTTACAACTCCCTTAGCAGCCTGCTGGTCATCGAGCGAAAATATAGCATTGCAAGCGCCTCTGAACTTGAATGCTCCCCTGTCAAGGCAACACAATAGGAGAGTCTTAATTCGAAGAATTGAGATCAAAACAGGTAAACAAATGATTCCCATGTACCATAAACTACTAATTTCTTACCCCTTTTGGAAACATTCACATTTAAAGAATAGCTTCCTACCAGAAATAGAATCTAGAGACTCCGAGGTCAGAACCGGAGTTTTGTGTATGAAAGAACTGATGCGTGCCCGTGCTGCTTTGATAGAGGAGAGATCAGCAGCATACTTCTCCTGGTTTACTTCCATGTGTAAGCCTCTGATTCGAACACTTGAATTCCAAACTGGGTGAAACAGAAACAAATCAAACAATTTCAGAAGCTTAGCCTGGCTTAAAGCAACATCCAATTAACAAATTTAGCTGTAAATATAGAACTCCCATTGTCAACTAACCAGACTAAAATGATGCAAAACTATGGATGCAGACAATTGGGTTTTAGGAACTGTAAATGGGTCTGGGAAATGAAACAAAAAGAACCAAGAAGGAAGACAAAGATTAAAACTTTAACGACTTACAAAATATAACTTTGAGAAAGATGTTTACTTCTTTTTCCCCCTTCTCTAACTGGTGAGAGTCCAAATGCCGACAGTTGAAATGAGAACGCCAATGAGATTAGAGAGACTGTCAATGTAAGAGCTAGGATCAATACGACGTCGGTTTGGACGAAGCCTAGATTTTTGCCCTCGTGAAGGAAATGTAAAGGGGAAATTACAAAACAAGTCAATCCATTATTAACAAGTTTACAATCGAATTATCATATTTCAAAAACTTATAATCGAGTGTAATAATCTGGTCATTATGTTATTAAACCTCAAACGGTTGGCTGATGTGTAATATTCTATTCATGTAAAAGCCTAGATTAGTGTTGTTCGATGTCTATGGATTGGTGGTAGGTGAACCCCAGATCTCACCATAAAATTCAAGTCGATCTTTTCATTCGATGCATCAGATCAGATTCTATATGATCTCTACCAAAAGTCATGAAATCACCTCAGCCAGAATTGATATCGTCTATCGTCATATAACTTTCGTCTCGAGATATACTTTTTCTCTCACCAACGACATCTTCTCCATTATTCGGATCATCAAATAAAACTATTAATCTTCGAGAAAAACAAATGACTGCGCCTTTCACCAAGTATAACAAAAACAATTAAAAAAGTTTTCTAACGACACCTTTTAACAATTTTTCGAACTTTTAACAATATAATAATTTGATTGCTACAATCGATTAATTGAAAGACTGAATTGTAATATTTTTATATATAACAACCCAATTATAAGCTTACTAATAGTACAGTGATCCGTAGCCAAATGTAAACTGGATAAAAATGCAAACTTGTTATCCATGGCCAATCCCAAACAGAAGAAACAAAGGCAGAAAACCCAAAACAGATAGCAATAGCAAAAGGAAAAGGGGAAAAAGATGGTGCTCAAAGTATACGCCGATCGAATGTCGCAGCCATCTCGCGCCGTCATCATCTTCTGCAAGTAAATTTCAATTCTTTTACTTGTTTTCAACTATTTTCTGGGTTTTCTCTATTTCTTTTAAATGTTCTTTTTTTGTAAAAATTAGGATGAATGGTATAAACTATGAGGAGATCAAAGTACATATCTCAAAGGGTCAGCATTTAACTTCTGAATTCGCAGGTATTCTTTTTTTTATTGTTATACTGTTCAAATTATAATCAATTATATGTGTTGTGAAATTATTTTATAAATTATGCTTTCATAGGAAAGTAGATATGACATGTTCAATTTTTATTCATATGGTTCTGTTGCAGAAATAAATCCCATGAAACAGCTGCCAGCCATCGTTGATGGAAGGTTTAAGTTGTTTGAGAGGTATTTGAAGAGTATTTCACAGACCCCTTGCTTTTTCCCCTTATTTCAAAGGTTTCCTACAAATTTACTTTATATATATTTTGCAGCCATGCCATTCTGATCTATCTTGCTTGTGCATTTCCTGGAGTTGCAGACCATTGGTAAGTGCAGTTGCCTTCTCTTTCGGCTTACATTCTATGTTACATAATGTTTTGTACAATATGGAGGGGACGGACAGTCAGGGATGGACCGAGGGGGCTTGAAAATTTGAAATTCGTATATTATTTAGAAGTTTTCTATGTATTTTGTATTGAAAATCTATTTTCGCCCCCCCCCCCCCCCCCCCTAAAATTTTATAAGTTCGTCCCCTGACATAAAGTCCTGCATCTGTCCCTGGGGATTATGTTAGTGTCTGTTGATATTGAAGCTTTTTTCGTGCTTATTTGTTGGAGTTCCTTGCGCAGTTCTGTATACTATTATTTATTTACAGTGCTTCATCACTGTTTTCACATGGATAGTTGAATAACATAAGTGGTATGTCCATGGCTTGTGTTATATGGGTGTTAATGCTTGAAGGATCGTATGACACGACCAACTTGCTGGTATATTTGCACTGTATTTTACAGTTTTACTTAAGCCTGTGCTGTTCTAATCAAAGGGTTATCATTATATTTTGGCAGATTTCACATTCGGTTTGAATCTGCAACCCAAGTTGTTAACGAATTTCCTTGTCCTGTTTTAAGGTATCCAGCTGATGTTTCAAGGAGAAGTAGGATACATTCGGTGTTGGATTGGCATCACTCCAACTTACGTCGTGGTGCAGGTGTATAATTAACCCTGAAAAGAATCAAACTACTTAAATAATTGGTGAATGGTTATTGATGGTGTAGGATAATATTGTTAACAGTCTTATTTTATGACTTGTTAGCCCTTCTGGGTCGATGCTATTACAGTAAAAGCATTTTCTCTGGGCAGGCTTTTCAAGCATCAAATTTGTGCACTTCTTTTCCTATTACAGTATTAGACTATCAAAGATGCTAAATTTTCTTCCATTCTTTCTTTTGGAACCTCTCACGTCACTAAATGACTGTGCTTGACTGTGTATGTAAACTCAAATTCGCTTTATCTATGTGGTTTTGTCACCTCCCATCACATATGCTTGGCTATCAGCCATCAGGTTATGCATATAAATATGTTCCCTTCCTTGGGTTAGATATGGCTTTTGAACTTGATTATTCTCTTTTCAGCCCCATATGTTTTCAATACTACGATAGCACCTGTACTTGGCCGTCCGTTGAATCCCCAAGCAGCTGCTGAAGCTGAGACTATTCTGACTTCATCTCTTTCAAAGTTAGAGTCCTTTTGGCTCAAGGGTAATGGACGTTTTCTGCTAGGTGGAAACCAGCCATCCATAGCAGATCTTAGCCTCGTTTGTGAAATAATGCAACTTGAGGTACATTTTTTGTGACATGTTGTTCTTGTCCACATTTCAATTCTTTGTTGTTGCCTTCTCTGGTGGAATATAATATTCTATGATATAGGTTCGAGTTTTCCTCCCATAGGTTACCTCTTTCCTTTAAGACAGTCCCGACTCCTGCACAACCGCTAATAGTCGTAATCAGCTCAACTACAGGAGCAAGCAACTGATCCAGTACATGCGATTGTTTCTTGGATCTTCCATGCACATTAAAATCTGTTCCTTTTTCATATGCATTTTTTTGGGATCATCTCCTTTATAAGCTCCATAAAATAGAATCCTTTTCTGTAATCTTCAGTTATCGTCTGTTTCTTTTTCTATCTTCGTCTTCCCTCATTGACATGCCTAAGCAAAACCACTCATACAAGGAAGTAAAAATGTCAAAGCTGGCATGTTTCCTCCCAGCCAGTTCTCCCGAGTCGTGGTTCTTTTCTTGCTACCATGAAGTAATGGTTTCCTTACATGAAGGAAAATATACACAAATCTGCAAACCTTAACAGTGATATTGATGATTCGTCGAGTTTTGTTACATAGACTTGTCTTCCCTACATTTCAGCCGAATAGGTTGTCATACTTCATCTTTTTTTTAGCTGAGCTCAAAACTAGGTCCCGAGATTTATCTTTCCTTCTGCTCAAAACCTACCTGTAATTTATGACTTGCATTGCTTCAGCTTCCCCTAACATACACAGACTTTTCCATGCATGTACTGAGAAAATCAAAATTATTTGGAAAGACATTGAAATATGATGAGAGTTTCTTGAATTTAGGTTTTGGACGAGAAGGATCGTGCTAGGTTATTGGATCCACACAAGAAAGTCCAGCAGTGGATCGAGAACACAAGAAATGCTACAAGTCCTCACTTTGATGAAGTGCATAAAGTCCTCATGAAAGCCAAAGAACGACTACAATATCAACGGTTAAAGGCAGCAAAAAACGAAGGTGGATCCGACATGAAAAAGCCATTGCCTTCAAGAATGTGAGTGTATTACAATGTATTGATCACCAGATCTGCTGTTTAATCTTTTCCCCTCTTTACAGAGGCTGCAATAATGGATGATAAGCAACTATATTACCTTGTATGAATACAGACATGTTTTACCTATGGGTTATACTGCGAATCCCATGGTAGATTTATGCCAATTGTTGGTTAATGAAATCTATGACTGGGTTTTATTTTTATCTTTTTTTAATCATTTATATGCATTTGTAGGGGTGTAAATGAACAAAGCATTCAAGGAACTGTTCGAGTATGAACAAATTTTTTATATTCGTTTAATAAATAGACGAATACAGATGCGTGTTCGGTTCGTTTATGTTCACGAAGAAGCTCGTTTACCCGATTCTCGTTTTTATTTTGTTTTTCATTTTAAATGTTGGTGAAGATAGTGACTAAATTAAACATAGGGTAAACTTTAAAGTTCAAACTATGAAACATAAGGAGCTTAAGTAGGGACGGAGCCATTAAGGCTTCGGGAGGGGTAATTACCCCCACTCTTGAAGAAATTTTTTTTTTTCATTTTTGTCCCACTATTTAAATTTTTTAAAAATTATTTTTTTTATAACTTTGCTCTCCAATACAAATATTTATAGGTTGACCCCAATCCCAAATTCTGGTTCCATCCTTGAGCTTAAGGACTAGTATTTTAATATCATTATTTCGGCGGATATATAAACGAACATAAATGAACAAGTTTGCGAATGTTAAACAAAAATGAACACGAACTCTGTTTCCATCCACACATATCTGTCCTTTCTCTGTCGAAAATCTCTTCTGGGAAGCTACAGGAAGTTGCTAAATTGGCTCCATTGGACCATTACGTATACCCTGATGCAAGAAATCCCGACCCTTTAATTACCTCTCGCACCTCAAACGTCGACAGATGGCCGTGGTTCATCAGACGTGTAAACAGCTGAAAACTCCGCGTGTCAACACCATCTTCACAAATCCAAGTCTTAAAATTTTTCACAACGCTCCAAAAGGTTCCTGTTTACTTGAAATATGCTCTTTCGACGATATCCAAGTACAATTGCGGTTCCCGCTTCTCTTCTTTTGGGAAAGCGTTTCTCACCGATTTCCAAGCAACCCCTTTTGAGTTTTCCCCGGATTTCTACAGTTTATCTGGTTTCTCAGTCGATCCAAACAGAGTTTCCCAGTTCTCTCGTGGGTAGTTTGAGATTTGATCGTACCATGGCTGCTCAATCCTCCAAGGGATCAATCCATGACTTCACTGTTAAGGTTGGTTTGGGTATAATTTTCAAATTTCACTTCAAATTTGATTTATTATTGTTTTTCTAAGATATGGGTGTTGTGTTTGTTCATCGATTCTTCAGGATGCAAGAGGAAATGACGTTGATTTAAGCATGTACAAGGGCAAGGTCCTCTTGATTGTCAATGTTGCATCACAATGGTACCTCTAAATTTCAATTCTGGGTAACACAGTATATATGTTTTAAGGTTAAATTGTCCATGAACAAGGATATATTGGATTAAATATTTAGATGTTGCTGCTGCACTTTGGCCTTTTTTTGTTCCATTTTTAGCTTAGCTTAGATTCATATATAAGATTATAATTTGCTGATTAAATGTTGATACAGTGGCTTGACCAACTCCAACTACACTGAGCTCAGTCAATTGTATGAGAAATATAAAGATCAAGGTTTGTTTTAGCTTCTTTTAGCTCCATGCTTGTCGATTATGTATCTCTTTTCGGTTTTATGCATTGTTTTTCCGGTGAAGCTCAGGTGTAGAGAGCAGCTAAAGTACCCTGGAATTGTCATTTGATTTATTGATTTCCCCTAACTGCTTATACAATGTTTTGCTTATTTCTGTCTTGGTTCAGGTTTCGAGATTCTGGCATTTCCATGTAACCAGTTTGGAGGTCAGGAGCCAGGGAACAATGAACAGATCTTGGAGTTTGCTTGCACTCGCTTTAAAGCCGAATACCCCATATTTGATAAGGTATACCCTTTGGCTATATATGAATGAAGTTGCTAATTTTTTTGTACCTAAATGTTTCTGGACAACTTGAAGCCGAATGTGATTTAGATCTCCGGTGAAAGGCACCGGTGTGGTGGGGTTTCGTTTCCAAAGATACATATTTTGTGCTCTCAGAAAAGATCAATTACTCTTATAGTGTGGAGTTATCTCATAAGTGAATCTATAACCAGTCTTTTTCAGTCTGTGAAACTCTTTTTATCCTGTTTGCCCCTTTGATGATATGGTGTTCGATATTGCTCGAACCTTTATAAATGCTTCAGCGAAATTATGAAATCGATAGCAGTAGAAGTTAAGTTCTATGATATCAGCTGTTCCCCTCATCTCAACATGGTTTTATGCCATACGGTTGGAGTTGAGTATCATAGAAACCGTCTTCATCGTCCTGTAATTTGATGTACAGGTCGACGTCAATGGCAATAACGCCGCCCCTATATACAAATTCCTGAAGTCTAGCAAAGGTGGACTACTCGGGGACGACATCAAGTGGAATTTTTCCAAGTTCCTGGTGGACAAGGAGGGACGCGTCGTTGATCGTTATGCTCCCACCACTTCTCCTCTTAGCATCGAGGTGAAGACTAATGCCCCGATTGTCCTGATTGTCGATCTTGCCGTTCTTCTTTCATGCATGCCATCACCATTAACTGATAAAGCTCCTAATCGATTGTCTTTGATATTTTTGCAGAAGGATATAAAGAAACTGCTAGGTTGATGTGTTGGGGAGTTTGCTCATCACCTCAGGCTCAGAGTGAATAAAGTAAATACTTGTATGAATAAAATCTAATCCTATAATGCTTCTGTTTTTCCATCTATTAAGATGGGTTGAAATGTACTAGATTTTCAAGTTGGACCCTATAACTTATGGATAAATAATGTTTTTGTTATTATATTTTGACTGAAATTATTTTTTCGTGTATTATATAATATTAACCGAGCTAAATTCAATCGAATAATTATATACAATAAAACATGTTTTTAAATAAATCACACATTATTTAACAAAATAATAAAATTTATTTCAATAAAATGAACTACTCAAATAATATAATGGGGATCATAATCTTAAGTTTCAATAATTTTATATCAATAATAATATTAGATTCCATGAATAAGAAGTCAAAGGATAAATATAAATATTGTTCTATGGTTGGTAAATTACAGAAAATCTAAATTCAGAGATTTTTCTCTCTCAAAATTCATTTCATGATTTTTAAAAAGACAAATACTGCATATGATTTTTAAAAGACAAATGCTCATTCATATAAATTATTTAACAGTAAAATAATAATAAATTATTTAACAGTAAAATAATAAAAAATATATATAAACAATTCAAAAATTTAAATGATTAAATTAAAATAATTTTAAACTCCATCAGTTATAAAATTAGGGATGTGCATTTTACTCGGACTCGACGGGTTTCGACTCGGCCCGATCGGGTCGGATTTTTTAATAAAAAATCGGGGCCGAGTTAAGTTTTTGTTAATGATAAACTCGTGTCCGGTTCGGTTTTAGGGTGAAAAATATTCGACCCGATCCGGGACTAATACTGTAATTTTCTCTTAAATTTTTTAGGAATATTTATAATAATATCCTCTCTATATATTTTATAATTAATTCCTTAAAATTGATTTTTTATTTATAATTTAGTCCTTTATTTATAATTTAGTCCTTTAAATTATTTTTTTTACAATTAAGTCTTTAAAATTAATTTATTTTATATAGGTCGAGTCGGAGTCGAATTTAATAGTCGAATTTAGTATAT
This sequence comes from Hibiscus tridactylites, assembly GCA_958450335.1. NCBI lineage: Eukaryota > Viridiplantae > Streptophyta > Magnoliopsida > Malvales > Malvaceae > Hibiscus > Hibiscus tridactylites. The sequence continues at coordinate 110,156,672 of OY288265.1, read as the reverse complement.
TTATTTTTGGATCGGGTCGAGTTTTTTAATAAATATGCTCAGGTGCGGGTTTAGGATGTTTATTTTCGGGTCGGGTTCGGGTGAGCCAAAACCCCGGCCATTGACATCCCTATATAAAATAGGAGTGGTAGGTGTGAGAAAAAAATTCAATAGTGAAATATGAAATTTACCTAAAATGTTAACGTGGGGTATATCAAGGATGGAAATTCGTACACGTGTAAACAGATCGAAGCATAAGATGTCGAAACACTAAATAGCATGTTTCATGGTGCTGAGCGAGAATCCAGACTTTTATTTTTATCGTCCTTCTCTTTCCAACTTTTACTCTGTAACAAAAACAAGCATTACTCAATGGCAAGTCAAACAACAGAAAACCCAGAATCCGTCTATGATTTTACTGTTAAGGTTGCTCTCTTTTTCCTGCTTTAATCCTTTTATGTACACTGTTTAAACTCTTCATTTACCCTTTTGAGCAATTCTGGAAACAGAAGCCAAAGAAAGAAATCAAGGGAAAGTAGAAGTTAGCCATGTTTTTTTTTTGTTGTTCTTTATAGATAATGAATTGGTAAATTTTGATAGTTTCTCGCCTCCTTTTTTGTATGAAAATTGATGCTAAAGGCAGAAACTTTGGGTTTGTTTAGTTATTGTTGAAGGGCACTGGGAAGAGGGAAACATGAACTATATGCTTGCCTGAGATATCAGTCTTGAAATCATGCTCTTTTTTTGTATGAAAATTGATGCTAAAGGTAGAAACTTTCTCAGTTTCTTAATGCTTAATTCTTCTAAGAATGATTTTTTTAATTTGCTGAGATTCTATTTAGCATAAGATGGAAAAGAAGGTAATGAAATTAAATGGTAGTTTTCTGCTTTGAATTGCAGTTGTAATTGGTATCCTTTTTGCTTCCATTTGACAGGATGCCAAGGGAAATGATGTGGATCTCATTATTTACAAAGGGAAAGTGCTATTGATTATTAATGTTGCTTCCAAATGGTATCTTCTTTCTATTTCTCTGACCAATACTGGATTGTGTTGTATTTGCAACAGAGCCAATTTATGATGGTTTATAGCCTAGAATTTATCTGTCCTTTGCTCCAAAATCCTTGTTCTTTCTTAGAACAATTAGGAAAAAAATTTATGATCCTCTCTTTGGTTATTTTGTGGCAGCGGAATGACAAACTCGAACTACACAGAACTGAATCAATTATATGAGAAGTATAAAGGACAAGGTTTGCATTTTGAGCCTCGGGAGTTTGCCTCGTACCTTCTGTATTGCCATCATTAGAAAAAATTACAAATCCTGCTTCGAAAGATATATGGACATAGCATTGTTAGCACAGACTCAAATCTGCATTGTTTTGTACAAGGTTTCGAGATTCTGGCTTTTCCATGCAATCAATTTGGAGAGGAGGAACCGGGGTCAAATGATGAGATTTCGGAATTTGTTTGCACCCGCTTCAGATCAGAATTTCCCATCTTTGACAAGGTAGCTAAATCAATGTTGTACTTGCTTTACTGTTGAAGTTAGTAAAAACTTGGTTATTTTTGCCACAATTATTGGTTACTACATCCCACTGCTCATAAATTTAGCAGGTCCAAACTTCATAGGTTTTTTCACCATGATTCGTATAGTGGATGATCTACCCCGGTTGGCATAGTTTAGGCACAAATTTGATAACATGAAGAACCCTGCTTATGAACCATATGCATATTGTGCAAATTTTTATTGAAGCACTTCTTGCTGTTTTGGTATTAGATTGAAGTAAATGGTGATAATGCTTCCCCACTGTACAAGTACTTAAAGTTAGGGAAATGGGGAATTTTCGGAGACGATATCCAATGGAACTTTGCCAAGTTCTTGGTCAATAAGGATGGCCAAGTTGTTCATCGTTATTACCCGACCACTTCCCCACTTAGTCTTGAGGTGAAACCATCTCTTTTTTCCCCAGTTCTCATGCTTAAAAGTTCAATTTTGGCATTTTATATTGAGGTATGGTTATCATAAAGTGAATTTGATCTTTGGATGTATATATTATGGCGTTACTGCAGTATGATATAAAGAAGCTATTGGAATGATGAAAAGCTGTCTGGTTAATGCTGAGAGATGAAGGCTAGACGGACCAACCAATCGAAATGTAAGCTTAAAATATATGTTACCATACATGAGTGTTTATTCCAGGTTTGTAAAACTTGTATTGTGGAGTACTATGTTAGAACTATGTTTAACAAGACCAAATTCACCAGCTTCTTTGATGTGTGCTGACAATTCACTTGTTTTACATATTTTGTTCATCTAAACTTGAAATGCTGCAGAATGCAGATAATAATGGTTGGATTTCACAGTTGAACAAACAATGCACCCTTAGCCCTACCCTCCACCCAAAGCTAGAGAAATAGAGACTTTGTTACAATCTAAGCTAGCAGAATGTAGTGACTAGTGATCATCCTCGCATCAGGTCAATATCTCCGGGAGGGTTTCTCAGACCAACCGGCCGTGAACCAGGCCAAGCACTCATAGGAGGGGGAGTGAAATGTTGAGTCGAAGGTGCACTGGTTGGCATAGTTGTTTCACTGCAGAATTGGGGCATGGAATCCTTTCCTTTCGGGCTAGCCTGTTGTTTGTTCTTAGTTTTAGATCCCCCATAAACAAAACTGCACACCACCAGCTGCAGAAAGTGTATATAATACCTTAGAATCATACGCATAGCCTACACGATCTGGGCCACAGTTATATTCCAATGACATACCACACCCCTATTCAAGCTCACCCACTCATGCAAATAACTGGAATTTGGAGAAATAAAAAGGATACCTGAACTGGGCTTGATGCAATCAGTGTTGTAACCCCACCACCTATGATATGACCGTCATGAGTAGAAAGAGAAGCACTTATGCCGCCTGTTCGACTGCGTGGTCCACCATCCTCGGCAAGCAAGTAAGAACCAGACAAGCATAATATCTCGAAACGACCCTAAGAAAAGCTAAAACAGATCAAATAAGTTCCCACCATGCTGCACAACTATCAACAGAAGCTCAGAAAGCTAAATAAATAAACAAAATGGAGAAAAATCCAGACATTACATGATTTTAAACAAATCTAAACATAACATGACAGTTCCATTGGCAGAACTCAAAAATGCATTATTTGGGAATCGGAAGAAGTCATGACATAAAAATTTCCATATTTTACTTGAAGAAAAGCCAAAGGATTGTCAAAGTGCCACAACCTCATATGTCATCGTAGGAGTAGAGGATGCGGGTTGCCGTAGAGTTACCGAGGAAACTGTACCACTGCCTGATAAAATGCAGACAGCTCTTGGCCTTTGTTGTGAGAAGGACAACATTTTCGCTACAATATCCTGTAAAAGAATATAAAATTTGCACATTCCATATCAAAATAAAGTTCTACATGATTAGGAAATTGCTGATGCTATTTGCACCTATATCATATAACTAAACACATAATGTTAATTTGGAACGGATACTGCGGCCAGTGTTCCTTCTATACCAATTCATAAGAGCTCATGTTTAGTTAGAGTGGAGAAACAAACTCAGACTCACACAGTTCAAAGTGGAAAACAGTCATTCCACTGCATGAAGTACTGTGCCAAAGTTGCATTATGAATAGATCAGTGCCTTTTTGAACAAGTTGTCTCTAAGGTTTACTCACCACTAAACAAATTAGTCAATAAAAGCTGGTTCAAAAGAGAGCTTCAATATTTATAACAAGAAACAACAATAGAGCAGTGTGGGCTAGTGTGCAAATGTACAAATGTAGAAGCCTTCTTATATCCTTTTCTAATTCCTACAACCTTAACAACACCTGTTGGATACGGCATGTTTGTAATCCCGGTGTGTGTATAAATATAAACTGCATGGGCTTAAGTGTATTATGATAAGGATAGTCGAGAATATTTCCCGACCATCAGTCTTCTTACTCTCAAAAATTCATATGGAGGAAATCAGAATTTCACCCACATTAAAGCAACAAGAACTACAAGCTCCAACCAAATCCTAGAAATCAAACATGACAGGCCCAAATCATCTAACACAGCAGCTATGCTATATTAAAAAAAATGTTCTTATAGGCATATTTAACTGCAAAACATGCAAGTCCCAGATCGATTCAGTTTGTACTAAATGTGATATGAACTGGAAGGATGTGATTTACTTCTCCAATTCCAACAGTAACAACATGAGGAGCAAAGGCCAGCCCGGCTGAACTGTTCATCCATTCACCTATCAGAAACAACAGAACAGTTAAAGACAAATCCCGAAAGCAGTAGCATGTATTCACAACACAGATAGTTATAAAAGCATCTCTAATTCCAAGAATTCTAACCATATGTTACAATTTCTTACTAAAACAGATTATCTACATTCCAATTCAAACACCAAAATGCAACAAAAATCAAACCTAGAGTTGCTAATTGCTGCTTCCTCCCAGTCCCAGGAGGCCTTCCTTTCTTTCTTTTTTGGCCAGAAGCATCTGATCCTGAAGAAGGCTTAGGCTTAGAAGGCAAAGGCAAAAGTCCCAATGAAACCTGGCCATCAGGAGCATACTTCCGGGGCCTCCCTCTCTTCTTCTTAACCGGCTCCCCCAAGGGCACCCCAGAGGGCACACCCTTGTCAATACCATGAGGAAAACTGACATTTTTAGGCTCCCCTGTAACTGTTGAACCAATGTTAGACTGAAGCTGAACCTGGGGATTAGATGAGGGCCTGAACCCTGGTTGAGAATAAAATGCAGCTACACTAGTGTGTGTCACTGAACCAGAACTAGGCCCACTAACTCCTCTATGAATATAATAAGGAGCTGACCCGCCTGATAATGCCATAGCTTCTCTCCCATCCATGCATTTACTACTGAGAAATTGATCACAATTTAAGGAGAGAAAGACTGGTTTATTTTTTTTATTTATTTGGTACCAAAACTTTGCGTGTACTTAAAGCCTTTTAACCCCAAAATCAAACTGATTCAAACTTGCAAAACAAAATAGTAGTTTTTGAGAAAAGGGTGTTACCCTGGTTTTAACTAAAACAAGTAGAGAATTTGAAATCTCTGCTTCAAAGGAATCCCCTTTTTAACCATAAACCTTATAGAGCAAAACATAAAGATTCTCAAAGATGGTGTTTCAGGGTTTCCTTATAAATTAATGAAATCTAAGTACCCCAAGGAGTAGCGGTTGAATCTTTTCAACCTTAAAACCCCATTATTAAAAAAGTTAACTCTTGAGCAAGCTAAAAAAACAAGGATGCTGAGTATGAACTGTGAAAAGCTCAAAACCCCAGACAAATTAGAAGCTTTTAAGAAACTTTAGCACTCAGGGCCATGAATTCATCAAGAAAAACAAAACCCCAGATTTGAAAGCCTAGGGTTTTGTAAGAGAAACCAGAAATGCAAGAAGAAAGGAACTGAAAAAAGAAGAGAAAGTGAGGGTAAACAAAAGACAAAGGAGTGAAAAAGGAAGAGCTTTTGAATCAAAATGTATCAAGCAGAAGCCCTTTCTCTTTTCCTTTAAACTAAAAATTGAAAACAGAACTTATTGGGGGATCTTACTGTTTAGTAAAGAGTCAAGTGGGGGTGTTAGTATTCTGACCAAAGACCATTTCTAGAAAAGAGTTCAAGCGATGGCCTTGGGAGGGAGGGTAAGTGACCCACAAAAAGTACCCCAAAAAGACACCCATTACAGTGTGTTTGTCCTTATCAAATTCCCATTTTTCTTAGTGCAGAGTAGCTGTATTTATTTTTGTTTTGTTTTATTTTTTTCACTCTGTTTGAATGAGTGTGTCTGCTTGCAGTTTGTTGCTTTCGGGTTTGCCATACAGTCTTTATTACTCTGATTAAGCACTGAGCCAATGAGCCAGAAAAGAGTCGAGATGGTCAAGGAATCTGACTCTAACAAGGGAAGGGTGGGGATGGGGTGGGGGGAAATAAATTTTATTCATTTTTTAAAATTATTCAGTAAATTAACGAGATTGGTTCAATTGTTAAGCAGCTTAATATTGCTTAAGCAAGTTTTGAATTCGAACCTTTGTGTATATAGAACATTCTCGTTAGAAGACTTATCCACCAAAATCAGGTGTACAACGCAGATCGGTTCAGATTAGTCCGAGCAAAGTCTTAGAAAACCTAAACGGTAAAAAGAATCATGTGAATGTGATGTAACCAAGGTACTAGTTTTGGTTTCACAAAGCAAAACAACAGGGAAAATGGTGTTGGTCTTCTTTTGTTTCATTGTTTTGTTTGACTCATTTATCATTACCACATTCAGACCAGTCTACACCAGCTCTAATTTTGAATGCCGGGTGCTAGACTCTACTCCTTTGATTTCCCATACCATTTTTCAGTCCATTAACTTAGGTATAAATATACATATTGTTACGGAGCCATTAACTTCTTTCCAAAAAATATGTCAGATAAAATGTGCAGCGCTATCATTTATATATTCTAAGACAACGTGACAATATAATCTAGTATCAAAGAGAAGATCTCTCACCCCTTGAGATTCATTAGCTTATTTACCCACAAATATAAGACAAATTTTCCCATCAAGCAACTAGCCAAAGTAATAATGTTAAGCAAAAACCATGCATCCAAATCCTCCCAATTGTTTATATGATCTTTCTGGTTCTCTCCCCCTTCACAAATTTGAGGCCTTGAAAACGAATCAAGAGTTTAGTGGGATGAGACGCTACTTGCTAGGGATGTTTAAAAATATTTAACTCATATGACCCGACATGTAGATCCTATTGACTCAATTAAATTTTTTTGGTAGTTTATTTAAAAAAAATCAACTCCCATGTTGGGTATTCGGCCCGCTATTTCTCATATCGGGCCCGAGTCACAAAATTCCAACTTTTGGAGTACCCGACTACCAGGATGTATTTGAAATTAAAAAAATTTATTATTAAACTAATAAATACATATTTTTATTATATCAAAAAATACATATTTTTATATTTTATATTAAGCTAATAATATATTTTTATATTTAAAAAATACATATTTTTTATATTCGGGTACCTAATTACCCGATTTTGCGGGTACCTGCAACATTCGGGTCTCCAATTAACGGGTACCCGACCAACCCGGGCCGGGACATGGGTCGGCCGAACTACTACCCGAATACTCGGGTACCCAGATTTGATCACCGCTCTTTCAAGTAAAGTTAGGAGTTTGAATCATGACATTGTGAATGAAGAAAAATGGGTTGGAGGGTCATTTTTATATTAAGCCTTTATAAATTCGATCCAGATTAGTCGACCAATGAGTCGAATACTAATAGTTAAAAAAACGAGTATTACCCCAAAATGACCCGCTTCCAAATATAACTGATTTTCTTTTATCTTAAATAAACCATTAAAGATGGACTAAAACTACAAGAAATCAACACCATATGATTAAAAACAAGAGCACGCACGAAATTACTCTAATAAAAAAGTGCATGCATGTAGAGTTCTAGTAATATACCCACGAAACAGTGGCCGATCCACAAGGCTTTGGAAGGGAGCAAATACACCCCCATTTTTAGGGAATTTTTTTAGTGTTAAATTTTGTCTTTAAAAAAATTAATTTATAATGTATAAGTGAACAAATAAAAAGCTGCATCCTTATTTAAAAAAAAGTTATTTTAAATTCTATTCTTAAATTCTTATATCCGCTACTGTTTCGAAAGGGTAAAAACTTGGATCAACCGCCTTTTTTGAATAGTCTAAAGCGATATTAATTTGAGTCTTTTTTGATAAAATTTATCTATTTTTTTACTGAATTATTTGTTGGGTTTGAACTGAATTAGTGTATAATCTTATATAAACACTTGCTACATTGTCGTTAGACGAACGCTATTTATAATAGATAAAACGTAAAGGGTCACGAAAATCTTAATATATTTATGACAATATTGTTAGACAAACGCTATAAATAAAGTTTTCAATCATTTTATGTGCGGAAGTTTAATAAAAGAAATTAGTGAAATGATTATTTAATTTAAATAATGGTAATGCAATTAATGAATGAAAAATTAGAATATCGTTAATTTTAGCTCATAATATATAAGTTCAAACGGCCTCTTCACCAACTTATTATAATTCATATATATATATATATATATATATATATTGAATATGCTGATGTGATGCAAGGGTAGACATCTGTTCAACGACGACACATATAACAAGTATTATTAGTGCTTGAATTCGAGTCCCAAAAGATAATGAACATCTACCTTTACCATTAGGACACAATGAAATGAGCATATATATATATATATATATATAATTCAAATGCCATGAGTTGAGAGCCCAAATTTTGCAAATCATTAGAAGGTCATAGTCGCGATATGTGTGCACACCAAGAATGGGAAGACGAGGCCCAACTCGTGGGCTAAAATAATAAAAAAAATATTATTTTTCGTTGTTTTTTTATGACTTAACACTAAAAAATTAAATTTTAAGCACCAACCTTAAATTTAAAATTTAAAATTTTACACCTTATACCCTAAAAATATCATACCCAAATTTTCCTAAACTCTAACCACAAACCATAACCTTAAAGCCTAAATTCTAAACCCTAAACCTACTTTTTAATGTGAGACATAAATAATGGCACCAAAAAAGGCAGAAAATTTTTATTCGGCTAAAATACTCCGTTAAAATTTTTAATTTAGATAGAGGTGGTCCGGTGGATCAATGGTAGAGCCTGGTAACCTTGACACTCTATATTTTTGGAGAAATTAAATTTATATTCTTTAACTATTTTAAAATTTTTAATTAGATTTCTTTAAATTTGTTAGAATTTCTCATTAAGACTTATTTTTTAAATATTTTTAAGGTTTGATGTCAAAATAAGTGTTCAAACTATAATATTTTTTTTTAGTTGTTTAAACTTTTTTTCCTCTTTTCAAGTGCCCAAATTATATCTTTTAGTTAAAATAAATAACCCAATTAACCTTAAAATGTGTAAAAAAATAATAGTTTAACCTTAATGAGAATTTCTAACAAATATTAAAAAAATTAACACAAACTTTTAAAAAAAAAATAGACCTCTAAAACAAAATTTATAAAACCCAGCCGTGTGAATGATTGAGCAAACATCCGCCGAGGTTTAATTGTAAAGGGACCCCCCGTGATTGGCTTATTTGTCATTATCTACCCAATGCTATTGCTATCAAATAGCAATCAAGTATTTTTCATTCCCTGTTTTTTCCCTGTAATACGAATCCTAATAATTAAAAAACAAAATAGTGTTGAGATGGGAGAAGATACTCCTTGAATTGGGTCCTACCTCACTTGATTTGGATTTTATCAAAATCCTTTTGATTAGTTGAAATATTCTAATGATTTTTTTTTTAAATATGCTGGTGCGATGCAAGGGTAGCATCTGTTCAACTTTCTTAGTCTTTTCAAAGACGGCACACACAGCATGGCATAACTGGTGCTCGAACCCGGGTCCCAAGAGATGATAAACATCTACCTTTGCCACCAGGACACAAGGGGATGAGCCTAATGATTTTTTTTTTCAATTGTACGTGATGTTAGGTCATTTGATCTTGTCAATAGTTACGGTATACGATTAAAATTAATCAATTTGTTGTTAAAATAAATAAAATAATACTAATAAATAGACTAAAAAAGAAAATATTGTCATCATAGTAAAGGTGTCCATTGTTCATGATCCGAATTGAAGTCCGATTACAACAATTTTTTAAGTCCAGGTACGGGTCTGACACACTCATAAATTATAATATTCATTTTTTTAACTTAAAAATAATAAAAATATAAATATATGTTACTCTAATATCTATATATTTTTTGTTTAACCGTTGATATTCGACTCACTTGTCAACTATTTCAAATTGAATTTTGTATAAATCTATTATGAGGGTGACTCTTTCAACCTAATTTTCTTCATTTACAATGTTAGAATTGAAATCCCTAATATTGTTTAAGAGACCTAGTGCACATGGACATGTCACTTGATACATGAATAAGTCTAGTATCTAAATAACTTGAATTAATATATATATATATATATATATATATATATATTTATAACTATAATTAAATAAAAATATATTAAATTATTTATTTTTCAAAAATGTAGGACTACGAGTTGAAAATCTCCGTCCATAACCAGTCCGAGCGGGATCAACAAACTCGACGACGGATCACCTGGCTAATGAACAAGTTTACCTCATAATGATCGTATTTATTAATAAAATAATTTATTAAGATAATTTATTTTAAAACTTAACTATTTTTTAAAGGAGAGCCTCGTTAAAATTTAACTATAATTTATATTTTTATAAGGTAAAATTAAAAAATATAATCTATTTTGTTATTACTTATTGCATGAAATTGGATGACTATTAAATTTAAACGTGATGTAAAATTTCTCAAACTTTTTTTTATCGTTAATCCAAAATTTCATTAACTACAAAATGTCTTTTATTTCTACAGTTGAGATCATTATAACTAAGGTAAAGTGTACAAATGGTCACTAAATTATATCTAAAAACACAAAATAATCATCAAATTTTTAAAAGTTACATAATAGGTATTAAACTTTAGTTTTTAATATAAAATAATCACTGTGCCGTTAGCTGTCGTTAAGTGGGTGACATGACAGTTACAAAATTTTGAATAATAGAATATTTAATTCGATCCATATTGACACATTCAATCAATATATTCCTAATTTAACTCTTATTATTGATGTCTAAATTTACTATATATATAAATTTTAAGGACTAAATGTGTTATTATAGAAATTTTCGTAACTGTCACGTCTTTCAGCTAGCAACTGATTGTGGTTCAATGACCATTTTGTATCAAAACTTAAAGTTTAATGCCCAATATGTAACTTTTGAAAGTTCAATGATCATCTCGTATTTTTTAAGATAATTTTGTAATCATTTGTGTACTTTACCTTTAATTAATTAATAACAATAACAACGTTAAGTATCACATTAGCAACATCAACACCCATGTATAACATTTAAATTTAATGTAATGTTTTTTAATTTTATGTTTTTAAGAGTTTGGTTTCCTCTATTACTTTTAAATTTTATTATTATATTTTAACACGTGATTTCATTTAAATTCAAGTTTTACAATTAGTATTAGCATTAAGATTGAGGATGATTATTTAATCTTAACTCGACTGTATAATGTCGTTTTTTAAAAACAAATTTGAATCGGGTCATTTTTAACGATATATCAGGTTTAGATTTATGGTGAAAATACTTGATCCAACCCGATCTAAAATAGTAGTATAATTTTATTTTAAATATTTAAGGATAATTATTATTATCTCTCTTCATGTACTTTCAATTATCTCTCTAATTTGTCGAATTAAAAAAAATGAGATAATTACTATAACGTCTCTCTAAAATTTTCAATGAACTCCTTTTTTACCATTTAAAATGAAAATAATATTTTTTTATTTGTATCGAGTCATTCATGTCGGAGATTACCCTAAATTTTGAGTCGAATTCAAAACGAATAGAACATCATCAAATGTCTGATATAAATTTAAGTGGATGTTTCAAAATTTTGGGTCGAGGTGAGGATCAGGCAAAAACTGACTCGACCCGTAAACATGGGCGGAGCCAAGTATAGAATGGAGTGTTTGATGACACCCAATTTTTTTAAAAAAATTTCCCTATATAATTTGTATATAAAAATTAAAAAATTATATATAAATCACACCACTTTTATAAATAAAATGACACCCTTTAAAATAATTAAACCTGTTTAAATACCGTTGAAAAATTAACACCCTTAAATGAATTTCTGATTCCGGCGTGCTCATAACCTTCCTAAGTAGGGTAGATAGAATAGATGAAAGCAACGGGCAACTTGTATACAATGAATATGAATTGGCCAATAAATATTGCTATGATTGAGGGGTGTTTTGAAGATTACAAAAAATTAATAAATAATTTTGTAATCCATCCATTTGTAGAATATTGTTTTATTTATTTCAGCTTTCATTATCGGTTCACTTATTTAACACAATTAACATTACTCACATCAACTTCAGTTCAATGGTCCTTTTCCTTTTCAAACTGTTAAGCACGCGTTAATAAACTAGCCTTAATCTCACCAAATTTACTTAATCTAATATCTAAACTTTTCTTCAAACCACGTTAGCATGTGAATTTGAAGAAAAAAAGTTTATAATTTGCATTGGTATAAAATTTCACAACTAATTAAATTATTGACACGACACTTGATCAAAATATTAATGATATTATGTATTATGTGTCATTATCAGTGACAGATTTAAAAATTCAAAAACAATGTTTAATTTTTGTTTCTTTCAAAACGAGTATGCAAAATTATTATTAATTTTACTTTTATACATTAAATTATATTTTAAAGGAAAAAATTCTTTCTAATTTAAATTTGTTTCAGAACAATAAGATTTAATTGCTCCTCTATAAAGTCAGTTGCATTCGCCCCTGGTTGAAATGTATATCACTATTAACTTTGAGTGTCAATTTGAGAAATTTTATAAGTTAAAGAATCAATGTTGTCAAAAATATTAAGCTCTCACCTATGGAATTTATTTGTTTTTGCTAAATCTAAAGAATAAGTATAAATAAAATATATTAAAATTTAAAATAAAATATAGCCAAAGATGGTTAACTGTTGTAGTAGGCTGGTTAACTATAATGAGATGACTACAATATTTTTAGACATTATCATTTGATTGTACTAATAACATAACATACAATCTACAGATTAATCGATGTAGTATGTTAGTTAATCATAAACCTACGGTCTTTATATTAAATATGATGTGTGATAGTATTATATCTAATTATATTGATATATTTTTAGCAAAAAAAATTTTGGTAAATTAAAATTATTAAGTTGACATATAAAGAATTTTAACTTTGACCCACTGTTACATGATAGTTAAAATTTCACTATTTATTTACGATTTTTTTGTTCAACCTATTTATTTACGATTTGTACTTTATGAAGAAAAAATATAATTTTTTAATAGAAATAGAAATATATATATATATATATATATATATATATATATATATATAATTTGTACTTTATGCTTATATACGAAGGGCTTGAGTTTTCAAATAAGAGAGAGAAAAAAGGTCCATTATGGCTGCCTCTATGATTTTACACCTCGAAAAAAAATATCAGTTCCATTATGCATATTTTCAATAATTTATAAATAAAAAGTTTATTTATCAGTACAATGCGTTAATGAAATTGTAATTAAAGTTAGTTTACAATTAAAATTAGTTATTGTATAGAAAAAATTCGATACACAAACTGATCAAATTTTAAGCTATATAGATTTAGTTTTAGGTTCAAGTTGTAAAATTTAGAATTTATTATTAAAATTTACGATTTAGAATTTAGAATTTAGAATTTAAATTTCATATTGTATAGTTAAAATAAAAAGAATTGTGTATTTTTTTACGCATTGTATATCAAAATAATAATTTAATACAAATTTAATTATTAAATAAATTTTAAATGCAATTTAATTATAATATAAAATTTAAATATAGTGACTTAAAATTATAAAATAAAATTAATTTGTTGTTAACTCATATAATAGAACATAGATTTAAGCTTTTATCAAGACACTATCATTTGACTTTTAATAGACAAAAATATGATAATTTATATTTAAATTTTCAAAGGAGAAAATGGGGTGGGCAAATTAATTGTGGCCTTGTGGGGACTTATAAGCGTGGAGAAGAGGTCATGTCGGTGGAAAATAAATAAAAAGGAAAAAAAACTGAAATTTCTTTAATTTTGATTTTAAAGTTGAATAATTTTCCATATTATCTAATCAAATCAAAATTCGAATCTCTCTCAAGAAATTTCAATTTAGAGATAGAGAGAGAGGGAGAGTTGATTCAGTTTCTTCTCAAAAAGTTGCTTTTTCTCCCCTTTCTTTTCTTGTTTGTATTATTTAGCTTTGATTGAGTAGAGGAATTGTCTCGAGATTACAGAGAAGTTGAAGTTTTACGAAGATAAGCTTTCATTGACTAGAACGGGGAAAGTGAGTTGACTCACTGGAGAACTCGCTTCTGCTAAAGGTAACGTTATTATTTTGTTTCTCTTATTTCGTTCGGTTGTTTGGTTGATGAGGAAGTTGCGCTAATGAAAAAAAAAAAGTGTTTCGAAAATAGTGCTGAATTGAATTAAATGATTATCTTGTTTCGGTGGATTGGAATGGGAAATTAAGCTTAGTGAAACGGAATAGTTTTAACTTGGATCAATAATTTGATTGTAGGTTTTTTTACTCGTACTGGAGGAATAGAATTGAATGCGACATATAAGATTCGAATCCTTATCTTTAGCTTCATTTTCTTTTTTATGGATATCTGAAATGGAATATTGTAATCCAACTTGTTATTGTTGCAAGTCAACTGGGGGTTTGCTTTTAGCAGCATTTTGGAATATTAAGGATTTTTATTTAACTTTGATTCAGTGGAAAATTACTTGGTTGAAGCTTGTTTGTGAAGCTGAACGTTGACATTGAAACATATAAAAAAGTTTGGCGAACTTTAGACCCTCAATCGGTTTGTTAGTGTTAGAGGAGATTCATCAAGGTATTGGGATGGGGTGTGGGTGTTCGAAACTATCTGCATGTTGTTGGAGTTCGGATCAGAGTGGATTAATTCCTGAAGCTGATAATGCTGGTAAGTGTGAATAATAGTTCTGGTTATTGGTTATGCTAATAGACACTGGTTTTAATACTAAATTATGTTGTTTTGTAGAAAATGAAGACAAGGGTGAAGTTGATGGTTTTCCTGCTTTCCGTGAATACTCAATTGAAACACTCAAGATGGCCACATCTGGATTTGCCATGGAGAATATAGTTTCAGAACATGGTGAGAAGGCGCCTAACGTAGTTTATAGGGGCAAGTTGGAAAATCAAAGGCGTATTGCTGTTAAACGATTTAATAGGTCTGCATGGCCTGATGCCCGGCAATTCTTGGTAAGCGAATGCTAAATGTATAGTAAGTAGATTGTTTCTTGATAAACGATTTCCTGTAAGTCACCCCTTAATTGCTCATGTGTGAAAGATGCAAGAACAGAGTAAGAGGAGAAGTTTCTCTATTTGCATTAGACATTGAACTTATGAAGTTAAGTTCTTGAGGGTTATTGTCCTCTTTGAGGGAATTGTCTCTTTCAGTTAAGTCGCGGATATGTACTATATGCACGCATATGTCTAATGTCTTTTAATTGTAATTGTAACCTTTAAGAACACTTGTTCTAACTAGAGTCTGTCTCTTCCTGTTGTTATTAAATTTATTGTGTCAAAATGGCTGCAATTATAAGTTTGCATTATAAAGCTTGTAGCCTCTAACTTTAGCTACTATAACTTTAGGAAGAAGCAAAGGCTGTTGGTCAGCTCCGGAACCACAGGTTGGCGAATTTACTTGGTTGTTGCTGTGAAGGTGATGAGAGGTTACTTGTTGCGGAATTTATGCCCAATGACACATTGGCAAAGCACCTATTCCATTGTAAGTTCATGCTTGGTTCCCTTGTTTCAGATTTAGCACTTAGTTTATATATTTAGTTTCCGCCTCTCTATTTGAACAGCTGCCTTATATGGTCCAAATGAATCTAAAACTTGTCAATATCTGCTGAATTATGGTTCTTTCCTATCAAGTCATTAGATTTTGATTCTTTCATTCTCTATATCTCAATCGTCATAATAAATGCTAGTTTAAACTTACCTTATTATTGAACTTTGGGTTTTCAGGGGAAGCACAGCCAATGAAGTGGGCAATGCGACTAAGGGTTGCTTTGCATCTTGCAGAAGCTCTAGAATACTGCACCAGCAAGGGACGTGCCTTGTATCATGATCTAAATGCTTATAGAATAATTTTTGATGATGTAAGTATGTTGTTTATTTACTTTTCCATCCATTTTGATATTAGTATTATCCATTAGTTATGCACATTAATTTCAGGAGGGGAACCCTAGACTTTCATGCTTTGGTCTGATGAAGAACAGTAGAGACGGGAAAAGTTATAGTACAAACCTGGCATTTACTCCTCCTGAGTATTTGCGGACAGGTGCTTATCTTCTTTAACAAGCAATTAGCCTCTTAAATGTATGCTAATCTTTTTTACTAGCAGAATATTTGGAACTTAGACGGTTCTATTTATGAGCTAGGCTGTTGATTGTTGAATGTCCATGAAGTAAACTTTGTTAGGAATTAATCAGGGTGTTAATATATTATTTCTGCATGTGACTCTCTTTTTTTCCTTTTATTTGGTTATTTATGCAATATGTTGTAGGTTAGTGGACTACATATAGAGAATTGCTGTTTTTCTTGTTGGTGCAAGTAATTTTTTTTTGTGTCGTTATCTGTTGATTTAGATGACAAGCAGATTATATAGAAGAAGGTATCTGTTCTTGAGGTGATACTGCATAACATCTTTTGATTTCCTTTCCTTACCAGCTCTCAAATCTTGTCAAGCTTAAGCGACAAGTACTTAATCAGAGGACAAGAGGAGAACCTGTATATGTTGATACTGCAAGTTAGCATTGTGATAGAATTCAGTTTAAATATTATTTATACGGGGCTGCAAATATGCACATGATCCTTATAGATGTACATGTGATAACATCTGTTGTTCATTCTTACCACTGGAGTTGTGTGGTTCTATTAACTTTTACATCCATTCTTAATGTACTTACACTGTTCACCTTTTTTGGGATGGTTTAGTATTCCAAATTATTTTTGTGTTTTGCTCTTATGCAGGAAGAGTAACACCAGAAAGTGTAATGTATAGTTTTGGAACCCTTCTGCTTGATCTTCTCAGCGGAAAACATATTCCTCCAAATCATGTAAGTATATCAGGGACTATCCTGATGCAGTAGATTTATTGCAGAATCATGTTTGATGTTTCTTTATATTATCTTCCTATGGAGTTTCATTAGTCCAACATGAAGAGCCACAATTGGTGATTTAGGATAGTGCTTGTCAATCTTAGGTTTGTAAGTTGATTTTTTTAGGGGGTTTCCAAGATCCTTAGTGTGTGAGACAGGCAACTCGACTTTGAAAAATGGTTTTGGAGAGTTTTCTTGAAGTAATACCACATCAAAAATTTATCTCTGGACTCTTGTTAAGATTCAGGCGAAAACCTATAAATGACACCACTTAAGTCTGTTCCTGTCTAGATGTATATGCATTTGATGGAATAAAACTTTGTAAGTAGCTTTGCTTCTGGTTATTATATTGAGAGTTTGTTCTTGTGGGAGTGCCACTTTGTGCCTGCCAAACTGAGTGTTATGATTTAATTATTGTTGCGCCCATTTCCATTTTAGGATGCTGTATGTAGTTACCCTAACGGCTAACATTTAGTTGTATAACTTCCTTCAGGCACTGGACCTTATCCGTGACAAGAACATTCAAAAGCTAATAGATTCTTGTTTGGAAGGGCAATTTTCAAATGATGATGGGACTGAGTTAGTGCGTCTAGCATCACGATGTTTGCAATATGAGCCTCGTGAACGGCCAAATCCAAAGTCATTGGTTGCTGCATTAATTCCTCTTCAGAGGGACACTGAGGTTGTTTGTCTTCTATTTCTCATGTAAATTCATTTTATAATTTCCAAATTTTACACTTTTAAAACCATTTGTACATTATGGCTGCCATTGAAAATCATATTCTGTTCTCAAGCTTTCACTTTTCTTAAAAATAGGAATTATAGTTTCTTTTGAGTTTTGACTAGCTTATTTGGTCTAGAGAGAGAGAGATCCTCATTCTATAACTTGTATGTCTTTATGTTTTTAATAGTTCACTCCATGTAGGCGAGATAGTGGCAGGCATGCAGACTCTCTCACTCAACTCCCAATCGATGTAGATGTTATTTTATGTACAGAGTCATTAGGTCTTTTCGATTTTAAAGTTGAATAATACTTTTCCTTCTTTTCTTTTTTTTGAGAAGTTTCCCTTTCCAATTAATACTGAAGGTCCCTTCTCATGAATTAATGGGCATACTTCATGGAGCTGATGCTGTTCCTTTATCACCGCTTGGGGAAGCCTGCTTAAGAATGGATTTGACTGCCATCCATGATGTCCTAGAAAAGCTTGGATATAAAGATGATGAGGGTTCTGCTACTGAGGTTCGTCTCGTCTTAAAACTGAACATTTTTCATATATTTTTTGGCCTTAAAACTTAACAACTGATGGTTTGGCATAGTCGTTTTTACCTCTCCTTGGGAGGTATAAGGTCCAAGATTCAAATTCCATTTTCACCCCTGGACTTGTCCATATGTACAAAAAAGGAAGGCCTCCAAGCTCCTTTCTAATTAGTCATCAGAATTTATGATTTTCTTTACGTTAATTTGTGGTGGCTGTGGCATGAATATAGACTTTTTGTAGTATTATTTAAGGAGATGCAATTTAAATCGCCAGTATAACCATTTCTTATAACGTGTTTAATATGGTTGAAAATTGAAATATTTTGATTCTTCTCTTTTGTGGTTTTGGGGGTGGCTAATGCTCAAGAATGCATCTAGATCTGGTTACAACTGTTTCTTGTGGTGCCGGTAGGTTGAGAGATCATTATTACAAGTGGCATATATACACCCATAGATATATACATGCATATCTATATATTTAAGTGCATATACACCATAGATATATACATGCATAAATGTATGCATACTCTTAACAGACTAATATGATCAGTTTATTCATAAATGATCTAATCTGTTACATGTCTTTGCTCTTGCTTTGTTCATTATAATGCGCAGGTATGACAGACTTATTTAGAATTTATATTATACCATTTTGTTAATATTGCGTCGTTTCAAATTTTTCATGTAAATGACTACTGGTTGTGTTGCTTGTTTCAGCTTTACAGTGAGTGTTTTTCTCACTTATGTTTTTATGGTTTATAGCTTTCCTTCCAGATGTGGACAAACCAGATGCAGGAAACATTGACATCGAAGAAAAAGGGTGATGTTGCTTTTAGGCTTAAAGACTTTAGAGCTGCCATTGAGTGCTATTCCCAGGTTAGAATTAGTTCACAATTCTTCTCCGAATGCCAAAGCCTTTTTGTAAGAATGTCTTATTTCTAAGTAAAACTGCTTATTCCAGCAGATTGAGATAATGGATAACCCGATCTGTTTTGGTCATGATGGTCATCGTCGTCATCATCGAAGCACCTTTTTCTGCTGCTTTGTAATTTCTATTATGGTTTTCATCATCGTCCTCTTGTAAACAGTTTCTATGATTGAATTAGTGCCATTAGTGTCCCAAAAATGATAGAGAACAGTAATTTTGATACTTGCTGCCATGGTTGGACTTTAAAGGGTGTAAATGATTTGTAAACTACGATATTCATTATGCATTTTTGAGCTGACAGTAACTAAATTCATTTCCCAGTTCATTGATGTTGGAACCATGGTTTCCCCAACGGTTTTTGCTCGGCGTAGTCTATCTTACCTCATGAACGACATGCCCCAAGAAGCCCTCAATGATGCAGTGCAAGCACAAGTAATATCTCCAGTTTGGCATATTGCATCCTACCTGCAAGCTGCTGCCCTACTTGCTTTAGGAAAAGAGGATGAGGCACAAACTGCTCTCAGGGAGGCTTCCGGGCTTGAAAGTAAAAAGAATCCAACCTCTTGATAATGATGAAAGCTAAAACGAGCCACTCTCCAATCAACCCAGGTGACGGAAATAATCCTCTCAGTTTTCGGGTAAGATAAATAACAGCTTTATAACTTCAAAAGAAACCTTGGATATAAAGAATGCATATAATGTTGATCCTCTCTGTGCATGAGTGGTTTGGTTCATGGTCTGCTCAAAACATTCTTTTACATGACACTGGATGTGGGTTGGATTTGGTCAGCTTGACGGGGCTATTGGGACAAATCCGTTGTTTTCGTTCTTACCAACATTTCCCAATACAATGACTTCTGAGGGGAACAATTACGGAACAGATTATCATATTTGTAGAGAAGGGTTTAGTTGTTTAAAACTGCATTTTTAAAGAGGGACTAGGAAGATGCCATGCTTGTAATTTATGTACAGTACACACCACATCGAAGAGGTATATGCGATTTCCGAAATGTAATGTCTGTAAGCTCTGTTAGTTTGATGTTTGAAAATAATTTGATAAATTTTACTACTCTTTTAACAACAGGGCAAGCAAGAAAGGAGAATCCCCAGGTAGAAGTATTGAAGGTACATTATTGCAACCCATTTTGGTGTATTATTTAGAAGAGCATTGGCATTGGCCAAGCACGGTAACAAAGCATTACATAAACCATTCATGAAAAACATGTATATATGTTGTTAATTTAGGGCAAAGAAGACAAGAACACAATCTTTTCCTCACATTGTTTGCAGAGGAAGACATGTGGGATCTCTTCATTATTTGGAATCCTAACACACCTTGTATGCTGCCAGACTTCACAGATATCACACGATATCAACCTTTCGCCATCATCCTCTTTGGCTCCACAAAGGCAGTCCACAATCCCAGTCCCACCGCCGTCCTCCATTCCTATCCGATCTTCGTTGCTACCGATGAAAACGAGTTTCTGGCCCATTTCGACTGTTCCCACCACTAAATCCGTCCCCTTCACGCTCATATTCACCACGGTTTCCACAACAAAACTCCTCAGCCTCCAATACACTTCTCTGAAACTTCTCTCCACCTCTTGTTTAAGCTCGTCGAAGGTAGCGTTTTCGTTTAATCTCACACATTCATATGGGGGCATCGGCTTGTTCAACCCTTCATCTATCCCTTCATTGTTTCTCGATAAAACAGTGCACAAGAGCTTGAATGAGTTTCCCTTCATGGTAAGTTGTTCTTCAGTGTATTCTTTGACAAGGAATTTGGTGTCGAGAATTATCCTGGTTGCCATCGGAATCGCCGAGAAAACCCCAGTGCTCAGTGTTGGCTTTTGGTCTTTCAGGATATGCTTGTATAAATAAGCAATGTCCTTCATTAGTTGAACCTTTGTAATCTTACATCTAGGCTTTGCTTTGGAATTGTTCATAATTAGGGCTTCCGAGTTGGGAAATACAGTGGAAATATCTTCCAGGCAATATTCTAATACTTTGGTTACCGGGTTTAAGCAACGACGAACCAAGTAGTTTCCCACTATGTGATTCCCCAGTGATTTTAGAACAAAATCCAGCAACCCTGTGTCACCGATATAAGCTCTCGCAGCATCCCTCACTTCTTGCCTTGAAACCCACCTGAACTCGGCGTTTTTTAGAGCTTCAACGATAACCCGAGTGGCCGCTTCGACTCGCTTCGGCGACCACCTGCAGTTAGTTTCCACCGTTGCAGTGTTACATGAATCGATCGAGTTTTCCTTCGGAAGCCGAGCCCTCAGCTCCAACATGAAATGAAACAGGTCGCCGAGGGTCACCATGGAATGGTCGGATAATGCTTGATACCTGGAGAAAATGACTGAAATATCGTTGCTAGAAATGCTGAGATGATGATTTAGCAAGCACAACGGTATCCCTTGGATCGCTTCAATGGCTTTTTGATAAATCGGTTGGTTTACACCGTAACATCCTCGCCCGAATCGGTATCCCCATCGACCAAACCACGGATAGCCGTATGCTACTCCATAGAGCAACCTCAGTTCCATGCCTCGTTTCTTTGAGATGTCACTCAAACTCACTTTCCTAACAAATCATGCATGAAAAAATGTTGAACTATAAATTGTAATCAAGGATTCAAAATTTATGATCCATGGGAAAACAAGCTAACCTGGCTTGCAAACCAGTGCATAAACGGTCCCAGAACTCCATGATCTGATAGCCGGCCAACTGATCGGAACCCGTCTCCATGCCATTGACACACAGTAAATGCCCAAACCCATTAGAATGAAAGACACCATGCATTATGTGGCCTTTTAATTCCACTAAATTGAGCTTACCCTTTTCTGGATTCGAGTCATCGAAACCGGTTTCATCACAGTTGAAACAAGCAGCCATGGTGTCTTTAGATGGTAATAAAAAATGGTACTTCTTATTGCAGACCATATGGTGTCCCCAGCCTGTGCTATATGAAGAAAACAATTACTACTAATCCATGAAAGAAAAATACAACTAATAAGAAAGATTATGGGAATCTAGACTTCACCAACATATTGGCAATGTTTGCAGTGAAGATTGATCGACGGCGATGCTTGAATCGGTTCCTCGACGACAAACAGCAGCACATGCAAAGGAGGATGGCGATGGACTTCGAGCTGAAACGACCAGCAGAACGCTCCGTCGTTGCAGAGATTAATCTCTAAATGCCCGTATCTAACGAGTGCCTTAACGTTATCCCTGAACGAACCGTCGAACTCGACAGGGCAACCGTTCTCACCGAAACTCTTGAACTTGAAAACCCTTTCTCCCCCTCTTCTCCTCTTCCTACAACCACTACCAACATCCAAATATGATGACATCTTCAAGAAGAGAAAAGAAAAACAAAGGAGTTTTTTCCCCAGAAATCTCAAGCTTGTGAGAAAAAAGGAATGGGATTACATCCTTAGATATACTGCTGCTGGGGTCACACAGATTGTGCCTGGAAATAAATTTGGAGATGATTTCAAAAGAGATTGTCAATAGACAAATAGTTATCGAAGTTTAAGATAAGGGATTCAGTGGCTCACCATGTGCATGAATTGTTTGAAAACTTGCAACTCCCCATGCAAATCTATCGCCAAAGGCATTTTTGCAGTTAATAAATGGCGCCACGCCTGAATCATGTAGGTATTTGGGGTTTATAAATTGCTGTTTGTTCCGACAAATTTTAAGGTCAGCTGTGACATGTTAAGTTGTTGGTTTTTTCATCTTTTATAGGGTTCCAACTTCCACATAAACACCATGTTTCTTTGCTAACTACCCTTTTTCAGATTGATTAAGAAAAAGCTTGTAATTGGAGTAAGAATTGTTCAGAGACAACAACAGAAACAACCCCTGGTTCTAGAATCCCATTCTTGTTGGAAGTAGCTAGGGGGGGTTGTTCTTTTCTGAGAAATGAAGTTTTGGTCACATGATATTAGTGTTGTAATGAAAACAAAGTGGAAAGTTTGCTTTAGTTTATTACAGAGTATTGGGGTTGTTGGAAAAGAGGTAATATCCTATTAAATCATGAAGTAACATAGAGCAACGCAAATGGCAATTATATGCTCAATCTCCAAACCATGACATTAGAAGCATAGTTGAGATTGGATTCGAAAAGTTATGCTCAGGTGTCAACTACATGCGGGGACGAAGGATCGGTACGATACATCCCGGACGTGTTCCCGACCCAACGATAAGAATCGAGAGAGGAAGGTGAATTTGTTGATGATGATGTAGTTGGCTGTTCATGACAGCCTTTTTGTATATTCACTCGCCTTTCGAGTGTGTTTCGGTGGCAAAATGTTTATGGATGAATTAAGATTTGCAAAGGCTTTTCCCTGGGAGGGAGGGTCTATTCAGCAGAAATAAAAATAGAAGCAAAAATAAATTGAAATTATGTCTGAGCCCGGGTTCGAACCGGGGACCTCTAGTGTGTGAGACTAGCGTGATAACCGACTACACCACCCAGACAATGCCACTGAGTTGTCTGGTAATGCAGCACAAACAATAATAAAATTAAAAACATGTCTAGGTTGGTATGTATTCAGCAGAAAAATACAAGCAAAAACATGTCTGAGCCCGGGTTCGAACCGGGGACCTCTAGTGTGTGAGACTAGCGTGATAACCAACTACACCACCCAGACAATGCGCACAAGTTGCTTAATTGTTAAAAAGTTACATATATGATCCTTGTTAAACGGATTGTTAGATATGTATATATACTTTATTTTTAAGATAAGTACACAGACGGTCACTGAACTTTGGTAAAAAAATAAAATGGCAATTAAACTTTATGTTTTATAACAAAATGGTAACTAGACATTAAATCCCTTAAGTGTCTGTTATAAAACTTGATAATTACAAGCTGTTTAGCCAATATTCATGGCTAAAATCCATTCTCACTGGAAATCTCTTTGGAACTGAAAAATTAACCTATCAACTGATGCTAGTTGTTTCTGTTTAATGTAGTATGTAGGGGACTGTCAAGGCCATAGTTCGAATCCATGCACCAGATCACTTGAAAACCAGCAAAAACACCTCTCTTCTAGCGCCGTCATGCGGTTCCACTGACGAAATAACAAGTATCAATATAAGGTTAGACAGCTGAAAAGAGGTTGATCTCTTGTCGGTAAGTATGGAACATTGGTTGTGTTTCCCTGCAAAGGCTGCCTTTACTTTCAGAGATGCAATTTGGGAAGAAGCACATGAAGCAGAATGTACTGCTTTGTTTATGTTTTGAGTCAAATGGCAGCGTCAAAAACCAAATCCTCTAGAATGCCGTCTACTAACTCCGTAACGGCTTCCTCGGTATCAAGTCGGATATCAATCCATGTTCCGGATTTGCGCAAATCCTTTTCAACGAGTTGCTGTAATGTTTGTTGGGGCAGGTTTGAGAGGAGGGGCCAATCAACATGTCTCAACACTTCATGAACCATGATTTTTGATAACATGGCTGGTTTAGGCTGTAGGTTGAGAAGCGATATCCAAGGGGAGCATCTAAAATAACATTGATGTATCTCCAGAAGGACTTCACTTATGTAGCCAAAAAGCAGCCTCCGATCCGTACGAAACTTCTTAGGCCATACTTTAACGTTGTCAAACAAGGATATGTCAAGCATCTGGTCTGCCAAATGCCGTCTCCTAGGGAACTCATCCCAATTGAGACCAGAAACTTGCAGAACTTCTCTTATGCATTCAAACAGAGACCCTTGCTTGTCCTCGGAAGTACCTGCATTATTCGCCAGATCCAACTGGCATTCCAGGAGAGATGTTGCATAGTCTTCTTCAATATCTATACAAGATGGTTCGGCTGGCATCTCAGCTGCGCAAGATTCCAATGTTAACTCGGTACTAAAACAAATATGTACTCTATATAAATAAGTAATTCTTCTACGAAATGAATTCACCTGCTAGAGATACAGTGCTAGGAGAGCTAGTGTTCTCTTCGACAAACACCTGTTCAAGAACCGATATAGGACTTGGCTGCTCTTCTCTATCACTCATGCTATCAGAAGTTTCTGCTCTTTGAATAAATGGAGTTGATGAATAAACATCTATTGCAGAAAATGATGGTTGGTCTCCAGAAGGTGAATTCTATAAACCAAAGCGAGAGGATAAAACAAAATTTTAGCAAACAAGACAACAAGATTAAACAGGAGAACAAGAAAAGAGAAAACACAGCACATGAATGAAAGAGACGAAGAGTTGATGCACCGGTCCACAGGAGAAACTCAAAACATTAAAGTACAAAAAGGGTTTACCAGTTTTGAGCATTCATAGTATTCACTTTCTCCGAAGAGGTTGACTGCTTCAGTTCTTTGAGCCATGCTGGTATTCTGCACACCATTTGGCTCCAAAGCGACATATAGAGCATTACTTTCACATTTGTCACACCTAACAGCATGATTTCCTTCCATAACTTTCCCAGGACAAACGGATGTTTCATTACCTGTTCAGATAAGATAAATTATTACATAAGGAACAAATGATGATTGGAATTTAATTTTTTTCTCTTTCACAACCACAAAGTACCTTTCCAACTAAAATCATCACCAAGGGAATATGCAGTTTGAAGCACTTTGGTGGGAGGAGATAAATTACCAGAGATATTTTTCTTTGCATCTTCCAATTGGTGGTTTTCTGCCCTCTTGTCATCAGACACTGGCTGCGCACCGAAAGTATTAATGGGAGAACTTAAACAGATGCTCTTCTTTTCTTTCTTAACCCTCCACTTGTATACATCAACATTTGAATAGTTGTATGGTGAAAATCTCATTTGTGGAGATGCAAACTCATGTCCCTTAACATTTGAATAGTTGTATGGTGAAAATCTCATTTGTGGAGATGCAAACTCATGTCCCTTATCCCTTTGTGGAGCAAGTCTAGGCAACAAGTCATACTCGGGCAATGACTTTAACCTATCCAAGGTTCTTAGTGTCTGTGTCCTTGAGAAATCTTCATTTCCTCTATTTGACATATCTGAAAGGTGATTATTAGGGTGAAAATTATCATTGAGATGCCTTACAGTTAACAGATTTGAGGTTCTATGACATCTCTGTGTGGATGAGGTAGCTTCACTTCCAATGCCTGAAACAGTTTCATCTTTTTGGCCTACCCCGTCTCTTCTATTGGCCTCGTGGAAAGATTCAGACAAATTTCCAACATTACTAGCAGAGATTATTTCAATTTCCTGTCTGATCTTTTCTTTATCACTATCTTCAAACTGTTCAAAGTCGTGCAAGGATCTACAAATGTCATCTAGAAACATCTGGTGATGCTCTTTTTTATTCACCCTCATTGCGCGCTTCAACTTCCTTTTCATGTGCTCAAAAGACAAGAATGTTGGCCTAACACTTTTCTCCTTTTTCCTCGAGCTACAAGGAGACTCTGCTGGTGGCCAATTACTGATTTTATCAGGACAATTTTGTTTGCCACACTTCAGGACTGCTGTTGTATTTGAAGGTTGGGGCATATCACTTCCCTTAGAGAGAAACATTTGAGCATCTGCTGACCCTTCACACTCCTCTGCTCCTTTTGGCTGGCATTGTGATGCTTTAGCTTTGGAGGAAGATCGAGGTTGTTGTTTCTTCGCCTGAGAATCCCGTAAATCTTGAATATGTTTCACTAGCAGTGAATTGGGGTCTTGTAGGAGTTTCACAAATAGTTCCTTGTTGGAATTCAAAACCTCCAATGCATCTATAAATTCGTTAGAACAGTTGGCTACCTCATTTCTACAAAGGCTCTCCCCATCAACTAACTTCTGATTTACGAAAGCTTCAACCGCTTCGTTCATTTTAACTCGAACATTAATCTCCTTCTGATGGACATGCTTCCTGCCTCCGATGTTTTTACAACTACGATTTCCTCCATTGGTAGTATTCGCAGCACTATAAGACGCTTCTGTCACTGGTGCCAAGTTGTCATTTGAAGATTTCTCTCCCATTTTTTTCTCAGAAGGCTGTCCACACCCCTCGGTCGCAGCATCACAATCACGAACAGGAAAGCGACCGGATTTCTTAGAACTCTTGCTTGCCTTCCTATGTTCCTTTGAATGGCCAAAAAGTTTAGGGGCAACCTGTTGATTCTGCAATTCACAAGTGGCCTTTTCCTTCTCGGTCTGATGATTCACAGACATCTCTTCTTTTATAATATTTTTAACTTCTCGCTTCCTAGAAGTTACTGCAACATTCTTGTTATCAACTGCATCCTGAAAAAAACATCAAAACAGACATACTTAAACCATCAGACAATGAAGAAAATACCATGAAATGCAAAGTCAAAATCTATAAACTCACATCTGTGTATTGAGCCGCCTTCTCCTCGATAGCGAGTAAACTAGGCTTGTTCCATTTATAACCATCTCCTGCAGATGAAAAATCAGAATAAATACACTTAGATTGACATGGCATCTATAAAACATGAAGAAAAAAACTGCATGTGACATGATCAAGAATCAGAACAACTAATCTACTTTAAAGAACATATAGATTCATATGATCAGTATGGAATCAGAAAAATATACTTCATTCTCAACCAAAAATAAAGCAATTCTTTACCTTTAGCCTGCCTGTTGGTTCGCTTCTTATAGGAAATGAGCTTGCCGTGGGAATGTGCTTGGCAGAAATCAAAGAAGTGAATTAACCCCCAGGCACACCCTGACTTGTAGTTTTCATAGATTGCAGGGCTTTTAGGTGACAACATAGGACTCTTGAGAGCCGGACTCCTAGGTAATCTCCTATCCATTTTTTAGTGGAATGAGTATTGACTGTGCTAACAATGGGGCATTTTGATGTGTTTATTCAGAAATCTGAGCATGAGAACCTGAAAAAAAAAGAATCAAATGAGAAATTGTCAGTCAAATAAGTGTCTGATTGTACTGATATGAACAGAAAGTAGAACATTCAAAACCATCTAAGATCCCAGAAAATGAAAAATGGAAGAAAAGGGTAAAAATCTGCTAATCAGATGAAGATAGGGAGAGGTGGGGAAGGAGTTCATTTCTGCCTGATGATTTCAGTACTCCAAACTTCCATGAACAATGAAAGGACTTCCATTTTCACTAACACAGAAATCAAAATAACACACACACAAAAGCAAACATAGATTAGGTTTCAACATACTAGAAAAACAATGGCATTACATTCCCTTCATGTCTGAACCATTAAAAAAAAGAACCCATTTCCTACATTATTCATCACCTTCAAAAGTCAAATCAAAACCCACCCAAGGAAAAGAAGAAGAAGAAGAAGGTGTACCTTCATCCACCATGTGAGTTCATAATCACGAGGATGAAGAAACAAGATTTGTGGGAAATGTGGTTCGAGGAAGAAGAAACAAGAATGGCAGAGAGTTTATTACGACATTGACAAGTAATATAGGAGTAAGGTTTGGAAATAGATAGATATAAAAACACACAGTAATGGCCTATCAGATTCAGCCTATGGGGAGTGGTAAAGTTATAAACTTTGAAATGAAGCAAAAATCTTTGAATCCCTTTGTCTTCTTTCTTCTCTCTCTGCAATTAAACCTTCCTACCATCCGCTCATTTTCCCACTTATTACTCGCAGCATGTCGTCTTGCTGGATTTAAAATTTGGGATTAATTAATGTTTGGTCCCTGAACAACCTAGTCTTTGGATTGTTTAGTGATGATTTTGTTAAAAATAATAGTTTGGTGACCAAAATAAAAAACTGAAATAGATATTACCTTGTAATCCCCTTTAGACAATTAAAAAAACAATAATAATATGGGTAATAATTTGATACACAGGCGGTGGAAATTAAAAGTTTCTACAAGCGCCTTAGTTTTAGGGTTTACGGACTTAGTTTAGGGTGTATGGTTTAAGGGTTTAGGTGTATAGGTTTTGAATTTAGGGATAGTGGTTGAAATTTACAATTTAGGATTATAATTTAGGGTTTATAGATTAAAACCTAAATCTTCACCATATTATCCTAAAAACTAAATCATAACCTCTAAACCCTAAATTCTAACCATTATTCCTAAATTTTAAATCCCTACAGTTAAACTCCTAAACCCTACACCCTGAACTAAGTTCCTAAACCCTAAAACTAAGGCGCTTGTAGAAACTTTTAGTTTCCACCGCCAATGTATAGGATAATAATCCAAATAATATATGGGTAATTATTCTATACACTGGCGATGGAACAAAAAGTTTTCACAAGCGTCTTAATTTTAGAGTTTAGGGTTTAAGAGTTTATAATTTAGAGTCTATAACTTAAAACCTTAATTCTTACCGTATTACGTTAAAAACTAAACCCTAAATTCAAACCATAAATCATAAAATCTAACCAGCATCCCTAAATTCTAAACTCATACAGTTAAACCTCTAAGCCTTACACCCTAAATTAAATCTTTAAACTTTAAAAATAAAATAATTATAAAAAATTTTAGTTTTCACAGCTGGTGTATTGAATATAAATCCATAATATATTAAATATAAAAATGGTAAGTAATTTTGATGGTAGGAGTTTGGTGCATTCGTGTTTGAAACGGCAGCATCTTGGACGCTATGACATTTTGGGGTAAAGAAATTAGAAAGCAACAAATTAGGGCAGAGAGGAAGGTGCAGAGACATCGTTATTTGACATCGTTGTCTATATTTGTCTCAATGTTAAATCCTCCCCTTTTCAAATTTCCTGTCTTTATTTGGTTTTAGACCCGCTTATGACCTTTTTCAAAAACCTTTTTTTAGTATATTTCTTTTAATAGAATAAAATAAATAAATGGATACATATTATCTTTATGAAAATTTACTTTATATAATGAAATTTATATATGATGTACATAATTAAAACATTGTAAAACTAGTTTTGTCCTCGTTCTTTCATTTTTGTTTAAATACAGGCCGACGACGACAATAACTTTAAGGTTGTTTGTCGACCGCTGGTCACTATTTTTTATTTATTTGTTTTGTTTTTTTTGTCCTTTTAATTCAATAAATGTGTTTTTATGACACAATTTTTTTACCGTTTGATACGTTTTTCTGCTTTTTAGCACGGTTTTCTGCCTCTTAGCACGCTTTTTTGTTATTTATTTTCTATTAGGACCCTCGAACTAGATCTTGATACGAGTTTAGTCGCTTCTCTTGTTCGCGATTGAGTTTGTAGCAATAAACGTGCTGTCAACGTACCTCAATTCTGCAATATACATTTTTTTAATGTTATTTGTTGATATTTTTTACCTTGATCTTTGAGCTTTGGCGATGTCTTGTACCTGATTTGTTTCGAGTCTTTGAATTATACTTTTACTTTTTCTTTATTTGGTATTGGTTATGATCTAGAGATGTTAGTTTTGTGTTTTTAGGATTATGTGCAGATCATGTTTATTTACATGCATCGTAAACTTTCATATTAAATTTTTCCTTTATTAATAAAACTGACGTACTCATTTAAAAAAAACATTACAAAACCGCTAACTTAAATGTTATCAACGAGTTATTATCTTGAGTCATTTTTTGATTAAGGGATATACTTGCATTTTCAATGTAAATGTTAAGATTCGAATTTATACAAAATGAAACAACATAAACATCATTAACCATTTAACCATGGACGGAGCCATGATTTAGGGGGCAAATTCACAATTATACCATTTTTTTGAAGAAAAAAAAATATATAAAACTAAAAGGTAAAGACAAAAATCCCCCAGTCAACGGGCAACAGTCCCTCCCAAGAGCTTAATAACTCCATTCCATGCATTCGACTAACTAGTGAATCTCAATAATACGAGTCTTTAGTTGTTATAATAATAAATACTATACAAATATATAGTGAAAAGTGAACATATAAGTCAACTATGTGAGTACCATTAAGTTTAATTTTTAAAAGAAAAGTATAGGTGGGAGACATTATAGAGAAGTGTAATTCCCTAAATGGACAACCATTGAAGATTGCTTGTCATTCTTTATGTTGGCTCAATTAGTGTTAGCATTCATGCCTATTAATGATGAATGGCTTAAAATGTTCAGCATGCTTATTCAATCCCTATTGGTAGATTCAACATTTAGGGGTCAATTCAAAAAATCCTCATGAAATCTTTTATGCAAAACATATATTTTTATAGGCTTATAGGGTACTTTTGCCTTTGAGTTCGACCCAAAAATATAATTTCGCCCCTCGTCGAAAAGTACATTTAATGTGGCCCTCTAATCCATAAAATCGATCAAATTAACCCTTTGACCGATGTTGACCGTTACGGTGATGACATGGTAGTTAACGGTGATGACGTGGCAGACCATGATGTTAGGGATGGCAAAAATACTCGGCCCCGACCCGACCCGAGGTGCCCCAACCCGACCCGACCGGGTATTTTTTTTAAAATTTCGGGGATCGAGGCGGGGCGGGGCGGGGCGGGGCGGGGCGTGAAAGACATAAAGTCGGGGCGGGGCGGGTTCGGGTATTTGCTAGAAATTCCCCGCCCCGCCCCGCCCCGATACATTTTTATATTTTTATATATATTTTTATTATATTTATAAAAAAATATCATTTTATTTAAACACTTTTATGAGTTTTAAGCTATTTTTTGTTTTTATTTTGGTTCGTACTTATTGTAAAATTTTGTTAGATGTTGTTCAAGTTTTAATATATTCGATTCTAACGGTTAATGATTCAAGTTTATTCTTTTGAATATGTAGTTTAACATGTGGATAATTTAAAATTAGTTTTGTTTTATTTTTTTATATAAGTTTGAAGTCCTTTGAAACTATAATTTGTGATTGTGGTGGAAGATTGGTCGAATCTAATATTTACCGTCGGCGAAAATTAATTTTTTTTTTATTTTTCGGGGCGGGTCGGGGCGGGGTCGGGTTTAAAGTTTATTGTATCGGGGCGGGTCGGGGCGGGTAAAATAATATTTTAATTCGGGGCGGGGCGGGGTCGGGTATAATATATTATAGGTCGGGGCGGGTTCGGGGCGGCCAAAAACCCGCCCCGCCCCGCCCCGTTGCCATCCCTACATGATGTTGACGTGGTGGTCAACGATGCTGACGTGGCAGTACACGTGGTCAACGTCGGTTAAATGGTCAATTTGATCGATTTTATGGACTGGAGGGCCACATTAAGTGCATTTTTCGACGAAAGGCGAAATTGCATTTTTGGGTTGAACTTAAGGGCAAAAAGTTTCCCTTTAGCTTTTTTTTTATAATTACTAATATTAATGACTTGACTGGTTGAGATAAAATATTATAAAAATTTATTATAATAACGATCCTTTTAATCTATTTGAATAATATTTATTTGATAATTATTTAATATGGTTTTTTTTTCACGGACTTTATAGCTTCTAAGGTCCATTTACAATAAATGTAGGTAGTTATTCAGACATGTTGGGCTACCAAATAAGATTTTGGTGACCGTCCAACAAAGCTTAACAACAACCTTTGTGGATGGTTTTGGTTTGGTTGCTATTTTCGAATTTATAGGAAAAGAAATTGAAATGCATACATTTTTGGTTAACCATCCATATCTTCGACCAATCGAGCCTTGGGGACCGGTTGAGTCGGGCCCGGTCACAGCAAACATAGGGACCACTGCTCCGCTGCTGCTGATTGCAGTTCATAACAACCCCGGAAAACTGCACCCAATCGACCATCCATCCAACTAGGGATGAATCGAGGTAGGAGTGAGTGTTCGATTGAGTCGAGTCGAGTTAAAAAATTTTGAGTTATTCGATTTGACGCGTCATATTTTACAACTCAAATTTTATTTGAATTTTTTTTATTCGAGTCGAGTTTTTGAGTTCCTATACAAATTTAATTGTAATTATTTATCATGTTATAGTACATTTTGATTCCAATTTAAACGACTTTCTCTAATCATATACGATATGCATATATATTTCATCATTTTTTATATGTGGCATATATTCTTTATATTTTTTATATTGATATATATATATATATATATAAATCAGGAAAAATTGAGGAACTTGACTCGAACTTAAAAATCAATCCACTAATTACTAATTTTTTTAATTATTCGATTTGACGTGTCATATTTTACAGCTCAAACTTTATTTGAGTTTTTTATTCGAGTTCGAGTCGAGTTTTCGAGTTCATATACAAATTTAATTGTAATTTCTTTTATCATGTTATAGTACATTTTGATTTCAATTTAAACGACTTTCTCTAATCATATACGATATGCATATATATTTCATCAAATTTTTTATATGTGGCATATATATATATATATATCAGGAAAAATCGAGAAACTTACTCAAACTTAAAAATCAATCCACTAATTACTAAAAATTTCGAGTTATTCGAATTTTCATTTTACAACCCAAACTTTATTTGAATTTTTTTCGAATCGAGTCGAATTTTTTCGCCTCGAGTCGACTCGAAATTTTTTATTTTTTCGAGCCGAGTTTTGCTCACCCCTAGATCGAGGAGGCTGGCAGGGGAGATCGCCCCCTATAAATTTAAAATTCGTATATAATTTTTAAAAAATTATTTATTTTTTATTAAAAATATATTTTCGCACCTTAACATAAAAATATTGCGTCGGTCCACGCATCTAACAATATCAATTATTGAAAAATGTTAACTAAACATTTGGACGAGACATGAGGAATTGAGACCAATTGTGTTTCTATGTTTGTTGGTTATTTCTTGAGTTTGGTAATTTTGACATTGAAATCTGTTATTTGGATTTTTGAATTTAAACCCGGATCTGATCATCTCAGTTCAAATTTGTTTGCACAATGTTAACACGGAAACATTAATGGATTAGTTAGAAGAGTCAATGTGCCCACCAAAAATCCGTAAGTTCCCCTTTGGAATTTAAACGCATTTAGCTACTAAAATTTATACACCTAATTATAATTTTCATCTGAAAAGTTATTTCTTCGACCTTAATTTGTCAGAATTTAGTTTGTGTATTGTACGAAAATTAAGTATTAGTCCAGTTATTAGTAGCCACGTGAACTTAAATACTATTTTTTCCTCTCTGTTTTGTTGTATATAAATTGTCGAAAGGTTGAGTTTTGCTAATTCTTATATATAAATTTAGGGACAGAGTTAAAATTAAATATTGGAAGAGGCCAAGAATCAATTAAGGATTTCAATTTAAAAATTAGGATGAACAAAGACCTTATTTAACTTTTTCTATAAAAATAATTAAAATTCACTAATTTTATTAGACGACGATATATCTGAAATTACAATAAAAGTTCACAACTTAGTAAACAAAACACCTAAATCTAAACATAATCTTAGTAAACAAAACTAGCGTTTCGAGATCAAAAGATGACCCTACAAGAAAAAGATAAGAACCTAACCCAAAGACTCGAAATAAAAGAAGGATACAAACATCACCAAAATCGACAATGATAGGTAAAACCATCAACACATAACATAAAAATGCATATTACAATTAAGGTACATTGACAATAAGGTCAATACCACAACTCAATCGCAAATAAGAAACGATAGATGTAATCGCGTATCCAAATCCAGTTCGAGGGTACGAGACAGAGAGATCAACAGCATAATGAAAGGAGCGCCATCATGATCAGTCGTGGCGCCGTCAGATCAAACCCTAATAGAAAATCGAAAAAAGAGCATGTCAAAAGACAGAGAAAAACGTACCAAAAGGTAGAGTAAAATCGTACCACAAGAGCATAATAATTTATTAAAAACTGAAAAACAAAACAAACGAAACGATAGATCCCGACGGTCGACGACCAATATTAAAATTGGTGTCGCCGTCAGTGTTTAAAGGAAAAAAAGAACAATAGTGAGCGGCTTTATAATTGAGAGAAAAAAATTGGTGAGCGACTAGAATTGTTCTTAAAATCACAATGTTTAAAACCTTACTTAACTAATATTTAAACATATATATTATATGATGCAAATATACCCCAACTACATACAAACAAATTTATTTATATGAATTAAAATTAATAAAAAATAATTTAAAATGTTAAAATCTTCTACCCGTCAATATGTATTAAACTATTGGTATTAGCTGAAATAGGCTGAAACACATGAAACAGTCGGAAACACACTGAAATTTTGACTAAAACAGAACCTAAAAAAAATAGGATGGATTTAAAACTAGCACAATAAATAGTGGTACGATAAAGTTAAAGGACCTAATTATAACAAACTGAAGTAGATGGATTAAATTACTGATTTCCATAAAGTAGAGGGATGGGATTCAAATTAGACCAAATTGATACATTCTATTTATACCTAACTTTGTAGGCTTTTAAGTCCAATTATTACATGGGCCTGAGATCTAACATTACCCGTAGTTTTCAAATTGAAAAGACGAAACAATTACTACTATACGTTTCATGTTAAACGACGCCGTGTCATGTAGCATTGACTTTCCCAATCTTAAAACCTTTATCCCCTCCACAGTTCTAAAACCTCGCTGCAACGTTCCCTCCAATGGCTCTCTCTCTTCTTTCTCTCCCCAAATTTCTCACTCCTCAACCCAACCACATCTCTTTAGAAGGCCGCCGCCGCCGCCACCGCCACCGTCGTGTCCATTTTAAGCCTCTTCGTCTTCCTTCTTTCCGCCGCCTTCCGGCTATCGGCCCCGACGGGAAGTATTATCCGACTCCCTCTGACGATGACCCGCCCGAAGCACCTGAGGATTCCATGCACGGAGTAGACAAGTTTCAGCAAATCCACCGCCAAGCTGCCCGTGCACGCAAAATCCAAGAAGAGGACTTCAACAAGCACAAGTCAAATTACCTCTCTGCCATTTCTGACGTGGACGAAGACGTGTTGAGTAAAGAGAGAGCGGGAAGTGACGACGGGGATGATTTGTTCGGTGAAATTGATAAAGCCATTGCCATGAAACGGGAAGAGTTGGTTAAGCAAGGTTTGTTACAACCGGCCCCTAAAAAAACGGAAGTCGTTGATGAGGAGCTGGAAGCTGATGAAGTTGTTGACTTGGAAGAAATTGAACGGTTACGAGGTTTGACTGTTGTTTCTGGTTCGGAAGGTGGGGAAAATGAAGATTCTGAGGAAGAAGATTCTTTGAAATTCGATGCCGGTTTGAGTGACTCTGAAGGTAAAGAAAGAGAAAAAGGTAGAGTTAATTTGTTTGATCCATCATTTGATATAGATTTAGATAGTTTTGGAAAGAGTAAGGTTAGAATTGTGGAACCTAAGTTTAAAATGAGTTTAGCTGAGCTTTTAGATGAAAGTAAAGTGGTGCCGGTTTCAGTTTACGGGGATATAGAGGTTGAGATAACAGGGATACAGCATGATTCTAGGTTGGTTAGTGCTGGGGATTTGTTTGTGTGTTGTGTTGGGAGAAAAACTGATGGGCATTTGTACTTGAGTGAAGCTGATAAGAGAGGAGCTGTTGCTGTTGTAGCAAGTAAAGAGATTGATATCGAGGATACCTTGGGATGCAAGGCATTAGTCATTGTTGAGGATACTAATTCAGTTTTGCCTACACTAGCCGCATCATTTTATAGGCACCCTTCAAAGAATATGGCTGTTATTGGGATCACTGGGACTAATGGCAAGACAACAACATCTTATTTGATAAAAGGGATGTATGAGGCAATGGGTTTGAGGACTGGGATGCTAAGCACGGTTGCTTATTATATACATGGTGATAATAAGTTGGAATCACCAAATACAACCCCTGACGCTGTTTTGGTTCAGAATTTGATGGCAAAGATGTTGCATAATGGAACTGAGGCCGTTGTCATGGAGGCTTCTTCTCATGGACTGGCTTTAGGGAGGTGTAATGAGGTTGATTTTGATATCGCAGTGTTTACTAATTTGACTAGGGATCATTTAGATTTTCACGGGACTGAAGAGGAATATAGGGATTCTAAAGCGAAGTTGTTTGCAAGGATGGTGGATCCTGAGCGGCATAGGAAAGTTGTTAACATTGATGATCCACATGCACCTTTTTTTATTGCTCAAGGTAATCCTGAAGTTCCTGTGGTGACATTTGCAATGGAGAATAAGAATGCAGATGTTCATCCCCTTAAGTTTGAGTTGTCGCTATTTGAGACACAAGTTTTGGTTAATACACCACATGGGATATTGGAGATTTCATCAGGTTTGCTTGGAAGGCATAATATCTATAATATTCTTGCGGCTGTGGCTGTTGGGATTGCAGTTGGGGCACCGTTGGAGGACATTGTTAGAGGGATCGAAGAGGTTGATTCTGTTCCAGGAAGGTGTGAGTTAATAGATGAGGAG
This sequence comes from Hibiscus tridactylites, assembly GCA_958450335.1. Lineage (NCBI taxonomy): Eukaryota > Viridiplantae > Streptophyta > Magnoliopsida > Malvales > Malvaceae > Hibiscus > Hibiscus tridactylites. Next base: position 110,119,366 of record OY288265.1, on the reverse strand, counting down.
CAGGCATTTGGAGTCATCGTGGACTATGCTCACACTCCTGATGCCTTATCTAGACTGCTAGATTCTGTAAGAGAGCTTGCTCCAAAGAGGATTATTACTGGTATGCTTGTTATGATTTTCCTTTAACACCTACTTCACATGAAAATCATGCTTCCTCTGAATTGAATATCATTACCTTTTTTCTAACCTATTAATTATGTTGTTTCTGAAGTTATTGGTTGCCCTGGGGAGAGTGACCGGGGGAAAAGACCAATGATGGCGAAAATCGCAACAGATAAAAGTGAAGTGACTCTCTTAACATCTGATAATCCAAAGAGTGAAGATCCATGTAAGTATAAGAAAATAGTACAATTATCACGAGCTGCAATGACAGTTTCTTAGAAATGCAAACCAAATTACTTATGTGTTCCATCTTTTGATCAGTGGACATATTGGACGACATGTTAGCTGGTGTGGGGTGGACAATGCAGGATTATTTGAAATATGGAGAAAATGATTACTATCCACCTCTCCCAAATGGTCATCGACTTTTTCTGCATGATATTAGGCGGGTAGCTGTACGTTGTGCTGTTGCCATGGGAGAAGAAGGCGATATGGTTGTAAGTTTTTGAAAGCTTGGATTGCTTTTTGAAGTGACATGGTTCGATTCTATATTCCAGTAGCCTAGAAAACCAACATCTTCACGGGTTTAGTTATGCGTTCTTTTTAAAAGAGGGTTTTATGTTCCTGCAATAGACCTAATGTAACTTCAGTGCTCACACACTACAAATGAGTTGCACTGCCTATATAAAATTTGTTGAAAATTTAAATTAGTTATTTCATATAGGTTTCTTGTTGAACTTCAAGAGTTTTGACTTTGAAGAATAAAACATGTGAATATATAAGTGTGTGTGTATATATATTCTCCCCATTCTGCTTCCTCATTTATGCTCTTTCTTTCTTTGGATTGTGTTGGTTTATTTCATATAAAGTCATCCCCTTCTCTTATCTGTGCACCAGGCTTGAATTTTCATGGGTTAATTATGTAGTCCCCGCCTCTCCTTCAAGCTCCTTTTCCGCTCATACTAGTTGATAAGTATAGTTGCTAATTTGGTGCTGTGTGTTGCAGGTGGTTGCTGGCAAAGGCCATGAAACATATCAGATTGAAGGTGACAAAAAAGAGTTCTTTGATGACCGTGAGGAATGCCGGGAAGCATTGCAATATGTTGATGAACTCCACCAAGCAGGAATAGACACCAGTGAATTCCCATGGCGGTAGGTTCATTCTCCGTTAGTTCTGCTTAATTATCGAAGAATACTTATGCAGCGATCAGTACGATGGCCTTGTCCTGAACAATTTGCTATGTGGAAATGAGTATCATGCTTGGTGAATTGTTAGGATCATGTCTTTGTTAATTGTGATGCCATGTCCAATCCAAGCTAAAGGAAATGGAAGAAAAGAATGACATCACATGGTTTTATTTGATAAAGCTATCATGATATTAATGCTTCTTTCTTTCTTATGTGTGCAGGTTGCCAGAGAGTCATTAATTTCCTCGAGTGTACAGATAAATTGATGTCAATACCACGGAAGGGAATAGTACCTCTACGTCAACATTCTACACTTTGGCCCTTCCTGAAAAACATGATACTGCTGCTAATCCGGCGCAGAAACTCATTGTTTGAGGGCGCGGGTTGACAGAGTCATTGCTAAATAGAGAACAGTAAGAACTCCACCTTGCAATCTTGTAGTTGTATATGTATCTTCCTTGAAGTCTAATAGGAGACTGGTGACTGGTGAGTAGGGCGGAATTCAGTTCATTCCTAATGTTTTAGTTGTAACTCTAATTTATTGTTTCTTTTTTTTCTTAAAACAACTCTTTTTCCCTTGATTTAAATTCTTTCAATCCAGGTCTTGCCAATTTTGATGTCATTCCAAACACCGCCTCGAGAAAAGCGCCATTTAACAGAGATGAATTTACGCTTCTGTATGCCAAATGACTATTTTTGTGTGTGTATGTAAAATAACTATCCTGAAATGATGACAGATTCTGATTTGTGTTACAGATTGGAGTGGTGCAGCTGCAGCATGTTGTTTAATAATCTGATGGAAAAATCTATAAAAGATGGGTTTCTTAATGGTTTGATGTTATTCTTGTTGCCGATTGTGGTGACAGTTCAATCTAAACCTCTAGTTTGTTTATCCTTGTGTAAGGATAATTTTTGGTTTGGTTTGTTAAAAGAACAAAAGAACTAATCTAAGGTTTGTTAACAAAATCTTACATGGATTTTGGTAAAAGATTTGTTATTAAATCTTCAGTTGACATTAGTCTTGGTCTCTTGGATTCGATTCTTGTACTTGGATAATTTGGTTTAATATCATTGGGTGTTCAAAAATACCCGACTGACGTGACCTAACTACCTGAACATAAAATATCGGGTAATTGCCCGAATTTCTTTTACCCGGGTCGCTAAAATAAGCATTTTCCCGGGTCGGGCCTGGGCTGCAAGAATGTCTCTTATTGGGTACTTAATGACACGATGACCTAGTTAAAATTTTAAAATATATTTTATATTTTTTATTAAATATATATTTATATATAAAATTATTAAAAATTTAAGATATGTTTTAGAGACATTGTTTAGGATTTGAATTGATACATCATTATTATTTATTAGTCTATATATTTCATTTGTCTTAGAAACATTGTTTAAGATTTGAATTGATATATTATTATTATTATTATTATTATTATTATTATTAGGGATTAAAACCTTTAATTTGTATTCTAAAATTGTTTGAGTTTGATAATCTGAATCTTAAATTCTATGCTTAGATTATATAATTCGAATTTTTATTATGGGTAGTTTTATTTTATAAAATTAAGTGATTTAAAAAAAGAAATTGTAAAAAACATATGGGTACTCTGTTAAAGTGGGACGGGAACGAGCAACACTTAGAATTGATATTTTTTTTGCGTTACAAGTAAATGTACTTAAATTTTGTTATGCAATCTCCTATTTGGCTTAATTCTCTTTCTTAATTCTTAAGGTAAATTTGATATTTTTTTAGTCACCGATTTTTGACCCATTAATTTAGATCGAGTTGTACAGAAGCCCATTATTAGGGTAGCCTTTCCAACTTTATTTTTTTATTTATAATGTCAGGATCTAAACCCCAGACTTTTGAGCTAGTGTCTAATCTCACTAGACTAACTGGTTGTTGGTGGCAAACTCGATATTTGATAAGCTGAAATATCATCATCTGAATTGGATTAATAAATAAAGAGCCATAATTAGAAGATAATCAAAGCAAATTCTTCTTGTTATGGAAAAATAATTGCACATTTGAGAAGGAAATTAAAAACATTACCATTTATAAAACCAAAAGAAAAATCTGTAACAGCTGGCCAAGTTCTGTAAAAGGAAATCTATGTGAAAGAGGATAAAAGCTCCAACTAAGGCTCAAAAAAGAACCATCATGGACTATACATGGTAAGGCGAATCTTTCATTTCACAACAGATCAAAAGCAATATAGAAAATTTGGTGGAAATCCAATACAGGAAGAAAAAAAAACCAGCTGCTTCCCTTCATTTTGATTGCTTAAAAGCTTAAACATATGCATAGTAAACGGACCATCCGTATCGGTATCGATCCCTGTGTTTTCGACTCGACTGATATACGGTGAGAACGCAAACCTTCTATTCTATATGGTTCTTCTGAATTGGTATTTGGTGTTGTTGTTTTGAAGTTCTTTTGATTAGGTTTCTTGCAAGTTAAGTAACATATCACCCTTTAATTCTTAGCAGCTCAGATCATTTTTAGGTTTATACTGCATCCAAAAGTTGTTTCTACTGCAACTTTTATGTTCTTATAATGTTGTTCTGTAACCTTTCTGGTAATAATTTTATGGCTTCTGGATTTTTCACTGCCCTGTAAAACTAGGTACTTTTAGTCTTCTAAGAACTGAATTTAACTTCTCCATTTGTTCTGTCCTGTCGGAATTTGAACAAGGGTACCTGTTTTTACTCACATGGTCGTATGGTTGATATTGTTGAACTTTTTTGCTATTACTAGACTGCTTTCCCCATTTGAATGAACATAATTTGAACAAGGGTACCTGTCCATGTTCAGTTTGTAGTGATTCCCCTAGCATAAATGGGAGAATTCGAATTTCAGCGGCGTTGGGAGTTCAGGAGGAACGATGACAACGACCCCGATTCTTCGTTCAATGATTCGATATCGAGTGACGGGTCACTTATCAGAAAGCAGAAGCTGGTATCGAGGTTGATTTCACTTGGTGATGATGAAACTAGTGAAGTCAGTAGACTTAAGCAGATGGACAATGAGAATCCTGGAAAAGCATGTCAAATTAATGCCGGGAACGTTACGAAACGGAAAACCGGGAATAAGATCAGCAGCAAAATGAAGAAGGATTCACCTGAAGATGTTGATTTGCAGAAGGGTGAAACAAGTGCACTTGAACTTGATCATGGTCCATTGGATGAACTTAAAATATTTATGGAGTCCTTGTTAAAAGACCTTAGAGTTACAAGAGAAAGTTTATTGAAATGGATGATTGATGAAATGCAACATTTGGTGAACAACACTCAGGAGAAAAACAGACAGCAGGTGCCGATTCGAGACGAGGAGAACAATAGCTTTGGATATGGCATGGATAGATCTTTAGTTAGATTCCCTACAGGTGCTATTGTTCCTGGTTCTACTGATTACTTAAATGCATTAGGAGATCAAAATGTTCAAGTCCAGAGTAATACCAGTGTTGTTTTAGCTACAGAAGCTCAGAAAACACAGGGTGGATCTCTGAAGAGAAATACAAAAGGCAAGAAAACTGTTGATCTCGGTGACCATCATCAAGTTCCCGAAGATCAAGCCGGTCATGGCCAGGCCATTAGAGCGGCAGGAGCCTGTACTAATGTATCTAGTCCCTTTGGTCAGGCACCTTGGTCAATGTATCCGATGTTACCAACTTTTCTAACAGGGCAAATACCTGCAAATCAAGGGCCTAATGCTTCATTATACAACTATGTTCTACCAAGACCAGCGGAGACGAAAAGCTGTATGAATCCGGAAAGAGTGAATCAAATGCTGGAACCAGGTTCTAATCAAGGATCATTTCCAATCATCCCACCAGAAGAAACCATTCGAAGATTCGCATTAACCGGACCGAGAAATACGGATTGCATTAATCAGAAAAGCACCCCAAGTTCTTCTGGTATTGGAACTGGACTTCACCAGGGCATAGATTTTGGTTTAAGCATTTCAAATCCAAGACAAAACAACCCACAAAATCTTCCACAGGAAACTAGCAAACCACTGGGTTTGAAGATGAATGGAGGAGCTGCTAAGTTCTGTGGTGGAAGCTACAACTTATCTGCAAACAATCACCATAGCAATCCAACTTACAAGTCTGATGGCAGACTTTTGTCATATCAGATGCAAAACCTTAAAGATGGTCATCTTTTCCTACAGTAATAATTTTAGTTCAAACAGTTGGGACAAAGTCTGTTTTCAAAACTATTTAGGCAAATAGATTTCAACTCCATGATGTTTATCCAAAGTATGATCTTTTTTTTTGTCACCTTTGATCTTTATAAACCTGAAGTTGTTGACTTGGGGAGTTACGGATTCGCAAAATCTTTTTTGTGCTGCTGAAAATGATACTTCTTTTCCTACAAATTACACTCATTTCTTTTTCACTTTTCTATCTCTCATTTTATTTTTCCGATCATCCAATCAAAACCTAAATGAGAATGGAAGTTAAGGTTCGATTGAGGCTCTGAACATTTTTATTTGTGGAAATAATCGATGCCTTAAAAGCTGTCTAAATCTTCAGCTGCCTGGCAGAGGATCTAATTAAGTGTTGGGATCATTACAACTAAAAATTGCAACTTTTTGTTGGACGCTTTATTTCAATTTCTCACCAAATTTTGGGTAAAAATTCACTGCGCTCTAGTTATGAACCTTCAATGCCTCACACTAAAAATCACTTAAAAAATTAAATTTTAAACCCTAACTTTTATATCTTAAACTCTAAACTTTAAAAAATACACCATGCATTCCTTAAACTTTAACCACAACACTTAACCCTAAACCCTAAACTTACTATTTTAAAGTGGGGGCATAGAGGGGGCAAGATAAGGGGTAGACGGTTTTCATCTCCAAATTTGATGAATGGAAATCCTCTGCTCCTACTTGTGCCCCACGCTCAAAATTAGGTTTAGGTATAGGGTTTAGAATTTTAGATTAGAGTTTATGGTTAGTGTTTAGGGATTTTAGGGTAAGGTATATTTTTTAGGGTATAGGATTTAGGATTTAGAATTTAGGACCGAAGCTTGGAATTTAATTTTATAGTGTTTTTTTAGTGTTAGGCATAAATAAAAATACCGAAAAGGACCAGAAGATTTTTATCAACTTTGATGGCTTCGCATTGCTTAATTATGTGGACCATTTATTAATTTTATATATATATATATATATATATATATATTGGATAAGAAAAACTTTCATTCACTTGAAAATGTCAAATAAACAAACTATTAAAATCCTCATAATACATTAAGAATTTTATATGGTGGATTTTGATAAAAACGACCTTCTAATCTAAAGGACAAGTTTAGCTTTGACATAGTATCGACTACCTTATTTCTCTCACGATAAATTTGACGAAAACTAACATACCAATCACGTTTTTTATTAAAAAATTTATATTTTAACACGTAGGATAGAGATATTAAAGAATGATTTGTGTGGGAAAAAAAACATAATTTAATTTCAATAATGTAATTTGCATTCAGTGTTTATTATTATTATTGTTGTTGTTGTTTCACTTGTAAAAATGTTAAAAGTTTAAGTTATCGATCTAACTCTTCTTCTTCGACGATCTTATCGTATTTACAAAATTTTCCTAAGAATTCAAACATGCCCATTTTCCCAAGCTTTGCTTTCTTTTTCCGGGACAAGTTTCAAATTTCTTGGATGTACATCCATAATGAGCCCGTATTTCATGAATAATGTTAGTGACATCTTCTGCTCTACTCGGTGTCCGGTTGCCACCGTAAGCCGAGGTTGGAGCAGCACTGCCGCTGCTATTGATTTCATTTGAAGAAAAGTTAAATCTTTCCTTAAACAGATTCGAGGTCTAGCATTGAACGAGACGAATTTGTATGAATTTTTAGGCTAAAAGTTCTTGCCGTCTTCGGATAGCTACCTTTCTGGTTTGAATTCCAAGCAATTTTCACCCCAGATGAATTCCATTCGACCGGCTGAATATATCGAATATGTGACGTTTGATCCGGCAGGGACGAATGTTCCATTGGGCAAAACATCATCGGCTATTACATGCTTGGAGTCTTGTGGCACGAAAGGGTAGAGTCTTAATGTCTCGGACAATGCTGCCTTAAGGTATATCAATCGGTCAATTTCTTCGAATACAATGGGTTTATCTACCCATTTAGAAGTGTCAGCATCACGTGTCTCTATTAGAATGGTTGAAATTTCGGTGACGATATTTTCTTCCACCCTTGGATTTCGACTAACCAACCAGAAAAACCAGCATAGCGCAACCGATGACGTGTCACGTCCAGCTAGGATGAAATTCAATGCCACGTGTTGGAAGAATTCATCCGAGTAGGATTCTTTCTTTTTCATGAAACGGGACAACAAGTCATCGTGTGGGGTCTCACCTTGATGCTGGATTTAGTCTTTCTACTTTTTAAAATGTGAATCGAAAATTCCAACTCTTTTCTTTAATTCTATAAAACGATGTGGAGTTTTATTTATTTTTGGTAACCACCCAGACCCCTCCTTCACCCATAAATAAGAAGTTATTGAGCGTTTAAGCTTACTCGATCCTACATTTTCTTGTATATTATACCAACAATAATGTCAATTGAGTTAAACTCAATCGACTATATCTGAAATAGTTAAAATAACTTGAAATACTATATAAAACTATTAGTAGTTTTTGTTTACTTTAAATTAATTCTTTTAGGAATATTTATAAAAAAGACAATGAATCTTCATCAAATGTAAAACAATTTATAAAACAAAGTGGAAACAGAGGAAGCAAATTCAAGAAAAGCTGAGATTGGCTCAAAGAATATTACTTACAAATGGCTATAATAATGCTGACAAGTTCCTTGCTGCTTTCTAGTAGAGCAGGTTTCAACTGAGAACTGGAAGCCATTGAATGGAAGGGGAATAAAACAACAAAAAAACAGGTCCCAAGGCAACCATAAACAACAACAATGGCGATTCACCACATTTTGAATAGGGCATTGATAGATTAAACAACAAAGGCCTGCATTTTCACATTTATGATTCAATATTGCAGAAATCTATTCTTAATATGAATTCAATCACCAAGAACCAAATCTATAACTATAAACAATTTCTCTTTGTTCATTCTATAACCTGTAAACAATGCCCTATTTACACTAATTTAAGAAGAAGCTTACCAAATTCTAGTTTGATCAACATTCTTGTATGCTACCAAAGGCTCCAAAGATCAAAACCCCCTCGATAAACCCTGCCAAATCTCGACGGCTTGCTGATCCTTACGAGTCACAAACATCTTGTTTCCGCCAAATGCCAAGTTGGTTATCCTCAAGCCTCCTGTATCCTTCACTCTCCCCATCAAATTCTTCCTAAAAACCCTTCCCTCACTAGTCTTCTCCGAAGCCATCGCGACCTCCGACCACAACTCGATATCCCCTCCTTTACTGCAAAACACTTGATTCCCATGGCTCTCAATTTTGCACCCAAACCCTTCTTTCTTCCCATTAACAACCTTCCTTCTACCCCCAAGACAAACCCATGGATTACTATTATCATTTGCATCATTATTCACACTCCCTAAACACCTCAAATCCGCACTGAAAACCTCCCCAGAGTTCACTCCAACCTTAAAGAGCACATTCAAATTATCCGAAACACAAACATCAGCAAAGCAATCAACTTTCTCCTTCAATTCGAAGACCACATTACCAGACCTTATATCCCAAAACCTAATGCTCCCTGTCACACCCGATAACCCACTATGTGACCCGGATGCCATAAGTAATCCATAACTCGAAACCCATTTCAGCTTTGTAGCAGGGATTGCTGAATCAAGATCAGCCCCGAAAATTTCGTTACGGCCGATTTCAATAACAGGGTTCAAGGTATTCAAATCATAAACCATGATAGAATTGGAGTTTCTCCTACTGGATTCAAAGCTAGTAAACAAGAACTCGCCTGATGAACCGATGGCTTGAACCGTTGAACCAGACCGGGTCGAATTCTCCCAGTTGAGAACTTGCTTGACGCACCCTTCATGGAGGTCGAGAATCTGAAGCCCTGAAAAATCGGTCGCCCCGGCCGCCGCGATATCCGGGGATAAAGCGAGTAAGGAATCAACGGCTGTGAATTGGGTCAGAATCGTTGATTTCCTCGTCAGAGACCAATCGAAAGACGTGATCTTGCTACCGTGGGAAACATGCAAGGACCCGAACGGCGTCGAGGCAATCACGGAAGGGCAGTCGCGGCCGTTCAAGGGTAATACGGACGAGTTTTGGAGGGCAAAACCGTCAAAGTGAGAAGGATTGGTCAAAGAGCTGGTCAAGAGGGACTCGAGGCCATAGAATCTGGATTCTTCGATAAGATCACGGAGGTCAAAATCCTTGACTTTGGAAGGAAGGGTACCGCTACGGAGGAGGGAAAGGAGGAGGGAGAAGTGATCCGGGTCTCGGTCGACGAACCGGTCTGAACCCGCTCCCGCAATTCGAGAAAGGAGGGATTCAGGGCCGGCTTGGGTAAGTGTCTGTTTGGTGGTTTGGAGAATCTGGCCGCCGACATTGATCGAAACGACATCGTTGTTTAACTCCGATTCTAATTTCAAAGACTGCATTGCAATCGAAGACATAATGTTGAATTTGATGGGGGGAAGAAGATGGGGGAAATAAGAGAATATAAAGGATTGATCGTTGTAGAAGACGACAGAGTTGGGTTTAGTTTAGGGTAAGAGTGAAAAATGAAATCCCAGCTCCGGAATGCATATTTGACGTTAACTGAATATTTTATAACGAATGAACTGCAAGCCTGGAACTGATTGAACGAGCCGTCAAACTCCAACCTGGCCTGACTTTTTTGACCATCAATTTGATTTATTTGTGTAGAACCAGAATGTTATTATTATCACATAACAATTTTACTTTCAATGTTTTTTATTAGGCTTATATACCAAATAAGTACATAAAATGTATTTTTTTAAAAATAAATAATTAAAGTATATTTTTATCAAAAATTAATGTATAATATATTTTTAATTAATATCACATGTTAACTGTTAGGAAATATATATACTTTAAGTATTTATTTCGATCAAAAATGTGTTTTGAACACATGTATTTGCAAAAAAACATACTTTAGGTACTTATTTTAACTAAAAATGTTTTAAATACTTAAATAAAATGTTTAGTATACTTTAAGTACTTATTTGTGATTGTTGTTTGGGGTAAGGGTTTTAAATGAAAAAAAATATTAGAGAGGTTTTATTTTATTATATAATTTTTAAAAAAAAGTTGAGATGAATTGAGTTTATAAAATTTGAAATAATTTAAATTACAAAAAAATATTAAATTAACACATTGTTGATAATATAATTAAATTTCAGGTTAAAACGGAATAAGATAAAAACTTTAAAAGTGACCGTTCAAATTGACAAGAACTTTAAAAGTGTTTATATCAATTTGTTGTATTTTTTAAAATATTCAATATATAAAAAGTTAACACGGTTCAAATTCGAAAACTCAATACTGTCTGTTCATGTTTATTCAAAAATCAAATAACTCAATTCGATTAATTTCTTTTTCTGATTTTTCAAATCGAATGAAGTTGTATTGCAGAAAGCCTATTCTCTTTTTTTAAATGTAAATACTGGATCATTTAAGATTTGGGTAATTTTGACAGAGCCCATCAGCCCAAACTGGCTTCCCGTAACTATCATTTCAGTTCTATTTCCTTTCTTTAACTGCAATGCTATTACTATTGTCATTCATATTTTACATATGAGGTATGATATCTGCCTACATAAAAACAACAAAAATATATAAAACGACGCTAAAATTATCGGTGATATGGTTGATTAATTGTTCCCTGTTGCTGTTACCAAATTGTTCGGACTTCGGATCGCCGGCACCGCATCTAGTTCCTAGAATGACGTGAAAATCAGAAGGCATCGACTAAAATGCATACCGGTTAGCTTACTCCCGGCTGCATCATGGGGAAAAAAGACCAATTCCTGGCTACACTGTCATCCTTTCCGGCTACCTTCTCATTCGCCCACCAATCAGAACTAACAATGGGCTTATGTGCATCGACTCCATCGACATTGTTAAAATTGAATTCTTTAGCTGACCCGAGTGTTGGGCATTGATTCTCGTGGTGGTGGTGGTGGTGGTGCGGTGTGGTTTCCCCATCTGCTGGAGCTTTATCTGGTCTTTCATTGGATGTTTCACCGACACGATACACGTGATCATCCACCTCCTTAGTTGCATTTTCTTCTCTTTCTCTTGTTGCTTCATTCTGTAGATGATGTACTGACACTGCTTTAGATGGTATTGTTGCCTCTGTTTCTTCGGTAGTCAACTCGAATGAAACTCTATGATTGGTTGGGCTTTGTTTATCCAAATGTGACACGGTTTCGGAGATCTGACTATCCATAAGAAACCCGTTGCGAGGTGTGGATGTTGTAGCATCTGGGGTTAAACTCCCAGAACCATGACCTGATCCCCATTCACGGTGGGAAAGCTTATCGATGTTTAAGAGCTTGGGAGGGTCACCCATTCGGAACTCGGGAAAGCGTAAACCAGCAGCAAAATCACCATCAGGGAAAGGAGATGATGTGCCAGAACCTGAGATTCCTGAGCTTGGTGAGATCAGTTGGCCGACTGGGCTCCCAGGTTGAAGCTGATAAGACTGAAATTCATAGTGGGATACGGGGAATCTCTGTCCAGCCTCTCCAAACTGGAAGTTGGGGCCAAGGAACTGAGCAAATGGCACCTCGGGTGAGGAAGGCGTAGTCAAGTGCACCGACTCTGGGGGAGGAGTGAAGGGAGCAGTTGATGGTTCAGTGGTGAAGGTCGAGAAAACAGGTGGCGAAACTAGCTGAGTTTCATGAGCATAAGGGCCAATTGCAAATATAGAAGCAGGCCCTGGAGAGTACATACTAGCAGATATAGAGGTGAGAGACACTAAACCAGCTGGAGACTGAGTAGCAGAGGGGGGTTCAGATGGAAGGAAAGATGCAGGAGAGGAGGGTGGGGCAACAAAGGGAAGTGTCATGGCAGGTGCTTGGGTTGGAATTTCAGCAGCAGGCCGCACATTAGCACGAGAAGCACTCGTTTCAGAAACAAGAACAGCAGGTCCAATTTGCTTTTTTTGTTTGTAAGATCCAAAGCACCAATATTTGCTCCAGAAACCACCCCATCTTTTCTGTTGAACATTACGATAAAATGCATTATTACGGGAAATCACACGAAATTCTTAGGTAGCTAGAAGAAATAAAATAAATAACAGATACGATTAATGAACTTTTTTCTAAAACACATAGGCATATTACGGCAATAATACAACCAATCCTCATTGAACTTTACCAAAATGTATCAAGTAATGAAACATACTAAAGTATATATGCTCAAAGGTTATTTGACATCATGCTATAAATGTACTTTCAACTCTTTGGCAGAAAGAGTACGACTGTATGAGATTGTGGCTTCTTTTTCCATTTCAAAGCTTTTTTAAGCTGGAAGATAACCCATTTAAACCCACCCTTTTAACATCTAAGTTATGGAAAAGGAGCAGGGGCACTTCCCACCCCCTGTTTAAGTATTTCCGAACCTTTTCCTAAGTGATTATATATATATATTCTTCAACTAGACCTCCAGTACAAGTAAATCATACCTACAAGCAGAACAAAGCAGTTTCTATTATTCAAAACCACTGGTTATACACATTGAATTTGGATGTCCTTGTGGTCTTAAGATTTACAGAAGTTATAGCTTTCCAAAATCCCTATGAATTTGAAACCTTCTAATTAGCTATACCCATATCAATTATCATGGTCATAAAGAGCATGATACAAACAAATTCAATGATTACCTAGTACAATTAGCAACTATATCTAAGTTCAAATTGTACAATATCAGCTCCGATCTACTCTTCTTTTGTTTCTTTACTTTTGATCTAAGAACTTCGCTGAATGAAAGTAAAACTGGAAATAAGGCATGAGGAAGGTCATCTAAATGCAAGATGTTTTCAGGGTAAACAAGGAAGCAAAAATTATTATGCCATCTATACTAATTAGCACTGTTTCATCAACACTGACCATTATCAGATTCCTGAACTGCCAAGTTCAAAAAGTGAAAAACCTGTATGTTTTTGAGTACCAAAAAACAATTTATAAAAGCAAAAATTTCAAGTTCTAAACCTAAGTATACCTAACCAGTAACCACAAGCAACAGTGAAAGACTCTTGATTCAGGAACAAGTCAACCTTCAATAAATCTAAACCTACAAGGATTTAACTTACCATTACTTAAGCCTAAATTTGATTAAAGATATAAATTCACTAAATCACCATATAATATAATCAAAGAACAAAAATATATTAAAAAAACTGAATCATGCAAAAACAGGTCACGAAATGAATATCAAAAGAAGCTTAAAAACACTTCTGGAACTCAACAAATCGAAATAAATTCAATATAAACAATCAAGACAATCAAAACAACAGTACATAAAAATACATAAAAGAGGAAAATAAAGCTTTTACCTGACCAGTAGATTGTGGAACACGATTCTCAGCTGAAGCGATCGCGTTAGCAGCAGCATGTATAGTATCCAAAGGATTATTCATAGCTCTATATCCTCCATTAGCGCCTCTCATTTCCACTTCTTTTCTTTCTCTATTTTTTTTCTGACGAGCCAAACAGCTCAAAACTATTTTCCTCTCGGAATTATCAAATTTTCTCGAGAAAAAAAAACGAACGAGAGAGAAAGTGGACGGCGAGAAGGAAACTGTGATTTATAGAAGAACCTTCCTTGGTGGAATCAAAAATGAAAAAAAAATCAAATCTTTCAACTCGTAAATCTAAATCTCACTTCCATATTTATAGAATTTTATATATTTTATATGTTAATGTTGATGAGGTATTTTATTATTATAGTAATTAATATGGTACGAATTATACAAAGCAAAAGGGTATTGTGGTCAAACACGGCAATCACTTGATTTTCCAAGATTTCGATGTGATTAACGAAAAGACCCGAGCCTAGGTAATGTTTATAATATATAACTCCTTAAGGTTTAGCTCCATTTACTTAAATGCCCTTCCCGTTCACATTTATTTTTTATTATTAAATTTAGATGCTTAGTTATAATATTTAAGAAGACAATTAATATCGTGTTCAAAATTTTCATCACACCCGTACTCTTATGAAATTATTTAAAAATATTTAATTATTAGTGAGCTTAATGAGATGAGGGTGACGGAAGGTTTTTAGTAGGGGTGGGTAAAATTAACCATAATCGATATTTGTAATTATTAATCGGTATAATTGTTAAATTTTACCGATTGATCAATTTATCGTTAAAGCTTAAACAATTTTGGTTAATCATCCATTAAAAATGATGGTTAATGGTTAACTGTTATGAAATTATTTAGACATAGAATAAAGTTTGTGTTTAGAAATTCTTTACTTAAATATTTCTTTCTAAAAATTTTAATACACTATTTATTTGAGAGATAATTTTATTATTCTCAAAAAAATTAGTGAATATTTGAAGAAAAAAAATTGTAATAGGTTACAGGTTAGCCTGTAACCGAACCACTAATTCAGTAGCAGTTAACCGTTTAAAAATTTAAAGGTTAACCATTTCTTAATGGTATGTTACGCTTTAATAACCGCTATAACGGTTAACCAACTGTGTATGCTAAATGGTGCGGTTAACCTACCATGAACACCCCTAATTTTTAGATGAAAAATCACGGTCAACAATGATGAGGGGAAAAAAGAATCAACAAAATAAAGTTTGAATTAATTTTTTATATGTGAATCAACAAAATAAGGTCTAACTGTGGTGTCAAGTCTAGACACCGTGAAATATGATGAATGGAACAGAACAAGGGCGAATATGACGAATGGAGCAGAATAGGGGCGGACGCGAGACTTTAAGTTGAGGCGAATTTATAAATTTTTAAGGGGCGAAAATAAATTTTTAATAGAAAATAAATAAAAATTTCTAAAATATTTCTAATTCGTATACAATTTTTAAAATTTTAGAGAGACAACTGCCCCGCCAGCCCTCCTCGGTGGCTCGGTCCATCCTGAAATAGTATAACCTTATTTGTTTGTTAGTAGGTTTAGCCCGTAATCCAGTGGATTTGATATATATCTGTCAAAATTAATGTAACTTTTGGATGAAATAATTCTGAAAAACGTCTGTACATCATACTCTGGCATCCCAATTGAGTTGTGTTCAACTGTTCATTGAGCATGGTCGAATAAGTGACTTTAAAAAAAATCAAATAGCTTAATGAGCCAAAAAGCGTCATATAGAGATCATAACAGGTATAATTATGGGCGGAGCTACCTTTTAGAATGACACTAAAAAAAGTTAGAAATTTATTTTTTATATAATTTGTTTATAAAAAATAAAAATATAGACAAATGACATTCATTTTATGAATAAAATGACAACCCTTTATAAAAAACAACACCTCTCTATAAATAATTAATTCTCTTTAAATATCATTAAAAAAATAACACATCTTAAATAAATTTTTGGCTCCGCCTCTGGTTATAGCACTAATAACACTTTAATTTCTATTTAAAAATGCAATACAAAATTAATTTTAGATATATGAAATAACTAAAATATGAAAATTGCAATCATAAAAAAATATAAGAGTTGTAAAATTTAAAGTAAGCAGATTATATTAATATAGTTAGGAGTGGGATTAGATTTGATGTAATAAAGTGGTTGTGAGAGGTGTGCACGTGTGGGCGTCCACGTTTTGATGGGGTTTCGTGCGCGGCCCCAACTCCACCGCATACATTAATAAAATAATAAAGAAAAAGCGGACTTCCTCGAAAATTCTCCCCTTTTACCTGCCACTTGGACTAACTACCTACCCACCACCATTGACCCCCACCTCTCTACCGCATTTGCCCAATGCATTTTTAAAAAATAACATAATTCAACAAAATAACATAAAGGAAACATTTATATATAAAACATTTTAAATTTAGATAAAAAAAATAATATTTTTAATGGATTAATATCCTATACACTGGCGGTAGAATTTTTTTATTTCCACAAGCGCCTCAATTATAGGGTTTATGGTTAGGGTTTAGGGTTTAGAGTTTATGGAGTTTTAGTGTAAAAGTTTAGAATTTAGGGTTCATGCTTAGAATTTAGGATTTAGGGTTAGAATTTAGGGTTTAGGGTTAGGGTTTAGTTTTAGGGTAGTATGGGTAGGGATTTAGATTTTAACCTATAACCCCTAAATTTTAACACTAAACCCAAAATTCTATCAACAATCCCTAAATTCAAAACTATTACACTTATAGCCATAAACTTTAAACCCTAAACGGAATTCTTAACCCCTAAAACTAAGACGCTTGTGTAAAAAAATTTCCACAAGCGCCTGTGTATAGAACAATTACCATTTTTTAATAGTCTAATTCATTTAGTGATCTCAATAATAAAAGAAAATATCATTATTTTTGGACAGTTTGGGTTCGATCAGCTTTGCTTGTACTGTGCATATACACATTATCAGTAAGTTTATAAAAAACAATATTTGAGTAGATAATAAGTCGTTTCTCTATAATCATATTTGATTGATTGATTTAATATTTAGTTATTAGTAATACTTAAATTAAGAAATAACGAGAATTCCAATGGTCTAGAGGGGAGGAATCCATTTCTCCTTATTATGTTCTAGGTTTAATACCTTATGTAACAATAAGAAAATTTAAGGACTAATGAGGGCTTTTTTCAAAAAATTTTGAATAAATAATTTGTAGATTATGAAGTTTTTCAACTAAGTCTAACCTTAAGAAAAGTCTTGAGTCTTGACATTTTAAAAAACGAAACATTCAACTCTCTCTTATTAAGAAAAAAAATGTATTCTTCATAATCCTTTCTTCAAAAGAAATAACGTTGTTAAAAGTGATAATCATTTTTCTTGACAAGTACTATGATTTAACTCTTTTAAAATCATCGGTTTGATATTGATCTAGTCTGAATATTTTTAAAGAATTAATAACAAAAGGTGGGAGATTGTTTGGATAAATTTGAGTAAAATTACATTTCTTCCTCTGAATATGCGTTAAAGAGTTGAGAACTTAGTTTGACTAGAATTACTTTTTATGTAAGTTTTATTTATAACCAGATAATGCATATAGTAGGGATTAAGGGTTAAATACAAGTTTCTTTTCTTCATAATTTTTTATATTAAAATTTTCACATAAATTTTGATTTTTATTTTATTTTCTGTATTTATAATTATTTATTATTTTGTCATCATCGTTCCGATAATTATAACAAGTATTAGTGTATTTACAAAATCCCGTAACTTTAAATATGATGTTTTTTGCACTATGTAGTACATACAACTTATTAGGTTTAATTATTTTCCAACTACCCGTAGGTGGGTACCTTTTTCTTTAATATTTGTGAAATCTATGCACCAAAGCTCCCATTCTTTCCTTCTTTCTCTTCAACCTAAGTCGACAGTGGACAGCAAGGAAAAGTGCCTTTTGGCCGTAAAACTATGCCTAGCTAGCTTTTACACTTTAAATCTTTGATTTTCAGTTTTCACAATCATGCTATACTATGGGAACTACGGTGAGATCCAATAGATTTCAAAATTTCATATTAATTCTTTTATTTATTTTTCAAAAAATTGATTTGATTCTCTTATTTTTTAGAAATTCATATTAAACATTCAAAATTTGTATAATTTTAATCAAATCCTCTAAAACTTGGCTCCTTTCAAAATTTCAATCTAATGACAATAAACAAACGTTTTTTTTTTGTTTCGATGATCTTGCTCAAAAAATTAACGTCTTATATGATTTGAACTTAAGTCTCCTAAAACGAACCACTTGTTAAGTTCAGTAATCTGGTACTTCGGATATTCGATCTCGGGTGGGATATTCATCTTTTTGTAGCTAAAGGCTTTATTGATTTACATCTATTTGCTAAAAATCTATATCATAATCATCCAAAGCTTAAATCTGGGGTCTCAATATGCTGTGGGTAGAGGGGATGAATAAAGAAGGTTGTTTGAATTAGGGGATATGTAAGATTAGTGTTTGATTAATTTAAGGTGTAATTAACTAAGTGATGATGAAGCTATGGATTAGGCAAAAGCAAATAAAGGTGTAGATATAGATGAAAACCCAAGTTTTTTACAGGAAAAAATTAATAAATCGGGTCTATTATAGGGTCAAAAGTGACCCATTAGCATAAATATAATAATGAGGTAAAGAGCCATATGCCATCCTTTTTGACCAACCTCATCTTATATTGTAAATCATGCTTTTCAAACTTGATTATTTAATTATTTCCTAATTATTGAAAATTGGTCAAGGAAAAGGTAGATTTGATTCTCTCTTACTAGCTTTCGAGTATGAAACTTTATTTTCATTCATCTTAATTTATTTTTTAAATAAAATATATAAAATAAACATCAAATAAATTTTGTCGGTAGTCTTTTATTAATTTGATTTTATTTTATGATTCGTTTGCCGATGTAACTAAATATATTTATATCTATTTTTTATTCGAGCCTTTTAGTTATTTTTTTAACTTTTTCATTGTATGATTTATAAAAAAATATTTAAATTATATGTTAATCAATAAATATTCTTATAATACAAACACACAATTAAAGAAAATACAAAATCAAACAAAATACAAAATCAAACAACAACCAACTAAAGAAAGAAAATACAAACACATAATTTATTTTAGTGCATATGTAGATTCCGAGCATATTCACGAGCTTTTTGAGCTTAACCTGAATAGGTTCGGCTTAATTTATTAAAGTTTCGAGCCGAGCTTGAGTCAAATTCACTCGAGCTAAGATTTGACCGAGCCAAACCCAAATAGCTCGCGAGCCGATCAAGCTCATTATCACACCCTAAGTCCCACGTCAAGAATTCAGTGTATATTATAATGAGGGGGAAAGGGGTGAAGAAGAAGACAAGACCTGAGGCCTAACATAGGCAAAGAGAAAAGACCTGCGAAAGCAAAACTAGAAGATTGAAGACTTTGAAATGGTCATAAGTCATAGATGGTGGACACGTGTTATTCCCCACGTGCGGAAAACAAAACGATGGCTATTGAGCTGCTGGAAATGTAGGAAATTAACAAAACAAAAAGAGTGGGGAACTGGGGAGCCAATTCAATTAGGGGGGTAGTAATGTAAATCTGGGAGTTCTAGATTAGAGCGTTGACGACTGACCTAACCTCACTTCTAGGTTATAAATGAGACGAGACAAATCGTGAGCTACTCAAACTCGACTTGGCTAAAGCTTAGTTAAAGTTTGACTCAATTGGACTTGACTCGAGCTTAAATTTAGCTCGAGTTTTGTCAAGCCGAGCCGAACTACTTAATACCCGACTCAAAAAGCTCACGAGCTACTTGAAAATATAATATACTATTTTTTATAATTTTAAATCTAAAAATTTTAACTTAAAACCCAAAATATAATACCCTAAACATAATTATTAAACCCTAAATTCTAAACCCAATAACCTAAACCTCTAAACCCTAAACTAACACCATAAACCCTAAAACTAACAAGTTTAAGTTTACATAACTTATGTATCAAAAAATTTTCTTCATAGGATTTTAAATGAGATGTGACAGATAAAGAGTTACTCGAGTCCAATGCAGTCAAAGATCGGTCAACACTTAACTTGATTGGGCTCGAATCAAGCTCGATCTCAACTTGAGTTCTAAACGAGTAGAGTCGAGCTCAAATTTCGCAGGCTCGTTAGAAATTACTCAAGTTCGAACTCGACTCGAAATCTTAACGAGTCAACCCGAGTTTAGCAATACTCGAGCCCGACTCGGCTTGTTTACACCCCTACTCCCTTCCCTTGGTTTCCGCAGGCCTTTAATATCTTAGAGATGGTGTCTTAGTACCGACAGTTCAAAGATTTAAAGGGTCTATGCAATTTATTAAAACAAGACCTTATAATATATAATTTCAAAGGTATATAAGATTCTTTTAAAAAATATTTTTATTTTAGTAAAAATTATATTATGACGCCTTTTTTAATTTTTTTATAATTAATTAAATTAAAATTTTTTATTTTCTGCTTATAAATATCTAGTTTAACTTATTTGGGCCCTTATTTTTTAAGAGCCATGTACCGTCACTCATTTCGTAAATTTCTAAAACTCCCAAAATTCAACGCCTGTGTTGAGGACTTGAGGCTAGAAACGGACCAAATCTTGGAACGTGACATTTGGCATGGGGATTATGATTTATGCTTCTCACACAGCCTTGTCTTGCCAAATATTTGACTTTTTTTTCTTTGTCTAATACTGAACAAAGCAAAATCACATATTATTAGCAACCTCAACGAATAGAAATACCCTGTTTTTTTTTCTTATATATGTTTTAATAATTTAGGGGTGAAGTTTAGAGTTTAAATTGTATAATTTAGTTTTTAAAGTTTTAAATTTAGAATTAGAGTAGAGGTTTATTAGTATTGAGGTATCTATAAGAACACTAAAAAGAGGCATGATTTTTGTTCGTCTCCGACTGCATTAGCGATGCAACCGTTTGAGATAAAATGTCAAACCATCCATCTCAACAGGTTTATCACAAACTATCCTTACCAACAATGACGTCTGACAAAGAAGAGGATTATGAGCGACCGCTTAGACCCTACCTTTTACTTTTATAAATTCATAGATTTTTTTAGTGAGAATCTATTAAGTTAGTGATTGATCTTATTTCTTTTAGTTGTAGTAATCATAGTGAATTACTCTACTGTTTACAGGAAGGAAAAAAAAACAAGAAAAAACAATGGTTTCAGTTTGTTGTGCCCCCACGCAGGATCGAACTACGGACCTTCAGTTTACAAGACTGACGCTCTACCACTGAGCTATAGGGGCTAATTTGTTCTATGCATCCGATAACATTTTAATAATCCATTCTATATCAATTTTAATAAATTGATGTATGAGTTTTAATAGGTTCATTACCCCTTTCCAGGTGAGAAGTTACAAGTCAATAAATAGGAAGTCACGCGGTGGAAGAGGGGAAAAAATCATGACAAACCCTAATTAATGTGTACTTATAATTTCTTAAAATATATTTTATATAGAAAATTTATATAAAAATATTTATATTACTTAAAACTTTGACACCGTAATTTAAAAAATTTATATTCAATACACTGACAGTGAAAATTAATTTTTTACAAATGTTTTAATTTTAGGTCCAAACTCAAATTTTAAGTCCAGACTCAAAATTCTAACCCTCTAAACTTAAACTCCTAAACCTTAAATTCTAACCACTACCCTAAATTCTAAGCCCTAAACCATACACCCTAAACTAAATCTCTATGACCTAAAATTACGACGCTTGTAAAAAAATTTATTTTCGACTATCGGTGTATAAAATAATTACCCTAATTTAAATTTAACATAGTAATCTAAGTTTTCTGACTCCGCCGCCGTCGATAAGAAATGAACTTGGTAACAATATTTATATCTAAACCTTCGAGCTCTGTTCTCCCTGCCATCTCAATAGAACAAACCCAACAATTCTACCTATCATCTAAGATTGACACTGTAGTCTTTGCATAGTTGCATGTCTTGCCAACAAATTCTACCAAAGAGCAATGCATCCACAAGTACTACTGTACGGAATGCTGCTACGCACCATTAATGTTACCAAAAACGAGTGTCGTATTCGTCGGATGAAACGCGAAAGGAATATATTATCTCCAGGTTCAATTCAGTTTAAACATAAACATATAAATTCAGATAAACACTGCACACCAAGAAACTTAAGCAGAAGAAGTTGTTTATACTGAATTTTCAACCAAATATGCAGGCAAATTCAAACTCAAGCAGGCAGCATTGGTGGGAGAAGATAATCACTCACCGCAACCTTCGAATATGAATGAATGAATTCGTTTGTGGCAGCGCAAGTGTCACGTAAACTGTGAGCACTGAAAAGAAAAATGAAAAACAGAACTTTAAATTGGAGAAACATAGGCCACATCTTTGTCTCTGGCTTCCAACTTCCTGTCCGCAGTTGAAAAAGTATACCAGTATTCACATATGCAAAAGCAAAGTTTAAAGCAAATTCTGAAACAGGTATTGTACACTAGCACATTCCTAAATTGTTTTACCACAGGTCCACAGTCGATGAACCAAGACAGGTCCAAAATCCACCTCGGCACGTTCCAAAAATGCACCACGGGTGTCATTAATAATATCTAATGGAGATTTTAGGGAACCGAGTGATTCTATATGGTGTAAGTAGAGAAGAAACAGGAAAAAGAGAATGTAAGATTCAACCAGATTGGAAACTGGTTCCAGATTCTAGTCAATGTCATAAACCTTGGTCCAGTATCCATCCTATTCCAAGTCAATGCACTGATTATTTTGAGAACATGTCAGTGTATTTGAGGCAGGAACCTTTAGGGCGTAACTTCCGAAACTGTCACTCATGCATCCCAACTCCGACTCATCATCATCACTATTGATACTTTTAGGAGTCACATGGTTCTGATAACTTCTACGCTGGATGCGGAATACATTGAAGTAATAGCTTACCAAGTCTTGCCTAGTCTTCTCGGGAAAAAGCTTGGATGCGCGAGGCCAGAATGCATTTAAAGATTGTGGTTCTAATTGTACCATATGCTTGAATCTCTTTTCTTCTTCAGCAGTCCACCGAAGTGAGACTTCCTCTCCCATCCCATCAAATCTCCAATGGTAGAACAGTGAACCCAGTTCAAGCTTTAATTTCATCCTATTCTCAGCAATATGAAATCTAATACATTCAACAGAGCCTGGAATCTGACAGCTGCATGAATTTGGTCGTCTGCTACCAATTGGATCTGCTACAGCTAGCGAATCATGTTTAGCGCCATTTAAGGGCCACTGCCGTGTGCCTAGCCATTTAGAGTCAGAATCAGAAACAGGACCGGTCCATTCAGGGACTTCAGCTTGAAAGAGGGGACCGACGGCCACTTGTCTTCTAAAGGAGTCGTCTCCAAATGGTTCGACGGTCATACTCATATGTAAGGATGATAAGTCAATAGCTATAGAGGAAAGCTCACGTTCAGAGTGTGTCCTATGGAGACACGTCAGATGGCTGTCTAAGGTCGAACTAGAACTACAATGAGAGCAAGAACAAGATTTCGACCTAGGAAGCCTCCCGCTGCATCTTAACCTCTCGGTAAAATGATGATTAAGAAAGTTTTCCTCATACATGGATGGATGCATCTTCTGTTTTTTCTGCAAATTAAACAACACTAAGCCTTTAAAATCGGCAGCAAACCTTATTTTGTATCCTAACCAGCAGAGAGTAAAATCAACATTACAAAATTCCTTTGATAACAAGTTTTCCTACATTGAGAATGCATTTATTTCGAAATCTTTCAACTATATAGTGAAATGTTTAGTATATTAAATGCAGCAAGTTTATTTAACCAAGGACAAGAAATTTACCTGAAAGAGAGACTGTTCAATGACTGAATGACCATCCCTTTTCTGCCTTAAGGCTTCACGTGCCCTAATGACTTGTATCCAGAATTCATCGCCGCCATGGTCATTCCACTTAGATGGCTCCAACACTTCCTGAACCGAAGGATCACCGGGACATTTCGCAACCTGCATTACCCAACTCAGCATTTCTGATAAAGATTCTCGTTTTCTCTTACGAGTACTATATTCTTTCCTACATTCATTTTCGGTATCATCGCCATTCGCTTTCCCAACACCTTCGTGCAATCCAAATCTACTCTTGGCATCCGAAACTTCAACTCCATTCTTGATATCCTTACCAATGAACTTCTTCTTATGCTTTCTATATTCCATTACAGCCACTTTGTTTATCACCCCTTCTCTGCCAACCCCATTCTTAAACAAACCTCTAAACTCCATCTCTTCCTCCAATGTCAAGAACCCGAATTTCCCACCACATGCATCAACCCCATTTCCATCTCCAAAATTGCTCCTCAACCAATTTTCAAGCTCATACAAATACTTGGCATATATCAATTTAACCGAAGCCGAAACCAGAGAACCCAAACCTAATTCTTTCACCACAAAACCCCATAACCCTTCTTTCGACACCGACTCGAACCCTCCAATCTCTCTAACTACAAGGAAAAGCTTGAGCAAATCTAGTGATTGCCCATCATTTCCAAGCATTGCAGGCATAGGCCTTGCTACTTCTTTTAGATAACCAGAAAGAACCAGATCAAACAAGAATCTTAGTCTAACCTTATTATCAACGAACTCCTCAAGATCTTTTCCGACATGATCAACAACATCTAGGTGACCACCCTTAATTTGACACATATTTACAATTTCTACACAATCTAAACCAGCCCCATTGGTTGCCATCCTGCCATGAAAGTTAAGTCCTTTTTTTTTCAATCTTCTAATCAAAAGGGGTTCTTTCTTAAACGACTAATAGAAGATTAATACTACAAAGAAAAGAGAAACATATCAAGTGGGCATAAGGTAAAGGCAGCCCTTTGTCTCCAAGAGTCCAACTTTATTACCTCGTATTATGTTGGTGGGTAATTTGTCTCTGTTGATTATCTTTGCTTTTCAGAAGCCATCCATTGTAATCTACAGAGTTGCAGACGGAGATATAGAAAGGGAGGGAAAGAAAAAAGACAAGGACGAGAACAAGAACAGATTGGAGATAGGCTAGATTAAGGTTGTTGTGTTTCGGGATTTTGGGAAATGATTAGTGAGTGACAGCAAGGAAAATGAAAGAACTTCTGCAGATTTTTTTTTTTTAATTCTTGTAGGATTTATTATTGGGGGGAAGAGAGAAAGGAAGGGGTAATTAAAGATTAGCAGAATGTTAACTACTAATTATGAATTCAACAACAAATAAGAGGATTCCGAATGGACTCTGAAGGAAATTAAGTCAAATATAAAAAGAATAAATATTCTATATACAGACGGTGGATACTGAAAGTTTCCACAAATGCCTTAGTTTTAGGGTATATAGAGTTAGTTTAGGGTATAAAGTTTAGGGATATGAGTTTAGAATTTAGGGATAGTTGTTTTAATTTAAAGTTTAAGGTTACAATTTAGGGTTTATAGGTTTTTAGGTTAATATGGTGAGTATTTAGGTTTTAACCTATAAACCTTAAATTATAACCCTAAACCTTAAATTGAAATAATTATTTTTAAATTCTAATCACCTACATTTAAACTCATAAACCCTAAATTAACTCATTATAACCTAAAACTAAATCGCTTGTGAAAACTTTCAGTTTGATTTAAAATTTAAGGTTTAAAATTAAGAATTTAGTGTTTAGAATTTAGTACGTAAGGTTAGAAATTTAAAATTTAATATTTTAGTTTAAATAAAAAGAATTTAGAATTTCTCTACACATTAAAACTTTTTCTTATTCTTATTTTTAGTGAATTTTAATAGTTAAATCAAATTATTATTATTATTATTATTGATTTTCCTTTTAAGGATGAACCGATTATATTATTATTTTATTTGGATAGTCTAGGGTTTGAAGGGGGAGTAGATATCAAACCAAAAATAAAAATTCTTTATAATTAAAAAAACTTATTTTACATTAATATTTTTATTACCGACTATTATTTTAAAAAGCTGTTTTTAGTTTTTTTAATTAAAAACCTATTTTTAGGACATCTTGATACATTATAAAAAAATATATGTTTAATATTTCGTTTATAATTATGGCCAAAAAAATCAGTTTAAAGCAACAAATTTGTTAGATCCATACGTTAATTCTAATTAATTTTTTTACACAATTACTCAAATTTTATTGATATGCCGAATTTAGGTATTTTAGATATCGGTGATTATTGTTCAATTATTTTCTAATTTGGCCCTTTTATTGAAAAATATATAAACTGATTTTTAGGTTGAGCACACTCATATTTGATTAATCATTAGTAAATTATTTTAATTAACCAGTAAATTAGAGCTATGCAAGGAGAACTCAGACTTGGAAATTAAAAAATGCCCTATTTCCGCAGGGAAATGACAAACACACATGTCCTGATGATGGGTATACAACTTAATTCTTCAAAGCTACATAGAATATTGTAAAATATGATTTTATAGCGGCAATCAAATGGTTTTTTCAGACCTCCTTCATGCCCTATGCCTTTAATGCTACACTTTTTGTGCTTATTCCCAAAGCTCCCAATGCTTGTTTGGCTAGAAAATTTAGGCCTATATTCTGCTGCTTCATAACATACTCTAAAACAATTTTGTCCCTACGATGCGCTATCAAAGGGATCCGACCTTAAAAACAGGAATTATTTATTCTCGGACTGCTCATTCACTTGCAGAGTGTGGAGGAAAGTCGTACAAGCGTGCGAAATTTGAAACCAGGACTTTTACTGTTGGGTGCGTTGGATTATGGACAGATGCAATGAAAAATCTTTATTGGTTTATATTTTGAGACTGTCTTAGACGTGATTATTATACTACATATGGCTAGAACGTAACCACAAACTATACAGGGATGCCGCTCATTCGAGTGACGATATTTTCGAGCATATACAGGACACAATTATTACTTCTAATTGTTTGTCTTTTGTAGCATACCCTTCTTCCCGTATAAATAATAATCACCATAAATCCACACACAAAAAAATAGAATTATTCAATTCTCAATCCTAAATTATACTAAATTATACCAACTAATCTGAATAACTGATTGATCAATTTATCAATTCAGGTAATTTTTTACTTAGTTTATTTTATTATCAATTACATTTAAAGTGAAAAAACAATTAAAAATCAAAATTAAGAGTTTACACTTTATTGTAATTTAACTCAATACTAAAAAGTTTAAAAAAATCAAAGCGGCATCAAAATAATTAGATTTCAAGATATTCTATGAACTATAGTTGAACCAAAATATTTATATAAAAAAAAACTCGTACCAAAACCAAATTTTGGTTGAGATAACCGTATTTTTGGATTAATTTTTTCAAGTTTCAAATTGTAAAATTTTTACACAACCCTATTGATCCCTATATATTTTAAAATTAACAAATCAATCCCTCTATTAAAAATTACATTTTCTATTAGTTGTTTATGTGGCATTTTTAGAGTTCAGATATATTTTAAAATCGTAAAGATATATATATATATATATATATAGAAAATTATGAAAAAATTGCAAAATTTATAAATTCACAACTAAAATCGTAAAATTATAAAATTACAAAAATGAATTAAAAAATATAAATTCACTAAATATTCTAAAAAAGTTTTAAATATGTATATAATCTAGAAGAAAAAAAAAATCTTCTCTTACAAGTAACAACAAAATCATAACGCTAAAATGAAAATTTAAGAAAATTAAAACAAAACCACATGGAAACTATATTAAATAAACAAGATCTGTAAAAAAATTTAAAATGAAATAAATACCAAAAAAGGAGAAACAATAAGCAAACAATATTTAATCCAAAGTTCAATTGCATGAGAAAGAAAGGAATTTACTTTCGTTTATATTACAAGATCAAAGCTTTGAAATCACAAATAAAAGTTAGCACTAGTCACATTGAATCATATATGCCCGTGTTATAACATGATTCATGCCCGTAAATATGATAATTTAAAAGTTACAAAGGGTAGGATATTATCATATTTACGGGCATGAATTTCTCGAGTTCACAGACTCATGACATTATCACATACAGTCCAACAATCAAACAAATTTTCACATAAAGATGAACTGGAGATGCTTGTAGACACAAGCCACTTACAGAAGTAATCCAAAAAACAGCGACGAACATTGGCACAGAAGATCCGATTTCCAGACTCATGTAAAAGATATATGTTTTCATATATTATGTATGTATGAATGTACGTACTTACGTTCGTATGCAAGAAGAAAGAGTTAAAGTGCTGCTATGGGCAACTAAACAGGTTTTCTGTGTTACATTTTCTGTACTTCTTTCTCTTCATCTATTCATTTTCAAAGGTTTCAAGGGGTGAAAGCACAAAGAGACTATGTTCAAAAAAAGGGGAATGAAGGAGAAAAAATCCAAAACCAAATCCACTAAATATATATGATGACGAGTGAGGCGTAAAAAGTAAAAATGGAAAATCTGATGGGTTTAGTCGGCTGTAACCTTTGCAACAAAACGTAATTTCAAGCAGCCAAACCTGAGTCCAGCACCAGGAAACTAATCGGAGGGTAAGTCGAATATCATTTCCTGCATCAGAAGATTATTAGGATTATATACAATAATTCTTATTGACTTGTAAGAGATGAAAATAATTTCAAGACAAACCTTATCACACACAGGACATGTCTCACTTCTTTCCAACCATTCAAGAATACACGCGAGATGAAAATGATGTTCGCATTTTGTGATAATTTTTGGATTTTCTGCATCATATTCTGCAGGAAAGAACAAAAAAGGGTGTCTATCAACAACCTATACAACTGGAAAGCAAAAAAAAACGGCACCCTTTTTGCAGCGAGACAGAAATTCGTAAATTACAAGGGGAAGACATACCTTCCAAACAGGTTGGACAACAATCTTCCTCCTCCTTTGTAGACACAATTGGTTCAACTGGTTTTGAAAATTCTACTTCTAGCCCCTTTGATGATTCATTTTCAGTAGTAGCTTGTGCTTTGCAGTCCAATTCCTTTGCATCAGATTTTATAGAAGTCTTTCGAGTGCTGACAGCAACTGTTTCTTGACAGGAACCAATATTTGTTGTTTGCACTGCTTCATCCCTCTTACTGTTATGAATTCCTTGGGCAGCTGAAGGAGTTTGAGGATGTCCTACAGCTGCATCGAATAAAACTGGAGCAGGAGGAGGTTGATAAACATCAGGAACTGATACCTCCAGATTTGTGTCAACCAGCAGCCCGGAGGAGACGGCAGAGGCAGTAGCATTGTGAGAAGATAAAGGCACATGCCTATAGGAGGCTCTTGGGTTCTGTTAAAAAAGGAAGTTCAACTTAAAGAAAGATAATGGTATGGATTTCAATAAACAACATGTTCAACACAGTAGCCTCTTATGGTCATATTTGGATGAGTATTTAAGTTGTCCATTTACAATAATAAGTATGAAAGCGGACAGGTCAACAAGAAAATCTAATATTCATTTTGTAGTTTCAAGCGGTTCAAGTGTTTAACTATGGCCCATTTTAGTTAGCATAAGTGTATGCAGATAGAAATCATTACTCGTGAGCAACTTGATAAAGGGGATCAGATCATGATTTATGAGCAACTTAAGGGTAATAGAGAATTAACTATTGGGAACATTTATAATTAGTTGCATCCAGACACCCATTTAGTACAGTAAGGAAAGATAAAAATGAAAAGGCCCCAGCATTTCAGCACAAGTAAGACATTTGGACCTTCTCAAGTGCACAGGAGAGTTCAGTTTAACTCGTTTTTAGTCAAATCATATATTCACCCTAAATTCAAAACATAAGAAGTCAATTGCACCATGAAAGTGAGGATGAGAAACTAGGCCGAAAAAAGAAAATAAAAGAAAAAAATAGAGAAAACAATTCCATGGAGGAAGAAATTATACTAACATAATAACATGCCGGTGCACTATTTTCAGCTCCTCTAGAAGAGCAACAACAGCAACAACCCCCCATTCCTTTTACTTACGCATATAACACTACTAGTACTTTGTACATTAGAATTCCACACATCACAAGGAGAGAAATCTGTTATAAGAGAAACATTAAAACACTGTTGAATATATGAAAAGCAGTTAGATGTACTGCACTGATATACAAATAACATAATTTCCAATAGATAGTTCCTGAAAATTAATAAACAGCATGGAGTTTTTTGAGCAAAAGTAAAACCGAAAAAGAAAACGACAAAATTACTTATGGATTCCCACTCACTTGCCAAATTGCCTGGTACTCTACTCTTTACATCACATACAACAAGCATTCTTATATTCTGAAAAACTAGTAGCAAAATTATATATATATATATATATATGAGTTAGGATCAACTTACACAATGTAAAACTCTTCAAGTTTTACACGTTTTCTGGATCGTTAGATGGGGGGAATGGATGGCTCAGATTAACTCCTTACTCTCTTTTTTTCAAGGGATAATCTTCACATATTTACTGTTAATTTCATCCCTCCGTTTCACTCAACGGTCCAAAAAACTGTGTAAAACTTAAAAGAGTTTTATACTGTGTAACTGGATCCTATCCCTATATATATATATATATATATATAAAGCAACATTTGTTACTAATTGTCGAACACGAACAACTTTAGAAAATTTTCCCTCCTCTGTTCAATTGTCCTGTTATAATTCCATATCCAGAATTTCAACATGAATTCATCAAAATAGACCAATTAAGTCAACTAAAAACCAAACCAGATTCTGATAACAGGAGGAAGTACAAGAGTAGCACTCTAACAATCAATAATGCTTTGAATCTCAAATATCTAATCAAAGCACAATTGTTTTAGACAAAGTTTAATCAACCTATGTGGTGAAACAATAACGAGATGTAAAACATGTAAATAAAGTACGAAATCAGTCAAGCATCAACTGCCTTCAGTTCTCTTCATCAACTAGCACCTTTTTTTGCTCAATAACAAGCTAGCATGGAAATAACTAAAACGATAAGTGTAATAGAGAAACTGTAACAAAATCAATCACCAACGCAAAACCTATAACCGCAACACAAACAACTAAATTTCACAACGTTGAGAAACAAATCCAGTGAAATTTCCAAAGCAATTCAACAATTCTAGAGCTGGTAAGAAAAGAAAATCAACTCCTGCTCAGTAAAACCCTAGAGATAGCCATAATTAAATCAATAAATAGCAAGCCAAATTCCAGAAGAAGAAGATGATGAAAATTGAATAGGATATAAGCAATCACCTTCAGATTGAAACTTCAACTGAAAATGAATTCAATAATTTTCCAAGTAAAAATCCATTGATAAAAGAAAACAGCTATTCATTTTGATTGGTTAGGCTTTGTTTCGTGTAGGGAAAGGATTTCCAGTGGGAAATGAAGACTTCCCAAATTCCAAGCGTCCATTTAAAAACAGATTCCACTATTTGCAGCATTTTCATAGAAAAATGTTGCTTTTGGATTTTCCCTCCACGCGCCATGCTCTTTTGATTACTCCACGCGCCATGCTCTTTTGATTACTCCACGCGCCATGTTTAAGTGAGAATTATTTTAATCAAAAAATTCGGCAAAAGATAATGTTTGTTTATCTAAAAGTTGGAGGGCGTTTGGTGATGACAGTTGGGATGACCTAGAAAAGAAACATTTAAATTTGTCTTTTTTGGTATTATCTTTAAATGAAAATAATAATTTTTGTTGTAAATAAAATAAAGAAGAACAAGAATAAGATGAACAAAGAGATGAGAGAAAGAGGGAGATTTGTATTATTCTCAAATATAGAATTGTATACAATGCCTTCAATGAATCATCTATTTATAGGCATAAGAAGTACATAATACATTAAACTCTAATTCATAGAGATAATATTCCTAATAATAAATAAATCAAACTCCTTTGATAAAGTTCTAATCATGATAGACATCCACATAGATAAATATTCATAACACTCCCCCTTGGATGTCTATGAAGATAATGTGCCTCGTTAAAACCTTACTAAGATAAAAACCCAGTGGGAGAAAAAAAATTCTTTAGTGAAGGAAAAAGAGTACACACATCTTTGATACGCATAACTTGTTGCCTCATTAAAAATCTTACCAGGAAAACCCATTGGGACAAAACCTCGGTTAAGGGAAAAAGAGTGCAACGCGTATTTACTCCCCCTCATGAAAACATCACAGAAGATCTTTGAATCTTCATAATTTAATCTTGAATATCATTTTTCTAAAGATCGCGAGGGATGAAACTTTGGAGTCATATCTTGCTTTATCTTCACACAAGATAGCTTTTATCATATCTTGTAAAAGTAAATCCACATATCTTTTGGATATGTTGGGTCAATAATCTTAGCCAAACACATTTTTTTTTTGCTTGCCTCGTGCATAACAATTATTTCTACGACATTTGAGGAGGCATCAACGAATGTTTGAAGATCTAAATGTAATGATCTTTGTATATTCATAGATATTTCTTAACCAACTAATATATAGTGCTTCAAGACCAAGAAAAGATATAATTATCTTTATTCACATCCAACAATCTTACAACTATTGGGATACTCAATAGATATGCTCTATTCATATTGAATCTTCTTTAAGATTCTTTCAGCTTATGTCTATTCATAGACAAAAGAAATATATAAAAATGCTCGATCTTCAGGTCGAGATAAACTTGATGTCAAGATTCAAGTACTTGTATTGAAAGTACTTCATGAGTTTCCAATTTGAAGCTCTTTAGGAGTTCTAAAATTATCATAATGGATCTTGATCCAAACTCCTTTATAAAATACATAAGGAAATCTGATCATTCTTATAGTATTTTCTCAATTAGTATTCACTAAGGCGATTATACCAAATGCGCCAAAAATATTCATGAGACATGTTTAAATAAATTTCCTCAGAAATTTCCAAATGCTTATAGCATTTTAGATCCTTCAAGGATAAATATGGATCCACAAATAATTAGACGCATGTAAAATTTTCAAAACTGCCAAAGTAATTGCATCCACCATGAAGTAATTAAAACTTTTCATAAATCACAGTTTAAGTCGTATTTACGACTACTTATTTGTGCCTCACTTGCATTACACCTTTAGGTGTTTGGACTGGTGGTCCAAATACTTCTATTTTAGAAGTTCAAAGCGTCTTTCAACATTGGCCAATTCAATATCTATATTTCTGGATAGATTTTATAAAAGATCCTCGATTTCTTTCTTTACTTCTATAAGTATTTTATGTAAAATCGTTGTCGACAACTTTCCAATATTCTGGTTCCATTCTCGTAATGACATAACTCATTGAGATCTCTTCAAGATTTCAATCTTTATTCCAGGTACCTGAAACTCTTCAAGAGTTTTATTATTTGTTATGTCTTGGGTCTCTTCAGGAGCACCCGCCTCCAATATATGACCATCTCATATTACTTTCTATTTACGAGAATTTTGATCATTGGAACCATTTCAACTATCATGCTTCAGGCATGATTTACATTCTCTCGCTCTAACATGTAATTTAAACTTAGAGCATTTCAGCTGGTATATGAGACTTAATTACTCTCATTGGGTCAGTAAATATGTCTGGCAGTTGACATGTAATAACATGAATTATCTTATGAACTTCTAGTTCATATACGAGGATCTAGATAATGATAATTCATTTTCCTCTATCCAGCTAATTATTATCTCCCCCTGATGTTGAGAAAAATCATGTCATAAATGATTCTCCAATTAATGTTTAAGAATTTAAACATAAAAGGAGACTCGTACTCAATATATATTCTCAACCCTTTTTATTTACCCATTTTGTGCGATGTGGTGGAGCAATTCATATCGCACATTCAAAAATCATAAAATGGGAAATGTATGGTTTCTGACCAAAAACCAATCATAACGGGGAGTTTATTATAACTCGTTGGCTTGATGCGTATAAGTGTTGCTATATGGAAACACCATATAAATAATAACTCTTTTGTTCTCATAGTTTAGCTATTAAATAGGAGGCATCCAATTGAAATTTTGCTAAACTATATTTTTCATAATCAATAGGCTTTGTAACAACTGATATAGCCTAAAATATAAACCCACTAGCTTTTCAAGACGAATAGTCTAACTGCATAATCTGAATATTTTTAGAATCAATCTCACAAACTTCTGGTTGTAAGTCGATAAAACAATGTAGATGCATCTACTAAAATCATATAAAACTTTCCACATTTGTGGATATATGGGCCCATATTTCGTTCAGATATGCAAGACATACAGTCTCAACTTCAATACAAGAACTTTAAGTTCTAATTCTTTTGGTAAGTGGGATCATCTATATCTTTTGAGAACAAACAACACAAGAACTTCAGGTTCTTTTAGTAAGTGGAATTTAATCAATTCCTTTAAGCAACACAAGAACTTCACGTTCTTTAATAAGTGGAATTTAATCCATTCCTTTGTGAATAAGCACCACAAGAACTACAGGTTCTTTTAATACATGTGCATGTAAATCTCAATAATTT
This sequence comes from Hibiscus tridactylites, assembly GCA_958450335.1. Taxonomy (NCBI): domain Eukaryota; kingdom Viridiplantae; phylum Streptophyta; class Magnoliopsida; order Malvales; family Malvaceae; genus Hibiscus; species Hibiscus tridactylites. The sequence goes on along the minus strand of OY288265.1, from coordinate 110,084,942 downwards.
CTGCACCATTGATCAGGATGGTCTAACCGATCATGTCAATTATATATATGTGTGTATATATCTCTGAATTTGTAAACTCCTTGTTTACCATAACATGTAATTCAATCTCACTCGTACATGTCTAGTACGACCATCAAAATTGTTCCTTTAAATAGGAATATATTTAGCTCTTTCGGAGCTTTCAATTGAAATCATCTTTTGATAGTAATATATAGCTCTTCTAGAGCTTTCAACTGACTTTTTGGCTACCAAAACTTATATCAATATTGGCTTATTTCAAATGCCAATTGATAACATATGTTATCAATAATTCCCAAAGGGATAGTTTGCGAACTCATATTGCTCTCTTTATGACTTTGACGAGTATAACGCACTGTGAATATGGAATAAAGTTCCATTTGACAATAACATATTTGCTCAACCAGAGCCTTTTGTGATATTAGTACTTCCGGATATAATACTCACATTATTCCCTTGCATTTTAATCGAGAAATGCATAATTGTGCACCTTTCAAAATGTGCTTTGTTTCATTTACTTCAGGTAATGAAAATATGTACTTTGTATCATTCACTTCGAGGAATGAAAAATATAAAATATAGCACATCATATCAAGTCGATTATCTATCAGAGATAAACTTTCAAGTGCTCTTCCGAAGTATTGATATTTTAGTACTTTGAGAAATACTACTCATATTTCCCCTTACATTTAAATGGGAAAGATATTTCTTATGCTTAAGTACAATATGAGTAATTGCATTATCTGCTAGGCATAAATAGCCACAATTTTAGGCATAAATAGCCACAATTCTAGGCATAAATAGCCACAATTCATTGTATATTTTATTCCGGAAGTAATCATATTCTTCAAATAATAAATTAACATAAATCGTAAATAAATAATATGTGGAATAAATAAACATAAAGCAAACTAACATAAATAAATAATAAATAAAACGAATTAATATAAAAAAAAAATAAAAAACCAATTATTCCTGTTAGAGGTTATAAGGGAAATAAAATAAATGGTAAATTATTCCCTTCAAGGGTTATGAGAAAATTAACAATATCCAATTGAGTTGGACCAATAACGCCATAATTATTTTCACCATAAACAAATTTTGTTTATATTTTATTTCATTTATCATTCATGATTATGGATAAAGTCCATAATACTTTGGCGTTTGACAAGTACGAAACCAATGGTTTATAACATCACATTGGTAAAAAGATTTCACTTCCTTAGAATGATCTTTATCACTCTTTTCATCCTTATAACTTTGCTACCAGCGGGTAAAAGTATTCTTCATACGACTATATTTTTCATGTGTATATTCATAGTCTCGACCACGATCACTACTTTTAATGTGATTTTTTATTCATTCCATAATATAATCTCACATTCACTTCAAGGAATGGAGTAGAGCCAGTGGGCCTTTAAAACCTTTTTCACATATCCTTATCATAGAGAACAAAGATTTAATCCTCGTACGCGGCATTGTTAAACCTGTCCACAAGGTCCTTTAAAAACCTCCTTTGAGACCAGTAGCCTCGCAGAACGGGATGTCCAGCCAATTATACTTGGATTATATCGAAATTATGTCTCTAATTGAATAATGATTTACCATGTTTGCATTCACTTCAGGGAATGAAACAGATCAATAATTGCATGGAATAAACATCATGCTTGCATTCACTTCAGGGAATGCCCCATCATTTATAATTGCATGGAATAAACATCATGCTTGCATTCACTTCAGGGAATGCCCCATCATTGATAATCGCATGGAATAAACATCATGCTTTGCATTCACTTCAAGGAATGCCTCCCATAAAACTTTTTGGATCAAGAAGAATTTTCGTAACTTGAAATTGGGAGAAGTCTATGGTCGAGTTTTTCGACAAAGAAGAAAAATTGCTTTCGAGCAACTATAGACTTTATAACAATCTTTTTATAGATTGAAATTCACCATGATTTATCGCACATTAAAATCATAATTTAAAGAATAAAAAAATAAAATAAGAATTTACCGATATTAGTTTTCCTCTCGAAGAAAATGGAGACGTAGCAAATGACCAAAACATCTTCTCATAATGTCGTGTCTCTTTCCAAGTCATTTAAATACATGTAAAACTCAATACATGGTTAAAATATCAATATTATCAAATAAAATAATATAAACACATATTGATATTAATACAAAGTTCAACCATTGTGTCAAAAATAAACATATATGAAACCATAATAATAAGATCTATATGTATGGGCTGAATATATTAGAAATCAGAGGATCTATGTCATAATTCTCTCTTTAAAAAAAACTAAACCAACAAAGGTGTTTCATTAATGTACAGATCTTTGTCACTAAAAAAAAACCTTAAACCTAGAGTACGTATTTTAATTAATTTATATGAAAAACTACCATAGTTCTACGTACATAACTTTGTTATTCATAATTATAAAGTATAGTCAGTAAATCGAACATGCTTTACATGCACCATCATCAAACTTCATGAATTTACAAATATACAAACACAAATAATAATAATTAAGTATGAAAAGCATAAGCAGTTGAGTACCAAAGATGAAAACCCACAAATACTTTCGCTTAACAAACCTTAGTCGATTCCATCGTTCCCTCTTCGTCTCTGTCGATTCGTCTTTTGGTTTGTGAGAAGCCACAAATTTATCTCTTTCTAATGTTCGAATAAAATCAAACATACTTCCAAAATTTTCAAAAAAAATTTAAAACAAAGTTAAAATATAAAGAGAAAGACAATCGGTAACTAAAAAAATAAGGAGAGAAAAAAAAAACTTATCTTTGGTTTATTCTATAATCGAATTCTTCCCGGTAACTTCTTTTGAATTATAACGATGAAGACCTCAGTGATTAGAGTCTCGTGCTGATAACGTGTTGTAAATAAAATAAAGAAGAACAAGAATAAGAATAAGATGAACAAAGAGATGAGAGAAAGAGGGAGATTTGTATTATTCTCAAATATAGAATTGTATACAATGCCTTCAATGAATCATCTATTTATAGGCATAAGAAGTACATAATACATTAAACTCTAATTCATAGAGATAATATTCCTAATAATAAATAAATCAAACTCCTTTGATAAAGTTCTAATCATGATAGACATCCACATAGATAAATATTCATAACAATTTTATATTTTTCGGGTTTTTTTTTCTCTCTTTTATTTTGCAAATCACATGCGGCTAACTGATTAAGCAAGTTGGCTACTAATAATGAGAAATTATTATATAGGTTTTGCTCATCTTTAAATGAAAATAACAATTTCTACAAGTTTATAGGTCTGTTGGTAGTAGGGGTGAGAATTGTCGGGTACCCGGGATTTGGGTACTCGAAAAATCGGGTATTTGGTTCATTTAGGTACCTCATTAAACGGCCCGTGTCCCGGTCTATTATATTGGGGTACCCGGGATTCGGGTACTCGTAAAATTCGGGTACCAGGTAATCGGGTACCGGATACTCGGTTCCTATTTTTTTAATTTTAAAATTAAAAAAAATTGCATGTTAAACACAAAAATATTTAAAAAAAATTAAACTTAAAACTTAAAAGAATATAATACAAACATATAAAAAATCTAAGGATTTAAACTTAATTTTAGAGTGAAAATATTAAGAAACATAAAATAAAAATATAATTTTAAATATAAAAAATATATATTAAATTTTATCAGGTCGGGTACCCGGTAAGAGAAAATTTTCGGCCCGTGTCCCGGGAAATTTGCCGGGTCGGATAATTTTTTTAAAAAAATTACCCGGTATTTTAGTTCCAGGTCGTCGGGTTTTCGGGCCGGGTATTTTTCCCACCCTAGTTGGTAGGAACATAACTAAGATCAACTAATTAAATATTTTAAAAGTGAAGTAAATCTATGAATAATTTATTTTTAGTTTTTTTTAATATATAATAAAGATAAAAATATTTGGGGTGGGGGCATGAGTAGGGATGGGCACGGGTCGGGTTTTTGGCCCACCCGGACCCGACCTGAAAATAAACACCTTAAACTTGTACCCGACTCGACCCGACCCGAAAATAAATATACTAAATTCGACTCCGACTCTGACCCAACCTATATAAAATAAATTAATTTTAGGGACCTAATTGTAAAAAAATAATTTTAAGGGACTTAATTATAAAAATTATAATTTAAATGACTAAATTATAAATAAAAATTCAATTTTAAGGACTTAATTATAAAAAATATAGAGAGAGAGGGATATCATTATAAATATCTCTAAAAATTTAAGGAAAAATTACACTATTAGTCCCAGGTCGGATATTTTCCACCCGAACCCGACCCTAGTTTATCATTAACAAAAACTCGACCCAAACCCAGTATTTTCATTAAAAAACTCAACCCGATCAGACCGGGTTGGATCAAAACTCGTCTGGTCCAAGTAAAATGCTCATCCCTAGGCATTATGAAAGGGACTATTTACATCTTTATTTTTGAATTTTTAAATCTGTTAGTGTCTTCATATATATCCGTCCTTGCCTATCGAGATTATATCAACCTCATATTTAAATTCAAATCTTTCAAAACCATAATATTCAGGGGTAGCACTCAGTGGAGATCGATAGGGGCACCCCCCTTTGAAAATTGGAAGAAAAAAGTTAAATTGTAGTAATGATAAAATTATATTTAGTCCCATAAAATTTTATAATTTATATTGTTGGCTCCCTCTAAAATTAGACATTTTAAAATAATCCCCTCAATATATAAGTTTGGGTTCTATCACTGCTAATTATTCTCGACCCTATTTCACCCACGGTTGTTAACCCCAACCAAGATTTTTCTTTCCTAAAATCGATCAGTATTCATCCACGACATCCTCAATAATCTAATTCAAATTTAATCTCCATCGTATCATCTTATTCCTTACAAATTTGACAGTTACGTCAATCCCTAAAGACTCATATTTAAATCTATGCACATAATGGAAAAAATGATCACAATCGAACAGATGGCACGAAAAAAATCTAAAAAATAGAGCAAGTAAAAATTGAAACAGAATCAAAAAGAAAAAATGTTATTGAAAGTTTGGTGGCAGGAGGTTTAGGTCGTCGATCAGAACGGTAGACTATATAAGGACGATGATAAGACTAACACAATTCAATTCCAGGTCCATCAAACGACGAATAATAGAGATAAAATATACAATAGTCGAGTGTCTCAAGCTTAGATCTACGCACACCAACAGTGAAATGGATCCCATAATTATATTAAAGAGATTGTAAGTGAAATTTGAAACTTATTGTGCTTAGAACTCTGTCGACGATGAATAATAAGCATCATCAATACTTAACATAATAACACGTTAACAATTGACTTTAAAATAACTCAAACACAACATATTTTGGGTGATCCAAAATACAAATAGATCAACAAAATAATTAATTAAAAGATTAGAGAGACAAAAACAAACCCAATTTAAAAAAATGTAATAGAACATATTCCACTAAGAGTAATTTTTTGATACACATGTGTAAAAATTTAACAAACTTACATACTTACTCTTCAAAACAAAAATTTAAATCTATAATTTTAAAACTCTGAACTTTAACTATAAATTTTAAATAATAAATTTCAGATACTAAACTTTTAAACTCTAAAAAAAATTTATAAATCATAAAACAGAAAGGATTGTGTAGTCCAACGGTTACATAGCGCATAAAGTTTATTAATTTTTTGAATAGTAACATTTTATCATTTTACTAAATCAAAATTTATAAAACATCATTTATAAAGTATTTCAGTAAATGAAAACTTGAGGATAAAAATGTTGCCAACAATGTCACATTCGTATTAGTAAAATTGGTGCACGTTTAATTTCATTTAAGTCCGTGTAAATTCAATCCATAAGAAATTTGTAAAGTTTCATACAATATCTCATAATAATGATCAAATATTCAAAAAAAAAACTATTTAAATGAATCCTTCAAAATTGTAAATCACAGTGTTAATATGGTATCCAAATAAACAGTTTATCCTGATATTGTTAATGCATTCTTATGGTGGACTAGCTGGTAGAATGATTTTTTTTGGAATGGTAAGATAATGGATTTGAGTTAGGGTTTTGTCAAAGTTTGTGTTTAGACACCGTTTAATTATCGAGTATTTTATCTATATGTACAGAGTCATGACCGAACATCAAAAGAGAATAAATTATTGAATTTAAAAAAACACAAGACCTATTAAACATTGAACTCAAAATTAGGATCAAAACATAGTTTATCTAATGTTTAAATTTATAAGGACTTAAATTGTTATTAGACCAAAAAAATAGGCCAAATTAAAATTTTAGAGAATTTAATTAAAAATATTTTAAAAAATTAATGTTTAATATGAATTTTTAAAGATTTGAGGGATCAAGTTAATTTTTACAAAATCAAAAGACCTATCTAGATGCAAATTAAAATTAAGAAGTGGTTTGATCGGAAAAAATTATATAGGTTTAAAAATCTAAAAGTATAATAACATATTTATATTACCAAAGCGGAATACAAAGGCGAAACCTCATAAGAGTCCGTGGGAGTTTCAGTTATCTTGAAAATTTTAACTTGATTATTTTAAAAAAATTTAAAATATTATTATATTTCAACATTTTAAATATTTTTAATTAAGTCACTTTTTTACTTTTTTTTAATTATATTATTTTGAGTGAAACCTTTTCGTAGGTTATTATGCATACATAGATTTTTTTTTTGCTTATATATGCATACATTGAAGTTGAATAATAAATAATGCAAGACTTTTCATAACGTACCAAAAAACGACCATTTATATAGACTTTTCCCGCCTGGTTGCTTATTTTTTGGTCAGATTCTAACGTATAAATACCGATATTTAATTATTTTTATATTCATTCATTAAATAATAATTTATATTGAAAATGTCTCCATCCAAATACATCAAATAACTTGTTAATGTTCATTTTTTTTCTAAATAAATTGCATGCGCCTAATACAGCAAATTAAATGATATTTTCTATCGATAATCAGTTAATTTTATAGGGTAAGATATTATTTCTTTAACAAAATTATAAGTTTAAATTCTGATGCTGTGAATGCAATAGCTGGTTTGAGATGGTCATCTTTACGATTTGAATTAATCAATTATTGAATTAGATATTGATGGCTATACCAAAAATGACATATTTTATTTCAGAAATGAAATTAAATAAAAATAAAGAAAATATTTTGGTAAACATTCAATACACTTGAATTGAATCTCAATGATTTGTCTGAATAAGAAAACACATAATCGTTTTGATACTTTTCCCTTTCCAGATATTGCTAATTCAATGGCATTAATGTAATAAATCCACAAAGGCCGTTGAACGGATCTGTAATAAAACAAAAGATAATCCTTAAATGGTCAAATTTTGTAAAAAGGTCCCTCCATTATGTGTGTTGTTTATGAATTTAAGTATTTCATTATAACTTTTTCAGTTCCAATTTTTTTGAAATATGCATTTTCTTCGTCAAATTATATATATATATATATATATATATATATATATATATATAAATGTAATGGTTAAAATAAGGATTAATATCCTATACAATAGCTGTGGAAATTGAAAGTTTCTACATGCGCCTTAGTTTTAAGATATATGGAGCTAGTTTAGGGTATAGGGTTTAGGTGTATGAGTTTAGAATTTAGGGATATTTATTTCAATTTAATGTGCATGGTTATAATTTAGGGTTTATAGGCTAATGTTTAGTTTTTAGGGTAATATGGTGAAGATTTAGGTTTTAACCTATAAACCCTAAATTATAGCCCTAAACCTTAAATTGAAACAATTATCCATAAATTTTAACCCATGCACCTAAACCCCTAAACTAACTCCCTATAGCCTAAAACTAAGGTGCTTGTGAAACTTTCAATTTTCATCGTATGTGTACAGAATATTTATCCTTAAAATAATTAAATTTCTGTAAAATGTAAATATGAAAGAAACATAATATAAGTACTTATAGCCTAAAACTAAGGTGTTTGTGGAAATTTTCAATTTCCATCATATGTGTATAGAATATTTATCCTTAAATTAATTTTTATTCAAAATAAGTACTTCAACTATTATTTATGATTGTTTTAAGTACCTAATTTTTTTTTATCAAAATAAATACATAAAATATACCATTTTATTGCCTTTAGTCCCTAGCCTAACTTTTGGTCAATTTTTTTTTATGATGCATCAACATTTTATTGATCAGAATAATTTTTTTTACTTAAATAACAACCAGACTTAAAGTAAACAGATATAATTATTTAAGTACTTGTTTTGACAAAAAAAATAATTTAAGGACTAAAAACAAAAATATTGTATAGTTAATAACTGCAGCTGTTGACTGTTGAGGTTACATTACAATTAACGCAAATCGCGTGTTTTTTTTTTTTGATTCTCCATTTTCCCTTGGGCTTCTCGTTTTGGTCTGCATTTGGAATTCATTTCCTTTAAATTCACAGTCTTGAAGTCTTGTTTTTTAAGCTAAATCTCAAGCCAAAAGCCTCCGATTTTGACTTCCACCATCGCCATTTGTTCTTCAAATCTCTCTTGTTTTCTCTGCTAGTGCTTTTTGAGGTTTCGGAAATCATGCCGTCGCAAGAATACCTGGACAAGATGCAGCTCCGCCAGAACTTTCGAAATCTCTGGCACACCGATCTCATGAGCACCATTCAACAAGACCCTCCTTGTAATTATTCTTTCCCTGTTTTTGTTTTCTTTTTAATTTTTAAGTTTGATTGATTAGTCATTAATTTGGATTTTGCAGATTGCTGCTTGGCTTTTTGGTGGTAAGTAATTCCGGATATTTTGTTTATTTATTTTGGTGTTGTAGATCTGATTCCGACTCTCTTGAATTTTGTGTTTTTGATTATTATTTTTGTTTAGTTAGCTGCAATAAGGATTCTTTTCATTACTTATGATTTAGGGTTTAAAGATTAAAACTTTGGCGACTGGGGTGACCTAGGGTTGACTCTGCTTGATTTGAAATTCACATTTGTGTTCTGAATTGGATCCACAATGTCTCATTCTGCCAGATTTTGATTTCTTTGTTCTATGGAGTTATACACTTTCAACTTGGAAATTGAACATACTACTAAACTGATGATTTTTCTCCTTCCCTTGACGATTTTCGAACCATTTGAATTCTAAGAGTAAACTTCTGTCAATGGTACATTGTTGTTTTTGTTTTACTGCAGTGGACCATGTGTATCCTACATGCTTCGGAAACGAGCGCTTTATAATGACATGTCAAGGTAATTTTTGAGTTTGGTCCCTCTTTGATTACAAGTTGAGGAAGTGATATGTTGGATTAAACGTGTCATTTTGTTTTTGTTGTAGGTATACATGTTGCGCTGGTTATATGCCATGCAGCGGTAGGTGTGGAGAACGTAAATGCCCTGAGTTTTGCCTTTGCACCGAGGTAGGATTAGGAAGCTTGTCTTTATGGTTTCTATTGCCTTTTTTTGTTGCTTCGACTTACGTCTTAATTTTTAAGCTTGAAAGTTCGATTCTCAACTCCAAAACATAAATTGTAGAGATGGAGAGATTGACCTGCATTTACAATAACTATATGAAGAATTTGTACAAGATCTAGCTCTGGGTAAAAAAATCTTTAGCTGATGTCTATAGGCAAAATTCATGTTGTACAATGTGGGAGAGGAGAGGGTGGAAAGAGTCTTTAGCGCCGGGGTTCTACGAAACCCGTTTCATGTTAAGTTATCCTTATTGTTGTAAGAGGTATATAATAACATTTTGTGTGTCTTTCTTTCAAAATATTTCTGTTAGTTGGTATGTGTGTTGTAGTTGGCTTCCATTCGTATCTTGTAATTTAGTTCATTATCATTTGTTTCTCATTTCCAGGTTTTCCTCTGCTTTGGAAACTCGGTGGCTTCGACCCGATTTCTGTTGCAAGATGAATTCAACATTCAAACAACAAAATGTGACAATTGCATTATTGTAATGTACCCCTTTCTCCATCTAATGTATCTTAATTACATTTGCACTCGTTGGCCATTGATTAAACATATTGCCACTTGATGTTTAGGGTTTCATGTTTTGCCTGCAACAAATTGCCTGCATATTTTCCATAGTTGCCATGATTGTTGGAAGTGATGAGATTCAAGAGGCTTCACAGTTACTGAACTGTTTGGCCGATATGGTTTATTGCACGTAAAGTATCCTGTTCCATTCAGAACTCTCTATCTCAAGCTAATTTTTCCTAAAGACAATACACTGACGATCCGGCTTTATTTTCCTTTGCAGGGTCTGCGCATGTATGCAGGTAAGAAGAGTTTCAAAACATGCAAATGATCATTTTTGTAATCCTTATTCTGAACCATTTCTTAAATTTTCCTTGATTACAGACACAACATAAGATCGAAATGGACAAACGAGATGGAAAGTTCGGTCCACAACCAATGGCAGTCCCCCCTGTTCAGCATATGTCTCGCCTTGATCAAGCTGTTCCTCCTTCAGCTGGCTATCCACCAGCAGCATATGGACAGCCTTATCCACCACCTCAAGGTTACCCACCACCTGCATATCCTCCTTCTCAGTACCCGCCAACCGGTTATCCAGCCCCCGGTTACCCACCATCTGGTTATTCTAGGTGATCTTTCTCTGGTTTACAATTTGGTTTTGATCGCCTGCGCCAGGGTTACCGAGTCATGGATGGAGCTGGTATTCTTTATGAAATTCGACTTTGCATGCTGTTGGGGTTTATATATAGTGATATATATATATTGTGTGATTTGTTTTTCACATTGCTGATTTGAACAACTAAAGGTTTAAATGTTGAGACTAGAACTTGTTCATTGTCAATAACTTTTATTTGCTTAATGTTTCTACACTCTGAGTGTTGATGTTTATTCATTAAATTTGTCTTCAATTTATGGTATTTTTCTCAATATCTACTACGGATTGGATTCCACCGTATATGTACTAAAATTACTTATACAGCAAGGCAAAGGTAAACCCCCCAAAAAAATATAGGGAAAACTACACCGATGGTACCCAAACTATTACTGTTTTCCTATTTTGGTCCTCAAACTATGTTTTTTCGGCAAAACTGTCCATTTTGTTACATAGTTCTCCTGTTTTGGTCCTTGACGTTAAATAGCTAACGATTTTGCTGACGTGGAATTTTTTAAAAGGAGAGAGAAATGATTAAAAAATATTTAAAATAATGCCACGTCAGCAAAACCGTTAGCTATTTAACGTCGGGGACCAAAACAGGAGAACTATGTAACAGAAGGGACGATTTTGCCGAAAAACATAGTTTAGGAACCAAAATAGGAAAACGGTAATAGTTTGGGGACCACCGGTGTAGTTTTCCCAAAAATATAAATATTCGACATTTGGCGTATTTGAAGTCATTTTGGTGCCATTTATCACATCATTTGGCCTGGAATCATTTGAGGCAGAGACTTTAATCAGTTTTGGTCTTATTTATCATTTTTTGTTTAAAGTTCAAATTATTGGTCTGCTATTTGTACAGATTTAAAATGGGTGTCATTTTCGTTTGAATTATTATTTAATGAATAAGAAATTAATTCTACTTTAATGTGCTTTTTGTATAGTAAAATGGATGTTCCCAACTTAAAAGATATCTGTGTTTTTTCTCTTGTGTTTAATTGTTATGGTAAGAAAAAACTTTAATCGTCCTCTTTCCCTAATTTAAGTTTCGTTTTAGTATTTTTGTGCCACGGCCTTTTTTTTTAATTCTTACTTATCCGGACAACGATATTAATTTTAGTGTTAATTGCTAACCGTCGATGTTTATTATTTTTTTATTTTTTTTATATTATGTCATTTGTTTTTTTTTCTTGAGTTTTATTCTTCAATTATAAATAAGAATATTTGTCGCACGCTATTCTTCGCTCTTGTGGTCACATATAGTCAAATCCCTTCTTCGATAAAATGTTATTTGTCGATATAATCAAAATTGTGCAGTGTGAACCAGCCTGCTAAATAGTTTGTCGCTCACCACTCCTTTATCCCTTCGTAAAGCGTCCCGTTCGACAGAGATAATGAATTTTTACATGGGTTATTGTGTTCTTTTGATGTTGGACGTCACTCTCAAAAGACAATTAATTTTTCTTCGTATTTGTGATTATTGTTTTTAATTTTCTCTTTATGTTTGGATGTGTTGTAATTTTAATACCTTATCTTGTTTTTATAAAAAAAATTCAGTTTGTAATTGTTTAAAAAAATATTTATCCTGAGACGAGTGGGATTTTACTATTTTGTTACTTAAATTTTTATATTTGCAAATACCTTGTAAAAACAACCAACGCATTAAGTGGTTCACCCAATGTCATTATCAGTTTTGGAAATTGGTCTTCATCTTTCCCATATTTGTAAGGGTTCTTGATTATTTTATTCAAATGATAAATAATAAAACTAAGCACTAATTTGATTTTATGCAATTTTGTTGGATTAGTAGAACTGTTATTCATGTAGAATCATTTCACGTTTAGATACTATATTCGCAAATAATTGTATTTTATTTATGTTGGTTAAATAATGAGATATTAAATTTTTATGTCGGTATTCGAACTCATACAATATAGGATAAGATAAGTATTCTTAACCACTAGAACAATTAGTAAATCTTCAAATAATTATATTTATTTAATGTGAAAAATAAATAAATACAAAAATATATATAATTGAATCAAAATAAAATTTCACATATAATTATATAAAATCAAATTTGATATATAATTTTAATATTTATCTCTTATAACCATCTTATTTTAAAGTTCCAAAACTTCATTGTTATTAAATTGAAGCTTCATTTTATCATTATGATTTTTCCTTCTTGAATAAGACCACTATGATCCTTTTTTAACCTCTTATAAGTTATGAGTATTAACAAAAAATCTTTATTAAAATTATATTGCATGATTTACCAAAAAAATATATTAATTATTAGTAACTTAACTACTAATTTATATAATATAAAAATAACACTCCTACTTAATGAAACATAAATGTATAAAACAAGTTTTAGGGACAAGTAAAATTCGACTCGATTAAAAGAATTAAATTTTTTACTTGATTTTACTTGAACATTAATTTCATAAACTCGATTAAAAAAAATTCAAATAAAATTTAAATTGTAAAAGGAAACTTCAAATAATTCAAAATTTTTAGTAATTAACGTTTCAATTTTTATATTCGGGTCCCTCAACTTTGTTGGATATATGTATAGTGTATATAATTATGAAAAATTATTTAAATTAGAACAAAAACTCAAACAACTTTGACTCGAAATATTTCAAATAAAAGTTAAGTTATAAAATAAGACTTGTCAACTCAATTTTTTAACTCGAATCTTCACCTTATGCCAATTTTTTTTATTTATGACTTGCTCCCTTTCTTGCTTCGTCAGCACTCATTTCTTTTTGGTAATTTTATATTAGAGTGCCACCTTTTTGTAGGAGCCCAAGCCCCAATCCATAATCCGACCTTGCACGTAAAGTAGAATTGTGAACCAGACCCACGTATTGGACACATGAACCAAACAAGTCCCAAAGCTCAGTTAATATTGAGTTATTGACCCAAAGAATTCAGCTGATTGAATAAGCAAGTCCCTAAGCTCGTTCCTTCCAATTGTTATGCCTCGTTGATTGAGTGCAACACAAGAAGGTGCAGACGGAAACAAAAACCCGAAAACGACGAAACAGGCCAGCCAAGAAGATAGCCAACACCCCGCAAAAGTGAAGCTACTTCAACCGCTGCACTTCGGCCTGCAGAAACCAGTGAGATGAATAGTATAACCACATTTAAAGCTCTGTTCAAACCCCAGTGATTGGGGTAACCTTTGTCAAAGGTTGTCGAGAGACGACAACATCCCGCCTCGAGCTGAAAACACTTCATATTTTATTCATTATTTAAAAGGGAGTACTTCACCATCCTCAAAATGGTATACGCAACACAATTAAAAAAAATTAAACAAATGGTCCGGTATGAATAATATGAGAAATACATAAACAAACAATTTTGATCCTATTCGCTTCTCTGTGGTTGATGACCCAAGCTGCTGAGAAAACGATACAGTCCTGCCCTTCAAGCGGTAACCTGACCAAAGAGCCACTTGCGTATCTGCCGTGATAGCAAATAAACCAAGTTGAGAAGAGGAAGAGAGGGAAGAAATTAGAAAGACATGCGGACAATCATGCAATCTAACGACTCTGTACTAGCAATTTGCGTCTTCTAACTCCTCTTGAAGAATTAGATGTCTAACTATGCAAAACAAGGTAGAAACTAAGCTAAATGCATCTCGAAAAAAACTAACTACCAACGCACCTCTGGAAGCTTTTTATTGAATGCAACATCCAAGCGTGCATCCAATGTGTTCTCGCAAACAATCTTTCCATCTCGAGATGCTAACACAACACCTCCAGAGCTGCAAAACAAGAGAAAAGGGGTCATTGGGTTAGTATCATCAGTTTTCTTTTTCCTTTTTCAGGTAGAGAAAGGCGGAAGAGGCACAACAAGGGGAGGTTGTTCGATCATAAAATAGAAAAACCGCATTGCCATTATTTCATATAACTAGTAGAACCACACAAGTCATCAGTTAATTACAACCTTAAGCTAACCACATCATAACCCCTAAGCCCTAAGGATCAACCCCCCCCCCCCCCCCCCCCCATTAATAAACTATAAGGAGGAAGGTTGGTCCAAAGAATAACGAGTCCTGCAAAGTCATTGCATAAATGGAAACATGTTATCTTGCATTTTCATAGAATTAATGATATATACCAGAAAAGATCATGAGCATTGTGGTGAGAAGGTGCAGGGGGAAGATAGACATTGTCAATGAATATCTCTGGTGCATCAATGTTAACTTTAGAAGCATATTCCTCTTTTGCTGAATCCAGGACAGACTCCACTAAGTGCACATCATCTTGGCGACAACGAAGTAACACAGCAGGTTCTTTCAGTCTGACCAAACTCTGGAATAAACAACATAACTTCAAAGTTTCGAGTGTAGATAAAAATCCTTGAATTCAAAACTCTTATCTAATGTTGCAAGTTGTAATTTACAATATCTGCAAAAAACGATTTAATGATCTTGAACATTCACTGACCTGAACAATGACATCTTTCAAAAGGTTTTTGTACACATGGTGTTCACTGCTCACATTCAGAAGTTCCTTGGATGCCGACTCTTTCATTTCATTAACCACATCATCTTGAGCCTGAAGGACCTTGATCCTAGATGCATTAAGCTGCATCGAATACTCACTGCAGCGAAAGGATAACGCATACTCTTATTCATAAAATAATGGCAATACTATTACTAATTATGCTAGAAGTGCCAATTCTGCATCAAAAGATTCAAAACAAACTAAACTCACTTTCCTTTCCCATTTACTATCATTGTGAAAATCAAACGTCTTCAATTTTCTAGCTTCATCCAAATAACATTACCGTTTCAGATCCCTAATTAAACTAGTATCATCTCCAAATCTACTAACTTGCAATATATTAAAGTTAAGTGATAAATTGTTCTTAAAGTTAAGGAGAAACATAAATCTGAGTTTGACTTCTACTTAGCTCTAATAAACTATACAGATCCAGTATGATAAAGCAATTTAACTAACTGATGAAATTTACAACAGAAAAAAAAAATGTAAAAATAAGTAAACTATTTGAAAGAGATCAACTTACATCTTCTTTCGAACTTCGACTTGCTTCTCCTTCTTCTCGTACTCTTGCCTGATCTTCTTCTTCTCGGCCTCCACCAACTGGAGTTTCTCAATGTTGAATTCCTAAAATACGAATCAATTAACCATCAATTCACCAAAATATCCACTAAAAATCACAAGAATCATAAGCCAAAAACGGGGGAGAGTGGGCAAATGAATGAAAATTGAAATACCTCTTCAGCTGAAACAGAGATCTCGTTAGCCTTCTCCTCCGCTTCTTGGCGGATGAATCTCACCATCTGCTGGATCTGCTTGGACACATCCGAGTCGTTCATTTTCGCGGGGATCTTGATCTGATTTTTTGATGATCTGATTGTAAACAGAAAGTAGAGGAGATTTTTTATCTGATTTTCGATCGAAAGAAGAAAAAAACTGAAGGGGAAGTGGAGAGAACGAGTTCTTTATACGTGCTTCCCAGATGTGTATGATCAAGAGCCGTTTGTTTGTTTATTTGTTTATATAAAATAAAATTAAAAAAGAGTCCAATATTTTCAGTATTCTATTTGGCTATTCCGTAGGGTTTTTTTAAAAACATTTTAACTTTCTCTTATTTTTATTATTATTGTTTTTTATAAAATAAATATAATTAAATAATAATTCAAAAATAATTAAATTACTATTAAATCATCTCTTCTAAAATTGAGAAATACAATTATTTAAATAATTTATTATATATTAACTCAAATTCTAATTAATAATTAAATTAAAATTTATTATAATTGTAGTGGTTAAATATTACTTAATAATTAAGTTTATTTAATAAGGAAATACTTAGTTTAGGTAAGAATTTTTATGGAATTATATTTCTAAGTATTTGAGGATGTAAGTATAGATTCTTTACAAACTATAATTATTATCGCTATGTTGAGAGATGAGTTTTGTAAAGATATTAGATGAGTATTTTGAGATAAATCGATTATATAGAGAGAGACATATATATACACATTGATTCATAGAATATAACGAGTGTGAAATTATGAGATTAATGTATTTTTTAAAATATGAAAGATGACCAAAATATAACATTATCCATAATTGAGTGGCTTAAATATAATTTTATCTATAACTAAATGACTCAAAAGTAATTTTTAATAATTGAGTGACACAAATATAATCTTACTCATAAATGAGTGACCTCCAATGTAATTTTTCCTTAAAAAAACATGTCAAGAATGAGTTTATTCAATTTTTATTAAAATAATTTAACAGTGGTTGGTTATCATTCATCTGGTCCATTCTTATGTCGTGGAAACCCAATCAAATTTAACATGAATCAAGGCCCACTTTTACGTTGGTCTATCATGACACATTGGCAATCATGTACTATATCAATTTACACATGGCATGACATGTATGGTAGTTGCATTTTCCTATTATTTTTTTGTTCATTTGCCTTTTCTTCATATGCCTCCAAAGTATGCCCCCATTTGTGCCATCACTTTAAAATAGTGAGTTTAGAGTTTAGAGTTTGGGGTTTAAAGTTGGGGTTTAGGGTTAGAGTGTAGGGAATTAGGGGTAGGGTGTATTTTTTAAGATTTAGGGTTTGAGGTTTAGGATATAAAAATTAGGGTTATGGGGCAAGATTTAATTTTTAAGTATTTTTAGGCAGGAGGCATAGAATGAGGCATGGTTAGGGGGCATGAGATTTTTACCCATTAGGGATGGAAATCATCTGCCTCCAAAGTATGCCCTCATTTGTCACGGATGGAAATCCTCTACCCCTTTTCGGTGCCCCTACATATGCCCCCACACTCAAAATTAACTTTAAGGTTTAGGGTTTTAGGTTAGGGGTTGTGGTTAGGGTTTAGGGAATTTAAGGTAGGATGTATTTTTTAGGGTATAGGGTGTATGGTTTAGGATTAGAATTTAGGGTTAGGGCTTAGATTTTAAATTTGCAGTGTTTTTTAGTGTTGGGGCATATGTAGGGGCATATGTAGGGGCAGACAAATTTTATCCCATTTGTCACTATAATAATATTATTAACGTAAAGACATTTTCGTATAATAATAGTAAGGGGTGTTACCCTAGTTTTTCTCTCTAACAATTATGTGTGGTCTGTAAATTTCTTCAATTCTTCTGCGTTAGTCAGTAATTGACAATCACTTAATTTTTCGTTGTCAATGGTGTTTTTTGTTTTTTTGTTTTTTTTGTTTTTAATAAGAATCTCTGTCTTTATGTCACGTGTTTTCTCTGTCATTGTGACACGCATTTTCTTCTATCCTTGTGATATGTTTTTTTGTTATTGTAGTTTTGTTTCATGCGTCCTTGTGGTATGGTTCAACATACAATATCGGTCGATTGTTGCTCGCATAGAGTTTTCACGCAAAGTTAGATCCCTACTCGTTTGATGCTTGTTTGTTAATGTAATCAGTCATGGGTAGCGGAACATTCTGCCTGATAATTTGGATCACTCACCACTCCTTTTTCATCTGTTATACTTCACTTTTCTTTGTTTTTAGTTGTAAAATTTAGACAAATTACTCTTATTATTTTTTTTGGACGCGTTATAACTATAATATGTTCTATGATAATAATAAAAATTCAATGGTCATATTAAAAAAAAATAGTAAAGGGTGTTCATAGTATCCAATGGTTAATGTGTAGATTTTGTTCTTAGTGAGATGAACAAACATGGCTGGTTCCATTTTACGATGATTTCGGGTGGATGAGGAGGACGTCGAAAGGCCTCGACAGGCATTTAATCGAGGATGGCCTTAGCAACACGATTCTCACTTTGCCTTTGGCTTGGCAGCAGGAATTTTTGCTGGTTCCATGGAATTTTCCTTGTTTACTGGTTTTCCTTGGGGAATAAGTATGACCTAGGTATAGGTTTTGGGATAGCTGGTCCCCTGTACTACTTGCAGGCAAAAGTATACTTTCCTTAAACTGAGGATTTTGGTTTTCAATTTTACCAGAAGATACTGCCTTGCACATTGAATCATTGTAAGAACTAACTTTTTTTCTTATAACCACCCGGTTTTCGTCTCGTTAGCCGATTAATCCAGATTTGGGTATTGAAGAAGTTCATTACGAGACAATTCTCACAACTCAGCTTGTTCCATTTACAACGTCAAGATTTGAGTGTATAGAGCGATAAGTTGCCTTGTGAATCTATGAACAATCTCGGTAAAAATGGAATTGGGAATTAGGGATTTGAAAAGAGAAGAAGAAGAGAGAGTATTCTGTTTTATTCAATCGATTGAAAAAGCTAGTTAATACAAAATGACCCAATACTAGTCTTATAGCCCAAACGGCTAACTAACCTGCTGACTCATTTTGTTTGTTACAAAAGCCCAACAACTTATAACAACTTAACAGCTAATATTCCAATACAGCTAATACTCTAGAATTCTCTTAACATTTCCCATGCTTCTTCAATTCTGAAAAACTTCGAACATTGAGTTTGAATCTGAATTCTTCAAATTTGCCAGTGGTAATAGCCTTTGTAAAAATGTCAGCAACCTGGTCACAAGCAGGGACATAGTTAACTTGAACTTCTCTTGAGAGAACCTTTTCACGAACAAAGAATAAATCTAGTTCAACGTGCTTCGTCTTTGTGTGCATGACTGGATTGGCAGCCATGGCCACAGCACTTGTGTTGTCACTCCACAACACAGGAATATCAGTACAGACAATGTTCATATCATGCAAAAGAGCTGTCAACCACATAATCTCTGAAGTGGCATCAGCAAGACTGCGAAACTCTGCTTCAGCTGTGGAACGAGACACAGACCTTTGCTTGCGAGAGCTCCAAGAAATCAAATGAGTACCCAGAAAAACACTATAACCAGAAACTGATCTTCTGTCATCAGGGTCACTTCCCCAGTCAGCATCCGAAAAAGAAACTAATGGAAGACCAGTTGATAAAGAAGAAAACCAAAG
Organism: Hibiscus tridactylites; assembly: GCA_958450335.1. NCBI lineage: Eukaryota > Viridiplantae > Streptophyta > Magnoliopsida > Malvales > Malvaceae > Hibiscus > Hibiscus tridactylites. The sequence continues at coordinate 110,065,296 of OY288265.1, read as the reverse complement.
GCCAAAATTGAGTGTCCCCTTCAAATATCTGAGAACACGCTTCACAGCCAACCAGTGTATAGCAGTGGGATGTTGCATGAACTGAGCAATTTTGTTCACAGTAAAACAAATATCAGGCCTAGTGTGATAGATGTACTGCAGGGCACCTACAACACTTCTGTATTGATGTGGATCAACAAGTGGTTCACCATCATTCTTACTCAGCTTTGGTGTTAAAGCTAAAGGAGTTGCAGCTGAATTGAGATCCTGAGATTCAGTCTGAATGAGGAGCTCAGTGATATACTTTCTTTGAGACAAGAACAAACCACCAGGAAGAGATATGACCTCAATACCAAGAAAATATTGAAGAATACCCAAATCTTTAACAGAAAACTGGGAATTCAATTGAAGAATCACACTGTTAACATGCTCAGAACAAGAACCAGTAAGCAGTATGTCATCTACATAAACTACAACATAAGTAGTGAGAGATGCAGATTTATACACAAACAATGAAACATCTGCTCTGGAAACTTTGAAACCCAAAAAGACTAAAAAATCTTTGAGTTTTGTATACCAATTTCTGGGGGCCTGTCTCAGACCATATAATGCCTTTTTTAGCTTGCATACTAAAGGCATACCATTGGCATCTGTATACTGAAAACCTTCAGGCTGTTGCATGAATACATCCTCATCAAGATCTCCTTTAAGAAAGGCATTGTTGACATCAACTTGCCTAACAAGCCACCCATTTGTAACATCAACTGAAAGTAGTACATTTACAGTAAAAGATTTGACTACTGGACTGAAAGTATCAGTGAAGTCATGTCCAGCCATTTGAGAGTACCCTTTTGCAACCAGTCGAGCCTTGAACCTCTCCACTGATCCATCTGACTTCCTTTTCACCTTAAATATCCATTTACATCCTATGGCTTTCTTATTCAAGGGCAAAGATACAAGCTCCCACGTATCATTCTGCAACAAAGCATTGTATTCTACCATCACAGCAGCTTTCCATTCTGGGTGTTGCAAGGCAATATGAACATCTTGTGGGATTTCATCAAGATGAAGGTTGTAAATCTTTGGTTTAAAAATACCAAGTTTACTCCTTGTGACCATAGGATGAGATATGGGACTGGGGCTAGGAAAATTTTGTGGTGGAATTTGACCAACATTATCCTCTTCAATCTGAACAACAGGAGTGATTTCTTCAGCTAGGGGTGACTGAGTAGTAGTGTCTTCCTTAACAAGAACAGTGTCATTCACTCCATTATCCTCAACACACTGATCTGAAGTACCTTGACCAGTCACACACTCATCTTCACCAACAGGAGGTATTTCAGTGTCCTGATGAGGTTGAAAAATAGGTGGTGTTGATGCAGTCTCAACTGGTATATTCTCAACATTCTGATGCTCAGCAGAATGTGCATCATCCTGATGCCTAACAGACTGATCACTAGAAGTAGATGAGAGACTAGATTCACCACTGACATTTGCCAAATCATCATCAACAAGCAACTCAGGGGATCTAAAAGTATTTAAATTGTTGGGAGAGTCTGAGGTACCATCCTTAAAACCAGGAAACACTCCTTCATCAAAGACCACATGCCTAGAAATATATAATCGACCAGTGGATGGATCTAGACAATTGTATCCATGGTGTTTAGGAGAATATCCTAAGAAAATGCAAGGTTTTGATCTAAAGTCCAATTTATGGTGGTTATAGGATCTCAAAGAGGGATAGCATAGACAACCAAACACTCTAAGAAAATTGTAATTAGGTGTTTTATGAAATAGAACTTGAAATGGAGATTTGTTGTTAAGTGTTTTAGAAGGCATCCTATTTATGAGATATACAGTACTAAGGACAGCAAAAGACCAAAATTTTAGGGGAAGTGATGCTTGTGCAAGCAAGGATAAGGCAGTTTCAATTATGTGTCTGTGTTTTCTTTCAACTACCCCATTCTGCTGGGAGGTTCTAGGACATGTTACCCTATGTTGTATACCTAGAACTTTTAGATCATTTTCAAGAAACCTAAACTCTCCCCCACCATCTGTTTGAACAGCAAGTAAAGAGGTAGAAAACTGAGTTTGCACAAGTTTATAGAACAGATTGAAAGCTACAGAGGCATCTGACTTATGTTTTAACAAGTATATCCAAGTATTTCTACTGAACAAGTCAACAAAAGAGATATAAAATCTATATCCATCAGAAGAAACAGAAGAGGGTCCCCAAACATCTACTTCTACCAACTGAAAAGGCTGAGTGTAAACAGTAATAGAATCCTTAAATGGCAGAGCATGACATTTATCAAGTTGGCAAGCATTACAAACTGTATTTCTATCAACAGTAACTTGTTTATTAAGAACAAAACTCACAACATCAGATGCAGGATGCCCCAACCTCCTGTGCCAAAGCCAGAAACCAGAGTAATCCTGTCTTGAAGTTGTGTAGGCAAAAGCTGAACTTGAACCAAACGAAGCATGAAACTGATACAATCCTTGTTCCTGAGAGCCCTCAAGTAAAACACTCCCAGTAGTCTCATCCTTCACATAACAGCAATTGGCATGAAATTCAAAATATACAGAATTATCAGCAGTGAACTTTGAAACTGACAACAAATTTCTGGTGATTCTAGGTACACACAGCAATTGATCAAGCACAAGATCTCTAGATTCAGTAAGCAAGGAAGATTTACCAATCTTAGTAATGTCAAGAGAAGATCCATCACCTATATGCACCTTGCCATGGCCACTGTAGGATCGACCCGCTTGAACACAGCCAGCATCACTGGTGACGTGATGAGTCGCTCCCGAATCAGGACACCATGTAGCAGTAGGAGCAGCACGAAGAAAATTAACTTGAGGACTGTCAATCGGAGCAGAAGGATTAGTAACAGGAGATTCAGTAGAAACAAAAGGAGTATATTGCTCCTCATATGAATCATGAGGACAACAACAAGTGTGAGCCTGAGCATCAGAGGACTTAGCTGAACCACCACCCTTGAAACTGTGGTCAAACCGGTACCAGCAACGGTCAACCAGATGACCGATCTTGCCGCAGAGCTGACACTGCGGACGAGAACGCCCCTTAAATCGACCACCAGAGAAATTCGAAGCAGGAGGACGGCCACCACCACGAGGAGGAGCATGAGACCGACGCGACAGATCAGGGACTTCCTCACCAGATTCCTCAGTTGACTGAAACGCAGTGTTGTGGATCCCAATCGGAAGTCGGATAGGATCATTGAGACGCGTCTCAGCATCAATTAGAAGAGAAACAACCGCATCGAATGAATAGGGCTTTTCACTCGCAGAAATCACCGCCACGGTCGGTTCATATTCGACGGGAAGTCCATTGAGAACAGACGCCACTTGCTCAAGCTCAGAGACAGGATTACCACAAGTGGTGAGCATATCACAGATATCTTGAACTTGGGAGGTAAAATCGAGCATGGAGAGATTACCTTTCTTCATTGACCTAAGCCGACAGTGGAGACGCATCAGTCGAGTCGTGGACAACTTAGAGTACCGTCGAACAACAGAGCTCCAAATCGCCGCGGAAGTCTCCGATCGAACCAGACGCGAAAGGATTCGAGGACTGATTGTGGATAACAACCACGAAGCAAGCGAACTGTCTTGCTTAATAAACTTCAAATAGAGCGGATTAACGGTGCGCTCGCCATCACTACTCGTAACAAGTTTAGCCGGAATCGGAGTCTCTTCGTCGAGGAAATGCTCTAGACCGAGACCACGAACCATCAATTTAACTTGCTGCTGCCACAGAAGAAAGTTGTCGTCGTCGAGACGGACACTGATCTGTTTATTGGCGAACGTATGAGCTGAGACACCGTCATCGCTGGAGAAGGACATGGAATGCTCAGCCTCTGAATCCAGTGAAGCCTCTGGCATGATCGCAGGATTTTAACACAAAGAACGCCGGATCAAGAAACCAAAGCGACTGATACCATGTGAATCTATGAACAATCTCGGTAAAAATGGAATTGGGAATTAGGGATTTGAAAAGAGAAGAAGAAGAGAGAGTATTCTGTTTTATTCAATCGATTGAAAAAGCTAGTTAATACAAAATGACCCAATACTAGTCTTATAGCCCAAACGGCTAACTAACCTGCTGACTCATTTTGTTTGTTACAAAAGCCCAACAACTTATAACAACTTAACAGCTAATATTCCAATACAGCTAATACTCTAGAATTCTCTTAACATGCCTTACACTGTCTCATAGATAATTTACCTTTTGATCATCTTCAAAGTGAGTGAAGAAGGAATTCACCACAGGACAATCATAATTGAATTCTCCTATGCTTGCTGTCTTTTGCCTAAACAAACCAACTTCAAAACATCAGCATTGTAAAAACGAACGTTCTAATATTAATAACTTCAACAATTTGAGTGCGGGGGCCTTACCATTCTTGATCAATCAACATTTCATCTGTCAATCCGAACTCTCTGAGCTCTTCTTCACCGTGATGCATTAACAAGCTGTATCTGAACATTTTAGAACAGATTTTCAGCTTGTATTCCAACTCAAATGCATTCATTTTTGGGGCTGAAAGAACAGAACATTACCTTCCACCATAACCTTTTTCCATGACAATAGTGTTACCATTGCCCATGTTGTTCAGTCCTTCAAATTGTTCCACTGTCCATTTGTACCATCTCATCAGAAACACACGCAACGCTAAGCCGTGCGAGACGATGATCAAGTTCATGTTCGGGCTTCGTTCGCCCGGTGGCTGAAACCGTCCGATGTCGATATCCGCCTTGAGTGTTTCCCTGAACCCTGTTTCATTTGATCATATTATCAAGTCCAAGAAACCTTTGATGAAGAATTCTATCAGTATTATTACCTTACCTGTGATTCTGTCATAAACATCAGCTGCAGATTCTCCATTAGGGAAACGGTAAAAGAAACGACCGTAACGCAGACGAAGAGCTTTGTCGGCTCTCATTTTCTCCCAGTCCTGAAAATTCCCTTCCGACCAAACACACAAATTAAAACAGAAAGAGCATAGCAACATAGTAGAGAGACCATGAAGAGAAGTAAGGTACCAAAGTCCTGCTCGCGGATTCGAGGCTCTTCTCTCATGCCTGAAATCCTAGAGCGCTCGAAAGCACGGCCCAAGTGCCGAAGTGTTTCGAGCGTTCTTTTATACGGCGACACATAGAAATACACCTTCCAATCATCAGCTCCATCTTTCTCGATCATTTCCCTTATCCTCCATCCACATTTCTCAGCCTCCGCCTTCCCTTTCTCGGTCAAATCAATCTTGGGATCGGCAACTTTTGTGTACACACTCTCGTCCACGTTCCCTTCACTCTGTCCATGCCTTACTAGTATTATCCGGCGAGGCCGAGGAGGAGGAGGAACAGGCGATGATGTTCCCGGCCGTGTTAAATAACCCTTTTCAGGAAAACCAGTGCTGATCTTTATGTGTCCATTACTAGACATTTCCAAGGCTTCTTTCGGAGTTCCATGGCATTGTATAGGATTGAAAGTGCGTAGTTTTCTTTGGGAAAATGGGGGAAATGGTGTGGAAGAGAGAGCGGCCATTTGAGTGTTGGAAAAGTTGTGAGTCGCATGCCGAGTTTAAGTAGTCATGGAAAAGTTTCAGCTCAGTTGGCAAAGATGACCATGAAAATGAAGCTTGGAGTATGTAGACAATAAAATCTTGTACAGTTCTACTTCTACTAACACAGGTTCCTTGGACGGAGCTCCTGTCTTGTTCCATCGTTTTCGGAGGATATGCCATCTTTTAACTCCACGTTGCGGCAAGCTGCTGTGATTCTGTCATTTCCGCGATCCATCCCGTGGCTACAATTTAATGGACGTGGAACAATTATGAAGAGACTTTTCTTTGTCCCTAAATTGCAGAGAAAAATGACAATATCAAAACCCAAATGCAGTGAATCATCCGGGCGCGGATGGAAATCCTCTATCCTTTTCGGTGCACTTATTTATGTCTCAGGTTTAAAATTAAATTTAGAGGTTAGGATTTAAAGTTAAGGGCTGTGGTTAGAATTTAAATAATTTAAATTATGATGTATTTTTAGAGTATAAGTTGTAGAGTTTAGAATTTAAAATTTAAGGTTTAGATTAGTGCATAAATAGACACCGAAAAGGGATAGATTCTCGAGGCGCCACCCTTTAACAATTATTTCCATTTTTTAGAGCAATAACGGACGAAACGCATGGCGATGGATGGATGGGCTAATTGATTTTCAGTACATTTGATTAGGATGAACAAAACTCGAATTTATTCGAAAATATCAAATTTTACTCGACATGATGTAAAAAGATTGGACTTAAATTGAATTGTAATTTCATAAATTTAGCTAGAAATTTTTTTAAATGAAGTTTGAGTTATAAGATGAGATTCAAATAATTCAGAATTTTAGTAGTTAGTACTTAGTAGATCAATTTTTAAGTCTCTTTCGATTATGTCTAATATATGTATACCACATATGAAAAAAATACATATATGTATATCACATATGATTACAAAAATTCGTTTAAATTGCAACTAACTAGTACCATAACCAGGAGAGGATCTTGAGGTTGGAGTTTGAGGGGCTACTTAAATTTTTTCATTTGGACGTTTAAATTAATTTAAAAAAAAACTAGTTTAGAAGAAGTTTAAAGAGTTTTAAGGATGGTACTTAATTAAAAATATTAAAACATAATAAGATTATTTTTAAATTTTAAAGGGGCCAAATTTTAAAAATAAATATAAATGATTAAATATTACAGTTTTAAAATTTTGGGGGCTCAGGTCGCTGGGCCTATTATTATCCGTCTCTGACCGTAAAATTATAAAGATTTATAGTTAAATTTGAAGAGAAACTCAAATAATTCGACTTGAATCGATTCAATTTAAATTTTATAAACTCGAATTAACTCAAAAAAATTTCAAATAAAATTTGAGTTATAAAACAGAAGTCATCAACTCAAATAACTTGATTTTTTTTAACTTTAGTCGACCGAGTGCTAAAATTAGCGTGAATCGCATAATTTGGGCTGAGTGTTTGGGTCAGTGATGACCCTTCAGCCCATCGCACCACACATAGACCGGCTGCACATCCTCGTTATTTATGGGTACCTTTTTTTTTTTTTAATTTTAGGATCATCAAATGCCCTATTACTCTAACTTATTTGTGTATATAAAATATCAAAATATAAAGGTAATGTTTGGCAATTAGTGGATAGCGGATTACATTAGCTGATAGTTGATTGCATTAGTTGATTTGACTAGCGGATTGTATTAGCTGATTGTATAAAAGTGTTTAGTAAAATTAACTGATAGCTGTTAGATTATTTAAACAAGTAAAATGATATATAAGGACATTATTATATTCAATACTTGTTTGAATAATTTATTAGTTATCAATATTTTGTATCTAATTAATATTAATTAGATCTATAAAATTATTTTTAATATAACTTTTCTAAACATATTCGAATAATTTATATATTAATGTATTATTTGTATCATTATTTTAATATAATTTTATAAATTAATAAATTTAAATACACATATAAATATGTGATAATAAAAAGAAAAAAAGTAAATAGGATTAGCTTATAATATGGTGAGAAAATATTTAATTTAGGTTATTTTGAGATTTTTGGTAACTGGTAAGGGTAAAAGAGTCTTTACAACTCTAATATCAAATCTCTAATCTCTAAAAGCTCCTATTATGAGTTTTTTTAAAATTAGCAATTTCACCCTAATCCGCTCTTTTAATCCGTTGTTCACCAAACAACAATATTAGTGAATTTGACTGGTCAAACCTCTAATTATATGTCAAACCTTTAATTTTTGCCCAAACCTCTCTTTACCAAACATGACCAAAATTGTAACCAATCAATTTCTCATTATAATTTAAAACAAACCTCCTTTTTGTAGACCTCATCAATGCAAACATTTTATTTAATGATGTTCCAACGTGACATTGCCCTACCTTAGGTTTTGTATGTATATTAGGTATCATTTCATTAAACATTTGATAGAAAAGTCCCTGTATTTAGATATGTGTATGAATCTGGTAATTCGTGTTCAAGTTTTGGTTTAGGTTTTCAGCTTGTGAGCGGTCAGTCCTAGTTTGAATTATAAAATTATATATTTTATATTTTATTATTTTTAAATAGTAAAAATGAGTGATTTTGACATGTCTGGTTGGATTCGGGCTCATGCCTTTTAAGTTTTTTTTTTTTAAATTAAGCTTTGATCCCTCTAGTGAAAAAATCAGCAAACTAATCCCTATACAGTTTATATTAAGTAAACTGACCCCTTTGTTTAAATTTTCGTCAATCAACAAATTAGTATTCATTCCTCTTTTTTGTTTGCTCGTAAATTTCATGTAAAATACTTTTTATAGAGTATGATTAGCATCCCACGTGCCATATAGCCCTAGGTAGGCCATGAACGTGATATAAATGGAAACCCTAAAAAAACAAAAACAGTAGCAAAACTAACCCTTTTCTTGTTTCTATTTTAAACAAACAAGACTCGTATTGTTTTTTTCCTTTACAACGTTAGAATTCGAGTATTTGACATTGCTTAAGGCACATAGCAATTAGCACTTATGCCCGTTTATAAGATTTTAGTGGTCTTAGGGTGAACAAAAAATTGGGCTCCTAATTAAAAATTTAAATTACGATAATTTCGGTTGCGGTCGTATTTATGACCGTGTTGCGTTTATTGCGATTGCGACATAACGGTTGTTATTGGGTCATTACGAGTACAATGATTGTGAATTTTTTAATAACATATGCTATTGTGGATATAACATTTGCGAATATCGCAGTTTCAGATGATGTCGCTACCGCTATATAACGATCGTTGTTGCGGTTGCGGACCGTTATTTAGATCTTTGTCCCTAATAACAAATATTTAAAAAAAAATTAAGAGTAGATTCATAGTAACAAGCATTGAAAAATTTTGGGCCTTTAATAACAAATGTTGAAAAAATTAAAATTTAAAAGTATGCTCATTATAACAAATATTAAAAAATAAAATGAGCTCAAAATAACAAGTATTAAAAAAATGGACTCTTAATAACAAGTGCTATTAAAAAAGAAAATTGAATTTTAAGAGTAGCCCCCTAATAACAAACATTGAAAAAATGTGCATCTAGTAACAAGTATTGAAAAAATTAAGCCCTTAATAACAAATATTGAAAAAAAATTGAATTATAAGAGTATGTCCGTAATAGCAAATTGAGAAAAAACTGAGCCCTTAATAATAAATATTAGAAAAAATTTAAGAGTTACCCCTAATAATAAATATTAGGAAAAATCGAAGCCCTCAATAATAAATATTGAGAAAAAATTAGGCGCATTATAATAAATATTGATAAAAAAATTAGACCCTTAATAATAAGTATTAAAAAAATTTAGGCACTATAATTGATATAAAATTATTTTTTATAAGTATACAGTAAAACTTCTATAAATTAATACTCTTTAAATTAATAAAGTCTATTAAATGATAAATTTCTCTGGTCCCGACTTGGGCCATTGTAAAAAATCATCAAATTCGATAAGATAATAATATAATAATTTTTTGGAAATCCCCTTTATAAATATAAAGGTCCCATCAAAACTATAAATTAATAATTCATAAATATTACAATTACTACTTTGGTAACTTGTTAAAATATGAATCTATTGTAATCTGTTTCTTTTTAAAATTCAAATCTAATTCAATTTTATCTCTAACTTTTCTAATTGCACCCACAAGTTCTGACGTCGAGATCTCCAACTGCAATAAAAAGTTGTGAAGAGTTGTTGTCGCATTCAATGCTTCCTTTCACGTGACTAGTTCAAGCAGTGTTGAATCATCTTCAACTTTATCAATAGTAGAACTTTCAACAATATTAGCCACAATTTCTTCTAAACTTTAAACTTTTCCTCTAATGAACTTTCAACAATATGGTGTAGTTAAACTTTGAACTTATTTTTAATCAATTGAAATATTATGTACAATTTACAATTTATTTGCACACAATATCTTTATCAAAGTTATATTTGTTGAATTGAGAAAAATTTTTAATTAATAAATTATTAATTTATCGATATATTAATATTTCTCTAAATTAATAAAATTTCATGGTCCCAAAATGTATTGATTTATAGATGTTATACTGTAATTGACTATAAAAATTCTGGGCCCTGGGCGGTTGACCTTCCTATCCAGGGGCAGATACGACACTATCAGCGCCTTATCTCATTTGACCAACTGATTGTTGATAAATATTTTTTTTATTAATTAGTAATAATAATGAAAACCGAATAGCTATGGAGAAACTTCTTGGGACTGACAATCCTGGATATATGCATACGTGCAAAGTATATAATATATGGAAAATTTGAGCTTAAACGGTGTGTAAACTATGTGGGAAACAGGAAAATGTCATTAAGGAAACTTAATTAATTCATTTTATTGACAGATAATCCCCACTTGAGACCAATGTATTTATATATTTTTAATGTATTTTATTTGTTTTGTTCTGGCTTTGTCATTTGCATTGACGTGTGTCTTGTCGGCGACTTATTTCATGTTAGCTAAGGAAAACAAGACGATGATTCATCAAAAATACTTTTAAAATATTCTATATATATTTTGGTCTATTAATTAAAATTATTAGAATTTATGATTCAAATTCCGTCTTAATTTAATCTGACTCAATTTGTGAATATATAAAATTAAAGTAAAACTGAGAATCAAGGTTGAAAATGAAATGTGGATTTGATATATCAGTCCAATAATGTTGTTATTATTTTTTAACATTTTGAAGAAAAAAAATATTGTTAAGATTAATTGTGTAATAGTTTAACGAGATAAAACATTAAATTTTCAAACAAAATAAAAGGTTGGAATTATAATATTGTGGATAAAATAAATTGCATTAGAAAGAGAAGCATTTAGCAAAGAAAAAAAAACTTTTAATTCCTCAAACTTGTATTTTTTTCTTCTTATTTTAGTTCCTAAACTTTATTTTGTCATATTAATTTTTTAATTTAGATTTCTTTACAATTTTCTGGTCATTTTAATTATATGATGTTTTGATATTGCACCACATGTCATAACCTCAAAGTATCACGTTCTTAAATGACTAAAAACGAGGGGGAAAATAATTGTCTAGTTCAAAGTCTAATGTAGGAAAGAAAATTCATGAACCAAAATAAGAAAAAACTGCTAAGTTCTTAAATTAAAAGTTATTAGCTTTGTTTGACAATCAACAGATAGCTAATGGTTGATAGCGGATTACATTAGTTTTTAGTTTATTGTATTAATTGATTTAATTAGCCGATTGTATTAGCTGATTGTATAAATGTGTTTGGTAAAATTAACTGGTATCTGATAGCTATTTGATTTTTTTTTGATAAAGATAGCTATTTGATTATTTAAACAAGCAAAATGACATATAAGAACATGATTATATTCGATACTTATTTGAATAATTTATTAATCATTAATTTTTTGTATCTATTAATATTAATTAGACTATGAAAAATAATTTTTAATATAACATTACTAAGCATATTTGAAGGATCTATATATTAATTTATTATTTATAAAATTGTTTTTAATAGAATTTAATTAATTATTAAATTTAAGTTCAAATATAAATGTATGAGAATAAAAAGAAAAAACAGAAAGTATTAGTTTACAAATGTCACAATGTAAATACGTGAAGTTGAAGAATTAAAATATAAATGGTTAAATTTAGGTTATTTGGAGATTTTTTATATTTGTTGATGGTAAAAAAGTTTTTATAACTCTTATGTCAAAACCTCTAATTTTAAAAATCTCCTATTAGTAGCTTTTTCGAAATTAGAGGTTTCACCCCAATCTGTTATTTCAATCCGTTCTTTACCAAACATCCAAATTAACGGATTTAACCGGTCAAACCTCTAATTTTAGTTCAACCTCTAATTTTAGTTCAAAACTCTCTTTACCAAACAAGGTCATTTTATATCAAAGTGTCACGTTGTTAGAATAATTAAAAATAAACGTGGGCAATAAAATTGAATGATAAAAAAGTTGTCTAATTCATTAACTAAATTTCCTTCGCTCTTAAGGGGTCTTGAACCCGAAACCTCAAATAAAGAGAATGGAGTAAGTGAGCGTGCTCTAATCACCAAGCTGACCTCCATGCTCAATATTTATTGTATTCTTAAAAATTCCATAAAATAGTTTGATTTGGTTACATAATCATAACCATATGAATCTTGTTTATCCTTTTCCCTAGGGTGAAAATAATATTGAGCACATCAATCAAATTGCAAATAATACAAATTAATGCACGCGTTTTGGTGATAAACAATAATAATAAACCCAAAAAAACTGTCAAAAAGATAATTTTGTTTTGACTAGTAAATTATCTGTTTGCTAGCTTTTGGATGGCATTTATGCTTTCCAATGGAAATAAATAATATATTTAGAAAACGTTGAAAGAAATTTTCTACATAAGAAATAATTGTTTTAAGGAAAATACTTTGATGCATAAGCTTGTGTAAATTTTAGTTTACACAAGCCCTTTAATTTTAGGGTTTAGGGTTTTAGGTTTTAGGTTAGGGTTTAGGGGTTTAGTATGTAGGGTATATAATTTAAGGTTTATGAGTAGAATTTAGAGTTTAGGGTTTAGGGCTTAGGGTTTAGGTTTTAGGTTGTTAGGGGTTGTGATTTAAATTTTAAATTTTATAAAAGGATTGTGTAAAAAAAATTTATACAGCTTGTGCATCAAAATAAAACCCTTGTTTTAAAATGATTTAATTTTGGTATTTTGCGTTGGAATATTATTAGGTATAGCGGCATCACGAATATACTATCATTTTCGATGATTAATATTAGGGTAAAATATACAAATAGTTATTATAAAATATAGTAGTTTTAATTATTATTATTTTTATTTTTTAACATTTTGTAGGGAGAGAGGAGATGAAAAATTTGCTTATAATAAGTATTAAAACAACAACCTAAAAGAGAGAAGAGAGTCTCAATTAAGAGCCTTTAACCATCTGCATTAGAGATTATTGACTAATTACTGATCATTAAATTAGAATTGTTACATTATTTCGTAACGTACAACGATCATTTTGTAACATTAATAGATTTAATAATTATTTTGTAATTTTAAAAGGTCAGTAACCAAAACAATTAGTTTTTATAATCTAATGACTACAAGTGTACTTTACCCTTGATATTTTTTTGTATAGCCATTGATACCCAACTTATTGGATACTAATTCAGATCAGATACGGAAGAGGTTTGTTATGCTAACGACCATCTCAATCCAATTTGTCCCATTCACAATGTCAAAATTCAAAAATTTTAACTTATTGATACTAATTCAGACGCTTCCGACTAAGGTTAGATTTTTTTTAAACGAGACACTTGATAATATTTCTTGTATGATTCTATCTATTAATAAAATTATACTCTGCTGATAAAAAATACAATAAATGCAAAATTAAAATTTATTTTTAATAAAAGAATCACGTAATGATAATTATGTGTGTGTTGATATTCAGAAACAAACTTAGGTGCAGAGATGCAGATTATTCCATGGTGTCCAACTAACCCCCACAGTGATGAAGCTATTAGCCTACTAAGGGGTGAGTGGGGTGGGGTAATTGCCCCACACCACCCTCGAATTTTTTATATATATAAATTGTTTTAAAATCAATTTATTTTTAAATTTAACCTTCTATTTTTAAACATTTATATTTTACTTTAATTTTAAATTTTGAGTGGCTCCGTCCCTAAACCATAGGGAATTTTTTAATTTGTGCCCACCCTAAATTTTGGGGAAGAATGAACATTCTAAAAGTTTACACATTTAGTTTCAATTTTTTTCATAATTTTTATGAACTAATCCTTAATTTTTTAACTCGTGCCCACCCTAAAATTTTAAAACTTGTATGACTTATGCCCACTCTAACAAATATTTTAACTTATGTCCACCTTAAAATTAATTTCTGAATCCGCCACTGATTATAGGATGAGTCCGTTTGAGGTCGACCCTCTTATTGGAATGATATGGGACTCGGTCATGTCTCAACTACCAGTCTACCACACTGGTGATATTTGTGTAGCTCGAGTCTTACAAATGAGTGGTATGCATTTTTCAATGATCAAGATCTTCAGCTATTTTTGCTTGGGAAAGTGTAATAAATTGTTTTTATTAAGGAGATGTATTATGTTGTTAAAGTAAATGTTGAGATTCGAACTCATACAACACGCGTATTTTTAGCCACTCAATCAATTAGTAAATCTCAACAAATATTCGCTTTGATATTTCATGTTAAGTGAATAAGAAATATCATAATTAGTAAATGAAAAAAAATCGTAAGCATAAGAATTTTTTCATTTTTTGCTAATGTCGAAAATAACAAGACACAAGAGATTTGCAACTAAGCACGAATTTAAGAGTTAATGGACTATATTCTAACTACAATCTATACTATTTATGGACAAATGACACTCTTTTTATGAATAAAATGACACTTTTTTATAAATAATTAATCCTCTTTAAATATAGTTGAAAAAATGACACCTCTTAAATATATTTCTAGCTCCGCCCCTATATATATAATCTTCTTATACTATGTAAAATTTGATAGTCAGTCCATAAAAATATTAAAGTTTTTATATATATAATCAAAGGCCCGGGGGGTGGACATGAAATGAAGATCAACATTATTTTAACTCTAAGCATAGTTTATAAATTGGACCACCAAAGAACAAATTTCTTTTTCTTTTGCATGTGGGTCTATTTTAGGAGCACATCAGTTGTGACAAATTGGAATTTCTCCCACAAAAGTTGGAATAAAAGATAATAGGAATAAAAGTGGAAAGCAAATTTTGATACATAAATTGTCTAAACTTTAATTTATACAATTTTTTTGTTTTAAGTGTTAGGAGTTTATGATTTAGAATTTAGGGTATATAATTTAGACTTTAGGGTTTAACTTTTTAGAATTTATGGTTAAAAATTTAGATTTTATAATATAAATATACAAACTTGTGTAAAATAAATTTTACTCTGAATGTGTATCAAATTTTTACCCATAAAAATATATTTACTCTTGAAAGCATGAGAAGTTCAATCTTCCCACTCCCAAATTCATATCATATGTTGTCCTCGTGATCTATATGATATTTTAGGTCTGATTCAACGGTAATTACAAACGAACATTTAGTGACCACTTAATGATCACTAATTTGTGATAAAATGATCTTAATGATCATTGAAATTTCGAAAGTTACAAAATGTTCATTAAATTTTTAATTTGGTTATGAGATTATTATTAAATTTGTTCAAATGTTACAAACGAACATTTTAACTTAATGAACTATTACAAAATTATTCATTAATTTATCTGAAACTTGTCATTGGTATGAACACTTTTATAACTGAATTAAAAATTTAGTGACCATTTCATAATTCCAAAAAGTTGAGTAGCCAATAAATCATTTCAACGTAATTCAATGGTCATTTATATATTTTACCCTTGCACTAAAAACCACTTTTAATTTTCAGCTAAACTTGTTTTGTAGGAACAAAACCAGCAATACCCACCGGCTTTATTTGTGCAACCAAATGTAGGGTGGAAACGAATTTGTTCCATTCAATACAATAAAGAAATAGAGACATACGAACCGAACGAGTAGTTACGATAAAAAAGAAGAGAGTAATTATTTTAAGACATCTAAATACGAACATCTAACTATACAAAATGTGTTTATTTCGTCAAAAAGTAAAAAAAATATGAACATAAACAATCAAATAATCACGGTTACCATAAAACTTTCATTCCTCCATAAATAATTAAATATTTGCATTTGTGGGGACTGTTGGGATCCGATTTCGAAGCTGCATGGTCTACCCTACCTACCATTGCCATGTCTAAATTACAGCAAAATGTAGCACCGGAAGTGATCTTTCATCTTACTGCTGCATTTGAATCTCCATCACGGACGGTAAAATAGACATGTATTTTATTAAAATATATATAGAAATGGATATACGTTGAGGGTGAGAAAAGCAATTATACCTTAATTTTGATAGTTTAACTACATTTTAATGATAGTTTTAAAAACATTTCAATTAAGTCATTCCCTCTCAAAATTGTATCGTATAATTATTTTTAAAATCTTATTAGTTTTAAATTAATTAAATTAAGCATCGACCCTTAATTTTTTAGTTTAATTGCTTTTTAAGACTTTTAATTTTGAAATTAGTAAAATTAAATCTGAACTTTTTTATTTAAAAAAAACAATTGTTAAAATTATTGATCCTAATTCTAAAAAAAACCATAATTATAGATTATGTAAATATCAATTGTTAAATTAATTATCTTTTTAAAATTAAATTAATATAATATGTAGGGATGAATATGTATGAAACAATATAGTAAATTTATTGATCATAATTCTAAAAACTCGAAAAGAATGGAGCGTGAAAGATGAACTTGTATGCAAAAAGTTGAATGATCGATGCAATTTATTAAATTAAAAGTTTGTGATTTAAATGAAAGTGGATGTAAAATTTAGAGATTTAAAATGTAAATTACCTTAATAAAAGAAGATATAGAATTATTAAAAGGAGAATTTAACAAGTTGTCCGAGAGGAAAAGAGAACGATGCTAATCTTAAGAGACATGTGTTTGAATAGTTTTATTGGTAAGGTGTATATATATTGTAAAAAAGTACTTAAGAAAATATAAACAAATACTGCCGAATAGAAATCATCTACCTTTTTGGTGCCCCTATTTATGCTTCACACTAAAACTTAGGTTTATAGTTTTGGGTTTAGAGAATTTAGGGCAAGATGTATTTTTAGGGTATGATATTTAAGGTTTAGGGTTTAGAATTTAGAGTTAAGATTTATAACTTAATTTTTAATATTGTTTTAGTGTTGTAGCATAAAAAGAGACACCAAAAAGGGCAGATAATTTTTGTCCGATACCAACTATAATCTCTTTAAAATTATTAAAAAATATATAAAAAAGAAAAAGGAAAAAAAGGTGCGGTCCCATCCCATTGGCAATGGACTGTACATTAATAGAGCAATTAATTAGAATTAGAGAATACATTGGACCACTTCTCTCTCCCTCTCAGTTTACGCTCCATAGCCTTCCACCTTATATTGGGAACATTTTAGCATACACCAGCCAGGCCAACCCAATATAGGAACTAAATTTTACGGATGGAAATCGTCTACTCCTAACTATGATTTTATTGGTGCTTCCATTTTAAAATAACGGGTTTATGATTTATGGTTTAAGGTTGAGGCTTAGAGTTAGAGTATAAGGAATTAGGGGTAGTGTATATTTTTTAGGGTTTAAGATATGGAACTTAGGGTTAGGGCTTAGAATTTAATTTTTAAGTGTTTTTTAGTAGGAGACATATAAGGAGACATGGTTATGAGGCAAAAGATTTTTACTCAAATTTTACACACCATTTTTCAGAAAAAAAACACTTAATTATAAAAAATAAACAACCATAATATCTTATAATTGTATTATATTCAATTTTTAAATATTTTATTTATTCGTAATGTTTTTTTTTTTATATTTTACAAATTAAAAATTCTTTAAAATATAGTATATATACTATTGGTTTACAACAGCTGCAATCCACCATTCAATAAAAGAACCCTAGATTTAACTCCTACATAAGGGTTTTTTAATATATTTTAAAGTCTCGTTTGATCGATAAGGGTCAATTGAAAAAATGATGAAAAAAATAATATTTATGTTTGTTCATTATTGGTAGCTAATATAGCATTGTTGAATAGTATTTTAAGTGTATTTATTTATTAATGATTATATGCATATTATATTTGTTGGTTATGAAATAATTAAGGGAGTTTAGTTTTCTGGATTTTCATAGTGGGATGCCTATTTTGGATGCATTGACCCACTTGAGCTAGAGAGATATATATAGATGGGCACGGGTCGGGTCGAGTTTTTGCCCACCTGAACCTGACCCGAAAATAAATACGCTATATTCGAACTCGATCTAGATGCATTCTTTAAAAAATCATACCTGAAAATAAATACACTAAACCCGACCTGACCTATAGACAAAATTGACTTTAGGGACCTAATTGTAAAAAAATAATTTTGGGGGACTCAATTGTAAAAAAAATTATAATTTTAAGGACTAAATTGTAAATAAAAATTCAATTTAAGGACCTAATTATAAAAATATATAAATAGAAGTATTATTATCAATATCCCTAAAAATTTAGAAAAAATTACACAAATAGTCCTGAATCGGGTCAAGTAAGATATTTTCTATCATAAACCTGAACTCGACCCGACTTTACCCTCAATAAAATTTCAATCCGAACTTAATTTTTTTATTAAAAATATCTGATGCGATCTGGTCGGGTAAAATGCTCATTCCTATAATAGGGAGAAAGAACAAAGAGAAAGAAAGAGGAGAATATATGAGATAGTGAGAAACAGGTTTGAAAATCATATATGATTTAGAAAAATTTTAAAAGTTTTCTATGTATTTTTTATTAAAAATCTATTTTTGCCTCCCCTAAACTTTTATAAGTTCGCCCCCTAGAAATTTATAGGTTCGCCCCCTAACCTAAAGTCCTGGGTCCGTCCCTGGTGAGAAAACTATGATAATGGATGCATACAAGGGTCATCAATCATCATCACCTCTATATCTGAGCTTCTATTTCTAAATAATATATTTGTCTATATATGTAATTATGTATACATATACCTGATCTTTCTTCCTTGGCTTGTATTTTCATGGCAGACCATGTTAGTTCTTTCTTTCTTCCTGTTGATTCTCTAACAGATAGTTTCAACTTGTTCCTATAGCTGGTAAGGCCTCTCCTTCATATGTTCAAAAGAAAGAAACTGGAAAACCAAAGTTTTCTCTCTTTTTTTGTTTATTTGTATGTTCAAAAGGGTTGTTTTTTGAAGTCTTTGTTTTCAACTCATGAGAGCTTTACGGTTGGTTTTCATGGCTTCCCTTTATTCTTGGAGTGAATCTTGTTGGAATTATTAGTAGTTGCAGAATCAGCATCGGAAAAGCTGGTGGGCAAAAGAAGCATAAACAAAGGAACAAAAAAGTTGGGTTTAAATGGCTTCCCTTTACTCGGATGTTTCATCTGGTAACTCAGCCGCGGTGAGTCAAATCCAAGGGTTTGAATCCAACCCAGAGATGTTCAATTTGAGCACAAGCATGGAGATGATAGGGTTCTTCAACAAACATGGAAACAACCCGACAGTCCCTCCTTCTTCTTCTTCCAAGGCGACCAGTGAGTCAACCGCCGATTTCTATCAACATGAGTTCAACAAACCCGAGTTCACAACTGAGGAGTTCCAGTTCCAGTTCCAGCTGAGGAGTTCAAAGTACTTGGATCCTGCTAGGGAGCTTTTGAATGAGTTTTGCAGCCTGGGAATAAACCAGTTTGATGTTTCAAAGCAAAAGCAGATCACCCGTAAGAGAAAACAGTTGGATACTAATGACTTCTCCGAGTTGCAGAGAAGAAAAACCAAGATGTTTTCAATGCTGGAAGAGGTATGGTGTTCTGAAATTTTACTGCTTGGTAGATTGAAAAGCTCATTCCTTTTCACTTTCATGTCGGTGTATTTTTCATCTGCCTAAGTTGTTACATGCTGTAACTCTCATACAGTCGTTTTCAGTTTTTCACCCCTATCCTTTTCTCTCTTTAGGTGGATAGAAGATACAAGGTGTACTGTGATCAAATGATGGCCGCTGTATCTTCGTTCGAAGCCGTAGCCGGCACCGGGGCTGCATCGGTGTATTCAGCGTTAGCCTCCACGGCCATGTCGAGACATTTTAGAAGCTTAAGAGATGGGATTGTGAGCCAGATTCAGGCCACAAGGAAGGCCATGGGAGAAAAAGACACGGTTGCACCGGGCACAACGAAAGGCGAAACACCGAGGCTAAGAGTCCTCGATCAAGCTCTGAGGCAACAAAGGGCATTCCAACAAATGAGCATGATGGAGAGCCACCCGTGGAGACCCCAAAGAGGCCTACCGGAAAGATCAGTTTCCGTTCTCCGAGCTTGGTTGTTTGAACACTTTCTTCACCCGTACGTAAACATCTCTCTCAGTCTCACCTCTCTTTCCTTGATAAACAAGTAACTCAAAAGTAGCATCCATGGCGGCAAAGTTTCAATACTAACTCTGTATATCTCCATGAACAAAACTTTTGCAGGTATCCTAGTGATGTTGATAAACATATCTTAGCTCGCCAAACCGGCCTCTCAAGAAGCCAGGCATGCCCACATCCCTTACTATATTATATGTAAATATTTGAGTCCCCATGAATTAATTTATATTCAAGATGGGACATATCTTCTTGGGATCTTTAGTTTATTATAATCATATGCAATTATAGCATTTGGCATTTGTACCATATCCAATAGGTATCCAATTGGTTCATTAATGCTAGAGTGAGGCTATGGAAACCAATGGTGGAAGAAATGTACTTGGAAGAAACAAAGGAGCACGAGAACAACATGGCCTCCTCAGATAATGGAGTGACCGATGGTAATGACGATGACGATGATGATAATGGCAATGACCGGTTAAATATTCCACTCGCCAATCAGAAACCCACCCCGTACCGGTTGGTTCGAGTCGACTCGGAATGTCTGTCTTCCATTGTCACTAACCCTGATAGAAACGATCCGAAAAGTGTCAAAACCCTCGAATACCAGCACTTGCATCATCATCATCAACAGCAGCAGCAGGAACAACAAAGTTTCGGACCCTATGGTGCAATGGAATTGGACTTCGCTTCCTACGGTCATCACGGGGCGCGTGGGGTACCGTTCCACAATGCTAATCAAAGTTTCAATGGCGGCGGCGGTGGAGGAGGCGTGTCGTTGACGTTAGGGTTGCAACAACATGGTGGGAGTGGGGTGAGCTTAGCTTTCTCGCCTGCATCACAAACTTCACTGTTTTACCCTAGAGACCAAATGGAAGATTGTCAACCGGTTCATTACTCACTTTTAGACGGCGAGGGACAGCATTTGCCATACAGGAATATGATGGGTGCACAATTGCTTCATGATTTGGCGGGGTAAAGAAAATGGTCAAATTTTCCATACAGGTACAGGTACATGTACATGTACATATATATACATAACGCTACACTTTGTTCAGTGGCTGGTACAGTTTTAAGAACATAGTTATTTTACACATATATATCTATTTCCTCTTTTGGGTGGAATCAATTTAATTGCAAAAGCTTTAACCTAAGCCTAAGTGATTGAGCTGTTTGTGGTTCTTGTTTCAGATGAACTTACAGAAAAATGTTTCATTGAGGATCATGTAGATATATTTATTCCTTTTTTCTGAAAAGACAAATTAATTAGCAAACAAAATTTGGTTGGGAGATTAAGACAATTCTCCCATAAGAATTATCGTTTCCAGTTGTTTTGTGGTCCCTAATTCATCTTCCATGAAGGTGATGTTTCCTACCCATAAGAATTGCATGCTTTATGATTTGTCAACTTTGGCATGGTTTATGCTACTGCTTTTACCAATAAAAAAGGTGCCCTTTCTTAGTTCCATTTTAGTGTGATCGCTCAAATGTTATTAGGTTAGGTTTTAGGTCTCTTAAGTAAGCTTACGATTCGAACTCTGACAATGTATACTTATAATGAAAGAACTTATATTCGAGTATCGGAAAAGATATTGGGAAAGACGAAGAAGTTATTCGCCACATCATTCATGTTGTAGTGGGTATTTGAATAAACCCAAAATCCATTTTTATTCATGTCTGGATATCCAAGAAAGGAAGTAGGTAATGCATAAAGATATTGTGCCCTAAAAAGAAGGACAACCCCTGTATTTTCTTAGATGGAAATCATCTGCTCCTAATTATATGTCTATTGGTACTTTCATTTTAAAATAGCGGGTTTATAGTTTGAGGTTTAAGATTGGAACTTAGGGTTAGAGTGTAGAGAATTAGGTGTATGGTGTATTTTTTAGGGTTTAGGATATGAAAATTAGGGTTAGTGCTTAGAATTTAATTTTTAGGTGTTATTTAATAGGGGCATATAAAGAGGCATGGTTAGGGACTTAGGGTGTAGGGAATTAAGGACATGGTGTATATTTTTAGGGTTTAGAATATAAAAATTAGGGTTAGAGCTTAAATTTAATTTTTAAGTATTTTTTAGTAAAGAACATATAAGGAGACATGATTAGGGGCATAAAATTTTTACTCAACAAAATAGGCAAACTAATGTAGAAACCCACGGGAGATTAATCTAATTCAATACATGACATAAATGCTCATTTAATTTGCTTCAAATCAAAGTGAGATACAAAGCATGCATGCCTAATTTGCATTTTCTTCTGAGGTTGGCAAACTAACAAAAGTGTTGGCCCTCGCGAACTTTCACCGTGGGATCGCCTGCGAACCGCAATCGTATGAGTCCCTTCGAACCTCTGCAATACACAAACCTCCCAGAAAACGAACCTAGAAACGTGCAAACATCCAACTCCAACCCTTCGCGAACCGCACACATGAACAATTATCAATGAGACACATGAAAGCTTATATGGTCCGCACGTGCCTCAGGTCACATGATAACGCACGTGATTCACATTGAAAATAATTAGACTTAAGCCATCACATCCTATGATGTCTTATCATCGCTTGTGCCACGACAATTTCTTACCGAAACATGTCATCCTATATAATTCACAGTGTCAACTCTGTGGAAAGCTGGGCCATCTTGTTGATCGCTACTGGCACCGCTTCGATCAGTCCTTCAAGGGTGTTACCTCTCAAGCTCCTCAGCGTCAATCACCACCTACACATGCCAATGCATGTTGTTTCTCTTCTGAACCACTGGAGACCATGTATGATCCTTACATTCCTGCATCTCCGACCTCAGATCAGTCTCCATCTCCACCTGAAGTCGAGTCTGCTCAAGTCAATAACCTTGTGGTCTTCCCAGGAGCTGCTTCAGTTTGGCACCCCGACTTCGGTGCAACACACCATGTGACCAACACATCTTCCTGTTTTCAGGATGACTCTCCCTACTTACGAAAGGGCTCTGTCTATATTGGGGATGGTTCGTCGTTGCATATTGCTCACATAGGTCACACGTCTCTCCCTTCTTCATCTAAGCCTCTTTTACTCAATGAGCTTCTGCATGTTCCTCATATAACTAGGAATTTACTTTCAGTTTCCAAGTTTACCAAGGATAATCACATTTATTTTGAGTTTCATGCTGATTCATGCTGTGTGAAGGATGAGACTACGGGTCGGGTGTTGTTGCAAGGGTCACAATCTGGTGGTTTATACAATCTCAGTCCCCCTCCTTCTATTGCCGCTTCAATCCACAACACCACTGTTTCAGATTTGTTTTGGCTATGGCATCGCAAACTTGGACATGCATCTTCCCCAGTTGTTCGCTCAATTATTGCTACTGTTTTGAATAAGCATGTAACCCTACAAAAACATACTCTTTGTCAAGCTTGTTGTATGGGCAAGAGTCACAATTTATCATTTCAATCTTCCTCTACAACTTATATTAATCCTTTTGAACTTGTTGAAATTGACCTATGGGGTCTAGCTTCTATTGTATCGAATGGTTATCAGTATTACATCTCATTTGTTGACATGTTTACAAGAAATTGCTGGGTTTACTTGTTGAAGAAGAAATCTGATGCCTCTAGTGCTTTCTCCTTGTTCTATGCCTTGGTTAAGAATCAGTTTAATGTCTCTCTCAAAGCAGTACAATGCGATGGTGGGGGAGAGTTTCATTTTCTCCACACCACTATTGCTCAAATTGGTGTTACACATCGAATCACTTGCCCCCACACCTTCCAGCAAAATGGGGTTGTGGAACGCAAGCATCGTCACATTATGGACACTGTGTTAACACTCCTTGCTCAAGCTCAAATGCCACTGAAGTTTTGGTCATTTGCTGTACTAAGTGCTGTTTACCTAATCAATCGCTTACCTACACCATGTCTTGGAAATATTTCTCCATTTGAAAAGCTTACTGGCCAGAAACCCAACTACACATTTCTTAAGGTGTTTGGCTGTGAATGTTATCCTCACCTGCGTTCCTTCAATCAGCACAAGCTCGACTTTCGTTCTAAGCCATGTTTGTTCTTTGGCTACTCCCCCAAACACCATGGTTATCACTGTCTTGATGACACATGCCGTCTATACATCTCTCGAAATGTGTTGTTCAACGAGAATGTGTTCCCATTTACCTCTACTACTAGTGGACATGTACCCTCCTCCACTCCTTATCGCTCATCTTCAGTTCCCATTTTATCACTTGTGCCTACACCTGAGCCTGCATCCTCACCTTCTCAACCCACGACAACACATGACTCTCCTACAACCATCCCTTCCCCTACTTCAACCTCTCCCTCCTCCACTGACCCAAACCAATGTGCTCCTACATCTACTTCTCCCCTCACATCCCCTTCCTCCAATACTTCTATTTCCCCTGAGATACCTACCACTCAACAAGCTGAGGCTCCTCCTACATCCTCTAATCCCACACCCTCTACAAACACAAATATTCACCCTATGCTTACCCGAGGCAAAGCAGGCATATTTAAACCAAAAGTTTATCACCTTCAAAGCACTCCCGTCCCTTCTACAATTTGAGAGGCTCTTGATCATCCTGAATGGAAAGTTGTTGTGCTATCTGAATTCAATGCCCTCCAGGATAATGAAACCTGGGATTTGGTTGAACTTCCCCCTGCCAAGAAGGCCATAGGATGCAAATGGCTCTTTCGAATCAAGTACAATCCTGATGGCTCTGTACACAAACTCAAGGCCCGACTCGTAGCTAAAGGCTTCACACAAGTCCCTGGAATTGATTTCATGGACATGTTCAGTCCCGTTGTCCGCTTCTTCACAGTGAATATCCTCATTCAATTGCTGTTACAAACTGCTGGAGCATCAGGCAAGTTGATGTCAACAATGCCTTCCTCAAGGGAGATCTCCTCGAGGATGTATACATGCTGAAACCTGGTGGCTTTGAACAATGCAAACCTGATGGCACCCCCTTGTCTGTAAGTTGAAGAATGCCATATATGGCTTACGTCAAGCCCCACGGAACTGGTTCCTCAAGCTGAAATCCTTTCTCTGTGAGCTTGGCTTTATATCATCACGAGCAGACTCTTCCCTTTTCATTTATGCTGCTAACAACATCAACACTTACATTGTTGTATATGTCGACGATATCCTCCTCACTGGCAGCTCAGACACGCATATCAACCATATTATTACACAGCTTCATGACAGGTTCTCCTTGAAGGATCTTGGTCTTCTTCATTTCTTCCTGGGCATTGAAGTAACTTGTCATGCTAATGGTTTATTTCTCAGCCAACGTACCTACATTGAAGATCTTTTGCGTCGAACTAATCTTCTCTCACACAAGTCAGCTACCACTCCCATGGTTGCATATCAAAACTGAGCCGCCATGATGGAGAATTACTCTCTGATGTTCAGCAGTATCGTAGTGTCGTTGGTGCCCTACAATACATATGTCATACACGACCTGACCTTGCTCACTCAGTCAACAAAGTAGCACAATTCATGCAGAATCCTTCAGATGTTCACTGGGCTGCAGTTCAACGTATCCCCCGATACTTAAAGGGTACTTTACACTTTGGTCTCTGGTTCCCTCCTCAACAATTTGACTCTCTTCTCATCTCAGCCTTCTCCGATGCTGACTGAGGAAGTGACATCGACGATCGACGTTCCACCACGGGCTTCTGCATCTTCCTTGGTACGCACCTTGTTTCCTGGAGCTCCAAAAAGCAACGTGTTGTCTCTCGATCCACTGTAGAGGTCGAGTACCGCAGTTTGGCAGATGCCACCTCCGATGTTGTTTGGATTCAATCTGTTCTAGCAGATATGAAGATCAACATCCTTGACTCTCAAAAGATCTGGTGCGACAACACGAGCACTGTCTCCATGGCTGCCAACCCTGTGCTCCACTCGAAGACAAAGCACGTTGACCTTGACCTACATTTTGTTCGTGAACGGGTCATGTCCGGCCAGCTTCAAGTCAACTACATACCTGCACGTTCCCAAATTGCCGACATCCTCACCAAACCTCTATGTGTTCTACAGTTTGACAAACTACGCCACCTTCTCTGTGTTGGTTCTATTCAAGGAGTAACATAAGAACAAAACGGGGACAATGTTGAAGAATGTACAGTTGTGAGTAATGAAGGCTGTTAAAACAACCCAACAAACCAGGAGAGCGGGAAAAATCTGTTACACCAGATTTCTCCCTTGACAGCTATCTTCACCATTGACAGCTACCTCAACAAACCTTTTTTCTTGTATCTATAAAAGGAACCCTTCCTTCATTTGTAATTCAAGCTGAATGAAATAGCATATTTGATTACTGTGTTTATCATCTTCTTACCCTTCGTTTATAATATTATTTACCACCTTTGTAGTATGTTTAACATAAGGGACACGAGAACTTCAGTCGAGCAAAACCCTCAACATAAACCCCAAAAGACAATGCGGAAAGCATGCACGCATGTTTGTCAAAACGTCCATTTTTCTTTCTCTCTCGTAAAAGAGTGAAAATGAACATCTTTTTAATGGCGGATGTGGTTGAAGTTGATCGATGATTGGCCCTGCCAATTGCCAAAGTAGATGTTTTTTCTATTTCATAATCCTAAAACATGCAGATTGCATCACTTCTTTTTGTCAAGTTTCTGACCCTGTTCATTATATAAAATGCCACCACCCGTTTGATATTTATATATAAACCTAATTAGGTTCAATAGTACATGAATTAATTTGAGCATAATCACATATTGAAAGGGGTATATGCTGGATGTAAATCATCTGCCCCTAAGTATGCCTCCATTTGTGCCTCTACTTTAAAATAGTGGGTTTAGGGTTTATGGTTTGGGGTTCAAGGTTGGAGCTTAGAGTTGGGGTGTAGGGAATTATGGGTAGGGTGTATTTTTTAGGGTTTAGGATATGAAATTTAGGTGGGGTAAAATTTAATTTTTAAGTATTTTTAGGCAGGGGGCATAGAAGGAGGCATGGTTAGGGGGCAGGAGATTTTTACCCGTATATGCTAAAGCAATATAAGCTTTTCTTAAGAGAGCTATTCAACAGGTAGGAGGGGTTGTGGTCTTCCAATAAAAAAATCTTTACTTTATATAATAAATTTAAAATTTTGTGAGATAATTATAAACGAGTAATTTTTTTATATACATGTTGGGTAAAAAATTACATATGTTGGGTAAAAAATTACACAAACACGCATATTTACTATTTAACAACTAAAATTTAAATTTCTATTATTGAAACTTTAAACTTTAAATTATAACCATAAATCTTAAATTCTAGACAAAAGATGGTGTAGCTTTTAAACTATACTACATATATGTTGAATAATTTTCCATTATAAATTGGCTTCCCAAATAAAAAAATGATGTTTTGCACCCTTCAAATTGGCAATCTGGGCTCCATACTTCTCACTGGCGGATCTATATAGCCACTTTCGTACGATAAAAATCATTTGTCTCTTTTTTAACGTTTTTTATGTCTCAATACTAAAAATTAAATTTTAAGTTTTGATCTTAAATTTTAAATCCTAAACCTTAAAAATTGTACCCTTCCTTAAATCTCTTAAGCTCTAAATTTAAACCCTAACTTTAACTTTAAATTTAAA
The DNA here is from genome assembly GCA_958450335.1 of Hibiscus tridactylites. Classification (NCBI taxonomy): domain Eukaryota; kingdom Viridiplantae; phylum Streptophyta; class Magnoliopsida; order Malvales; family Malvaceae; genus Hibiscus; species Hibiscus tridactylites. The sequence continues at coordinate 110,037,585 of OY288265.1, read as the reverse complement.
TTTTAAAATTTTAGAGCGAAGAGCATAATCAAAAGAACCAGAAATAGGTAGAGAATTTCTATTCACTTTTGTAGTAATTGCATTTTTTAAAGAAATCCGACAAATTTAGCTTGATGTGTAAGGGAGAAAAAATTAATGAAATTTTCGTATCCATTTTGAGAGAAAAATAATATTAAAAATTTGGACCTCATTTTTAGTTTATAAATCCGCCATTGATGCTTCTACTTATATATATCCTAGAACTTGTCAATTGAACAACTTGGTATATATTCTTCTTGTTATGAATTAATGTTCTTCAATTACTAATTAAACAATTTATCCATTATTGGTATAAGTATTTTATTTATCTGTAATTTTTTTTTACATTTTACAAATTAAAAATTCTTTAAAAATATAGTAGTATATATCTAAGTACACATGAGATTTTTTAATATTTACAGTCTCGTTCGATCGATAATGATCAATTGTAAAAATATGAAAAATATAATACTATACTTATTAAGTCCACATAACTTTTCTTTCTCAGATCCCGGCTTTCATTTCATGTCATTTTCTCATTGGAAGATGTATTTAAACATGTAGTTGAAATAAGCTTTATATAGGAGTAAAAATCTTCTGCCCATATATGCCTCTTTGTATGCTTCCTATTAAAAATCACCTAAAAATTAAATTTTAAGTCCTAACCTTAATTTTCATATCCTAAACCTTAAAAAAATTACACTCTAACCCTAATTTCCTACACCCTGACCCTAAGCGCCAATCTTAAACCTTAAATTCTAAACCCGCTATTTTAAAATGGAGGCATAGTTAAGGGTAGACGATTTCTATCCCTTATATAGTCAACGTTATCATTGATTATTTTAAATTAATAATTAATATCTGATTCGTTAATTGATTGGTTCAGAATAAATATTACAATGGTATAATTTTATTTGAGAGACCTAATTCTCATGACACTAATACTGATATTAATTAGAATAAAACTCCACAACTTATACCAGAAGCAAACCCCCTAAAATAATCCAATATTAATCACACTATACTTCGCTAACTTCACCATCCTTACATACACCCACATTCACCACCATGGTTCCCGGTTCTTTTGATTCCATGACCCTGCAACAGTTTCTCCTCGGCGATCTGTCCCACAGATGTGGGTCTAGTTTCTTGTCAACAATCACCATTTCAACCGCACTCGGATCCGCCATCCTCCATCTGCAGGGAGGAGGCGGAACACGGTGCCGTTCGTACTCGCTCACGGTCCGGTTCGGTTCCGAAACATTCGTCACCTTTGACATGTAAAACACAAACGGCTTCTGGCACGGGTGTCGGGTAACCGGACGAGTGTTGAATGCGTACGCCGTGTAATCGGCTCTTCGGTACCAATTCAAGAACGTTCTCGAAGGCATTTCGATCTCCCGTGGCGAAAAGATCCCTCTAAAAACTAGAACAGCAAAGCCCCAGGAAACCGAGACGGTCCAACTCTTGGCTTTATCATAGCAGATGGACTGCTGCATGACACCAGCTGAGTCCAGATTTACAGGCAACATGAGGCGTCGAAGGGACTCGACTCGGGTCGCGTTGGGGAAGATAGGCTCGACGACATCGAGATGATGCAGCGACACCAGTGGCGTGACGGGATGTGCAGCAAGGAGTCCGAGCAAGTTGCCATACACATCATACTGATTAAAATTAAACAACATGGAAGAAACAATTTGATTCAGATATTCCAACTTTCCTATGACATAGACATTCAAACTACAAATTAACACACATAGAAAACAACTGCAATTTAGGCCTTGTAGATAATTCATAATACTCGATCAAGAAGAAATTCGTTTCATCACACCAACTTAAACCAATTACCTTATGGAGATAAACAACATCATTTCCTAACTTGTAGTTTGGTCGATACTATTGTCGGTGCATGCAGGGACGGAGCCAAGATCGAATATTGAGAGAGGCCAAGTTATTGAACTTAAAAATATATAGGTTTATTAGGTATTTAAACTCAAATTTGAATAACAATGTCTAATTTATCTAATATTTAAATTCTTAAAGACCTAAATTGTTATTAGACTGAAAAATTAATTGGGACTGACTAAAATTTTAGAGGATTTAATTAAAAATAATAAATATTTAATATAAATTTCTAAAAATTTGAGGGGAAAATTAAAATTTTCAAAAAAAAAATAAAGGACGTATTATGAATTTTTCAAATTGTTGGGGACAAGACCCCTTGATCCCTCAAATAATTAATAAAACATAGAAAAAGAATTTACTACGCATGACGAACTTTAGCATGTTTAAATTTAACCGATATTATTGTTTGTGCACGAAAGTAATTTGATGTTGAACATATCCAAACGTTGAATTTTAGTTAATAGAAATTAGAAACCATGCATTTTACCAACTTAAAAAAAATGAGTCACCGACCTGGTGGAAGCCGAGTTCCTTGGTGAGTGGAACACCGAGTTCAGCCATACAAGCCTGCATTCGGTCATCTGAGCCGTACAATCCAGGGTACCTCTGAATGCACCGGTCTTGCATCTTCGCCAAAGCCTTAGCCAATGGGTAGCTAATGGCAAAGCCTCCGCCGCCGTAAGCCATGCCGTAGGAGAACACAATGTTTTGAATGTGAGATTCCGACGAGCTCCCGATGTAATAATACTGAGTATGATCGTATTTCCTCAAAATCCGAACAAGATTATCCGTTATAAACACGGTATCGTCGTCACCCATCACAAACCACCTCACGTTATCCAACTCCATCCTCAACGTTTCCGTCACGATCCGCGATATTCGAATCGCGGACCGGTGACCCTGCCGGTTCGTGTACTCGAAGTTGGAAGTGTCGCTCGAGACACGAACCGGAGGAAGGGCTCGCTCGTCGTCGGGAGAGTATTCCACGTGATCGTCGAGCCAAACCACGCCTCGCATTTTGTTCGGGTTGTACCAAATCTTGATGTACTCTTTCCTCTGCTGCCATAGCTTGGAAGAAGCCGCGATTCCAAAAACGACGTCGTGGATTTCCGTCGGCTTCGGCTGGTCCGGAGCCTGCTGCATTTGTACTACTACTGACACCGGGTTTTCTCGAACATCTCGATGGCGATGAATGGGTGACGTCGACTCAGCCGTTTCATTGAGAACCGACGGTGTCAGAGATGAAGTGGAGCGGAAATCGCCGGAGGTGCGGTGAACTGAGGCCGTCAAGAGCTTGACGGTGTAGATAACATAGGTAATTGAAACGAAGAGGATTAACCAAACCATGAGCTTGGGAATGGATCGGGTCGGGTTTGCCGATGAGCTTCTCATCTGAATCTGGTTCCATACTTCCTCTGAATCTTTCTTGGCGTCTTTCATTTTCTTCAAAGAAAAATTCTGCAGGAAGTACAGATTTTTTTCTTAAATTTTAATTTTTGGACAGAAAAGTGGAAGCTTGCTGTGTTTGCCGGTTTGCAAAGCACCGCTTGGAGGGAGCTTCAAAGTCCGGAGCTAATAAAGACCGATTGGTTTAATGTTTTTATTTTAGGGTGTAATGCACTGAGATTTGGACAACCATGTGAGCGAGTTGGATTCTGGTAATAGATTTTGGAGGTAACGGATGAGTCAACCTCTTTTTTTATTTGCGGCGGGAAATATACGTATAAGCCGAGAATTAGGTATAAGTTACAAGGGTAATTTGTGCGTTAAAACGCGGATAAATTTTCTAGGCTTTTGTTTCTTCGGTAATTAATTTACACGTGAAAGATAGAAAGTGCAACAAAAGAGGTTAAGACTAGGTTGCGGCTGCTTGGAATAAGGTTAAAAATTGTGTATTTCGGTTGAAATCTATATTTTTATTAGTTGGGTAATATTTTAGATTGAATTGGATAATATTTTAGGTTAAATTTAATTTTTTTGTCAATGGGGGCAAATGTCAAATGTGCATACATATTTTTTTAACTTTTTAATTGTGCAATTAAGTACCTAATTTATGTTTCTTTGGTGCAATTAAGTATATATAACATTTTTCAGTACATCTGTACATGTATTCAATTATGATTGGCAGATACTTATTATATTTACAACATTTAGTTAAAAGAATAATGTCACAGATTAAAAAATTAGATAATGTTGACTAATTTTTTTCTCTCTCAATTATAGAGCCGCTCACTCTTGTTTTTTTTTTAAATATCGGCGAAGATATTAATTTTAATATTGGTCGTCGACTGTCGGGATCTATCGTTTTGTTTTTCAGTTTTTTATAAATTATTCTATTCTTGTGGTACGATTTTACTCTACATTTTGGTACGTTTTTCTCTATCTTTTGGCACGCTTTTTGTTTTTGTTTTTAATTTTCTATTAGGGTTGGATCTGACAACGCAACGATTGATCATGATGGCGCTCCTTTTATTAAGCTACTGATCTCACTGTCTCGGACTCTCGAACTGAATTTGGATACGCGATTACATCTACCATTCTTTATTCGCGATTGAGTTGTGGTAACGACCTTATTGTCAACGTACCTTCATTGCAATATACATTTTTATGTTGTTTGTTGATAATTTTACCTATTATCATCATTTTGATGATGTTTGTGTCCTTTTTTATTTCGAGTCTTTAGGTTAAGTTCTTACCTCTTCTTTGTATGGTCCTTTTTTTATCTCGAGACGCTAATTTTGTTTATTAGAACTATGTCTAAATTTGGGTGTTTTGTTTTATTAAGTTATGAACTTTTATTGTAATTTGAGATATATCATCGTTAAAAAAATTAGTAGATTTCAATTTTTTAAGAAAAAATGTAAAATTCTAAGTATAAATATGTGTAATTTAAAAAATATTAGGTACTAAGAATTATATCTACCCAAAATATTAGGGGATAAAGTGTTCTTTTCAGCTTCTCATAAAACGGCTTAAGTGCCCCCAAAGTATATTTTTTTTTAATTAGTTGCCCAAATTATTTTTGGGATCAAATAAATGCTCAAAGTATAAATATGTGTAATTTAAAAAATATTAGGTATTAAGAATTATATTTACACAAAAATATTAGGGGATAAAGTGTTATTTTCAGCTTCTCATAAAACCCTGAAACCTTCCGTAAGGATGACGAGCAAACTCCACCACCGATATACCCAATATGTATGAAGAAACCAACGGTGGCTCTCTCCCGCCGGCGCCAAGGGCCCTCCATCAAAGCCCTCATATCACAAAACCTCCACCCCCGGGCTCTCAAAGCTTCTCTCTCTCCACGCTCTCCGCTCCTTACAGACCAAATCTACTCTCATTTCATCAAATCAGGCCATTCTCTAGACCCCTTTCTCTCCACCACTCTCATCTCCCACTTCGCCAAACATGCTGACTTCTCACGCGCCTTTTCCTTCTTTCTGGACACTCCTAAACCCGATATAACCTCTTTCAACTCCCTCATCTCTGGTTTCGCTCGGTTTGGCCGAGCCAGGCCGGTTCTTGAGTTGTTTAATGAGTTGAGGCATTCGGGTTTGAAGCCTGACGTGTTCACATTGAGTGGTTTAGTTAAAGGGTGTGAGAGTTTAGAACAAAATGAGACTGTTCATGGGGTTTGTTTGAGATTGGGGTTTGGAAATGGAGCTTTTGTGGTTAGTGGGTTGATTGAAAATTATGGTAAAAATGGGAACTTGGTTTCAGCTGAGAAGTGTTTTAGGGATTGTTTGGATGTTGATAATGTTGTTCTTACGGCTATGCTTTGTGGTTATTTTTGGAATGGGGAATTTGAAAAGGGTAAACAGGTTTTTTTGGAACTAAGGGATTTGGGTTTTGAATTGAATGAATTTAGCTTGACAGGTGTGATCAGTGGTTTGTTTGATGTAAGAGAAGGTCAACAGATCCATGGCTTTGGCTTAAAGATGGGATTTTTATGTGGTGGTTCCATTCATTTTAACAATGCTGCCATGTGCATGTATTCTCGGTGTGGAAGTAAGTTGGACGCCGTTAAGATATTTGATGAAATTACTGATCCAGATATTGTCTCGTGGACCGAAAGGATAGGAGCAGCTTTAGATGGTTTCGAGGCTTTTGGAATTTTTAAGAGCTTACATTGTAGAGGTTTGGGCGTTAATGAATATACAATGATCAATGTCTTATCTGCTGTTTCAGTTGAGGGTTTGTTATGTTTAGGGAGGCAAATCCAAGCAGTTTGTCAGAAGGAAGGGTATTTGAATGTGGTTTTTGTTTGCAATGCGTTAATTTCCATGTATAATAGGTGTGGGAAATTCGAGGATGCGAGGTGCATTTTTGATGATATGGTCTTTCGGGATTCTGTGTCTTGGAATTCACTGATTGCTGGATATTCGGATAATGGATATGTTAGTCGTGCTCTTGAGATGTTTTCTTATATGCGTGCTCTTGACGTAGAAGTGAATCCTTATACACTTTCTAGTATCATTGAAATGGCATCTGATTCAAATTCTTTGCACCTTGTGGTGCAGATACATTCCCATATGATTAAATGTGGATTCATGTTGGACGAGTACGTGGTGTCCGGCTTGATAACAACATATGGGAAGTGCGGAAGCTGTGATGAGTCGAGAAGGGTATTTTCTGATCTTGATAAGATCACTGTCATGCATCTTAATGCAATGTTGAGTACTTTGGTTAATGCTGGTTGTCATGCTGGTAGTATAGATCTCTTCCGAAACATGGTGGATACGAAACTTGAAGTAGACAGCAAAACTTTTAGCATCATTCTTAAAGCTTGCAGTGCTATGACGGATCTGGAACAGGGAAGAGGCATTCACTCCTTGGCTCTTAAATCTGGATTCCATCGAGATTGCTATGTAGAGACTGCTGTTATTGACCTTTATTGCAAGTGTGGAAACATAGGTGATGCAGAGAGGGCTTTTAGTTATGCATCAACAGATAACGTGGCTGCATGGAACGGAATGATAACAGGATATGCTCAGCATGGTTGTTATAACGAGGCTTTTGAATTTTATGATAGAATGATCGTGTGTAGAATTGAACCAGATGAGATAACTTATCTTGGACTTCTTACTTCGTGCTGCCATGCGGGGCTACTGCAAGAAGCACAGAGCTATATGAACTCTATGGTCAAGTGTCATGGTCTAATCCCACATTTAGAACACTATGCTTGCATGGTTGATCTGCTTGGTCGAGTAGGTCTCCTGGAAGATGCAAAGAGGACGCTAGATGAAATGCCTATGGAACCAGATGCTCGTATATGGCAGATTCTGCTATCTGCATGTTGCCTCCATGGAAAGTTCGATATGGGAAGAGTTGCAGCCAGCAAACTTCTTGAACTGCAGCCTGGTAACGAATCTGCTTATATTCTTCTTTCAAATCTCTGTGCTTCGGCTGGTATGTGGAATGCTGTCAGAAAATTGAGAAGAGAAATGAAGGAAAAGCTACTTTGCAAGGAACCTGGTTCTAGTTGGATTCAAGTAAGAGGATTCACACATTACTTTTTTGCTGATGACGTGTTGCACCCTGAACATAAAGAAATATATTTGGAGCTGTCAAAGTTGTACGATCATATGCAAGCTTCAAAGAAAATCTAACACGATGCACTTTTTTATTGGATTTATGACCGCTGAAAACGATTCGTTATCATTGCTTTTGCAACTGAGAATATAGGTGCTTTGATGGTCTGAGTTACTCCATCTTCCTGATCTGTCAGGGAATTTGACGTGATGAACTTTGGATTTTGGGAAGTTGAATAGAAACCGGCGATTAAACTGAAACTCTAGAACTTAATACGATAAAGAAAAGACGGCGAAGAAGAAGAAGGATTGCTTCAATACATTAATAAGTTAATTGGGTCCATGGACATTGTTAACCCTTCCTTCTTCAACACCTCTTCCAAGCTTCAGTCATAGTTCTAGTTAACCCATGGCAAACAAAATGCAGTCTAAAGCTCCCTAATGGAGATTCCTTGATTCAATTCAAAGGTAATGAAAGAGAGCCTTTTCTTGGTGTCAAAGGTAAACTTGTTACTTTATTCCTTGCTCTTCCATGTGATAAATGTCATGAATCCTCTTTTAATTACATGCTTAATGCTTTCAATGCCTGAAAATCACTTTCCAAAACTTATTTTGTTAGGCCATGGCTATTGCTGTCAATTTCTCAGCCCAAGCCCTGAGGCAGAGTACATTTCCAAGGGCAATGGCAGACCTTGCCCTTCATCCCTTGCCTTTTAAAACATCATGCCAACTTGAGCAAAAGAGGATGAAGAAGCAGCTGCATGGGGTGGCCATTAAAAGGCGGGAAAGAAATAAATTTACTAACAACCGTGGAGTCTCTCCGATCGTGTTATCATCGAACAGTGATAGTGATTCAATTTTGGGTCAACCTTCTGCAGCCGATACGATCAAGCTTTTCTACGAGTGCATCAATGAGAAAAATCCGAAAAAACTTGGGGGTTTCATATCAGGAGAATGCTACATCGAGGACTGCTCTTTCTTCAACCCATTTAAAGGGAAAAAGGTTACCTCCCTTTGCCTCGTTAACTTATTTAAGTTTCTTCATGTATCTTAATCCCACAGTCTGATTCAAAAATGTATTCGCAGGAGGTTATGCATTTCTTCGATCTGCTCATGAGAAGCATGGGTCAAAATGTGAAATTCATCATTGAACATGTTTGTGAAGGAGATGGCTTAACAGTAGGAGTAGTCTGGCATTTAGGTAACATTATTATATGATATATCAACCACTTTTTTCCAGCTTTTTAACTCCCATGGCAACTTACTTTAACAAGAGGGTAAGGGATTATTTTCTGATTTTGCAGAATGGAAACAAACGCATGTTCCCTTCACCAGAGGATGCAGCTTTTATGAATGCTCAGAAGAAGGGGAAATACTTGTTATAAAGTAATGTATAGTATATTCGAATCATGATCTAGGCCATGTCTGCCATTAAGAACAAAAGTTCCATTCGAATTAACACTGACTTTTGTTTCAATGCAGGAAAGCTCGGATTATTATCGAGTCACCTCTGAAACCAGGGGGAGTGGTGCTGGTAATCTCTCCTTGACAACTATTAACACTACTTAACCTGTTAGCATTAGACAACAAAGTATTCAAATCCAAAGGGCTAATTAAGCTCCCTTCTTTTCGGTTGACATGTTGGTTCATTCAGGTCCTGTTGAAGAACGTGACTATGATATTCGACGAGTTCCCGTGGGCTGCTGAATGTAATGCATTCAGAAACTTCAAACATATACAAATCTCCAATCGTCATATTGATACGTCCCTGTAACTTATTTTCTTGTTTGAATTCCGCAGGGTTCCTGAAGAGTCCACATGTTATAATACAGTGGTTAATGAAGATCTACGGCATATTTCTGGCACCTTTCGTAAACCCGCTCGTGGCAAGCTACGTTAGAATCTGGGAATTCATGGCTCGGTCGTTTGCTTTGGCCATCAGAATCGTATTCCACATCTCGAAGATTTTATTCAGGCAGTAACTCGAGCTTCATTTCTTGGCTGTGATAGAAGCTTGCTGAAGGTAAACAGTTTGATAAGAACAAATACATGTACACTAATAATATTTGAATTTGGTTTCTTGGCTTGCAAGTACATCCAGGCCGGCCTGTACCTTATCAATCTCAATCGTCCCATGTGGTTTGAAAATCGAAAGTTGGAGGCTTTTCCATTTGAACAACCGCTCAAATGCTTGTTGTTCCTACTCTATCCCTTCCTATTCGCTTGCTTGCACGCCTTGTTTTCTTTCATTTAACTCTTACCATCACCGTTTCCAAATTAAAAATACCACTATATATGTTATATATAATTTTTATAATAGAAAAATAAAAAATTTCTATAAACGTCTTAGTTTTAGGGTTTAGAGTTTAATGTTATATTTTAATGTTCAAGGGTTAGGGATTTAAGTTTAGTAGTTTAAAATTGATGGGTTACGGGTTAGAATTTAACAACTTAAAACTCTAAATCATATTACTCTAAATCTTAAAAACTTTATATTTTAAACTTAAACCTTAAATTCTACCTACTAACTCTGAATTTTAAATCTCTAAATTAAAAACCCTAACATTTAAACCTTAAATTATAACCATACACTCCAAAGTTAAGATGTTTGCGAGCACTTTTTGTTTTCATTGTCTGTGTATAAATTATAAATTTGTCTGCAAGCATAAATAGAAGGGTAATTATTCTATAGTTTTAGGGTTTAAGGATTTCGTATAAGGTCTAGTGTTTAGGGGTTTAAATGTATGGGTTTTGAATTTTAGTTTTGTGGTTAGAATTTAGGTTTTAGGGTTAAAATTCAGAGTTTATAGATTAAAATCCCTAATCATATTATTCTAAATCTAAACTCTAATTTCTATACTATAATCTTAAATTCTAACCCTAAACCTTAAATTTTAAATACATAGAATAAAACTATGAACTCTAAATTAACTTTTAAACTAACTTTTCGCAATGATATATATTCCCTAAATAGAAAAGTTTGGTTGACGACAAAAGAACGGACTCTTTCTTCCAAATGGAGTTGAACTAATAAAAGCAAGCAATCCACCACATGAAGCAAGCCGTAATAATTAATTGACCCGAACTAGGCAATATAGACTCATTTAGTATACGCCACCCATTTCTTGGATTCCAAGGCGGTTTGCACGAGTCACCCACGAGCGCCAACGTTGCATTGCTGGTGGTGGTGGGCGGTGTGTGTGCCGCACCCGGCACCGTCACCTTTCCCATCTTTTGGCTCATCTTTTTTTTCCCCATTTTTAGAATCGTTATGAAATTTTAAATCTATTTCCTTTGATAAGAAACACGAATAAAACATGAACACCGAGCATCAATATTTAACGGATATATAGAACAAAGTATGTGGTAATTATAAAATATCACTGTTTTGGGACATCTTCGTTCTCCTCTTGATCTCTTTTTCCAGTTCCCCCGAGCCTCCCACATCCTCTAATTCCTGGAAAAATAATTATTCGATCAATTTGTTCATTTCTTTTTATAGTTCATATTCGAATACCAAATATGAAGGGCTTGCCTGTGGTCCTAAGAACAAACCATATGGAACTCCACGAAATTTGTCTGCATGATGAAGCTGTTTTATTGAAATAAAAAGAACATGTTCTGTTAGTAAAAAACAATAAAGAAAGAGAAATGTTAATATGTGTAGACTTACTTGGTGTGCAGCAGCTACTCTCCGGAGATAAGGCACATTAGCAACCGGCCCCACCGGAAATCGACGGTGGACAAGTCCGTCGTGGACAAACATGTAGGCTATACCAAACACCGTGATTCCCAAACCCTGTAACATAAATTTATCAGAGAAACAAAAAAGGAATGAAAGATTTTAGTAATTGGTAAGAAAACTGGAAAAGTAACCAACGGCGCCAAAACAGAGCCCCGGGACAAATCCGGCGTTGAAGAAACCGTAGGAAAGCAAGGCAATGGCCGGAACGGCATTGATTACTGCAAACACGTCGTTCAGCTCAAAGGCTCCCTCCCTGGCTCTATGATGAGACTGCCATCGGAAAAATGAATATCTTTAACTATATATTACTAAACCAACATGTAATCACTTATCGATATCGAATCTAAAATCTAAATTCATAACCGACCTCGTGCATGTGCCACAAGGAAGCATGCCATAGAGCTCTATGCGCCCACCTCGCCCAATATTCCATCCCCACCTGGAAATTTCAATACATTATATTGATTAATGTGTACCCTAAACGAAGAAGTTTTTTTTTTTTTTTTGACAGAAACTGATTCTGTGCTTACTGCAGCGCCAACAGAGAGAGCAAATGTAAAAAACATCTCCAGCAATGGAAATTCTCCACCCTGTAAATCGTTCAAAACCAAAATTAATAAAGTAAAAGTTAAAACTCTCCACGTACTGTAAGTCTGTAATTATTTACTTGTTGTTCTGACATAAATTTTACCTCCATTTGCCATGAAAACCTGTAATAAACAGACATGATCGCCATGGAAGAGATGCCTAAACTCGACGACATAGCTGCAAGCAGGTAAGTTGTTCTCTCGAATTTCTTCTTAGCTAATCTCTGCTCCACCTTGGAAACTTCCATTTCAGTCACGTGATTGAAATCCTTCATGCTATCACCTTTACTTATCAGCTTCTTTTCAGCCTCGTGATTCTTTCTCTGCTGCAACACCATGCACACATTCAGCACGTTCTTTTTCTGCAAAACATGACCTCCCTTTCCCTGCAAGCAAACTGAAATAGAGTTTGGTTTTGCCGTTGAAACAGTGTTACGTACGAAGCGGTAGATCATTGTATTGTTCGAAATCGTAGCCATGGATTCGAACAAAGAACAAAAGTACGAGTCTTTGGAGAAAGATTTTCCGGGATTTGATGTGATGTTTGTAGGAAGCCAATGGGCGAAGGGATATTTATGGGAAGGAAGAAGAGCAGCCTGTTTTTTCAAGTCTCGTCGGTTATTGCGGTGCTGAATGCTGATGTTATATAAGTATAGATACAGATGTTAACACGTGGCATTGTTGGGAAGTTCAATTTACTAAACCGCCCTAAATGTTTTGGGTCCACCATTCGGTCCAAAGGTGGTCCATGATCCTTGTACTATTTGTGGATGATTTTGATAGGGATGTCAAAATAACCCGTCTCATCTCGACCCGATTTGATAGAAGCGAGGTTTTTTAATTAAAAAATTAGGGTCGGGGTATGCCGAGCGGATTATTGATAAAATAAAGTTAAGGCGGGGTGAGTTCGGATTCGGGTTTAGGGTTAAATTCTTTTGACCTGACCCGATATATTTAATAATTTTATTAATTTTTTCGGGGCGAGTTGGGTTTAGTCGGGTTTTTTTTATTAAAAATTAAGGTCGAGTTATGTTTTCTATTATGTCGGGACATGTTAGAGCGGGGATAGAATATATCAGAACCGGGGCAAATCGAGGTCAGGACGGATGGTTTAAATTTCAGGACTGAACGGAGCAGATAAATTAATATTTTAATCTGGTGCGGCACGAGGTCGGGTTTAGGGGCTTATAGATCGAGACGGAAGCGGGGTGACCAAAAAACCAGCCCGCCCCGTCTCGTGCCCATCCCTACGACATCACTTAACCAATGGCTATCAATCTCTTTTTTGAATTTTATATTTTAAATATATATCAAAGACACATGTGACTATCAATTAATTAGTCAATCGGTCAATAATACTTGCATTATTTCATTTTGTATAAGTTCGAATCTCAACATTTATTTTAAAAATTTAATTACCTTCTTAATAAAAAAATACATATATCATCCTTTATCATGAAAACGTGTATTTTTTATTAAAAAAAACATTGAAAAACAAAGTATATCAATATGTCAAGTGAGGAGAAAAGTTAGTTGTAAGAATAAAAAAATGAAGTGTAGGTATACGAATAGGTATTAAACTAAATTAAAGTAATCTTTTCGGTCGATGAAATAAAAATAATTATTAAATTTATCAAACTACTACAAAATAATCATTAATTTATTTTTATATTATTACAAAAATGTCATTCAAACTTATCGATTTATTACAAAATATTTTGTATTTATATATTAATATTATTTATAGTATTATTTATATCATAAAATAATTTGAATTAATTTTAAAGTTTAAGATATATAATATTTGTGGTGAAACTTTATAGAATGTTATGTTGGTTTAGTGGTTAAGGCTTAATTTTTGTATTTAAAGGTTTTGGGTTCAAAACCCTTTAAATACATGGTTTTACTACGTCGTTTTGGGCTAAATTAGGCTTTAAAACAACCGCACCAAAACGATGTTGTTTTGACTTAACGAGACATTAAGAGTTAACGACGAAGTGACATTTTCGAGTCAAAAATTAAAGTTCAGTGTTAGATTTTCAACTTTTTGAAGTTCAGTGGCATTTTCGAGTCAAGGGCCATAATTTAGTGGCATCTGGTGTAGTTTATCCATTTTTTTGGTAAAGTGCATGTTCATTTTATGGTCTATGTTCGGAATTCGTGAATGTCCCTCCCAGCAATGTCATCTCTAAAGTTTGAACTCGACTTCTCTTCTTGAGAGAACAATGTGTCTTACCATTATACTCAATCTTTATTAGTTGAATGTAACATACGTATTTTCAATTTAATAAAACTTATCATGCATAATTTATATGAAAAGAATGTGAAATTTAATGATGTAATTATTAAAGTATTAATTGAATTCAAGTGATCTCAGTGAAAAACAATAATTTTTTTTTATCTTAGGAGATCTAGGTTTATTTCATTTTGCCTGCATGGTGTGTGTATTGTCAAAGGGCTAAGAATTTGTATGAACAAATACTACTTTGTAATTACCTTTAGACTATTCAAAAAATATTAAAATATTAATTATAAAAATTTATTAAAATTATGTAAAAAATTAAATATAAATTAATCTCCTCTTTATCAGTTTATTGTAATTATATTGTCAATATTTCGTTCTATGCTGATATGAGAAAAAAATGAAAAATACTTGAAACTATTACAATATTTAATACAAATTTGACACTATCTATTTTTTTTTATTAAGAAAGGTGAACTCGCTACATTCTCGTGCCTCGTTAAAAAACCTCCCTAAGCCTAATTGGAGGAAAAAGAGTGCACTCGAATGTAGCTACATATGAACAACACAATAATCAACGCCACAACCGGCGAAACAAAACATCATCCCACAATTGCCCCAGCCCTCCCGGACTACACCATCACCGTCCTGTGCATCCAATCGTTGGCCAACCATCGTCGCAAATCTGCTGGTTCAGCAGTGAACAACTCCTCAGCAAAGTCGCCGTTCATCGATTTCGCCGCAATTCTATCGCCGCAATCCTATTGACACTATCTATTTTACTTTCATTAAATGTGTAAATTACTGTTTTTATAATGTTAAATAATTTTATGTTTTAATTACTATATAATTTTCAAAGTTTAAAATTTAGTACTTATATATATTTGTAATATCCGTAAAGTGAAAACAAATTATTGTAGGATAAATTTTTAATGCATTGATGGTAGATTTTTTTTTCCGAGCATATGACGGTAGATTAAAATTACGTATGAAGAAAAATAATTTTATTAATGTATTAAATGATTTTTTTATCTTTTTTTAAGATAAAACTTGATATTGTATATATTATTCAAACCATTCTCTACTTATAAATAAGAGGATATTGAAAGCTTAAACATATTTATTTTTACGTCTTTAGTATATTTTAAAACTTTTAACAGCAACATGTTGATTGAATTAAATTTAATCGGGTGATTGATTAAAAATTAAAAGGAGTAAATATTAAATATATATTTAATTTAATGTGTAATATGATATATATTTGCTGAAATTATGCACATTATTAGAAGAGCCAAGAACTCGTTACTCGTCTGAAATGATAAGAACAGAGAAATAGCGTAGAAAAGAAGCAGAAATGGACTGTCCCGAAGGTGTTCGATAGAATGTCACGAAGAGATAAAAACCAGCTCCTAGCAACCGTCCTGCAAAGCATAACAGTAGCAGGTTCTAGAGATCCACCTCAACAAGGCTCGACCGAAAAAGAAATTTCACCTGACCAAGTCTGAACACATTATAAGGATTTACTTGATTGAAAGCCCAAATTTCCAATTGGACCAAAATGGCGAAGAGTCTAACTTACAGTAGGTTTCAGTGCGGAACCTACGGAAATGCTATAAAATACAAAACTTAAATGTTATCTATTAATTTAAAATGTTATATTTTTGATAATATTTTAAGTTGGTGATCTCAGGACAAATACTGATATTCAGAGGTAAATTTCGATACTTAATTTCAACTTAAAATATTATTAGAAGTGACAAATATCGATACTCGAAGTATAGTTTTGATACTTATCTACTAATCTATAATGTTATAAAAAATATAACATTTTAAGTTGGCAGGTAACATTTTGAGTTCCGTATTTTGTATCATTTTAATATGTGCCACATCGTAATCGTACCGAACCTTATTATACCCTAAACTCACCCCAAACTGGCTTGGTACGGGCATGAAGAACCGGATTAACTGCTATTGGTACGTTGGTGTTATCACATCAAATTTTAGACACATCTGTAAACTTGATATCCATGTGAGCTAAAACAGATTTGAGCGCGTAAATAAGTAGATTTGAGCTCGAGTATCGTTAAGTTCGGCTCAAACTCGAAATGCTTAAGGTTAAGTTTGACTCGGCTCTAAAGCTCGTGAGTTTAGAATTATCAAGCTCGATTAAAGCTTGAACTTGAGCTCGACTCGAAAGCTCGCGAGCTCAAAGTTATCAAGCTTGAATCGAACTCGAAAACAAAAATTAGGGCTCGAGCTCGAACTAAACCCTAATTTTCTAACCTTTATTCCCCAAAAACTATCATCGGTTGTTAACCTAATCTAACCATAAATTTCAAACAATACTCTAAACCCTGAATTAGCCCCAAAATCCCAAAATTAAATCATAATTAACCAATGTAATATAACATATTATATTTTTCGAGTAGCTCGCGAGATTTTCGAGTCGGGTATCGAGTAGCTCGCGAGATTTTCGAGTCAGGTATCAAGTAGCTCTGACCGAGTCGAACTCGAGTAACTCGCGATCTATCTCGGCTCATTTATAGCGCTATTTGAACCAATGCGACTTCAGATGCAGTACCAGCAAGGCTCCTGTACTCGTTTTCGATCGCAAAACGGATTTTTGTTTCTTACAGCTTCGGGATACGAAATTGTTGCCAATGTAAACACAATACCCAGAGGCCAGAAGTTGATCGTTAATCATCAGCATTACTACCCCAATTGTCATCAGAAAAAAACGGCTAAGGAATTCTCTTGACTTGTTTCAAAGAAAAGTCCATAATCCATTGCTCCTTTTAAATATCGAAGAATACATTCGTAGGTTATTGCATGTATTGAGCATACTTGTTTTGGATCAAAAATACCACCAACATGTTTCTTGACTTCACTGCCCAGAAAGTAGTGAAACTCGCCCAATTCTCTGTGGGAAAATGCACCATAAAGTTGTTGAATCAAGGTTTGAATGGCTTGAGTCGAGTAGCCAATATAAGAAGCATGTAAAGCCGAGTTATACTAACTACTCGACTCAAGCCACATAGTTGACATTGAGGCCAAGAACGGCTGGAAATCGTCTGCCCCATATCATGTCCCCACTTTAAAATAGTGGGTTTAAGGTTTAGAGTTTAGGGTTTAAGGTTAGGGTTTAAGGAATTAGGGGTATGGTGTGTTTTTAGGGCATAGGGTTTAAGATACAGAAATTAGGGTTAAGGTTTATAATTTAAATTTTAAGTGATTTTTAGTCCGGGGCATAAAAAGAGGCATGATAAAGGGCAGAGAAATTTTACCCGCCAAGAACACCCTCGATCACGTCCTCCAATTAGACAATATTCATGACCTGAATTAGAATAACTTTAAGGAGAGATGTACGAATTACCATTTCTTTCTTTTTTTTCCCTCAATATCCATGAGAACTATGTTTAAAATTTGACCATAGTATTTTAAAATGCCCCACATTAACATTTAACGTTTAAAATTGACGATTAGACTAACATAAAAACTTGATTAAAACGATATTGTCGTCTATAAAACTAGTTACGTAGCAATTAGCGGTTAGGTAAAAGCCGCATTCCTTAGGCCTACAAGCTCCCTTCCTACCGAGCCTTACCATCAATCATATTCTTACTTTATTTCTCCCTTTTTGAGGAATACAAGTGATGAATGGGGCCAATTGCAACACTATATCAACAACCAAATCATCACTAATAATTTCCCCTTTATACATATGTCGTGGTGATTTAACCCCATTAGCACACCCTTTTAGCTCCTAAACAGTAAACAGTAAACAGTGAAATCCCAATGCAAAAACTATCTTAGTAGTACTTCTTTTATGGTGAGGTATCATCACTTTAGTACGCTGATTTTGATTGGTTGATTAGACTGTGTCTATTGCAAAGATTGGTGGGTTTAGCAATCCCAACGTGGATTACCTGTCAACAGTATTTTTTTTCCCGCAAATCAATTGATTTTAGTTATAAAAAGATGGATAAACTACCATGGAGGTCACTTAATTATGGGTAAGAGGAAATTCGAAAACAAATTTAAGAATACAATCGATACACTAAAACACAAAAATAAAATTCACCATACACACATGCAGTTGCAGAGGATAAAAATCATTTGCCTCTTTTCGGTGCCCTACCGTTTATGTCTCAACACTAAAAACACTACAAAATTAAATTTCAAGCTCAAACCCTAAATTTTAAATCATAAACCCTAAACAATATACCCTAAAAATACACTCTACCCTAAATTACATAAACCCTAACCACAACCTATAACCTAAAACCTTAAATCCTAAACCCCTTCCAACCCTCTCTGGGTCCATCTCTGTCCATAGGATACCCCTTTCCAACACTGTTTGCAATTTGCAACAGTTTGTTAACTGTTTACTGCTATTTGCTAATTGCTATGGCCATGTAAGTACATGAATATGATGCATGTCATATCATGCATGTACATGCATAGTGCCCTAAGCGCATATATTAGGGTTTTCCCCACTTGTTTGAAACACACTTGTTAACTAAATATTGCACACTACTCCAAAACATGAGTAGAGGTGGAAGCTACGGAGGCGGCAAAAGTTCCTTGGGCTACCTCTTTGGTGCCGATGAGCAGCCAAGTTTGCCAACTGCAAGTGTAGCACCACCGCTCCAGCCTCCATATGGCGTAGATATTACCCCAGAGAACCCTCCTCTATACAAACCAAGTTCAGAGAAACAGACTGAGGAAAACATCACCAACAACTATCGTAGGGCAAAAGGACAGAACTCAGGGAACTTCATCACCGTGAGTTATTACAATAATATATGTATACGTACACATATATATATATATATATATATAGCTTTTAACCTAATTAGTAACAGTGTTGTGAAACTGCAGGATCGACCGTCAACAAAAGTTAAATCAGTTCCCGGTGGAGATTCAACCCTGGGTTACCTGTTTGGGGACAAATGATGCAACAACTCTTCCTTTCTTACAAGTTTAAGAACATTGTTGTATCTCTTCTTACATCTGCAGCAGTACTTATGCTAAATAAGGGGGTTCAGTTTCCCCATTTCAGTGTGGGATTTTCCAGGGTTTGATGTTAATGTATGGTAAGTTTTCAAGTTTTTTCTATATCCATGGGTGTGAATTTTTCATATGAACTTTGAGCAATAATATAATGGAGTTTTTCGTTTATATTAACTATCCAAATTTGGATTGTGGGAAACTTTCCCATTTTGGATTGTTCTTTCTTTTCTGAATAATTTGTTAATATTAAAACTTGCCTGTGCTCATAAACTTTCTTGTTGGTGTTTCCACTTTCTGCATTCTTTGTATTAAAAAAACATACACTAAAGATTTCTTGATTAAAAAAATAAAGGAAAATTTTCTTGTTTAAGTATCATGGTGGTCATTAGGGAGCAATAATTGAACACTTCCCCACTTGTCAAACTGCAACTTTCTTCCAGCATCTTCACTAGCTTAATTAACGTACCTAGAAGTTAGAACTGATTTTTCTTTCTTAAAAATTCTTCTCAATTTGTAGTTATTATATGCTTTTAATGTATTTAATCGTGAATGTTTGTTGTATTGATAGCTTATAATTTTATGTACCGTTAATGAACTAAATTGTAACAATTTAACGATGGTTAATAGTTTAGTGACCAATTTGTAACAATTTGATAAAGTAATTGAGCGTAAAACCCATCGAATTTTTATTGGATGAGTGCAAATAAATTATCAAAATCAAATCATTCTCTCTTCCCCCTCCCCCTAAAAATCTTCACATTTTCAATTAGTGTGTACAAACCATCCCATTAATTTAATGATTAATTGATATATTTCCACTAAAATAATCATAGTGCAAAAACAAGTCATTCAAAAATAAAATAGGCCCAAATACGATAAGAGTTAAAAATCCAACGAAACAACTTAAAAAATGATGAATAAAAGTAAAAATTATTGTCGACGATGAAAGATAAACACTATCAGTATGAACATAAAATGCATATAACAAATTAACAATGATGATCCCTTGACAAACTAATGTTATAACACATTAATCATAGCCTATCTTCGGTAATTGTAAACGTCTATCAATAGTCTGGTGGTCTAAAGTAAAGATAAATTAGTAAGATAATATAATAAATGTCTTCAAAAGAGACAATATCAGATCCAACAATGAAAAAATAAACAAAAAATGTATCACAATAGTAAAAAAGAACTTGTTACAAGAGTAGATATAAAAAACATATGCCATTTTTATAGGAAAAAAGTGAGACTAACCAAATAGAATAAAATGACATAACTTAAAATAAAATAACATTAAAGTATATTAAAAAATGGAAAAACGAGAAGAAAATGAGAGTGAAAATCAGCGGTCGGGTGATTAATCTAAGATTAATGTGGTTGTCTATGATGAAAAATAAATATGAAATTCGAAGAAGAGTAACGTAAGAAAAATAATATTTTTAATTTCTACGTACCTAAGAAAGGGATAAGAGAAATTTTGTTTCTAATTAATTTTGAACCCACAACCTAAGGCAGATAAGAAAGTGTCAACTGAGAACTTCAATTACTTACTCTACACATTGTCGACAAAATAAAATTAACTTTTAAGCAATATTACATTTACTCAATCAAAATTTCTAATCTTACTTTTTGATTAAATAACCGAATAAAATTAACTTTTTGATACCAATAATATACCAAATAATCTTATATTTCGACTAAACTAGCTAGACGCTTAAGATGTTACACTATACTTTTACAAAATTATTAAATGGATTTGACTCACCACATCATCCGTGGTCTTCAAAATAATTACCCACTCTTTATTAACATGTAAGAAAGAGGTGAAGATCCACTTTGAAAAAAAAGATGAATGGACCCTATTAGGTAGAACTACGGATGACGTGATGAGCAGAGTCCATCTAATAATTCTTCCTACCATTGGCCTTCAAATGTTGAACCTATTGAGATTATATTAAAGAATGAAAGTGCATAAAATATGGTATGGTATTAGACAACTATAAGAGAAATGTTTAGATGTCAACCCACCTTTATGTTCAATGGAACTTAATTAAACCATTTTTCTTCAATAAAAAAGATTCCAGGGAACAACAACATCATACATACATATATATATAGGGAATTCAAGGCGTTACATTTTTCACATAAAATCCCATAGGAGATTCTCTTAATGAACTGGATCTGGATTGTATTGCACAGACTCCCTCCATATGAGCTCTTTGATGTGATCTTCGGTGCACGATGATTGCTCGAAATCGAAACTGAAAGATCGAGGACAGACCGGCTCGTCGTTCGTATCGTGAAGAGATGCCAAGTATGGGTGACAGAGCGCATCCTCAACTGCATAAACAGATGCAAGAAAATAATTAATCACTGATATGGGGAGACCAAACAAATGTTGTGCTTGAAATTCTAGTTTCTTGGCTTGTTTGTACCGGTAATTCGTTTGTTGGGGTCGAATACAAGCATTCTTTCCAGCAGATCAACTGCTGCAGCAGACATGTTCGGGAACCTAGCCGAAAACTGCTGCTTCCTACACTGTGGGAGCTGTCTGAAGTACCTTCGGGCGTTGTTGCTTCGGAGAAATCCGAGGCTGGCATCGTCCGGTGAACCTATCAACTTTAGTACAAAAACAAAAGAGAGGAATGTTCATGTATAAAATGTGGATCGTCGTATGTTTCGTATCACATATTGTAATGATCGACTACCTCGGTGATGAGTCGCAGCTGATGAACATAATCTTTGCCCGGGAACAGAGGCTCTCTTGTCATAATTTCTCCAAATATGCAACCAACAGACCACATATCAATTGCAGCAGTGTATTCTGAGCAATTAAGGAGCAACTCGGGCGCCCGGTACAAACGAGTGACGACATACTCGGTCATGAAATCGGTTTCGGACGTGGTCCTTGCCAATCCGAAGTCCGCGATCTTAAGGTCGCAATTCGCATTCAAAAGCAGACTGCTCGGCTTAAGGTCACGGTGCAAGACATTGGCAGAATGTACATACTTCAGCCCCCGTAACAGCTGATACAAAAAGTACTGCAGAAGATTTCATGATCAGATTCATGTTACATGCAGCATTTGGTGAAAGTACAATAACAAGTTCAATCAGTAACATAAATGTCCAAACCTGACAATGATCATCTCTCAATGGTTGATCGGAGCGAATTATGTGATGAAGATCGGTGTCCATCAACTCGTAAACGATGTAAACATCGTTGAATGTCTCCTTCTTCGGTGGTCGAATGATGTCCTTGATGGCAACGACCTGCAAACAGTAGATGCCTAATTAACCCTGAGAACCAAAGCCTAGAGTTGCATGGGGGTTGTTCGTTTGGCCCGAAGGCACGAGGTCGTGCCTCACACGACCTCGTGCGGCATGGGGATACAGCGGCACGAGAGTCGGAACTTACATTTTCATGGCTCATGTGACGAAGAAGCTTGATTTCCCTCAAAGTCCTTTTGGCATCTACAATGTTATCAAATGCATTTCCAATCTTCTTAATAGCAACCTCCTGGCGCGTCTCTGAATTGACAGCAGCACTGGATAAAGAACAACAAACAGGTCTTAATGTATAAATATCATGTTCTAATATAGGCAAAATGACAAAAGATACCCCCAACGTTTGTATGTTTTGTCATTTGGCCCCCTATTATTTTTTTGTCCAAATATGCTCTCAGCATTTGCTTGTTTTGTCATTTGGACCCTTATTTTTTCTTTTGGTCCAAATATGCCCCCAACGTTTCAATTTTGTCCAAACATGCCCCCGTTAGATGGAAACTATCAGTCAACTGACGTTCAACAGCTGATGCTGACTGGACTTGCCACGTATTAAGATCTGATGATGCCACGTCAAATTTTTTTTTATAAGTCGTTGACCGTCATTTGATTGACAGTTTACATCCAACATGGGCATATTTGGACTATGAATGAAACGTTAGGGGCATATTTGGACCAAAAGAAAAATTAGGGGGCCAAATGACAAAACAAGCAAACGTTGGGTATATTTAGACCAAAAAAAAAGTAAAGGGCCAAATGACCAAACATGCAAACGTTAGAGACATCTTTTATCATTTTGGCTCTAATATATTCAAATTATATTTTGTAATGATTAATTCTTATTATACTTATTCTATATGCATTATTTATATTTTATAATGATTAATTCTTCTTAACCATTTATTGTCACTCACCAAACCATCTTAAAGATGTAAAATTAAGCAGTTTTATATTATGTTAACGGAATATATTTTTATGTTTGAATTGTGTTCATGAATTTTTTATGTCTTGTTTAATTATCTTTCTATATATTTGTATCGATTTCTTAATCCATCACATATTTTATATAATTTATTATAATGACTTGACTACAACTCTATTATTTTAATTAGAATTGAGAGTTTTATTTAGTATATATCAACATAATTAATATAGATTATTGTCCAAAATCCTAAGCTAATTTATTGAATGAGAGAAAAATATACAAATTAAGAAGTCCTTTTTTATGATTAACAAAAACATACTCAGAAAACAAAAGAAACTGAATCAACATGGAAAGATAAGAACATTAGAAACAACACCAGAAAGAAGAAGCCATAAAATATTCCAACAACAACAACATTAAAAGTAGCATAAATAAGGCCGTTAACAGATTCGATTTCGAGTAATTTGTCTGCGCTTACCAAACAATACCATTGGCACCTCTACCGATTGGACGAATAGGAGGCACGTACTTACTGGACACTTCAAACAGGTTTCCATACACATTGTAGTGCACATATTTTCCTCCATGAGTCAGCACTCCCTTCACACTGCTTCCGTCTGAGCTCGACTGCTTTGCACTCCCCATTTCCTTCTTCATTCTATGTGTTTTTATCTCCTTTCTCTAAGGTAAAAACTCGGACTGGGTTTGTTTATATCTGGAGAATCATTTCTTTCTCTACACTGCACAAAAATGTTAGGTTCCCAAGTTTCTTTTTTGTGAAACTCAGAGGGAAAGGGGGTTTGCTTTCTTTGATATCATCAAAGTTTGCTCGTGAAATGGAAGCAGATTTTTTTAAAAAAAGTGAAATTGGAGTAATCCTTTACCTCGACATGTGGTGTCTTTTAACATCGCCCATGCGAGGGATTAGTAGATGGTGCCAAGTATTTGCTTGGCCAACTGCTTTTCGGATATGGTGGTTGTGCTGATCACGGGACGCTTGCTGCCGGTCCTTGGCCGCTTTTAGCCTGGGCATCAAGGTAGCATGGTGGTGGCAACTAGGGATGGGCATTTCACCCGGCCCGGTGGGTTCCGACCTGACCCGACCCGATCGAGTCGAATATTTTTATGAGAGGAAAAATTTGAGGTCGGGTTGGGTTTTTTTGTGTATGATGAGGTCGGGTTTGGGTTAGGGTTTTAGGTTGAAAAAATTCGACCCGACCCGAAACTAATAGTGTAATTTTCTCCTAAATTTTTAGGGATATTTGTAATAATACCCCTTCTTTTTATATTTTTTATAATTTGGTCCTTAAAATTATTTTTTTATTTACAATTTAGTCCTTAAATTTATTGTTTTTTATACTTATGTCTCTTAAAATTATTTTTTTACTATTAGGTCCCTAAAATTAATTTTTTTTCTATAGATCGGGTCGGGTTTAGAATATTTATTTTCGATTCGGGTCAGCTTTTTTAAAGAATGAGATCATGTCGGATCGGGTTCGATTTTAGGATTATTAGTTTCGAGTCGAGTTCGGGTGGGCCAAAAACCCGACCCGTGCCCATCCCTAGTGGCCACACAGCTTAACTGCACATTTGGCCTTGTTATGACACTTCATGTGGAAGTAGGCTTGTAAATGAGACGAGACAGATCGCAAGCTACTCGAGTCTGATTCGGTTAAAACTCGGTTTGAGTTTTTAATGAGCTGAGTCGAGCTCAACATTATTCAGGCTCGACTCGAGTTGAACGAGCTCGAACTCGACTCGAATTCTTAACAAGCCGAGTAGAGCTCAGCACTACTAAAATTTAACTCGACTTAAATTCTTAACGAGCTGAATTGAGCTCAACACTGCTCGAATTCGACTCGGTTCAAACAGGTTTGGAATTGGATCTACTTTTCCTTTTTGGACCATAAACCGAAGAGATTATGGTTTCCTTTTTGGACCTGAGAAAAGCCTAGAATGTTGGACTCGCATGGTTTGTTGCAGTGTAACTTGATTGAACTCTCATGGCTTGCCTTTTGCAGCTGGAATGCTGGATTTAGACACATCTCGAATTGTTTGTGAATTGTTCGTGTAATATTTTATTTATGTTTGTTTATTATGCTAATTAAACGAGTATAAACAGATTTTTTTTGTCCGTTTAATAAATGAACGAACATGAATAAAGATGTGTTCGGTTCGTTTATGTTCACAACTTGTTTATAAGCTTGTTTACCCGATTTCTCTTTTTTTTTATTCTTTTACCTTTTAAATATTGGTAAAGTGAGGAGTAAATTTATCACATGGTGACCTTTGGAGTTCAACTGTAAATCCTAACGAGCATAAAGAATAGTGGTGTAATTCATCACTTTGGCAAACATATAAACGAACATATTTGTAAATGCTAAATAAACGAACACGAACACCTTCAAAAATAAATATATTAATATGAACAAAAATTTTGTTCGTTCAAGCTCAATTAATTTATACTAGTTTATGCCACCCAAGTTTGAGAGAACATTCATTCTTTTTTTTTTGAAAACGGTATCGTCTGGTCTTTATTTAATCGAAAGTAAAGCTACAATAAATGTCTCATAGGAAATCCAAACGACAAATAAAGTGAAAAAAGAAAACAAAAACAAAAACATAACTCTGGAGAGCTTTTCAGGCGATCCAAACCCACTTAGCATCGGAGAAAACACGGTAGAAGCTCAGGCCAAGTCAGACAGAAAAATAAAAAAAATTATGAAAAAAACTCCGATCAAGAAACATCCATGCGGATACTGCCCTAGCTGAAGAAGGGCGTTCAAGGAGGTTTAATAAACCTCCTATCAGCATCTACCACCGCAAGGACCGACGACCGCGTGTCCTCGACCCATAGAGAACATTCATTCTAGGAATGAATGTCTATACTTTTAAAATATACTAGAACTAGCTTTATACTTGATTAAAGTACTTTACTATTTATATGTTACAATTGGATTTAAAATATTCCGCTCAAATTATTAATTAATAACTCATTAAATTGATGTACAATATAATTTGCAATTAACTATAAAATAAATAAATACTATATTCATTCCCACAATCTAAATTTGTACAAGATCGATTAAGTCGATTTCCAGAATTTTTAACCTAATCGACTAATTACATGTTCCCAGACATTTTTAATCAAAATCATAAATTGAAATGATTAGTAAAAATTGATGGTTAGATTTATTATTTTTTAAATTAAAACTAAATTAATTGACTACATAAATATAATGGACTAAATATGTCATCATACAAAATTGATTAACTACCACTTTAACAATTTCGTTAAATTAGTAGCTTGATTAATTACATTTAAGTAGTTAAAAAATTTAATTGACAAAATTCATAATCACCTATAATTATATAACTATTAGGGGTGGGCAAGACCGGGTACCCGGCCAATTTGTCTAAAATTGGTCTCGGTAACCATCGGTTCCTGAAAATTAGAACCATACTCGGTCCTTGTTAGACCGAGTCCAAGATTTTAGGAACTGGTACCAATATATGGTACCCGGTCAATTAGTCTATTATTAATAGAATTTGAGCAGCAGGGGAAAAATTCCAACCATCAACAAGAATATTAAATAACAAAGTCAAAATATTGTAGGTTTGAAGGTTGAAGTCTTGAAATGAGTCGTACTCATAATATTCATACATAAAAAGAAATAAAGGAGCACCTTCAATTGTTTTCAACCTCTTCAACGTCATTCGGTACCATATCAGTATCGGGTACCTGGTACTCGCCCTGGTCCTATTGAGTACCCACCGGGTACCGGATCCAAAAAATAAGATCCAGTCCTGCTCCCGGTTGTAATCGGGACCTAAATTTTGAATCTAGTCCCGGTCCCATCGAAACTAATTACGGGTCCGAATCCGACCGAGTCCAGGACTGAGACCGAATAATCGAGTTTTTTGCCACCCCTAATAACTTTTTTTTTTTTTTGATAAAAACATGTCGGTTGGCATTTTATTAAAAAAATGGGCCTAGAAAGCAGACCCATTTAATAAAGCGTCTGAAACACTCTAGAAACGCAGAGAAACATTAAAGCAAAGAAAGAAAAGAAAACCAAAAGACGAAAAGCAAAAACGGCATGCAAACCGACGATCCTCCACCATCAAAAAGGGTGTTCGATGAAGAAGCCAAGGCGGAGGAGGAAAAAGAGGGGATCTTCCAGAAGATGTAGCAAATTCCCCAGAAAGCTTAGAGCCCGGAGTGAAAAGTCATGGTGGTTCGGTGAAACGACGGTCCATCGCCGCCAAATGCAACACCGATGGTGGTGCGTCTTCAACCCAGAACCGGTCGGAGGAGAGTCGCAATCCTTCTGCTGCAAGTGCATGCGCCGGCCCATTTCCGTGGCGGCCAGAGAAACTGAAACGACACGAAGTGAAAGATGATCCGACCCGCTTTATATCACGGATAGTTGGTCCTATAACAGAGGGATCGACTTCGACAGAATTGAGCTTGGAGACAACGGATTTGTTATCACCGGTGACGATTACACATCGAAGGCCTAACTCCGAAGCAAAATCCAAACCCTGAAGAAAGGCAAGGGCTTCAGCTTCAAAACTCGAGGTGATGTTGGAGTTAAATTTAAATCCAGACCCTATGATTTGTCCTTCCGAATCTCTGATAATAAAACCCGATGCAGATACTTTACTCTCACGCTTATAACCTGCATCAACATTTATTTTGTAGGTGGAAGGGGGCGGGGGAACCCAGTGGTCCTCAGAGAGCCGATCAAAATGTCGATGCAAGAGAGAAACACTACTGACCTCAGCATCATAAGCCTTTACAAAGGTATACACATCCTCCACTCTTTGTAAAACTCCCTCATAAAGCATGACATTCCTCGAATACCATAGAGCCCACAACGTGATAAGAATTATCCTGTGATTGCATTTTGGTGTAACATGAAGTAGATAAGATAACCAATCACTGAAACTTGTTAAATGGCTCCAATTAAGTGAAGTAAAGCCTAATAGACTCCAAACTTCCTTTGCGTAAAAACACTCGATAAAAATGTGACTTACAGTTTCCATATCCCGTTTACACCTAGGGCAGTTAGGTTCACTTGCAACTCGTCTGAAATTTAGATTCTGCAATGTAGGTAGAAAGTTACGGAGCATTCGCCAAACTGTAATCCTAATTTTAGAGGGACATGGTACCATCCATATAGCTCTGAAAATATTAAACTGTGTATCATCATTTGAAGTATGGTTTTTTAGCAAAGAGTAGCCACTTCGTACTGAATAGAGCCCAGATCCTTCTCCTTTCCAGTACAATACGTCTTGTTGAGGGAAACGTGGTAGCTTAATACTGAGAATAGCCAAAACCTCACTTTGATCAAAGATGGACTCAATAAGAGGCCTGTTCCAGACTTGCTCATTCGGAAGTAGTAGATCCGATACTACTGCAACTCGATCCGAATACTGGGAAGATACACGTTTTGAAGGCAATCCCGGGAGCCAATAATCGTTCCAAACGGACACTGTCAAGCCCGTTCCAATAGCCCAGCCCATTCCTTTTTCTAAAAGTCCTCTGGAGCACCAGATGCTTCGCCAAATTAGAGATGGTGAATGACCCAATTCAGCTCGCAAAAAGGTGGAACTAGGAAAATATTTGGCCCGCAATAACCGGGCGACTAGTGAGCCCGGATTGGTGATAATCCTCCAGCCCTGTTTAGCTAACAGGGCTATATTGAATTTCCCGAGGTCGCGGAATCCCATTCCACCCTCATCCTTCAATTTACTCAGTTCCTCCCAAGAGCACCAGTGGATACCTCGTCGTGATGAAGACTTCTGCCACCAATAGCGAGCTATGATTGCCTCCAGTTCATGGCAGAATGATGCTGGGAGAAGGAAGCATGACATAGCAAAGAGGGGAATCGCCTGGAGGATCGACTTTATAAAGACTTCCTTTCCCCCCTGAGAAAGAGTTTTTGAGCTAAGTGTTGACACCCGACTGCCAAAATTTTCTTTTAAATAATTGAAAGCCTTTTTCTTGTTACGCCCAACAATAGCCGGTAGGCCCAGATAGGATTCCGGAGTATCCAGTTCTGTAACGCCCAATATACGGCAGACATCCTGTCTATTCTCCGAAATAACATTAGAGCTAAATAAGATATTGGACTTGTTGTAGTTGATTACCTGGCCTGAGCAATCTGCATAGTGGGTAAGGATGGATTGTAGATTACTTGCACCCGCAGCTAGGGCCTCCCCAAAGATAAGGCAGTCATCCGCAAACAGCAGATGACTTACCGAAGGTGCGCCACGGGCAATGCGGGCTCCTTTCAACGTTCCAGAGATCATGGCATTACGCAAAAGGGATGACAGGCCTTCTCCGCAAATAAGGAAGAGATACGGGCTTATAGGGTCGCCCTGCCGAAGTCCACGAGTTGGATAAAAATAGTCACTAGTGCACCCATTGACCACAACCGAGTAAGAGACGGTAGTAACACCATACATTATCATATCAATCCAGTTCTGCTCGAAACCCATCTGACCCATAACTCGACGGATAAAATCCCATTCGACCCGGTCATACGCCTTACTCATATCTACCTTGAGAGCAAAAGAACCCAATTTTCCTGTTCGCCTCTTTTTAAAAGAATGAAGAATTTCATAGGACGCGATGATGTTGTCCGTTATCAGTCTGCCGGGGACAAATGCACTCTGTGCCTCGTCAATACAAAGGTCCAGAGCCAACTTGAGTCTATTTGCCAACATCTTTGAAATGATTTTAAATAAGACGTTACATAGGGCAATCGGCCTAAACTGGGTCATCTCCTTTGCATCACTTACTTTAGGAATTAAAACGATATGGGTCCTGTTAATATCCTCAATCAAAAAATCACCCTTCAAAACCCCAATACAGTAATCTGCGATATCATTTCCAATTATTCCCCAGAACCGTTGATAGAAGACTGCCCCTAGTCCATCTTCACCTGATGCCTTCATAGGACTCATAGAATTAAGGGCTGCAAAAACATCTTCCCTAGTGAAATCAGCAAGTAGAGATCGATTCATTTCTGGGGTGATACAAGGGTTGATGCCCTGCAAAATAGCCGAAAGGTCTGCTGCACCCGAGGAGGAGAACAGGTCCGAGAAGTATTGAACTGCAATTTGCCGGATAGAATCCTGCTCGTCATGAAAAGAGCCATCAGTATCAATCAAACCACTGATATGGTTCGTTCTACGCCGCTGACTCGCATAACGATGAAAAAAATTCGTGTTCCTATCTCCATTCCGCATCCAGTTTGCTCGAGCACGTTGCTCCCAGTAGATCTCCTCTTTGTCCAATTTCAGATTCAAACTCAACTTTACCTCTATCAGTTCACCCAAATTCTCATCCGAGGCTTGTTGTGCATTCAATGAATCTATGCGACACTGAAGGTCTCTGATAGACAGTTTTTTAGCTTTTTTAATTCTTCGAAACCATCTATCCAGCCCAATACGGATTGCCGCAAGTCTTTCAGGCACCGTCCCACTAGTCGAAAACCAAAGATTGCGGACTTCATCCTCACAAGAATCCTCCAATAACCAGGCTGCTTCAAATTTGAAGTGCCACACACGGTTGGGTTGAGAAGGATTAACAGAAGTAGTAAGAAGCACCGGACAGTGATCCGAAAAAGAGTGTGAGAGATGATTGATCTGGTAGTTTGGAAAGAGATCATTCCAAGTTTCATTTGCTACACCTCGGTCTAATCTCTCCCGAATATTATTCGACGAGGTACGCCCCCATTCCCAAGTAAACCAGGGGCCCTTAAAACCCAAATCCGACAAGCCACAGTCATCAAGTGTATCACTAAAATTTTTCATTTGCCACTCCTGCCTTTCTAAGCCCCCCGATTTCTCCGAGTTGCTGAGAATCTCATTGAAATCACCAATGACACACCAAGGCATATCATGCCGATCATTCAATTGCCGAAGGAGTTGCCAAGTACGAGTTCTGTTATTAACTTCCGGAGCACCATAGAAACCTGTAAGACGCCATTGTTGCGGATTATTAACCATTGATATTAGCATATCAATGTGATGAGTAGAAAAAGAACGGAGAGAGACAACAACATCATTTTTCCAACCAATTGAAAGCCCTCCACTTCTACCGTTCGAGCTTATGTCCAGACCATTCACATAACCACATAGCTTTCGAATACGTTCCATCTTGGAAGATTGTAACTTGGTTTCCATTAGGAAAACCACTGATGGGGATAAATCGCGCATCATAGCACGGAATCGACGAACAGTTCGGGCCATCCCCAGGCCACGAACGTTCCAACTTAGGATTTTCATTGGGCTTGGCCAGCCCCACCCTGGAGGCCTGCCATTAGATTGATCGACTTACCACTTGAATCCTTTGACTAGGAAACTCCTGGTAAAGAGGGATGGGATCGTTGGCGTTTTGGGTTGTCAAGTTCAGCTAGAGGCCTGTCTTCCTCTGAAAAGCCCATTTCGGTGTCAAAACCCAAATTAACGTTATTAGTAGCCCGAATTTCCTTGTAAGGAGTGGATAGGATTTGGTTAATATTACCCAAATCAGCAGGAGACTTTAAAGCGGAAACTGGTCGTATCCCATGATTAGGGATTGTTGACTCCTGACTAGTGGTCACCGTATCTATTATAATATTTCTTTGACTGGAATCACTCAAATTACCAGGGCGTGATCCAAGGAAATTAAAACCCAGCTGGTTTGTTTGTGCAGAATGGGCGGGATTGACAGCTGGAGTATCCACTCCTTCCTCAACCAACCATCGACATTGATTCACAGTGGCCCGGCAGGATGGTGCCCGGAGAGAAGCATCCCAAGTCGGAACTAAATCCATTCCTCCTTCCTCAAACCGGAGGGGGCAAAAACTCTCACCGTGACCAAGAATACCACACAAGAAACAGAACAAAGTCAGCCTCTTATATTCAAAGCGGACGTACTGGTGGCTGCCATTTGAGAGGATCAACTTTTTCCGGCGCTTCAGAGGCAAACGAATGTCCACTCTAACCCGAATTTTCATGATTCGTTTATAGCTTAAAGCGGTTGCTTTTGAATCATACTGTAAAAAAGAACCAATAAAATCACCGAGGACTTTTGCAACTCTCTCCGACATAAAACCCAAAGGAACATCATGGATTAAGATCCAATAATCTACAAAATTTAACGGGACTAGCAACGGGTCTTCATCTTGTTTCAAACGGTGAAGGACAAGCAAATGGGTGTTGAAGAACCAAGGACCACCATTTGTGATGCGATCACAATCCAGAACATGATAGAGGCGAAACAAATAACGGCCTTCCCCTAGGTCAGAAATGGAGATCCCTCCCGGTGGGTGCCAGACTGATGCCATAGTGGATCGCATAGATTGAAAATTGATGACGCTGCTTGTCAAAAAAGAGCCAACAAAGCACAGATCAAATGGAACAGAGGAAGCCGGAACACCCAAATCTATCTGGATGCCATCATCTTCACCCTCTGTTATGGATAGGTTCGCCATTTCTTGTTGAACGTCTGCCATAGAAGAGAACAAAAAGAACAAAAAAAAAAGAAAGAAAGCAGAAAACAAAGACGTGCCACAAAGAGCAGAGAGAAAACGTGCCACAAGGAGCAGACGGAGATTTGAATTTTAAAAAGAATCAGATTACAATATAATGCCACCCCTAATAACTATACATACAGTTTACCTAAAATAATATATTAAAATCCCCTTATCCAATATTCAAACCTTGTCCCCTCCCTTAATTATGCGCCACTAATACTATTAGATAAAATTTGTTGCTGAAAATATTGATGAAGTTAGTACATGTGGTAAGCAACTTGGTATTGCTTAAACAGATTTTAAGTTTGAGTTTAAATAAAAAATAGCCGCTAAAAAATTTACACACTAAAAATAAATGTGCGACATGAATCGGTAGATTTCTAATTCGAGTCTATATTAAATAATTTCTAAGATTCCATTAGAAATCACATTTCCAAACCGACCTTGGTCTTGGTGTGTTTTCGGTCAAGGTCATGGTCATGGAGTGGTGATTTTGCTAACTTCTAAATAACCGACAGGGCAGCGTAATTCAAGCCGTTAAAGCCTCTTTCTTGATAATTAAAATATTATCGAAGTGAGTGAATAACTGATATCGTTGACAGTTATCTCGCTTTTCTAACGCCAACCCCTAACTAACTTAACTTTCTTCTGCACATGTAAGATGTGACGTTTTTTAAATTGGATTTAATATTATGAGTTCATCATTTAAGAATTTTAATTTTTTATGTACATTATCTAACAATGTTTTAATATTGATTCTGTAATTTCAATTTATTTATGATATATATTTCTTAAAAAAGATATTTAAAACTAATAAACCGTAATTTATGAAACTAACGAGTGGTTCTAGTAAAAAAATATGATGTTCATCTTAAGATATTTAAGATTTAATTTTTGTCTGTAAGATGTATGTATTTTATCAAATAATTAAGTAAAAGTATACTGAAACATACAATTTAAAGAGAAAAAAAAAAAGAAAAAAAAGTCGAGAGAGAAATACATAAAGATGAGAAGGATCGGTAACTTGTTATCAAGCCATCATTGCCAAATATACTAATTTTGTTAATAAAAAAACTTAAGGTAAAAAGAAAATAGGATTTTGTTAATAAAAACACAATTTTATAACTATATAATTTATTTTTTACATATTTCCTAACGTTTTTTTTTCTTTCAATATCATGGGTCTACCATTACTTAATAAAATAAATTGTACGAAAAACTTTTCTTTTCCTTTTCATTATTTTCAAATAATGAATAGTAAAAAGTGGTTCAAGTAATCATGATAATGCATTGAAGTTTTAAAATTGAAACTAGCAATGGACCGAATGGAGACTAAACTTTACTCGTTTTTTTACTTGCAAATTACTCATGTATGCACCAATGATTATATGCATTTTTCGTTGATGGTTTTATCTATTATCGTCGATTTCAGGATGTTTATATCTGTTTTTATTTTAAGTTTTTAAATTAAGATTTTACTTGTTCTTTGTATGATCCTTTTATGATCTATAGTCGCTAATTTAATTTTTTGAGTTTGTGTCTAGATTTAGGTGTTTATTTACTCAGTAGTAAACTTTTATTGTAATTTCAAATATTTTTTCGTTTAATAAAATTAATGGATTCAATTAAAAAAAATAGGGTCGAGTGTTTAAATTTTTTTTAATAAGAAAAATAAACATATCATTTCATAAAAACATGAAACAAAAAAAACAAAGATCATACAGGCAAACCCCAGAAACATAAAAGAACACGATAGCTCAGAAAAAACAACAGAAAACAGAACTTTAGTTGTACACACTTAACAAAGCAAGCGACGATGAAACCTAGTAAAGGAGGGATGGCGCCGAGCGTCATGACCAACTAATGATAAGGTTTAGAGTTAGAATTTAATATTTAAGGTTATGTTTTAAGACAAAAGATTTATATTTTAATTTTAAAGAATAAATATGTAGATTTGTGGAAATTATTATAAAACAAAATGTGTATGTAGATATATATATATATATATATATATATATATATATTCTATACACAAGTTCAGTTTTCACAAGCGTCTTAGTTTTAGGGTATAGAAAGTTTTTTTAAGGTATAAGTTTTAGGGGTTTAGGTGTAAGCTTTAGAATTTAGAGATAGTTGTTTCAATTTAAGGTTTAGGGTTACAAGTTAGGGTTTATAGGTTTAAACCTAAATCTTCAGCATGTTACCCTAAAAACTAAACCCTAACCTATAAACCATAAATTATAACATTAAACCTTAAATTGAAACAACTATCCCTAAATTCTAAACTCCTATACCTAAACTCATAAACCATATAGCCTAAAATAACTCCCTATACCCTAAAAATAAGGTGTTTGTAGAAACTTTCAGTTTTCACCGCCTATGTATATGATATTAATTATATATATATATATATATATAAGATTATTGGAAGGAACATTCACGCACCCCGAACATGTATCGTATTATAGAAAAAATACTATATATATACCTAGGATTATTATAAACGGGGAAACAAAAATAAAGGAAACCTGACGAGTGCCAAGTCAGCTTACCAAAGAAGGAAGGGAAGAACGGGTCGTCGTCCCCGACAATCCCACTCCCATAAATTTCGCCCCCGTTATTATACTCTCTAATCCTCTTTTATCCCAACATCTTCCCCTTTGATTTGTTTCTCATTTCTCCCCACACGGATTTCCCAGAAATATTCCATCAAAAATGACGGGAACCGATAATCAAAGCTCCTTCTTGGGCCGAATCAGCATCCGCCGGAACCAGGTCAACGCCATGGACGGTTCCCACGAGCAAGAGATTGAAGACCTAGACGTCTTCCAGAAGCAGGTCTCCGATCGCTTCGCCGATCTCTTATCCGCCCCCGACGACTCCCCCGCCGATGCCTTTCTCTCTATTTCCTGGATACGCAAGCTCCTCGATGTGTTCCTTAGCTGCGAGGCCGAATGCAAGGGTATGCTGTTGATGGGTTGTGACGCGGCTCAGATCTCCAAATCCCCTCTCGATCGCTTGATCCCGGAAATCCTCGACCGTGTCGTTAAGGCTTTAGACATTTGTAATGCCGTCGCCAATGGGTTGGAATTGGTTAGGCATTGCCAGAGACTGGCTGAGATTGCTGTTTTGGCTTTGGAGCAAAAACCCTTTGGTGAAGGACCGGCGAGGAGAGCAAAGAAGGCGTTGGTTTCGTTGATGTTGGCAATGCACCTCGACGATAAAGAAAGCAGCGTTCAGAAAACGACGGAGAGGAGTTGGTCGTTTGGTCGCCGAGGTGGTAATAAAGATCGACCGCCCTTTGGGCATTACAAGTCACTGTCTTGGCAGGTGGCTAAGAATTGGTCGGCCGCCAAACAGATTCACGCCATGACTATGAACGTCGTTCCTCCACGTGGACCGGAGGCTTCCGGTTTGCCCTCCCTTGTTTTCATAATGAACTTGATTATGGTTTTTGTTATGTGGGTATTGATTACTGCGATACCTTGTCAAGAAAGGAACGGTTTAACAACTCATCTTCCCATTCCCAAGAACGTGAATTGGACCCAAAGTCTGGCCGGTTTACATGACAAAATCGGCGATGAGTGGAAGAAGAAGGAGAAGAAAGGGATGGCTGGGTTGTTATTCGAGTTGCAGAAAATGGAGAAGCTGGGGCAGAGTTTGATAGAGTTTACGGATTCGTTTCAGTACCCTGGAGAGAAAGATAAAGCGGAGGAAGCGGCTAAACAAGTGGCGGAACTGGCGGAGGTTTGCCGGAGAATGGAAGAAGGGTTGGTGCCTTTACAGATGCTGGCCAGAGAAGTGTTTCATAGGTTGGTAAAAAGCAGAAATGAGATTCTTGATCTGTTGGACCAAACCGCCAAATCATCTTCGCCGGTCATGTAACTAAATCAGCCATTTTTGTGAGTTGGTCTTTTTGGTCCGAATTGCAGGGCTTTTAAAGGGTTGTTTTTCTTCTTTTAATTCAACACAGACTTCAGGCACTCTGGTTGTGGTGAAGCAAGCATTTACTTTGTGAAGTGTAGAGTTTGCTTTTTTTTAGCCCTTTGTTTAATATGTTAACTGTTGTTTGATTTGAGTACAGAAGCATTGAGGCAAATGTAAATACTCAAACTTCCATATAACATTTTTGTATTCAACTCAAAGTTTCTCACTTTGCAGAAAGTAAATGTACTTTGGATTAACATTTTCATATATGCTTTTCTTGCCTGGCCTTTGTTTTAGCTTTCTTGGTCAATTTGGAAACGGGAAACATGCATATTTTCTTGAAGGTTTGGTTTCCTTCTTTGAATTCTCCTTTAGATTAGCCAAATTATAAGGGGATTTGAATTTAGAACTGAAAAATTTGTGCTTGCAAATCACTTAAAGAATGCTTCCAAACCCGAGACAAGTTTGCCCGATGCAACAGCTGCTTGTTTGACAATTGTTAAATTTCTGAACTTTGAAGATACAGTGGAATGTATAGAATCTGTGTTTCCTTTTAACTTTAATATTCAGCAGTTCCAACCCTTTAATTCTCTAAAAGAACCAGAAAGATTTGTTCTTGAACTACTATTAAAAGCTTTGCTAAATACCCATTGGCTCCCTATAGAGCCAAAACTGCCTCAATAATTTAATAAAGTATTCATTTTTAGATGAAAATATGTTGCAAGTTCTTGTTCTCAATGATTAGAACTTCAAAATTTAACTTGAATTATGTATTTTGCGCTTGTCGGGTTGTTTTGAGTTACTTTGCTGTATTTATGTGGTTTTTTTATGAAATATGTTGCAATTTCATGTTCTCAATGATTAGAACTTCAAGGACGGGGCTGCAGTGGGCGGGATTTTTCGAGATTGTGAGGGAAATTGGTTGTTTGGCTTTTCACAGAATATAGGTAAATGCTCGGTCTATAACGCGGAACTTTGGGCTGTTGTTGATGGTTTACGCCATGCGTGGAGGCTTGGGCATCGTCATTGTGGAATCCAATTGTCTAAATGTGGTTTTAGATATTAAAAAGTCTGGGACTTGCATAAATCACAATGCCCTTATCGTGGTTGTCCATGAAATGTTGCTGTGGGAGTGGGAAGTTGAACTGCACCACATTGGTCGTGCTGCTAATGCAGCTGCAGATGCTCTGTCTGCTGCTTTGTGGGACGCAGCCTTGGGATGTTGGCGACTGGAAACTGCTCCTATTTGGATGCAGCCAATTGTTTTCAAGGACATGATCGAGGAGGCGCAACGTCCTTTTGATGGGGGCTGAGTGTGGTGGTTTTGTGTTGTTTGATCGTTTTTCTTCGGTTCTCTTGATGTAATAATTGATCAAGTTGTCCTTTTACCCAATATTTTCAACATTCTGCAGGTAGTTATAGGTATTGGAGCAAAACCTGCAGTTAGCCCCTTTGAAGCAGCAGGGTTAAATACTACTGTTGGTGGCATACAGGTGAGTTTCATCTTTATTTTAATCAAATTATTTTTTCATATATACGGTCTAGTATCTAGTAATATACGTAAATATGTTATGTTATGATATTGTTGTCACTTTGTGCTGATAACCAACTTGTTATACTATAGCATTTTTATGTCTTGATGAAATTCTTTCATGTTTTTTACATTTTCTATCGTTTATTGATTAAAGACCTCTAGACCACCAGCATTCATTTTCATGCCTTTTTATAATCATAGTTGAGATTCTGATTGTTTCTAGTGGAGATGACAATCAATGTCTGAACATGAACCAGGTTGATGGTCTGTTCCGGACAAGCATACCTGGAATCTTTGCAGTGGGAGATGTTGCAGCATTCCCCCTTAAGGTAAAATATTTTGAAATCATTAGTCATTTTTCCTTTCAAGATCTACAAGTACACATTTTGCCGCGACAGATGTATGACCGCATGGCACGAGTTGAGCATGTTGATCATGCTCGTCGATCTGCACAGCATTGCGTCAAGGCATTACTTAGTGCACAAACTCACACGTATGTGATAGTCTATCCCTTTTCTTCCTCAAGCCGAATCTCTATGATGTTAGATGCATTCAGTGCTGCTCTTTCATTCTGAGACAGCCAGTACATGTTAAAAATATATGTTCTCACTTTTCGATTATAATCCTTTTGGGCAGTTGGAGAGACAGTTGAGATTGGAAATTTCTGACCCCAAAATTTCTACTTTCTGGTAATGGAACTTCTTAGAGTCCTTTCTCCCTCTCCATTTCATATTACACTTTCGACCGAGAAAGATTAAACTTGTTTTTTCATTACTTTACAGGTAAATTGAAAGGAGTTCTTGAAAGTGGAAGTGCTGAGGTAGCTTCCTTTACAAGATTTCCATGCCATTTAGCATTGTTGGTTGAACATTGTTGTGTTCATGCTGTAGGAATTCAATCTCCTTCCTGAACTTGAAAGGAACCAGCCTTCCATCGACAAATCCATGCTCCGAAAAGCAACCTCGGTCGAGGAGGCACTAGAAATCGCCAAAGCCTCCTTGCTAGTTGAGCAGAAAGCTTAGTAGCGGAACCTCTCCTCGAAAAGTAGTGTGTCTCTGCACATTAATACCGCCGCGGCGCCGCGTAATAAAATCTCGGAACCTTACCACGAAATAATTGTTTGAAGCTCGGCATGAAACGAATGCCAAAGGTGCTCATCAATAATAGTGTATCTTCTTTATCCCACCAAATATCCAACGAATCTTTGGTTATTTAAAGCAAAACGTGTTGCATTGCATCACCAAATCATGAATACTCTTTCGAATAGCATGCAAAATTGCAAATCATTAAGTTGCAAGAGGACCAAGACATAAATTTACATAATCTTAGTGAAACTCCATATTTTTTTCTTTTTGCTACATGTTAAACCAAGGTGTCATTAAGTTACATTAGACTTATGATCAGTGGTTAGTCCAGAAATATTTTTAAGGGTGAGCACACAAAAATATCAAAATCTCATAGTAAAAACAATTCATAAAAATTAAAAAATATAAGGATTAATACTTAAAAATTTAAAAAAAATTAAAGTTAAATATGTGAAGTTTAGAAAATTCTGGTAGACACATGCATATCCCGAGTTACTACTTATGACTAATTTTTCTCGGGTATAAAACATTGAAGATAAAACTTTTTCAATAGATAAAATTTTCAAAATAGATTCGTACCTTCCTATTTTTATCTACTCATAATTTCAATTCATATTAATTTAAATATTTGTGTATCGTTTTTTATCAAATTTTAATATATATATATATATATGAATTAGTATACTATACACTGGCGGTGGAAATTGAAAGTTTTCACAAGCGCCTTAATTTTAGGGTATAAAGAGTTAGTTTAGGGTATAGGGTTTAGGGGTTTAGGTGTAGAGGTTTAGAATTTAGGGTTTAGGGTTATAATTTAGAGTTTATAGGTTAGAGTTTAGTTTTTTGAGTAATATGGTGAGGATTCAGGTTTTAACCTATAAACCCTAAATTATAACGCTAAACCTTAAATTGAAACAACTATCCCTAAATTCTAACCCCCTACACCTAAACCCATAAACTTATACCGTGGAAACTAAAGTTTCCACCGCCTGTGTATAGAATATTTATCTTATATATATATATATATATATATATATATATATATATATTGTCACGTCCCTAGAATTCTGACCCGTCGGACGTGCGGCCTTAGGCACCTTGGTGCGTGCGTGGAGCCTAAGTTAAGCCTGACGATCTAGGCAAGAGAGCCTGGATCCGTGCGGAAGACGTTTTAACACAATGTGTGACGGCCAAAGAAAAAGTGATGTGGGATTAAGCCGGGCGAATGCCCGGCGACTTTTATTGAACTTAACGAAAATATGGCTCAAGGCCAGAGAACAACTGAAAGGAAAAAAAGATGAATAATGAGGTGGGGGTAAGCCTCCTTAAATAGCCCCTCTAGTCCTAATCCTACTCTAACTAGGATAAACCAATGTCCTACTCCCTCAAGGAGATGGAATCCTTGTCCCAAAAGGATTCGTGGCCCCTAACCTCTAGGAAGGCCTTGCTTGTGTAGAGACGAGGCCCAAGGCCCCATGTGCAGACCCTAGGGTGCGTCTGGCCGGCCCTCTCCAGCCCCTCCGGGTGCACTGTCGTCGGGACCCTAGGGTGCGGCGTGGTCGGCCCTAGGGTGCGGCGTGATCGGCCCTAGGGTGCGACGTGATCGGCCCTAGGGTGCGGCGGCATGACCGGCCCTAGGGTGCGGCGTGATCTGCCCTAGGGTGCGGCGTGATCGGCCCTAGGGTGCGGCGGCGTGATCGGCCCTAGGGTGCGGCGTGATCTGCCCTAGGGTGCGGCGTGATCGGCCCTAGGGTGCGGCGGCGTGACCGCCCCTAGGGTGCGGCGTGATCTGCCCTAGGGTGCGGCGGACTCGGTCCTCTCGGCTCCTCGGCGCGGGCGGCTGTCGGCACCCTTGTGTGCGGGTGCATCAGCCCTGATGGTGCGGCCCTAGGCCCCCACGCTGTGCCCCTTGTGTGCGGGTGCGTCAACCCTGATGGTGCGGCCCTAGGCCCCAACGCTGTGCACCCGTGGTGCCGGCCCGTAGGCCCCTTGGTGTGCACCCGTGGTGCCTGTCCTTAGGCCCCTCGGTGTGCACCCTTGGTGCGGGCCCTTAGGCCCTCTGGTCCGCAAACCCAGCCCCATGGGTTGCGGATGCTTCTCGTCGGTGTGGTGGAATGTACGCCCGAGGTGTGGCCCTCTCGGTCTTCCCCGTGCTAAGTCCCTCGGTTGTCGACCCTTGGTGAGCACACACTCGTTCCCTCGATGTGTTGCTCTGTCCCATTGGCAAGCCCAGTGCCTTGGTGTGGTCTGGTGCTTCGGTTTCGGGGAGGTGTTTGTTGGAATCAGTCCCCTTTGCCCCTTGTTGCATAGCTTGATCGGGTCGAAAAAATTGGTACGTGACATTCTCCCCCACTGGATTCAGCGACGCCCTCGTCGCTCGGCTAAGATGGTAATGCCTCTTTTGTTTCTTGAACTGCCATACGGCCTTGGCTAGTTCCCAACTCCCTTTGCTGTCAGGAAGTCCTTTCCATAGGACAAAGTACTCATGACTTGGCCGTTGTCCCTGTCGTTGTATGATCCTTTCTGCTTGGATATCTCCAATTTCAGCAGTGAAGGAGACCGTTACCTTGCTGTGTGCTTGGTGTAAATTGCTTTGTGCTTCACCCATCTTATCCTGACGGTACCGTCTGAGTGAATTGACGCTGAACTCTCGATGCGTCTGGATGGTCGGTGGTAGTTCTAATTGGTAGGTGTTCTTTCCTACTTGCTTAGAAACTTTAAATGGACCCTCGTACCTTCGCACTAGCCTTTTCCCGGAGGTCGGATGGTGTGATACTCCGGTTAACCTGGCTAGGACCAAGTCTCCTACTTGGAAGTTCTTGTCTCGGCGTTTCCTGTTTTCCCGGTTCCTAGCTCGCCTCTTTGTCCTTCGCGAACCTGCCCAAGCGGGTGGACTTGTCGGTGGCACAAGCTCAATCTTGGGCTCAACCTCTAGCTTTGGTGGGAAAGTCCTCGGGCGTTCGAGTGAAACTCGCCTAGTCTTGGTCGGCTTCTCATGTGCCCTTGTTTTCCGGGGCGTTGGCATTTTCTCATGTCCGTCTTTGTGGAACTGAATGGTTGACACCATCTTGGCCCTAACTTCGGGTTGTCGCTTTGTCTTCACCGCGCATGGGCGCTTAGGGTCAAGTATGTACAAGCAATTGCAGAACGAAACGGGGAATGCCCTGATTCGGTCAAGGAAATCAATGCCGATTACTACATCAAAGTCGTCAAGAGGAATTACTTTGATGGTTTCTTTGCCTGACCAGTCGCCGATGTTGAGTCTGACTCCTTTTGCTATCCCGGTGATAGGAGTCGACGGGCAATTCACGGTTTTAATAAATCCTTTTGCCTTCTCAATTCGAAGGCCAAGTCCTTCGGCTGTGTGTTCTGACACAAATAATTCTGAGGCGCCTGTGTCGATTAGCGCATTAAGTTCCTGGCCTGCCAAGGTGATGTCCACGAACATCAGTCCCTTCTCCTTGGATCTCTTCATAGTCTCCATGGAACTGATAATGGCATTTATTTTAGAGGGTTCTGGTTCGTCTTCGCTATCATCTTCTTGGATGGCTGCCGCTTTCTCGAGTTCGGGACAATCCTTTTTCATGTGATTGCCTCCGCAAGTGTAACAACTAAAGTTGTTGTTGTTTCTTACCCACGGCTTACGGAGTTTGAAATCTCCGCTTGTTGGTTTCTTGGGTTCACCCTTGGGTTGTTCATCCCGATCTTCCTCGTCGTTGTCTTCGTACTTCGACTTTTGCCTTGGCTTGTCTGACTTCTTGTGTTCAAATTCTACAAGAGAGTCGGCTGCATCCAATGCTTTGGAAAGATCCTGAATTCCCATTCGATGTAACTCCATTCTTGCCCAACGTTGTAGCCCGCTTTTAAAGATGAAGAGAGCATCGGCTTCACCCATGTTGTGAATTTGGAGCCTGAGTTCGGTAAATTTGTTGACGTACTCCCGGATTGAGCCGTCGTGTTTTAACCGATGAAGCTTCTCCCGAGCTTCTTCTTGAGCGTTCTTTGGGTAAAAGTGCTCTTTGAATTCGAATTGAAATTCTTTCCATGTTTTGATGGGGATCGTCCCATCTTTGGATTGGTAACACTT
Source organism: Hibiscus tridactylites (assembly GCA_958450335.1). Classification (NCBI taxonomy): domain Eukaryota; kingdom Viridiplantae; phylum Streptophyta; class Magnoliopsida; order Malvales; family Malvaceae; genus Hibiscus; species Hibiscus tridactylites. Next base: position 109,994,165 of record OY288265.1, on the reverse strand, counting down.
GTGACGCCACCATAGGAGAGCCGAATCAACCAAGTAAACAGAAGCGGTGTTTACCTTGGTTTCCTCGTCGTTGATGCCGGAGAGTCGAAAGTAATTCTCCAAGTTCCAAACGAAGTTGTCCACCTCTTGAGCATCCCTTGCTCCTTTGAACTCCTTCGGTTTCGGCACGTCGATCCTGGGTTTTGTGCCTACTGTGTGGTCCACCATGCCGGTTAGCACGGCATTCTTATAGAGGGATAATTCAGCATTGAGTTTCTTGATTTCTCCTAACAGCTCTCCCCTTGTTGCCTCCATTGCAATTTGAAGGGAGATGTCTTGTCGGTTTAATCTCTCGTATGCTTCGTCGAGAAGTTTTCCCACCTCTTCTGCGACTTTATCTTTGAGGGGGCCGACTTCGGTTTCTAACTTTTCCAAGCGATCGTTGACAGCGTCGAGGGACTCAATCGACTCCTTTGCCCTGGTCTCGAGTCGTTCTGTCTTGTCCTCAAGTGTTGTTAACCGATCTTTCGAAGTGACCCTTTTCTTTTCGGTTACTTGGGCCTCCGTGCCCTTTGACGTTGTCCCGGCTTCGTCTTTCTTGGCCATCTCGAGCAAACTCCTTTGCTCTGATACCACTTGTCACGTCCCTAGAATTCTGACCCGTCGGACGTGCGGCCTTAGGCACCTTGGTGCGTGCGTGGAGCCTAAGTTAAGCCTGACGATCTAGGCAAGAGAGCCTGAATCCGTGCGGAAGACGTTTTAACACAATGTGTGACGGCCAAAGAAAAAGTGATGTGGGATTAAGCCGGGCGAATGCCCGGCGACTTTTATTGAACTTAACGAAAATATGGCTCAAGGCCAGAGAACAACTGAAAGGAAAAAAAGATGAATAATGAGGTGGGGGTAAGCCTCCTTAAATAGCCCCTCTAGTCCTAATCCTACTCTAACTAGGATAAACCAATGTCCTACTCCCTCAAGGAGATGGAATCCTTGTCCCAAAAGGATTCGTGGCCCCTAACCTCTAGGAAGGCCTTGCTTGTGTAGAGACGAGGCCCAAGGCCCCATGTGCAGACCCTAGGGTGCGTCTGGCCGGCCCTCTCCAGCCCCTCCGGGTGCACTGTCGTCGGGACCCTAGGGTGCGGCGTGGTCGGCCCTAGGGTGCGGCGTGATCGGCCCTAGGGTGCGGCGTGATCGGCCCTAGGGTGCGGCGGCATGACCGGCCCTAGGGTGCGGCGTGATCTGCCCTAGGGTGCGGCGTGATCGGCCCTAGGGTGCGGCGGCGTGATCGGCCCTAGGGTGCGGCGTGATCTGCCCTAGGGTGCGGCGTGATCGGCCCTAGGGTGCGGCGGCGTGACCGCCCCTAGGGTGCGGCGTGATCTGCCCTAGGGTGCGGCGGACTCGGTCCTCTCGGCTCCTCGGCGCGGGCGGCTGTCGGCACCCTTGTGTGCGGGTGCATCAGCCCTGATGGTGCGGCCCTAAGCCCCCACGTTGTGCCCCTTGTGTGCGGGTGCGTCAACCCTGATGGTGCGGCCCTAGGCCCCAACGCTGTGCACCCGTGGTGCCGGCCCGTAGGCCCCTTGGTGTGCACCCGTGGTGCCTGTCCTTAGGCCCCTCGGTGTGCACCCTTGGTGCGGGCCCTTAGGCCCTCTGGTCCGCAAACCCAGCCCCATGGGTTGCGGATGCTTCTCGTCGGTGTGGTGGAATGTACGCCCGAGGTGTGGCCCTCTCGGTCTTTCCCGTGCTAAGTCCCTCGGTTGTCGACCCTTGGTGAGCACACACTCGTTCCCTCGATGTGTTGCTCTGTCCCATTGGCAAGCCCAGTGCCTTGGTGTGGTCTGGTGCTTCGGTTTCGGGGAGGTGTTTGTTGGAATCAGTCCCCTTTGCCCCTTGTTGCATAGCTTGATCGGGTCGAAAAAATTGGTACGTGACAATATATATCTATATATCAAGAAATTTTGTTTTTCTCTCTTCTTTTCGAGTAAAATTCTCTACCCCTAATCATTTTTTTTATGTTCCTACGCTAAAAATTACTTAAAAAATTCTGAACTCTAATCTTAATTTTTATATCATAAACCCTAAAAAATACACCTTATCCCTAATTCCTTAAACTCTAATCATAATCTCTAATCTTAAACTATAAATTCTGAACCTTAAATCTATTATTTTAAAGTGGGAGCATAAAATGATTCATTATAAAGAGTTGTAAAGATTTCCATCCTTCTTTCCTCCTTCCTCGTTGAAGAGATTTACTCTATACGCCAACCTTATTGATTAATTAAAGAAACATGTCACTTCGAAAAAAAGGCAGAGACCCCGGATTATATGACAAACAACAAAATTTTAATATGCAATAAAAAATCCTTTATTGAATCGGTCAGCCTTACAAATTCAGAGCTCCACATTTATTTTTTCTTAGTATTTCATATAAACAAAAGAAAAGTAAGCAACAACAGTATATATGTGCATGAGCAGTGCCCACAAATGTTGAGCTTTCCCCCACAACTTTGCATTTTTGCAAGCGGGGAAAGTCCCAAAAAACATACAATTGTTGAAGAATGTAGCAGATTGTATAAATTAAAAGGTCTGTTTTAGATACTGTATAGTATGGTGAGAAGTCTGAGTTGATCCGAGCTTAAGTCCTGGCTCGGACGAGCGGTGATTGCGGTATTGGTGAGTGAGGTGACATGATGCTCGGCGACATGAAATCGTCGACCCTTCTTCGAGAGAAGCTGAGTTTAAGGCTGCTTCGTCGACATAGTTTACGGGGAACCATGGCCTCGTTGTGCTTAAGCATGAAGGTTCTGATTCTCAGCAAAGCAACTTCCATGGTGTGGTCATCCATGTTAGCAAAGCATACCCTGAACCAACCTGGCTCGTTGCAATGGAAAGATGAACCGGGGGAAACATTGAGTTTAACTTCATTGATTATCACCCGCCACAGATCCATTTCGGCTTCGAACGTCTTCTCTTTCAGGAGTTTACGCAGATCCATCCATATGAACAGCCCGGCATTGCTCTTCAAAGAACCGATACCAACTTGAGAAAGATTCCAAGTGAAGTACTTGTGCCTTTTGAATAACTGATCTTTGCTTTCTACGATGAAACTATCTACAAAGTCGTCATCGGATAGCATCGATGCGATTAAATGCTGTGTTTGTGAGGAAACCAGACCGAAGCTGGACATTTTCCGGGCACAGCTCACCACTGCATCATTGTAGGAGTACACAATGCCAACTCTGAAACCAGGGAACCCCATGTCCTTGGAAAGACTATACACGATGTGGATGAGATCGCGGTTACACTCCACTTCCTCGATAATCTCCGAAATACTAACGAACTCGGGCTCCATGAAAACCGTGGCAGCATATATCTCATCACCAATCAAGTGTATGTTCTTTTCATTTATGAACTTCACAACACTCCTCAATGTGTCCCGGTCCAAGATGGTGCCTAGGGGATTTGATGGATTGGTTATAAGTACACCCTTGACTCTCAAGTTAGCTTCTGTTGCCTTTTCATATGCAGCTTCCAAGGCGTTTCTAGTGATCTTGAAATTGTTCGAACTCTCGCAAACCACGGGAACAAGTTCGACCCCTGTTCTCCACCTCAAGTCGCGATCGAATCTGCAAATCAACGGGGAATGTTTTGAGTAATTGATCAATTTTCTAAAGCTGAAATCTGTCAAACTAATAATACACACATATAGGCCAAGAGCTATGAAGTCTAAGTCGTCTAACAACGTTGCTTTCATGAATCCATCCGAAATGGAAGAAGACAAACATTGTCACATTTGAAGTTACTGCCATGTTGACCATTGAGTTTTATTATTATTATTATTATTATTATTATTATTATTATTATTATTATTATTATTATTGATGATCTTAGCCATAATTTCATTGTTTATTAGCAATTCCTCCTCATCTGGTTTAGGGAAACAGATTAAACAATCCAAGATCTAGCTGTTCTAAGCATCTGATTTCCATTTTCTATTCATATACATAACTTAAACGAAAACCCCAGAAATAAAAACTCAAGAAAAATGGAAAAATTTGATGCATTACCCTGGATAATAAGGAGTGGGAACCAGAAATGCTTCACCAGGATCAGCCAAGCAGAAGGCGACCATCTCATGAGCTCCGGTCGCCCCACCGCTCATAACAACACGGTCCGGGTCAAATTTCACTCGGTCTCCCCTCACTTTCCCCATAAATTTTGCAACAGCCTGTCTGAACTCAGGCAAACCATTATAATCCTGGAAAAGAGCCGTCTCCTTGAATCTGTCAACACCTTCAGCACTGCATAGGGAGGCTTCCGGGTGTTGCATGAGCCACTTTTTGATGAAGTTAAAGCAAAGCTGAAGAAGTTAAAAGAGCAAAAACACCATTAGTTTCTTCACAAACAGCAGCCAAACCATGCTAATTATTTACAAATTCTGTGTAGTTTTACCTGATTCTCAGCTAGACCCATCTGAATGACTCCATCGGGTGTATCCGTGGGGTGAAAAGGGTTGGCCTCGTATGCCTTCCATCCATCGAAATAAGGGGAGTTTTCACCATGGCCATTGCCGGTTGCAATCTTAGATATGGTGGCCACCATCTTTAATTCTTTGGACTATAAAGAATATGAAAACAGGTTGATTGAAAGGAAAAGAAGAAAAGAAGGGGTTAGCTCTGGTGGGTGTGTAGAAATGGTGGAGTTTTCTTGTTTGCCTGCTGAGTGCTGGGGACTTGCGCCAAGCTCAGGTATTTATAGTGTTAGATATTCCACACAAGTCTGTGAATGGCTCTGTCTCCGAAAGTTCCATGTAGGAGCAACAACACACATCTTCCACAGCATTTTTGGTTTTGGTAAATCTTCCTTTTTTTTTTGTTTTGTTTAATTGAAGAATATTCTTTTTTTAAATGGTGTTTATTTTTTTATTAAAATAGATGCATAATATTTTATGGATTAATATCCTATACACTAGCGGTAAAGTAAAAGTTTCCACAAGCGCCTTAGTTTTAGGGTATAATGAGTTAGTTTAAGGGATAGGGTTTAGGAGTTTAGGTGTAGGGGTTTAGAATTTAGGGATAGTTGTTTCAATTTAAGGTGTAGGGTTATAATTTAGGGCTTATATGTTAGAGTTTAGTTTTTAGGGTAATATGGTGAGGATTTAGGTTTTAACCTATAAACCCTAAATTATAACTCTAAACCTTAAATTGAAACAACTATCCCTAAATTCTAACCCCTACACCTAAACCTCTAAACTCTATACCCTAAATTAACTTTCTATACCCTAAAATTAAGGCGCTTGTGGAAACTGAAATATGTGGTTTATTTTTAATTTTATTTAGTTATATTTTAAGGTTTACTTGTTAATTATAGTAAAAAAATATTCACCCAATGAATGTAAAATATGTGGTTTATGTTTAATTTTATTTAATATTTTAAAAAGAAAATTACAAAAAACTTAATTTTCTTAAAAGTACTCGAAGTTTAATTTTTATTTTTCATAAACCTCAAATCTTTAAATTCATTTTTTATAGTGGCCGAATAAACTATCATTGTTCACCTTTTTTGTCGTCGGACTCTCACTACCAATTACTTCACTTTTGTATCAAAGCAAATCGAAGAATAATTTGTCAATCGAAAGATGAACGTGAAATGAGTTCCACAAACGATGAACAATGATTGAACTTTGTGGCTCTTTTAACGTGATTTTTTTAACGATTTATCTTTAAAATGTTAATAAAATGAAATTTTAATTACATAACATATAACGAAATGAAACATATCACACTTTAAACACTTAATTTAGATATTTTTAAGTTAAAATTAATAAAGAAATAAAACACTAAATTCAAGAAATAAGTAATATCGATGAAAGAGATAATGTTATTTTAATTTAAATATACGAGTATAAGTAATTTTATCAAAAATAATTTCCTCCATCAGTTTATTAGACACACAATTTCTGTTAAAAAAAATTTCATCGAGTCTTTTGGTTTGTATGGTTTTTTTTCATGGATGAAATTCGAAGGGGCGGTCGTCCCACTAAAATTTGAAATTTTTATATGATTTAAAAATATTTTAAAAATATATATTTTTTATTAAAAATCTATTTTTACCTTCTTAAAATTTTATAAATTAACCCCTTAATTTTTTTTTATAAATTCATTACCTAATATAAAGTTCCGCGTTGCCAATAAAAATTGAGAAACAGAATTAAAACATTTTCCATCTGTTTGGCAACAATCATATTAGTATCAGTGCTTCTTAAAAAGGAACTCCCCACACACGGTATCATTACCGAGTGTTACCACTTATGTGTCTTAAATGTACTAAGCCAGAACCGCCCCATGTGACCGACAAAAATTAATCGCACTGTATGTTTTATTAATCTGTCAGTATAAATCGAAGAGTGTTAAAAAAATAATTGCACTTTTAAAAAAATTAAATTTTTGTATATATATATATATTTTTTAAATTATACTTTATATCGATAATCTAATATTGTATTCTTAAATTTTTACTAAATATAAAACTTTATATCCTAACATAAAATCTTACTACGTCTCTATTCAGATAATTAGAGTATAAACGCAGGCCGACATAAGGGAAGTACACAATAATATAACAAACAGTTCAATGTCTGATTACTTAAAGAATTTAAATGGAAATCCAATTGGAATATTGTAGGTGACCGACTTGGGCGTGGCTGAATCCAGTAGAAGGTCTCAATCAACTTATCTGGTATGAGTTCAGGGAAACCAGAGAGACCGACTTACAGTTTGACATGTTCATGAGTCTAGGCTTGTGTATGTCTCAGGTATTCGAACAAAATTCGTCTGTCCTTTTTTTATTTCTCTTTATATAATTTTACGCCGGCTGTATATTTTATTGATAATACATGTGATATAAAATTATTAATCAAACATATAAAGAGATATGGAGAAGGGACAAATGAGTTATATTCCATGTACTTATGTTTAGACTTGGTAAACTTGACCTGAGACCCAAACCGATTTACCCGAACTGAACCCGAAACTAAAACGAACATGATGACCCAGAATTTGACCTGAAACCCGAAACTGAACCGATTTTTAGTTGAACTGAAATGGACCCGAACCGATAAACCCGAACCGAATGGACCCGAACTGAAGACAACCCGATATAAATAAATGATATTAATAGAAATAAAGAAAGATGAGATATGAACAACCACACAACTCACCAAAAAGTCAAATATATTGGCTTTATAAAGCCGTATAAAGGGTGTAAAAAACTGACCAACCTAAAAATTTGATTAAAACCGACCGATCTCCCGTTGACCCGAAATAGACCTGAACGAACCGAAAATCAACCGACCCGAAATGACCCAAAGCACAATAAAACTGAACTGAATGACATCAAACCTTAAATAACCGAAACCAAAATGACCCGAACTGATTGACCCGTTTACCACCTCTACCTATGTTAGTTAATAGTTATCCTAAAACAACTCTTTTATTAAATATGTTTATGAAGTCAAAACATTCGGTTTGAAAATTGATTATCTGGTTCAATTACACTAAAACATGTTGTGCATTGAACTGGTCTTGAGAAGAGTTTTTATACTAAAGAAATGAGAATCATAAGAAAAGTAGAGTGGATTAATGGGCAGTGGTCAGAAAAGAGAACTGGGATTGGGTTCTCCAGATTTTTGATTCAATAAAGCATGTGAAAATCATGGAGCTCGTTTTATGTTGATGTTTCAATGGTGAAGCTTTGAGAATTGAGGGAATGGTTCAAAATTCAAACAAGGAAACACTAGAGGAGTTGAACACGTGGTGGCAGCCATGGTCACCTTTTGGTGCGGCGCAAGGTAAGAACATGGGAATTTCGACAAGTTGATGTAAAACATAACATAAATATTAAGGGTTTTATTTTTGGGTAATTGTTCTATACACAAGCGCTTGTGGAATTTTTTTTACACAAGCACTTTAGTTTTAGGGGCTAGGGACTTCATTTAGGGTTTAAAATTTAGGGGTATAAGTGTAGTAGTTTTGAATTTAGGGATTGTTGATAGAATTTTGGGTTTAGGGTTAAAATTTAGGGTTTATAGGTTAAAACCTAAATCCCCACCCATATTACCCTAAAACTAAACCCTAACCCTAAACCCTAAATTTTAACCCTAATTCCTAAATTCTAAACATAAACCCTAAATTCTAAACATTTACACTAAAACCCCTAAACTCTAAACCCTAAATACTAACCCTACACCCTATAATTGAGGCGCTTGTGAAAATAAAAACTTTCCACCGCCGGTGTATAGGATATTAATCCTTTATTTTTTAGACGAAAAAAATCATGAGACTGTTGACCAATTTGGAAACAACCGTTGCCCGTCAAAGCTTTGCCATCGTTATTCTTCTAGTTGCTGGTCCAACCAAAGACATTTTCATCCGCAGGACCACCTTATGTGCTGAGATACTTGGATTTTCCACCAAGGCTGTCAACTTTACTCAAAGTCTTTGCCTTAAGATTGACCCAAAATGGTTCTGAGCAGCCGGGGGCCCGGGATGAAGAAAGATCCATAAACAACTTAATCCCACTTTCAACTAGACCGGACAAACTTGACCCGAGACCCGAAACTCGAACCGAATTATTCGAACCGAGACCCGAACCGAAACCGAAAATCAACCCAAAATTGAACCGAAATCTGATCCGAAATCCGAAATAAACCGAACCAAAAATGAACCGAATGGACCCGAACCGAATGGTCCCGATTAATAGAAATAAAAAAAGATAAAATATGAACAACAGCACAAGTCACTAAAATGTCAAATATATTGACTTTGTAAAGTCATATATATGGTGTAAAAATCTGACCAACCTAAAAATTTGATTAAAATCGACTGATCTCTCATTGAACCGAAAATAACCGAACCGAAATTAACCGAACCAAAAATCAACCGACCCGAAATGACCCGAAACACAATAGACCCAAACTAAAACCGAACCAAAACCGAAACCGAATCTGAACCGAAAATATCATACACGAAATAACCGAAACGGAAATGACCCGAACCGATTGACCCGTTTGCCACCTCTACTTTCAACCATAAACAAATTAAGCAAACAAGGCAACACAAATGCTTATGATTTCAGTAAAAAAATGCAGCTCCAGGAGCCCCAAGTTTGATTTCAGCCATGCCACATGGAATGGATACAAAGAAAAGGATGTACATATAGAACTATACATGATAAGGTGATAACCCAACTACATGTTTGATTTGTACACACAAAACGTACAAGTATGACATCCTGGTTTACAACAATGAATAAGCCGCTCTACAGTTTCTAAAACAGACTTTTGATGTGTGAGGGCACATTTACATGAGCACCAAAGAAACGAAAGAAAATCCCATTAGGAATATGAGGTCGAAGCCCTTACTTGCTTGCATCCATGTTCTGGTATTAGTTGTTCGGTGGCAGCCCTCTTCGGTCTCAACTGCAATGGAAAAAGTAGTAAAAGACTGCATGAAATACCCACACCTACTATAAAAATATATGCATATGTTCATGAATACGCGACAAAGAAAAATCATAAAAATGAGCTACAAACCTTCTCCTCAGCCTGCTGATAGAAATTTCTAATAAGGATATTTTTTGTCTCGGTAGTTATAACTGTTAGAATGGAAGAAAAAAGGGGGTTAGAAGTGTTTGAGGTCAGTCACAACTCACAAATAAAGAAAATGTTCACAGGAGCATTAAATAACTATTCATGATAAAAATCAAGAGATTAAGTCGATGAGCTGTGGCACTCTGCACCGAGATGCAATTTGAAGTGGTGCCTTTATATTTGTAGCTCAGACAGTTCAGAACACACAGAATAAGATCCTCAACATTTTCATTCCAATTGAAAAACTTCACACAACAATTTAAATGATTTTAAGTAATACATTCGTTCTATTCTGATTAGAAATTTCCATTCTTTGTTGATATTCAAACAATACTGAGAATGAACAGTTCTAGGGGAGTGATATGACATTTAGATTACAGAAGGAAACAAATGACTAGACCAACAAGGTTAAATCAGTTCCACAACTTCAGAGGATAATAAAAAGTATGTAACGAGTAGTTGCAAGCATAAAAATCAATTTCTCGATCATAAGTCATAACCATTTATTAAAAGCCCAATTGCCAAGACACTACCACTATAAAGCTAAATAATATTGAATTAAATTCCAGTCAGACATCTCGACGTACTTTTCCAACAATTGATGCACTCAGACATAAGTCAACTTTCACATCCTAGAAGGTAACACATCCAAGTAATTACAACAGTATATGACATCAATTATAAAGATATATTATCATTGTGTGGATAAAGCCAAAAAATCACTAACCAAAGGTTACCGCATTGTTACCAGATAGTTTAGAGTGCCAAGAATATCTCACTTTCACTTGAAGAAATATTGTTTCACAAGCAAGAACAAGGAGAAAGAACTAAATGTTCAATACCTTGATCAGGCGGTGGAAGAGTCCGGTTATGAGTAGGGTGGTAGGTGACAGGCGTCGGTTTCTAGCCAAAAAGAGATTGTTAGAAAAAAAGTGCAATCAATTCTGAACATGACTGAATAATAAGGAGAAGCATTTTATGCTCCCATAGCGTTCAAGCCTAAACGTACAAGGGCATTCAATGTAATTTTGTTAAAAGCCAACCTACGGAAGTAAAAAGACTATTTCCTCATATTCAAAACATAGAGGAGCTCGATATGAACTCCATTCAACAGCATAGCATCTCACATGTTGAAATAGGACAAAAGGATAGAATGGCAGGTGAGAATTGCTCTATACCATTTGAACCTTTCAACTACTTTGAGCTTAATCGGGTGTCGTAACAGTTAACCAATGAACCACTGTAAACCGTTGGAAACAAATACATACAAGTCTACATTCTACTGCCTTAGCTAAAACATAGAATTCTGTAACCACTAATAAGAGCTGAAGCAACCGAGTACAAAAGCAGATATGGAAAGCTTCTGAAGAATAAATTTGAAGTCTTGGTAGGTTTTGAAGCTTAGATTTACACGCACTATACAAAATCTCAAGCCGAGGAAGAACAGTTACAAACCATTTTAAGGGAAAAATCCGTGTACGAAAGCATTTCAAGACTAATGCTTGTGTTGTATAAAGCTATTTGTCATTTTATCAAACAGATAATAGGAAGTATTAGCATGACTTAAATGCTTCGAGTTATCGTCATCATGTTACATTCCCTTGGATTGGATTTGATCAATCTCCTAAAATAAGCTTATTTTAACAATGCAAAACATCAAATCAGCAAATAATTCATTTGAAATCACAAACAAATTCATCCAAAAAGCTTCTGGCAACTAAACGATTATGTAGACAATAGCATTAAGGTCCAAATTCAGAAAATTTGAACTTGATTAGAAAACCCACTAAAATCATATCTGGGTAAACCCAGAAACCTAGGCATAAGAATGTAACAATATTTCACTACTCATGTAAATAGCAAAAGCGGATTTATTGAAGCAAAAGAAGTGATTCAAATCAAACCCAGAAATGGGGATACTTACAGAAAGATCAGAATGACCGGAGGGACGAAGTTGGGTGAAGTTGTGGGGGTCGAACGACGGCAAGTCTCCGAGCCAAGACCCCATTGGCAAAGAGAAAGATGGTTTAAGGGATTGCAACCAAAGAATGACCGGTTTCTAGAATCAGCCTTGTGTTTGTGTGCCAGTGCTGGATGACTAATCGCTAAATTTATGATATATATAAGGATAAATATTATATATACAGTCCGTAGAAAATTTTTATGAAGTCTTTAGTTTTAGGCTATAGGGTTTATGAGTTTAGGTGTAGGTGTTTATAATTTAAGAAACCCTAAACTTTAAACTAAAATAATTATTTCTAAATTCTAAATCCCTACAACTAAACTTCTAAATCTTATACCCTAAACTAACTCACTATCTACATAAATAATATAGCAATAAGTGAGATGCCAAGACAAGATGTGTACCGCTAAAATGCGGTTTTACATAAATTTTTATTAATTTTTTAGAATTTATGTAAAATTTAATAATAATTTAAGTAAAATCAAAATTATTACTAATTGAATAAAAATTTGTGTAACTATATAAATTCTTACCAATTAGATAAGAATTAGTGTGAATTTTTCTTAAGTAAGAATTTGTGTAAAAAATTTTGACAAATATTTTGAAAAAATCATTAAATTTTAATCTTATAAAATTGCTATAATCTTTAATTTCTCAATTAAAAAGTCATAAAATTTAGGGATTTGAGTTTTTTTTAAAGAATATTAAAGTTTTGGGAGTTTTGAAAAAAGTTAATATTTTTTTGTTTTTAAATAATTTTTTTAATAATTATTAACGAAAAATTTTAATATAATTACGAAATAAAACATTAAACATATAATTTGTCAAAAAAAAGTATGCATTTAGTACAAAATTTGTCTTGATATTGTAAATAATAAAGGTACTGTCGTCTTAAATTAATGAAAATAATTAGAAATATCTTTAAATCTTTAAAATATATTTTAAACTTCACCGGTAAATTTAATTTATAAGGAATTTAAGATTAATTTATCTTAAGTTCAATTTAATATATTTTTTAAAGCAATTATATATAATATATTAGCGGTCGAAACTTTTAGTTTTCACAAGTATTTTAGTTTTAGGCTTTAAAATTTTAGTTTAAGGTATATGATTTAGGAGTTTAGGTGTAGGGGGTTAGAATTTCGGGGTTAAAGTTAAGGTTTAAGTTTTTAGATGTTAGGGTTTAAGTTTGGTTTAACTGTCAAATAGGTGCTCAAACTATGTCATTTTTTCCGTTTAGCCCAAATTATTTTTCGAGCCAAATTGGAGTCTAACGTTTCATTTCGTGACTCGTTTAAGGTTTTCCTTTAATTTTCACCGTTAAATGTTACGTGTCACCTCTAGAAAAACCCAAAATGATATTAAAAATAAATCAAATTAATTAATTTTCAAAAATCTATAAAATTTCAAGAATTTACAAAACAACCCACAAAATCTAAATCCCGACTTGGGCCGATTCCGCCACCGATTGTCATGCCACCGCCAACCATATCGGTCGCCAGATTATGAAGACGATTTTCCTCACCACCCCGTTACCGAAAATTGACCGACGTTGTGTGAATCGACGAAATTGTCGAATGATTCTTTCGAACGATTCGCGACAAACAGCGGTCGGAGGGACGGCGAACGACATTTGAGTTGTTCGGCGAGGGGAGGGCGCTTGATTCCATCGCCGGCAGGAGTGGTCAAATTTTGGGGGTTTAGGGATTTTGGTAGGGGTGTTTAAATCCGGGTACCCGAGTTTTCAGGTACCCGAAAAACCGGGTACCCGGACCTTCGGGTATTAGATTTGCCGGCCCGTGTCCCGACCCGTAAATACTGGGTACCCGATAATCGGGTACCCGTTAGATCCGGGTACCCGTAAAATCGGGTATCGGGTACCCAGTTATTTTTTATATTTTTTTATTTATTTTAAAATTAAAAAAAACCTTAAACGTTTATAACACATGATCCAAACAAAAAAATAATAATGATTTGAAGTTTATAACCATAAGAAAGACATTAAAAATATTAATTTCGATCGTGATTTTTTTTAATCTCATATTTTTTGAAGAAACCTACTAATGCATAAATGCAATAGAGTAACCTTGTTGTTTGTTTCATATCGAATCTTACATATTCACAAATTAATATTTTTTTTGTTGAATTAAAACATGAAAGCATATAATACAAATATAGAATGAATTTAGAGATTTAAATATAGTTTTAAAGTAAAAATATTAAGTAATCTAATAAAATAAAAAAAAAATAGGAACCGGGTACCCGAAAATAACCGGGTACCCGAAAAAATCATATTTTTTGACGCGGGCCCGACCCGGAAAATGACGAGTCGGGTAAAAAAAATTCCGGGTAAATACCCGATTATTTGTGTTCGGGTAGTCGGGTAGTCGGGTCGGGTAGTTCGGATCGGGTAATTTTGAACACCCCTAGATTTTGGGACTATTTGAAAATTTTAAGATATATTTTTATTTTATTTTATTAATTTTATTTATTTTAATATAATTTTTAGAATTTTTAGGAGATGACATATGTCTTTTAACTGAAAAAATTAATGGTGAACCTTAAATGGGTCACGGAATAAAACTTTAGGTCCCAAATTGGCCCGAAAAATAGTTTGGGCACATAACTGAAAAAAAGACAGAGTTTGGGCACCTATTTGCCTATTAAGCCTTTATGTTTTAGTGTAATATGTTGAAGATTTAGATTTTAACCTATATAACCTAAATTCTAACCCTAAACCTTAAATTCTATTCACAATTCCTAAATTCTAAACTATTAAACCTAAATCTCTAAACCCTATACCCTAAATTAAGTCACTAAACCTCAAAATTAAGACGCTTGTGTATCAAATATTTATTTTTTAAATAGTCAATTTTTTTATGAAAAAAATTACTATCATGTGCCTCGTTCATAATACATTAGACATATAAAATGGGCGGGGCCTCACAAATGGGCTTGTGCCCTCAAACTTGGATTCTATTCGGAATTTTTAGTTATTCGGGCAAGGTTTTCTGGGCCCTCAACTCGGTTATTCCTGATTCGTAAATCCTAACCCGATCTAAAATCCGAATTTAACATAAAAATTCGGGCCCTCTCTGCTAAGCCCATTTGTGAGACCAAACAATAGCCAGTGCTGAACGACACCGTATCTCTGAAACCTACAAAGGGGTAGGTAAGCCGTTGGACTTGGGAAGCGGATGCCAGTGCGGACACCACGCGTCAAACACACGATCAAAAGGGACCCACACTCCAACTCCTACACCTCATTTTTAGCCACCGTTAGATCACCCGCGTCTCCACGGAACCCCACAAAGCCTAGCTGCACCGCATATCACCTCACTGCAGCCTAGGTTTTCTCAAACTTTCTTTCTCACTTCTGGACCTCCCAAAACACGGCACTGCTTCGTCGGCGGCGTAGCAGAAAGGAAGAAAAAGAAGAAGCCACCATGGCCGCCGCACTCGAAGCTCCTCTCCGCTACTCCGGCATCGCTCGCCAATCTGCTGCTTTTCGCCTCATGAAGCAAATGGTACGTATCCGGTATCCGTATGAGCTATTTATGTTTTTTTTTCAATTGTAAACTGTATTTATCGTTGTTTTGGATTGCTCGGTTAGGGATGGGAAGAAGGAGAAGGGCTTGGAAAAGATAAACAAGGGATCAAAAGTTACGTTAGAGTTAAGAACAAACAGGACACAGATGGTTCGTTTCTCTTTGCCTTTTTTTATTGTTTAAAAAAACTGTTTGCTTATTTTTTGTAGGTTAGTTAACTTTCTTTGTGTAGAATGTAGATATTCAATTTGTTGGAGAACTAGAATAGAATGAAATAAGGAAAGATCATATAACAAATAGAATTTACTTGTCCAAATATATGGAGCAGGAGTTGGATTGGAAAAGCCGAATCCGTGGGCTTTCGATACAGCTCAGTTTGATAGTATCCTCAAAAGATTGAATGTGGTGAGTATTTTGTACTTAATTTTACTGTCCTTAATTTGGTTAGTACAGTGTTCAATTTGATGTGAAATTGCGAAGCTCATTTATTTATTTGTTCTGTTCTTATGCAGCAAGCAGCACAGAACAATGATGAAGGTATGATTGATGCCAAAAGTAAATTATATCTCACTTTGTACCTGGTAGAAGATTATTGATTATGAAGTACTTTAATGTAACTTCTCAGCTGAAAAGAACGAAAATCGAGTAGATTCCAAGACCAAAATGTCCGAGGACACTGAAGAGCAAGTTGTCAAAGCTACTCGACCACAGGGAAGGTTGGTGCACATTTTGTGTGTGTGTGTGTGTGTGTTGGTTTGTTAGTTGTTACTGTAGTTTTAGTGGTAGGGATTATTTGCAATTATTTACTTAGTGCTTGATGATTTTTGTTCATGTTTTTACTTTGTTTTGTTCTTAGATATAAGAAAAGAGAGAGGGGGAAGCTTGTGCAGGCATATTCTTCAAAGGATCTTGATGGAATTCTTGTAAGTTCTAAACTTTCATCATGTATTACCACCTTTGTTTTCTTGTAATTTATCTAGAGTGTTAAAAGTTCTTGTTTGAGGCTTTGGTAATTTGCATGTTTCAGTATGCGATAATTTGTTGTCCTCTTCCTTGTGTTCTTTTTAATACACAGAATAATTCTATTACATCAGAACGAACTGTAAGATTTCCCGTGTTTGTTTTGGACTGTTTCACTTGGCACGGAGTATTCATAATTGATGTGTTAATAATGTGCTACACACTTTCAACATTTTTTTCTGGTTTAGAAATACATGAGAGCTCAAGGAAAAAGTAAATATTGGATTCATGTTTTCTTGATCGAAGTTGCAAGTGGACTTGTCAACATAACTGTTTATACTCAATTGATTTGTTCAACGTTTCGTTTTAGCATGACTGCATGAGAGACACAAGCCATGTTTCCTGTCTGCATTATTGAGTCACTCAATTTTTTGAACAGATTCAGTAGTAAATAATTCTTATCTGCTTGGTTAAATGACAAATGATCATACAACTTCATATGCAAATTGAAGTAGGCATTATGATGTACTTTTTATATTATATGGAGTATGTATATTTATAGATTTGTCAATTGTCATTTTTTTTTCTGACAGATCTTTTACCGCTGTATTTAGTAAAACATTTATTATTATTTTTGGTTTTAAAAGAACAACTGCATATTTACTTGTGCATATTTTGCAATAGGTCAAAAAGGTTAAGGAGTCGTCACCGTCAAATCCGGATGTGGGTGGTAAAATGGAGTTGATAGAGAAAACTGAAAGTCAGGATTTTCCTACTGGAGGTAATTAACTACTTGTAGCTTGATGAAACACTGGTAGTAATTGTAATTTACACCGAATGCTTGGGGGTGTATTTCCCATTCCATTATTTGTAAAAATGTATGTTTAGTCTTTCTGGCCTGTGCAGTAATGTTGAAGATGGAAAGCCAGACTGGACTTCTTATTTTCCCTCGGTGTATATTATGATGCACCTGAAGGCCTGTTATAGTCTTATGGTGGCAAAGGATATTCTTGTCCTCTTTCTGTTATGTGTTTTTTGCTGTCTGCAGCTGTATGCTATTGATCGTTTCTGAGGTAACTTACCTCCTTGTGACAGGAGATGTAGCTGAAAGCGTTCCTCCAGAATGGTGGGGACATAAATATGGGTTTGTTTCTGGAGGTTTGCTTGGAGAATCAACCAGAAAGAAATCAATCAAAACTGGAAAATCTAAAAACTTAACCGAGAGAACTGTTTTTTTCGAAGATGACCAAGAGAATCTCTACAAACTTGTACAAGTATGTATCTCTACAAACTGTTTTTTTTATGGTTCTGCATGCTTTTGCTGTTTACGTTAGCATGTTTTGGACTGGGAGATTAAAAGAGCTTTAACAGTGTGTTATACAAGCAATACATGCCTTTTATTCCAAAATTTCAGGATAAAGCGACATCCGGAAAGCAAGGCCTGGGCATTAAAGATCGACCAAAGAAAATAGCTGGAGTTCGCTTTCAGGGGAAAAAGACATCATTCAGTGCGAGTTCTGATGAGAGTTCTGATGATTTTGATCCCCCAACACAACGGATGCGAGACAATGCCTTTGAAACCAATAAAGCCGATGAACCAAAATTGAAGTTGAAAAAGCTATGTAAACAGCTTCTTCGTGAGGTACTTGATCTAAACACAGAAGCTGTTTAAAGTCGCAACTCGCAATGCAATCTCTAATTATTAGTTATCTGCCTACTCAGGTACCTGGAGAGACATTAAAACTAAAGCAGCTAAAAGTCCTAATAGATGAACAGTCATCCTCTGTTTTTTGCAACTTTTCTTCAAAGGATGCTCTTGCCTACTTGAAACGAAAGGTCTGTTTGTTTCTCTTGTTAGTCGGTACCTCGTTGTTCCGGTTCTGAATTAAAAGATTTCTTTGCTTTGGAACACAGCTTGAAAGCAGTAGCAAATTTTCCATAGAGGGGAAGCGAGTGAGTCTTGCACCAAGAAGCAGGTAAGAAAATTTTGGTACAATTCTGATATTCTTTTAGCGGCCTGTATATACCGAGACCGAGTTCGAACATTTATATTCGACTTCCATTCATAATGTTATAGTAATTTTTGTATACTTTTGATATTTATCCGTCATTTGTATTCAGCTTGAAATTGGTTGGCATTTAGAGATGATATATATAAATGTAAATGTAAGGGGGGAAAGATAGAAGTCATTGGAAGAAAAGAAAGGTGTAGCGAAAACCTCCTCAAAACCAGTTTAGGAGAAATGTATATAGGTATTCGGTCAGTGGTTGGTGCTTTCTTGTTTTCTGGTAACCAAATTATTATTTTTTGCAAAATTAACATTACGTTTTTTTTATATTGGTCACTAACGTTATTTTTTTTTAATTTTCGTCACCAAATTATTCATTTTTGTATTTTTTAACGGCGGATAATCAAAATAGAAAAAAATATAACGTTAGAGATAGTTTTATTAAAAATAATAGTTTGGTGATTAAAACAAGAAAATAAAAATAGCTTAGTGACAGATAGTGTTTTTTACTTTTAAATTTAATGAAGCTTAAGTGGTAAATAAGTGTTCAAACTATATTTTTTTCTCATATAGGTGCCTAAAGTATTTTTCGAGACAAACATGTGTCTAACGTTTTCAACGTTATTAAAATAAGTGTCTGTCGTGGCTGTCTGTTAAAAAAATTTCGTTAGCCAATAATAACATGACACATCGCATTATTAAACATTATTTTTTTAAAAAAAATAAATAAAAAATTTTAAAGTATCATAAATTTTTAAATAGTCCTCAAATTCATAAAATCTCAAATCTGGCCACTATTATCGGCGTTGGTCGTATTTCTAGCGACGGACTAAAGCGCTTTTCTCTCGTTGAACGACCCACACAAAGTTTATCGTTCATTATGCCATCGTTCGTCGTGAATTATTTGAATGAACAATTCGACGATTTCGGCGTTTCGCACAACGTCAGTTGATTTTCGGCGACGAAGTGGTGGGGTAAATGGTCGTATTGGTCTCGCGACGGATGTGGTGGGCAGCGGCGAAATCAAATCAAATCGAGATTTGGGTTTTGAGTGTTAGGAATTTCATATTTTGGGTCTATTTTGTGAAATAAAGAAAATATTGTATTTTACTAATTTTTATTTATTTTTAAATATAGTTTCAAAATTTTAAGAAACTAACATGTGTTACTTAACGGTGAAAATTAACGGACGTTGACAGCAGACACCTATTTGAGTAACGTTGAAAACGTTAGACACTTGTTTAGCCCGAAAAATATTTTAAGCACCTATCTAAAAAATAATATAATTTGAGCATTTATTTGCTACTTAAGCCTTTAATGTAACAAAAGTAACCATCCATATAGTTCATTCATATAAATATCTCAACAAGTGGTAGATTGAGGAACTATATATATATATATATATATATATATATATATATATTGGTTTAATTTTTAAAATACTGAATTATATTGTACGTGAAAGGATTATAAAGGAATCACACCTCAAAACATTGAAAAAAGAAACAATACATAAAAATAAAATAATAAAATTCTTAGAGGCATGAAAGACATTAAAATACAAAACCTATCACGTTCAAAAGAACTTAAACAATCCTCTAAAAGAAATTCAGTTAACAAACTACTTTGACCAGAAGTGTTTTATGAATAAAGCAAATTCTTGCGGCACAACCACAAAAGGAAATCATAATCATATAGATACCAGCCTCTTTTGTTGACAAACGTTCGTTAATACTCGTCATTCGAACGTAAAACTATCAAAATATAAATAATTGTCATAAAGACAAATTATAACTGTTATAAAAGTAGACGAAGAAACTGCCAAAAAGCAGATGTGATATGAATTTGGCAAAACAAAAAAAATAAGAAATTTTTTGAAAAGTAAAACATTCATCAACAAAATATGAATTTTATTTATCTACCAAACTAACAAAATATGATAGTATTTAATATATGGACGGACATATAAATTTATGTTAGGGGTGAATTTATAAAATTTTAAAAGAACGAAAATAGGTTATTAATATAAAGCATATAAAAAACTTAAAAAATATATTTTTTTACAATGAGTGTCATTTTTTATTAAATAAAGAGTAATATATTTTATATAAGAATTCAAACTCATATTATTTTTTTTCATTAGAAATTCTTGAATTATAAAAAACGTCAAAAAGAAAATCATGGGTCAGATAGTAGTAGGAGGAATATATAGAGAGAGAGGCATCAGGAAATGTTGAACGAAACTAGACCGACAAGACTGGGAGAATCATACCCATCATTTTTGTTTGGCCAAAGTTTCGTGTGATTTCAGTTTCTTCCCCTCCCAATTGCAAGAATTTTCCTTCTCGTTTTCGCGTAGGACATAACAGTCCCCAAAGACCATAACAACACCAACCTTCAAGAAGGCTTCTCTTCTTTTCTTCCTGATTTTCAAACTTTTCTAGCTTTTATGGGTACCAATACCATGAAAATGATGTAAAACCCCAAATCGGAAGGTGAAGTTCTTGACAAATTTACCAAGAAAAAATAATTATTGTCACGGGTTAATTACCGTTCACTTTCGTAGTCCGGAACACTTTTTTCTTTTTCGACGGGAATTAACCCATGAAACTCGAAATTCAAACCCAGTAAAATACTATGTCTAAAATATAATTTTGAAATAAAAATTGTTATGAAACTAAATTATAGAATGGGTGAGTAATAGGTCAAATGTATAATTATATTAATTTTTTAAACTTTTACATCAAATTTTCTTTAATTTTTAAGGGTCGGAGACTTTGATCGATATCATTTAAATAATTGAGTGATATGACAAAATAGAAACAATCACATAGTTTAGTGGCCCCTAATGTAATTTAACTTATTAAAAAAATCCGAAGGACCCCACAAGCAGCTTGATCATATACGTTCCTTTTATCTTCTTCTTCTTCAGAGTGTTGATAGGCAGCCAAAGACCCATAAGCCTATATATGTGCAATAATGGTTTTCAGGCAGCTACCGTTCATATTTTCAGCCAAAAGAAAAGAGAAGAAGCTACCGAATATCTAATAACCCACAGTTTCATTTTTAGTCTTTGCCAACCGTAGGGCTGAGCGTTCAATCGAGTCGAGTTAAAAATTTTTAAGTTATTTGAGTTTGTAAGTCCTATTTTACGATTTAAACTTTATTTAAAAAATTTCGATCGAGTTTATGAAATTCGAGTTCAGTCGAGTTTTCGAGTTTCTGTACAAATATAATATATATATATATATGTATATATTTCTATATGCATATGCATAGCAGTGCACATATATATTTCTATATATTTCTATATGCATGTACATAGAGTTGGACGGTGCACATATTGATTCTAATTTTAACGACTTTCTATATTCATATACATATACGACATATATATATTTCTTCATATTTTCACATGTGATATACGTAATATATCATGCAGAATTGACGGACTTGACTCAAATACGAAATTGTTCAATTAATTACTAAAAATTTTGAGTTATTCAAATTTCCATTTCATAACTCAAACTTTATTTGAAATTTTTTTCGAGTCGAGTAAAAAATGAGTCAATTTTTTCGCATCGAGTTAAATAATTCAATTTTTTTGAGCCGAATCGAATTTTGCTCACCCCTAACTAACGTCATCATCCGTTAAGCAGTAGTTTAAGATCTGATCAAGTCTATGATCAGACTTTGTGGGAATTAAAAAAATTAAAAATGAGTTAAGTTAGATATTTTGTAATAACATTTACCCTATTACGTATCATTTTTTTTGGGATTCATGAATTTGAATATTGTTAGACTTATTTTAATTCGTTCGAAAAACAAAATATTTTTCATAAAATTTTCACTTTTTTACTCTCAATTAAACGACTCTTTAAATCCTTTTCAGATTATAAGAGATCTTTCCTAAAGAAAGGGTCTTAGGCTTATCCTAAAAGAAAAAGGCTATGGTTTGATTTCCATGTGAGTCTAGGGACCAACCCCTAAGTCCCCTAACCATGCCCTATAAGCAAATTGGCCATATGGGGTATGTGATTTACCCATCATTTCATGGGTTGTTCTGCATATTTTTAATTGTAATAACATTTCCAAATCCAGACCATATGTATCGCTTCACTTTTTGGAGAAATTGCAGGAAACATTTCTGCCTAAAATTATGACAAGTTTTAAGCTCAAGTTGCTCCAGTTGAAAGCGGCTGCTTTGTCCTAAATCATAAGATGCATGAACAATCTCCAAATGATTATTTATACCAGATGAATTCTTAGAAAACTGCTTTGGCTGTTAGCAAACCAGATAAACTATATATATTGAAATTACAAATTACTAGCGATTTAAATTGCAGTTGCGGCTGCGTTTTCAGTTGCAGTATTTTATTACAGTTGCAGACATAACAAATGTTATTGCGGTCATAGTAAACTACCATTTTCTGCAATAACGATTTCGAATAGTTACCACTACTGCTATAAAACGACCATTATTGCGATAACGAACCGCTATTGGAATCCCAGCGACTTACAACTCGTTGTGAATTTTCCGAGTATTTATTCATCTCCTCATCATCATTGTAATGAAATTTTATTAAGTTGAATTAAAATAAGGGTAAACTACAACGAAGGTCACTTAATTACGAGTAAGGTTACATTTGGATCACTCAATTATTAAAAGTTACGTTTGGGCTACTCAATTATATGTAAGGTTACATTTGGGTCACCCAATTATTAAATGTTACATTTAGACCACTCAATTATGGGCAATGTTACATTTGGGTCACCCTTCATATTTAAAAAAAAGTATATTAATTTGTGTATTAGATTAATTAATGATTTCAAATGAAGTATTCTAATGTTAACAAGGGTATACAAGTGATTTGGAAGAAAAAATGACTAAATTAATGTATTTTTTAAATATGAAGGATGAACCAAACGTAACCTTACCAATAATTGAGTGACCCAAATGCAACATTTAATAATTGGCTGATCCAAATGTAACTTTACCCATAATTGAGTGACTCAAATATAACCATTAATAATTAAGTGACCCAAATATAACTTTACCCATAATTGAGTGACATCTGTTGTAGTTTACCCTTAAAACAATACATTCTCACCTACATCATCAATGAAGTCATGGAACGCCGGAAGTGAAAACTGTTTAAAACGCAGAATACATACATACATACATATATATATATATATGAGCTGCAATCATCCTTTGACTTTTCAAAACGTCAACTTGGTGGAAATACAAACAAACCGGGATTACAGAATTGCTGCTCAATTTCCAGCAGGAAAAAAAATAATCTGTTCTCTTTCTTCAATTATATCTATCTCTTTATAATCACAACTTTCTGACAGATCCAAAGTCAGCGCCACCCTTCTTTGTTATTCTCTTATTATTGATGAGTAGCTTGTACATGGAGAACTGGGATTCTTATATGGAAAACCCAGCATTCAGCTTTGATTCTTGGAGTTTTCAACAGGAAGAAGAAGATCTCATGAGTTTCCCAGAGAATTTTGAACCCAACCCTAAAGTTTTTGATGAGGTCTGTACTGAGTTGAACCCATATTCCATACCGGTTCTTGAAGATCATGTGGAGCAAGTATCTGTTTCTGGGTCTGCTATTTCATTTTCTGGTGCAAATAAGGATTCAGCAAAACCTAAAAGATCCAGGTTTGTAAGTTAATGATTCTTGTGATATAACAAAGTAAGAATTTGGTTAGTTTTGAGTAAAGAATTGATTTTAACATGTTTCAGCCGGAAGAATCAGAAAAATAGAGTTGTGCAGCACGTAAAAGCTGATGGTCCTCAATCGGATATATGGGCATGGCGAAAATATGGGCAGAAACCAATCAAGGGCTCACCACATCCAAGGTAAATTAATCATCTTTCCTCTCTCATCTCATCGGGATTCAAATAGCGGTCTACTACCGTAGTAGTAGGTGCGACAGGCGACAGCTATACAGAATAACGTAGCCGTCTAAAATCACTATTACGAAAAATAACTGTCCATAATAATTACAATAACATCTGTTAAGTCTACAACTACTATAAAATATTATGACCTAAAACTCGCCTGCAACCGCAATTTAAATCTTTACTTTTCGTAGGTAAAGCTTATGTTTTTTTAATGGAAAAACACAGGAGCTATTACAGGTGCAGTAGCTCAAAAGGATGTTTAGCAAGAAAGCAAGTAGAGCGTAGCTGCACGGATCCCGGAGTCTTTATCATAACATACACCGCCGAGCACAGCCACGGCCACCCTACTCGGCGAAACTCGCTATCGGGAACCACTCGCAACAAGTCATCGACGGCGACCAAAACTCTTGCCGATAGAAATGAACTCCTCCACGAGGAAGAAGAAACAGTACTACTTGTTTCTCCGACTAACACTAGCAACGAGTCTGTGGAACAAGAGATCAGCGTAAAAATGGAGGAGCTGCAACAAATGCTTGAAGAGATTGATCAGAGGGACAAAAGTGTGTCGCAGAACATAATGTTGAGCGAGGAATTAGTACAGAGCTTCGAAGATTTTGAGTTTGAGGGTTTGTTTCTCGACCAGTTTCCAGATTTGTCTCAGTCCATGGATTAATCTGCAACCAAATTGCACTCTTGTAACACCTGAGGCGCTGTGTTTCTGTCTCTTTTGTATCTGTAACTTTTCCTTTTTGCATTTTCAGTTTCTGCAATACTACATTTCTTACAAGAAGTTGAATGTATCGTAGTATATTGAATTGATGTAACATGAGTAGATTATAATACAGATGCCATTCGATCGAGCCGGGTAAAAAAATCGAGTTCATTGAGTTGAAAAGTTCTATTCTATGACTCAAATTTTATTTGGAAATTTTTCTAGTCGAGTTTGAGTTTCTGTTTAATATCGTGGTACTAACTAATTAGTTGTATATGACTAACTACGGTTCATATCCCGATGTATTGAATAAAATAAATTAATTTGAAAGGATCGTCCCAATAATGATTTCCACGTCACTCAATTGAGATTAGTCAACCAATAAATCAGATACTGATAATAAAAAATTTATTTTATTTTTATTAAATTAATAAATCAATCCATCAAAATTTTAAATTACATTTATATCAAAGAAAATTCATACTAACATGTAATAAAGAAATAGCAATGTTTTGGTTTTCTGGGTGTGACCAGAGTCTTGTATATTTTTTTTTGCTTGATTTCGAGGTGTTTTTTTCTCATCAATGTTTGCTTATTAGTATATTTCAACTCTAGCAAAGGAAAGGGAAAATAAACTTTTAACAAAATCAATAATAAGAAAAATAATTTGATATACAAATTTGTGTAAGTTTTACTTTATATATGCTTCCTAATTTTGGAATTTAGAGATTTAAATTAAGATTTAAGGATTTAGGTGGTAAGGTGTAGAATTTTAAATTTACGAAAAATTGTTATTAATTAAATTATAATAAACTACTTGAATAAAGCTAGAAAATTTCAAATTCAAAGTAGCAAATGATTTAAATTCAAATTAAAAAATTGATAAGGCTGGATCTCATCGACAAATCGCACGTGTCTATTCTAAAATATACTACATGTTTAGTTTTTTTTTTTAAATTAGGGTAAAATACAAAAATCATGACTCAACTTTTGCCTCTCTCCTATTTTACTCACTCATCTTTAATTTGAGTTAATTTAATGACTCAACTTTTAACATTGGGTATCAATCATCACCCAGCCGTTATATTATGGATGTCGTTACTGATGTGGCATTTTTTGCTTATTTGGCCGCCACGTAAGCAAATGCACGTTTTAAAATACCAAACCAAAACGACATAATATTTGCTCGTTTAACCTAAACTCATTTTAATGTGTTTTCTTCTTCAGACAAATCATATTGTTTAGGTTTAAAAAATCAGAGAATTTGAAAAGTTTTCAGAGCGTAAACATGAAATTCTCTGAGTAAATCGTGTGGGTTAATCGTTTGGGGGAATTTTCGTTGGGTTTAAAAGGGTTTTCATCATCACAAAATAGTGTCCGGTGTTTTACTGTGCAACATTTACAAACGGCTACAAGAAGGTAAGTCTGAATTTACGAAATTATTTGGGTTAAGAAACATTGGATCAAAATTTCAGAAAGCATTTCGAAAATCATTTGGGTTAGAAAATTTAAAGGGTGAATGGCATAGTGAGAATTTTCGAAAAGCATTTCGGAAATTATTTGGGTTAGGAAATTGAAAGGGTGAATGGATTAAATTGTTGGAGTTTCAGTTTTGTTTTCTTTCAACTTAATTTTATAGGGTTTAGGAATTTTGAACCAATTCAGTTTTGTTTTATTTTACTTGTTGAAAGGGTATGACAAGAGTGCTGTTTTTAAATTGTTTCAGTTTCAGTTTACTTGGATTAAATTGATTCTAATATGATACTTTTTTAAATTCAGTTTAGTCATGGAGAAACGTGTGTTGCGTTCGAAGGGGATGACAAGAGTGCCATATGGTAAGTTTTATTCACTTGTTTGAGTAGTTTAAGGATGCAACATTGGTGAATTCACTGATCGTTAAAGTGTATGTTTGATGGTTAAAGTGTATTTGAGTAGTTTATGGATGGAACTGGTTTGAGTCTTATATGCTAGTTTAGGGATGCAACTGATTTGAGTCTTATATGCTAGTTTAGGGACTCAACTGGTTTGAGTCTTATATGCTAGTTTAGGGATGCAACTGGTTGGAGTAGTTTAGGGATGCAACTGGTTTGAGTAGTTTAGGTATGACCTTATATGCTAGTTTAAAGTCTGAAAATGGATAAAATAAGTGACTGCCCTTATATGCTAGTTTAAAGTCTGAAAATGGATAAAATAAGTGACTGCCCTTATATGCTAGGTTAAAGTCTGAAAATGGATAAAATAAGTGGATGCCCTTATATGCTAGTTTAGGTATGGCCATTTAAGGTATGTTTGATGATTAAAGGTAAGGTTTGTCTACTTGTGTGCTGGAATTGATTTAAAAAAAAATTCTGTGCTGGTGGGGACCATAGTATACTTGTCTGCTGGAATTGTTTTAAAAAGGTTTTTTAATCAATTTGTGTGCTGGTGGGGGACCATGGTGGATAAAAGAATGTATACTTGTGTACTAGTGGGGGACCATGGTTAATTAAAAAATGTCTACTTGTGTGCTTTGAATTAAAAAATGTCTACTTGTGTGCTAGTGGGGGACCATGGTGAATTGCTTATAGATGTTGATAATTGTTCTAGTTTGGGCTAGAATCTTGGTTAAGAAACATGAAGAAAAACATAAAGACTAGTAAATTTTGGTTTATCCTCTTTAAGCTTTAACACTACTAGGAGTTGAATCAACCCTTGATTTTTTTACCTTTCATTTATTCTCTTTAAGCTTTTTATTTAAAAAATTTAGATGTTCAACTGTAGTTTTAAAAACATAAAGACTAATAAATTTTGATTTATCCTCTGTGTTGTTCGTTTATGATTGCTTAAGAGATTATGTTTTATGGACATATACCATGTATCTTGTCATGAATTATAAGTTGTTGACTTGATGTTTTAATTTTTGAGTCTGCAGATTTGTTATTATTATTCTTTGACTAAGTGAAATTATTACAATATTTTACAGGAATTGATTCAGAGTATTGCACAATTGTTTTTCATCATGGTGGTTTTATTATAAACAATCAGAAAACCATGTATACTGGTAAAGAGATTAGTTTCTTTGATATGTGTCACATTGATAGTATGTCCATGCTAGAAATAGATGACATGATTAGGGAGTTAGGATATTCTACCCCACATGATGTTTATTGGCAAAAACCAGGGGGTGTCTTAAAAGTTAGTCCACTGAAAAATGACAGTGATGTGCTAAGTATGTTAGCTGCTTTACCTAGGCAGAAATATGTACATGTGTACCTAGAAGAAATAGTGGAACCTCTTACTAATAGCAATGTTGGGACTAAAACTATTAGGACTGATGAGAATGCTACGAATGATGAAGTATGTGATCATGATTCTGCTGATAATAGGTCTAATGGGTCTACTGATAATAGCAGTAGTGAGGATGTTGATTATGTAGCTTGTAGTGATCATGATTCTGATAGTCCTTTAGAAAACAGTGAGAATAATTTGGCTGACAGTGGTGATGAAGTATGTGATGTGCATGTGGGTGTTGGGAGGAATATACCAGGTTTTAGTGCAGCTGTAAGGGTTGAGAATGAAGATGTATGTAGTGAAACTGACAGTGAGGGTGCAGACTCATTGCACAGTGCAAGTGATAGTGAAACTGATGGTAAGGGAAGAAAATATCCTGAATTTAATGGTGAGACAGACTTGAAGAACCCTCAGTTTAAAAAAGGAATGATGTTCTCTCACCAGAGTGTGCTTAAAGCTGCTGTGAAGCAATATGCTGTAGTGAATAGATATAATGTGAGGCTAAAGACCAATGATTCCAGAAGACTTCAAGTTGTTTGCAAGGATGGTTGCCCTTGGATGATCTGGGCATCAAGATTGAATCCAAAAATAGTGAAAGAAAGTAGTTGGCAAATTAAAACATACATAGGGCAGCATACTTGCATTAGGGATACTGTGAATGCAAATTGTACTTCTACATGGTTGGCAAAAACATACATGGAAAAATGGAGGGTTGATCCCACCTATTCTAGTGGCTCTCTTCAAAAGGATGTGGAAAATGATCACATTTTGCATGTGCCATTAACAAAATGCTGTAGAGCAAAGAAATTAGCTCTGAAAAAGCTTCATGGGGATGATGAAGAGCAATATACAAGGATATATGACTATCTTGGTGAGTTGAGAGGAACAAACCCTGGGACAACCACTATATGTCGTTTAGATAATAGGGTTTTTGAGAGAATGTACGTTTGTCTACAAGCTTGCAAAGATGGCTTTAAGGCTGGATGTAGACCAATCATTTGTGTTGATGGGTGTTTTCTCAAAGGCCATTATCAAGGATATTTGTTGGCAGCAATTGAGATAGATGGAAATGATTGTATCTATCCCTTGGCATATGCTGTTGTTGAATCTGAAAATACATCATCTTGGTCTTGGTTTTTTCAAATTTTAGAAGAAGATTTGGAAATAAACAACTCCCATCACTATACCTTTATGTCTGACAAACAGAAGGTAATGAACAGATTTCTTTAATTGTTTACTTATAACTTTTACTATTAATTGTTTATTATTAATTATTTTTTTATTGTCTTGCAGGGTCTAATTCAATCCATTTCAGAATTGTTTTCGAATGCTGAGCGTAGAGGTTGTGTTAGACACTTGTATTCGAACTTCAAAAACAAAAAAGACTTCACTGGCAAAGCATTAAAGGATGCCCTCTGGAAGGCTGCAAGGGCCACATACATGAAGGAATTCACTGATGCTATGCATGAAATGAAAGCAATTTCAGAAGATGCATTTGACTGGATGCAAGACAAAGATCCCAGGCTATGGTCCAAGTCACATTTTGAAACACATTCAAAATCTGACTTGCTCCTCAACAATTTGTGTGAAAGCTTTAACAAGGTAAACTTCAAAATCAGTTCTAAATTTATTATATCTAAACTATGTTGTCATTTGCTATTTATTGCTAATTTGCTTATTTCTATTTTACTTTTGTAAAGATGATACTAGAGGCGAGGGATAAACCAATTTTGACATTAATGGAGATGGTCAGATGCAAGATAATGAACAGATTTGCTAAAAAGGCTGAGGATGCTCAAAAGATTGTTGGGACTCTTTGTCCAAAGATTCAAAAGAAGGTTGACAAACTTATTGTGCAATCAGTAAGGTCAGTATTGAATTTGAACTATGCTACTGTTTTTCAATTTAATTTTCCACTTTACTACTGTCTTTCCAATGTATATGAATTTGAACTCATATGTGTATATTGCAGATGCTGGCCTAGGAATGCTGGGGGAAACAGATATGAGGTCCCTGCTGGACATGATGATCAACACATTGTAGACTTGGGAGCACATTCATGTAGCTGCAGAAAGTGGGATCTGACTGGTATCCCTTGTATACATGCCACAGCAACTATTTTAATGAGAGGTGAAAGACCTGAAGCTTATGTCAACAACTGCTACAAGAAGGAAACTCAGCTTCAGATTTATTCTCACATGGTCAAACCATTAAGAGGACCAAAACAGTGGGCACACCATGTAACAAATGAGCCCATCTTGCCACATATTATTCGAAGACCAGTTGGACGACCTCAAAGAAGTAGAAGAAAGGAGGCAGATGAAATTTTAACTTCTACTGGAAGAATTTCGAAGAAGGGACTTGTTCGAATGACTTGTTCAAAATGTGGCAATGCAGGACACAACAAAAGGTCTTGCAGGGGACAAGTTGGTGGCAACAACCCCTTGTCTTCTAATAACAATGTGAGAAAACCTAGAAGAAATGGTCCAAAGGCTTCAATTCCCAATGTCTCTCAGCAAACATCAAGTTCAAATGCAGCAGGTCCACCTATGAGTTCATCCACTGTCCAATTTATGAATTCATCCACTGCATATGTTCCACCAATACAGAGGCCTAAACTTGCTGTAAGTTTAGACATATTTTAATTTGTTGTTCTTTACAATCTATATTTTATGACAATAAACTGACTGCACATATTTCATTTGTATTTATTTTAGGTTAAAAGAGCATCAACTTCAAATGCAACTGGTCTAAGCAGTCAAGGCTCAGTCACCACTGTCAGATGGATGCCTTCTCAAAGCACTCAAGGCTCAGTCCAGAATCAATCACAAGAAGACCCTGCTTCAAAAAGGCCTAGATGGAGATGAATTTTAGAATACAACTTCTTTTGTTAATGGAGATGAATTTCATGATTTAATGTTGCTTTAGGTCACTAGTGAATGGCAACATTTTTTTGTGTAGGGTTTAGGGTGATATTTTATTACACAATTGTGATCACTAATGGTGATATTTTGTTCATGCTTCAAACACTGTTCTTGTGATCATCTTTGGGAGTTCTGATTAGCCCTGCCTTAGTATATTTTGTTAATGCTTCAAACACTGTTGTTCTTTACAATCTATATTTAATGTTGTTTTTTTACTTCTATTTCAAATGTTGTTTGTGTATATGGAGTTTTGATTAGCCATGCCTTTGTATATTTTTAGTTCTTTGCAAGTGTTTGTCTATACTTGTACAACATAATTTGACATCAAGTAGCATGTTCATATTTTTAGTTCTTTGCAAATGAATTGTTTTGTTGGTATTAAGCCAACTCAAACTTAAACTCAGAATACCATAAACACCAATTCAAACTTAAACTCTCACCTCACAAATTCAAACTTAAACTCTCACCTCACACTAACAAATTATTAATTCATTAAGCACACAGAAAAAACACTAGCAATCCAAACTTAAACTCTCACCTCACACTAACAAATGCAACTCTGCCCTAAAGCTACCAAAATATTTTCACATTCATAGCCATCAATTCATTCTTTTTAATCAACTCTGCCCTAAAGAAGAAGAAATTCATACTCAAAACATAAACACCAATTCTACATAAACTAGTTAATTCACAAGAATCAGGAGATAAGAAGAAATTTATCTAATTAAAGAACTGCCAATTCACCAATTCTACATATCACCAATTCACAAAATACACAAATTCATAATAATTTCCCTAATCTTTCGAAATACCAATTCCATCAACAAAATATAAATTCTACATATCACCAATTCACCAATTCGCCAATTCCATCAACATATCACCAATCCTACATTCGAAATACCCATTCTTCCTAAGAAATACTTTCCCTAATCTTCCTTCATTTGATACCCATAAAAAACGCAGTCAAAACAATAGAACATATGACTGCACAAAACCAAACAAATCTTTCATTTCTTCTCTCTCTGTCCTTCGCTTTAATTTTGTTTAGCAGACCAACAAGAAGAACCTTTGCACGAGAATCCAATGGAGGATCGTACCATTCAAAAAAATGACAATCCTTGTAAAATCGGTTACCGTAATTCGAACACCCATAAAATCGCCGACCTGGGTTGTTGTTAGTCCATGCAGTCTTCAATACTGCTTCCTTGCCACACCAACAACAAATAGGGATGTCGTTCTCCCCATCCCCTATAACCTCTCGTTTCAACCTTCTCATTCCTCTGTGATCTCAACCCAGCAAATACTACTCAAAAATTCAATTCAGAACGCAAGCAAAGAAATTAGGGATTCATTTGAGTAAAGGGGATTTTTTATAACGTTATATTTTGGGTTAAACGAGCAAATATTATGTCGTTTTGATTTGGTATTTTAAAACGTGCATTTGCTTACGTGGCGGCCAAATAAGCAAAAAATGCCACATCAGTAACGGCATCCATAATATAACGGCTGGGTGATGATTGATACCCAATGTTAAAAGTTGAGTCATTAAATTGACTCAAATTAAAGATGAGTGAGTAAAATAGGAGAGAGGCAAAAGTTGAGTCATGATTTTTGTATTTTACCCTTTAAATTATTATTTTTACAATAGTTTAATAAAGGGATAAACCTGTATTTTTAGTACCCACCTTTATCCGTTGTTCTATTTTGATACTCTACTTATTTTTTTGGCAAAATAGTACCTAACGTTACGTTTTGTTTTTATTTTGATACTCCGCCATTAAAAAATTAACGAAAGGTTAATTAGGAGAGA
Organism: Hibiscus tridactylites; assembly: GCA_958450335.1. Classification (NCBI taxonomy): domain Eukaryota; kingdom Viridiplantae; phylum Streptophyta; class Magnoliopsida; order Malvales; family Malvaceae; genus Hibiscus; species Hibiscus tridactylites. The sequence goes on along the minus strand of OY288265.1, from coordinate 109,961,421 downwards.
AAAAATCACACGTGGCATGCTACCACGCCATTTTCTCTCTCCTAGTCAGCATGCCATGTGTGCTTTTTTTTTATAATTTTTGTTGACGTGATATGCTGACTAGGAGAGAGAAAATGACATGACAGCATGACACATGTGATTTTCTCTCTCCTAGTTAGCTTTTTGTTAATTTTTTAACGGCGGTGTACCAAAATAGAAACAAAACATAATGTTAAGTACTATTTTACCAAAAAATATAGATAGGGTACCAAAATAAGAAAACGGATAAAGGCGGGGTACTAAAAATATAATTATCCCTTTAATAAATTTAATGACAATTTTGTAACTTTAGAAAGATGTATCATATATACTTATTTCTTTAATATTTAACATCCATGTGGATGAATACAGATATTCCCTGGAATTAAGTTTAATTAAATCCCATGAATACAGTAAATTCATGGGTCTGGTAAATTGCATTACACAGAGTTAATCATATTTATGCAGAGGCTCCCCTTTGGTTTCATCAAGCAAAGCAGCCACTGCACCCACAAAAGCTGCATTCATATACGTTGTGGGCTCGGAATGCGAGTAATCCGATCTCAGGTCGTTGAAATGGTCATTCGAATCAGGGCCTCCGACGATCGCTCCGACGTGTTGATTCGGATTCGGAGCATTAGAACCGAAATAACTCGACATGCCATCGTTACACCCCACCTTGCTCGGGTGATCGTGGATCGAAGGAATGGATGAGCCTCTATGGTGAAGCTGCATGGGATGTTTACTTCCATACCCCACCATGTACGACATTTTCATGGGGTTGTTCCCCAATATGTAATCCACCTGTGATTTCACAAAGGATTTGATTTGGGAGGCGGAGAAATGGACCGAGCCGCATTGAATGCCGTCGATATGAGATGTCGATAACGTTTTCGAGTATACGGACAGCACCATACTCGAGCTTGTAACATATTGCAAATTAGAGCTATCTCTTATATACAACAGACCACCTGAAAATAAGCCGGGAAAATCTATTAGCTTAGTGTAAATGTTCCATAATGATTCGAGATGTGTATGTGTACCAGCAGTTGTTTTGATCTGTAAACTGCTGCTCCCTGGCATCAGTGCACATATAAACGATTCGACATCGGTCTTATATTTCGACAAATCCTTCTTTCCACCGTAGAATTCCTGAACAAAGAACTGTTAACATCGGCCTTTTGTTATGTATACATTGAATTAATATCGGCATATCGCTATACCGTAGCTAGTAACGCCTGAGCTCCGGCAAATTTGTTGTCCCAGCTAAACTCTGATACTGCCTGACTCCATCCTTGGTTGCTCACAACATAGTTTAAGTACTTAACATCTCCACTTGCCTTGTACAGCCAAGCTGCCGACCATAACAACTCATCCTGTCAAAAAATACGAACGAATGAGCTCAAATCGAACCGATTCGAGGAATGATATATACATTCACCTACGTAATTCCTACATGTTTTACCTGATATCCTGAGAAAGAGCAGTAGAAAGGACAAGAATCTTTGTAAGATCCCCTGTACTTGTCTGCAAATTCGAATAACTGTGCAGCCGAGCGATATTGGTTAAACATGCTTATAAGTTAATATAGTTACTTGGGCATAAAGGAACTGATTTAAACCGAGCCTCTTACTGATTTGGATTGGCTTAACAGCTTGGTAGAGTAATTGGAATCAACCCCTTTGAAGACTAATGAAGCAGCGGCAAAGGTGGCGGCAGCGTCGGCTGCTGGCTCGGAGCCGGGTGAATCAGACGTTATTTTATAGAGTGTCCTAGGGGTGTCCATGTCTTCGGGACGCTCCCAACATTGGTGATCAGTGTTCCCATCCCCCACCTGAGTATAAAGTGTGGTGGGCGAAGTATGTGCTCGCAACATAAAATCCGTGCCCCAACGGATGGCGGCGCGGAGGTGGTTAAGCTCACCGGTCGAAGAGATTTCGTGCGGGTACTCAACAGCTGCCCAACTTAACAGAGTCACTGTAAACGCCATAGGCCATACGAACTTCACATTGTCCCCAGCATCATAGTAACCTCCCACCAAATTAACCTGCAACAAAAACCAAATCTTCAAAATTATGTTTCAAGTAACATCATCGATGTACAAAGTATCTCGGTAGCCATACGTTATCCGGTTTGCCGTCGGCGAGCGCAGAATCTCCCCTCCATTTGACTCTCTGGCTGGCCGGCAACTTCCCGGAACGTTGTCCCTCGAAGAACAAGATTGCTTTGCCAAGAGCATCCTTATAGTCATAGGACAAATCCAGATCCTCCAAGGCGAGTTCGCCGTGACTACTAATAGCCAATGCCATGGCTAAGGTGCAACACAAGGCCAGACCCCATACTATTTTACCAGAACCCATTTCTGACTTACAATTGTATTAATTTGCATGGGATTCAATACATGGTCATGCTGATTATTTATAGACGAAAAAACCTTTCATTACCGTTAGAAACGTAGCTAAGATCAAACATTAAAAGAAACAATAGTCTATTAAACTTTTAAATCTAAAAATTAAAAGGGATAAAAAAATTTATTTGATTAGTATTTAAATTAAGAAGAACCTAAAATGCTGTTATAACGAAAATTTTAGGAGGGGTTCAACCCATACATTCCTGCGTCCCTAATCACAATTTGTAATTCGTCGAAGAAATTATAAAAAAAAACATTTTAACATTGATTAGCCGCAGGTACAGAGCCAAGATTGAATAATGGGAGAGACCGGAATATTAAATTTTTAAAAATACAATGACTTTAGTTATTTAAACTCAAAACTCAGAAGACAATACCTAATTAGACAAATATTTAAACTTATAAGGATCAGAGCCAACTATTAGGGAGTATCATGAGCGACTGCTTAGGGTTCTAACCAGCCTTTGGCCCCTAAAAATTAATTATTCTTATTTTCTAATTTTTATTTTTTAGTTTATCAAATGAATAAATTAATCTAACATCAAATTTTTTAACAAAATAATGAAAATAATATTAGATTAATTTTTAAGAAATAGAATTAAATTATGAAAATTTTGTATTTATTGTTCAAAATCAAACTACATATCATACACACAATTTAATTCCTTCAATTTTTTAATAAAATAATAAAAATAATATGTTTGACAAAGTTTGATCATGTTTTTATGGTTTATTAATGAAATATTGAATTAATTATTTAAATTAATAAGATATGTTTCCGCTTTATAGGGGTCAATTTTTCAATTTTTGCTCAGGGCACCGAAAATGTTCGAGACAATTCTGATAAAGACCTAAATTGTTATTAGACTACGAAACTTGAGAACACGAGCCCATACTTCTTTCGCCTCTGTAATTTAGCGGATTAATTAACAAAGAATCCATGCCTTATCTATGCCTTATCTGGTTAATTAACAAAATCAAGATTAGCTGCGTAATGATCTCACTTGTTTCTAAAATTCAAAGTTACATGGATTGTATGTGGGGTGATGACATGGAAGAATGGAAGTGGCGTGAAGTGAAGAAATAGGATGCTGTTGCAAAGTCGATATGCGTTGAGTCACAAGAGTGTTCTAATAATGTGAGTAAGAAAAATACATAGGATTGAGTTTCACCCACTCTTTTCACGTCATTTGCTATCCTCACTCATGCAACCGGCGGGTCGGTTCGTATTTTTGGTCGCCCCAACCCGACCCAAAATTAAAAATTCTAATTTAGTTCAAGTTTATTATATTTTATATTTGAGTTGAACTGGCATTGTAAAAACATAATCGGACTCGATTTGACTCGGTAATTTTAATAAAAATCCTACTAAATTTAACTCGCCCAAAAATTAAATTAAAATTAAATATAATATATATATATATATCGTGTTAAAGCGGGGCGAGAAATTTCTATTCTAAATTTGAATCCAATCCGTGCCGACTCAACTCTTTCCAAAGCTTTTCATGAACTCGAAATTCAAGAAGAAAAAATCAGAACAAAATGAAATGTCAGCGACGGGTCCAAAATTTTTATATAGTGGAGTCAGAATATGTATGGGGTTTGAGGAATTCCCAAGGGCCAAGGCTTTACAATAAGTGTTGTTGACCTCTTATCCCAGAAAATCAAGTGATATCAATTCTTATATTTTCTATAAAAAATTCTATTTTTTTGTACTTTATAATGAGTTTGATAGATATTAATCTAATAGGGATGGAAATCGTCTGCCCCCAAACTATGTCTTCTTTGATGTCCCACCTTAAAAAGTGAGTTTAGGGTTTATGGTTAGGGGTTGTGGTTGTGGTTAGGATTAGGGTTTTGGGAATTAGGGATATGGTGTATTTTTTAGAGTTTAGAATTTAGGATATGAAAATTAGGGTTAAAGTTTAAAATTTAATTTTTAAATTTTTTTAATGTGAGGTATAAAAAAGAGTATAATTAGTAGCAGAGAATTTTTATTAGATGAAATACACCTAAAATAAACTATAAACATCCGCCCATGTGGGGTACGATTTTACCATCCCTACCTCATTCTCTTCTTCCGTCTGATTTCCTTCAATAAACCATAATTCAATGCTTTATTCAACATAAACCATTAGTTATGGGCCTACATACATAGAATGTGTGCTACTAAAAGATTTAGGTACGATTCGAATTCAATTCTACTTAACTTAGGTATAAATCACGATTCTATTTCCAAATTAATGAAAAGAAAGAGTCATGGAAAAGTTTGGTGTTTGTAACACACAAATATGTAAATGGGGTATGAAATCATTGAGTTATCTTTAAAAGAAAGGAAACCGTCCTTTGTTACAATTTTAATGTAAGATGTGAATATTGTTAGGTATGTGTAAAATTTTATTCGACTAAAAAATTAAATTTTTTATTCGATTCGATTCAATTTAATTCTAATCTTAATTTTATAAATTTAACTTAAATTTTTTAAAATAAAATTTGAGTTGTAAAATTAGACTTCGAATAACTCGAAATTTTTAGAAATTAGTAGATCAATTTTCAAATTTAAGTCTCTCAACTTTGTTTGATGTATATCGCATATGGATAAATATATATGTATATTGTATATGGTTATAGAAAGTCGTTTAAATTAGTATCAATTAGTATCATAATATTATAAATATTTACAATTAAATTTGAACAAAAAATCGAATAACTCACATATTTTTACTCAATTCTACTCTACTGAATACTCACAAAATTTCTTTCTCAAAATTATTTACAACAATTTCATAAACCTTGCCTATGATCATATCTGATGGTGTAAGAGAAGTGTTCAATGTCATAAAGAAAATAAAAAATTACGGGTGCAAATGAACATAGCGTTCGATGAACTGTTCATGAACCATTTATATAACGTTCATTTATTAAGCTAAATAAATGAGTATGAATAAAAATTTTATGCACGTTTAATGAATGAACGAATGGGAATAGAGGTGTGTTCGGTTTGTTTACATTCACGAACAAAACTCGTTTATTGGCTCGTTTATTTTGTTCCCATTTTCCTTTTATTTTTTATATTTTAAATATTGGTAAAGGTAGAGACTAAATTGAACACAAATGAACTTTAGACTCCAATATGTGAAGCCTAAGGAGCTTAAGTGTAAAACCGAAATTGATTTTGATATAACACACAAACTTAAGGACCAATTTGCAAAACAATAAATTTTTAAGTACTCTTTAAAGCCTCACAATTGACAAGTGATTTTAAACAAAATAATAATTAAAGACATGTTCTTAAGTCATATATATATTTTTCAAAGGCTTTTTCTATGTTTTCCAAGCATAAGTATGCAAAAACGCCCAGGAGTATCGATACCCACAGCGTATCGATACCCCATTAAGTCACTGTAAAGTTTTTGAGCATACCGTACCGATACGCACTGAAACCGTATCGATACGATATGCATATGGGCAATTGTTTTCATGAACACGTACCGATACGCCTGGTAACCGTATCGATACGCTAAGCATATCTTTGAAAAATTCGGGCATTTAATTATATGACCGTTACTTGTCAGTTGGTTGGTTTCCCATTTTTCAAAAGGTAGTTATATCGTACCGATACGCTTGGTAGGCGTATCGATACACTTTTTATACAAACAAAGTTTGGGATTCCAGTAACTTTGGACCGTATCGATACGGCGTCCGTATCGATACGCCCCTTAAAACCGTACCGATACGCCTTCTATGCGTATCGATACGCACTGTTTTCAGGAACAACGGCTCTTTCCTCTTTGATACAGGTATCGATACGCCCTTCCTGAGTACCGATACGGTAGGATGCAGAGCTGCATTTAATGCGGGAAAAATGTCCACAACGGCTCTATTGATGATCCCAACTACCCAAACAGCTAGAAATCAATGCAAGGGTATAAAAACAAGCTTCATTTGACCAAACAACAACTATTGAACATTCAAGCATCATAAAAGCAAAAATCCAAACCCTTGAGTTATTCAAAGTCATATTCTTGTACCCAACTCTTTGTCTTTCAATTTGTAAAATTGTATTGTGAGTTTGGGGTTGTTCAAATTGTAATTGGGTAGACAAATATCCTTTGAGAGGAAAACATTTGAGTTTACCAAAAATTCCTTCTTTGTATTTGAGTGGATTAAGCTTTGGGTATAAAGCTTAATCGAAATTGTAAGGTTTCCTCCTCATCCAAGAAAAGGGGACGAATTCAATTAGTGAATTGTTTGAAAATCCTTAGTGGGAGCTAAGGTAGTGGATGTAGAGTTCATTTGGAGAACTTGAACCACTATAACCCCTTGTGTCATTTTTATTTTCAATCTTTCTCTTCACCAAAATTTTAATTGCCAATTCACCCCCTCTTGGCCATTTGCAAGTGTTCGATCAACTTAACAATTGATATCAGAGCTACACTCATTGGAAGGATTACAACCCTCTTGAGTCGATTCTTGGAGAGTTTGATCAACAACAAGTCAAGCAATATCATCCACTTCCAACTATGAGTCCCAATCCACCACCAAGCCACCATTCTTCAATGGGGATAACTATCCTTATTGGAAGAATAGGATGAGGCTCTTCATCAAGTCTACCGACTATATGGTGTGGGATGTAGTTGAAGAAGGTCCATACATTCCCATGAGGAGAGATGGAGAAAGGCTCATCCCAAAGATCAAAGCCGAGGTGACCGATGATGAAAGAAGAAGGATGCAAGTGAATGACAAAGCTCTTCATGTCATATTTTGTGCACTTGGTCCGGATATCTACTCCAAGGTGTCTTCAATCAAAAATGCCAAGGAGGTTTGGGATACCCTCGAGACAACATACTAGGGAACTAGTGATGTCAAGGAGACAAAGATTGGGCTACTCAATCTAAGCTATGAGAACTTCAAGATGGATCCCGAAGAAAGTGTCTCCAAGATGTTTGATCGGTTCTCGGTCATTGTCAACAGTTTGAAGGGTTTCGGTGAAATCATTCCCGAAGACAAGCTAGTGAGAAAGTTGTTGTACTCTCTTCCGAAATCATGGGATGGCAAGAGAACGGCCATTATTGAAGCTAGAGATTTGAAGACTCTCAAGCTAGATGCTCTTGTTGGATCTCTACTCACACATGAGATTATGAGGAAGGGAAGAGAACAAGAGAAGAAGATAGTAGAGAAGAAGGAAGTTGAGAAGAAGAAAGTTGGAATCGCACTCAAGGCTTCACAACAAGAAAGCAATTCTAGTGAGGATGAAGATGAGGAGATGGCTATGTTGGCCAAACGCTTTACTCGGTTTATGAAGTCAAATCGTGGAAGAAAATTCATTAGAAAGGGAGACTTCAAGAGTAAAAGCAAGGAAGAGGAGAAGGACCAAATTACTTGCTATGAATGCAAGAAACCGGGTCACATTCGTTTCGAGTGTCCTCAAGTGAAAAAGAAAAGCTTTGGCAAGAAGAACAAGCTCAAAGCACAAATTGCTACTTGGAGTGACGATGAGACTTCCGAGGAAGAGGAGGAAGTGGCCAACCTATGTCTCATGGCCATCGATGATTAACCTAAGGTAAACTCTAACTCATCCAATTTCGATTTTTCTATTGAGGAACTTCAAGATGCTTATGATGAATTGCAAGAAGTGTATGATGAGTTAGTAGGAAAATACAAAGAGTCCATTTTGAAAAACAAGAAAACAATTTCCGATTTAAAAATTCAAAATGAGACATTTTCAAAAACTAACTCCGAATTGGAAAAGAAGGTTTTGTTTTTAGTTAATCTTTCAAATGATCTTAAAACAAAAAATCTTGAACTTGAAAAACTTCTTTCCGATTTTCAAGATTATCACACAAAGGAAGTGGATAATCTTAAAACATCTTTTGCTATTGGGAAAAATAATTTTGAAAAAGGAAAGTATTCTAAATCCCAATATGTAAAAAGAAAACATTTTGTACCTAAACAAAGAAATTTTTATAAGGAAGCTAGAAGTCATAGAGTTAGGAGTGTTTGGGTTTCTAAAGAACTCATTATTTCTAATGATTTGAATGGTATTGCTTCTTGGATTCCTAAGGGAACCAAATTGTTGAAGGCTAACACTCATGGACCCAAAATGATTTGGGTACCAAAAACCAAGGCCTAATTTCTTTGTTTGTAGGGGGAGCATTGCTACAAGGCTAAAGCTTCAAGCAAAAATTCTTGGTACCTTGATAGTGGATGCTCAAGACACATGACCGGTGACAAGAGTAGATTTGTGGAACTAAGGCCTAAGAGTGGTGGAGTAGTAACTTTCGGTGACAACTCCAAAGGCCACATTGAAGGAATATGCTCCATTGGTAATCACTCTTCTATTTTCATTGAAAATGTTTTGTATGTCAACGGTCTTAAACATAATTTGTTGAGCATTAGTCAATTATGTGATAGGGGTTTTAATGTTTTATTTGATAAAAGTGGTTGCAAAATTGTAAACATTAAAACAAATCAAATAATGCTCATAGGACATAGAATAGGCAATATTTACATGGTGCATTTAGATGACATCCATTCATCCCATACATGCTTAGTTGCACATGATGAACATGACTCATGGCTTTGGCATAGAAAATTAGGACATGCTAGCATGAGTGTCTTAGAGAAATTAATTTCCCTTAATCTAGTTAGAGGTTTACCCAAACTTAAATTTTCAAATGATAAAATTTGTGATGCATGTTCAAAGGGTAAACAACATAGAAGCTCTTTTAAATCCATAAATGATGTCTCTACTAGTAGATGTTTACAATTGATTCATATGGATCTCTTTGGGTCAATTAGAACAATGAGCTTGGGTGGAAAATCATATGCTTTTGTACTTGTAGATGACTTCTCTAGGTATACTTGGGTTCTATTCTTAAGAACAAAGGATGAGGCTTTAGAAAAATTCATCACATTTTCAAAAATAACTCAAAATGATCTTGAACTTAAAATTTCTCACATTAGAAGTGATCATGGAACCGAATTTCAAAATCTAGGTTTCGACGAGTTTTTAAATGAAAATGGGATTAGCCACAATTTTTCCGCACCTCGCACTCCTCAACAAAATGGGATAGTTGAGAGGAAAAATCGAACTTTAGAAGAAATGGCTAGAACCATGCTTTGCGAAAATAATTTACCAAAATACTTTTGGGCGGAAGCCACAAATACCGCTTGCTATATCATAAATCGAGTAATGATTAGGCCAATTTTAAAGAAAACACCTTATGAGATTTTAAAATCTAAGAAGCCTAACATTAGCTATTTTCACCCTTTTGGTTGCAAGTGTTTTTTTTTTAATAATGGTAAAGAAAACTTAGGCAAATTTGATGCTAAAAGTGATGAAGCTATTTTCTTAGGGTACTCTTTAAACTCTAAAGCCTATCGTGTATTTAATAAAAGAACTTTAGTTGTTGAAGAGTCAATACATGTTGTTTTCGATGATAACCTCCGTCCGAGGAAGGAATCTTGTGATGATGATGATGATGTAGGAATCATTGATGCCATTGATGGAGGACAAACGTCAAAGGTGGATGAGATTCCAACCAAAGAAGAGGACTCACAAGATCCACCTCTTGAAGCCTTGAAGGACTTGGCTCTTGAGGAAAATGAGGTGTCTTACCCAAGGGAGTTAAACTATGTCAAAGGTGGTGAAATCTTGGGTGATCCATCCAAGGGGGTAACTACTAGATCCTCTCTCAAATTAATGAATCATGTTGCATTTCTTTCATGCATTGAGCCTAAAAATATTAAAGAAGCTTTAAATGATGATTTTTGGATTTTGGCCATGCAAGAGAAATTAAATCAATTTGAGAGAAGTAGAGTTTGGACATTAGTTGAAAGGCCTAATAATCAATCTACTATAGGTACAAAATGGGTTTTTAGGAACAAATTAGATGAAAGTGGTAATATAGTGAGAAACAAGGCTAGGCTTGTTGCTCAAGGCTATACACAAGAAGAGGGAATTGATTTTGATGAGACTTATGCACCCGTAGCTAGGATGGAAGCTATTAGGATGTTACTTGCATTTGCATGTTATCATGATTTCAAGCTTTTTCAAATGGATGTGAAAAGTGCCTTCTTAAATGGTTTTATAAATGAAGAGGTATATGTTGAACAACCACCGGGTTTTGAGGATTTAAAATTTCCAAACCATGTGTTTAAACTTACAAAAGCTCTCTATGGTTTAAAACAAGCTCCTAGAGCTTGGTATGAGAGACTTTCAAATTTCTTAATTGAAAAGGGTTTTGAAAAAGGAAAGGCGGATACAACACTCTTCATAAAAAGATATAACAATGACATCTTAGTAGTTCAAATTTATGTTGATGATATCATTTTTGGCTCTACTAATGAGTGTTATTGTAAGGAGTTTTCTAAGCTAATGCAAGGTGAGTTCGAGATGAGCATGATGGGGGAGCTCTCATTCTTTTTGGGACTCCAAATCAAGCAAAGGAAGGATGGCACCTTCATAAATCAAGCTAAGTACGTGAATGATATGCTCAAGAAGTTTGGCTTGGAGAATGCAAAACCTCAAGCCACTCCTATGAGTTCTTCCATAAAGCTTGACAAAGATGAAGGAGGTAAGTGTGTTGATTCTAAGCTTTATAGATCCATGATAGGTTCTTTGCTTTACCTTACCGCAAGTAGACCAGATATTATGTTTAGTGTTTGCTTGTGTGCTAGGTTTCAAGCTAGTCATAGAGAATCACACTTAGTTGCCATTAAGAGAATTTTTAGATACCTTAGAGACACACCTACTTTAGGCCTTTTGTATCCTAAGGATTCTACCTTTAGCCTTCATGCTTTCTCGGATGCGGATTATGGGAGATGTAAGATAGATAGGAAAAGTACTTCCGGGACATGCCAATTCTTAGGTAGTATGCTCGTATCTTGGTTCTCTAAGAAACAAAATAGTGTAGCCTTATCTACCACCGAAGCGGAGTACATATCCTTAGGGAGTTGTTGTGCTCAAGTCCTTTGGATGAAGCAACAACTCTTAGATTATGGTGTTAAAATAGAAACCATACCCCTTAGGTGTGACAACACTAGTGCTATTTGTCTCACTAAGAATCCCATCCAACACTCTAGAACTAAACACATAGAAATTAGACACCATTTCATTAGAGATCATGTTTTGAAAAATGATGTTGTTATAGAGTTTGTTGACACCTTGAACCAATTAGCGGACATATTTACAAAACCTTTAGATAAAGAGCGATTTTGGACCCTTAGGAGAGAGTTAGGTTTAACTAGCCTTTCTTGACACTTTTTTTTGGTCCCAAAATGTCAAAATTTGCTTGAAATTGATTGTGATTCATGCTTGTGTTAATTTCGTTCTTTTTGCTTCTATGCATGTTGCTAGGGGGAGTACATTCTAAGTCTAGCCATTAAAACTTGTTCATATGACATGTACATGAATTTAGGGACGTTTCAAATTGTTTTTTTTTTACTTAAAACTGTCAAAACTGCAGAAACTGGTAATGGTGTATCGATACCGCTTAGGCGTATCGATACAGGTTGATTTCTGGAAATTTTTGCAAATGAATGCGTATCGATACGACCCCTCGTATCGATACGGTACAAGTCAAGGGAAATAGTCAAAGCCAAGCGTACCGATACGGAGCTACGTATCAATACGGTAGTAAAGTCGAATATAAAATTAGGGTTAATGGGTATCGATACGCGTGTATAGCGTATCGATACGGACTCGACGGAGAGTCTATTTAGGGCTGTATATGTTAAAATACCCTAAAACACAAAACCCTTTTTTCTCTCCACAAACCCTAGCCGCGAAACCCTATATAAACCCCCTCCATACTTCAAATTTCACCATCAATTTTCAAAATTTCTTGAGGGTTTTTATTCTACACATCAAGGCAAACCTTGGGCATCAAATTTTGTGCACTTTCATCCTCTATTTCATCCATTCTAAGATTCAAGGTATAAAACTTCTTTCTTTCTTTCTTTTTATTTTTGTTTGCTTTTAATTGATGTTTCAACTGAATTTTTGTACAAACCTTGTTTGATTATCATGGGTTTCACCTTTTTCACAAAATTTTTCAAAAATTAAATTTTTTTTATTCGAATATAATTTATATTCGATATATTTTTTTTAAACTGTTTTTGTTATATTGCTTTTGTTTTGTGAATATCTTTTTAATTTTAAAAAATTCTTTTTAACAAATTACCTTGAATTATTAGAATTTATTGGATCAAATAGGATGTTAATTGCATACATATTCGAATTTTTTTGATGAATTTTCAGGATTATGGCACCGAAAAAGGGAACTAAGCGTCATCGCTCTTCTTCCAATCCTAACGAGGATGTCGGGGGTAATCCTACACCTAACCTTCCTTATATCATCCAATTAAGTTTTCCCGAACCACTTGATAGAGAACGCTATAAACTTTTTCAAGGAATGAACCTTAGGGAAGAGCGAGTTGTGTCTATTCCTTTTTTAAATTCTGCTCGTTTCAAGTTTCAATACCTACCTTTGATTAAGCAATGGAAATTCTTAACCTTTTTGAATATTCCTCCTATCCTATATAGGAACCTAGTCATTGTGTTCTTTACTAATGTCGTATGTATACATGATGAACCTAGGGACAATGTCATTGCCATTGAATCTTCCATTATGGGCAAACGTTTTCAAATTGATCAAAAAGTTTTATGCAATGTCTTTGGTTTTGAAGATGTTGGTATTGATGATGAACATTCTTTGGGTACGGGTTATTTAGGTCCCGCAAAAGTTTTAAATGCTCATGACCGTATCCTTCATCTTGTTGTTTCTTGGTTTCTTCGTCCATCGGGTGGGAAATATTCAATTGTTCGTCAAATGGATGATTTTTGGCTTAAGTGTTTTAGAGAAGGTAAACGTCCAAATTTGTGTCAAATCATGTTTGCCGACCTTGTCTACTTAGTTCAACACCGTCACACCAAATTAGTCTCATCCTTTTACTACTCTACGACTTTGAGTTGTCTATTTCATTCCCTTGGCATTGATTGTTCACATGATTATCCCGAAACCCTTGGCCTACCTATTGATGAGCGTTCCCTAGCTCGTTCCGGTTATACTTATGTTGATAATGAGTGGGTTCGCGCTCCTCAAGATCCTCCGCCCGTTGATCCGGTCGGTTCCTCTCGTGCTTCTTCGAGTTCTCATCGTGCTCCTCTTGATTCCTCCTCCATGGATACTCTCATGACCTTCCTCAATGAGAAGTTCACCGCGATGGATACTCGTTTCACATCCTTAGAGGATCGCGTCCAAGGCATGGACAAGAAGATAGATACCATGGTCGCTCGCCAAAACTCCATGGACATCTCTCTTACCGCCTTTCATGGTGCTTGGATCAATCACACCCGAAGGAATCAACCCTCTCAAGAAGATGAAGAAGAAGATGACGAGGACGATCATGATGACGAAGGGGACGAGTAGATCATGCATCTCATCTTAGGCCATTTAGTCTTTCACTATTGTTATTGCACTTTTATTTTATTTAGGATTTGAAGTTTATGCCCATTATCTATGTTTTTAGGATTTTAAGAGTTTGGATTGTTATGGTTGCTTTGATCTTTATGCATTCGAACCTTTATGCTTATTTTGAAGTTTATGAATTTGAAATATTTGCTTGCTTTTAGCTTAATGAATTATTGTTGCTATTATCCTTGTATTCTATTTTGATCTAACAAAAAGGGGGAGAAGGATTATAGAGTCAAAAGTCAAAATATTTTTGTGAAAATCTATCTTAAAGTAAGGGGGAGAAAGCTTTTCAAAGTTTCAAAAACTTAAAAATTTATTTATGGTTTTGTTATATCAAAAAGGGGGAAATTGTAAAACCGAAATTGATTTTGATATAACACACAAACTTAAGGACCAATTTGCAAAACAATAAATTTTTAAGTACTCTTTAAAGCCTCACAATTGACAAGTGATTTTAAACAAAATAATAATTAAAGACATGTTCTTAAATCATATATATATTTTTCAAAGGCTTTTTCTATGTTTTCCAAGCATAAGTATGCAAAAACGCCCAGGAGTATCGATACCCACAGCGTATCGATACCCTATTAAGTCACTGTAAAGTTTTTGAGCATACCGTACCGATACGCACTGAAACTGTATCGATACGATATGCATCTGGGCAATTGTTTTCATGAACACGTACCGATACGCCTGGTAACCGTATCGATACGCTAAGCATATCTTTGAAAAATCCGAGCATTTAATTATATGACTGTTACTTGTCAGTTGGTTGGTTTCCCATTTTTCAAAAGGTAGTTATACCGTACCGATACGCTTGGTAGGCGTATCGATACACTTTTTATACAAACAAAGTTTGGGATTCCAATAACTTTGGACCGTATCGATACGGCGTCCGTATCGATACGCCCCTTAAAACCGTACCGATACGCCTTCTATGCGTATCGATACGCACTATTTTCAGGAACAACGGCTCTTTCCTCTTTGATACAGGTATCGATACGCCCTTCCCGAGTACCGATACGGTAGGCTGTAGAGCTGCATTTAATGCGGGAAAAATGTCCACAACGGCTCTATTGATGATCCCAACTACCCAAACGGCTAGAAATCAATGCAAGGGTATAAAAACAAGCTTCATTTTACCAAGCAACAACTATTGAACATTCAAGCATCATAAAAGCAAAAATCCAAACCCTTGAGCTATTCAAAGTCATATTCTTGTACCCAACTCTTTGTCTTTCAATTTGTAAAATTGTATTGTGAGTTTGGGGTTGTTCAAATTGTAATTGGGTAGACAAATATCCTTTGAGAGGAAAACATTTGAGTTTATCAAAAATTCCTTCTTTGTATTTGAGTGGATTAAGCTTTGGGTATAAAGCTTAATCGAAATTGTAAGGTTTCCTCCTCATCCAAGAAAAGGGGACGAATTCAATTAGTGAATTGTTTGAAAATCCTTAGTGGGAGCTAAGGTAGTGGATGTAGAGTTCATTTGGAGAACTTGAACCACTATAACCCCTTGTGTCATTTTTATTTTCAATCTTTCTCTTCACCAAAATTTTAATTGCTAATTCACCCCCCTCTTGGCCATTTGCAAGTGTTCGATCAACTCAACATTAAGGACTAGTGACGTAATTTCACCATTTTAATAAACATATAAACTATTAGCGAACATATAAACGAACACGAACACCTTCAAAAATAAATAAACGAACATAAACACGATATTAAAATTTTAAATGAACACGAACCGAACATAAACACTTTCAAAAATTAAATAAATGAACGCGAACATAACATTGTTCGACAATTAAATTTCTTAATTAATATCAAAAGTTTAATTCTCTTCGACAATTAAGACAGAAGACCTCATTGTTCTATTTCAATTCGAATTTTCTTGGACAATTTTCCCTCGTATCATATAAGAGAATAAAACTTCTCTACAATTCCTATATTTCAATCTCAATTAGATTTATGCAATTTCGTACGAAACTAAAACTTTTGTAAAAAGAATCTAAATAAAATTTGAAAATTTCAAGCTAAAATATTTTTTAGATATACCTGATTGAATTATAAATGTTCAAAAGACAAAAATGCAATTTTATCATACGAACCAATGAAGCTAAGACACCTTGTTACAATGTTTGAATTGAGTCAGATTAGAAATAAGATTTGTTTATTATAAATATTCGATGAATATTTAAATTGTTTTATAAAATAAATGGATGATATTGTTGAACATGTAATTTATAATATATTATTAGAATATTAGATAAGATGGAAAATAAATAAATCACAATAGTTGATAAATATAATATTATTAAAGCAATAAATAATATTAATCTAACAAATTAATTTTTAATATATTAAAACCAAATTCTTCAAGCTTATCATATATGAAATCCTAGAGAAGTCGATCAAAGGTCGTACTTTAATAGCCATTCAAAGTTGTTTCTTTTTTCTTGTAGTTATTCAGTATCGAACAAATTAATTATTTTTATAATGTTATTTTTTATTATTAAATAGTGAAGTATTACATTTTTTATGTCGATGTTTGAACACATTCAAAATAAAGTAAGATGAATATTCTTAACCACTAGACCAATTAATAGATCTCTAACAAATTAATTTTTAATAAACTAAAAGTGACAAAAATATCATCAGACACTTAACCGTTACAACATAACCAAATGCCTTTAAAGAACTTAAGAACTTTTATTTTATGAGAAAACAAAAAATTGAGAGAAACAATAATAAGCTCTTCCCTTGCTAATTCTTGTTCCCCCCAAAATCACTACATAATACTTGAAATCACGAAAATGTTGTGTTATGGCTGTGATAAAACTTTCGATCGAAATTATGTTTTTCATCTTAAAAGATTTGGATTCAAATATTTGTATGTACAAAGTGTGTGTCTATCAAAAGATTAAAAAATATGAATATATATTACCGTATAATCACACTAATTTATTAAAAAAATTATGAAAGGAAAATCAAAATCGAGGTTGACGTACCCCAGTCTCCAAGTAGCCCAACGTGCCCAAAGCAGTAGCAGAGCATAAGAGGGAGTTGGATCTAGGGGTGCTTATCGAGCGAGTCGATCGCGAGTTGGGCAGTGCTCAACTCGTGCTCATTAAAAAATTTTGTTGCTCGACTCGACTAGTTGCCCGTTAAGCTCTTAAAAAAATTGTTGCTCAACTCGACTCGCTGCTCGTTAAGCTCGACTCATTGCTCGTTAAACTCGCTAAAAAATTTACCTTATTTTTAACTAAAAGTAAAATTTAACAATACTATATGGGGCTTAATATTAACATAAATTAACAATCAAGAGAGTGTATAAAGCACTTTCAAAATCTAAATTTCAAACTAACAATCTATAAATGCACCAAACTAGTATATTAAAACCAAAGTAACAATCTAAAAATATTTTAAAAAATTAACGAGCTGCTCGCAAACTTATCGAGTCGAGTTCGAGTTCAAATCGAATCAACCCAAATCAAACATTTACCGAGTTTTGACCAAGTCGAGTTCGAGCACCCCTAACTGGATCATGCCTTGTGTGCTGCGTGCTGGCGGGTTTATCAGGCGGCCCATTTTCTCGTAATCCCTTGCTAATAAGGTTGCCGTCCAATAAAGTATTAACAGCTACCAATTTCAATTTGTTTTGGGCACTGAATCATTGTCCACAATCACAGCAGTCGTGTGCCTAGTAGGGTCCGACAAACCATTATTTCGACATTTTATGATGCTTGGCCTACTCTCTTGTTCCCCTGATTTACCACGATTGAAATCATTTAGAGCCCATATATCCGAAACCGATTTTCGAACCAGATTTGGTGCCCAAGTGAATCGTTTTTTAACCGCTGATGTGATTATAAGATAGTATGTATTCGGATAAAAATCATTTGCCTTTTTTCAGTGCCCTTACTTATGCTCCAACACTAGAAAACATTACAAAATTAAATTCTAAGCCCTAACCCTAAATTTTAAATTCTAAACCCTACACCCTATACTCTAAAAAATACACCATACCCTAAATTCCATAAATCCTAACCATAACTCCTAACCTAAAACCCTAAACCCTAAACTTAATTTTAAGTGTGAGGGCATAAGTAGGGGCACCGAAAAGAGGTAGAGGATTTACATCCATATATATTCATTAATCTTAGCCTTTTTTTGTGCACACGACAAACGAAAAAAAAATCAAACAAGCAAAAACACAAGAGATTTAACGAGCATCAACAGTGTGCTTACGTCCTCGGGGAGCAAAGAGCGGATGTTATCTTTTTATTCAATCGATGGTCCTTATGTTACAAATAACACATCTATTTATAGAACTAAATACATGGTCACCAATAAACCTTATTCAATAAGATCTCCTACTTAAAATAGATTTCTACTCATATAAGTAACCTTACCCGATACAATTATAAAGATACCATATACCGTATATGTGTCATACTTAACACCCTTTAATAAAGTATACATTGTACAGACAAACTGCTTAAACCCGAGTCATCTAATTTAACCATTTGATGGATTCGAAGCAATGTAGCATTCAATCAATTATATCAACAAATTAGTGAGTTCAGTCTTCTCCTATGTTGAATTACAATCTCCCCTTTCACACATTAAGACCTAGCTAACTAGAAAACAATAATCATTCAAGCATTCTTTTTAAATGGATTAGCCCCTCTTTTCCCTTTTTTTTCTCCCAGCCTCAAATTCTATGTTCATAGGCTGTCTGCCATGGAAATTTCATGAGGCCAAAACACCAAACACTTGTCTTTGTTTCCAAGAACTTTGCCGTGTTTCAGACCCAAAAAAAAACAAAAAACGTGTAGACCGGCGCACATAATCTACATTCTAAGCTTCTATTCACATTTATGAACTTGTTTAGCTCCTTTAAAGCATTTTCTAGAAGAAGGAAAAATGAATGAGTGCTCTTTAGTTGTATCCATTAGATAATATAATTATATGTATAAAAACTTAGTGGCTGGGGGAGGGGGTTTATGCTTTTTTATTTCCTTTTTCATGAATAATTAAATGTGCTAAGTTTATTATTTATGCTGGTAGACTTTATCATCAGCAAAAGATGACCCAATGCTAGTAGTGGATCTAAAAATTTAAAATAGGGATCTAAAATAATTTTTTTAAAATAAGTATTTCAAATATTTTTTTTTACTTTTACATGTTGAATTAAAAAGAAAATTAGGAAGAAACTATCACCAACATAAGCGTATTTCCGAAAAGTAAGAATGCAACTGTTCCCTAGGGACTCCATGCATCCGCCAATGCCCAATGCCCACATAACTTTTTTTTATATGTGAGATAAAGAATATTTCTTTCAAAGTGGGTAGGGGATTCGAGTCTTCTGTATGAACTAAAATACAGTTTGGGGATGAATTTATCAGATGAGAAACCCTAACGACATGTTTGATTTATGTAATGTAAGATTATTTTTGAGAATATGGTTTTTGAACTCAGAATGTCACCAACTCACATGTTATCTATTTGGTAGGAATATAAGATTACATTGTTTGGTTGAGGGAATACAAGAATACATAAAAGTAAATTTTATTATATTGTCCTTATGATATATTTTTTTAACAAATTATTAAATTGAAAATATTTACTTGAAAAATCATAAAATTATTTTCATTACACTACTTAAAATTTCAAAATAAATATACTTAACATATTATTAATAAATTAGTATATTAAAAATATGAACTATTTTTTATTAATAATTAAATTCAAATAAAAAATATTTAATTGATAACAACATTAAAATATAAAGTAAATTTACTCCCAAATATTAAAGTACAATTGGAATATTGAGCGCAAACCAAACGTTCTTTAAAAGAAAATTTCTATTACATGCGTGTACATAAAGTTACATATTTTTAATTTTGTATGTATAAAATTATGATGTATTATTATATACATTAATGATATATAATTTCATGCGATATCACACTTTTCTCCTACTTAAGTTTAGAGGGTTTTTTTAACGAGGCCATTTTATCTTTCAAAAAAAAAATCATGTGACATAAGTGAATCACGTTATGACGTATTATTAAAAATGAAATGCATTTATTTTTATGTGTTACTATATGATTCTCTAACCCTCTAACCGTGCATCAGATATAAATCTTGTAAATTAAGATAATATTTTTTGTACATTATGTAAAGATTAAAAATATTTTTTATTATTGAGAGAGAGAAAAACTTTCTTTTTGTAAATTCACTAATTTTTTATATATTTTTATTTAGATCCATGGAAAAAAATGGCATAAGCTAAGCTGTGAATTGAAACAGACTGATTACTGATTAGCTAAGGTCATTACCTTACCTACTCAATATGTCAATTTAGATAACAATGGGTGGACTTTCGTGCCTTATTCTAACGTTGCTATTTGCTAATACCATTATCATCGACGACCGAGCAAAGTCCTACTCAATTATTATCAATAATTCCATTTCAATTCAATCCCAACTCTAACTCTACCAAACTTTTTCACTAAAAAAATCATGTTCATATTAAAACTATGTTTAATATAAGTTTGTTACATTAATAATTACCTAATTGGGTTAGGGTCGCTTATAATTAAGTTAGAATCGAATCAAACTATGTAAAACTTATTTAGTTTTACATTTTTCAGAACTGCTAAATGAAGATAAATGAATTGTTGAGATTAACTCTTTCTCTCTTTTTTCCTGTAAAAATCTTTTCATTTCTTATCGTAAATTTCAGTCGTCTATATATTTTATCCAACCGTCAAAAAATATAAAACTTTAAAAATTTATATTGTGTGAGAGAAGGATGAAAATTATCTGCCCCTTTTCGGTGCCTCTACTTATGCCCCGTGCTTAAAATTAGGTTTAGGGCTAAGGGTTTAGGGTTTTAAATTAGGGTTTATGGTTAGGGTTTAGGGAATTTAGGATAGGATATATTTTTTAGAGTATAGGGTGTAGGGTTTAAGGTTTAAATTTTAAGATTATGACTTAAAATTTAATTTTGTAGTATTTTTTAGTGTTGAAGCATAAGTATCGGCTTCGAAAAGGGGCATATAATTTTTATCTGTGTGAGAATCCTACATCAATATTATTTTTTTACATTACATCATGTTTTGACTATTTATTTATTTGTTTGTTTTGTACCTATAGACAATTTAAAATAATAATGGGGAGACATTCCTAATTCGTAAATATAATCCATATAAGTTAAAAGGGTCTTCTAGAAGTCCATCTTTTTCATTACCATCAACCTCTCTTTACCTCTAACAAAACAAATTATATATCTTTATATAAATAAATAAACAAAAAAGAAAAAGTAAGAACAAACAAACTTGTTTGTTGTTATTTGTTTAGCATAATGTACATGATTTTCGGACACTTGGATTCTTTCATTTATCTTTTTTTAGGAGAGCCACAAAAATTAATCCAAAGTTTTCAAAGTTTTGATTTATACAACTTTTAATATTCTGAGTTTTTATTTATTTATTTTTGTTTGCTGGTGGATGAATGATGAGAATGCATGTCTTACATGTCATTATAATATTATTATATTTTTTATAGGATGAGTCTGCAGTGCTCGACGATCACTACTAACGACGAACACCGATGAACACTATTAATTTAATTGATAAGGATCTAAATGACTCAACGTATAATTATAAATTGTTTAAAAATCGAAAGATAAGTTAATTAAATATATTATTTTATTTTTAATTTTATTTTAAGCACATATCAAAACACCTATATACTTTTAAATTACAAAACCTTAATTTTTGTTCATTTAAACTTCAAGCCACTGCCATGGTTGCCGCCGCCATTGCCTCCTACCGTCGTCGTCATTGCCTCCGTTAATTTCAAGAACAAATAGCACAAATTGAGTAATAGATGTTAGAATTTCTTGGATTAATTCACTGGAAAATCCTAATATCGACCAATGGATGTTTGAATATCTTGATTTAATTCACTACGTATGTCGGGCACAAATTGGATTAATTCACTAGAAACAGCGGCAGAGCAGCGGTAGGACGACGACGGCGGCTTGAATTTCAAATGGACAAACATTAGGGTTTTGTAATTTAGAAGTAGATAGGTAGTTTGATCTATGTTTAAAAGAAAATTAAAAATAAAATAATATATTTTAATTAATTTACCTTTTAATTTTTAAATAATTTATAATTATATGTTGAGTCTTTAGATTTTAGATCTTTATAAATTAAATTAATAATGTTCACCGGTGCTCGCCGTTAGTGGTGCTCATCGGTACTCGTCGAGCGCTGTAGAATTTTTCATTTTTTATAGTCATATGTATTCGACTTATTGAGAAACTAATTTAGATTAAGTATTACATAAATTTATTATGAGAGTAACTCTTCAAACCTATTTAGTTCATTCACAATGTTAGATTTTGAATCTCAATTTTTTCTTAAATATCTAATGTCTCATTCTTGGGACCAACTGTAAATTATTTTTATTATGTTTTTAATAGTATAGATGAACTTATTTGAAATTGAAATTGTTAATTATTTACATGTAACAAAATTTAAACTTGCTAGTTTAAAATTTATCTTTTGAGGGGGAAAAAGTTTGGACATTATATTTATTATCATCATTCATCAACAAATTTCTAAATTTAAAATATTAGTATTAAACTATAAAATCAAAAGAGTTATTATTTGAATGATTAGGATTGATTATTTCATTTTTTTTTTCTCATTTTCTCCTAAAATGAAAATTGTTGGAAGTGAAATGACATTTTTAGTAGCATGGTGGACTTTAATTTGTTAATAAAATTTTAGACAGTTTTTTCTTCCGTTGTCTCATATCTTGTCCCGTTTAACTCAGATACAAATTTTTTTTTTATCGAGACTCCCTTTTCTTTGAAATAATATTTATGTTATTAACTAGTTATCTCTTCTTGTTGTTTTTGGTTCATACTGTTATTAAAACTATTTGCCGAATATGATTGATTGATTGTGAATCGGGATATCGTTTCCCAAGAGTGGAAAGATTTATGTTTGCAATTGCACATTGCCTTGTGGGACAAGTTAATCTAATTTCTTTGGTTTGCTAGGAGGAACAAAATCATCAATAATATTTAATTAAATCGATTTTGTATTGCATCGATTTAATTAAATCAAGCATCTCTATATAATTGCATCATATCTAAACAGTAAACCAATAGTGTGTATATATATATAATTAGTGTTTCGAACCGTTCACTCTTTTGATTTGAACGAATAGTCGTGATCAATTATGATTGGGTTAGGCAGGTTTCTTCTATACTGTACGCAAGTTTTAAATGCTTTTTTATATATATATAATTGATAAATTATTGGAGGATTGATTACTGTTTGGAAATCGTTTTCGTTCTAGAAAACCATACGTTCTACTGATGGAAATATATAGATAATCTGTGCATCAGCAGTACAGAAATTTTATATGTTATGGAGAAACAGAAGTACAACTCTGATAGTTCCATGTAACCGAATAAGGTTGTTTGGACAGAACATCATAGTTCAATCGTTTCGTATAGTGGAGTCAAAATAGAGTATGAGGTCCGAGAATTTACATACAACTACAATACAAATATAGTTGACTTCACACCAACTACAACCCCTTAATCTATATGTGGCTCTGCCACTGTAATTGACCTAGTGACTAAGGATGCTAATATTATCTCATCTTGTATGTATTCGAATTTCGGCATAATAATGTAATACCTTTCTATTTAATAAAAAATGTCAAGCACTAAATTTATTTTTCTATAACTATCTGTATTCAACATATTGATCAAATGATCTGAACCACGTAATGTAAAGATTATTATAGAGACGAATTCTTCAAACCTAATTTGTTCCATTATGACTTTACTTAAAGTACCTTACACCTTATTATGTTAGACTAATTAGTTGTTATAACGATTAAATTTTTTTTATAATCATTAATATCTGAATCGTGTATTACAAAAATGTATTATGAAGACAATTCATTTAATTCTGTTTACTCTATATTTTTAATATTACTTAAAAAATCGAACATTTCAACTCGTTAGATTAATTAGTAGTCGGTAAGTACTAAACTTACTTTTTAACTTTGTACTAATGGTAAAATTTTCCAATTCCCACTTTTTTTTTCTTTGATATACAAATCTTTTATTCCCATCATCAATATCCAGCGTTGAAACTCTTCCAATGAGATTGAAATGGAATTACAAGTATTTGGCTATGGATTTTTTTAAGTAATTGGCTATGGAATTTGAATATATACATAAGTGAATATATATGATAAATGTAATTATATAAATATCATATTTTACTGTATAAAATTAAGAAAATTCTATAGCGCTTGACGAGTTTTGGCGAGCACCACTATTGACGAGCACCGATAAATTAATTTATAAAATTTTAAATATAAAGTATTTTTCTCGATCTAGATTAGTCGGTCAATAGATTGGATACTGGTGGTTAAATTTAAAAAAAAATCTAAATTAAAATATTATTTTGAGTAATGATTTTTTATCAAAATTTAAGTATAAAATACTTCAATGTAAAAGAAAAACAAATCATTTTTTAATCAACACTAATTTCTTCTGATTTTTGCAGATCAAATCAATTACGTTATGAATTTGATTAAAATGTATTAAAAGAAAAGAATGGGAACAAAAAAGAGACTTATTGCCACAAAGTTTCGTTTCCCTGAATAAAGAGAATCAAAACTTTGGGCAGTCAACCTTGTGTCTGACCATATTGCTAAGCCAAGGGATTATGCTCAAAGCAGTTGAAGGTGCCAATTCCGGAGCTTTGGGGACGGTTACTTATGAATTAGGCTATTTGTATCGAGCCTCTCTTTATTATTAAAAAAACAGTTAATCGGTTATCTTAATGAGTGATCTTAATAAAAATAATAACTTTATTTTAAACAAATTTGAATTCGATCTAGAAAATGTATTATAAAAAGATTAAGAAAAAAATATAAAAAAATATTATATTATAATTAATTTAAGACTATTAAAAAATAATTTTTTTAAATAAATAAATACTTTTATTTCATAAATAATAAGGTGAGAACGTTCAACATTGACCTCGTTAAAAATCCTCACCGATCCTAAACGAACAAAATAGAGTGCACAAAATTAATGTCCATAATTGCATTTCAATTAAACCTTCATTTACATTCTTAATGTCCACGTGAGGTTGACTCTTACCATCTCTTCATATTGTCAACCAGTAAAGTTATTTCTCAGTTTTCGCCCTAAATTAAATAAGTTATATATATTTTGGCCCTGCTTTAATGAACACTTTAATTAAAATTAGAGGTTTGAACTATTTTAAAGATTTGACCAATCAAATTCGTTAATTTAAATATTTGTTAAACATAAAATTGTACAATGAATTAGGATCGGATTAAGGAGAATTCTCTTAAATTGAAAAAATTGTTAAGAGGAGTTTTTTTGTTTAGAAGATTTGGCATAAGAGTTATAAAGACTCTTTTATCTTTAAAAAATACAAAAAATCTTAAAATAACCTAAATTAACCCTTAATTGCCATGTGCCCATAGTCAATTTTAAATAATCATTTTCCTTCATAAATACATATATTTCAAATACAGTGATAGGGCGAGTGGTTATTGTTACTCTAGGTTTGTTAGAATTTGTTCGGTCCTTGATTCTGAGCTTTGGGGTGTGTTGGAAGGGCTCAAATATGCTTGGGAGAGAGGTTACCGTCGTGTTATCGTGGAGATAGATAATAAGGAAGTCGTTCGACTTTTAAATATGCCGACTAGGGACGTTGGAGTTTCTTCGCTGATTCACCATATCAAGTTGATGTTGCAAAATGATTAGAATGTTCGGTTCCTTTGTGTGTCGCGTAAAGTAAATAGTGTGGGTGATAGATTAGCAAAATATGGCTTGAACTTAGTAAGTGGGGTGGTTGTTTTTTTGCCAACCTCCGGACTTTGTTTTGGATATTCTTCACTCGGACATTAGTGATGACGTTAGTGGTGTTTGACTTTATATAGGTTACCGGGTGTACTCTTTTTCCTCCAATTTAAGTTAGGGAGGTTTTTTAACGAGGTGCCCGGATAACCAATCTTTTTTTTCAATCAAAATTACTTTATAAATCCTTTAAATATACTTAACAATGTTTTTTTTTTGAAAAGGGGTAAGAGGCCTCGTTAAAACCCCCCCTACATCCTAATGGGGGGAAAAGAGTGCCTCCAATTTATTGAATAAAAACCAAAACAGAGTTCAGTCCCCGGAATGTTACATCCGAGAGTATACAACCATGCGTAAAAATACAACTATTAGCTGGACGAGTCATAATTGACTTGCGTCCGTACAGAGTTGGATTTAAATTCTGTACATGAACCATCCTAAAGTGAAGCAGCTTTCAAGTACCTGAATTCGCTATCAGTAGCTATCCATACTAAGTCATTGGTTCTTGCCATTCCATTAATCGCCAGCCTATGTGCAACACAATTAGCCCCCCTATGTGCAAAACTGATATTCCATCCATACAACGCCTTGGTCATGACGCAATCTGATATTTTATCTTTGAACACCGTGCGGGCAAGCCGACGGGTTGTTTATCCAATTTATGGCCATTTCACAGTCAGATTCGATACATACGGGGACATGTCTAGGCCATTTCATAACTTCTAGAATTCTACAAGCTTCAGAAAGGGCAAATACCTCTGCCCCCGTGGGGTCCGAAACTCCAATTGATTTAGAGAATAGTGCGATGGACTGGCCGTTGTGTAATCGAAGAATGTCACCTATGCTCGAGTCTCCGAAGCTGCCTTTCGTTGAAGCATTTGTATTAAATTTAAGGGCGCCAACAGGGGGGCAATCCACGAGGAGGCCGCTTGTGGTCTTATGTTGAGGTTTTCCAGTGATACGTTTCCCGGATTTGTGAACAAGTCATACATTTGCAATTCGACTCGCGGCCATTTGGCTTTGATCCAATGATAAGTTCTGTTGATAGCCACTTCGAAAGTGTTTGCTGCTGAGAGTTTTGTCATTTTGAAGATGGCTTCATTTCTGCTGCACCATATGGACCACACAATTGCAAAGAAAGCTACATTCCATATTTGTTTCGCCTTGTGCTTGACACTTTGAGACTGCCAAAAACGAGTGAGTGCTTCGAAAGAGTAGGGGAATACAAAGTGGATGTTCCACAACTTCGTCCACTGCTGCCATATTCTCCAAATAACATCACATTGCACAAAAAGATGATTCACAGATTCTTCAGTTTTGTTACAGTAAACACACAGGGGATTGGTAATTGGAATGCCTTTCTTCTGCAGTTCGTCCTTGGTAGGTAGCCTCCCCAGACACGCTCTCCAAACCAGAAGTTCTGCCTTGGGCAGAGCAATATTCATCCATACACCATTCCACAGCGTATCAATATTCGAGGAGATTGATGACGACAAACTGCAGAAGAGAGGCATTCCAATTTCACAGTCTGGGGAGGCTACCTACCAAGGACGAACTGCAGAGAGACACGCTCTCCAAACCAGAAGTTTTGCAACGATGAGCTGGCGGACCAGGGCGATCGGAGCTTCAAAGAGTGGGCGTTCAAGAGCTTTCGGAGAGTCGAGGAGCTGGCGTGCGAAGGAGTTTCAAGGAAAGACCGGCGGCGTCAGAGGCGAGGCGAGAATAGCAGGTGAGCTCAGAAGTGAGGATGGCAAGGCGTTCTCAAACCGAAAGGGCGGCGTTAGACAAAGAAGATTCAGCAACCCGGATACGTCAATTTTTGTTAACCATGTGAACAAGAGTATGCAATGGCTTTCTCTCAAGAGAGCGTTCGAGTCATACGGGAGAATAAAAAAGGTCTACATAGCCTACAACAACCCAGGAAGAAGAAACAGAAGTGACACTTTCGCTTTCATCGAGTTCTCAACCAAAGAGGAAGCTCGGAGGGCAGCCGAAAGGGGAGGCCAACGCATGCTGGAGGGCTACAGCATTGATGTGTTCATGGCCAAACAGAAGGCAAAAAGAGGACGCAGCCCGGTGAACAACACGAAGATTAATGACAACCAAGGCAATCAAACCGCTTGGAACGTCACTGATGGAAGATCTTACAAGGAAGCTTTAGTAGGCAGAGTCGAGCATCCGTATGTGGGTCAAACGAAGAACTACCAAAAATCCGATGTGTATTGCAGTAAACTGGAAAATCCGAAACCCTTGGTGGATTCATACTATTTCACTATCCCAGAAGAGGAGGCGGACTGGATCAAGAGGTGCCTGATAGGGACCGTCAAAGGAATGTATGATGCCAATTTCGTACAGGAGGCACTGTCGTCCGAAGGATTCAAAATAAAAGCCAGTCACATATCAGGCCCTTACGTTCTCATCTCATTTGAAGAAGTTGAACAACTCCCTATTTTCTGGGACCTCAAATCATCTCTAATCAAAAGCTGGTTTGATGACTTTGACACGGTTGAAAAGTTTACGGAGGAGAAGAGGATGAAAGTGTGGGTCAGCATCGAGAATGTTCCGGTCACGGTGTGGAACATAAATGTGTTTCGCTCCATAGTCAGTAGATGGAGCGTTTTTGTAGATTTTGATGACGATGCGAAGTTCAAAAACAGAATGGATCGTGCTAGAATGCTTGTTGGTGTAAGGCATAAAGCTGATATCCCGTCCTCGATCAACGCCTTTATCAATGGCGTCCAATACAGTTTCAAAATTGCAGTTGAAGACTTCGAAGACAACCACTGTTGGATTGATGCAGATGCCATGGCGGTGGAGCAAGGTAGAGAAGAGGAAGAGTCACCGGAGAGGGAGGACGTAGGATGGAACGACAGCTGTCGTATTAATGATCCCCGACATTCTCTTAACGGTATGGCGGCTGACTTGTCGGAGACCAAGGACTGCAGTCCAACAAAAATTGTGGACAATGTTCCCTCAGCAATGATTATGGATAACGTGGGTAGGCAAGGTAGTAAACTGACTCACCCTACTGGGTCGGGTAATCTGGTGGACATACAAGTGGACTTTCGGGCTGAATCCGTATCCAATTCAACCCAATCTTCGGGCCACGGAGCACCAACACTTGATAAAAAGACTGGGCTCTTTTCGGTGAGGCCCAGCTATCGTAGAATCTTTTGTGGTTCCAATCCTTTTCAGAAGACACCTTTGCAGAGGGTAAACCATAAGCCTGCTTCCCAAGTACCGACCCAACAGAATAGCGAGCACTTGTCGGAGGATGAAGCGAGTGCCAACGATGAAGTGGCGGCAACTCTTCGACTGGCGAATACCCTGGGCGTTGAATTTGATGTCAGTGAAGAACGGGTGCTGGGTAAATTTGAGGAATTGGTTGCCAATGCCAATTAATTCCCCCTCTTGTGTGCATGCCCAAGCCGCCGTAATACCTTCAGGTCTGTGAGTGCTTTTTGTCCATTCTTTTAGATGAATCTTTCTTGCATTTCGTGGAATGTCAGGGGTCTTGGCAGACCGGAAAAGTTAAGATCGGTAATCAAAGTGGTTAGAGACAGTAGGGCTACCGTTATTTTAATCCAGGAATCCAAACTTCAAATTTTGCTTCCCAGTGTAAAGAGAAGATTTATTGGGGCTGGAAATTGGGAAATGGAGGTAGCTCCTTCGGTTGGTTCTGCTGGTGGTCTGATTTCGTTATGGAACAAGGACGTCTTTGAGGTGGAAAGATCAATTGTGTTGGATAGAGCTATTGTCCTCATTGGCACGTTACAGTGTATTAAAAAGAAGTGTGGCATCCTAAACGTTTATGCCCCCAACAATCAGGCAGACAGAGTGGCTTTCTTCAAACTCATTTCAGACACAATAGACGCACTGTCGTTACCTATCCTAATAGGGGGACTTCAATGTAGTCCTCTCGGCTGACAAAAAGGTTGGGGCCGATTTCAATGCGGGGGCTAGCTACGTATTCTCATCTTTTATTCATGAGAATGGATTAATTGATATTCCTTTGCTGGGAAGCTGCTTCACCTGGTTTCGTGGAGGGACAAGCGTGGAAGTGAGTAAATTGGACAGGTTTTTACTATCATCCGACTTCATTGCGTGGTTCCCCAACATTACCCAAGAAGCTCTTTCTCGAGGACTCTCGGACCATAAGGCAGTGCTTCTTAAGGAGAGGAGGAATACTGAAAGTAGGAAATCATTCAAGTGGTTTTCGCATTGGGCAGATGATAAGAACTACGCCGAAGTTGTGGAATCGGCCATTAGAAGCTCATCACATTTGAACATGGGTGTGTTGCTGTCGAATATACTTAACAATGTTATATTAAAAAAATTAATTTTCATAATGTAATTAATAACAATATATATCAATTATTATTAACTTATAAACAATTAAAAAGTATTAAAGATAATCACTTAATTTTATCAAACATCAATCAGTTAATAAAAATTAATTAATATAATATATTGTTAGCTATCAACTAATTTAATCAGTTATTAACTATTTGTTAGTTGTCAAACAAAACTTTTGCACCTTTAATATTTTAACAATTCAATTATTAATATAATTTATTTTATTATACATGTAGATTTCTTAATTAATTTGATTTGTTTATCATACTAATTCAAAGTAATGATTTTATTAATATATATTTAATAATTGATTTTTTTAATGAAAAATTCTTAAAATATTAATAAAATATAAAATGGGTAAAAATTCATGTAATTTTACGATAATATAAATGACATGTGCAAGGCCTTGGTCCTTCCGAAATAACAAAATATTCTTTTAAATCCTTTAAAAATTATATAATTATAAATCGATGATAATTCTTTCATACGAAATCCAACATATAAATAAATAAATCTCCTTTGGTCCCTGCAATACAACAAGTCATTTCTTCTTTTTAAATTTCCATTGCATTTCTTCTTGTCGTTTCCATCAGATTCCCACCGCGTTTCCTTTGCCTGCCTTCATATTCAACTTTTTCTGTTTCCTTTTTTTCCCATAAAAAATGAACTAAACCTTAATTCCTATAAATTCAAGTTTAAGCAGGCAAATCAAGTAGTTGTTGGCTCAATGAGAGACGACGGCTCTTTACCGACGCACGAGAGGCGATGGGCATCGGACACCGTTCCCGCCAAAATCACACACAGTTCAACAACTTCGCCGGGGAGCGAGTACATGTCGGCCGAGGAGTTCGTCGAGGTCACCATCGATCTCCAAGACGATGATACCATCATCCTCCGAAGCGTTGAGCCGGCCACCGCCATCCACGTCGATGAAGGTTCCGATACTCCGGCGTCCGCTTCACGATCACCGACGATCAAGCGGAGCTCATCCAATAGATTCAGACAGTTTTCACAAGAACTAAAAGCCGAGGCAGTGGCCAAAGCTAGGCAGTTCTCACAGGAGTTGAAAGCCGAGCTACGGAAGTTCTCATGGGGACACGGTCACACATCTCAGACTATAAACGGATTCGACTCGGCTTTAGCCGCTCGAGCTCTAAGAAAGCAGCGAGCTCAGCTCGACCGGACTCGCTCCGGCGCTTCGAAAGCACTTCGCGGATTAAGGTTTATCAGCAACAATAAAGCCAATGCATGGGAAGAAGTTCAAAACAATTTCAACAAACTCGCAAAAGACGGTTTTCTCTTTCGCTCCGATTTCGCACAATGCATAGGTTATCCATTTCATCATCACATTTCCTTTTCAAATCCATTTTTAAACGCTTCGATTTCAATCAATCTCCTAACTGATTTTCGTAATCGTTTACTGTTCTTTAAGGAATGAAGGATTCGAAGGAATTTGCACTGGAGATGTTCGATGCATTGAGTAGACGAAGGAGATTAAAAGTTGAAAAAATTTGCAGAGATGAACTCTATGAATATTGGTCTCAAATCACCGATCAAAGCTTTGATTCTCGCCTCCAGATCTTCTTCGACATGTACGCATTATCAAACTATTCTATAATTAGTAATACTAATTTTTAATTAATTTCTTTTAATTATTCCATTTTAAAATTAAAATTTCAAACTCATTTTCTTTTCTAATCTCATATTATATGATTGATATGTGTATTATGTTTCAGGGTGGACAAGAACGATGATGGTAGAATCACTGAAGCTGAAGTAAAAGAGGTAATAATAATAATAATAACAACAACAATAATAACAATAATAATAATAATAATCTAAATTTTTAATGAAATTGGATTAGGCAGCCACTTCAAACTAATTTTTCATAACATTTCCCCTTCCACTAAAATTACTATTATTTTTCTTCAAAATGAAAATTGAAAGGTCGCCCTTTCATCTTCATAGGGAAATAATTTAATGCTTACAGGAAAAAAAAAAGCTTGTTAACAGGGTGTCATTTGGTTTATTATAATCAACGTTAGGCAGGTGTTGAATGACCTTAAATCGCAAGAAACTCTTACACTAACTACTACCATATTAATTAATTCAAATTAAAGAAATTAGAAAAAAAAATATACGATTTCAATCGATAATTAAATTGATTCTTTTATATTCAATGTTTGGCCTCTATTATTTTCTCCCGAATTTTGGTCATTTTACTAATAAAATCTTAGTGGGGTTGGTGGGGGCATTTTGGTCTATATAGAATTAATTTTATTCTCCTCCTGATTATACAGATTGTCATGCTAAGTGCTTCAGCAAACAAGCTATCGAGATTGAAGGAGCAGGCGGAAGAATATGCAGCTTTGATCATGGAAGAGTTGGACCCAGAAAGACTTGGATATATTGAGGTGGGTCCATTATTTATATGAAGTTTCCATGATCAACTCCTTATATGCTTTATGCATTTTTTTACCTCTTAATATTATTTAATATCCAAGGGTGTTAAGATTAAGGATGTTCTAGAATTCGACCAAAAAAAAGGGTGTTCCATAATTTAATATTTCGAGTTGAAGAAATTATAATTTACAGTGAGATTTCATTTTCAGATTAGGTTTCGAACTAATAAATTAGTTTCGGTAAGATGTCCAGTTGAGCAGCATTGACAATATGATTAAGAAAATTTGAAATTAGTAGATAGGATTTGCTCTTCCAAAGTCTATTGGTAGGCGAAAAATGATCAAAGCTTCCAACAATCGGGTTCTGGTTTTGTTCAACCGTGACTAAGAATGAATGATCAAGCCTTTACTAGAGACAGCTCAACTTAACTTATGTTGGTAAACAGTAATTACATTTGAGGTCGTTGAACCGTTTTTAGTTAACTTTAGCTCCATAGGAACAAAAGGAAATTGGATTTGCATGATTATCCATATGATAATTAAGACTTTATAGTATTATAATCAACTAGGCAGGTCACTATCGGGCAATGACATATTGGCTTGAATTTGATTTATTTTTCTTTATTTCATATCTTGTAAAATTGATTTTTTTTTCTTTTGTTTTACTCGTCAAAGTTGTTGAGATTAAGTATTGAGCAAAGGGTATTGGTCCTTGATATTTAAAGGGGTTCTTACCAACTCCACCCCATGATTGACCGTTTTGAACTCAGTGGTCCTGCTAAATGGCAGACCTGACATTTGGGTTCCCATGTGAGTTTTGCATTCTGGTTATTCCCTTCTCCAAAACGCGTCCTCTTCACTCATTCACGCATGCAACCGTCCTCCATTCTGCATCACTCATAGTGTAGCGAGTTGACAGAATCAAAGATAATTTTGTCCTTTTTCATGAGTCATGACTAGAAACTTTCCTTATCATTTAATATTTTCTTTGCCATAACATTATGATTTGGTGGATGATGATGACTAATGAAAATGATGCAGCTATGGCAACTGGAGACACTTCTCTTGCAAAAGGACACGTATCTGAGTTACAGTCAAGCCCTAAGCTACACAAGCCAGGCACTTAGCCAAAACTTACAAGGATTAAGAAAAAGAAGCAGAATCGGAAGAATGAGCAATAAACTTGTGTACTATTTAGAAGGAAATTGGAAGAAAATATGGGTCGTATCATTGTGGACCATGATTATGATAGGACTCTTTACTTGGAAGTTCTTTCAGTACAAACAGAAGAGTGCTTTTAAAGTTATGGGTTATTGTCTCCTCACAGCCAAAGGAGCAGCTGAGACCCTGAAGTTTAACATGGCTCTTATCCTCATGCCCGTGTGCAGAAACACCATTACTTGGCTCAGGTCCACAAAGCTGGGTCTAGTCGTGCCTTTTGACGACAACATCAAATTTCACACGGTATGTAGTTTACCAACTCCTTATTTTCTCTTTAGTAATACATCTTTAGCTTATCTTTCACGTTTATCGTCTGGGTCCCGGATAAGTTGAAGATAGAAGTCAACATGATGGATTGATTTAAGCCATCAATTACATTAATAGGTCTTTACGTGATAATATCGCTTTGAACTTAAAACAGTGACGATATGACTATTTGTTGGGGTAGGGGCAGTGGACTTTGCACGTTCACGCAGCACAAGTTGACATCTAAACAGCTTTCATTTTAATGGTTGAAGACACCAGGATTCCATACATGAAACTAAAAAACTTGGGGTTTTAATATTGTTTTCAAATTTTGGGGCGGTGGCATACACAGAAGAAAATTTTTGTTTTTTTTTTACAATAATTTGTTGGAATTTGTTTTTTTTTATCAATTTTCTAAGTCAAGTAAATATACCCAGATGTTCGGTTTGGCCCAATGAATATAAGGCTGGCAAAGTTAGCTAGTGGATATAGGGGCCAATTCAAACATTTGCAAATAAGGCCCAAAACAAAGCAAAAATTGATGCATTTCATAATAACGTTGAAGTTTGATAGTTGTCCATTCCCATACAATTAGATCATTTTTGACGCTCTCCTCATCATATGCAGACAATAGCTGCAGCGATTGTAATTGGAGTCATTCTCCATGTCGGTAACCATCTCGCCTGTGATTTTCCGAGGCTTATCGATTCTTCTAATGATAAGTATAAAAAGTATCTAAGCCATGACTTTGGAAGTCATAAGCCAACGTACTTAGACCTGGTAAAAGGGACTGAAGGAGTGACTGGAATTCTAATGGTTATCTTCATGGCCATTGCATTTACACTGGCAACAAGATGGTTTCGGCGGAACCTGATTAAACTTCCCAAGCCCTTTGATAGAATCACTGGCTTCAATGCCTTCTGGTACTCACATCACCTGTTTGTCATTGTCTACGTCTTGCTCATCATCCATGGCGAATTCCTTTATCTCGTGCACATATGGTATCGTAAGACGGTATATATTTAAACCTTCTCCTCTCAAGTATTTGCAGAAATTCTAACAGCAGGATTTTATTTTATTTTATTTAAGTATCTATAACTGTAGTTTCAGCCTTAAGGTTAAGGTATGGAATTTCATGTTGCAGACTTGGATGTACCTAGCTGTTCCAGTTTTGCTATATGCTGGAGAAAGGACCCTGAGATTTTTTCGTTCTGGTTCCTATACCGTCCGACTTTTGAAGGTAAGCATAACTCTGTCACTTTATAAACAAGAAGTTCCGTAAGTAATTAGAATTTGCTCAAAGAATTTTCAAGTGAAGCTGGTCAGTTCACAAGATTAGCTTCTCTGTTATCCATTTCCCATAAACCCTGAATTTAGGTCTGAATGAGGATGCTGTGTATTTTGATTCTTTGATTAGCCATCTTCTTGTAACTTTGCATTCTCTATATACAGGTTGCAATTTATCCGGGAGGTGTTCTCACATTACAAATGTCTAAGCCGCCTCAATTTCGGTACAAGAGCGGACAGTACATGTTTGTCCAATGCCCTGCTGTCTCTCCATTTGAATGGTAAGTAAAAAATATAAAAGCATATATAATGTTTTACAATGATTTCAGCTGTTTCGCTTTTGCTACTAAATTGTTTTCAGAATTCCAGAACAATATTCTGGATGTAAGTACATAATAGAAGAAAATGAAATTGGACTCAGACCAATTCGATTTGCTGTCCACAATAGCCTTTTAAGATGAATGGAAACTGGTTAATATATTTGATTGTTTTGTAAGAATGAGAAGTTTTCTGTAGTTTCACAATTTCCTTTTGTGAACCAGGCATCCTTTTTCCATCACCTCTGCTCCTGGTGATGACTACCTTAGTGTACATATCCGTCAGCTAGGCGACTGGACCCAAGAGCTCAAACGGTTGTTCTCAGAGGTTTGTGAACCTCCTGTAGCTGGGAAAAGTGGGCTTCTCAGGGCTGATGAGACAACTAAGAAAAGGTAACATCTATTTGGCTTCAATTAATACATTCAACATTCTCTTTTCTATAAGCATTTAGAGTCTGTAGGAATACTTTGTAATTTTATAACCCATGATATTCTTATCCGAAGAACAGTTTGCCAAAGCTATTAATCGATGGACCGTATGGTGCACCGGCACAAGACTATAGGAAGTATGATGTCCTGTTGCTTGTGGGTCTTGGAATTGGTGCAACACCATTCATCAGCATCCTAAAAGATCTACTTAACAACATTGTCAAAATGGAGGAGCAGGCAGTAAGTAACTTGTGCCAAGTTAAACGAATCTGTTATTCTTGGTCTTATGTTATAAGATTCACAATGAAGATCATTTTCATTTTCAGGATTTGGTCTCAGATACCAGTAGGACATCGGACTTAAGTGTCGAGAGCAACGATTCAACCGCCCCAAACAAAGTTTCACGGAAGAAGACTCTTAAGACGACCAATGCTTACTTTTATTGGGTAACCAGGGAGCAAGGTTCATTTGATTGGTTCAAAGGGGTCATGAATGAAGTTGCAGAACTTGATCAAAGGGTAAATGGTCTAATCATTGAAATGCCTTGACTCTTCAATTCGTGTTACTAACTTGTCCATTTGGACAACAGGGTGTCATTGAAATGCACAACTATTTGACAAGCGTGTACGAGGAAGGCGATGCGCGCTCCGCTCTCATCACAATGGTCCAAGCACTAAATCATGCCAAAAACGGAGTTGACATCGTTTCAGGCACCAGTGTAAGACCCTTTTCCGTCTCTCATTTTCATTCTCGCAGCATATAATTATTGTCACGAGGTCATTACCCTTTGAAACGATCAGGTGAGGACCCATTTTGCAAGGCCTAAATGGAAGAAAGTTCTGTCTAAACTAAGTTCCAAGCATTGCAACGCAAGGATAGGTGAGTGGCTGATCAAATTCTACTTAAGCAAATGAAAATGACAGTCTTCTGTTCTGTGTATTCTAATACTATGGTGTGCGGTGGAGCAGGGGTGTTTTACTGCGGGGCACCGGTTTTGGCAAAAGAGCTGAGCAAACTGTGCCACGAGTTGAACCAGAAAGGTTCGACTAAATTTGAATTCCACAAGGAGCATTTCTAGGAGAAGAATACTAGAGGGGAGTAAATACCCAGCCAGCCAGCCAGCCCTAACTCCTTTCTTTACCTAGACGACAAGTATAAGAAATTTTTGCAATTATAATAAGCCCAGAAAAAAAAGGAGTCACTGTACAGCCATAGGTCTCTTTACAAGTAATTACATTTCAATTCTATATAGGTGGAGAGGTTGATTTTAGACTCGAGAGGCTGTGCAGGGCTATCCCGACATGAGTTATATATATATAGGTGGGATTGGAAGAGGGATAGGGGTTTTTTTTCTCTCTTTATTTTTATAATTTTCATGTAAAGAATGAAGGAGATAATGACGATGATAATTCAATAACAGTGTTTAATAAAAGGGTAAACTACATAAATGACCATCATACTATTGGAAAAGTCACGATTTGATCACCTTATTTTTTTTTTGAAGCAATTAAACCATCATACTATTAAATTGGATGTAATTTGACCACTACCCGTTAGAGGTTAACGGAAGAGTGATGCGGCAGTTAAAAAAAATAAAGGTATAATTACACATTTGGTTCTTAACTAGGTGGTGACTAAATTATGACTAAATTAAAAGAATGTGTAAATAGTAAGGACCAAATGTGTAATTATACCCTTATTTTTTAAACTGCCATGTCACTCTTCTGTTAACCTGTAACGGTTGGTGGTCAAATTGCATCCAATTTAATAGTATGATGTTTTAATTGCTTCGAAAAAAATAAAGTGGTCAAATCGTGACTTTTCTAATTGTATGATGGTCATGTATCTAATTTACCCTTAATGAAAAGATTGATGCATAATCGACGTGCATCACAACGTGAAACTAATACACATAGATATTGATACTTTTTTTCCTCATTTTTATTGTATATGCCGATAGTAGTATTATATTTGTATAATGCTTAATACGTCATTGTTGTTTTAAGTTTTATTCAAATATAACTATTATTTATAATGTTCATCGTAAGAGAGTTCAGTTGCTTCGTGGACGTGTATTATCAAAAAAATAAATATGTATAGACATATAGTATTTTGTATTTAAAAAATATCATTTTATTTATTTATCCACTCAGCTGAAAATGGAAAATCTCGAATTAAAACTATGGGGGAAATCTTTTAAAATCATTAACAAAAAGAAGAAGAAAAAAGCTAAATTTTAAGGGAAAATGCAAAACCACACGTGAAATGGAAGGAAATCTTCTATTCTTTTTCGTTGTCTCTACTTATGCACTCGCACTTAAAATTAAGTTTAGGGTTTATGATTTAAGGTTTTAGGTTAGGGGTTATAGTTAGGATTTAGGAAATTTAGTGTAGGGTGTATTTTTTAGGGTATAGGGTGTAGGGTTTATGATTTAGAATTTAAGGTTAGAGCTTGAAATTTAATTTTATTGTGTTTTTTAGTGTTGAGACATAGATAGAGACACCGAAAAGAGAGAAGATTTTTATCCAATACGTTTTTGCTAAATCAAGTAAAATATTTGATGTTTTTTTATATATAAATACAGAGTAAAATATTTGATGTTGTCAACAAGGCGTGTGGCGTACAATAAAAACATGTCCTGTCAATCACACATAGAATGTGTTTTTATTGTATGTGTTACGTCTTCCGGTTAGATGTGTAAATAAACATAATGTTTTAAACGTTTGATGAATTATTCGTGAATCATTCTTATAATATTTTTTTATATTTGTTTATTAAGTTAAATAAATGAGTATGAACAAATTTTTTTGTGTGCTTAATAAACAAACAAAAACATAAGTATGTTTAATTCGTTTATGTTCATGAAAAAACTCATTTATAACTCGTTGATTTTTTAATGATATTTTCTTATAAAATTATTAAATAATACTTCCCTCTATTTTTATATTTGAATTTTAACTCATTAATTTATGAAACATATATATTATATATGCAATCATTATAGATAATTTGACAAAAACAAATTATGAGCAGTGTGCTTTAAATGTATTACTCGATCGAAACAAACAATAACATAAAAAACGAACATGTTTACGAACGTTA
This sequence comes from Hibiscus tridactylites, assembly GCA_958450335.1. Lineage (NCBI taxonomy): Eukaryota > Viridiplantae > Streptophyta > Magnoliopsida > Malvales > Malvaceae > Hibiscus > Hibiscus tridactylites. The sequence continues at coordinate 109,922,202 of OY288265.1, read as the reverse complement.
AACGGATATATTCGTTAACGCTAAACGAATCAAGCACTAACATATCAAATAATAAACAAATCGAATTTAAAAATAATATTAAATTTTTAAACAAACACAAACTGAAAGTAAACAATTCAAAAATAAACAAATTAATTTGAAAACAATCTTATTCGTTTAAATCCGATTATTTACATCACTACTTTCGGTGAATGAGTGCATTTCAATAATTAATTGGTTTTAACTTTTAAATGCCAAATTGAATATTTTTTTCATGCGAAACTTACATAGCTATAAAGAGAATTAAATTCCTAAAAGTAGATTACACGACTCGTGAAAGAGTGCTTGCAAGGGTTGAAAAGTGTTATGGCTACACTTTTCCTTTTCTTTAAATCTTTTCTATTATATATACTTTCGCTCGTTATATGCCGTTGGATTCAAAACAACAATATGTTAATATTTAATTTTTAAATCAAGGCTTTATATTACAAATTGGAGAATATATTTTAAAATCTTCAGTTAATTACTAATCCTTTTAGGAGAAGATATATAATTTATATCCAATTTCATATTTTAATAAATAATTGTATAAAATAAGACATATTAATTATTAATCACTTAAAAAGTTTTGATATCTACATCAAGGAAACTTAAAAAGAAAATTGTGTGATTAAGGAGGCTTTTATGGTAGTGGACACGTTTTGACAACACAAAAGTTTGCTACTCGGTAATGCTTTAATCTATCTTTTTATTCCTTTCCAACAAACAAACCCATTAGCAAAACTGTAAATGTAAATTTTTTCAAATTCTTCTATTATTAGTCCCAACATTATATGCGAAACTTGAAATATTACGATCTGTATCCGATCCAAAAAATCTATAATCGAATTGAATATTCGATTTAGAAATAAAAATTGAATATACAAATTTTCAGATCGGGTCAACAAATAATCGAATCGGATATTTTTAAACACCCCTACATAATATGTAGTTGGAGAATGGCATTAAGGTTTTAGTCTTACAAGAAAACAAATCTTCTCTAGTTGCATAACTTTTTGATTGGGGGGATAGCACTATCCCTTTGTGTAACCTATTGTTAAACAAATTTTGCTATTCACTCATCAGATTAATTATAAATAAAGTTTATAATACGTACACATTCTATATCATACTTTATAATAACAATACACAATATACAAATGTGTTCATGATTGAAGATTTTTAGCCTAGCATAGAAAATAAAAGTTGATACAAAAACTAAATTTACGACTTATTCATGATATATAAAACTAACGATATAATATAATTTTTTAGTTAAAAACAATGATAATCATAATTACAATTACGTATCAAAACATCGACAATAGGAACTCAAAGAGTGATTACAGTGGTAAAAGATGGTGTATTCCACTTATATATAACTTATTCAAATTTAAAATTAGACACAGATACTGCTTCAGACTCGAATAAAATTAAAAAAAAAAGTGTATATCGACAATAAAAAATAGTCGATTGTTATGACAAGTTACAAATATACGACCAAGTAAAATACTTACTCGTCCAAAACACAAGCGTAAACTTTTAAAAAGTTCCTGAAAAAGGCCGTCGCTAATCCTAGACTGAGTCAACGCGGTTGTTCGAGAACCCTAACCCTGAATTTCACATATATAAATACACCATCATCATGTTCATGGCTCGTACGGAAACTTACAGGAGCAGAAAACCAGTTCTAAATCTTCGGTTCTTGATTATAAAAAAGACAACTTTTTAACGATCTCAAGATTCCCAACCCTTCTAGAAAAAAAAACATGCACCCAGATCACCAGGCCGCGCCACTGGCACCGGAGCAAGATTATCCGAGAAGCGACGTCGAGTTCGGGGGGATGAAACCCAAAGCTTCACGCCGGGAAGAAAAAAGCAGTAAATTTCTTGTTTACGTTCTGGTAATCCTGGTCATCCAAGGAACCGTTCTCTTGGTTTTCGGCAGCATCTTTTTACGCGCCAGAACCCCCGGTTTCGAGCTCGGATCGGTCAGGGTTCGGAATCTCAAGTACACGACTAATTCATCGTCTCCGTCGTTCAACTTCACACTGTTAACGTCGGTCGCCGTAAAGAACGCCAATTTCGGAGACTTCCGGTTCGACAACACGACAGGGACTGTCTGGTGCGGTCCAGTAATCGTCGGAGAGTTTAAACTACCCACCGGGAGAGCTCCGGCTAGGGAAACGGAGAGATTAAACGTTTCAGTTGACGTGAGCTCGCTTCGGGTACCCAATACCACGGGCTTGAGCAGTAATATAAGTTCTGGGGTTTTAGAGCTGAGCAGCCATGTTAGATTGAGCGGAAAGCTGAATATCATGAACATTATGAAGAGAAGAAGACAGCCGCAGTTGAACTGTTTCATGAAACTCAATTTCACAGGGGGCTCCGTACATGATTTAAGATGCGATTAAGGACAGAACATATTTTTGTAAAGAAAGACAGATTGTTTAAATTACTAATCATTTGTTTGATTAGCAATAATATTAGTGTTTGTGTTATGAATGGCGGCTGTTTCATGTGTTGGTCGGAGTGAGTCAACTCGGTAAATGGAGACGAAGTTCAATGGCGTGAGGAGACAGTAAATGGGGGCGGCTAAAGTCGTGACCTTTGATTTGATATTATATTGGGAAGACTTTGTAACCTCCATAACCATTCATGTTGCTTTCACCATTAATATATAGAGTGCCTGTTCGAGATAAGCTTTATTGTTTACATTTCAACCATTGGTCGACAGACACCCGAAACTTCCTTTTGTGGAGCCAAGTTTACAAATTCCAATGTATCCAAAGAGGATATCCTCTACCCTTTTCGTTGCCCCTATATATGCTTTTACATTTAAAATTAATTTTAAGGCTTAAGGTTTTAGGTTAGAGATTGTGGTTAGGGTTTAAAGAATTTAAGGCATGGTGTATTTTAAGGGTATATGGTGTAGGGTTTAGGATTTAGAATTTAGGGTTAGAGCTTAGAATTTAATTTTATTGTGTTTTTTAGTGTTGAGCATATTGGGAGCACCGAAAAGGATCAAACGAATTTTAATATTTTATCCATCTAAGGATTAAAAAGACCATTTTCGGTGCCTCTTTATGTGTCTTATATTAAAAATTAGATTTAGAGTGCATGATTAAAGTTTAAGGTTAAGTTTAGGGTCAATAAATTAGAAATATGGTATATTTTTAGGGTTTAAAGATTATAGTTTATGATTTAAAACTTAGAGTTAGAGTTTAGAATTTAATATTTTAGTATTAAGGCATAGAAAAAGCTGTATCGAAAAGAGTACGAAGATTTTTGATTGTATACCAAGAATGAGATGGGAATAAGAGAAGAATGAAATTATGGACTTTATTAGCTTCATGTAAAAGGTAAAAGTCCTTGTGTTTAGACTTAACCCACCAATTCCTTTTCCTTAACATTTGAGATGTCATATCATATTTCTTAGGCTAAATTAACTATTTGGTACCCTATTTATTTTTGTATTTCTCTTAATATTATCAAATTATTATTTTTGGAAAATTATACTTATCGCTATATTTTGTTTTTATTTCGGTGTCTTTCCACTAAAAAATTAACGATGAAGCTTACTTAGTATTTTTAAATTTTCTCTCTCATGATTTGGAGGTGACACCTTGGCTTGCCGTTAATATTTCAACGGTAGAGTACTAAAACATAACATAACATTAGATATTATTTTGCTAAAAAATAATTAAATAACCAAAATAAATTTTATAAAAAAAAAAAACTGGATTACTAAATATATAGTTTATCATATTTCTTAAGTGACCGAAGTCTATCATTATCTCCTCCATTATAAATATGTTATGGATTGAAGTTTAATTTTTGATCGGAAATGTAAATAACAAAGTGTTTTTGAGAGAAAAAAGGTCTTTTTGAGATGAAAGTATTATTAAACACTTAAATTAGATAATAAGTGAACAAATTCTATCATTATCTCCTCCATTATTCTACTAGCTTTTAAATTCAAATATAAAAGCAAAAAAAAAAAATTTACACAACATTTATTATTGGCTTTTTAAAAATAATGTTAAACACTTAAATTAACATATCATACTTTTCTATATATTTTAATTTGATCAATTTCTTTTTAAAAATTTAATTTGATCAATTTCAATCCATGTACTTTTAAAGTTTTAAAATTTTAGTCCTGATCCAAATAGCAAAAAATAACATATATAAATTTCAGGGACATAAAATAATCAAACATGAAAATTGAACTAATTTTACAATTTATGCATAATACATAGATTAGTAACATAAATTAACTTCTCTTAATAAAATCATACTTTTTTGTTGATAAAAAATTAGCATAAATTAACTTAAAAAATTTCACGGCTAATGTTTACTATAGATTTAAAATTTTAAAAGCACTTGAACTAAAACCAAAGAATCAGAATACAAAAACTAAATTCATAACTTAAACATATTACAATAATTAATAGAATAATCTAACCTACTTACATTGTCATTTTCTATTAATTTAATTGAATTACTCAAAATTAAATTAATCGATTTTTTTAATATTATTGAATCATAATTTGTTTGAAAATTAGTAATTGAATCAAACAAAGTTTGGTTAATTTAGTCGATTTTTGAATTAATAGAAATTTGTTATAAGTTTTTGGGTTTGTGTTTTTTCATTAGTTAGATTAGATTAATTTGAGTATTCTTTTTCGTTTGAGTTAAAAAATGGTTAGGTTTTAAAATCTAAGTGGATCTTGGGTTAAAAATTAGTTAAATCTCGAGTCGAATTAACTTTTTTCGAACTAAACTAATTTGTTCCGAACCGAATTAGTTAATAACATATTTTCAATTAAGATATTGAATGTTTAATTTTTTGTTTAACTAATTGGACTCAAACTGAATCAACTGATAATCGAATTTAAAAAAATATTTAATCATTAATGGGTTAAACACCTAATTAACTAACCGATTAATCAAATTAATTTTTTGTTCGATCAATTAATTTAATTTTAACTGAACAATAAACATTCATGCAGGAAGAAAAAAAACATGACAATCTCTTATGTCTCACTCGAGAATAAAAATCTCCTGCCCTAACCATGCCTCCTTATATGCCCTAAATCCTAAACTCTAATTTTCATATCCTAAACCATAAGTCCTAACCTTAATTTTCATATCCTAAACCCTAAACCCTAAAAAATACACCTTACCCCTAATTCCATACACCCTAACCTTAAGCCTCAACGCTAAACCCTAAACCTGTTGTTTTAAAGTGGAGGTACCAATTAAGGTGTAGACAATTTCCATCCCTCAGTCGATAAGAAAGATTAAACGAAAATGTGAAAATTTGAGAACTTAAAAAAGTAACCAGTAGATTGTGAACTTCACTCAATTAGCTTACCATAGCATGTGACTTGTTATTCACGTTAGAATTCCTTAGCCAACAGGTCAAAGGCAGAGTAGACTACACTAATCTGAAATGGAGACGTATGAACTGGGAAGCCTGCCAACGCGTTTCAAGTTGAACCCTGAATATACGATACGATACAGCAACAACACAATTCAATACGAATCTCAATCATGCCTAATTTCCTCACAATTTCTGTAAACCCCATTTCCCAAGTATCTATCTATATATATATATTGCCAAGCACCCAAAGTCACAATGCCAATGGCTGAGCAACAGCAGGTCAAGCCCTTCGCCCCGGTCGCCTTCGGAGCTCGCAGCAGCGACAGCGATGAAGCCGAACCGCAGCCGAAAAACAGAACATATATCCTGTGCATCGGCTGTATCGCCGCACTCTTTTTAGTCCTTGCCGTCACAGTTCTAACCCTGAGTTTCACTGTTTTTCACATACAGGATCCCATGATCAGGCTGAATTCTATGACAATAGAAAGCCTGGAGATTTCAAGCAATGGGATTCTAAGGACTGATGCGAACGTACAACTTTTAGTTGATGTTTCAATTAAGAACCCCAACGCGGCGAGCTTCGAATTCGATAACGGGACGGTGGTGGTTTACTACGGTGGCAGGGTGGTGGGGGAGGGCAGCCATTTCGAAGGGAAGGCTAAGGCCAGGCGTACGCTGAGGAGGAACGTGACGGTGGAAATAGACCCCGGGAAATTCCTGACTGATCCGGGGTTTGTGGCGGATATCATCGGTTCAAAGGGATTGAACATAAGCAGTTACACCAGAATCTCAGGCCGGATTGATGTTATGAACATTATCAAGAGAAACGTTTTGGTGAAATTCAATTGTTCCACCACTTTTAGACTCTCCCCCTCCACCGGAGGCTTGCATGGAGACAAGTGCAAGCCAGAACTCTATTTCTCAATATAATGCATGCATGTATTTGTTATTGGGTAAACTATTAGAATGGTCACTTATGTTTAGGGTTTGTATACTTTTGGTCATCGGTTTTCAAATTCGACCGGTATGGTCACTTACGTTTTCGATCTGTAAACTTATGGTCATTGGGACGTTTGTTGTCGTTAAACGTTAACGGGAGCTAATCTGATACAATAAAAAATGATAAATTACCTAGATAGTCCTTGAACTATTACTTTACTCCTATTTTAATCACTGAAATAAAAACAATTTGTATAATTATACATTTAATCTTTCATATTTACTATTTTTTTATTTCTTCTCCCATTCACCATCTTCTATATTTTTTAATCTAACTCAATCCTTAATTTTCTTTTCCGAACTAATCCCCAATTTACGTTAATTTTCTTTTACTTTATACCTAAAAAAACATTGAACAACTTTGTGATGTAATCATGTTACAAAAATGCCTCGGAAACTTTGCCATAATCATTGTCTTGAAAAGAAGTAGAATGGGGCTTTTATAGAAGATATTGGATTTGGACCTCATGAACCTTGTCTTGGGTCAACTTTCCCCGAACTGCATGAAAAGAATAATATAAAGTAATTGGTGAGAAAACGCATATAGCACCGTTTATACATGCGTTTAGTATTGTTTTGGGCCGGTATTTTTGGTGTTCTTTTGTTAAGTAATTGGGGCCTTGAACTCTAGTATTTTGTAGAAGAGTTGTATATCCTATTTTTAGCTTCTTACCGTTTACAGATTTATTTGTAAATTTTGGGATTTTATTTTGGAGGATGATTGAATACATGCACAAATTCACCCAAATCATTAAACTAATATGTTATTGTAAATTACATTTTTATCGCTCATAAAAATTATATAATGTAGTTTGATCCCTTGCAAAAAAAATACTCTTTCACCCTTAAACATTAAAAAAATCAAGTTTCGAAACTTATCAAAAATTGCAAAAAAAAACTTAAAATGTTATAAAAAATCTAACATTTTAAATTTTTTGATACGTTTCAAAACGTGTCATCTTTGAGCCGCATTTTATACTCACCCTAAACACACACAAGAGAAAAGAGTCAATGTTTATTCATGAGGTTGGCGACAACATGTATGGGGACTGTTTCTCTGTAAAGCCTTTTTGTTGAATAATGGTTTTGGATATATTTTTCATATATGGAACAAATGTTTACATGGGCTTTATATACACAAAAATAATTAGTTGGCTAATCTAACTAACCATCTAACTACTTGAACAAACTCTAACTGCACTAACTTACTCAAGTTACAACACTCCCCCTCAGGTTAGAGTTTGAAATACATCTTTGACTCCTAACTTGGATACAAGATATCCATGTTGCCGAGACCCTTTGTCATTATGTCTGCTAGTTGATCTTCTGAAGAAACATGTTCAGTTTGTATCAACCCTTCTTAAATCTTCTCTCGAACAAAGTGGCAGTCTATCTCGATGTGCTTGGTGCGCTCGTGGAAAACAGGATTAGCCACAATTTGAAGTGTTGCTTTGCTGTCACAAATCATCTTGGAAGGCTTGATCAATTTAGCTCCCAACTCATCTAGCAACCCACTTAACCAAACAATTTCTGAAGCAGTTGCTGCCATGCTTCTGTATTCTGCTTCGGCAGACGATCTAGCAAACCGTGTTTTGTTTCTTTGCTTTCCAAGAAATCAACGAGTCACCTATCTTGATGCAAAAACTTGTAACCGACTTTCTTGACATTGGACATGATGCCCAATCCGAATCACAGTAAGCAGCTAACTGACAAGTACTTGAAGAACTCAGTAAAATACCCTGACCAAGATTGTTCTTAATATACCTGATCACCCTTAGAGCAGATTGCCAATGTGACTCCTTAAGTTGCTGCATGAATTGACTTAAACAATGAACTGCAAACATTATATCTGGCCTTGTATCTGTCAAATATAACAGTCTCCCAATCAGCCTTTGATAAACTGACTTGTCTTTCAATAAAGGATCACATTCTTGCTGCACTAACCCTTGATCATATGCAAATGAAGTAAGTCTTTTATTCTGCTCTAAAGGAGTTGTGGTAGGTTTGGCTCCCCCTAGCCCACTGTCTTCGATTAATTGCAGGGCATACTTGCGTTGAGTTAACAACATCCCTTCTTGAGATCTAAGAATCTCAAAACCAAGAAAATATTTCAAGGAACCCAAATTCTTCATCTTAAAATTCTGATTTAGGATTCCTTTTAACTCTTCAATCAGAGAATTATCATTCCCAGTCAAAATCAAATCATCAACATATATCAACAATATGACCACCTTGGCACCACATTTCTTGGTAAATAAGGAATAGTCATGCTTACTATGTTGAAAACCAGAAGCAAACAATGCCTGAGTCAATTTCAAATTCCACTGCCGAGAGGCTTGTTTGAGCCCATAAAGAGATTTTTGCAGTCGACAAACAGAACGCTCCCCTTGACTGCAAAAACCAGAAGGCAACTCCATGTAGACCTCCTCAAACAAGTCACCCTGAAGGAAGGCATTAAAAACATCCATCTGAAAGAGGGGCCAATGAAAGATGGAAGCCAAGGCCAAAACAGAACGCACAGTGACCAATTTAGCAACATGGGAAAAAGTATCAGTGTAGTCAATACCCTCCTTTTGACTATACCTCTTAGCAACCAAACGAGCCTTATAGCGTTCAACCTTCCCAGATGCCTTGTACTTAATCTTATAAACCCATTTGCAGCCTGTGGGAGTCTTGCCTGGAGGAAGGGAAACCACTGACCAAGTGTTATTCGATTCCAGGGCCTGAATCTCTTCTTTCATGGCTGTGACCCAGACAGGATGTTTAACAGCTTCAGCATAAGAAGAAGGTTCAACCAAAGAAGAAGTTGGAGTGAGAAAAGCTTGAGTAGAAACAGGAAGATGAGAATAGGAAATATGATGAGAAATATGATAAGCAGCTGAGGAAGCAGAAGAAGAAGAGACATAGTCATTCAACCAGGAAGGAGGTCTAGAAACCCTAGAAGAACATCGGGAAGAAACTAAAAGACAACTGGGTACAAGTGTTGAAGCATCAGAATGAAGGGGAATGAGGGGTTCAACAGTAGGTAACACAACAGAAGGTTCCAGATTAACAACAGTTGCAGGATTAACAGTTTCAGGATTAACAATTTCAGTTTCAGGTACAGGGGAAGTATGAGGTGCAGGAGTAACAGATGTAGGGTTAACAGTTTCAGATGCATGATCAACATGTGGTGCAGGGGTATTAGATGATGCAGAGGGATCATGAGGTTCAGGGTTAACATATGGTGCAGGATTATCATGAGGTGGATGAAAGAACAAAAAATCTGAGTTAGGAATGGTAACATTGGTAGGAAAAAAAACAAGGAGGATGGAGGAGAAGAATATTGAAAGGGAAAAACAAACTCATGAAAATGAACATCACGGTTAACAAAGAAGGACTTGGTAGCAAGGTTAAACAAAATGTAGCCTTTCTGAGTGGAGGAATACCCCATGAAAACAGAAGGAATAGCTTTGGGGGAAAATTTGTCTTTGTAATGAGGTTGAGTGGCATAACAAAGACATCCAAACACTCGAAGGTGAAAAAGATTAGGAGGCTTATTGAAAAGAAGTTCAAAAGGACTTTTGTTATGAAGAATGGAAGAGGGCAAGCGATTGATAAGGTAACAAGCTGTTTTAATACATTCCCCCCAGAATTTGATAGGAACATGAGACTGAAACTTTAATGCACGAGCAACCTCAAGAAGGTGCATGTGTTTACGCTCAGCAACCCCATTTTGCTGAGGTGTGTAAACACAGGAACTTTGATGGACTATACCAAGACTAGTGAATAGAGAAGAACAGTCTGAGCTAAAAAACTCAGAACCATTGTCACTACGGATAGTTTTAACAACAGCAGAGAACTGAGTTTGAATAAAAGCAAGGAAATTTTTAAGGTGTAAAGGACCTTCAGTCTTATGCTTCAACAGGTATACCCAAGTCATCCTAGAGTAGTCATCCACAATTGTCAGAAAGAACCTATGAACACTATGTGTGGAAACCCTATAGGGTCCCCAAATATCAAGATGTAACATAGCAAAAGGGACAGTGGACCTAGAAGTACTATGAGGAAAAGGCTTACGAGTTTGCTTAGCTAAAGGACATATAGAACAATCATGAGTCAAAGCAGCATCAAAAAATAGAGAATGTAAAAAAGGAACATAATGCAATTTAGAAGAAGCCGCATGCCCTAATCGAGCATGCCAGAGACTTGTATTATTAGAAGTCACAGAGGACATACATTCAATAGCAACAGAATGAGAAAAAGAATCAAAACCAGAAACAGAATTAGACAAAACAAGATCAGGCAAAACATGATTAGGCAAACCAGAGAGCAGACTTGAGGAATCAAACAAATACAAGCCGCGAGATTCTTTACCAATCCCCATCATCTTGCCATCGGAGAGACCCTGTAAGACACAGAAGTTAGGAAAAAAGGTAACAAAACAATTGAAATCACGAGTTAATTTGGAGACAGACAAAAGATTATGCTGAAAGCTAGGAATATAAAGGACATTTGAAACAGAGTGAGAAGGATCAAATTGATAACTACCAATAGACTGAACATGAACAATATTACCATTTGGAAGGTGAACTGTACGAGAGTCACTAGCACATGAAATACGAGATTGTAAGCCCCGAAAGTCGGATATCATGTGATCCGTAGCACCCGTATCCAAGATCCAACTAGAACCAGAGACTGAAAGACAGTGGGATATACCTGCCACGTTTGCAGAAGACTCAACAGAAGGAGTCGGGTTCAACAAATGGAGAAGTTGAGCATATTGAGCCTGAGTCAATGCCGGAGCAGTAGAGGAAGAATTTGGAGACACTTCATCCAAGGGACGAGAAGAAGTTTGAGCCGCAACAGAAGAGTTGGACGAAGCAGATGGAGGAGGCTTCTTTCGAGTAAATTTGAAGTCAGGAGGATACCCGATAAGACGATAGCAATTCTCCTTCTTGTGGCCCTTGATCTTACAATGATCATAGAGACCATTGAAACGCCGGCGCGAACCAGAACCCGCCGCAGAAAAGAGAGCTTCAGAGAACGGAGGCACCATAGACAATTGAGAGCGCTGAGATTCTTCTTGGACCAGCATCGAGTAGGCCTGGTTGACGGTTGGCAACAACTGCATGAGCAAGATCTGACTCCAGATTGCAGAATAAGAGTCAGTAAGACCCATGAGAAACTGAAACAGCTTCTGTTGAACCAGAAGCTTTAGATTATCGCGGGAAGATTCACACTCACACACAACAAAAGGAACAAGGGTCTGATATTCGTCCCAAAGGAGCTTCAACTTGGTGAAATAAGCCGAAATAGACATATCACCTTGAACAAGAGTGGTGATCTCACGGTGGAGGAAGTAGATCCGAGAGCCGTCCACCTTATCAAAATGTTCCTTTAAATCCTTCCAAACCAAGGCCGCGTTGGAAGCGAAAACGATGCCGGCCGAGAGCTCCTTGCTGACAGAATTAAGAATCCATGACAGAACGATGGCATTACATCGCTCCCATTGATTCTGCAAATCGCCGTCGTAACTATCCTTCTTGCAGTCACCATCGATGAAACCAAGCTTATTCTTGGCAAGCAGCGCAATACGCATCGAACGACTCCAGACGCAGTAGTTGTCCAGTCCGACAAGCTGATGGGACACCAAGAGAACGCCCGGAGTATCGGAGGGATGAAGGTACAGGGGGTGAGTGAAATCGATATCGGCCGCCATAGCACGAAATCAAGGGAATCAAGAAAAACCCTAGGTTTACGAAAGGGGAAATCGAAACGGAAACGCGAGACCAAGAGAATGAAACGGGAGAGAAAAAACGGGCCCGGACGAACAGAATAACGGCCCAGACTCAAAAAGTGGCCTCTGATACCATGTTGAATAATGGTTTTGGATATATTTTTCATATATGGAACAAATGTTTACATGAGCTTTATATACACAAAAATAATTAGTTGGCTAATCTAACTAACCATCTAACTACTTGAACAAACTCTAACTGCACTAACTTATTCAAGTTACAACATTTATAAAGCCTTTTCAAGTGCATGCATGCAGACTCCATTTATAACATTTTTAAGTAGATGCATGAATTGTGTCGGTTTATATTGCAGTCTGAAAACAAAAATATAAGAGAGGATGGATGACCGAGGCAAAAACATTAAACATCCCTTCCCAGTTCCCAAGCAGCCGCAGGCAGGGTGGTGTTAGAGCAGTCGCAGTTTTTGATGGTGGGTGATTCGAAGATACCATTTTTGGAATCCAAAATAACAAAAAAGATGAACCAGAGCCACAGCCCACAGGCAGCCTCCTTATTGACTGTCCCCTCTTACGCTTACATTGTAGCTTAATAGTCTGCCCCCTATTCCTTTTCTTATGTACTTTCTTTTCCTTTTTTTTTACTTTTTAAATGAAAATCTTAGATATACACAGTTTAATGAAAAACTTCCATCGCTGCCAAGTGTACGATGCGGATAAGTTCAAATTAATCAGAGTAAAGTTTTGAAAAATCGAGAGGGCTCAAGAAAGATATATTTAAAACTATTTTGAATATAACCTTTTTGGTGTTGTTACATTTACAAATATGAAAAAAGTATATCATTAAAAGAGAAAAGATAATTATAATAATTGTATTTTAATGAGTTTGACACCACCTAATTCACATATGGATGATAATGAATCGGATTTAGATCGAATTCTATAAAGTCTGAATCCCTAAGTTCGAGTACACCAAAATTCATGTTTGATCCAGGTAGAATATCCATAATCCAAATTCAAGTCTGAGCAAGATTGGAGGATCTTGAAACTTAAGTTCCAACCATCCGGAATATTTAGAAAAAATAGTAATATTGAAGAATATATAGCAATAGAGTTGTTTTTTTAATATAAATATATAGTTTTTTAAGGCAAGATCGACTTAACTTCCAAATGTTGAGGTTCATATATTTCGAACTAAGACCACGCTATGATAAAGTCTATATCTGACCTGCCTCCTATTAGGTCTCGAACTTTTTTTCACATTCATATTCAAAGTTTTTACAATTGAATTTGGATTGACTTTGAACTAAATTGCCATCCCTAAATTCATCAATCATAAATACATTGTACACTGATAACATATCAAATATAAATTATAAGTTTAAATTAATACAAATATTTACACAGGTGATTATTCCATACATTGATAATAAAAAATAATTTTACTAGTTGTGGAGCTACTATGTATTCTTGTTTTCTTTAACATTTTTAGAAAAACGCTAGCACAGTTAGAAACATTTATGTTTTATCCCGCGGTCAAATCATAACTCCGTCCCGGAAAAGATGGCTAGAACGTGCATTGAATTAAATTGTTGTGTTTCCGACAATTAGAGGCTAATTCTGTACAATCAAATGCATAAAAAGGGTTGCCAACACCAGATAAAAGAAACAGGGGAATACTAAAAACGAAAGGTGCCAGAGCGTGCTGGGCTCGACTTCAAAAGTTTGAAGCTTTAAGTTTGATTGGAAAGGTCCATTTACACTTTGAAATATAACTACAACTACCGGTCAAAGCATTGTTCCCAACAGAACAATGCCGTTACTGTGTCTTCGGTGTGGTTCCAGCACGCAAGCTTCGGACACTAAACCCCAAAGATTCACCCTTAAATTATCCAAGCTGCTCGGTCGGATTGGAAAGATCATAGATTAAAACGAAAACCCAAAGATTCTACCGCAATCATTTACTCGGTTCAATACATTAACCAACAAAATTAATCATTTTTCTAAAGAATGGATAAACTTTTTGTTACATTCCAATGGCCATAGCTCAAGCAGAGTGGCAAGGGCGGGAAAGCAGGCACCGAGGGGCGAGGGCTCCGCACTAAGCAGCGGTTTTGTTGGCCCCAAGCGGTGCCGCAAGGAGACAAATAGTAAAAATCTGATTGGCTACGAAAAACAAAAGAAGAATGCATCGGCATCATCAACATCCATGACTTCTCGAGTTCCGATAACCAAAGGTAAAAGCAATAAAGAAATGTTCATTACAGAAATCTCTCTTTTTCTACTGTTCTGGTCTGCACTTTCCTACTTCTCTGACCACAAAAGACAGCATTTTGTCCTGACCATGGGACCCAAGCTAGCAAATGCAAATTTTAAAAGTACCCAGATTATCAAAATGAAGGAAATTTTGCTGATAATGATGGAGCCTTCATAATACAAAGATCTGATTCTACTTTCACAGAAAAAAGAGCTTTTACATACAGTAGGACATTTCTTCACGTTATCTAGTTACTTAGAAGAAGAAGAAAAAACAGTATTTACAGGGATAATCAATGCTCCAATGGAGGACATTTCGTCTTCTTCAAGCTTCAGCTTGACAAATTAACTGACTTCTCATGGGATGGGTCACTTACAGACCTTGGCAGAATCGAAGACTCTGAAAATGGAAAAAGTGAGATTAAAATTCAGACATTGTTTAAAAAAGGTGTCATCTTTGATGTTTAAATGTAATACCTTGACAGCCATTGAAGGATCTCTTGCAATGTAGGATGGCGCCTTGGATTCCGTCTTGTTGCTGCAGGAGAGAATCGTCTCTCCTCTTTGACACAGCAGGCGGAGGAGGGACGGCGGCGACGGCGGAGGAGGCCGATCGGCTCTTTCCCAAATGCTTACAAACCACCCTAAGACCTGCAGGGATGTTCACCTGCTTGGGGTTCTTCCCAACCTCCGTCTCCGCCTGTCCCTTCTCCGGAACCGGTTTCTGAGCAGCCGTAGACGGTGGCGTTGTTGGTTTTAAAGACCCCAAGCTCAACTGCCCTGAAAACTTCAGCTTCTCGCCGTACCTTCTTGAAACCCGAACATAAAGCGGCTTGACTTTCTTCAAGTATTTCTGCATTACATCTTTGGAGAATTTCTTTTCATCGGAAACAGAAACAGTCTCGTCGGAGCTCGGTTGTTTCTGCGACTTGCTGTTGTCCCGGGAAAACAGAGACATTATAGGAACCTCTTCAACCTTAAATTTCACTGTAAAAAGCTTGTTCTTGTTGCTATTGTTGTTTTCTTCTTCGTTTTTTGCAGTGGGGACTTCATTAGCAGAAGCCGACTCAGTCTTTTCACCTGAGTTGAGCTTTGATTTCTTGAATCTTAACAAGAAAACTCGAAACTTGGTGGCTGATTTCAACAACGAAACAGGGAATTGAGGAGGTTTCGATTCGGAACACGAGTCAGACTCAATGGGCACAAGCCTTCCTTTAAAGAACAAATCATCGGAAGGAGACAAAGTCAGGTTCGGATCCGAAGGGTCGCCGCCTGAGCCACCTGAGCCAGAGGAGAGCGTGAAATTGAACTCGCCGTCACCGTCAGAGCAGCCGTCGTCAGATTTTACATCAACGCCGTCGCTTTCTTCCTCTTCAACCTCTTCATTCTCCTCTGTTTCATCCTCGTCAGGAACCGCAAACTCCAGGTCAAAGAAAGGCCCATCGTCGTCGTCGTCATCATCCGTATCCACAACCTGATGATTAGTCACCGCCGTCACGATCGTAGTTGCACTGCCGCCGCCGGCAGAACGTGAAGCAACACAAGCATTATTACCACCTCCACCCCCTCTCCAATACTTAAGCAAGCTAAAAGCTTCCATTGTTGGGAGAGCCAGAATAGAAAAAAACACACACAAAGTTTGAATCTTTGTTGAAGATATGGGGTTTTAGAGCAGCTAACAAGTAAAAAAAAGTTATT
Source organism: Hibiscus tridactylites (assembly GCA_958450335.1). Classification (NCBI taxonomy): domain Eukaryota; kingdom Viridiplantae; phylum Streptophyta; class Magnoliopsida; order Malvales; family Malvaceae; genus Hibiscus; species Hibiscus tridactylites. The sequence goes on along the minus strand of OY288265.1, from coordinate 109,906,105 downwards.
TCTTAAAGGTTAAAGGGAAGTACTGAAAATGGAGAAGAAGGGCATTGCCTTTATTTTGCAATGTATTGTGTACGTGGTTGCAGCAACCAACAGGTCAGTCATGTGAGTGCAGAGCAGTCTGAAATTTGACAGAGCAGAAAACAGGGTTAAAAGACAAGAAAAGGTAGGGAAAATGCGTGTACGATTGTATACATACACTGTTTGTAGTTTGTACTGGTATTTATACAGTGTAATACGGGTAGCTATTTTTCGCTCAAATTTACTGTATTTGTTTTGGCAGGTAAATTAGATGGATGAAAATCATCTGCCCCCAAAGTATGCCCCCATTTGTGCCCCCACTTTAAAATAGTGTGTTTAGGGTTTAGGTTTAGGGGTTTAAGGTTGGGGCTTAGGGTTAGGGTGTAGGGAATTAGAGGTAGGGTGTATTTTTTAGGGTTTGGGGTTTAGGATATGAAAATTAGGGTTATGGGGCAAGATTTAATTTTTAAGTATTTTTAGGCAGGGGCATAGAAGGAGGCATGGTTAGGGGCAGAAAATTTTTACTCAAATTAGATGGGGTGGGGTAAATTCACTTCAATTATGGCTGAATATGAGATAGATTTTAGTATTTTTTTAATTCAAATTTTATTTGATTTTTTTAGTTTAGTTATTCGAGTTTCTGTTCAAATTTAATTGTAAATATTTATAATATTATAATAGTAATTGGTTCATACTTAAATAAATTTTTATGATATATAATACACATGTATATTTCTTGATATATTTTTTAATCTGATATACATATACTAGGCAATGATGCACTCGAGCTTGAACTTAAAAAACGATCTATTGATTACTAAAATTTTAAGTTATTAGCGTCTTATTTTATAATTTAAATTTTATTTAATTTTTTTTAAATCAAATTAAATTTATAAAATTACTATTTGATTCAAATCAAATTTAATTTTGCTTTCACCTAACCTCAATAATCAATAATAACCACCAGTTCCTCGGTCTTTAATCTTTAATTTTAAAAAAAAACCCTTGAATCATTACGGCAATCATATGGTTTATTACGATGTTAATTATACCTCAAAAACAACTCTGTACCTACTCAATTAGGAATAATTTTAACGATTTTATATAAAAAAATCAGTTAATCTAGGTCCAATTTTCGCAAATTTTTCTTATAACTGTTATATTTCTTCCATATTTGAGAAATTGGTGTCTATAATTATTTATAAAACTATGTAAATTCTTGACAAAAAATTTATGTCTCCAACACTAAAAAATTAACCTAGTCTTAATCATAAATTTTAAATCATACGTCATAAACCTTAAACTTAAAAATATAAATTACCCATAATTTCTTAAACCCTAACCTTAAATTCTTACATTAGCCGAAATACTCGCTGTTGTTGAAGCGTTGAAGTGGTATAAGTCAATCCCGAGTGTAAGAATGTATCCGTTGGTTGTGGAAAGTGATAGCAAGGTGGTTGTTCAATGGTTCAAAGCCCCGCACCTTGCCCCGGACATCTTTAAGAAGTTGATAACCTCAACGATTAATCTATGTCGAGATTTAAAGTGGTCGATGGAAGCAATATATAGGGAGGCGAATGGGAGTGCGAATATTCTCGCAAAAAAAGGGATACATAGAAGCAGGGACTTTCAGCTATTAATCCATCGATCTGCTGGTTAGTGACTAAGGCGTGCGGGACCGCAATCAGGGCGACAACTATGAAAGTCTTGGGGAGGTGGTGTTGAAACAGGGTGATCGAAAACTCACTGCCACTAGTGCGCAACGAAATTGAAGGACAGCCTAGCAGCAGAGCGTTTGGGTGGTGTTTATCCTCACGATGACTGTGAATCTAAGTGTATGGCCGTGTATGGAACCTCAGTGTATTTTCTCGAACTTGTGTATTTATCCGTAGTATTGTTCTGTGCACTCTTTTTCCTCCATAGGTCTTAGGGAGGTTTTTTAATGAGGCCGGGACAATACTCAAGCTGAATAAAATTAATTATATTTCAAAAAAAAATTCTTACATTAAACCTTAATCTTATTTTTTTAATATGGAGCATAAATAGGTACGTCGGGAAGAGAATGAGAATTTATATTCGTTAATACAATGAGAATTTACTTTTATTAGTTTATGGAGTTTCTTTTCCGGATAAAGCATTAACGTTATAATTGCACATTATATCTCTTTGACACTATGTGATTATATGTTAATTAGGGCCACCGACAAAGTAGTTCATTGAATTCTAATTTAGCAGGCTAATTACTATACACCATAATTGTTGTTATTATTTTCTTCCATATTTACTCGAACTATCAAACAAAGAAAAAGTGAGTAGTTGAATTGAATGGGGAAAAGGTGAAAGACTCAAACAAAATAAAGGTACCTTTAATTTAGGGGTGTTCAAGATAGATTAATCATATTTTTTAGTTTAAATGGTCAGTTAATTATTATAATGATTATTAAATCGTAATCTAATTATTAAGAATAGATGCGGATCTTGACACTCGACTTTGAGGAGCAATTAAAAATTTTTTCGAAGGGTTTTTTATATATAATATATAACACAAAATTTTGATAGTAAGTTATGTCGTGGTATTTTACTCACTATATAAATACTTAGTAATAAGATTTTTTTTAAAAAAAAATTTAATGAATTAATTAAAAAATTTCAATATTTAAGGGGACTTAATAAGCATTTTTTTTAAAAAAAAATTAAAGGAACAAATAATTTTTTTCAAAATTTTAGAGGATGCCAAATGATCATTTTAAATTTTTTAAAGGGTTAAAATAACAATTTCCAAAATTTTGTAAGGGTCATGGCCTCACAGGCTCTTACATAGTTCCGCCTCTGGTTAAGAAATAGTTAACCATTTTAACCGCTAATAGTTAACCGTTATTAACGGTTCAGTTACAATTTTTTCACATCTTCACTACTTCTTTTAAGAATAATGAAATTATCTCTCCGATAAATATAGAGTATATTATAAAAGGACCTTGAGATTGATGTAGCCAATTTTATAAACAAAATATATGTGTAAGTAATTTAATAACGATTAACATATAAATTAACCATTAACCATCATGTACTTAACAATTCAATTAATCAATTTATAAACATAACAATTATATCGGTTAACGACTACGATTTAACATGCACACCCTTAGTTTCTATGCTTGAAGAAATAGTAAATCGTAACAATACTATTACTCTATTTTCAAAACTAGAACACAATTCGTACAAATACATACATATTGATAATCAAATACGTATCTGTGTACAATAGTATATGAATGATGCATTGAATAATGGACTGAATCCCGGGGTCCAAACCCCTGCAAGCGGCAGAAGCAGAACCGTAACTGGCGTTTACTTCTGTAGTAAAATCACGTGCATGTAGGCTGTAGGGGACCCTTTTCCCTTTGCATATAATCCATCCCGATCATTGAAGTGAAAAGCTTTGACCTCGAAACTGGTTTAATTCCGGCCCGAATGGATGACATTAAGTTGGTGTTTTGTTATGTGTTGTGTCGCAACAAAATCGAGCAAAGTTTCCTTACATGAACGACAAGGACCGGGTTCTGTAATCGATGCGTAAATAAATCGAGAAAGTGAGGCACTGACAGCAACCGTCGGATGTATGGACAACCCCCGTGATGTTATTCATTTACACGGTTCCGATAAGGGTCCCAATCCGGCAATCCCATTATAATTTTGGTGTTTATTCTCGTAAGCTTTGAAAAAGTTTTGGAAAGAATTAAACTAATAGAGTAATAGTCCGATAGATGATAATCGGACGAGTTTGTCGGAGTCTAGAGTGACCGTAAAAGACGTTAGAGGACGGCATTTTCGAAGGATGGAAATTGTCTACCGGCCCCTAACTATGCCTCTATTGATGTCTCTATTTTAAAATAGCGGGTTTAGTGTTTAGGATATAAAAATTAGGATTATGACTTAAAATTTAATTTTTAAGTATTTTTTAGTAAGAAACATATAAAGAGGCATAGTTAAGGGCATAAAATTTTTACTCATTTCCGAAGATGAACAAAGAAAGCAAAATTTTGATGGAAAAAATGATAAGATAGAAACAAAGAAGAGAAAATGTTATGGCAGCACAAAATAAATAAAAATATACTTTGACATCCATGTAAGTACACCATGACAAAAGAGAAATTCAAAAGGTTTAATGATCTATTGAATTTTTTATAGTTCAGTGATGAAATTAAAATCGTATTTAAAATTCAATGACTAATGCATATAGTTTATTATATTTCTTATTATTGAATTTTTATAATTAGGTGAGAACGATTAAGCATATTTGATTTTATGACCTTTTGTATAGTGTATCAGTGATATGTCAATTGAATTAAATTCAATCAACTATTAAATTATTATTTTTCTTATAATAAACTAGAGTTTTCATTATTTTGAAGGATCTAGTGGAAAGAAAATTGATTAAAATAAAATGTAGAAAGTAAAAGTAATAAAAATATATATAGTGGAAGTTAATATACAATTTAATTAAATTCAAGTTTAAAATATTTAACATGCATTTACATACAAATGATTAAAAATAAATAAAACTAAATAGAAGACAAAAAGTATATGTATTTTAAATCAAGATCAAAGCTCATGTCATCAAGAGAATAATTAATTATGAAATCATTTGATATAATAACAACAACAACAACAACAACAACAACAACAACAACAACAACAACAACAATAATAATAATAATAATAATAATAATAATAATAATAATAATAAAAACAATTTCATTTTTATTTTAAATCCACTTAATAAATTTATGCCTCATTTGGTTACTCAGAAGAGTTTAACATAAACAAAATCTAAATTATTTGGTCACAGTCGTTTGGTTTTAGTTGGTTTAGATTCAAGATTTTACTTGGTCTCGGACTCCCAATTTTGTTGGATAAAAATTTTCTGCCCTTTTTCGGTTCCCATACTTATGCTCAACACTAAAAAAACACAATAAAATTAAATTCCAAGCCCTAACTCTAAATTCTAAATCCTAAACTCTACACATTGTACCCTAAAAAGTACACCCTACCATGAATTTCCTAAACCCTAACCATAACCCCTAACGTAAAATCATAAACCTAATTTTGAGTGTGTGGGCATAAGTAGGCGCACCGAAAAGGGGTAGAGGATTTTCATATGATTTTGTCTAAGTTCTTTTTGTGCTTCTCCTAATCTTGATTCTTTATATTTTTGATAGTTTTAAGTTGATTACAAGATAATACATGTTCATACATATTCTTAATTATTTGACAATGTACATACACCTTACAAAGAAAGTAATTTGAATCCGGACCTCCTAGAATAAACATCATCCACTTTTTTACAAGGACCACTTGTTAATCTCGTACACCTACATATAAAACTACTCAAATTCACTGACAAGTGTTGAGTGCAATAACATGGTATATTGAACTTCCAAAGAAAGAATTCGTGCTAAACTTTTAGAGACTATATTTTTAAAAGAGAAAACCATAAATTCGAATATAAATTATTAAAAAAAACTAATAAAACTCAAAACATAAAGATGAGACAAACATGTCATTTCCATTAGAACAATCAAAATATGTATACTATTTAAACCTTAAATTAGAGTGGAAGTGGCCTAGACCGCAAGCAATGCTTTAGGACTTTTCTAAAGGGCCCGCATTCCAACAGTTCAAGTCAAGTAAAGACCCCTCCCTACGATAAATAAAAATTTTGATTTTTTTATTACATGTATATTCGTCTTAGTCTTACAGTCTATATTCAGGGTGCGAGGCTACTCATCCTTACAGTGTCATCCCTAAAGTTTGAACTCATATCCTCTCTTTAAAATTAACATAAATATTTCTTTTGAAATACTTAATATTCTAAAGATAATAAGTCGAAAAACTTAATTCATGTACGATTTGGAGATCACAACTTAATATAACCTTATACATATATTTGATCGTACTTATTTTAATTGTTGAAGTATAATGAGCAAGCATGTTTGGCCGGTTGGCCAACCTGCTCATCTTTGTTCTCTTATTCCCTTCAGGTCATGAGTTCTAAACTCACTATAAACACTTTGTTCTTTCCTCTGGTGCCCCATTTTCCCTCCCCTCTAAGTATGATTATGATTAGAATTAGAATTTACTAAAAACAAATTGTTAAAGTATAATTAACCTTAATCATATCAAATTAACTTAGGATTTAACTTTTTTTATGATAGTAGATAACACACAACTATTACTTATTAGTATATGTATACTGTAGACATGATTTAACAATAACATGCTAATTACTCCGTTTGCAATAGGGGTGTTCAAAAAAATTCGATCCGATTGATCCGATCCGATTATTCGTTGATCCGAATCTGAAATTTTGGATATTCGATCTGTTTTTTATTTTTTCGGATAATTCAGATCAGATATCCGAAAATTTCGGATCGGATATCCGAAAATTTCGGATCGGATACGGATAGTTATTTTACATTCGGATCGGATATCCGATATCCGAAAATTCAGATTTTTTTATAGGTATAAATTTTGTTATATTTGATATTTTTACTTGTTATATATGAAAAATTAAAATGTTCATGATACAAATATTGTTATATTAAATAATTTATTAATTTTTATATTCGAAAATCTAAAATTTTCATGGATAAAACTATTAAATTAAAAGAATAATCAAATAAATTTATAAATTTCGAATAGTCGGATATCCGATTTTTTCGGATCGAATCGGATTCGATATCCGAAAATGAACACCCCTAGTTTGCAATGCGTAGTACAACACTACAACGTTTATTGAGAGAGATTTTAATCTCTTTTGACGTAGCCCAATTGATATTATGTTGACTAACTTAATTAGGTTAAAAAACTGACATTATTGTTACTTATAGGTTCTAGAGAAGTAGAGTGAGCTTTTACTTTAGTTTAGAAAAGGGATGCTTGTCCACTAAAAATCCCATAATTTCAAACTATTTGTCTTTCTTATGGTAGGCAAAGCCACAATACTTTGATACCCTACCCCACATTGCATCAATAAATCACTTAGAAAAATCTAGGTGAGAGATTGTCTGGGATTGAATCTGAAATTCAACATCAATAAAAAGAATATAATAATGTTTCTTCTCAATAAACTTTGTTTGACCCGATTTTTAAATTCTAATCATAATTCTATTCGGAGGAAAGGGAAAAGGAACTCTAGGAGAAGGAAGGAGAATGTTCCTAGTAGCTCTAAATATATATAACTAAATCATAAATTTCAAACCCTATATATATATAACTAGATCATAAATCTCAAATCTAAATCCTAAAATTAAAATATTATTTATAACATATTAATATTTTAGTTTCAGGGTTTATGATTTAAGATTTAGTTATATATATTTAGGGTTTAGGGTTTAGTTTCATATAAAGTATGAGGTTTAATTATATATATTACAAATAATATTTTAGTTTTGTAATATAAATTATAAGTAGTATTTATTTATTTATAAAGTCAATATATTTATAAAATTATATCATAAATGAAATGGAGTCCAACTGTATTTTTATTTATATATTATTTGCATTAGGATTATATTAAGTCTTTAAGTTGATTTAGTGGTTGGTGTAAACTTTTTATCCTAGATGCTCTTGGTTTGAGCCTCTTCAAATGCAATACATATTTTTTTAATTTTTATCTAACAAAACAACATCGGTTTGGCCTATGTTAGGCAACAAAGAAACTATACCAAAACGATGTCATTTTGCATTTAATGGGTCGTTACAGTTTAACGACAGAGTGCTTGAATTGAATCCAAAAACGAGGTTTGGTGGTATAATGATATCATTTTATAATTCAGTGGTATTTTCGATAGAAAAGATTAAAGTTCAGTGGCATTTTGTGTAGTTTACCCTTAACATTAAAATGTATAGTCATGTGTATGTGTCATATCATCACTGTTAAATTTTGAACGATTTAATAAGTATGTTAGTTAAAAATATACAATTTAACAAAAAAATATAGATTGAGAATTAAATTTATCCTAAACAAAAGATGAGGGCGAAGATAACATAAATCATAAATATTAAGAACTAAAATTATCTTTATCCCTTATAAAACTTGTAGATTTAGTTGGTTTCTCCTTAGGCCCAAACGACTGCGTTTATTAGTCCACAAGCTGCTAACGAATAAACCAGTTTCCTGGATTTTCTTAGCCTTGAAGTCTGGCCCAGTTATCCTGCCGCCCAATGCGCAATTTTTTATTCATTTTCCAGCAACTTTCCTTTCCCTTTATTGTCTGTATCCTACTTGAAGGGCTAAGTATAATTTTAGAAGGGTTTTTTTCTTAACAAATAATATTTAATTATTTTTTGTTATATTTTGATATATAATATGATAAATATTCTATACACAGGCGGTAAAAACTGAAAGTTTTCACAAGCACTTTAATTTTAGGGTATAAGAAGTTAGTTTAGGGTATATGGTTTATGAGTTTAGGTTAGGGGTTAGAATTTAAGGATAGTTGTTTTAATTTAAGGTTTATGATTATAATTTAGGGTTTATAGGTTAAAACCTAAATCCTCACCATATTACCCTAAAAACTAAACTCTAATCTATAAACCCTAAATTATAACCCTGAACTTTAAATTAAAACATATATCCCTAAATTCTAACCCCCTACACCTAAACCCCTAAACCCTATACCCTAAAACTAAGGCGCTTGTGAAAACTTTCAGTTTTCACCGCTAGTGTATAAGAAATATTAATTCATATAATATATGTAAAAAAGTACACTGCCTTTTTTAAATTTAAATTTCTACCCCAAAACTATAAACTCTAAATAAAAAATTCAACCTTAAATCTTAAATTATATTCCCACAACCTACTTCCTTTACCACTAAATCTTAAACTAAATCGCAAAACCTTTAAATTTGATAAGCGTGTGTAAATGTAAATAAACTTGTGTATGAAAATTTTTCATTATATTTTGGTTCAGTTTGACAATTAAAATTACGTTCGGGAATGCTTCTTTAATATATATTGGAGCATCAAACGGAGAAACAATGCTGAACAAGTATGAAATATATTTTCATTTTTTTTCACCTAATTTTGTGTACGAACAAACGTTTCGCCACAACTGATTTTCCTAACTTCTCTAAATACGGCTACTTGGTAGGAAATTTGAGCTCAAAAATCCATGCTGAATGAGCTATAAGTTTGTAAATTGTCTCACCTTAGTCTATCTCGGCCCCCGGGACGGAGGTAAAAGGGACCGGTAGTGGCATTGGCCATTGGCCCATCTAAATTGGGAAAATCATCCCATAAACCCTTAAAATATTATATAATTACAAATTAATTCGATGAAAAAAATACATTCACCCTGAATTAGAGGTGTTCATTGTCGGATATCGGATCGAATTTGATCCAGTTTTTTCGGATATCCAAGTTTTCGGATCGGCAATATAGTGATCCGTATCCGATTCGGAAAAAACCGGATATCCTGTTTTTCGAATACCGGATAATCGGATCGGATATTTGGATATCCATTTATCGGACATATAATTTGATTTAACTATTTTTTTTCGAATTTGAAGGTCGTATTTATGAAAATTTCGAAATTTCAAATATAACAAACAACAAGTTTTTAAATACAACAAGATTCACATATATAAAAATTCAATTTTTTAAATTTTCGGATATAACAAGCATCAAATTGTTAAATATAACAAGATTAATATTTAAAAAAATTAGATAATCGGATTTTTGGATAATCTGAAACTTGAAATATTGCGATACGTATCCGATCCAAAAAATCTATAATCATATCGAATATCCGATCCGAAAATAAAAATCGGATCGAATATCTAAATTTTCGAATCGAATCAACAGATAATCGGATCAGATCGAATATTTTTGAACACCCCTCCCCTCAATCAATTCTAAAATTTTGTTATAAAAGAGCTACACGCTAGTCTAAGACATGTTGTGTGACATAAATATCATTAGAAAGATGGATTGAAAAAACTAGAAATCCCACGAAGAAGCAAAATTTCAGAAAATGTCAATTTTTTAAAGTTTCATAAAATTGTTCAAGTTTTTATTTCGAACTTTTTTAAAACTATAATAAGTTGATTTAAAATAATACTTCAAATTAAAAAAGAAATGTGATTTATGGTTATAGTGAGGGTTTTTAATGAGGATGGAAATTTATTGTCACTTTTCGGTGCTTCTATTTATGCTTCACACTTAAAATTAGGTTTAGGGTTATGATTTATGGTTAGGGTTTAAGGAATTTAGGGCATGATGTATTTTTAAGGTATAAAGTGTAGGATTTAGGATTTAGAATTTAGGGTCAAAGCTTGAAATTTAATTTTTTAGTATTTTTTATTGTTGAGGCATATATAGGAGTACCGAAAAGGACAAAGTATTTTTATCCTTTTAATGATGTCTCTCTACCTTTCAAAAAATTGCAAAATTCAGAAAAAGATAAAAAAAATATAAAATGTGAGATTTTTTTAAAAAATATTTTTTAAAATTTATATATTTTTTGGATTTTAAGGCTTTTTAATTTCTTAGTTCAGTATATATTTTTGTACCATGTGGACTTTAGATACTAAACCGAAGAAGAAAAAACATTTTGGTACCAAAGTGATAATCAAATACAACTTTGAGGGCTAAAATAACATTTAACCTTTGTTATAATTATCTGAAAGTATGTCCAAGTAGAATCTGCTATGATGAAGCCAGTTAAAGGAAGGGCTAATATATTTTTATTTTTCTGCACTGCCTTTTCTCTCGTTACACTTTACAGTATCAAATGAGGCAATTCCATTGCTATTCAACCACACCTGTCTGTTGATTTTGCTTTACTTCTTTTAGTTTGTTTAGCACTGTAGCTCCAATACTTTAGCTCCTTTTCCTCTGAACTACACAGCCCAAAATTGAATAAAAAAAAGAAACTTATGAGTGAAGAATGGAACTTTTAGAATCTAAGCAACTTTATGATGCATTAGACAACTTTAATACCCATCAGAAAGCTATGGAAATGTGGTCAATCTGGTGCAGAAACACTTTCTTCCAGGTCTGTAAAAGTAATAGAAGCATGCATAGATGGTAAAAATGGTAATTTGCTGTCACCTTGAAGGCAGGTTCATGCATGCACAGCCTGTGTTTGAAGTTATGTTTAGTCTACATAACAAGTTAACAACTAATGACTTTTTTTGGTAATATGTATGTCCGTCTTACGGTCCATGTTCGGGCTGCGTGGCTGCCCCTCCCAACAATGTCGTCTCGAAGGTTCGAACTCGCGTCCTCTCCTTGAGAGTGCAATGTAACTGTGTGGGTTGATGCAATATGAGGACTTAGTATTATATTATGTCCATGTATAGATGTCTGCAGAGATCAACCAAACTCCCCTTGCATTTCATCTGGGGTACTCAAAAGCATATATGGTATTAGCCCTTAGGCTGAACCGGCATATATCTGCTCATACTTTTTTTTATCCCTTTGATAAGGTACACTTTTCACTTGCTTGTGGTGTTAGTACTCATGAATCATGATCTGTATGCACCTTTAATCAAGTCTTTGTCATATAGAAGCTGGAGGTAGGGGCAGCCGGGCAGCCACATCATGTCAAATATGACTGGTAATCTCCCAATCTATATCAGCCTTTTAAAATTTAGACAAAGTAATCTTATAAAGAAATCCGACAGACAGATGTTGCTGATTTACAAGTTTTGATGCCTGTTTTGTCATCAAATCTTTGTCTCCTGTTTGCATTTTTTGTTAGCTTTTCATTTGGAGAAAGGATATTTGTTCTTCATCTGGCACCATGATGGTCTAAGCAGATTTTCACCAGATAGCTTAACTTAAAATCCCATATGGAATTACCTACGAAATTGGTTTAAGTGATATTGTTTACGTAGGTCTTGAGTCTGAGATCTTGTGCATGCGAAAAATCTCTGCTGAGAGACTCGCGTACCAAATCCAGGTGTAGTATACCAGAGGTCCCTAAGCTATGATTACTGGACTTTTAAAAGTTATCAAAATAGTCATTAAATTTTTTGATTAATTATATAATTTAAACAATTGAAAATTGAATTTAGTTTAGATGGGGTATTTTTTATTTTTAAACTTGTTTTCCATTAACCGGTTAATTACTTTGGTTGATCGGTTTTTTTACTCAATCCTATTCCTAATACACAGGGTTATGCCATTAAATATTAAGACTTGACGTGATTAATAAGAATTTTCATTTAACATTGTAAATGATTTTTTTTGTTTGAGTCAAGTTATTTACCGTCAATAACAATAATTAATGCTCTTGTCGCGAATGCTCTCACTATGAGGTAAACTTATAGTCCTGAAATGTACTATATTTTCATGGGTAGAGACCGAACCTAGGGATGGGCCCGGGTCAAGTCAGTGTTTTGGCCCATTGAACCCGACTCGAAAATAATTATCATAAACTTGAACCCGACTCGAAATTTATATACATAAACCCGACCCGACATATTTAAAAAATTAATTTTAGGGACCTAGTTGTAAAAAAATTAATTTTAAAGTCCACATTATAAATAAAAAATTAATTTTAAAGACCTAATTATAAATGTATATATAATGTCGGATTGATTTTTTTCACTCTAAATCAAACTTGTCCCGAACTTGAACATAAATTTTTAATAAAAAATCCGAACTGGCCGAATTAGATAAAAAACGAACCTCTAACCTCATGGCTAAGGTAACATTGTAAATGATATTTAAATCTTGATATGTTTATACATTTTATGTACACTTTTTTCGTGATATTATATTTGAATCATTTTTAATATTTCAATTTTCACAATTTTATCAAGTAATTAAATGTTTCAATGTGATACTATTTATTTAAAAACTATACTATTATATATATTACATTAGAAAAAAGTACTAATCAAATTTTACAAAACGTAACGAACAAACATGTAAAAGTCAATTTTCATAATCTCTTGCTAGAAACGTCTAGATTTCATGTTTATTTATTTAATTTAGGTCTACGTTTCATTTAAAACTATGGTGGAAGCCACATCGCACCAAAATTCCATTATAAAACAACATCCGGTTTGATAAGCATACCTCACACGGAACGCTAAAATAATACTTAAAGAAAATGTTATATAAAATAAACCTAATGATTAATTATTTAATTTTTGTCTTTTCGGTTTTGTAAGGTTACATCTTAACTAATATAAACTAACACGCGTCGTACACTTAATATTGTTCGGTGAGTTTCTTAACGAGGATATTTTTGTATAAATAAGACCTCAAACTCGAAACATGCTTAATCGATATCAAATTACTTATCACTTGGACTAACCCGTTAGTTTTATTATTTGCATTTTATTAATAAATAAATATTAATTTTGAAACACTAATTAAGGCAAAAAAATCTATATCATCTCAATTAAATCCGTGATTAAATTGGTCTACCATTTTACTTAACAATTAAGGACCGACTTTATTTGCTGCCCCCATGCACCCACAGTATTAATATGACTTACCTATTACTATTACGAATCAACACGAATCATGAGCCTCCACGTGTCGGCTTAATAATCGTTTGATTGTGTCATTCTCCGTCAACATCAAACCGCCGTTAATCCTCGAGCCTATAAAAACATTTAAACGAAACTTCCAATTCATTCATCTTTTTTCACCTGCTCCACCTCGGTCTTGTTTTCTCCGAACCTCAACGTTCGGATTCCAAACCTTTCAACGGTCCAGATCTAAACCTTCCATTTAGTGGTCCTGATTAAATCTAACGTGTACGCTCTCTATTTAGCCGCAAAAAGGATTCGAGCATAATAGAGAACGCTCGAAATCTTCATTTCTCAGTTTTTTTCGGATTTTTTTCCCCTTTCTCTTTGGATCTTCAAAACTTTTTTCAAAAATGGCCGAGCACGAGGAATCGTTGATGGAGAAGATAGCGGAGAAGATCCGCGGCCATGATTCGTCGTCGGATTCCGATGACGACAAGCCGTCAGAATCGTCGATCAAGGCCAAGGTCTTCCGTCTTTTTGGACGGGAAAAGCCCGTTCACCACGTTCTCGGTGGAGGCAAACGTAATGAACAAAACCCCCTTTCTTCATTTTTAAAATTTGTTTGTTGATGAAGTATTTCCCGCTCTAGAGCTTATGAAGTTAGAATAGTTTCTCTTAGGCATCAGGTTTTCAGTCAATACCAGTCTCTAGTCAAGAGCGTCGACTATGTCTGTTAAGGGCTGTACAGAACACCGATTCCGTTGTTTGTTAGTGAATTAACATTATTGATGCACGCTCTGTTGGGAATGCGTCCTTTTCCATTTTCTTATTTTTTAATTCCCGAGCTTTCAGTTTTGATTGATTGATTTTGCTTCGATTTGTTAATTGTTTGTTTTAGCATGAAAATAAAAAATAGGTGTATTTGTAGATCTTTAACTGAACTGATTCAATTAGTTCTGGTGAAGTTTAGTGGGAAATTTCTGGGATTATCTTGTTTTCTTAAAAGTTTGAGAACGTAGTAATATTCATAGTCAGTGACGGAGCCAGGATTTAGGGTTGGATCAAATTATAAATGTTTGAAAGCGGGGGGCAAATTCATAAATAAATCAATTTTTTAAAAAAATATTAAAAAAATTTGAATAGAGGGACAAGAGTGAAAAAAAATTCTTCAGGGTGGGGATTGTTCATAGTCAATAACCTTTACCGATGATAATAATTTGAATTTTTTTAAGTTAGTATTATCAGAAATTATTACCTTTTTTTAGTGTAATTTGTTAATGATGCATAGTTACGTAATGAAACTGGGTGTTTGTGTAACAGCTGCTGACATTTTCCTATGGAGGAACAAAAAGATATCAGCTGGAGCCCTTGGTGTTGCAACTGTGATATGGGTTTTGTTTGAACTGCTCGAATACCACCTTCTCACTCTAGTGTGTCATTTGTTGATGCTGGTTCTTGCGCTACTCTTCTTGTATTCGAATGCTACTACCTTCATCAACAAGTAAGTGGTCAAATTTGTCAGTCTTCTTTTCGGTTTAACTTCGGATTCTGTTTTGTTTTCAGTCACGGCAATGTTACATTGTTTTGAATAGGTCTCCACCGCACATCCCTGAAGTTCAAATTCCTAAGGACCCAGTTATGGAGTTTGCACAAGCACTTAGGTTTGAGATTAACCGGGCTTTTGTTGTCCTACGGGATATCGCATCAGGAAGAGATCTCAAGAAGTTCTTATCTGTATGTAGTTTACCTGTACCATATAGTTATCTTTTTTTGGTTGATCACATGCAATTAAGATAGGGATACGATCTTGCGTGCTTTATCATTTCCTGATCATTTTTATTCGTATGAATATGCTTGAGCGATGCTAGTATGCTTTTGACAATCATATTGGATTTGGGTTGTGATTGTTTAGGTCATAGCCGGCTTGTGGGTCTTGTCTATTGTGGGAAACTGGTGCAACTTCTTGACACTATTCTACATAGGTATTGCAGTTTCTTTCCGGCGCTTTTTCCTTTCTTCCCTATAAACATTTCGGTTTCCTGATTTTGTTTTAATGGTCCTGCAAAACAGTCTTCGTATTACTTCACACCGTACCGGTGCTGTATGAGAAATACGAGGACAAGGTGGATCCGTTTGCTGAGAAAGCAATGCATGAGATCAAGAAGCAGTATGCAGTGTTTGATGCAAAAGTTCTAAGTAAGATTCCAAGGGGACCTTTGAAGGATAAGAAGAAGGATTAGATTTGCTGGCCAAGATGTTCTTTTGCTAGGTTTCTGACATACATTTGGTAGCTGCCTTCCATGAATGTGTTCTTTACTCTATACACTGTATCGGTTAGAACCCTGTTTTAAATTTAATCCCTTGTTTTTACAGTAAATGGGTTCATAATGTTGATGAATATTGCATCCTTTTCGAAATCTTGTTTTTGCTGTGGATCCATATGCTATGTGACAATGTGTTGCCATATTGCATGTTGGTTTAGGGTCCATTGGGTTGAAAGTTCTTTCAACTTGTGCCGGATATCTTTTCAGAATGATTTGACTTTGCCTTGTGATTGTGGATTGGTTGACCGTTATCAAAATGTTGTTGCTTTTATGACAATTTCATTAGAATGGTGCCAAATGTTTGCACCATTTGCCAAGAGCACCCAATAGCATACAATGCTCTTAAGGTTTTTTTTTTTTTTATGACTATCCGTATTTAATTTATTGGTTGATTATAATTTAAATTAGAAGTCTATCTATTATAAGTAGAGTTGTAAATGAGATGAGACAAATCATGAGTTATTGGAGTCTGGCTCGGTCAATATTCGACTCGGTTGTATTTGAGTTCGAACTCAATTTGAGTTCTTAACGAGAGACGAGAAACTCAATACAGTAATACCTCTATAAATTAATACTCTTGGGACCATAAAATTTTATTAATTAATTATGAGAGATGTTAATATATCGATAAATTAATAATTTATTAATTAAAAGAAAATTTCTCAATTTGCTAAAGATATTGTTGAAAGTTCTACTAATAATAAAGTTGAAGATGATTAACACCACTTGAACTAGTCACGCGAAAGGAAGTATTGAATGCGGCAGCAACTCTTCACAACTTTTTATTGCAGTTGGAGACCTCAGCGCCGGAACTTGTGGGTGATTGTAATATTTATGAATTATTAATTCATAATTTTGATGGGACTTTTATATTTATAAAGGGTATCTCTAAAATATTATTATATTATTATCTTATCGAATTTGATGATTTTTTACATTGACCCAAGTCGAGACCGAAAAATTTTATTATTTAATAGAGTTTATTAATTTAAAGAGTAATAATTTATAGAGATTTTACTGTATTTTAAAAAGCTCATGAGCTATTTAAAAATATAATATATTAAAATTTCTAATTTTTAAAATAAATTATTAATAATATTTACTTCATTTAGTAACAAGAAGAAAGTTAATAATTAAATTATAATATATAATAAATGATGTGCAGCCTTAATAATTTTAAGCTCAAGCTTTCGAGAAAAATCAAATTTAGTCTTGAATTTTTTGAGCTCGAGTTCGAGTTTAATAATTTTAAGCTCACGAGTTTTCGAGCCGAGTCGAGTTTAGCCTAGAATTTTTTGAGTTCAAGTCGAATTACGATACTCAAGCTCGACACAACTTATTTACACCCCTAATTATAGGGACAATCTTTTCTAAATTTAGTTGTTTTATTCACAACGTCAAAATTTATAACATTCAAACGTGTAAGCAAAGCAATGCTGCAAAAGATCTTTAACTGACTATGCCTACCTATACAAGGCCTCTGTCACGTTCAAATGTGTAAGCAACACAAAAACCAGAAACCATGCTCTCCCTCTTTTAAATGTCAACATATATCAGTTACAGTCCCCCGCAGTTTGAAGGCAATCTAATAGTTTCCTGTTTCTCGTAGCAAAAATAGACAAACCACTAATCATTTCAGAAAACAAGAACTGTTACTCGATTCCAGGTGGTGAAACTCGGTTTACGTGAGATTGTCGTCACAACAAAAAGAAATATACATCAACAAAACCAGTAGAGAGTTGAATTTGAGCCAGCGGATATGCAAGCTGCATTCCGGCTTTACTTGCGCCGTCTGTTATTGGCCAACTCCGGGCTGCCTTTTCTCATCATCGCAACAAACTCATCATAGTTAATTCTTCCGTCCTGCAGGAAGAACACGGTGCATCAAATATGAAGAACGCAGTTACAACAGTCCAGAAAAGAAAAAGGATTTGGTTATCTCTTTTATATATAAGTTTCTAAAGAGGAAGAAGCATACCCTGTCTGTGTCAACTTCTGCAATGATCTCTTTTATTGTTTTCTCATCACCCATGTTATACTTCTTCAGGGCCTGCTCCAGCTCTTCCATTGTAATGTACCTAAATCGAGTAGTAAACAAATAAGTTCGAGCATCGCCATAGTATATGGTTGGGGAATGAAAATTACCACAAATTAGTTACATGAATAAACAAGACGGTAAGGCGGCTTACCCGCTATTGTCCTTGTCAAAGTATTGAAAAGCAGTGTACAAGTGTTCTTCTCTTTCCATTCTATTCATATGCATCGTAGCTGTTATAAACTCAATGTAATCAATTGTTCCATTTCCATCAACATCAGCCTGGGGAAGTAACAAAGAAGAATGATTTACATGATGAGATTTACACACATTTTAAACATTTCAGGTATAACTCCAAAAAGGGTATCCTTTGGCCCTTTTTTAAAGGTTCTCGTCGGTCGTTAATATTCTAGTTGAAAGCATGTTAATCAAGAAATAGCTAATTCGTGGAACATACTATGACCAGATCCCGAGATGGTGGATTGCAAAACAAAAAAATGACATGTTGAGCATAGCCTAAGCTACATATTAGTCTAATAATAACCCAAGATATAGAGCGACTGTTATCGCAATATACTATTAAGCTTGTCATGTAAAGGGTATATTAATCTTTCGTTAATACTTGGTTTTGAGTTATCTAAGGTTTCGTTATGGCTACCTGGAAAATTTAAGGGTTCGAATAGCATGTTGAGCTGGCAGAAGTTAGACTATGACTTCAGGTTAGCTTGAGGGAGTGCTTAATGATTTTAAACATCTGTGGTCCCTGTCTAGTCATCTTTAATCTGTTTAGCATTGTCATGGGATGATGGGATGACAAGTAGCATGATGGCCTCACTCGGCATTTATTGTCGTTGTAAAACTTATCAATTTCTACATTGTTCCTTGGGTACAGTCATTTGAACCAAGAATAGAATCATGGAACTTGAGTTTGCATTAAGCTGATTAGAATTGATGCTAGTAAGTAATGATAGAGGTTCGAAAAGTAAAGCACAGTTGTCCATCCATACATTCAAGTCATGTTTTTGTACCTTATTTGAAAGAACAGTGATTATCATGCATGTATATAAAAGGACAAGGCATACCGCTTCCATTAACTGCCTCACTTCATGCTCAGAAAGCTTAGTACCGAGTTTAGGAAGGCCAGCTTTCAACTCCTCAAAGGTGATTGTTCCACTATTATCAGTGTCCATAGATTTGAACATCTCCTTCAAACCTATGATTTCTTCTTCAGATAAATTTTCTGCAATTACCTGAAAGGAGAGAAGGAAAGAATAATCAATAACGATGATAACTGTGTTGCCTCATTGCCGCCATCGACCAATGGCCAGAAATAGACTAGAAGTCTCTAGTACTACTCAGCTTGAAACATTTAGGCCAGAAAACCTCATTGCTAATTCCCCATTATATTATCTTCTTGTCAGTTTCATGAAATTTGTAGCTTTAATATTACTATTTCATAATGTAACAGAGAAAGCAATTCACCTTTAAAGCGACTTTTTTGAGTTTGTTCATTGCCCTGAATTGCTTCATTCTAGATAAAACAGCAATATCAAGAGGCTTATCAGACGCATCACCATCTTCACGCATCCATGGATGATCTGCAGCGCAATTGGTAAGCGAAATTCTATTTCTTTTTTCAGAATTTACAAGAAACTTGAAGCAAAATGTGGAACAAAGGAAAAACTCAAATTTTGATTTGGACAGCCAACTTGATAGTTTCAAATTCAAGGCTTTAAACTTCCTTATCCTTCACAACAGAACACATAGACTTACTTAAGACTTCAACTGCTGAAAGCCGTTCTTTAGGATCGTCTCGTAGCATCTTCCTCACAAGATCTTTGGCACTGCTGGAAACAGAAGGCCATGGATCTGATGAGAAATCAATATTTCCCCGAAGAATAGAATCAAAGATACTCTGTTCAGTTTCTGCATACAAAACGAAAAGCATAGATGAGAGACCCTTTCACTCATCCACCACTGAGTAGTACTCATATTACAGATAAGCTCTTATTCCACAGAAACAACATTAGTACCTCCGTAGAATGGTGGGACTCCACTAAGGAGAATGTAAAGAATCACCCCAGCGCTCCAAATATCAGTTTCATGTCCATAGCGACGGCGCAATACTTCTGGAGCTACATAATAAGCACTTCCAACAAGATCCTTAAAAACATCCCCTGCATCCATCAGCAATAAGTCTTCAGAAGTAAATTTGAGGAGAAAAGTAACTGTCTTGGCCAACATTACTAGGTTAGAACAATTGCTGATAAAAGATGAAATTTTCACAAAGATATGAAGATTTTCATTCAGTAGTTGATGATTGACTGTAGCTACAATAACAGTCCAGCATGATATGCTTTCCGGTTCTCTTCGGCATTGTCTCTACTTGTTTTACATCACATTACACTCAACCATACAGCTCCATCTCGCCGTACTAGGATAGAGATTTAGTATTGCTCCCTTTTATCATCTATAAATCTTTTGATCACATTTTCATAGCACTAATATTAATCATCGATTCGGCTCGAACAAATCAAGCAGATACAAATCAGGGAAACCAAAATGGCTTACCTGGCTTAAAAAATACGGAGAGGCCGAAATCAGTGGCCTTCAATGGAGAATCCTCGTCCTTGCTCAAGAACAAGAAATTCTCAGGCTTTAAGTCCCTATGCATAACCCCCATGGAATGACAGTTATGCACCACCGTCACCATCTGCCGGCACAAATTCGCCGCCTCCCTCTCTGAATAATGACCTTTCGCTATAATCCGGTCAAACAACTCACCTCCGGCACAAAGCTCCATTATCAGATTCACGAAGTGCCGGTCCTCATAAGCCCCCTTCAGCTCCACAATATTCCTGTCAAACCCATTGACTTAAAATCTCTAAAACAACTATATCTATGACATAATCAGATATATAATATCATAGTTTTGTTTTGTGGGGGAAACCTGTGGCCGGTGAGGTGGTACATGATCTGGACTTCACGGCGGACGTCTTCCATATCGTCATGGTTGATGAGCTTACGGGTGGCGATAGATTTACAAGCGAATTGCTGTTTGGTTTCTTTATGAGTCACCAAGTAGGTAACACCGAACTGCCCACGCCCGAGCTCACGGCCGAAGTCGTAAGTTGACCGGACATCCTCCATGGGACGGCCGAGCACACGACCGATCTGTGGAGCAGTGGATGTAGCGGTGTGGTGGTTGGGGGCGGCGGAGGATGACTGGTGGTGGGTTGGAGGTTTTGGGGGTCTTGGAGCCGATGCATCAGCAGGTATGACATTGATGCCATGGTGGGGAGCAGCGCCGGAGTTGGTGGCCGGTCGGGACTGGTTACCGGCGGATGGAGCACCGTTACAGTTACCCATTCTTCAAAAAAACAAAAAAAGGGGGAAATTGCCTTTACCAGGTCAAACGTGAGTCAAGCGACTTAGGAGGATGTAAGAGGAAACTGATAAGGGAAGTTTTTTCTTTTGTTTTTTGGTTGGTCCGAAACTGAAAGTGTAAGAGAAACGGAGGTTTTACGCGCGCGTGCAAGATTCACGCGCTTCCATGAGATGATAGGTTTTGCGGAAGTAGCAATGCCCCGTTTTGGTATAACTTTGATTCCAGTTCCTGCACTCCTTAAACTTTTGAAATCTGGTCCCTCCTCACGCTAGTACAAGAAATATTTTCTCAATATTTTTGTTGCCCTCCCAGATTTAGGGGTGAGCAAAACTCAACTAAAAATTAAATTATTCGATTCGAGGTAAAAATGACTCGTTTTGATTCGATTCGTAATTTCATAAGCTCGACTCGACTCGAAAAAATTCAAATAAAGTTTAAGTTATGAAATGAAAATTCGAATAACTCGAAATTTTTAGTAATTAGTTGATGTTTTTATATTCGAGTTGAGTATGTCAATTCTACATGATATATTATGTATATCACATGTGAAAATATCAAGAAATATATATGTATATCGTATATGCATATAGAAAGCCGTTGAAATTAGAATCAATATGTATTATAATATAATAAATAATTACAATTAAATTTATACAGAAACTCGAAAACTCGACTCAAATTTCATAAACTCGACTCGATTTAAAAAAATTAAATAAAACTTGAATTGTAAAATAAGACTTGCAAACTCGAATAACTCAATTTTTTTTGACTCGACTCAATCAAACACCCAACCCTACTACCAGTTTCTTAGGGCTTTGACTTGACTAATCCGGATTGATTCGCATCGCACACTTGACTTTGGAGGGTGAGTCTCCCAACGAGAATATTATGCGTACACAAAATCTCGAACTCAAAATATACTTAAACAATACCGAACTGCTTACCACTTGGACCAATAATAATATTTTCTCAAATTTCAATCATCCAATCCATTGCTCCACAGTACATGTGTATATTCTTAAGAGAAAAAAAGGAATTTTCTCATTGGCAAGAGAAATCCCACCTATATTCGTAAGATTCGAATTTACAAAATGTCTAATATTACAAAATAATAGTAAAAAATCGATTCAACTATAAATAAATTTGGACTGATCCAGAGGCTTCTGCTATCAGCCAGGGGCCATGGCCTTTATATTGGGCTACAACGGGTATAGAAGACCCAAAAGGCCCTGACATGAAAGTTCTCCGTCCACAAAAAAGAAGCCTAATTTACAATACGAAAACTTGCAGGTCTCTCAATTTGAGACGGCAATACAAATTGAAGAGCAGCAGCAAGCAGCCACCTGTGAGATTGTGCGAAGATTTAACATCCTATTAAGGGCACTGGTTTGAGCGCCATTATCTCCTTTTCTCTCAATCCCTACCTTGTCTTCTTCAACTTGTCTCGAGCAACGCAGAGGTAATTGGCTGTGGCCGCTGTCAGGTGCGGCGCCGTCAAGTAATCCTAATCATACCTCTGAAGATCCCGATACTGTTTCAGCGGCGGCGAGTTTCGGTGTTTCGTGACCCGTTGGAGCTAAAATCGTTTGCTGAACGCAGATACGAATTCTTTTCCCTTTGTAGTATATATAGTGCCGGAGAATCGATATACCCTAATTACCCAATTTTGTTTTAAAATTCCCAATTCCTTACACGTGAGATTTTTGTGGTTTTAGCTCTTCATCATCTTGTTGTTGTTGTTGTAACTTAGAGAAGAACAAAAGGAATGGGCGACTCTGATACTAGGAAGATTAGGAATATATGCATATTAGCTCATGTTGATCACGGTAAAACCACATTGGCTGATCATTTGATAGCCGCTACAGGCGGTGGTGTACTGCACCCTAAATTAGCTGGTAAACTTAGGTTTATGGATTATCTTGATGAGGAGCAAAGGAGAGCGATAACGATGAAGAGTTCTTCTATAGCTCTTCATTATAAAGACTATGAGATTAACCTTATAGATTCCCCTGGTCATATGGATTTTTGTAGTGAGGTGTCTACTGCTGCACGGTTGAGCGATGGTGGATTGGTTTTGGTTGATGCTGTTGAGGGTGTTCATATTCAAACTCACGCAGTCTTGCGTCAATCTTGGATTGAGAAGGTCACCCCATGTTTAGTTCTTAATAAGATTGATAGGTTGATATGTGAATTGAAGTTGAGCCCTATGGAAGCTTATAACCGGTTATTGAGGATTGTTCATGAGGTCAATGGGATTATGAGTACATATAAGTCGGAGAAATATTTGTCTGATGTTGATTCCATACTTGCTGGGCCTTCTGGTGAGGTGAGTGATGAGAATTTGGAGTCTATAGAGGACGATGAGGAGGATACTTTTCAGCCCCAAAAAGGAAATGTGGCATTTGTGTGTGCTTTGGATGGGTGGGGTTTTACAATTAACGAGTTTGCTAATTTTTATGCTTCTAAGCTTGGGGCGAGTACATCTGCGCTTCAGAAGGCTCTTTGGGGTCCTCGCTATTTCAATCCCAAGACCAAGATGATTGTTGGGAAGAAGGGAATAGGTGGAGGAAGTAAGGCTCGGCCAATGTTTGTGCAGTTTGTTCTTGAACCACTTTGGCAGGTTTACCACGCTGCTTTGGAGCCAGACGGGGACAAAGGGACACTTGAGAAAGTGATTAAAACTTTTAATTTGTCTATTCCTCCTCGTGAACTGCAGAATAAGGACCCAAAGGTTTTGCTTCAAGCTGTCATGAGTAGATGGCTTCCTTTGTCAGATGCAGTTTTGTCAATGGTGGTGAAGTGTATGCCGGATCCAGTTTCTGCTCAGTCTCTTAGGGTTTCACGTTTGCTTCCCAAAAGAGAGATTCTTGATAAAGGGGCAGACTCTAATGTGCTTGCAGAGGCTGATCTAGTGAGAAAGTCAGTTGAAGCTTGTGATTCTAGCCCTGAAGCACCATGTATTGCTTTTGTATCTAAGATGTTTGCAGTTCCAGCAAAGATGCTTCCCCAACGAGGTCCACAAGGGGAGATTTTAAACAATTTCACTGAAGAAGGTGGAATTTGTGAATCTGATGAGTGCTTCCTTGCATTTGCTAGGATCTTTAGTGGGGTTCTTAGATCAGGACAAAGGCTTTTTGTGCTTTCAGCTCTATATGATCCATTGAGAGGGGAATCGATGCAGAAGCATGTGCAGGAAGCTGAATTGCAGTCCGTATATTTGATGATGGGTCAAGGTCTTAAACCAGTGACCTGTGCAAGGGCTGGGAATATTGTGGCAATTCGTGGACTTGGCCAACATATATTAAAAAGTGCAACTCTTTCATCCACAAGAAACTGTTGGCCTTTCTCCAGTATGGTATTTCAGGTTTCCCCTACCCTAAGGGTTGCAATTGAACCTTCTGATCCTGCAGATATGGGTGCTCTTATGAAAGGTCTGAAGCTTCTGAATCGAGCTGATCCATTTGTGGAGGTCACTGTTTCCTCTAGAGGGGAACATGTGTTAGCTGCTGCTGGTGAGGTTCATCTAGAAAGATGCATCAAGGATTTGAAGGAGAGATTTGCAAAGGTGAGCCTGGAAGTCTCTCCTCCTCTTGTGTCCTATAAAGAGACTATTGAGGGTGATTTATCTAATGCAGTTGAGGATTTGAAACTGTTTAGTTCTGGTTCAGACTATGTTGAAAAAAAGACTTCAAATGGAAGATGTACCATCCGTGTTAAAGTCATGAAACTTCCACCTATACTAACCAAGGTGCTTGATGAAAGTGCTGATTTGCTCTCAGATATTATTGGAGGTAAACTGGGGCAGAGTGCTAAAAGCTTGGAAATGCATACATTAAGTCTGAGCGAAAATGAGAGTCCAATTGAAGTGCTCAGAAAGCGCATTTGTGATGCTCTGGAGATTGATTTTTCGTGTGGAAGTGAAAATGAAAAAGATCAGGCTGAAAAATGCAAAGGTAAATGGCTCAAGCTTCTTAGGAGGATCTGGGCACTTGGTCCAAGGCAGGTTGGCCCGAACATCCTTTTCACTCCGGATTACAAAGTGGATAATGACGATGGCACTATTCTGATACATGGCTCTCCTTATGTATCTCTGAGATTGGGCTTAGCTGATAATTCTAGTGCTAGTGATATTGCTGCTATTACATCTTCGGAACTGACTCAACCACTCTATGGAGAAGCAGAGAGTCTGGAAAGTAGTCTGATGTCTGGGTTTCAACTGGCTACTGCAGCTGGCCCCTTATGTGATGAACCAATGTGGGGATTAGCCTTTGTTGTTGAAGCTTATATCTCTCCCTCAACTGTGCAGGCTGGTGACTCAGAACCTAACCAACTATCTGAGCAGTATGGTCTTTTCACTGGACAGATAATGACAGCGGCCAAGGAGGCCTGTAGAGGAGCTGTGCTTCAGAGGAAGCCTAGGCTTGTTGAAGCCATGTACTTTTGTGAGTTGAATACTCCAACCGAGTATTTGGGTCCTATGTATGCAGTGCTTGCCCGGAGGCGAGCCCGAGTTTTGAAGGAAGAAATGCAGGAAGGCTCTCCTCTCTTCACGGTGCATGCCTATGTGCCAGTTTCTGAAAGTTTTGGTTTTGCTGATGAGCTAAGGAGATGGACATCTGGGGCTTCTAGTGCCCTTCTTGTTCTTAGTCACTGGGAAGCACTTCCCGATGATCCATTTTTTGTACCGAAAACAGAAGAGGAGATAGAAGAATTTGGTGATGGTTCTAGTGTTCTTCCAAATACAGCAAGAAAGCTCATTAATGCTGTGAGGCGGCAGAAGGGTTTGCCTGTAGAAGAAAAAGTAGTTCAGCATGCAACAAAGCAGAGGACGCTAGCTCGTAAAGTATGAAAGTTAATCGAGATCTACGTTATCATCTTCATATATGACGGGTACTATGTTCTTATTTACAAATTACTTTTCCTTATCAATTTTTTTTCTTTTCCCCCCGCTGGGAGTAAATGTAGCACTCTTTTTGAAATGGAAATTTGAACATTGATCAATGAAAATGCTGTTACAAACTGGATAATGATCCAGTCCAGGCATAATCAAGTTGCCTTTATTATTTCAATATGATCATCTTTCGAATATTTTTTGCATATTGCTGTTGTGAGATTGAGTTTTGTTGCACATGCTAAAGCTGAGTTTTGTTGCATATTATTGATTTCATCATGTGATATGAAAGAAACACAGGGTTTGTCCATATGTTTCTGGAGAATTATGTTATTAGTTCTTCAATTCAGCTAAGGTCTGATTTAGCAACAAAGTCATGATTAGAAGCAGATACCATCAATAACAGGAGTAAAGAATTAAGTCTTAATAATTTCTCAAAGAATGTGATTTTAGCTTCTCAGCTCCACCCTCTAATCCACAATCTCAAACAAAGTTACAGCAGCAAAGACAAGAAAGAGAGTACCGCCGATGTAGGCGATGGCCTGCACAGGAATCAAAGGAATCAGACAATGTTGAAATGCTGATAACATTAAAGTTTGAAATCACTCTGAACTCTATGAGGGTTGTTCTAAATCTATGCAGAATGGCTCAAAGCTTTGAACTTTCCACAAAAATGGACAAGAAATACCCCATGATGTCCTTTGATGAACAGATGAAAAAGGTTGAAACCTTAAATTTTACCTTCTCTGATAAGAATGTTCCTAGTAAAGATCCTCCCAAAACAGCAAGCTGTAGAAAGAATTTGCAAGTCAATCAGATGAGAAAAGAGGACATTGTAGCAGAGAAAGACTATTTTTTTTGTGTTTATTCTTTTATGTTCAAGTATAAGTTACCAGAGTAGCGACACCATGACCGGCCAGTGCGCCTCCAATGACTCCGAGAGGAGAAGAGGCTGCTGCATGAAAAGCAAATGTATATATACTTAATGGAAAGACAGGCTTTCTTGGTAGAATGAATGTGAAGACTTGACTCTGGTTTGAGAAAATTCACCAGCTAAAACTCAGTAATGGTTAGACTAATTGAAGATATGATAAATTAATTAGCAATGGCACTGACCGGAAGGATTTCATCAAACCAGAGTTAAGTCTTCACATTCATTCTACCAAGAAATCTCAAGGGAAAAACCTGAATGAAAGGACTTTTCTGAGAGAAGCACAAACCTATGAGCATCTCATTTAATGAAATTAAAAAATGCAAAGGACTTCTAAATCACCATGCATGGGCAGAACAACGTACGCAAGTGCTCCAAAAGTCCCAATGAAAGTTACAACAGCAGAATTTCTAGCAGCTAAAAGTGCCTGCATGTACAAACATGCAAATTGGGGTGAATTCAACAGTTTATGCACATGTGATAATGGAAAAGAAGGATTCAAATACGATGATTGACAGGTTCTTTCTCAAACAAAGCGAGATATTACAATAAGGGTTCAGTCTTACGGCAATGAAAAAGGTTTTGTCTCCCAGTTCTGAGAAAAATATCAGCAAGAATGCCTGGAACAAAAGAAAATGCTTCAATTACAATCATTCAAGATGTGTGTTCATATTTGCAGAAACTTTAAACTACTGGTGAAAGTTTAGCATTGGTTTTCTTCTGTCATTTTCCTTCCGAAAGCACAGTGATTTTGGAAGTATTTGATGTTTACAACTAAGAGGGGGAACAAGAAATAATGGAATGGCCAGAACCATAACAATCACATCAGCCATGTACCTAGATTGAAAAGATAAGTCCCTAAACATTACAACTCTTAAAGAACACCGGGATCAGTTTAGTTCTAAATGGTTAACAGAAGAGTTTCTACTTTCTATAAGTTTGCCACGACGAAGCTGAATCACAAATATAAAAGTTACAGGGTGATTTCCTCACTGAAGCAAAACCTGTGCTAATATCACCAAGGTCTCCTACATAAGGAATTGACTGCAATCCACTAGCAATATCCGGGAGAGCAACTGCGGGTAGTGAGCCTTTGAATGTGAGCAACCCAAACAGAACCATAAACTTTAGCGCATTGTTGAACAATGTAGTTGAGACAGCCAAATTTGTAGCTGTAAAGTTTCCAATTCTGAAGTTACTGTTAACAGGTACATGATCTGAAACACCAAAATCTTCTGATTTGTGCCCCAATGCTATACTCTCTTCCCTTTTCTTGCAATCAACATACTTATGTTCCTGGAAGAAAATGAAGCACTCAGATAAACACATAAAAGCACTATACTTCTGAACTTGTCTGAATATTTGTTGAATTTTACCGAAACAAGGAAGCAAGGAACTTGATTTAAGAATTCTTACCAGGGCACGCTGACGTTCAGTGACCTTTTGCAGAAGATCACCAAACCACTCCTCACATGTGCTTAAAACACAATTTCTGTAACACCTACATATAAAAACAAAATCTTTAGAACAAATAGATAGGCATGGTCCAACTCCAAACTTCAAAAGAACAAGAAGGAAAAAGAAGCTCTAAAGCAATGACCCTTAAATGGGTTGAAAAGGAAATGAAAGTATACCTGGAGAAAAGGAGGCTTTGGTGGCGAGAAGATTGCTTCTTGGATAGAGAATTAAGATTGAAAGAAAGCAAATTGGGAGGTTTAGGACATGGAGGTAACAGTGGATGAACAACCAAGCTGCTCTCCCTTAGCGTTATGCCTTTCATTCTTCTCGGGCAGCAGCTCTCTGGCTTCAGTCTCAGTTAAAGTTGTGGCTCTGGTTCTTGTTTAGGCCTTTTGAAATGACTAATAATGGCCATAGAAATAATCTGGGAGATGGATAAGTAGGAGGATAGCGCCAATATAAATTGCAAGAATAACAGCAGATTATCTGCAATTTTTGAATTATTCAAATTAAAATTTGTAAGTTTGTCTAGAAATCAAGTTCTTTTTTAATCCATTAATTAAACCCAATACCAGAAAACCAAGAAGCCAAAGAAAGAAGAAAAGCTTCCATTTTGACATAAAAAGCCACCATTTTTTGAGCAATAGTACTCATTACAAGGCTCAAAAGCAATTCCATCAATTGAAAAACAAAAAAGAGAAAAGCTGAAGAAGAAAATGTGAGCTGCATTCGACATTTGGGATAAAGAAAACATTCACATATTTATTAAAAAGTTAAGCTTGAGTTGATATGGATGGTGATAATTTAACAGTGAAGAGTTTTGGAATCCAATGATTATAATTTTAAAATTTAGAAGATTAAATTTGTTGATTTATTTAATAATAAGACTAAATTGATAAAAACATGTTATTATACAGTTGAGTGACCGTACACTGTAAATCATTTTCCCTTCTCATCATTCCAATTTTCTACCAAACCAAGCCTCCTCAAAGCGTAAGGCAAATTACTAGGTGCAGGGTCAAGTCAAATTGAGGGAAATTTCCCTTTTGAGTTTTTCTCCTGGACTGCCTATAACAGGAAGAGAAACAAGAGACTATATTCAAATTTGGGTCATTTTTGTAGCAAGGAACTATAGCTCAGCACTGATGCTCCTCTATCAGTTCTAGTTTCCCTCGACGAGTTCGGCGATCATTTGTTGGACCGGATAGATTGCATTCGCATTTGTTGGTTATCTGTACTTTTCCAATGGCTCAGCCAGATTCCACCACTAACCAGCTATGGCTTTCTCAAGCCATTCCAAGTCTGCCGTATTACTCGAAAATGTTGCAACAACCTGGTAAGCCAATCAAGGTTGAAAAGTACTTCCATGTGCAATGAATTTTCTTTAATTGTATATCAAAACATTGCCAATTAAAAAGAATACAAACAGATCAATTCAATCAAAGAAATAAATTCACTGAAACAGTTCAAAGAAAGGTTGAAAGTGATCATAAAACTTCGTCTTTCAAAAGTAAGGCTACACGACAAGAATAATTCTCGACAATATTTAAATCAGCCAAGCTCCTAGAGAGGGCAATACTTGTCCAAATCCGTGCCATGTTACAAAGAAACTCACCATACTAATCCTTCGATCACAATCAGCTGTGAACTTTAGCATGATGAATCGAGTTCGACCGCTATAGGTGCTTTTCAAAGGATATCAAATTGCTTCTTCTCATATACTCTCCACAGAACCCTGTTTTCATAGTTGGAGGTTCCTCGCCTCAATACCTACTGAATATTAACAAATTGCAAGAGCATAGATTTCTGGGAAATCTACCCTGCTATCCACTTCCATCCTTGTTACGAAGCCGATAAACTATTCGCCCCTTGGTTAAATCATAAGGACTCATTTCAACTCTAACTCTATCTCCAGGCAATACACGTACGAAATTCTTCCTTATCTTTCCCGAAAGGTAACCTATAATTAAATCCTTATTGTCCAAAAGAACTCGAAACATACCATTGGAAAGTGACTCGGTAATTAAACCTTCGTGAACAAATTTCTTGTCATCCTGCTTCGCTGCAGCTTTTCCCAACTTACTTTTGACTACCCTATCAGTTTCAGGCCCCCTTGAGCTTGCTTTCTTGCAAGTTATTGTTCTCGTTGACACCTTACTCGGATTGAATTTTACCCTGCTACTGTAAAACAAAGAATGAAACATAAGGAATAGGTGTTAGAATTTCATTGTTTCTAAACAACATTTCAAGACTCGAATTTTAGAAATTGCACCATCCTTGATGACGAAATGGCTTTCCTAATCATCAGACAAATGCTTCATATGGGGTTTGATTAAAAAGAAAAACTTTACACAAACTAACACTTGATTATTAGATTAAAGTAGCAATTAACCACAAAATTATACACATAAACCAACAGCGAAATTCAAAACTAAATCAAACCCATATCAAATTCGGCAGAACCCAGAAGAAATATAAAGTGAATCTTAGAAATTAGTGTTTGACAGTGAACAGAAAGAAGTGAAAAAATCAACCAAAAGTTACACGAAGATGATGACTTACTTGATGAAAAAACAAGTGGGAACCTTATGTTGAACCGGAAAGGAGAATGGAGTGTGAAGACTGGAGCAGAGGGAAGCCATAATGTCGAAACCCTAAGCTCACACTGTAAAGCGGGAATGGATTGGATTTCAATCCTCTCGCTCAAAACTGATGTTATGTTATCCGATTAGAGTTATTCAGTGTGACAAGGCCTATGCTTTTTAAGTTGCGCTGCTTGACAAATCAAATAGCCAAACTATTTCATTTGGCCATTCAACATTTAGGGTACTTTTATTTTGGTCACCGAAAAAATCTTTACAATTTTGTCACCATCGTTAGATAAACTTATCGTTTTAATCATTCAGCCATAAAATTTCTAACAGTGCAATTTGATATTTGACCAAATAAAATTTACCTTGATCAATCAAAATAAGATGTCGAATTGATCACCTCTCAACCTACTTCGTCAGCCAACTTATCATCTGTAAAACTCAATTTTTTAAAATTTTTACCATCCGAGACTTATTTAAGATTGAATAAACACAATCAAAACAAACTATTAAAAGCCCACCGAGTAGGTTTATGAGTGGTGGTTGATTCGATAAAATTGGGATTACTTAAAATTTTCCTTTTTTTCCTTTTTTTTCTGGTTTGTAATTGGAAAATTGAGGGATTTTAATTCCATTGAATTATGTTTAGTTGATTAAAGAACATTTTGAAAAGAAATTTAGTACACTTTCTTTTGAGAATGGAATGAATTTCCCGGAAGTGTCTCGTCTAAAACTTAATGAAATAATTGCATTAAATAAATCAAATATAAATGCAGAAGAAAGAAGTCAAAAATGGCCTTTGGCAATGGCATTTTATAGGTATATAAAAGTCACCATAGCTATAGTGGGGAATTCATTTTATAGGTGTATAGAAGTCAAAAAATTTTATCTTTTTTTGATGTTTTTATTCTATTCCCAACATTAAAATTAATTTAAAATTTAAAATCTTAAACTTTAAACTTAAATTTTAAAAAAAATACTCCCTCCGTCCCACTAAAACTGTCACATGTTGATTTTTTTGGTCAAATTTTTTTAACTTTGACTATAATTTATTTAAATATTTTAATTAATTAAAAATTATAAAAAATATATTTTAAAACTAGTTGATTTAAAGTTTTGAAATTATATTTTTTCATATTTTTATAATAATAAATTTTAAATTATAAGAGGTCAAAGTTGAAAAAATTTAACCAAAAAAGTTAACATGTGACAGTTTTAGTGGGACAGAGAGAGTAGAATTTACTTTATATTTAATCTTTAACTTTAAATCATAATTTTAAATTTTTAGTATTAGAACACAAATATGGGCTGCCATAAAATACAGAATGTTTCTGCTGTTCGTTTGCCAACTCAATTACCACTGTAATCAAAGCTTTTTCATTCACTGCGAGCTTCGTGCAATTGACAATTTGGCGGGTAATCCAACCAATTCCTAAAGTTTAAACCTTTCTCCGTTTGTCCATGCTTCCATGGAAGATCGGTCACAGTACTAATCTCTTAACCCAAAACCAGAGTAAACCAATATGGAGAAGAAGAAAAAAAGGAAGAAAAAAAAGTATTTTATACTAAACCCTTTTGAAGGCTAAGGAGAAAGAGAGATAGAGAGAGAAATGGAAAGGGAAGAAAAAAGTGAACAAGGGTTAGCAGAAAAGGAGGAAAATTTGTGTGAAAAGTTGAGTCGGAGTGTATTAGTGGTAGGGAAAAGGAAAACAGCGGGTCCCTGTACCCCGCTCCCTTCTTGGAAACTTTACCACCCTCAGCCTCTCCTTCATCATAACAACAACCACCCTCCTCCTCCTCCTGCCGCCGCTGGTGTTTCTGCTAGAAAGTTAGCTGCTTTACTGTGGGAGTTCCATCAATACCTTCCCCATCATAAAATGCATAGAGGTGGTGGTGTTAGCAACACTAATGGCCGGTACCAGTACCACCAACGCCACCACAGCAACAAGAACAAAGCCATTGATTTTTCTCATTTCCTGGCTGATCCTTGCCCCAGCTCCGACCCTGACCAGGTAATTTCTCAATTCCTTTGTCTTTGTTCCATACTTTACAAGTCTTGTGTGTGTGTGTTGTTGTACCTGCATGTTAATTTTGTTTTTTAAAGGGTGTTTTTATTTTGATCTGTTAGTTGAGATTGGTATTGATTGATTTGGAATTTTGGGTCTTGTATTTGGTAGTAAATGCTAACATGTTTGTTCGTATTTTTCCGTTTTCTTTTAACTGAGTTGAGACGATGTTCTACCTAAATTTTCACTGTTTTTGTTGGTTCATAGAGTGTTTCTTGTCTGTTAGGTTGGATTATATGTTTCTAATGTCCTTTCTTCATGTTTATTATGTTAGATTATATGTTGGTAATGTCCTTTCATGTTTGATTGGGGGGGAAAACAATTTGTCAAGCTTTTTAAACAAGTTCAAAAAATGGAGCTAAATCGGCTTACGATGTTCTACCTAAATTTTCACTGTTTTTGTTGGTTCATAGAGTGTTTCTTGTCTGTTAGGTTAGATAATATGTTTCTAATGTCCTTTCTTCATGTTTATTATGTTAGATTATATGTTGGTAATGTCCTTCTTTCATGTTTGATTGGGGGAAAAACAATTTGTCAAGCTTTTTAAACAAGTTCAAAAAACGGAGCTAAATCGGCTTACGATGTTCTACCTAAATTTTCACTGTTTTTGTTGGTTCATAGAGTGTTTCTTGTCTGTTAGGTTAGATTATATGTTTCTAATGTCCTTTCTTCATGTTTATTATGTTAGATTATATGTTGGTAATGTCCTTTCATGTTTGATTGGGGGGAAAAACAAATTGTCAAGCTTTTTAAACAAGTTCAAAAAATGGAGCTAAATCGGCTTACGATGTTCTACCTAAATTTTCACTGTTTTTGTTGGTTCATAGAGTGTTTCTTGTCTGTTAGGTTAGATTATATGTTTCTAATGTCCTTTCTTCATGTTTATTATGTTAGATTATATGTTGGTAATGTCCTTCTTTCATGTTTGATTGGGGGGGAAAACAATTTGCCAAGCTTTTTAAACAAGTTCAAAAAATGGAGCTAAATCGGCTTACGATGAGGAATGAGAATTAATTGATAATTATTAGTAAACAGATGACCCGGCAAAGTATTAGTTGATTTAATCTAGTCTTTGGTGACTTCAGGACTATGTTTTCAGCCACTTGCATAAGAACAGATCTTTAGAGGTTATTAGAGCTTGTAAAAATACCTTCTGCCTCTAACTTTCTGTTTTATTTCTTATATCAGCCAGAGAGTTCAAGCAGTTTGAGGAGGCATATTGCTCAAACACTAATGAAACACCATCGGTCGATTGAAAAAAATAACCAGGCCCTACAGCCTGTATCGCCAGCAAGTTACGGCAGTTCAATGGAGGTAAATCTTCTTTTCTTCCTACTTAAAATGATGCTATCTGTAGAATAAGTACAGGATAGAAAAGTTGGTTATCTTTTTCTGATTTTTGTTTCTGGGTAAAAGAAGATTTATTTATCCAAGATGCAGAATTGCTGCTACAGTCAATATAAACTGCATGCGACGGCCGCATACACGGCTCAAATGCATAGTTTCATTTCATGCAGCCACCAAACCAATACAATCTGCTCCTGGTAGCAGAAATATATACTTATATAAGAAACATAAGAGTCAGAATGCCCCCAAGCTGAACGAATGGAATTCTTTATTAAACTGATACTTCAACTGAAGCTACTCGATTTGGAGCTAAGGGAAGAATGATTGTTAGGAGTCCTGTGTATGGGAACAAGCTTCAGCCTTGTGACCAAATTGATTCATCTTTGTTGTAGTCTGACACTCTGACTATTGTCCCCTAGTCTCTAACTAAACTTAACTCTTTATGTTATTGAGTTAGGTTCTAAGTTGATAAATTGCTTATATCTTATGTTTTATTCGAATCATAGAAATATATAACATGCATGTCTTAGGAAAGCATTTGAGAATTGATTTTGTAGGGTGTTATTTGAGATAGAAACCATCACAAAAAGCATTTTCAAGTAGGATTGAACACAGGATTACATTGATAAAAACATCTGGAGTTTCGACCTGCCTTTCCTCCTTTTTCAGGTGGCACCTTATAACCCTGCAGTCACACCTACCAGTTCCGTAAGTTTTAGGGGAAGAATCGGTGAGTCGCATTATAATCTCAAAACATCTACAGAACTGCTGAAAGTACTAAACCATATTTGGAGTCTGGAAGAAGAACATGTATCCAATATATCATTGATAAAAACATTGAAGAAGGAATTAGATCATGCCCGTGTTAGGATCAAGGATTTGCTACGAGATCAGCAAGCATGTCGACGCGAAATTGATGATTTGATGAAGCAGATTGCCGAAGACAAATTGGTTAGGAAGAGTAAAGAACAGGACCGGGTTCATGCTGCTGTACAGTCGGTAAGGGATGAACTAGAAGATGAGAGAAAGTTAAGAAAGCGATCTGAGAATCTACACAGGAAGTTGGCTCGGGAAGTGTCTGAGTCAAAAGCTTTTCTTTCTAATGCCTTGAAAGATCTTGAAAGGGAAAGGAAGTCGAGGAAGCTTTTGGAAGATCTTTGCGATGAGTTTGCAAGGGGAATAAAAAGCTACCAACAGGAGGTGCATAGACTAAGACAGAAATCCAATGAAGATTGGACAGGAGTGGCTGACCATGATCGTTTGATTCTTCATATATCTGAATCATGGCTTGACGAGCGGATGCAGATGAAGCTAGATGAAGCTCAGTCCGGTTTTCCTGAACTGAATTCAATAGTGGACAGACTAGGCTTTGAAATAGAGACCTTCCTTCAAGCTAAACAGATCGGTACTTCTGTTTCTAAGCGTACTGATTATTTGTCACGAAAGGATCAGAGGAAGTCACTTGAATCTGTCCCTTTAAACGAGGTTGTAAGTGCAGGTAAAGATGTTTCTGACGAGGAAGATTCTGCTAGCAGTGATTCGAATTGTTTTGAGCTGAACAAACCAACCAGTATTGAGCTGAAATCACATGAAGATGAAGCTCTAAACTGTGATGGGGAGGAAATAATGAAATTAAATCATGCCGAGAGAAAAGTTTCATCTCATGAGAAGATTAAAAGCCGGCATCCATCCAGCTTGCAAGTTAAGTTTGATGAAAAGATGGCCAGAGCAACGAGTACTGAAAATAAAAAGCCCCAGTTGGAGGTTGCAGAAGAGGAAAATATTGTAGGAACCGCCACTGAAGCAACAATATCACAAAAACTCGAAAATGATGAAGCTACTCAATATGGCAACGAGGGAGGAAAGAATAAGCTTGATGGGATACATGGACTAAGCTCAAACTACATACTGGATAACTTGATAAGAAATCATATAGCAATGTCGGAAGCTGGGAATATGAACACGGAAAAGGACTGTGGTGAGGCATCTTCTAGATACCAACCACCGAGGAACCAGCCTAGCCCAGTGCGCCAATGGATGACGAAATTTACACCTCCTGATCTGGACGTATCGGAGTCTTCTACGAAACTACCTCCAGCAACGAAGGACAACACTTCGAAGACCAAGTTTCTTGAAGCAAGGTCCAAAGGGCAACGTTCCCGTTTAAAAATATTCAAGGGCAAGTCGTAGCTCAAAGTGCTGTTTTTACTTTGACAACAAGCTGAAGCACTCACGTAACTCACTGGATTGGCTGCTCTGCGTTGCTTTTCAGTCCAACATTGTGGTTTATATGAATACTGGCCACTATGCACATTACTCTGCATGTTGCAATCTGTAATTCTAGAAATTTTTGTTTCATGTCTGTATATTTGATCAATTAATTACGAATCAGATAAACTTTGGGTCTATTACAATTTTAGCAGTAAAGATTTGTGCGGGTTTTAAATCCGTTGATACTATGTTGATTAGTGTTCGAACGCCACACACACAAGGCACATTGTTCTCTCAAAAAGAGAATTCAAATTCGAACCTTTATTAGTAGCTAATTTATTTACCTAGTGCATGAAATTACTGCAGGAATCAAAGCGATTTCATTCACCACAAGTTTGGTGCAAATGACAAATTGGCGGGTGCCCAACTAAATGCTTGACAGGTAATCCAACCAACTCAAAGTTTAAACCTTTTTCATTTGTCCATGCTTCCATGGAAGATCAATCACAGTCCTAATCTCTTAAGAAAGAAGAATCCAAAATCAGAGTAAATCAACAGGAAAAAAGAAGATAGAATACCCTCCAAAAAGAACAAATTTTCACTGTAGAAACTGCAACCCAGAGCCAAAACAACAGTAAAAAAAGAGAATAAAATAATAGTGAAGGCCAAGGAGAAAGAGAGAGAGATGAAAAAGGAAGGAAAAAGCAAAGACGTGTTAGCAGAAAAGGAGGAAAACTTGCGTGAAAAGTTGAGTCGGAGGGTCTTATTGGTAGGGAATTGGAAAACAGGGGGTCCCTGTACCCCACTCCTTGTAAACTTTACGACTTTCAGGCTCTCCTTCATCATTACAACACCCTTCTTCTTCTTCCTCCTGCCGCTGTTTCTGCAAGGAAGTTAGCTGCTTCACTGTGGGAGTTCCATCAATACCTTCCCCGATGCATAGAGGTGGGGTTAACAACACTAATGGCCGGTACCACCAACGCCGCCACCACAACAAGAACAAAGCCGCTGATTTTTCTCATTTCTTGGCTGTTCCTTGCCCCAGCTCCGACCCTGACCAGGTATTTCAGTTCCTTTTTCTTTGTTCCATGCTTTACTTCTGTTTATGTGTATGTGTACTTTTCATTTTTGTACTCGTATGTTAATTTTATTTTAAAGGTTAGATTGATTTGGTATTTTGGGTCTTGTATTTGGTAAATGAGTACATGGTTTGTTCACTTTTCTTTTCTTTTAACTGGGTTTAGATGATGTTTACAGACTACAGTTTATGTTGATAAAACTACATTTTCCATATTGGTTATTTGATCACTGTTCAACCTAATCTTTTACTATGTTTTTGTTGGTCCATAGAGTGTTTCTTGTCTGTTAGGTTAGGTTTTATGTTTCTAATGTCCTTTCTTCATGTTTGTTAGGTTAGATTACATGATAATTATTAGTAAATAGATGACCTAGCAAAGTATTAGTTGATTTACTTTCTGTTTTGTCTCTCATATCAGCCAGAGAGTTCTAGCAGTTTGAGGAGGCATATTGCTCAAACATTGATGAAACACCATCGATCGATTGAACAAAATAATCAGGCCCTACAGCCTGTATCGCCCGCAAGTTATGGCAGTTCAATGGAGGTAATTTTTCTTTTCTTCCTACTGAAAATGGTACTGTCTGTAGAATATGTACAGCATAGGAACGTTGGTTTTCTTTTTCTGATGTTTATTTCTGGATAAAAAGAGGCTTTATTTATCCCAAGATTCAGAATTGCTGCTACAATCAATATAAAATGCATGTGATGGTCGCATACGCGGCTCAAATGCACAGTTTCATGCGACCACCAAACCAATACAATGTGCTGCTGATAGCAGCGATATATCTACTTATATAAGAAACATAAAAGTCACAATGTCCTTAAGCTGAACGAATAGAATTCTTTCTTAAATTGATACTTCAACTGAGGCTACTCGACTTAGAGCTAAGGGAAGAATGGTTTTTAGGAGTCCTGCGTATGGGGACAAGCTTGAGCCTTGTGACCAAGTTGATTCAACTTGGTTTGTAGGTTCTAAGTTGATAAATAGCATAGCCGGCTCTTGTTCCGGCTTGTTGGTTTTGATGTGCTTAGTTCAGAGCGCTCGAGCTACATGTCCTTGTATTGTTTTCTTATTAGTAGGTCTTTCCCGCTTGTTTTTTCACATCCCAATCCATCTAGTCTCAACATGATTTTTCTCCTTTTGCAGGTGGCACCTTATAATCCTGCAGTCACACCTAGCAGTTCCGTAAGTTTTAGGGGAAGAATCGGTGATTCGCATTATAATCTCAAAACATCTACAGAACTGCTGAAAGTACTAAACCATATTTGGAGTCTGGAAGAACAACATGCATCCAATATATCATTGATAAAAGCATTGAAGAAGGAATTAGATCATGCCCGTGTTAGGATCAAGGATTTGCTACGAGATCAGCAAGCATGTCGGCGCGAAATTGATGATTTGATGAAGCAGATTGCTGAAGACAAATTGGTTAGAAAGAGTAAAGAACAAGACCGGGTTCATGCTGTTGTGCAGTCAGCAAGGGATGAGCTAGAAGATGAGCGAAAGTTAAGAAAACGATCCGAGAATCTACACAGGAAGTTGGCTCGGGAAGTCTCTGAGTCAAAGGCTTCTCTTTCTAATGCCTTGAAAGACCTTGATAGGGAAAGGAAATCGAGGAAGCTTTTGGAAGATCTTTGTGATGAGTTTGCTAAGGAAATAAAAATCTATGAACAAGAGGTGCATGCACTAAGACAGAAGTCCGATGAAGATTGGATAGGAATGGCTGACCATGATCGTTTGATTCTTCATATATCCGAATCATGGCTTGATGAGCGGGAACAGATTAAGCTAGAAGAAGCTCAGTCTGGTTTCCCCGAACAGAATTCGATAGTAGACAGAAAAGGTTTTGAAATAGAGACATTCCTTCAAGCTAAACATACTGGTACTTCCATTTCTAAGCGTGCTGATTATCTGTCACAAAAGGGTAGGAGGAAGTCACTTGAATCGGTCCCTTTAAACGAGGCTGCAAATGCAGGTAAAGATGTTTGTGACGAGGAAGATTCCGAGAGCAGTGATTCGAATTGTTTTGAACTGAACCAGCCAAGCAGTGTTGACATGAAATCACATGAAGATCAAGCTGTAAACCGTGACGGTGAGGAACAAATGAAATCAAATCACACTGAGAAAAAACTTTCATCTCATGAGAAAATTAAAAGCCTGCATCCATCCAGCTTACAAGTTAAATATGAAGAAAAGATGGCCAGAGCCAATGAAAATAAGAAGTCCCAGTTGGCATATGCAGAAGAGGAAAATGTCGGTGCAGGAAACGCAGCTGAAGCAACAATATCAGAAAAACAAGCTACTCAATACGACAACGAGGCACGAAAGAACAAGCTCGAGGAGATGCATGGACTAAGCTCAAATTATGTACTGGACAACTTGATAAGAAACCATATAGCATTGTCGGAAGGTGGGAATATGAACGAGGGAAATGACTGTGGTAATGCTTCTTGTAGTTACCCTCAATGGAGGAACCAGCCTAGCCCAGTTCGGCAATGGATGACGAAAATTACACCCGCTGATCTGGACGTATCGGAGTCTTGTACAAAGCAACATCCGGCGACGAAGGATAACACTTTGAAGGCCAAGCTTCTTGAAGCAAGGTCCAAAGGGCAACGTTCTCGTTTAAAAATATTGAAGGGCAAGTCATAGCTCAAACTGGTGTTTTTACTTTGAACAATAAGCTGAAGAACTTGGTCAACTCTTAGGAATGGCTGCTCCTGCGTTGCTTTTCAGTCCAACATTGTGGTTTATATGAATACTGTCCATATGCAATCTGTAATTCTGGAAATTTTTGTTTTATGTCTGTATATTTGAGTAATTAATATCACAGTATTGTTACAAATCAGATGAAGTTTCGGATAATACATGATTTTAAGCTGCCAAAATTTTCAGAAATTTAGGGGTTTATTGCACTTGAATACTAATTTTAGGGAAATAAGGGATGTTGGGGAATATTTGTGAATCTACGACAAATTCTACAATAACCCGTACAGCCATCATTTCCAAAAGGCGACTTTAAATATTTTTTTATTCAAAGTCGTTTTCTGGAGATGGCAACTTCACAAATTACTGTAGAATATGTAGTAGATTCTCAAATATTCTCTAACATCTCTTATTTCCTTAAAATTAGTTTCCAAGTGCAATAAACCCTAAATTTTCCCAAAATTTTGTATGATTTTATAGGGTAAACGTCACCATTGGTCACTAAACTATTCTTGATTTTCTGTTTTGACCACTACTATTATTTAGTGTAAAATCGTCACTAATATTACGTTTTTCTTCCTACTTTGGTCACCAAAATTAGTTTTTTTCTATTTTGGTCACCAATCTATTGTTGCTTTCCTATTTTGGTCATAAATTATTTTCACTTTCTTGTTTTTTAGTGAGTTTTTTAACGACGGGTGACCAAATAAGAAAACCGTAATATTAGTGACTATTTTACCAAAAATAATAGTTTGGTAGCTAAAATAGAAAAAAGGAGAATAGTTTAACAACCAAGGGTGATGCTTATCCTTTTCTCATAACCACTATCGAACTCATTAATTTATTAATTCGAATCAGATATCACATGTTACCGCTTTCAATTCTGTGCAAAATCCTTTTCAGTCCTTTAAATCAGAATGTTGTTTTCCATTTTGGTGAGTGGGGTCTGGGTCTGGGTCTGGGCCTGGGCCTAAGGGAAACTCGAAATGGTAATAGACAAGATGGCATTATGTTTTGGGCTGAGCAGCTGCAAATTGAGGAAGTGAACTGAAAGGAAGGAGAGCGATGGCGGCGGCGGCGTCGTTTAGATGGTTGCTCCAACTTCACAAGGACGTTCCCAAGGCGGCGAAGTTCTACTCACAAGGGCTCGACTTCTCCGTCAACATCTGCACGCTTCGGTGGGCCGAGCTTCAGTCCGGTCCTCTCAAGCTTGCTCTCATGCAATCCCCCTGGTACTACTTTTACATTATCGCTTTTACCGACATGGAAATTTCATTAGATTTCTTTGATGATTTTGAACTTGGTTAGAGATGCACAAAATGAATAAGATTGTAGGTAGTCCCAGATTTACTTAGCTTTTATAAGTATACAATTGTCCATGAAAAATGAAGAGAGAGGTAGGCCTGTAAACGATTTGTTTAATCTTAACCGAACAAATGAACGAACACGAATAACATAATTTTTTGTTTGTTTTCATTTGTTAAAGAATGGAGCTTGTTGTGTTCGTTGATGTTCATTAAAATGATAAACGAACGTAAATAAACACAAATAAAAGGGCATATGTGAATGAATTTAAACTAACACAAACAAACGAACATATGTAAATAAATTTAGTTTTTTAAATATAATACTTTTGTTGTGAAAAATAATAAATATAAATGGATATATGTAAATAAATTTAAACGGACAGACATATTACCAACGTTCACAAAAATGAACGAACAAAAAACCGTGTTCATATTTGTTCGTTTAATAAATAACCGAACATAAACGAACTTCCCGCCGAACGATTCACGAATGGTTCGTTTGGTTCGTTTACAGCCCTAGAGAGAGGAAAAGCTGTGTTGAAAATAGATAATTCTGACCCAGTTTTGTTTGACAGTGATAATGTGATGCAGAATGGTTACCCTTCAGTTTTATCATTCACAGTGAATGACATTAATAGTACAGTAACAAAACTAATGGCATTAGGAGCTGAACTAGATGGTCCCATCAAATATGAAATCCATGGCAAGGTATTAACTCCATTATTTCTTCATCCCTGATATTCTTATGCTTAGCTTGATAGTGAACTGAAGCTGCCATTCTGAATTTCATCTTTATTTCCAGGTTGCCGCCATGCGTTGCATTGATGGTCACATGGTTGGCCTCTATGAACCAGCATAGACCGATTCGCTGTTAAAATCGTTTGAAGACATCGAGAAGACATGA
Source organism: Hibiscus tridactylites (assembly GCA_958450335.1). Taxonomy (NCBI): domain Eukaryota; kingdom Viridiplantae; phylum Streptophyta; class Magnoliopsida; order Malvales; family Malvaceae; genus Hibiscus; species Hibiscus tridactylites. Next base: position 109,863,352 of record OY288265.1, on the reverse strand, counting down.
GAAACTTTTCCCTTCTTTGGATTTCCTTCGATTATGGTAAGTGTTTTTTCATCCAAATCAATTACAGCCGTGCAGAGTGTATAAAGAGTTGGACCTGCAGTAATACCAATAAGCGTTAGTTACAAATTACCATTGAATAGAAGCTGCTCTGCATTTCCATCCTTCAATTTTTACCTGTCATGTAGATGGGGTACTTTGTATCTTCTGTATCGCCTAGAAGAGACAGGAAATCAGTTTTCGATCCTTGTGGTAGAACAGCTGATCTTTTTTGCCTGCTTATTGAGTTCTCATCATGTACCTTTATTGCAAAACATTTATTTCAGTTCTAATGTATTAGAATTAAGTTTCTATATATTTTATTAGGAACTGTGCTAAATATCAAGAATATATGTGATGATGCATCTGCATTTTTCGTATAGAAAGCTTTTTCCGCTCCTATTCCTTGTAACTCTCTTGCCCTGACATAGTGATACAAGGAAATTCTGGTAGCTATGGACTAAGGTTAAAGTAGGAGAATTAAGGGGTGGAGAATAACTCTCAAACAAAGCAACAAAATTTAAAAATAAAAGGAAATTACAAAAATAGAGAGGAAGAGAGAATGAATAGGTGTGTAATTTCTTGAGAAATCATCGGATGAGTACAGATATGGTCTTAACATTTTATTTATACACTGAATGAAAGAGAGCTGCTAATAACTAACCTTCCCACCAACTGTTAACTACTAATAATAGACTTTCCTAACAACCTGACACTGAAAACTGAAATTAACAGCCATCTAAGCTGATTAGTCTTCCTCATATCACATAGATTCCTTCTCTTATATGTTATATTGTTTACCTGCTGAACCTGAAGATGGAGATACATGTTTGCATGGAAAAATGGTGTTGTTCCCACCTCATGAACTGAAACTCGTGATCTTGATGCAGTTTCTACATTCAAGATCATACGCCTCTGTATATCGATTAAATTGTAACTGTGTCCCACAGAAACTTCTGCTGATCGTACTCTCTGAACTTAGATCCATCTATCAGTACATTAATGACCTGGCTGATATTAAACTTCATCCTATACAAGAAACGAACATTAGAGGATCTTACAGCTAATGCATCCGCAATGCTAGTTGCTTCGAGAAGGTCCCTAGAGACAAAGTTCCTTCCAATGCCAGCTGGTGCGATCTCAGCTTCAGTTGGGGGTACTGAATTCAGTGTGAATGCCTAAGGTATGTATGAAGGAAATATTAGATTTCATTGAATATAATTCTCCTTCAAAAGACATCTATCAAACAGAAGTTGAACTGACAATCATGTTTTTCTTTTCTTTTCTATAAACAATCATTATTGCTATATTCATTTCTTATCTTTTGATATGGCCAAATACTTGCATCTCATGAGGTTCATATTTTGGCCTTTTGTTTCACCTCACTCTTGTTAGTATAACACGGTCCGGTACAGATTTCATATGTATGAAAGAAATTTTACCAGTCCTTGACTATTAATTCCAAAAGCACAACTTGGAAGCTCTCCTGCATATGTGTAAGCTATGAAGGATAATCCGTTTGACAGTTTTCCCTTGATCAAATAGCTGTGAACCCAGCATGGAAATGATACATGTTATGAATATTGATTTATTATACATATTGCATTCGGTCCTAGAATCTGAACAGGATACAGGAAGCTAAAGCATACGTGTGGCCGACTAGAGCAACATTTGCATCCTCATTATGAGCTGCTATGGCCATCGAATCACTAACGATAAGAATATCAGAACAGTCATCTGCAGTATCAGCATTTGAATTCGTTGCTGTTTTTGAAATGAATGGGAGTATCTCCTTTCTGAAGTTGACAAGTATTATCTGCACATAAAAGGAATATAGTATGACTTAGTAGAGGAGTATATTTGATCAAATGTACAGTTTGTAATAACTACATCAAGAACCGGCACGCCGCTTCCTTCTGCAGTCCCTAGAAGTTCAGCCCAGTATCTTGGGAACTTCTTCTGGTTAGTTTCCGATAGTGCTTTGATCAATGCTTGTGCTTGTGGTGTTTGAGCAAAAGGAAGGAGCTGGTTTTGAAGAATGAGGTCTCCGGCCAACCTACTTCTTATTCGATTACAGAACCTTTGACCGATGAGAAAACCGAGCTGGTAGTCATCTTCACAGGGCCCAACCTCAAACATCTCCAGCATTTTCCCTTCCATGCTCAAGTTCCCAGACCTTGTGGCTGAAGTTGTTTACATTAGAGGTATATCTTATCCCTTTTTTCTTGACCCCCTATATGGTTGTGCTTGAGCCCCCAATGGTTCATCACGCTTGCCTAGGCCATAAACCTTGAAAATGACATTATTGGACTTCACTTTTTTGGGCTGCCCGCACTGGTTGTGGTAGGCAGATGCTGGTTGTGGCTGAAGTTTTATGTCTTTCGGGCTGCCATATTACTCGATTTGTCGGAAGTTCAATCGACTGTCCAACAAACTATGTTTTGCAGACTTATCAATGAGGAATCAACAAATGTATCAACACAATTTAACTCGATTAACTCAGTCCTGTTTGCTAATACAAAGATACCATATATATAGTTCACTCCCATATTTGGTATAAACTCATTGGATGCATGCTGAATAAATATATCCCTAAAAAGGAGTGATGTTGGAGTTGGAACAAGGGGATTTCATCCATAATTACAGTTCAACACCCAACCTTTTTCCTAATGGGATGGAAACATCCCGGCCCCATGAAATAATTAAAATACTATCAAATTTATGGATGAAAATCGTCTGCGGTTAAAAATCCTCTGCTCTTTTTCGGTGTCTTTATTTATGCTTCAACACTAAAAAACACAACAAAATTAAATTTCAAGTTCTTACCTTAAATTCTAAATCCTAAACCATATACCTTAAAAATATACCTTACCCTAAATTTCTTAAACCCTAACCCTAACCCCTAACCTAAAACCCTAAACCCTAAACTTAATTTTGAGCATGGGGGCATAAGTAGGGGTACCAAAAAGGGGTAGAGAATTTCCATACATCGTATGCCCCTTTTATGCTCCCACTTAAAAATAGTGAGTTTAGAGTTTAGGGTTTAAGGTTAAGAGTTGTGGTTAGGGTTTAGAAAATTAAGAGTATGGTATATTTTTAGGGTGTAAAGTTTATGGTTTAGGATGTTAAAATTAAGATTAAAATTTAATTTTTAAATAATTTTTAGTGTAGAACATAAGAAAACAGATCTTTTTACAATTTACTTCACGTTTCTTACATCTTACCAACTAAAATTCAAAACATCACATCCTTATCACCCAACTTTAAGAACCCTTTATTATTTCATTTTTAAAACCAAAAAGAAAAATGGACCTGAGGTGGCCACTAGGGAACCAGCACGTGGTAAACTATCATTCCATTGGATTATTATTATGATTCAATAAATGACAAAAACCCATGTCAATCATGCTTGTTAAAGATGGTGCAAATTTATCGACCACTCAAAAACTTTATCCCATATTTAGCATAGTGTTTGTAAGCTCAGAAAGGGAAGAAAAAAAAGCGAATAATATATATATGATGAAGCCAATTATCTAAAGATATGCACCAGACATCTTTGGTTAGGGGACATGGCATTTACTGGTGTCCTTTGTAGCCTGTAAGGTAACCACCAAGATGAAAGAACCGGCCAGTTACAAAGAAAAAGAACTGAAGCCCACCACTTCAACCATATATGGGATGGAAATCTTCTACCCCTTTTCGGTGCCCTTACATATGCCTCCACGCTCAAAATTAATTTTAGGGTTTAGGGTTTTAGGTTATAGGTTGTTGTTAGGGTTTAGGAAATTTAGGGTAGGGTGTATTTTTTAGGGTATAGGGTGTAGGATTTAGGATTTAGAATTTAGGGTTAGGGCTTAGATTTTAATTTTATAGTGTTTTTTAGTGTTGGGGCATATGTAGGGGCACCGAAAAAGGGCAGACGAATTTTATCCCCATATATGTGCCCGGATTTATATTCAATATATATGATGTGGAAATAAAAAAAATAAAAACGCCTTAGTTTAAGGGTTTAAGGTTAAAATTTAAGGTTTATGTGTTTGATTTTGCGGTGGTAAAATTAATTTTGGATCATTGTAATTTTATAGAATTGATTTTGTGTATAATTGATTTTAAAGTCACGTGATTTATGTTTGGAAATTTTTTCTTAAAAATCACGATTGAGTAAAAATATAATGTAAAAATCACGACGAAACACAAAAGCTACTTTTACCTTGCATTTTCCAAAATCAAAGTCTGGGATCCAAATTTAATTTTCAATTTTTAAAACCAAACATGTAAGCACTGCGTTCGAAGCACATTTTCCCAAAATTGATAGGAGTTTAAAATTGAAAGATCTCAATTATAATTTAAGGTTTAAAAATTAGAGTTTATAATTTAAGATAATATGATTGAGAATTTAAGTTTAAACTCATAAATCCTAAATTCTAAACCACTAAACATAAACTCTAACCTTTAAACCATAAAATATAAATCTAAACCTTAAAATTAAGTCATTTGTGAAAACTTTTTAGCATTCAACCGCCTGAATATTAAATAATTACCCCTATGTGCCCATGTTTAGATGGGTTTCATGGAAAATCAGCTTAGATGGAGAAGATATATGTTTTGATCACCCATTAGTTCTTTCCTTTTCCAAATCCTTCCATCTTAAGACTTTCTGATACTTACACTGCAATTACAAAAGCTTGCTTAAAATTGTAAGATCAATAAAACAGCATCTCATTCAAAACATACATCAAAAGTTCATAGAAAATTTATGAATATTATAAATTTTATATTTACTTGATTTTTTTCCCCTCAAAGTCCTGTTAGTAGTTGCAATTAATTATTGTGACCTGAGAACTAAGAGAAAAGTGTTCAACTCAGTCCATGTACAGTACATTTTACCCATGAGGAAAACAAGCAGCAGTGCAGCCAATTATCCACTCTTGGACGTTACATGAAATGGAATACGTCTTTATAATCACCAAACAACAGCTAAGAACCAAAGAGTTGCCCAGATTGCTCCAAATCTTGGTCCCAACACTGGTTTAGAACTGGCTGAAGGGATATTTCCGTAATTACACATGAACCGGGGGGAAGACATGTCTGGGAACTTGTTGCAGCGAGAGAGCAAGACCCAATGAGTTTCTTTTTTCGTGGAGCGTGAGCTTCGCCTCTCATATGCTTTGCCTTTTTAGGTGGAGCTTTGAACAAGAAACTGCAACAGCGGCTGAAGCCATAAAACCCTAAAACATCAGAATCATTCAAGGTGTAATAAAGCCAACAGCCAATCTGAAGAAGCTAAACTCAAGCTCAAGTTCAGCAGTACAAACCTCAGCCCTGGACTCAAAACCTAGGAGGGAAAACCTAAGCTTCCCTGTAAGAGCAAAACCGATCATTGTTCCAGTACTATGTAATATTATATAAAAGAGGTTATTGTCATGAAAAACCTAGAGGAAAGTAGTTTTGGGTGTTGTTAAAATCGTGATATGAAGAAGAAAAGGAGGAAATATAAATGGATTAAATAACAGCAGAGGGAGCTCCCTTCAGTCCAAGCACAGAAAGATTAAGATTCAATTTGTCTCCCGCATCATTCACTCATTTACTGAGTATAACTTTATGCTGCTCGGTCCTTTTTAACTCAGTATTTGGATGAATGAGTCGGCAGCTAATCAAATCCCCATCGCCGCCCATGAGTGGACTGAAGAAAGCTCTCTCGAACCTATTAGATCATCAATAAAAAGAAGAAAAAAACAAGTTGTAAAAAACCAGAAACTAAAATACTTGTATATATGTAGGAGAAGTAACAGTTAAACTGCAGGATTTATGGGGTGCATAGATCTGTGAAACCACATTCAGATTTAGTTTAGAAATGAAATGCAAGAACACCATGTTTCTCATGCAAACCTAGAGAAGTGTAGAGAGAAGTACAAGTCAGCTCATAGATGACAGGGAAGGGGAAGGGAAAGGGAGAGTAAAGAAAGCGACTGTTCAGAAAAGGAAGATCTTCGCACAAAGGCGAGTCAAAGAAAGAGGATGGAGACTTTGGACTTGAAGAAGAAAGAAACCACAGCTCATAGCATCAATTGTGGATCGGAATGGAGAACCTGATAGCATTATATAAGCTAAAAAAAAATGAAATCGTCCGCCTCTAATTATATTTCTTTTGATATTCTTACTAAAAAATAGATTTATAGTTTAAAATTAGAATTTAAAGTCCTAGTTCAAGAATTAGTGGTAAGATTTATAATTTAAATTTAAGGTTAAAGTTCAGACTTTAATTTTTTAGTGTTTTTTAGTATGGGGTATAAAATGTAATCTCTTTTTTTATCTTTAAGTCCGGGTAATTATACATATTCGGAATAGATGAGTCTAACACGTGCGTCGAACACCGTTGAACACTACTAACGCTGAACACCGTTGAACACTACTAACGCTGAACACCGCTGAACACTATTAACACTAAACACCGCTAAACACTACTAACATTAAACACTGTTGAACACTATTAAATTAATTAATAAAAATTAAAAATATCAAGGACTCAACGTAAAATTATAAATTATTTTTCATATATATTATATTTTTAATCTTTTTTTAAATAATTAGATCAAATATCAACCATATTTAATCCCTAAATTAAAAATCCTAAATCTATTCCCAAAATTAGAACCCTAAGTTCTCCATAGTACGAAAAAATCCCTAATTTTTCTTCCCCAAATTCCCCACATCAACTTTTACCATTGTTGAAGTAACAATAATAATAATAAATGAACAAATAATAGAGGAGAAGGAACCACATCAACTTTCGCCATTGTTGAAGTAACAACAATAATAATAAATGAACAAATAATAGAGGAAAAAGATCTGGATTAAGGGTATTCGAATTCGGTGGTATTGGAAGAGTTAGAAAGGAGTGCTTAAAATACAAAGTGCAGATAAGGGTATTAATTTAGGATTAAAATTTAGGATTAGTTCTTCCTAATTAAGAAATTCAGGGTTTTAATTTAGAAGTTCGAGTTTTAATTTGGGAATTAAGGTTCTAATTTGAAGAAAAAATTTAGAGTTTTTAATTTAGGGATTAACTATGGTTAGTATTTAATATAATTGTTTAAAAAAATTAAAAAAATACACATATATATATATATTAAAAATAATTTAATTAAAATTTTATTTTAAATAATTTATAATTTTATGATGAGTTCTTAAAATTTTTAATCTTTATTAATCAATTTAATGGTGTTCAGCGTTAATGGTGTTTAACAATGTCCGACGTCCGTTGTAGAATTTTCCATTCGAAATTTAGATGGTTTCTTCTAACAATATTTTTCTAAGATTTAAATGTCTTTTATTATTCCATTTAAAATTTATTGATAACTAATTTTCAATATTTAAGAAACTTTACTTTGAAATTTAAACTTGTATTTTAAATCTTAGCTTTAATTTGAGGTAAAGATGAAATTTATCGGGTTAATTTATTTAGATTCAACTATGTTCTTTTTTATTTTAGACTAAGTGTAATTTAATTGATATTATCGATTGTATGACATATACGTGGATTTGAGATCGAATACGCTTAAACACTCAATATTTTTTAATTTACGCGTAGGAATCGGGTTGAATAATATAGACATTTGTACATTAAATGTTCAAAAAATATATATTCTTTCACTTAGGTCAATTTAATAGCTCGTTCAAAATATTTATTAAGTTTGTATTAGTTTGAATATCTGTTAAAATAAGTCTAGTCCATTTCGAATTTTAATTATTTTTACGACTTAATTAAGTGCATAAAATTGTAACATTTATAGATTTTAAACCCATAAATTCATATTATATGGACAGTTTTAGTTAAGGGTCTTGTCAAGCGCTTAATCGATTTAATTGATGGTTTATTTAGGTAAAGAATTAAAGGTTTAATTGATTTTTTTATATATATAAAAAAACTTCAAACGCCTTTAAACATTTTTATTAAACTAGCTAAAGCGGGTAGAAAAGAAGAAAGGATTTTTGTCTTAGTGTTTTCACTTTGTAGACTTGTATCCAGGTGTAAAATTTTCGTCCATATAATATGAATTTCTGATCCCTTTCCTCGTTTTATAAATTCGTACCACCATTTCCTAAAAAACAATGATTTATATCCAAAACACCATTAGTAGAATTTTTTAATTTTCACAAACGTCTTAATTAATTTAAAGTTTAGGGATTTAGTTTAAATTTTAGAATTTAAAGATTTAGGTATAATGGTTTAAAATTTAAAGATAATGATTATAATTTAGAGTTTAGGGTTTAGTATTATTTATTAAAATTTCAAATTTTAAGTTATAAACTCTAATTTTTCTTTTAAATAATTCTCTTGTAAAATTATATGCGAGGCTCCTACCTACCAACCAATCACTGTGCATTATGAGTTATGAAGGCCTATCACTCCCCTGCTTTTCAAGAAATTATTATATGGATTCAGTTCACCATGATGGTTCATCTAATAATATCATCTATTTTAATGTAACTTTCAAGTGACTACCACTCCTTGAAATCCATTAATTGACTTAGTGGTTAATGATGCTCTTCTTTCCCCCATTTTATATGGGTTCGAATTCCGGCATGAGAATGTAATACCTCACTATTTAATATTAAAAAACTAGCCCCTCCTTAGTTACATATAAGAAAGATATAAAAATTCACCTTATAAAAAATGTGATGAAAAAATATTATTAGATAAGACTATGAATGACGTGATGTGTCCGCTCATCTAATAATTTTTCATGTTTTCCTATGATTTTTATTTACTCCAGGGGTGATAATGAACCTGACCGGCTCGCAAGCTATTTGGGCTCGGCTCGATCAAATCTCAGCTCAAGTGATTTCGATTCGAGCTCGTGCTCAGCTCGAGACCTTAACAAGCCGAACCGAGCTCGGCTCGAAAAGCTAGTGAACACGCTCAATATATATATATACTTGTATGTTTCAAAGTTTATTAACTTGATATCACGGTAAAATACTTTAAACCCCCTTTATATTGTAGATTTGTATAATTTAAAAAATGTACTACTTGTGGACTTAAAAAATAAATATTACTCCTCTTTTTTTAAATATGTTTTCACATTTTATTTTTCAAAAAATTAATAAAAATATTTAAAAATAATTTTAGGAAAGCACCGAACCGAACCGAGCTTCGACCTCAAGCCAAACCCATTAATATTGTTTTCGAACCGAGTAGGCTAGTTTATCACCCCTTTACACAACCGTTGTTTTTACTTGAAACAAAACATTTGTTCATTCACGAGGGTTAAAAATTAGGCTAAATGGTTATTTTTTTTCCATATAGTAGACTCCATTTATCGATTTCGTCTCTATGATATTTTCGTATCAATTTAGCCCATGAATGTAGTCCAATTTCATCACCATTTGTCCCTTGACTGACGGATGTCAACGTTGACTGTTACGGTAATGAGCGACAGAAGGCAAAATTAATTTTTGGTTGAGTACGAAGGCAAAATTAATTTTTAGGTAAAAATACGTATTTAAAAAATATTAAAAGACTAAAATAACGTAAAAATAATAAAATATTTAGTTTTATTAATATATTACTACAAAAATTTAAAAAATATATAAAAATAAGTAAAAAAAAAAAAGTATAAAATCAAAATATCATAAGCTACAAACCTTAAATCTTAAACCCTAATTGAAAATTTTATCAATATAAAGTGAGTATGAATCAAAAAATTATGTGTATAAATTTAATCAAGTAAAGGGTTTAAATTTTATGTGTATAAAATATTAGTTTACAAATGTCACAATGCAAATATGTGAGGTTGAAGAATTAAAATAGAAATGGTTAAATTTATGTTATTTTGAAAAAAAATTTATAATTGTTAAGGGTAAAAGGATCATTATAACTCTTATAAAAAACCTCTAATTTTAAAAAGTTTTTATTAGTAGCTTTTTCAAAATTAAGGTTTCACCTCAATTTGTTATTTCAATTCGCTCTTTACCAAACATCCAAATCAGCGGATTTGACAAGTCAAACCTTTATCGGTCATATTCTTTTAATGTCAATATTTAAACCTTTAAATTTAGCTCAAACCTTTAATTATTTTTTTAATTTTTAATTTTAACTCAAAATTCTAATTTATTAATATGCTCTAATAAATTGAAGTCACAGCAGTTTTTGCTTCCAGTTAAATTATAAGCATACCCAGAGATTTATCGATTACTTCATATCACAATGCTTCAATTTGTCAGGAAAACTCATTGTCTACACTTTTTAGACTGATTGATATTACAATGTAGAGATTTTTCAACTTTTCTTATAAGAAAAAAAACCCTGAAAAGAAAACTGCCATAGAAACCCTAAAAGATTCCTGGAAACCCTACAAACCTACCTAGTTTTTTTTCCCAGATTACACCGCTACCAACTTCTTCTACCAAATATATATATTAATTAACCCTAAAATCAGAGCTTAATTAAGACTAATCCAATTATTTAAATGGAATCAGAAAAACCAATTAGCAGAGCTTTGTCTGAGATCGACATTGAAAGTACAGACTGAATCCATGATGTCGTGCCTCGTGCACTAAACCCCCCTTAATCAATCACTAAACCCAGATTTGTTTAACTGTTAATAATCAAAACTCTTTCTTTAATCAAGGTTGAAGCTGAAAAACATTAGTATTTAATTAGTGTTGGATTAGGGAAAGTGTTTAGAAACATATATTAATTAGATCGCGTGTACTTTGGCTGCTTTTATCTACTATATTTATTTTAGCCCATTATCTTTCTTTCAGCACATAAAACCATAATTTCAGGTTGTTGTCTGAAAAAAGGTTTTAACAAGCATTGGCTTGACAGCAGAAATTAACAGATTAAAAACAGCTTTAAGAGTACCGCGTGCAATGTGTTTAAATTGCATTTTTTAAAAAATTTATAGCGACTGTTAGGATATTTGATTCACGAAATATATATGAATATATCTTGAAATAAAAATTTTAAAATATAATGTTATTTGACATATTATTTGGTTTAAAAAGTAAGTAATTTAATATTTTTTAAACATGTTTCGAGTTTAAGGTCTTGTATATGTAAAAAAATAATTAAGAAACACATCTATCAAAATCAGTTGTGCAACGCGAATAGAACCGAATTAATCAAGGTAAAACTCTGAAAATCGAAAGATTAACAAGAAAGAGAGTGTCTCATTATCTTATTTGTTTTGTTTCATAAAAATTTATATAAATATATTAAATTGAGGAAAACACGTGAACCCAATAATTTAAAGGGGAGAAGAGAGATAGTGAAGGCCGAAGGGAAGGGGTGAATCTCCTAATTATATTCTAAATTTACCAAACTGACAGCCGATTAACAAATTTTAATTAAAACTTATCGTGCAGGATGGTTTTTTTCTTCAAGTATTTAGAAAAAAAAACTATTAAGAACACATTTCACATCTATAATATATTGAAGAATAAAAATAAAAAAACAAACTATTAGGAACTAATTTTGATATTTAGCTCTATGAAAAGCAACAAAAAAATGTTGTCATTAGCTATATATAGGATTAGTTAAAATGTGAGTATTTGTTTCTTATTAATGTGAGATCTTTGTAGCTAATTTAGCTAATACTAATATTCTTTTTTGCTATTCATGAAACTAAATATCAAAGTTGGTTTCTAACGGTTAAATTTTTTTATTGTTGTTTTTTAATACATTGAAGATGTGAAGTAGATTACTAATAGTTTATTTTTTTCATTTTAATACTTTAAGTACAAAAATTTGATTTTAAAAAAATTAAGTGGAATTTAACGTGCATACACGACGAGTTTCAATTAAGATATGCTACTAATTAATTAAATTAAAATACAATTTTTTTTGAAATACTTTTTTATTTGAACGCCCTGTGCATAGACGATGAGTTTATTGTAATAGTGTAAGTTTAGAAAATATAAAATTTTAGATATTATTTTGATAAAATTAAGATGTAGGGTTTCATCGGAAGGGAAGTGGAAATGTGAATGGTGAGTATGATGGAGATGAAGAAATTGTGTTGCCAAAGATCTCATCAGATTCTCAGTCACTTCCGGAATTCATTCACTGTCTTATCAATATAAATTAAACAGAAATTAAACAGTTAAGCTTAAGTGTACATCACATCCTCAATTAATGTCTAAACTAAAAAAAAGTTTTATTACATATGATGTAAAATAATTAAAATAATAATTTTGTTCTTAAAAAGTTAAATTTTATTTTTATTGAGAAACTAAAAAAGAGTAAAAGAAATATGACTGATAAAAGTCGTTGAGATTTTTAATAAAATCATTTTAATGGCATAAATTTTAAACATAAAAGGGACAAATTAATGGGACTAAGAGAATATATTAAATTGAAAAAATGTTAATTCAAGTTTGATATAAAGTATATTTAAAATGTATGACTTGATATACTTATCGGCTGATTGGCTAAATTGTTCATCTTTAGAAATTGAAAATCTATTTTTATCTCCTGAAATTTATAAATTGGTCTTCTAAGATAAAGTTATGCGTTCGTTTAAAATGTTTTAATTAAATATTGAAAATTAAACTTTTTAAGCTTTAATAATAATTATATTAATTGATTAAATTTTATAGAATATATATTTTAAATTACTAGATTGTAGATTTTTATAATATATATTTTTATATTTTATTAATAATAAATTTAAATGTAAAGAAGTTAAAAATTTAATACAATATCGATATAAAAAATTTAATGGGAGAAAAAGAGTAAAAAATTGTATTTATTTCGGTGGGGATGGTTGGTTGTTAAATCATATCATTTCAATGGGATATTTTCTATTGCATTTAAATGATGATCAAAGGGTCAATAAGTGTTGATGATAATGGTAAGATATTATATTTTTGATAGAAACATTAATCCTAGACATAAACGACGATTACCCAAATATCACCCTTGTTTTTATTATTTTCTTTTTATGACCCAATGCAAAATTATTTTCCATCTTTTATCTTTTGAGTGAACCTATCAGGCTGGTCTAATGAGTTTCATTATTTTTAATTCTTTTAATAAAATTTGTCATACCGATATGGTAAGTTCCATGCGTCTTTATTTTTTTTTTAATGAAACTTGCCATATGAAATTCACCGGACTATATGATCAGTTTCATTGAAAAATTTTAAAATAATGAAACTGGTCAATCCAACCCGATGATTTTATTCAAAAATATTAAATCAAAGAATAATTTTGCACAAGTGTCAGAAAAAAAATAATTTTTAACAGGGATATTTGGGTAAATTCACCACATAAAATATAAAATATACATTAAAAATGAAAAGAAACATTTGCTCGAGGAAGAATTCAATCAATGATTAACACAAGAAAAATGGATATATATATATATATATATATATATATATATATATATATTATGTGATTGAATTGAAAGATGTGATTTTGAGTGGACGGGGCATGGATAGAGGTGGCAAACAGACATGAGATTTGAATTGATTTTATTAGATTAGAGACCTGATATAAACCGGAATATGATGATTTAAAACTCAAAACAAATCGAATTAAATTGAAATTAACTCGATTTTTAGTTGAATCGATATGAACTTAATCCAGTTTTTAATCAAACAGAAGTGATCCGAACTGATTTTCAAGCGAACCAAATAGATCCGAACTGATTTCATCTGAACCGAAGACAACCGAAATAAAAGAAAAGATATTAAAATAAATAAAGAAAGATTTGATGAAAACTGTCACATATCTCACCAAAAAGTTAAATATACTAATTTTATAAAGTTATATATGAGTGTAAAAAACTAATTCGGCTTGAAAACTCATTCGAAAAATTTTGATCTCCTATTGAACCGTTCTTGACCCGACCTAAAAACAACATATCCGGCATCAATTGACCCAAAAAACAATCAAACCGATGTGACTTGACCCGATAATCGATCTGAATTACTATAAACTCCTAAATAAAACCGAACTAAAACATATCTGACCTGAATCTAAAACCAAATATAGTCAAAACTGAAATAACCCGAATGGAACCCGACTTAAACGACCCGTTTACCACCTCTAGGCATGGATCCATTACCCATTACCTTTTGTTCTTCCTCTAAACCAGTATTTTGAGTGGACTCTGTGCTTTTTATATTGGAGCTGGTAGCCTATGAGGCCCAGTTATAGGAAGCCCTTGCTCTTTCTATGGCTGAAATAGTGAGTCCGACTCGGCAATCTAAGCCCAAAGTAGCCTGAGTTCAGATCTGGATTTAAATGCCCGTTTTCAAGCCCTTGCTCTCTGTGTTTGGAATATAAAACAGCGTTGTTGTTGATGTAGATTTCTAACTCTGGGAATCCCTATTCCTTCCAACTCTACTTTTATAATATATATGCACGTGTATGTAGAGGTGGCAATCGGATCGTTCGGTTCGGGGTCGTTTCAGGTTATTTTGGTTATAATTAGTTTAGATTCGTTTCGGATTCAGATCTAATTTGGGTCTGTTGAGTCGTAATCGGTTCGGGTATTAGATCAGGTCAAAATCGGATCGGTTGTTTTCAGGTCGGGTCAATATCAGAACAGTTGCTTTCGGTTCAGGTTAAAATTAGGTCGTTCGGGTCGCTTTCGGTTCGGGTCAACATTTTAATTTTCGGGTCGATTTCGGTTCAGGTCAACATTTAAATTTTAGGGTCAATTCGGTTTAAGTTGGGTTTAGGGTTTGATGTTTAGTATTTATGGTTTAGTTTAGAGTTATTTGTGATAAGCCCCCAATTTTTTAAACTAGATTGAAAAAAACGAAAAAGATAATTGGTAAAAATAGAGAGAAAATACAAAATTTTGGAAGGAAATAAGCCACTAATTTTTTAAGTTAAAGATTAATTACTTTTTAGGTCATGTTGCATTTAAAATGTTACATTTTAGTACTAATATTCAATTTTAAGTTTTAGTTTAATTTAATTTAGTCACAAGTATCCACACACTTTAGACTTCAAATATAGAAATTCTCTCCCCGTAGTGATATTTAATCTCTAAAAATTTGCTTTTGTTCATTTTAATTTTTAAAATTTAATTTTTAGCCAAAATGACATAAAATATTATTATACCACACAACTTTGACAAGAGCAATGTCTCTTCCATCGTATAATAAAAAAATAAATTATTCATTTATTTTACCTTAATTTTTGGGTTAAAATCATGTCGACATTCGGTTCAGCTTTCGGTTCGGGTCAAATCAGTTTAGGTCCATTCGGTTCAACAAAAATTTTAGATCGGTTTCGGTTCTGTTCGGTTTATTTCGGATTTTGGGTCAATTTCGGATCATCATGTTCGGGTTAAGATTTAGTCTCAGTTCAAATATTTCGGCTCAAGTTTCGTGTCTCGGGTAAAGTTTTCGAGGTGTAAGTGTGTATTGCTTTCTACTTCAGCTTTTCGAGGATTTTTGGGCATGCGAGTGCCAAACGATTATGGACTCCGATTTCTCGCCCGGCGAAGTTTCCGTGTCTGGTTCAGTCGACCCGGACTTCGGCTTTGCTTTTGACGACAGTAATTTCTCCGATCGACTCCTGAGGATCGAGATCATGCCTGATTTGCCGGAAACTAAATCCGACGGTGACGGTTGCTCCTCTATCGCTGATTGGGCCCGTAATAGAAAGAGACGGAGGGAAGATTTCAAAAAAGAAAACGGTTTGTTCCGTTTCTCTTCCATTATTTTTTTAAAGGCTGTTGACAGTGTAAATTCATAGTAATTTTGACAATTTTGGGATTGGGACATTGGTGTCATGCAGATTTTATCGCGCAAAGCGAGGAGGAAATCTTGAACTGTAACGTGCCGTACAAGGTGGACGGTGTAACGTACGAGAATCAAGACGAAGAGCCCATGGCAATAGCTGAAGACTCACCTTCTGATATTGGATTGAAATTGAATTCCTTTCAAATTGGTAACTTAATTACATACAGAATTTACTTTCTCCATTTTTATACTCTGCTTCTGCTTATACACGCTCTTTCCAGGTTCCTTCATGTTAATTAAGGCAAACTTTTTAGTTAATTTTCATATAAACAACTCAAACTTCCTAGGTTCCTTCATTTTGTTGTTTCTTTCTACTTTTGCTACTTGTATTTGTTATTTATGCTTTTGCTTTTTCATAAGTTGCTAAAGAAACAAAACAAGAAAATAAGCTTTTTTTTAATAAGCAAATTGGTGGTAGTAAGTAAAGTTATAGATTTGTAACTTGTAGAAGTAAATTATGTAATTTGGTGTCTTCATTAACTTACCTAAAGTTGTTCTTTGTCATAATAACTAGATTCGGATTCAATTCTTTTCGATGTCGTGCTATTAGTCAATGTATGATTGCGAGGAATTAACATGTTTGGTTTGACTGTAGGGAATGATACGATTTACTGCAATGAATCATCTGGGAACGTAGATTGTTCGAAAATTCTAAGAGTCAAGACCATACACATTAGTTCTCCGATTTTAGCAGCAAAAAGTCCCTTATTTTATAAGGTAAGTGGATGCTGGTTTGTTGTTGTTGTTGTTTGTCTATTATCAATTTTCTTACCCTCCCTTTTCCTGCAGTTGTTTTCAAATGGAATGAAGTAGTCAGAGCAGCGACATGTAACACTCCGAATACATGACTCTGGTAAGCACTGGAAAGTTTTTCCTATTATTTATCATTTGTCTTTCACCTCTCTTGCTATAAATTCTATTGACTATGTTTTACGTTGGAACCTGTTGAATTTTGTGGCTTTATTTATGCATTTCGTTGTGGTTTAAAGGTTATTACATCGATTATTAGGTCATGTGTCTGGGTTATATGAACTAATATTTGTTTGGAACTCTTTTCCGAGCAGAAGAAACAGCTCTCCTAGACCTGCTTAATTTTATGTATAGCAACACCCTATCAAGAACAACACCTATTGCCTTGCTAGATGTGTTGATGGTTGCTGACAAATTCGAGGTTGCATCATGCATGAGATATTGTAGTCGATTGTTACAAAACCTGCCTATGACCTGTGAATCGGCTTTACTGTATTTGGACCTTCCATCTAGTGTTTTAATGGCAGATGCTGTTCAGCCACTGACTGATGCAGCAAAGCGGTTTCTCGCTGCGAGATACAAGGATATAACCAAGTGAGTGCCACTATTATTTACAATATTAAATACATACATATATATATCGAGTTATTTCTCAACTGTAACGAGGTTGCTTCTTTTGTTACTGATATATGAACATGTGGCACCCTTTTCTTGATATATGGTTTCGTTTTGAAGTTTCTCCCTCCTGCGGAATAGTGGGCATTCTTCTTTTAAAAACAATGTGGCTAGGAATGCAATCTTGTATGTTCTGTTTATTCATGGCCGGCTTAAGCGGAAAATCATGTGAAATAAGTGTCAATTTTCTTTAACTATTTCTTTTAGGCCCATTTTTAGTTAACCTCAAGATCATGGATTTACTAGTTTGCATTATTTTCTTGTTAGGTTTCAGGAGGAGGCACTCAACTTGCCTCTTGCTGGTATAGAGGCAGTATTTTCCAGTGATGACCTCCAGGTAGCTTCAGAGGATGCTGTTTACGACTTTGTGCTGAAGTGGGCTCGGACTCATTACCCAAAACTGGAGGAACGTCGTAGAATTTTTGCTACACGCCTTTGTCGCCTAATTCGTTTTCCATATATGACTTGCAGAAAGCTGAAAAAGTTTTAACCTGCATTGACTTTGATCCAGAACTCACATCCAAGGTTGTGCTCGAAGCTCTCTTTTTCAAGGCCGAGACCCCATACCGACAGCGAGCACTTGCGGCAGAAGAGGCTAGCACCGCTCTTTGTCGCTTTGTGGAGCGAGCATACAAGTACCGCCCAGTCAAGGTTGTAGAGCTTGAACTGCCACGGCAGCAGTGTGTCGTGTACCTGGACCTGAAGCGTGAGGAGTGTGCACATCTATTTCTGGGTGGTAGGGTTTATTCCCAGGCATTTCATCTCGGTGGACAAGTGTTTTTCTTGTCTGCTCATTGCAACATGGACCAGCAAAGCTCATCCCACTGCTTTGGGCTATTTTTGGGAATGCAAGAGAGGGGCTCCATTACTTTTACTGTTGACTACGAGTTTGCGGCAAGGTCAAAGCCAACCGAGGATTACGTAAGCAAGTATAAAGGGAATTACACTTTCACCGGAGGAAAGGCTGTCGGCTATCGAAACCTATTTGGTATTCCCTGGACGGCATTCACGGCGGATGATGGCATTTACTTTATAAACGGCATCCTCCATATAAGGGCTGAACTCACTATCAGACAATGAGTTTGTGATTGTAGAGTTGTACCGATTCCAAACTTCTGAATCATTGTAAAGATTATTATAGCCTAAGAATTTAGATAAATACAGGACAATAACATTATCAGGCATATGTACACAAAATTACAGCCTAACAATTCTATTTGGCAATCAAATTAGAACCGACAACTTTTTGCCCTCAACACATCCAACAAAGGTGCACAAAATTTTGCAACAATTATTCATGTTTAAACTTGATAGTATAACAGAAATACAAAGGCTTTTAGCCATTCTGCCAAGAATCATTCAATTTCTACAACTCAAAAGGCATGCATTTTTATTAAAAGAAAAGGAAAGCTGCAAGATTGAACCATAATGGCAAATGCCAAGGTAGAATCCTATACCAACATAGAAACATGACCAATTCGACTCAGAAAACCAGAGTACAACAAACTAACTTGGAAAACTCAATTGAGTGCGCCGACACCGTGTGCAACCTTTTTCCACTCGGTATGGAATGATCCTGGACGATCAGTCCTCTCATAGGTGTGCGCGCCGAACAAGTCCCTTTGTGCCTGCACAAGATTTGCCGGGAGCCTTGCCCGCCTATAGGTATCGAAATAGGCAAGGCTAGCACACATTCCTGGTGTGCTGATCCCAGCAGAGATAGCCAACCCCACAACTCTCCTCCAAGCTGCCTGCCTCTGAACCATCTCCCGAGCAAACTCAGGGTCCACGAGCAAGCTAGCCAAATTGGGGTTCCTCTGGTAAGCCTTCTTGATCCTATCCAAAAACACAGCCCTAATAATACACCCACCTTTCCAAATCCTAGCCAACTCTCCAAAGTTCAAATTCCACCCTTTTTCAACACTCTTAGCTCTCAACAAGTTCATCCCTTGAGCATAACTACAAATCTTCGAGGCGTATAAAGCTTGCCTAACATCATCAATCAATCTTTTCTTATCAATCCCCTGAGCTAAACTCCCAACTTCCTCTTTCAACCCGGCTTGTTTCAAAACCTCAGCTGCATTTTCCCTCTCCTCCTTTAACCCGCTCAAATACCTACAATCCAATGACGCCGCGATCGTAGGCGCAGCAACAGATAACTCAGCAGCTTGCTGCACAGTCCATTTCCCAGTACCTTTCATCCCAGTCTTATCCAAAATCTTATCCACCAAAAACCCATCTGCCAAATCATCTTTAACTCTAAAAATATCAGAAGTTATCTCAATTAAGAAACTCTCAAGCTCTCCCCGATTCCATTCAGCAAAAATCTCAGCTAATTCATCATTCGAAAGCCCCCCAACATGTTTAAGCACATCATAAGCTTCAGAAATCAACTGCATATCACCGTATTCGATTCCATTATGAACCATTTTAACGAAATTACCTGATCCACCTTCGCCAATGTAAGTAACGCACGGTCCATCTTCCACTTGCGCCGCCACTTTCTCGAGTATGTCTTTGATATTCGTATAGGCTTGGTGAGATCCGCCCGGCATTAACGAGGGGCCGAACCGGGCCCCCTCTTCGCCGCCGGAAACACCCATACCGAGATAAAGAAGACCCTTATTCGAAACCTCCTGCATCCTCCTCTCGGTGTTCTCGTACCACTCGTTACCACCATCGATGATGCAGTCTCCGGGCTCCATATGGTCGGACAAAGCAGCGATGGTTTGGTCGACGGGTGCGCCAGCTTTGACTAAGATGACGACGGATCTGGGCCGTTGGATTGAAAGAACAAATTCCCGAGGGGAATAGTGGCCGACGAGCGGGAACTGGCCTTCTTCTTCGGCACGTTTGACGGTTTCATCGACTTTGGAGGTTGTACGGTTGTAAACGGAGATCGGGAAGCCCTTATCGGCAACGTTTAGAGCGAGGTTTTGGCCCATGACGGCTAAGCCGGCTAAGCCTATGCGGGAAAGAGCAGTGGAGGCTTCCATTTTGCGGAGGCGGCGGAAAGGACGGAGGAGAAAGGAGGAAATGGGAGGAAAGTGGAGGGTTTGGTGAGAGATATTTTTGTTTGTTTTTAAAGGAAGAAGTGAAGAGTTTGGGTTTTTGAAGAAAGGAAAGATTTTTGCTGAGAGCGACGGACTCATCGAGGGAGTGAAAGGCCATTTGGCCTTAACTAACGATGAGAGAGGCGATTTGTCCCAGGAATTGTAACGGCGTCGTTTCAACTCCATCGAAAGGACGGTCTTGTTTCCTATATTATTAATATTATACTCGAATTCAAAATTCATTCCTTATATTTTTGTTTTTGGGCATAACTAGCGCAGTGCATTTTCATATATTAAACTTGATCCAATTTGAATATTCAAATCTAATTAGTGGTTTCAGTATATAAAAAGTGAATTTATCATAAAAAGATCCGAATTCGAATAAAGATCTCATCCCACATATACATGCATATATATCGAGACGCCAGCGAATTTTTGAGAACAAACTTTTTACACATTTCTAGATATAACTAGGGTGCTTATCGAGAGAGTCGATCGTGAATTGGACAGTGCTCGACTCGTGCTCGTTAAAAAAAATTGATGCTCGACTTGACTCGTTACTCGTAAAGCTCGGCTCGTTGCACGTTAAGCTCATTAAAAAATTTATCTAATTTTTAACTAAAAGTAAAATTTAATAATACTATATGAGGGTTAATATAAACATAAATTAATAAATTTAACCAAAAATTATCAAAAGAGTATATAAAGCACTTTCAAAGTTTAAATTTCAAACTAACAATCCACAAATACACCAAACTAGCGTATTAAAACTAAAGTAACAATCCACAAGTTCACCAAACTAACATATTAAAACTAAAGTAACAATCCACAAATACATTAAACTAACATATTAAAAGAAATCTTAAAAAAAAGTTCAATGATACATAACAAATCTTGCAATTACTAAAAAAATATTTTAAAAAATTAACGAGCTGCTCGCGAACTTATCGAGTCAAGTTAGACTTTGCTCAACTCAACTCGTTAAGGTCTCGAGTCGAGTTCGAGTCGAGCCAACTCAACCCGACCGTTTACCAAATTTTGACCGAGTCAAGTTCGAGCAGCTCACAAGCTGCTCAACTCGTTAAGCACCCCTAGATATAATTACCGATATCCGAATTAAGTATTGGGGAAACTCATTATAAGGCACTTTTCCAACTAAATTTTTAAATGACCTAATGACTTATCCTCTATAACAATTGATAATTAACTCTTATACTTGAATTCTCTCACGTTTATAATTTCATTACATAATCCGGTTGAAACTAGAGATGGGCACGGGTCGGATCGGGCCTGGTTTTTAGCCCACCCGAACCCGACCCGAAAATAAATACCTTAAACCCGACTCCGACCATATCTTTTAAAAAACCCGACCCGAAAATAAATACCTTAAACCCGACTCCGACCCGACTTATATAAAAAAATCAACTTAAAAAAAATAATTTTAAGAGACTTAATTGTAAAGTAATAAATTGAAGGACTAAATTGTAAATAAAAAATCAATTTCAAGGACCTAATTATAAAATATATATATATAAGGGGTATTATCATAAATATCCTTAAAAAATTTAGGGGAAAATTACACTATTAGTCCCGGGTCAGGTAGAATTTTTTCACCCTAAAACCCGACCCGACCCAACCCGACCTCACCCTACACAAAAACCCGAACCGACCCAAACCCAATTTTTCATAAAAATATCCAACCCGATCGAGCCGGGTTGGGTCGGAACCCGTCGGGTCCAGGTTCCGTGCCCATCCCTAGTTGAAACATTGATGTGATTTTTTCTTATAAATTTAAAGAAAGTTTATGTCAACATAATGAAATAGAAAAGTCTTTTAACCCTCAATATTTACGCATTCTTTTAGCCCTCAATATTTACACATTCTTTTAGCTAAGTTACCCTTAACTCTTTTTTTTTTTGGCATAATGTCCTTTTATATCTGTCAATAAGTTTATCATGTATACACAACTTGCATATAAATAATCACTATCGCCTCCAAAATCGGCAAAATCCAGATTTTAGAAGGACCCAACATTCACGGGTTTGAACCTTGAATTGTTCCAACTCTAAATACCATGCTTACCTTTGTCTGAATTTCAATGTAGAATTGCAGGGTCAAACCAACCAAGTCCTCAACGGCGGAGTATCAGTATTACTATGTTGGACAAAAACTTTTACCGGCAAGTGGAGTTTAGCACTCGATTCGAACCGCCCCACTCTCCGATGAAATGAACTTGGGTTTCCTAATCACTTGCTCCAAGCATTGGATGACATCTCCGATCTGGAAAGCATTACAATCGCAGAGCACAAGCCCACACTCGTTCCCTTTTTCCACTTTCTCAATATCGTGCTTCTCTTGCTTCAACGACTTGCATGGTCCTTCAAACACAACTTCTCCACTTCTCAACAGCCTCATGGTAGCTGATTTGGAGACATAGCCGTCGATCACCCGGCAACCTGCAATCTTTACATCCCCACCCTTTGCCTTGCTCTTTCCTATAATCTCGAAGATACTCAGTACCTCAGCCTCCCCAGCCACCTGAGTTTCGAAAGTGCCAGGGGCCTTCTCCACTATCATATTGCCAACCTCCTCCAAAAGGTGATATATGACACGGTGCATCAGTATCTACAAGAAATACAAATAATTTAGTTCAACAAAGTTCCATTCCGGTGCTTGTACAACACAGTAACATCAATTCTTTGTACCCCCAAAAATACTTCAAAATAGGGGGGGGGGGGGATTTTTTTGATGCTTCCCACATAGTAAAGATTGAGATTAGATGGAATGATAAGTTAGTACCTTTATGCTGGCTTGAGTGGCTGCCATACTAATCGAACCAACGGGACTTTTCACATTGAATCCAACAATGCATGCACCACATGCCTGCGCTAGGTCCACATCTGATTGAGAAATAGGCCCCACCCCGACATGGACTACATTCACGTACACCTGGAAGTGAAATTAGAGAATGTATTGATAAGAAAACACATCGCACGAGAGAACCAACAGGATTAGTTTCAATAGCCAATAACAATGACCAGCATCCTTTTTGTTTTTTACATTTTAATTTTCAAACCAGAAATTTTGCAGCATAGTGAGGAAAGAAGGCCAATGCTTTAACAAATTAATAGTTTAGAATACGAGTAATTGTACCAGTAGTGAGGACTGCCAAAAAATATCAGAGCAACCAAGGCAGTGGGGTTAAGATAAGGAAAACAGAGGCAAAAGTATTTGTCAGATAATATAGCTAGACTTTTACATACCTGAGGACTATTTAAAGTTCTCAATGCATCTGTGACAGCCTGGACAGTGCCTTGTACATCTGCTTTTACAATTATTGGCATTTCAACCCTTTGAGGCACCTCTTCCGATTGTTCCAATGCCTCAGCTCTTCCATCGCTCATCTTCAACAGCCTGTCTTTCTCAGATTTCTTTTTCCTCCCTGCACTAAGCATTCTAGCTCGCTCCTCAGATTGCACAACGATGATGTCATCACCAGCCATTGGAAGCCCCTTCAAACCCTCAATCTCAACTGGCATTGCAGGTGTTGCCTGCTCTGCCAAATTCCCAACCACATCTCTAATGGCTCTTATTCTGCCCCACTCTGAGCCCACAACCACATGCTGCCCACAAACCAAAGTCCCTGCTTTTACTATTGCAGTGGCTAACGGGCCCCGCCCTTTGTCAAGTCTGGCCTCGACAACATAAGCTTGAGCAGATCCATCAACGCGTGCTTTTAGGTTCATCACCTCAGCCTGCAGTAGCAAAGCCTCCTCCAAGTTATCCAATCCAGTTTTCTTTAATGCTGAAACTTCAACCACCTGAATATCTCCACCCATATCCTCCAATAACAAACCCTCAGAAGCAAGCTGTAGTTTTACTCTCTCAGCGTTAGCAGCTGGTTTATCACATTTATTAACTGCAACCACGATTGGGACATTAGCTGCCTTTGCATGGGATATAGCTTCAAGAGTCTGAGGCATCACCCCGTCATCTGCAGCTACAACTAAGACAACTATATCTGTGACTGCTGCACCTCTTGCTCGCATTGCACTAAATGCAGCATGACCGGGGGTGTCTAGGAATGTAATCGATGCGCCAGACCGCATGCTAACAACAAAAGCACCGAGATGTTGTGTTATGCCTCCAGCTTCATTGGCTGCCACTGATGTTTGGCGTAAAGCATCTAAAAGAGATGTTTTACCATGGTCAACATGACCCATGACAGTTACAACAGGCGGTCGTGGGAGAACTTCTGTACCTTCACTGGCATGTATCCTCTTGACACTGGCTCCAACTTCCTGCAAAATCATTAGAAGTCATAATATGTCCGAAAATAACCTTTAACATGACAAGTATAATGGGTCTAATGCGAAAGCAGACAATGGAGGAGAGAAAATGACTAAAAGCAAATACCACCTTCATGTTGAATCATCAATGGTTCAACATACATATCTAATTAAGAGAAATGTTGTAGCAAGAAAAATGCATAAAAATATGAAGAGATGTCATCATCTGATTGTTCCAAGGATAATCCTAGGATATGCACTAAAACTCCACTTAATGGTCTACATGAGCATGCACACAAGTTTTGTATTTTAAATTGCAAATAAGATGCTTCAAAGATATGTCAGACCAAAAAATGGGAAATACCATTGCAATGAGCTCCGCAATATCAATGCTTAGAGGGTGAAATTCAGACACGGTACTTTCGCCTAGATTTATGAGAATATCCTGAAGAGCACCTATGCCTTCACCAGTTCGCTTTGCAAGCTCAACAAGGGCCATGCCGTCAAATATCTCAACAGTTTTCTCTTGCAAGGATTGGTTTGTTCTCTTCAGTTTAGGGACATATGGAGCTTCAACAGGCGGCTTCCTTTCCCTCTTGGCATACTTCCCTTTGGGTTTTTTATTCTTAAACTTTAAACCCAACTCCTGGTCGATGTTCTTTCTAGCCAGTAATTCTGGACTTGCATGAAAATACCTAAGCACGACCAGGATTCCACATTTAATACCAATTCTCAAAATACTGAAATTATGCTTAAATCAGTTATTTGAAATTTGAATCAACAAAGCCTGGTTAGCACCCTTCTGAATTCCATTTTTTGGTCCCGCTGATAGCTATTATACATGACTAATTAGAATATAGAGAAAAAAATGTGTTACACAAGTTATGTACAGCCTTTTGGTGAATAAATTTTACCTTAAGTACAGGTTAAGCAACTCAAAGAACTATTGGAAAAGAAAATAAAAGCAAAACAATAAAATTAAAAAATACATCAAATATTAGAAGAGCAGAAGTCAATATATTAAAAGGCATTGGTCCTCTCTATTGCAAAGTTTTAAAATTATAGTGGAGATAGTAGCTTCCCAGGACAAATACACAATTAACGGTGGGTGGGGTAGGGGTGGGGGAGGAGCAATCAACCTACCGAAAATAAAGAGAGAATTGAGAAAGGCAACTTACCGTATTAAAGGTTCATTGTTCAAAACTTTACGATGCCTATATCCCCCTAGAAACGAACTGAAAGACAAGTCTGCAGTGGCAAACACTTGAGGTAAATACGATAACACAAAAAACACATTACATGGTTCATTGGTTGTTTGCAAATTATGTCAATCTTCACTGAAGCTGACTAACTACAACCATAAAAACTTCAATCCGAGAAAAAATAAATAAATTGACATGAAATTGCTGAGGGAGTATTGTAATAGATTGCTAAAACCCACAAGTATAGCTAGTAACAGAAGTTTACTAACTCACAAAACATGCATGCTCCTACATCCATAGATTTAACATAGAAACATCCAGAAATAGCATGTATACATATGTTTTATAGAATTGTATTAAACAAGCCAAGGCATGCATAATTAAGTTGGATGGCTTTTCAGCTTACCATGTACGCATTTAACAGAAGCGGTAATTGATTTTAGACCAAGGCCAAAAGTAGATGTGGAATTTAACCCAGCTGCAGCTCCTACAGGTGCTGAAGCAAGAGCTCTAATGAGACTGACCTTGAGTCCCTGTAAACAATGTTAGAAAACAATTAGCCATCGGCAACTAAGGCACCTGCAAAACACCAACTAGAGTACTAGACTCTCTCTTCTTGTGGGACAATGTATATGTTGCATTCAATGCAAAAGCGAAGATAAAGACTAAGTATTGCTAATATGGTCATATTCACGAATTTCATTACAAAATGATGGAAGTTATTTGAGTAGAATATGGGTAAAAAGAAACAAATCAAGTCAACCAGCATGGAATCACATTCTTTTCCGATTGAA
The DNA here is from genome assembly GCA_958450335.1 of Hibiscus tridactylites. Lineage (NCBI taxonomy): Eukaryota > Viridiplantae > Streptophyta > Magnoliopsida > Malvales > Malvaceae > Hibiscus > Hibiscus tridactylites. The sequence continues at coordinate 109,836,779 of OY288265.1, read as the reverse complement.
AGTCTCGGCTAAAAACTAAGCATCAGAAGAAGAAACAATTCCCATAGGAATTCCCAACTAACATTGCAACAAGTAATCTTATAACTTCCATACCTTTTCCTACCCTATATTACAATAAATGAAGAGGCGTATAACGGCCAGAAAGTAGATTCCGTACAGTTCTAGCGAATAACAAAGAAAGCATAACATTCAAGGAATCCTAAATTCAACCAATGCCGAGTTAAGAGATCTGTATTTCCAAACTCTCCAATTTCAGCCCAATACAATTTGAAAAGAAACAAACAAACTTACTTTCTTCCCAACTCCTCGCCAAGCCATTCACGCAGATCTCAAGCTCTGCAACAGGGGGATGAAGATTAGAGATTATAAAAGAAGCTATACTGCAATGTCAAATTCAAATTCAAATTCAAATCCAAAACCGAAAACCTTAATACCTTATTCAATTTCCATAACTTTCACAAACAGAGAAGATGCGTAGACGAAAAATGGTGCAGGTTTTAGCTCTTATCGAAGGTGCTTTGTTCTAGCAAAACCCACAAACAATGACCAGAGATTTAAGCTGAGGCTCATGTTTTGCTACAATTACTTTTGTGCCCCTCGTGGCGTGGGTGGACGGCCCAAGTTCTTTTGGGTTTTATTTTTATTGATTGGGCCTTCGAGTTTTTTGGGCCATTTGAGCTACCTTCGTATATCTTTCTTTAAACGGTCGATTCACTTAGAATCAAATTGAATTACATAGTTTTGAATTTTTAACTATAAATCAAATCAATTTAAAAAGCATTAATCGGTTCAAATTAATTTCAATTAATTTGGCCGCTTTTTAAATCAATAAAGAATTTAATTTAAGTTTTAGCTTTGATTTTAAAATAGTAATTTAAGTAGCAATAAATTGAAGGATGAAAAATGAGTGTTGAGAATTAGGTCTAGTTCCAAGTGATGTAATTGATGGATTTTTATTTTTTTCGACGTTAATTACTAATTAAATCCTTTATTATCTCTCAGGAAAAAAATATACATTTGAATAAAATCGGAAAAGGGATTAAATTATTGCGAATTAAATCTAAAGTCTCATATAGTTGATGAATGTTATTTTAGTCGAGATTGAAGAATAAATGACAAAATATAAATGTTTGAAAAGTGCGATAATTTAAAATTAATTTAAACTTGTTTGATTTATCGTTTTCTTTTTTATTGTTTGGGGATGTTCTAAAACCTCCAATAATTGTTGTATAATCCTTTTGAATTGTCCTTCTGGTTGTGGCTAGGAACTAATGCTACAATTATTGGTATCCTTATTGGCGATTGGGTTTTGGGACCAAATTATTGTCAAAAAGTACCGAAAGTTGTTAAAATTGTAGCAGCCAGGCACATACTTGCACAACTTTGACAAGGCGATGCTGCTTTTGACCGTGTTACAGGGGAAGCCTCAATCGCTGTGGTCTTCAGGGATTCTTCGAGTTCTTGTGTTCTCGGAGTTTCTACTTCATGCAGGGCACCATCTGCTTCGGTAGCGGAAGCCCATGCTATCAAGTTAGGTTTGACAATGGCAATCCTTAAAGACTTCTCTAGGATTATCATTGAGTCAGACAACAAAGCTGTCATAGACAGATTGCTTTCAGGTTGTTGTTCAGATTGGGTCTCCTCAGCTTTAGAGGAAGATATTTTGAATGTGGCCAAATCTTTTGAGGCGTGTTCCTTTTCCTTTGTCCGTCGTGATTGTAACCAGTTGGCCGATTGGCTTGCTAAGGTCGCGAAGACTAAACAGGGCCAAGTTGTTTGGGACCCTGTTGTCTTCCCACCTCACCTTTTGTAATTTTCTTGTTTTATGAAAGTTCCTTTGATCAAAAAAAAAAACTTTGACAAGGCATGTATACACGAGTTTGACAATAAAAATACTGGTGTCCCAAAATTTTCAATTTCAAGTTCAATCCCCAACGTAATAATCTTTATCCAAACCATATGTGCGATCGAATAAAATTCGTTTGTCCCTTTTATGTATCTTTTTATATGGTCCATCAATAATTTTATATTTGTAGGAAAAATGTTTGGTTAAACGGAAAAGGGTTAAAAATAAGACTTACTTGAGGCGTGCACTAAACACTGTCCTTAAGGATATTTCGCGGTAAAGCGTACCATCCAGGATTTAATAAACACTTCTGTTAAAGCAGGCAACAGAAAGAGCAAAGGACTAATGAATACTCAGCTTTTAAAAGGTATTTAAAATTAGAGAAAAAATAAAAAATTAAGTAGATGATTCTACTTTAAGATGAATTATGAATGCATATGTGCATGGTATTTATAGTACCATGCATGCCTAAAAAGAGCATATAAAAGTAGTAATTAGACAAGAGCAAATCGGTTAAAAATAAAATGAATGGTTAAGAATAAAGATGATTTTATTTGAAATGAATGGTTAAAACTAATCAAAAAATGGATGATCCAAAATAAATTTTAAATACTAATATAAAAATAGATTGGACCTCTAGTTCATGCACATGATAAAATTCGCCGGCTTCATCTGGACTGAACTTCTTGACCAAACCTCATGTGCGCGAGATGTGAGATTTTTTGAAATATACCAAGTAATCTTATAATTTTACAACAATATTATATATATTTTTAATAAAATAATAAAAAATATTAATACACGCGATATATAATTATTGATGCGACATATAAAAATACACGATAAAAAGAAAGACGAAGCTTATTCCAATCAATCTCGTGAAAGCAACCATGTCTTTAGCAATGCATGCCCGAAAGAAAAAAAGAAGAAAAAAAGGCACCTAAATGTTAAACATAACAAACAAGGCGTTGGCATTTTCCATGAATTACAAGCTTTACCTTCTTTTTTAAGAGGATAAGCCCCCACTGTTTAGACTGGGTCCATATTTTTCAAAGTGGTTGAATAAGGGAACGCGACCTATTTATGGTGCTTTTTGGTGGGTTCTCTATAAAATTTCAGACCCCAAGACCCACTTGATGCGTGTAATTTTTTTTAGGAAAAACTATATATTTAGTACCTCAATTATACTCATTTTATTGTTTTAGTATTGCAACTATTATTTTTGGTAAAATGATACATAACGTTACGTTTTTGTTTTATTTTAGTACCTTGGCCGTTAAAAACTAACGAAGATGATGATGTGGCTTGATATAATCACATTTTTAGTCCAAAAGGCTTATATATATTATCGATTTAGTCCAAAATCTATCAATTTAAAACATAATCTTAATTTTGGGGAATTTCTTCTCATCCCTTTCCTACCCCTCGTATTCTCGTGGGTATCCCGATCGTGGGGTTTGGTTCCTCCATTGGCCCCGCATTAGCCCCTCATTGATCTGTAAATTCTAAAGTTTTGATTGTTCCTATCGTATTTTTTAAACTCCAAAACTCAAAACGTGTTTGACTAGAAGAAGAAATATGAGGAATTTATAATTTTAATCCAAAAATTTAAAATTATGTTTAAATTGATAGAATTTTAAACTAAATTGATAGATTGTATAAGTTTTTGGACTAAAATTGTTCTTAACCCAAGCCACGTCACAATTTCTATTAATTTTAAACGACGTAGGTACCAAAACAATAATGCAAACATAGTTATGGTACTAAATCTGTAGTTTCCCCTTCTTATTATGGTATAATACCAAAAATCGCTCCTAACGTTTGACTGAATAGTCATTTAGGCTCTTATTCTTTTTTTTAAGCAATTTAACCCTTTATGTTTCATTTCGGGTCAAAATGTCCCCTCCGCGAATAAAATTTTTTAGTCAACTAACGTTTAATGGCTTGAACTGATGTGACAAACTCACATGACAATGCACGCCGCAATATCATTGTCATATAGGCAAACATGCTAACGTTTAAAGTTGTTTATCGTCAGTTGACTAACAATTTTCATTCACGGATGGGCCATTTTGACCCAAAATAAAACGTCGAGAGTTAAATTACTCCAAAAAAAATATGGGCCAAAGTGATTATTCAGTCAAACGTTAAGATCATTTTTGACATTATGTCTTCTTTTTACATAATTGTCGAAATTATTGTTTGATTAATTTATATTTAATCTTTTAATGAGCATATGAAGAATAATTTTTTGTACATTCGATTATATAAAAAACTTTATTAGTTGTTAAGAGATCAATGTCAAGCTGAATCAATTTGAATTTGATGCTAAAAAGAAACTGATGTATATACAACAAAGCCCTGCCATTGGTTGATCTTTGTTGACCTTAAATTACTAGGCATGAGATTTCTGCCGAAAGATGGCATTAGCCAATAGGGTGAGCACCCTAGGCTAATCGGAGAAAAAAAGCTTAAAAAAATTAATGTAATACATAAATCTCACATCAAAAATAAAAAAAAATCTTGAAATATGTAAACGGTAGCGTTGTACATTTTATCAGACATATTTTTTGAGAAGAGGGTATAGCCCTATGACAAATAGTATCGGAACAATCCTTTGACTGCCTGATTTCACGCCGAGCGCCCGTGAGCAGGGTAGTCACGGTAGACAACCATGACAATCGGCCAATCACGAGAGCAAAGAGAATGTCACGTCTGAGAAAAGACGGGGTCATTAATCCCACATCATAAAAGAAAAGAGAGTTAAATTTAAACTTAGATTATGAGTCACATATGTTCGGTTAAATTTAGAATTAAATTATCTCATATTCTTAAATATTTATTTTTCGTTGATATCTAAAATATGGGGCACCAGACAAGGGAGGTTAACATAATAAAAATTAACAAAAGATGACTTTTTTATTTTACCTTTTATTTTTTATCTCTTCTTTTATCACGACTACTATATTATTTACGATTTTTCGCACTAAATCAACGGAGGTGAATCGCTTGAAACACCACTAACCATCTTCTTCTTGATCTTCACCTCTTTTGTTTGGTGTTCGACATTTTAAGCATCAACAATTTTAAATATATAATATTACGTCTAATTATTTATATGAGAGTCTTTGATATCCGATAGTTACATGAATCTTAACTATATTAAAAATAATTTGAAGTAAATTCTTAAATTGGAATAAAATTTCAAACATGAAAGTTTGTTTAGAGAGTATATAATATTTTACCGCTCAATTCAAAAAACGATGAATTAAATTCGAGGCAACATCATCTCCTTCCATTTGGTCCACCAAACGTTGGTTTTTCATTATAAACGGTAGAGAAACAAAGAACTTACCTTTGGACTAAGCTAACCCACCCATTTTAAGATTGTGTTTGATTCAACTTTCAAAACTTTCCTACCATTAATGATGTTTTTGTTGAAAATCAGGTGAGCAATGAAACAAAGAAAACCATAAGATTTTATTCATTTAGTTACATCCATTGAATCTGGGTAAGTCTGGGTGCAGCGGGTCTAAGGTGCGGCTAAAGGACGGTAAGTTTTGAAACTTGTCCAATAACTTAAAATGTTAGACTTTTTGATAACATTTTAGGTTGATTTTTTGTGTTTTTTTACAAATTTCAATATTTAGTTTTTTTTCTTATAATATTTTAAGTTTTTGGACAAGTATCGATTACAAAATAAATTTCGATATTTGTAAAAAAAAATACAAAAAACCCTAAAATGTTATAAAAAAATATAATATTTTAAATTTTTACATAAGTATCAAAATTTATCTTTTTTTAACCATATCCTAGACCTGTTGTGTGTTAGACTCACCCATTGAATCTAGATTATTTGCGACCACTAAGAATAGAGAAAAACCTTTCATTTCCTACACTCTACTGTTCTTTTAATTTTGGTGGGTCGTTAATTCAGTTAAATTCACGGTCGTAGGTTCAGGCGTTAGAGCCTACGTCATGTCTGGAAACCACCGCCGCCGCCGCCGCCACCACCGATCTAAGCCAAAAGTTTGTCCTTGTTGCTTGGTCTTTGGCATAAATTTTTTACCTTTAAAAACACCCAGTAATACTAATTAAATAATGAGTCAGTCGCCTTCCCCAGCATGACCCATACGAGGGATTATATATCTAATGATCTCTTCAACAAATCCAACCCTTCAAATCTTTCCTTTTAATTAAACGAAAAGGTCAGCTCAAATTTGCAGACAAAACGTTTTTGTTTGGGGAAGAAGACAAGTGCAACATTAATTTTGGTTTTGTCTTTGAAACCGTTTTTGGTCGATTCTTTCAAGTTTTAAGACAGCTCGGTCGTCTGGGGAGTTGTTTCTAGATTAGGGTCTTATCTTTTCTTTCTTTTTATGTTCTCCATCTCCTTGAATTTTGGCCTGTTTTGGGAAATTTTGACGGATTTCAAATCTTCAAGCAGCCATCTGTCACCGTGTTTTCTCTGGTTGTTGGGATTTTCACGAGAAAATTTTGGGTCTTTTCACAAGAAAGTGTGAAAGGGCACTGTCAACTGCTTCACTGATTGTTTATAAAGCCTTGTTGTTTCCTCTTACATGTCCTTACCGTGTCTTCAACCATGAATAATTCTGGGGCAGCTGTTGAAGTCACAAAGGATAGAAATGGAACTGATCAGGTTCTGCTTCGGAATCCTCGAGGAGCATCTGCAAAGGTCAGAATCTTTTTGCTTTGTAATCTTTGTTTTCTCTTGTTGTATAGTCTTTTTCATGGTTTTTAAGGTATCTGGAATATTGAATATTGACCAATTTGAATAGGTTGAAGAACAGTTTAAACTGCAGTTTGGGGTTTAAATAGTGATATTGTTGCCTGCAATCTATTCAGGTTAGCTTGCATGGAGGACAAGTTCTTTCGTGGAAGACCGACCGAGGCGAAGAATTGCTATTCACAAGTAGCAAGGTAACATTCAAATCTGCAGTCTTTTAAGTATATGGAGCAAATATTTATGGTACAACTTGTCATCTGAGCTAATTTTTGTGTGTTGTAGGCAATTTTCAAGCCACCATATGCGGTTCGAGGAGGGATACCTATATGTTTCCCACAGGTATTTAGGATTCAATGTTTATATGTATCTGTTTTCTCTCAGTCTGTATGCATCTGATTGATGGTTTTCTTTTGAATTTGTTAGTTTGGTCAGCGAGGATCACTCGAGCAACATGGATTTGCCCGGAACAGGACTTGGATCATTGATGAGAATCCACCACCATTGCATCCAAATGATTCCGATGGCAAGGCCTATATCGATTTACTGCTAAAGCCATCGGAGGATGATTTGAAGATCTGGCCACACAGGTGAGGCCTATATCTCTCATTTGTCTATCTTTTCAATTAAAGCTAAAGATTAGGAAGAGTTATCTTCTACTATAAAACTTGTTGATTTGTGATTATGTATGTCTATTGATTATTGGTTTATACTTTATACCCTTCCAGTTTCGAATTTCGTCTTCGAGTATATTTGACAGCAGATGGAAATATAAGCTTGATATCGCGCATCAGGAATATCAATTGCAAGCCTTTTAGTTTCTCAATCGCTTATCACACATATTTCTCCATCTCTGATATCAGGTACACATATTTCTATCTTTCAATCATGGGAAACATTAAGCTCTAGACATTAATGGATATTCTCTTCTATACTAATTAACAGTGAAGTGAGGGTAGAGGGATTGGAGACTCTTGACTATCTTGACAACCTATGCCAAAGGGAGCGGTTCACCGAACAAGGAGATGCATTAACTTTTGAATCCGAGGTAAAGCTTAGTCCCTCCTTTGCATGGAAAAGCTTTTCAGTTCTCGGAACCCTCGAAGCACAGCGGTTAGAGTAGATGTGTAAGCCTTAATCATTGCTTTTCAAATTGCAGGTGGATAGAGTTTATCTTGGCTCAAGAGATGTCATAGCGATATTCGACCACGAAAGAAAACGGACCTTTTTTATACGGAAAGAAGGCCTTCCAGATGTTGGTAAGTTTTCAAAACCTCTTCAATCCAATCTAATCATGTGTTGATTAATGGCAACCGCCTGGAGAACCGAAAACACTAGCCTTGATGTTAAGTTGTTTTACATTTCTTCAGGTGTCTGGAATCCATGGGAGAAGAAGTCCAAAGCCATAGCGGATTTTGGGGATGAAGAATACAAACAGATGCTGTGTGTCAATGGAGCAGCAGTTGAAAAACCAATAACATTGAAGCCAGGTGAGGAATGGACCGGCCGTCTGGAGCTCTCGGTCGTCCCTTCAAGTTAAGGACGGCAAGTAATACAAAATTAAAACCCCCTAGTTCAACCAGAAGAACTGAATCTGTTAATTTGTATTCAATTATTTATATGACAGTAAGCTAATAATAAGAGACCTGATCACTGTGTGTGCTTCCTAAGTGATCATATGGAACTATAAGTTGCACAGGGGAAGTTGGAGATCTGTTTTAGTGTTTCTCCATAATAACAGTGACATTAGTTGTTTCTTAGCTACTAAACATATGTGTAATGGACTCTGGAAATGAAAAATGACAATGTACCAGCTAGCTACTCAATTATCAGAGCCAGGTTTCGATCCTGGGACCTGTGGGTTATGGGCCCACCACGCTTCCGCTGCGCCACTCTGATTATTAATTATTGATATATATATACACATGCCAATCTATGTAGACCTATAATAGAGGAGGAAATGCAATATATGTCTACTATGAATGGGGTCAAAGCCCTTAATTACGATGGTCTCACGGCTCTCTTCTTGTTCCTGAGTCTGTGCAGTGCATTCCTAGCACATTTGGCTAGAAAACTCAAGATCTGCTCTTACAATTCTTGTTAGCAACAACCAGAGTGTTTTCATTTCAGGCAAAAGCCTTTGATTCATCAAGTATATGTTGTTGCACTGTGTTCACGGTGCATTGGTTAGCAAACTCAGGAGCTGCCTTTCAAGTATTGTTTGCAACAATCAGAGTGTTTTCATTTCAGGCAAAAGTATCATCCATAATGTACTTGTTGCCGAGGAATCGGTGCAAGGCTATGGTCGGTCTACTTTGTCACCTAAGGTTAACTAGCAGAAGCCTTTGATTCATCAAGTTGGGGATTCATTTTTGTTGTTCTACCACCACCTGGACACCCTGATCAGCTCATTAGCTGTATGAAGGCACCCTATTCTAAGTACAACATTCTAATCAGGAGCTGTTTCTTTGATGTGGTGTATGCTTCATGTTACTTAGCCATTCTGTTGCTGTAAATACCGCGACCATGGTTATCTCCACAGGCAAACTGGCTCGTGCAAACATTGCGTGACATTGAAACGAGTAAATGCTAATTCCACTTACTTACCTAGTTACCTTTTAGCTTTAGTTGGCTTATTCTGTTGCACGGCTTTTCTCTTTTAATCTTATGTATGCATGCTCGATGTTTGATGGCTATTTTTAGGTGGTTTTCAGTGCCAAAGGGTACATGATTTATTGTTAATTTTTACTTTAGTAAGCAGTATCAGGTAAGGTAAGCGTTCCCTGTTACATACTTGCATGCATATGGATGTTTGCAGAGCAAATGAAATGCTGAGATACAAATGAAAAACCCTTAGTTCAACCAGAAGAACTGAATCTGTATTCAATTATTTATACGATACTAAGCTAATAATAAGAGACCACTGGGGAATGCCGCAAAAAGAAGTATAAAGATAAGATGGAAAATGAAAATTAAAATTTATCAGAGCCAGGTTTCGATCCTGGGACCTGTGGGTTATGGGCCCACCACGCTTCCGCTGCGCCACTCTGATAGACGTGGTTATGTTTCACAAATTATAATTTAGTATAAAACCTATTACTCCAATTACTAGTGAATCATTGGCACACCATACACAGATACACTAATCTAAGTGTAAGTTCTCGTAAGTTGCTTCAGCCTTCTACATTAGCATATACACATGCCAACCTATATAAACGTATTATAGACGACGAAATACAATACAATATGTCTATTATGAATTTATCAAACCGCTTAATTTTGTTGGTCTCACGGTTCAATTCTTTAAAGTTACTCGATCGATAATTCGACTCGATACCATTGAAGCAGCTAAGGATTATTTATAACGTATCCTACCTCCATACTTCTTGTTCTCAAGTGCCTCAACCATAATATTAAATTGCGGCCGCAACACAATATATGAACCACATCACAATTTTTACGATACGAAACCGTTACGTAATGCCGCAATATGTCGTATATTGCTCTGTAACGCTGTTATAGGCTACTAAATGATTCGAAAATTTAAACTTCATAAATAAAATACTTGAATGTTTTTAAATTTAACAACCAACTACACCGGTGTGGCGCCGATTGATCAATTGGTCTCATAAACTAGGATCAATTAGGCTCGTGAATATAAAAATATATTTATATATTCATGGTGTAACCCAAAGTCATGCATGCATAGTTGTTAGTGAGAATATATAATTTATTAATTTATCGAGTATAGACAAATAAATATTTAATTTAATGTGTAATAAATTATTTTTATTTGATTGTTAGATCAATTATCCTATCGATTTGGGAAACTTATTAATTTATAAAACATAAATGAAAGAACTATAAATTTTTACCTTTTTAATGTTAAAATATAATAGTATTCAGTATTTATGTATTTTTAGCGTGATATTATTCATATGTTAATCATTAGAATATGGGGTGCCGCAACCACCACCTTCAAAAGGACTAGATTAATATGTTGTTGCGTTGTGTTAACAGTCATATTCGCTAGCAAACAGTGGCGTATTCAAAATGTTTTTTTTAGTGTATGCATAAGTCATAAAAACCTCAAAAGTTCAGTGCAGGTACAAATTATAAAGTTTAAAGATTAAATTAAAAAAATAAAATTAGATAATCTTAAAAATTTAGAGTGAACTTGTGCCCACCCAAAGATATATGTGGCTCCGCCACTGCTAACAAACTCAAGAGCTGCCTTTCAAGTATCTTTAGGAGCAATCGGAGTGTTTTCATTTCTGGCAAAGGCCTACTTTGTCGCTTAGGTGCTAGCGAAGAGTAAAAGTCATCTACCCTTAATCATGTTCTCTTCTAAGTCTCACACTAAAAAGCACTTAAAAATAAATTTTAAATTTTAATTTAATTTTTACATCCTAACTCCTAAACCTTACACCTTAAAAAATACAACTTATCCCTATTCCTTAAACATAATCACAATCTCTAATCTTAAATTTTAAACTTTAAATCCTAAACCTACTATTTTAAAATTAAAACATAAAAAAAAGACATAATAAAAGGGAGACTATTTCTATCCGCTAGCAAAGTCCTTTGATTCATCAAGTTAGGGATTCATTTTTGTTGTTCTAACACCACTTGGCTGTATCAAGGGTTGTCTTACATTTTTGTTGTTCTAAACACTTGACACATTAAATATCTTCTGGTCTCAGCATTAATTAGGGCTGTCCTTTTTTCCTGACTACATTTATTTATTATGTAATGACGGTTGGCTCTGAATTGTTTAAAACCGACACCGAACATATATAATTTACTTTTAACCATGTTCGGTCACTCTCATAATCGCTCTATGGGGGCAACAACGCCTGACACTTGCAAGTTGCAACTCAAAATTTTAAATTCCAAGTTCAATGTATTTTCTCTCTATATATATATACCGTACGATGAGAGCTGTATTGCAACTCTATATAGTGTTTATTTAGTTCTACGGTAGTAGAATTAATTTTTGATTATTATGATTTTATAAAATTAATTTTATGTATAATTAATTTTAAAGTAACGTGATTTATATTTGAGAGTTTTTTCTTAAAAAATACGATCGTGTAAAAATATAGTGTAAAAATCACGATGAAACGCAAAAAAAACTATTTTTACCTTGTTTTTCCCGAAATTACGTTTGGAGTCTAAAATTAATTTTGAATTTTTAAATCTAAACATATAGACACGGTGTTTGAAATACATTTTCTCATTAAATCAGGATTTTGTGCCTCCAAACGTCAATACGTTTACTCTTAAATTATTTTAGATCTAAAACAAATGACAAATATCTCGAGAATACAAAATTATTGAGAGTTTGTCAACTATCTGACCGATGATACTTTAATTTTTTTTCTGTTTTTCCATCGACGGCATGATAAGGGGAAAGGACGAGCTTAGGTGGCTCAAGGTTCAGTTCATGCCTGCTTTGAGAATCTCCTATTAATGAAGTTGGACACCAGACGGTCCAGACCAGACCAAGTCCAAAGGTTGTTGCATGTGTTAGTTCCCAAGTTGACTATTAATTAAGAAAAAACAAGCCCCAACTTAATCCAACTAATTAATGTGCTTTGAAGATAAGCTTGTCTCTAATGAAGACAGGAGTTGCATATTACAAAGAACACATATTTTACTATTAAGTGTTTAGTGTGGATGGTTGATCTTAGAGAAGCTGATTAATATTATACTTTAATGTATATTATTTTTTTAATATGTATGTTCGTATTACTGTTTATGTTAGGGGTACGAGACTGTTCCTTCCAACAATATCATCTCAAATGTTCGAATTCGTGTTCTCTTCTTGAGAGTGTAATGTGTCTTACCAACACATCTCACTTGTTGGTAATGTTGATTGTTTTTCTCATATATGAATATATAAATATGTGCAAATACTTTAATTTTAAATAGATATATATATATATATATATATATATATATATATAATCGTTGATAATCCCATAATCCTAATGTTTGATTAATATTTTTTTGTCTAATGTTTGATTTTTTTTCTATTAAAAAAAACTTGCATGAAAGCAAACGAAATTTTAGGTCGACCCGATAAAACAACAAACATGTAATATAAAACATGGTATTATTATTATAAAGACTTAATTGCAGCCCACGTCCTCAAATTATTATTTTCATTTAAATTGGTTCTTAAACTTTTAAATATTTAAATTTCATTTTCAAACTACGAATTCATATTAATTTGGTTCTCCAAACTTTTGAACATTTCAATTTCATCCCCAAATTATCAATATCTACTAATAATGCTCCATGATAATAAAAGAATTATAAAAAGTTGTCTACTGTCATGTGAACATTAGTATGTATTATGTAAGAATATGATGTAGTATAATTGATAATTTGAGGACGGAATTGAAATGTTCAAAAGTTTGGGGACTAATTTAGAATGAGGATCATAGCTCAGGTATGAAACTGGAATGTTCAAAAAAAATTTAAGGACCGATTTAGAACGAATGACATAGTTTGAAGACATGTGGTACAATTAACTCTATCATAAATTAATACATAACTCGTTGGACCAAAGAACTCGGACAATAATCCTCTGACCTTTTTCGGTGCGTTTTTTTATGCCTAATACTAAAAATTAAATTCTAAGCTCTAACCCTAAATTTTAAATCCTAAATCTCAAACTCTAAAAATACACCATCCCCATAATTCCTTAACCCATAACTCTAAACACCAATCTTAAACCTTAATCCTAAACCATAAAACAAATCTTTTAGTATAGTGGCATAAATAAGATGACCGAAAAATGGTAAAAAAAAATTATATTCAAAGAACTCATCCACGCTTTGCACTTTTGTCGAATTTGACGTTGTTGGTTTACAATTTGCATGCCTTGATATACGTTGATTATATTTATTAGAGATTTGATAATATTTTTAATATAGTTTCAAAGTAATATCTGTTTGATTTTCTTTTATTAATAAGAGAGGTAACAACACATGCCTCGTTAAAAACTCTTCTAATCCTAGATGGGGAAAAGAGTACATGTAATGTTACGTACAGATCATCATAAAAAAAAAACAACGAGCAAAACAGACTAAATCAACAAATTCCTATCATCTAAAATCAAATCCACCACTTCCGGGGGGAGAAAGCCATGTTCTTCCACCAAACGACCAATCAAAAGCCAGCGAAGCCATTTTATCAGCAACCGTATTAGAACCCCGAGGTACAAAACGAATAGACAAATCCCAATCACGCTTCCTAATCTCTGTTATCTGACTAGTTAAACCATGCCCACACATAATGTCCTTCTTACCATTCAACACATCCGCCACCGTAAAATTGTCCGTCTCAAAATCCACATAGCGGTAACCAAGATCCCATGCATGCTTAAGTGCTAAAAATAATATTATTCTCTCTTTTACTAAAGATGTTATTGAGTTCATTGTAACTAAATTTAATTGCTAGGAGGGTTTGAAAAATGGGGCATTGTCCGAGAAATTTACAACTTTTAAGGTCTGTTTTGTTTTGTTCCTTTGCCTCTAATGTTTGTCATTCCAAAATTCAAAAACCAAATACCAACACTTCTTCAAATAATTGGATGTCAAAACACTATTCTCTATGAAGGCATTTACGGATTCTTCGTCTGTTTTTTTTTTCCTTCTAGACTGTTACTAAGTCGAATATAACCCACTGTTAAATTCATCTATCCATTTCACTTATCTAACGGTCTAAAAAACATGTAAAATCTTAAAACTCTTACAATGTATAACTGGATTCTATTCTTATATAATTAATATTTAATATATCGATAATATAATACAAGGAATTACAAACAAATTTGAGATATCATGTTTTTTTCTAAAAAAATAATTATAACATATGCGAACATCTTAAGTCTCTTGCTAGAACTTTTTGTATTCTACTACGTACTATCAATATATAGAATAAGGGTAAACTACAAAAATGGACACCATATTATGAGTTAGGTCGCAATTTGACTACTTTACTTTTTTTTTCAAAGCAATTAAATTACTATACTATTAAATTGGACTCAATATGACCACCAACAGTTAGAGGTTAACGGAATGAGTGAGATGGCCGTTAGTAAAATTTTATATAATTACACATTCGGTCCTCATTACTTATACATTTTATCAATTTCGTCCTAATTTTAATAAAACAAACTAAACATCAATTACGTGGTCACACATGTTAACACCTTATTGGAGAAAATTAATTATTTATATTTAATTTAATAAAATTATTTTTCTCCTCCAATCGGTGTGACACGTGTCACCTCAAACTTGAGTTGAGTGGGAATTGAACCTAGGTCGCAAGGGTAAAGGCGATCAACCACTACACCAAGCACACATCTGTGCTATAAATCACTAACTTTAATATAAGTCTTATTGTTTTCTACATTAATTTTTTAATTTTACATATATAATTATTGAATTATTTTTTAATTTAATTAAAAATCTCAATTAAATTATTATATATGTTAAATTATAATAAAAATTCATTTAGAAAATCCAAAATCTCAATTAAATTATTATATATATTTTTAATTTCACACACATATATATAACCATCAAATTTATAATTTTAAATTATTATATATTTTTTACATTTATTTTTTAAATAAATATAAATATAACACAAATCACAAGATAAATTAATTTAAATTATATTTGTGAGTTTAAGTTCGCTAAATGAATTTTTAACATAACACAAATCAGAAAATAAATTCATTTGAATTATGCTCGTGACTTTGGATTCACTAAATGAATTTTTATTATAAATTTAAAATTTTATTTTTTAAATATAATTTAACATATATAATAATTTAATTGAAAATTTTTAATTAAATTTAAAAATAATTCGATGATTATATATGTGAAATTTAAAAAAAACATATAATAAATTTAGTGATTTATAACATTAATTTGTGCTTGGTGTAGTGGACATGTGTCACCACGTAATTGAATGTTTAGTTTATTTTATTAAATTAAAATTAGGACCAAACTAATAAAATGTATAAGTAATAAGGATCAAATGTGTAATTATATATTTTTTTTTACTAACTACCACGTCACTCCTTCTGTTAGCCTCTAACGGTTGGTGGTCACATTGAGTCTAATTTAATAGTATGATAGCTTAATTGCTTCGAAAAAAAGTAAGGTGGTCAAATCGCGACCTAACCATAGTATGATGGTCATTTATGTAGTTTAGCCATAGAATAATTATTTATTTAAAAAGTTTGATTTTAGCATTAAAATTTTATTATTTTTTTATGTTATATAATCAATTGAAATAATAAATTAATTTTAATGGAAATATTAAATTATAATTAATTGTTTAAAATTTCTTTTTTTATCGTGCCAAACTACTGCTAATATATTATATTTTATTAATATAAAGTTTAAAATTATGAAATTTATTTTTAGGTTGGATTCAAAATTTGACAAAACAATTTGAATTATGTACCAATCGTTTAAATTTGCCATAAAAAAACTGAATTAATCGGCATATATATTCTGAATTGACTTTTAAGTGGATATTCCAATCAAACTCGTCAACCATAAATATGTCCATGTTCAACCTGATTATATAGACGATTATTTGGTGTACATATCAGATGTGAACATTCGATCGAATCGAGTTAAATTTTTTTGTGTTAGTCGAATTGAAGAGACATATTTTATAACTCAAATTTTATTTGAAATTTTTTCGAGTCGAGTTTATAAAATTTGAGTCAAGTTGTTCGAGTTTTTTTTAATTTTAATTGTAAATATTTATAATGTTATGATACTAATTAGTTACAATTTAAACGATTTTATAAAGCCATATACAATACACATATATTTCTTGATATTTTTTTTATATGTGATATAAATTCTTAACCCTTTGAGCACATACATCTTGTAGACAAAGCGAATTGAACACGAATCTCTTAAAATGAATATCATTCCTTTTTCACTGGACCACTCGTTGGGTTTTACATACTCCTAATATTAATAATATTAAATTCAAAATTTGTCATCTAGTTGAGTAATAATTAAAATTTACCATTGTCTATGTTGAAAACTTCAAATTTCCAAGGGACTAAAATTAAAATTTATCATATTAGGAGGGCTAAGTCCATTGTTAGCTCCTTAGAACTCTTAATATGAACATCCCCCCCCCCCCCCCCTCCTCTCTCTTAGGGTGTAGATACCGTTCTTTTTATATATATAAATAATTTGGACACAAACTCAATTTTATGGCATATTACACAACCTTTAATATGGATAGGTGTCGTTTTATATGCTTCAACACTAAAAAATACTAAAAATTAAATTTGAGGTCATAATTCTAAATTTTAAGTTTTGAACCCTACACCTTACACTATAAAAAAATACACTATATCTTAAATTTTTTAAACCTTGAACTTATTTTTGAGTGTGGAGGATATAACTTATAAGTAGGGGCATCGAAAATGAGCAAAAGATTTTCATCCCCTTTAATATGTATCCAAACCAATCATATTTTAAAATTTACAAAAGATAATATTTTTAATAATTCTATATGAATACATAGTAGTATATATCTGATTTTAAATTTAAATAAATTTATAATTTTTTTGAATATCTTGGTGTGATGCAAGGGTAGCATTTATTCAATTTTTTTAGTCTTTTTCAAAGACGGCACACACAACATGTATTATTGGTGTTCGAACTCGAGTTTCAAGAGATGATAAATATCTATCTTTGCCACCAGGACGCAAGGGGATGAGCAAATAAATTTATAATTGAATTGTTTGAATCCGAAACACGTAACCAAAATAATCCTTTATCACCTAAGACACAAAATAGATTCAAGAATAATAAATTTAAATAATGATAAAAACAAACCTTTAATATTTCCTAAGCTGACTCACAAACACAATTCGATCATCACGTGACCAAAAAAAAGGGGGTACGTGCATTCGGTGCGGCAAAACTCAAAAGCTTATGATTCAATATCACCGTGATTATTGGACCCCGTGCCATCTTACGGCTAATATTTACTGCTGGAAAAACGGTTGTTGGCCCTAATTACATCCCACGTGTCAACAATACTGCTCTTGAATCCGCATGAAACAAAACATCGAAACAGCTCCACAGTTTTACAGTCGACACCCAGCATACCGGTCATTAAATATGTAAAAAAAAAAAGAAATTTTGAAATAAAAGACAAAAAAAATGAAATAGCACCAAGTTCAAGGTTGCCTGCCACGTTGATCCCAGCTGTAAAAAAAGTTAAAAAGGTAAAATGGTAAATTTACGAGCTGTATAACGGCTTTGCTGTAAATGACGAAAATACCTATGGGAGGTTAAAAATGTGTTAATGAGAGGGGTAACGGTAGAATGGATTAATTAGGGATAAGGATAGGGTAATTACTAATTAATGGGGTGTTAATACTCATTAATTAACAGTTGTTAATATTCTTTCAGTCAAAAGGTTGGGACTGACCCGAGTGTCCGGTGTCACGTGACATGAAATCCCTTATTCCGAGAATAAATCTTAGGGCTGTCTCAGCCTTTCCCTTGGATCTTCCTATTTCTCGGGGACCACTTACACGTGTCGATATCTCAGACCATCATATTATGCGGCGCCTCGGAAAATATCTTTCCGTTGCCGGGATTTCGAATCGCCGATATCCCTTCAGTAAAACTAAAAACGGAAACTTTTTTTACGGCTAGCTTTGGATCCTATAAAAAAGCTCAACTTTCGGTATTGCCTCATTCTATTTCTCTTATCTTTCAAAAGCTCTCTTCTCCACTCTCCATTTGTTCTTATTTTCTACTGTTCCCCTTTCTGAGATTTTTTCTCAATTACTCTGTTAAGTGACTGAGAAAAGCTTTTTCCGGTGGTTTTTTTTTTCGGTGAAGATATTTATCTTCTGCAACTTTTGCCAACAAAAAATTTCCTTTTCCTTTTCCATCAGTCTCCTTTTTATTATAACTTTACTTGAAATTTATCTTCCTTTGATGAACTTTTGAGTATGCTTTTGAACCGATTAATGGTGGATTTCTCTCCATTTCAAGCTTCTCTTTAACGTGTTCTTTCTTCAACTTTTTTTTCTTCTTTTCTTTTTAACCCTTTATTCTCCTCGTGTCTTGTTCTAAAGGAATCTCTTCTTTTCTTTCCTTCCCCTTTTTATTTTACTCCCTACTGTCACTCTCAATGAGAAGTGAAAGAATCTGAAAACCCAAAGAACCCAGAACGAAGATTGAGAGCAAAAAAATGGATACTTGCCCTGTTCCTTCAATCAAATATGCAGAGCACCGCAATCAAACCAAGCTTTTTTCACCATTGTTAAATGTCAGACCAGAAATGAAGCCTCGAATCGTTCGTATTACAGTTACTGATGCTGATGCCACTGATTCTTCCAGCGATGAAGAAGAAGAAGAAAAACCAAAAGCCCGAGTTTTCTCCCGGAACAGAGTCAAGAAATTTGTTAACGAGATAACTATCGATTCATCATGTCCTACTGAGAACGACGTCGTTGATAGAAGTAAATCGTCGTCGTCGTTGTCAAGAGCTTCTCGGAAAAGGCCGGCGTCTGATGCTGAGGCTAAAGGTAAAGCGGCAGCGAGAGTACCGGCGGGAAAGAAGTTCAGAGGGGTGAGGCAACGACCTTGGGGAAAATGGGCGGCTGAGATCAGAGACCCTCTGAGACGTGTACGGCTTTGGTTAGGCACCTATAACACTGCTGAAGAAGCAGCTATGGTTTACGACAACGCGGCTATTCAGTTGCGTGGACCAGACGCGCTCACCAACTTTTCGACTCCCCAGCAGAAGCCGTCGATTCAAGATAAAGCCTGCCGAAAACCGTTATGCATCTCAGATTATAACTCCGAGGAAGAATCTCATAAAACCGGTACCGGTCCCTGCTCTCCGACTTCCGTTCTACGCTGTCACTCGCTCTCGGTCGACGAAGTCGACTCGCAAAGCGGCAGGGAATCGCAAGATGTCGGCGACGATTCTTGCTGCTTATCGGGAGAAAACTTCCCTGTTTTCTCCGACTACTCCTCTCTGTTTCCCGGTGACATGTTTTGTTCGGTGCCGGATTTCTTCGTCGATAATACGAGTTTAAACGAAAGCTTTTTGAAAGATGAGTTCGGGGACGGGTTTTTGAGCTCGGGTGAGAATTTCGGGTTTGGATTCGGCGGCTTCTCGAGCTTCCAACGTGTCGACCATTTCCAAGATTTCGAGGATTTGTTCGGGTCGGATCCTCTATTAGTGATTTGAGTGTTTCTTTGTTTTTTTTCTCCCTCGTGTAACGCCGGTTTATCGGCAAAGTTTTGCACCGGCGGAACTGAAAATATCGACTTCTGTGTGCAAATTTTGTTACGGTTTAATGAAAATCAAGTTTATAAATTAATCTCTCCTTTTTTAGAATAAAAATAAACCTAAATTAATATTGTTTATTTATAACGTTAATAATAAGTAATTAAAAATTCAAACATCTTACTGCCTTTCCAAGCAATGAAAAGTGCATGTAATTATTGAAACTTACCTATTAGAAATTTAGAATAATCCCAAAAATGTGGGTCTAATAATTTTGTAAGCATTACTAAACCAAGTTTAGGTAAAAAGCAAATAAGCAACTTGTATGACACGTGGCGGAATACGGTGGGGCGATATGGCAAGTGGTATTTCAGTTGTGGCCGTTTCAAGGAATAACTGAATGGGTTAAGCCGCCGCTCCACTTTTGCACAGGTGTCGGTGTATAATATACGCAAGGTTATGGTGAGGTACTAATTGAAAATATTATAAAATTATACTCCCTCTGTTCCACTAAAATTGTCACATGTTAACTTTTTTTGGTCAAAAATTTTTAACTTTGACTATAATTTATTTAAATATTTTAATTAATTAAAAATTATAAAAAGTATATTTAAAAACTAGTTGATTCAAAGTTTTTAAAATATATTTTTTCATATTTTTATCAATAATAAATTTTAAATTATAAGAGGTCAAAGTTGAAAAAGTTTGACCCAAAAAAGTCAACATGTGACAGTTTTAGTGGGACAGAGGGAGTAACAATTAAAACACTGAATTGAAAATGTTATATTATTTATAATATTTTTAGTTAGTGATAAGTATCAAAATTTTAACTTCTAGTATCAAAATTTGTATTGTTTTTTATAATATTTTAGTTTTTGTAAGTATTGAAAATGTTATCAAACACTAAGGGTGTGCATTTCGGATATCCGATCCGATCTAAAATTTTGAATATCCGAAATTTTTGGATATGTATTTTAGTGATCTGTATCCGATATGAAAAAACTGGATATCCGAATATCCGAAATTATGAGTTAATTTAATTATTTTTTGAATTTGGCGGTCTTATCCATGAACATTTTAGGTTTTCGAATATAAAAATTAACACATTATTGAGTATAACAAGATTTGTATCTATAAAAAGTTCAAATTTTCATATATAACAAGTAAAGTATCGAATATAACAAGATTCATATCTATAAAAAATGAAATTTTCAGATATCGGATATCTGATCCGATTCGAAATTTTTTGATATCCGATCCGAATTATACGAAAAATAAAAAACGTATCGGATATTGGAAATTTTGGATCGAATTAACAGATAAAGAGATTGAATCTATCATATAATTTTTTTGCACATCCCTATCAAGCAGTGTAATATTTTCAATTGGTGTCGCACTGTTGTACCGTAAAACTACCCCAGTTGCCGCTGAATCTACACTAACAAATTACAACAATAATGGAAGAAGAAATTAAAGGATTTTGGATAAGCGTGAATTTGAATTCAATGTTTCCACGTTTTTATCACTTTATTACATAAACACACAAAAATATCAATATCCATATCGTATGATTGGGACTCAACTTCACCCACTAATTCACATTACTACCTTTACACTATACAAATTGTTTGTCCATATCAATGATTATTTGAAAACAAACCTTTATTCCTTACTTATTCCATTATAAACTCAGATTTGACATATATTCAATGTCCATAATTAGACATGCAACAGAAAGATTAGCAATTATTTATTAAGTTTTGAGATGACAGATTAGCAATTATTTGTTAGAAAAATCAAAAAGGAAAGGGCCGGCGGCTGGAGAGTGTGGCGGCCCTATGTGCAAACCATTTTCTGGGTCCCTTTCCACCTAGTAGCCAACATGGTTGTAAATGAGACGAGACAGATCACGAATTATTTGAGTTTGATTCGATCATAACTCGGTCAAAGTTCCACTTGATTAGACTCAACTCAAACTTAAATTTGGTTCGAGTTCTTGACGAGCCGAACTGAGCTACTTGATACACGATTCGAAAAGCTCATAAGCTACTCAAAAATATAATATACTATTTTTTTATAATTTAAAATCTAAATTCTTAAACTTAAAACCCTAAACATAAGTATTAAACCCTAAAATCTAAATTCTAAACTCTAAACTAATATCATAAACCCTAAAATTAACAAGATTGAGTTTACACATCTTGTGTATCAAAGTTTTTTTCTTCATATGACTTTAAATGAGACATGACAGATGAAGAGTTATTCGAGTCCAATGCAGTTAAAGATCAGTCAACACATGACTCGATTAGGCTCGAATCAAGCTTGAACTGGACTCGAGTTCTAAACGAGCCGAGTTGAGCTCAAATTTCTCAGGCTTGTTGGAAATTACTCAAGCTTGAACTCGACTCGAAATCTTAACGAGCCGAGTCGAGCTTAGCACTACTCGAGCTTGACTCGGCTAGTTTACGCCCCTAACTCCTAGTGTGTTGTCTACTGGCGAAATTTAGCACGTCAGAGTTTTTTTATTTTTACTTTTATAATTCTATTTGAGTACAAATAACGTATGTGTTCAATTTTAAATTAAGATGAACTCAGGTATATTTACAGACTAAACTATTTGAATTCGGATAAACTATTTACAAGTGATGAACCGGTTCTCGATGGTCTGATGAAAATAATGAACAAATTGTGGTCCCTTGGTTAGCAGGAGCAGCACAAATGTCACAAGATTTTGGCATATTATAGCCGAGAACTTCCCCCAGAAAACGTCCGACCGTGACCTGAACCTGAATCCCATAACATTGGCTACTCGTTGTCAAAAAAGGCTGAAACTTTCAATAAATACAGAAATTGTCGTCGTTCCAAAACAGTAACAGTACACTGACCACACCCAGACCCAGACCCAACACCCCT
This sequence comes from Hibiscus tridactylites, assembly GCA_958450335.1. Classification (NCBI taxonomy): domain Eukaryota; kingdom Viridiplantae; phylum Streptophyta; class Magnoliopsida; order Malvales; family Malvaceae; genus Hibiscus; species Hibiscus tridactylites. The sequence continues at coordinate 109,813,956 of OY288265.1, read as the reverse complement.
AACATGACAAATGCACTCTTAATTCCCCATAATGTCTTTTTTCTCTGTTTTGTTGTGACCTTGGTCTGCAACTTTCTTTCTTTCTTTTTTCTGGGTTTTGTAATACAATGTCGGGAGCTTGAAACGAAGCGGTTGGGGTGAAGAAATGTCATTTTCTGGTAGATTTTGGGGCAATTAGAGGGTGTGGTAGATATGCAGGCTTTTAATTTTATAATCATAGTGTGGCAGTAGCTATTGGGGTAGGAGCCCCACAACTGGGATTTTTCAGCCTTTACCTCTCCCAAGTTGATTAATGAAAGAGCAAAAACTCACAGAATCTTGTGGGTATTTAATTTGTTTGGGACCCTCAAAGATCATACATATTGCCTGATCATTTATTTCATAGACCAAAACTCCACCACCCCTTTGTTGCTTGATTTCAATTACTTGTCTTATGATTTTTTCTGTGATCTTCTTGTCTCAGTGATAAAAAATGATGTAATTCATCTAAATGATTCGAGTTTGAACATCAATTTTACATAGAGTATGCCTTATTAAAAAGGACTAAAAAAGTTAGAACAAATGCTACCCTTGTTGTATCACGCCAGCATATTTAAAAAAAAATCTTTTAATTTTTTTGACGAACATGGGCAAAGTCATGATTAAATATTAGGAGAGTTAAATATATAATTTAAAAAATATACAAAATTATTAAGTATTTAAATTATGTATTTTAGAGTAGTGTCTAATTTATCTAATATTTAAATTTACAAAACATAAATTGTTATTATATTAAAAAAATTGAGAGCACCAACCTATCTTTCTTTAGTTAAGCCATAATTAATTAAATATTTAATAAATATTTTATATTTTTTATTAAATAGAAAGATATTACATTCTCAAGTAAAATGCCGGAATTCGATATCATAAACCAAAATACAACATGAGCATCATTGACTATTCAATCAATTAGTGGATCTCAATAAAATTTTGTAATTTTAATTTAAATATTTATTTTTACAAAACTAAAATACTATTAGACCAATATTTATCAAGTATTTAAAAGTTTTAACAGTCCCCTTTATGTCTCAAGGGAGCTTCATCCCGGAACAAAAATCATAATCCCATTTGTGGCGCTATGTATATACTCTAACATTGAAAAATTAAATTCTACACTCTGACTCTAACTCTAATTTCTAAATGTTAAGCTCTAAAATCTAGAATTTTAATTTTAAATCTTAAATTTTAAATCCTAAACTTTAAACTCAATTTTTTAGTGTTAGAATATATACAGAAACACAGAAAAAATGTGAAGATTTCTATCCCCTTCCTTGTATGAAACTAGTAGAATTAACATAATTTTACGCAAAACTTTGAAGAATAGTCTAATTCTTTTAACCTATTATACTTTTTTTTTCTCAAAGGAAAAGACAAGTTTGAGTAGTTTTGTTTTGTCTCTTGGAGGAAGCATGCAATGGTCATTGGAGGCTAAGAGGGCAGCTGGGCAGGGACAGGCAGCCACACAAGGAAAGGGCGCAGAATCACGAATTTCCAAAACTTTGAATTTATTTTGAGAAAAAGAAAACAACCCAGAAGATCTTGTTTGTTATTCTGCAGGTGGCAATTCAATCATGGCCGTACACGTAGTGTCAGGTTAACGGCCTCCCAGTCTCCTCGTTTCAGTGCAAGTAGTATTGGTCCAGCAGCCCCCACCTCGGTCCCCACCTCCGCCATCACTGTTTCCATTGTTTTTTCTCAGTCATCCGGCCGTGGTCCCAATCTCCCGGCGATCTTCCCCAGCCCATCAGCTTGATTTGGACCCTCCGTTTTGGATAACTGAGTGTGGCTCATTCTGGAGATCCACATCAGCATGCTAACCCATCAATCATTTATTGGCTGGTTAACTTAATTTCAGTGCAGTGAGAAGTAACACCTTCCCCTTTTTCTTAGGCTGTGAGTAGATCTGGAAAACATGACCCGAGACTTGAAATTCGAATCGAGACCGAAAATCAACCCGAAACTCGAAATAAACCGAACCAAAACTAAACCGAATTTAGTTGAACCGAATGGACCCGATTAATAGAAATAAAGAAAGATAAAATATGAACAACCGCACAAGTCACTAAAATGTCAAATATATTGACTTTATAAAGTCATATATAGGGTGTAAAAATCTGACCAACCTAAAAATTTGATTAAAATCGACTGATCTCTCATTGAACCGAAAATAACCGAACCGAAAGACCCGAAACACAATAGACCCGAACTAAAACCAAACTGAAATTGAAATTAAATCTGAACCGAAAATATAAGTCCCAATATAACTAAAACCAAAATGACCTGAACCAAACATGAACCGGTTGACCTGTTTGCCACCTCTAGCCGTGAGTTCAATAAAAAATTTCATTCTCTCCCGTACCCCAAGTAGGAAGTAGGAATTGTTCAAATATATATATATATATATATATATATATATATATAGAGAGAGAGAGAGAGAGAGATAGATAGATAGATAGATAGAGAGAGAGAGAGAGAGAGAGAGAGAGAGAGAGAGAGAGAGAGAGAGAGAGAGAGAGAGAGAGAGAGAGAGAGAGAGAGAGAGAGAGAGAGAGAGAGAGAGAGAGAGAGAGAGTTTTACACTAATCTAGGACCATTGAATAAGGAAAATAGATGAATGAGATTAACAGTAAAAAATGTGAAGATTATTAGTTGGAAAAAAAGATAAGAAAATAATCTGAGCCATTAATTACCATCATCTAACGGTCCAAAAACTGTGTAAAAGTAATTGAGTTTTACACAATGTAAGTTGATCCTAACCTCTCTCTATATATAATGAGCTAATCTACCAATAAATCACATGATTATGTGCATACAAGTAGGGTTGGTGATCAAAACACTATATTATAAAATCGAGAACGAATGTAGAGACAAAGATAAAGCCATATATAATGCGAGAGGCATAATAACATTTTAGATCCTTTTTAGTTTAAATATTAGATAAATACGATTTTTGTACCTTATAATTTTAAGATTTAAAGGCTTAATAACTTTTTGTCCCTTCCAATATTTAATTCTAACTCCGTCCCTGTGAGTATGATCGGAGGGTGAGGGGGTCACATGAAATATGTATGGGAAATCTGTACCTTTTGAATTAAAATGTTTTCCTCTTTTTTTTACCATATCCTCAACATGTTACAAGCACTTGGTTTTCGTTTAAATTAATATGTGTGTTGGAACTTGGTGTTACAAGCACCCATGCTCTCTGCCTTTGCACTTGCACTTGGTTTGCATTTCCACTAACTAATCTAGACCATGACCTTTTCCCTGCAGATGAGTAGTAAAATTGTTGAAATATTGCGATTGGTTTTGTTTATCATTAAGTTTTGTCTTGTAGATATTTCAACAGGTGCCCTGCGAAAACAGCCACGAAACAAACCCATTTGCTTGTTTGGGTCTAACTTTGACTTTGTTTAGCATTGCTTTTTAAATTATCTTTCGGTTTTAAAAGCTAGTTTGAGGCCAAAAGTTGCGCTAAACAGTGAATTTTTTGAGAAAAACTGCTTTTCAAAAGTGATTTTCAACCCCAACGTAAAAGTTAAATTTTTAGCTTTTGCGGTTGTAAAAGTGATTTTGAGAGCCAAATTACAATTTTAACCTTCATTTGCTATTGTGTTTATTTATATTTATAAATTTATAAGTCTTTACGAAGATATAATTATATAATTAATAATTATTTTTTAATTTTAAAATAATATATATTTATTCATGTCAAGTTTTTTAAATAAAATATTTTAAATTTATTATATTTTCATAGAACATGTATAATTATTAAAAAATATATTTATTAATGAAAATAATTTAAGCTGATATATTTTATATATTATAACATTAGAGAATTTGAATATCATTTTTATATATACATATATACATACACATATATATAACTTACAATATCATGTCTAAAATAATAATTTATCTTCTTAAAAACACTTTTTGACAGCAATACTAAACACTAAAATCTTACAACCAACTATTTAAAATACCTTTTCAAAATCTTACAACCATCCCATGTGCTCTCCTCACTTTTTTTAGGTCTCTAACCTTTTTATTCTTTATAATTATACCTTTGTTATGCTCTCTTTAATAACATTAATATTCTCCATCCATGTACCCAATAATCTCTGTTATACTAACTTTAAATTCCAGTTTTACTTTAATAGAAATTATTTATCATTTTTCGTTGCTCCTATTTATGTCTCTATATTAAAAATTAAGTTTAAGGTTTAAGAAATTTAAGGTATGGTGTATTTTTAAGGTGTAACTTGTAAGGTTTATGATTTAGAATTTAAGGTTAAAGTTTGGAATTTAATTTTTTAGTGTTGGGTATATAAAGGGGCACCAAAAAAAGGCAAATGATTCTTATCTGTTTTAATCACTGTCACTGATTATTCTAACCTTTATTTAAGAATCGAATACGAAATTATAATTTGGGTAAACTACATAAAAGGTCCCCCAATTATGCTCTAATTATTTTTTGCATCCCTCGACTATTAAAAGTTACAAACTGATCCCCTGACTTAAAAAAGGTAACAAATTGGTCCAACACCGTTAAAAATTTAACGGCTGATGACGTGTCAGTTAACATAAATTGGTATAATTATATAATTAGCCCTCAAATTTTACACTTATTTTAATTTGACCCTAACCCTAAAAAATTAACCACACAATTTTAATAATCTATCAATTTAGTCATTCTTCCTTATCTGCATATTTATAGTTCCCTTTCTTCGTTTGAATATAGCCCTACATGGCTTTGTGGTTATGGGTTATTCGAGGGTTTTTCACATTTTCCTACAAACTAAGTCAGTATTGTAAAATGCAATTCCACTCTTTCTTGGTATTTCGTCAATGTTGACTTGTTTGGACCCTTATGAATGTTCTACCATTTACTCGTCGTCGGCTGCCCCTTTACCTTTTCCTCTGCTCAATTTGCTGGCTGGGAAATGCAGTCTGGCCATTAGAGGACGGGTGCTCGTGATTTCTGGTCGGATCCCCTCACACAAACATATCCTGCAGTTTGTCGTCAAATAACAGTGAGAAATCAGGGCAAATTCTTGAAATGACTGTACATTCGCACGTTATTCAGGTATAAAATGACTGGGTACAACTGCCACATGAGAGAAATAATTTACGTATAACACACCGAAAACCCCGACCAATATTCAAACGAAGAAAGGGAACTATAAATATGAAGATAAGGAAGAATGACTAAATTGATAGATTATTAAAATTGTGTGGGTTAATTTTTTAGAGTTAGGGCCAAATTAAAATAAGTGTAAAATTTGAGGGCTAATTATGTAATTATACCAATTTATGTTAACTGACACGTCATCAGCCGTTAAATTTTTAACGGTGTTGGACCAATTTGTTACCTTTTTTAAGTCAGAGGACCAGTTTGTAACTTTTGATAGTCGGGAGATGCAAAAGATAATTAGAGCATAGTCGGGGGACCTTTTATGTAGTTTACCCTTATAATTTTTTATAAATCTTCTACTACTTTACTAATAATCATTCATTAAATATATGATTTATATTCAATACACTGGATTAGTTTCCACGAACGCCTTAGTTTTAGGGTTTAAAGACTTAGTTTATGGGGTATGGTTTAGATATTTAGGTGTAGTAGTAGTTTATAATTTAGGGATGATTATTAGAATTTAAGATTCAGGGTTAGATTTTAGGGTTTAGAGGTTAGGGTTTAGTTTTTAGAGCAATATGGTCAGAATTTAGGTTTTAACTGTTGAGTGGATCGAATTATCGATATAAACCAAGAGGTGGGGTGAGTTGAGTTTTTAAACTTTTTGGAAGTGAAATTGACAAATAAAATTGGTAGACAAGAAAATTTAGAGTGGTTCAAGTTCCAATCGAACTCTATATCCACTACCTTAGCTTCACTAAGGATTTTCAACAATTTCACTAATTGCTCTTCCCCTTTTTTAGGCTAAGGAGGTAACCGTTACAATATCGGTCAAATTTTCTACCGAAAATTTGACTCAATCCTCACACAAAAATAACAAAGAAGTTGTTGACTAAAATAAGTATCTCACAAAACACAAAGTAGCCCAATTATAAGCATTCAACCCAATTGAAATTATAAGAATGAAAAATACAATTGGGGTTACAATATAATAATGGGATTTAGACACAAATGCTTGGATTTAATGTTTGAATGTTTGCTTTTGAATCAATAGTTGTTGTTGAAACTTTTAGAGGTTCCTTTTATACCTTCTCATTGAATTCTAGCCGTTGTGGTTGTTACATTCATCAATAGAGCCGTTGGGATGTTATCTTCCCTCCATAAATGCAGTATGCAACCACCTGTTTCGAAACGCCCGATCCTGTTTCGAAACAGACCAAAATGGAAAGAGCCGCTGGGGTGCATTAAAAGAGCCCGTATCGAAATGGTTAAGATTGTTTCGATACGCTAAGAGCCGTTTCGAAACGTTTTAGCCACTGTCAAGGCTCGTATCGAAACGGACTGAAGGTGTTTTGATACGCCTTAACGATCGGAATAAAATCAGTTAAAAACTTCAACGTTCATATTTTTAAATCTGACTTGAATGCCGTTTCGAAACGTTTAAGGTCGTTTCGATACGGTGTCTCGATGTTCTTAAGTCGTTTCAAAACCCATTTCGAAACAAGGGTTCACAGTTTCAAAACCATTTCGATACACGTTTCGAAACACATGTTCACAGTTTCAAAAGTGTTCCGGAACGCCTAAGGCCGTTCCGAAACGGTGACTTGAAAATCACAGTTTTGGCTTCAAGAATACTTAGAAAAGTTTTGATAAAATAAGTTTTTAACTTAGGCATTTCCCTTTAAACATATAGAGAGTTTTGAGGACTTAAAAATTCGTTTTCTCATTTTCAATTTAGTCCTTAAATTCTTTAGTTATATCAAAATCAATTTATCAGTTTCACATTAACCTATAAACCCTAAATTCTAACCCTAAACTCTAAAATTTCACCACCATCCCTAAATTCTAAACTACTACGCCTAAATTAAATTTGTAAACCCTAAAATTAAGACGTTTGTGTAAACTCTTAGTTTCTACCGCTAATATATAGAATAATTACTCTTGAATATAATTTTAAATATAAAATGATTTCTTCCATCTATATAGTAACTTTAACTTAATTTAATATATTTATTTTAAAAGAAAAAAAAATGTTGGAACTGGCTATTAAACAGAAAATAATGAGTTGATGAATTTTGTAACACGGTTGCAGTTGAGAATCGGTTGTTAAAGCCAGGAAATGCCAACAATCATTATATTGTTTGAAGATTCTCTATTAAACTCTGAATCTTCCACGATCCCATTATTACGTGTTACAAATATAGAGAATAATAATGATTGAAAAACGATTGTACAATAGAGAAATGACAAGAGTTTCCACCAACGCTTAATTTTCAGGATTCTTAATAACATATTTATTTTCAGCCTTTTTATAGGCAATGAAAGCCAAGGATCTTGAGATAGAAGACTGTAGGAAGTACTAGAAGAGGCAAAAAAAAAAAAAACCAGTGCATTGATATCTTGATTGTGAAATGTTTGAAATTTATGGATTGTCCAACTCTAGAAGTAATGTTCAAAGTTTGGCATCACCCTAAGCCCAAGTTATGCTTTGAAATTCTAACTATTTAATATACTTTGAACCTAAAGGAAATCTATGTTTGCCATGGAAAGTAAACGAGTCTGAAGCTTGCTCAAGCTGATGGTTTCGAGTTCAAAACACGAAGGCCTTTGGAATTTTTCCGTACCAAAATACCACAGTTTAATATAGGAATAAAGTGAGTTAAAGTTGAACAAGCCAAATATATATGTATAAATTTACAGAGGTAAAAATATCAGTTACATAGAATATGAAAGGATGCTTAGTTACATCTCAACGAAGATTTTCCCTAGAATTCAGTAAAATTATCAATTATACCTATAAGCTATATATATATATATATGTGTGTGTGTGTGTGTGTGTTGTAACAACTTGTAAGGGCTGCACTTTCAAGGATCAATAGCAGAAGTAAAGGTACATGCTAATACCACACTCTTTCTCCGACAACCGAGACGGAATGCCTCTTATACAAGAGTTACCTCGATCTCGGTTTTGCACCCCAATATTTATGGTCTAATTCTCTGTCTCGACACCCAGGAAGCGTCATGATGTTCCGGATTCTTAAGCCTGTACAAGTTTAACTGGAATATGGTTCTAGCTCATTTTGATAATCTGGAAGACTGGAACCATGACTCCAGTTCGGCTTTCACGTTACGCTGCATAGAAGCCTCTATTACAATGGGCCACCGAGCAGACCAAGTCGTCCATGTATGACATATTTGCCTGAAACCCAAGATGGCCTCTGGACACCTCAGATTCCAAAATGGCGCTAGTAATTGATGATTCTCTGCAATTAGCCTTCCCCTTAAACCATCTGCAATACTTTAATACATCCACTAGAATTTGCAGCAACAGCCATGTTCGATTTCCCTCTCCAGCAAACACTTGATACAAACATCCCGTTGTCGTCGTCAGTCTCTTTCCCAGAAATAGGATCAACGGATCCAAATTTGTGCGACGCTATTGGCATAGGCATTGACCTATAGTAGGCATAGACCTGGACACAACATTTCAACAAGTTAATTATTTGCAGTCAAAAGAAGCAGATAATATATTGCCTAAAAAAAACTGAAGAAAACCCAGCTTAAGTTAAATACCTCATTCGTCTCCGAACCACAAGTTATATAACCATCAGCAACGGATAATCCAACAAAATTCTGGAGAACCAGGACAAAAGTCAAACCAAATGAACAAAAAAGGCTTGCCAGAGTCGAGATATAATAACTTTCAATTCAAAACTATTTTTTCAGAAAAGAAATGTCAACCTTCTCATTCGTATGTCCTTGAAAGGTTAAGCTGCAGGCATTAGAGGACAGACCACCACTACTAGTTTTATTGAGGTCCCAAAGCTTTAATGTGTTGTCAGTGGAAGCAGTAACTACAGTTTCCGAGTCCAGGAATTTCACATAGCTCACAGCTTTATCATGGCCACCAAGTACACACCATGGGGCTCTGGCATTTCGAAGATCATAGCAATATGTTTTGTAATCCGCAGATCCAAAAGCTAGTAAATGAGTGGAGTGAGCAGAAAACTGAACGCAGCAGACATTTGCAATGTTTCTGATGGTGCCCAAGCAGTTTTTCTACACCCAGAAAGGAGGGGGGTGAAGGTTAATTTCATAAACTCAGGCAACTTTTTCGAGGCACCTTGAATGATGGCAGATCATTATGTCTATGTAAAAACAGTTTACATTCGTTTCCCCACCTGCACAACATGCATAAACAGACGAGGACAGTTTCTTGTGATCTTTATCACTCCTCTCAAGACAAAGTTTACTCTGATCAAATTCTATGATACTTGTACAAAAACAATGATGATCCATAACAATCCTTCCTATTAATTGTCTTCAACTGATACACTGAGGTAAGAAACCGGTTTACTAATGATCAACAACTGCAGTGAGTTGTGGACATTCTTGCACAAGTTATTTCTTTGATGTGTTGAAAGTAACTCGGCATGTACAATCAAGAGACTAACGTGTGTCTAACACCAGTGGCCTTAGCCTAGCCTGGGTTTGTGATCCAGCTTTGGCATTTATACTGTCTGTTGCTCTACCTACTTCAATTAGTTTTCAGAGAAAAAGATGTGCCCAATATTTTCTGCTATGAAAACCGTAAGAGACGGAAGAACATACCTCATTAATGCTCCATAGTTTCACGGAACAGTCATCGCTGCCACTAGCTAATTTTGTTGGATACACCTGAGAAAAGTCAACAGACCAGGCTCTCTTTTCATGTTCAATGTAATGAGAGATAGCTTGACCAGTGCTCGCATCCCATAACTGGATCTCATCAAAGCGAATGATATCAATGAGTGATGAATGAATTTCATACCAAATATTAAAAAGTAATTTTAACAGCAATAGCTTATATGGAAATGACTGAGCTGCATAAAAAGCACATCAAAAATAAGAATGATGGTTATTCCAAGAGCGAAGAGCTTGGCATTTCAAATATATTATGACATAAGAAGATCAACATAACACAAGCTAAACCCACAACATTATTTAAAAAAATAAGACTTGTATATCAAAAAATAAATTCACTAGCAGTATCCAAGTATAGCATGGAGTTAAACGAGGGAACCTCCAAAACCATCATGAACACCAAAGCTTTGAACATGATTATAGATGGTATATCCATTCTCTTAAAGCCTATGTTAAATAAACATATGATGGCAACAATAAAGCTATTGTGAAGTATGTAGTTAGACACAGTACTAATCCGCTTATAGCTTCTAAATCCATAAGGACTAGAACATTTTCATCCGTCTAGTGATAGATTTCTGGTTTTCACCCAACATTTTTTTGTTTAGCAATAAGCAAAAGCAAAAGCAACTAGTTTCAGAATAGCCAAGAGGAAATAGAAAAAGAAGATCCAAATTTATTAGAAGTTCAACCAACTTCGAACGAAAGAGATTCAATGGAAATGCCATAAGAACTAATGTCAAGGGATGTTTTGAGGTAAGAACGGGTAAGATACCAGCAGCTTGTGTCAAGTTGGAATCTAATGAAAAAGTTGCCACATGCATTCAGCTCATCACATTCATACAAAAAAAGGTTCCTTAAACTAGAAAATCTCCCAAGTCTGCAAAGATGTACAAACCTTAACCAGACCATCGTAGTCAGTTGAAGCCAGATAGTTCTTGATATAATTATTCCAGCAAACACAGCTAAGTTTTGATTTGTTTGACATCTCAATGATTGGATAATGTACATCAACAGAGTCATCCAAGAGTGAATTAAATTCGAATATCTTTATCTTCTTAGAGACCCCAGCAGTGGCAAAATGATCCTCGTCACGATCAAAACTTAAAGAACAGATTACATTTGCCGAGTTGTTAAACTCCCCACTTCTCATTATCCCACGGACTTCAAACTTGCTATATCGAACATACTTACACAAACCATCAAAAAATGCTCCAAGGCTATCAGTAGGATTTGGTATTTCTTCATTCTTTTGTGCCAAATGCCAGTTGTCACGATTTTTCAGTAAAGCCTTATCTGGTTGTCTCATAGCACCAGTCTCATGAGAATGGACTCTTGATCTCATAGAGAAATAAGCAGCTTCAAGCTGGTTTATATTTCTCATTAACCTCATTTCATTGTTACCGGACAGGGGGTATAAACTAGAATGCATCTCTGAAATTGGAGATTCTGTACTAAGGTGCCTAAATTCCCTCGCATTAATGGAAGAATAAGTTGAAGGTTTTCTAGAAAAGTGTCTTCTTTTCTCAACCTCTTCAAGATCTGCTTCTAGACAAGCAATATCCTCCATTAATTTTGAGGCATGCTTCTGCTTTTGCTCTTTAGATAAACTAAAGAAATGCAATAGTAGCTCTGACTCAGTATCATCTTGGTCGATGGATGAAGACAATCCTTCTACAAATATTTCCTGGAATCCACTAAGTACTTCAGATTGTAGGGCATCCCTGATAAATATCAACAATCATAAACTTTAAATCCTATATTGAATTATAAATGGACATCAAGCACAAAGGAAGCAAGTTCATACTAACATAACATTGATCTTTAAGACTCAGGAATATAATAATAAACGGAAAACGGTTTACCTGGAATTTAATTGCATGCATATTTCCAAGACTGGCCTTATTATGGTGCGTTTTAACTACTGCAATTTTGTTTTTATAGTTTGTTAATTTTCTAATCTTTTTTCTTTCCACCAATAATAAATGGAATATAATTCTCCAATCAGTTCATCATCTCTCTCAGTGACGCTTTTTGCAAGATACCAAGGTTATTATAGAGATATTAGTTTACAAGATATATCTATAATTATCATAATCTAATCACCAATACATTTAAAATTCCATCCAACACACTAGCATTATTTCTTTTTTCAAAGTCACCATATGCAACATCAGTTATAAGATCCGAGAGCTTGACATTTAGCACCGATGAACAATTGTACTACCTGGCTGTTGGACGCAAAGAAGGTTCTGGGTGAAGTAGCCCAAGACAAAATCCAGCTTCCTTGAGATTTTCTGACAGAAAAGTTGGAGGAAAAATCCTATTACGTAGATCTAACATTGCTGCAGCACGTGCTCTCTCAGAATCAAAATGACAAAGCAACTGAAAGAAACAATCAAATTGCTTTTCAGAATGAACACATATCATCCAATCTCTTCTTCGCAGACCAAAAATAGATAAGAAAACAAATAAAAGATACCAGCACAATTGGTTTCTGTACCTCAAAAAGCAGCACACCCAAACTGTATATATTTGATAAAATTGTGCAAACACCTTCATTAGATTCCTCTGGACTAGCATACCACTTCTCTTCCAACTGCCCATTCACAGAGATTGACTGATGCTTAGCTGAAATAGAAGAATGAGAGCTCCCAGAATTGCTATATTGTGTATTTGGACAATGTTCACTAGATTCATTGCGAGAAAATTGGGTGTTTATGGTTTCAATTTTGAGTTTAGATCTAGAATGGAACAGAGGCCACCGAGTCAAATTTGGGTTCTCGTTGATCTTCTGCTTTTTAGCACAAAGACCATTTGCGGAACTCATCCCCTGAGTCATTGGCCTTCTCCTAGTCATAATGTTTTCTGAAGGGGGGGAATCTTTATCCAAGACAGAATCTAGAAGACCTTTCTGGGCACCTGAACCAATATATTTAACCTGATTTGCTTGCAACAACTTGAAGCAAGAAGGACGCAAATCATGGAAGATAGCTCCTTGAGAATGAGAATAATCAACCAGGTCCACAATTTGTCTAAATATAAACAAGCACTCAGCTTTGTTTGCTTTATGAGACTGAACTTTCAGCCATTCTCTCAAGTTTATCCCGTCATGATCGTGCTCTCCGTCCCTTGGCACTATATTCCCATTGGAAGAAGTCACAACAGCTCTATTACCCAAGTTTAGTGAAGTATTAGAAGCCACCACAGGACTTCCAGCAGCTTTCACAGAAGGAATAGGTGCCACCATAGTTTGTCCAGTACATTTTGTGTTATTTTGACGTCTAAGCTCAACTTTAGAGGCATCATGGGACGGACCTCTGCATATAATACCCTTACCTTTCAATGTAGTTTTAACAAAAAATTCCGAAAATCCTGATTTTGATAGAATCTTCGTCTTGATACCTCCATTAGATTGCCGACTGCCTGAAACCTCATTATTTTCATGACTCGTCAATTGTTCTGTTGCTTCAGTCCGCCCATCACTCAAAGGTTTGTGACCCAAGAGTTCAGAAAAAGATGCATAGCCTACTTCCAGTGGCATACTTGGCATCGCCTGACTGTTGTCCATGTTGCCACATGAACCCCCACTTCCTGATCCGCCTACCAAATGATAACGATGTAGCCACTGGCCCTGCCTCGTCTGCATTCTTTCTCTATTATTTGATGTACCAACGATGGGTATGTTAGAGCCATTATAATTTCTCAAAGTTAACTCCTCAACCATGTCATGGTCATCGTTAAAAGTGCTAGGGCTAGTACACCCATGTTCCACATTCTTACCTTCCAACACATCTCCAAGAACACGGAATGAACTCTCAAAAGCATTAACCTCAACCGGTATCACCATTTCTTGGGACACCAACATGTTGCAGTTGTCAGATTTCACCAATTGGTCAACCTCTTTGCCCTGAAGGTGAGCCCCCTCAGCTGCAACCATTTGAGCAACTTCTTCAGCTATTTCTTCATCCATACTTCAGGTGCAAGCTTCAACCAAAGAAATACTCTTCTTTCACTGCATATTGCTTCCTAGCGAGAAACCATTATATCAAGTTTGCAACTGTTATCATCAAAACATAAATCTAAGGGTAGTGCCAATAACATATTCCTACTGTTTAAAATTGCCCGAAGGGCCGCTAAACGATGTGCAATTCCTCAAATTTAAGAAAGTACACATGTAAAGCAATTAACTTCTCATTTGTTCAAATTGTGAACCATAACGTCTAAGCACTGCTAAAAACACAGGCAGGAGCGTAAGTGAGTAATCAAATTCGTGAAATTCCGAAACCTAAGGTAACACAAACCGCCCACAACTTCAATAAAGCAAAGTTACCACCATTTTTCCCCTTCTAATCAACGTTACGGACCAATTTCCCAATTTCTTAAAACCTAATAACGTTTCTCTCTAAAAAATGCATAAAATTAAATTAAATTTTCAAATTCTTAATTATCTCGTTACCCCCCTGCCAAAACAATATTAAGGATCATTGCATCACTTTTTTAATTCTTTTCAAAGTCTAAATTATTTTCTCCACCATTTTTTTCCCTGGAAACAAAAAGGAAACTAAACCGAGATACAAAAAAATATAGGGAGAGGGGAGATAGAGATACCGCACCAATTATTGGAACTGGAGAAAAGAACTTGACCCGCCCAAGTGCAGAGCTCACAATCCACGAAGTACAGAAAGAGAAAGGCTAATGCTGGAAATCAAATCGTGAAACCCTAGAAATTTTAGAACCCTTGAAGAAATGAAGGTGAAGCAAAAAAGTTTAATAGATAAGGTAATTTTGGCTGAATTTTGGAAAATTAATAATATCTTCAGTTAGAGAAGCAAAATTTTAAAGTTACTGAATTTTGGCCACGCCACGTCGATAATGGACGGTTTACCATTCTTTTTTATTTTAGTTATATTTATTATAATTAATCTACATTGATATTAAAAATATTGACCGACTTTGATGTTACAAGCTAATCAAGCATCAACTCTAACAGTTAAATACAACTAGTGGCTTCAAATGTAAAAATAATGATGTTCGTTTTAAAAAATATAAGATCGTACATTCATGTTTGATGTATAAAATTTTTTTAAAAAATGAACATATATTACCATACAATTACATTAATATATTTTAAAAATATTAGACATCAATTAAAAATAGCGAGTTGTTCACATTCTAAATTATAATTAGTGTTAAGTTTATAAATCGTCACCAAATTATTTTAAAATATTCATTTTAATTATCGAACTTTCAATTAGTATATTAAAAAAGTATTAAACATCATTTAAAAATAGTGAGTTGTTCACATTCCAAATTATAATTAACGTAAACTTCATAAATCGTGACTAAATTATCTTAAAATATTTATTCTGGCTATCGAACTTTAAAATATTATAAAACAATTATTAAACTTTGTTTTTTTTATAAAATGATCACTAAATTGTAGATTGTTGTTAAATGGTGGTGTGAGTGTGACGGTTAAAATATTTTGTATAATAACATATATTGTCCTTCATATTTTCACATTTAATCAATTTAGTCATAATTTAAAAAACATTAAAAATTTATATAAAATGTTTGAATTTAATCCAAAAAATCCAATTTGATCTTTTTGAGCAAAAGGGGAAGTATATCCTTTTAAAGATTCGTGCTTTAGAATCTTAAAACTTCTTTGTTCACGTGTGCAAATGAAAAAGAAATTAAAATACTCCAAGGAAAACAGAAAAGCTTGTTCTATGTTTTTGGGAAATTTGAGGATTCCGACAAAAAAAGAAAAGAAAAAGAAAATATGGAACAATGACGATGAGAAGAAGGATATTCTTTTTTAATTTGCTAGAATTATCCGAAACATAATTAGTAGTTTTTGGATTGTTAAGACAAAGTTCCAGAAATACCTTATCCTTTGTCTGAATTTAAACTATTGAATTATTTCTAATTGAAAATATGATAAAATGATAGAATGGGTAAATAATTAAAGTTAAATTATTTTGAATTTTTTGAATTAAAAATTAAATAAACATAAATAATTAAATATGTTATTATGCAAATTTTCTTAACTTCCACGTTAACCTTATACTGCACTAACCGCTCAATGACCATTTTGTAATAAAAATCGAAGTTTAACGACCATTTTATAATATTTAAAAGTTCAATGACCAAAATGAAATTTTAAAATGATTTAGTGATCACTTATTAAATTTCTATACACATTGTGAGTGGAATAAAATTTAATTTAGTATTATAATATTTAATACAACCTCAAGATACCGTAAAATACGAAGTTTTAAAAGATTTGAGATCTGAAGTGTTACAATTGTCGAGATACACTAATTGTTCTAGTGACTAAATATGTTTATATTATCTCATTTTGCATGGGTTCAAATCCCGACATAAAAAATGTATTACCTCTTTATTTAACAAAAAAATGTGTTGTAATTGTTTTATTATTGACTTATTTGGATGGATAGGTTGGTTCGTTCGGTTTGATCCGTCTTAGAAAGATAAATAAAAATGTTTAGTTCATAAATCGGTTTAGACCGGTTTGAATATAATTAAACAATAGCTGCCAGTTTCGGGAATGGGATTCTTCCGGAAATACAAGTAAATTTCGAATTCGGACTATCATTCGTCGACATATGCTTCTTGGTTTTTCGTTTCAACAAGATAGTGTTTGATACAGACCTGCTACAGGGAAGATGTTTAAAGGACTCCTACTGTGTTACAGTATCGTTTATATTGGCGCTTGTTGTTGACCGTCAAAATTCATTGTTTCTTTTGCTCTCTTATTTTCATCGTTTGTCTTAGGACTTTTCTAGTATGCGGCAGCCTAATATAAGGTTAATATACGACGTTACCGAAAATATCATTAAGAAATACCGGAAACATCATAAGATATACCGGAAACATGATAAGAAATACCGGAAACATGAATTTCGAAAGTATCGATACTTTTGGATATGTCGATTTCGAAAGTATCCATACTTTTGAATATGTTGATTTCGAAAGTATCCATACTTTCGAAATCCATGTTTCCGGTATTTCTTATCATGTTTCCGGTATATCTTATGATATTTCCGGTATTTCTTAACGATGTTTCCGGTAACGTCGTATATTAGCCTTATATTAGGTTGTCGTACCGCAGAACTACCCTTTGTCTTACTTCTTTTGTATTTTTTAGTTTTGGAGAAATAAGTATGCCCTTTGGCATTCTTTAGCCTACATTTTTGTACATTTTCTCTGTTTTTGTCACGTTTTTTTTTCTTTTTATTAGTTGTTTGACTGTTTTTTGTTTGATTTTTTATCAGGATTAAATTTAACATCGTCGAGACCAATCAAAATGACGTTCTTTTGGTTATTTCGCTGATCTTCCTATTTTAATCACTCGAAGTGAATTTAGATATGCGCTCACAATCACCATTTTTTGTTCGCGATTGAGTTGTGGTATTAACTGTGTTGTCTGTGAACTCAAACGAACAATATGTTGGATTCGAACAAGAATATCAATAGAAAATTAATAGAAATATAAATCTCCCAAATTGAATGGTCCATGATGAAGAGGCCGTGAGCGCTATAACGCTCTCCTTTCTTTTCCTTTTCGGATTTTTTATGGTAATTGTATTCTCAAATCTTCCCATATATATAATGCCTTCGTTTAACTCGGTTCAACGGTACCACTCCTTATGACTCGTTGAAGCCTCAAATCATTCAAACGTCGAGTCCACTCAGCTTTCCGTTAAACAACCATGTCTATGCCTGATTTCATCGTCGACGGCACCGGAGCTCAGCCTCCCTTTGACTACTCCACCACCCTTCCTCCACCCGCTCCCAAGAAGCAACCTTCCAAATTCTCTCGCTCCATCCTTAAACTCTTCAAATTCATGTTCAAGTTCAGACAAAGTCCGACTCATTCGGTTCTGTGGCTGAAACAAAGATCACTCGAGGAGTACTACGTGGTCTACGACAAGTCGGGTGCACTGACGACGATCCCGGAGGTTCCCGAGATCGATTTCGGAGGGCTTTCGCCGGAGATTACATCATTGGCTATCGAGAGAAGTGCATCGGAAAGATTCACTGCTGCCTCCACCGTCGGTATTTCATGTGCGTGATATTCTAAATTTCTAAGCATAAAAGAAGCCAATTATGCAGAAATATATGAATAACGCCGATGTGATCAAATAGTTTGTGTAGATTTTGATCATATTTTTAGTTTTTTCTTGGGATGGATGTTTTCTCTTCAAGGTTAGTTTTTGTTGAAGTTTTGAACTTTGACCCTTTCATGTCTCAATTATATGTTCATCAGCTGAATCTATTTAGGGTTTCAATCAAGCTGATGCTCTATGTTGTATGTATGGAGTTACTGTTCAAGATGTTCCATTATTTCTTTTGTTGTGTACTCTTTTTTATCCATCGATCAATTAATTCAAGTTGTATCTTACAGATATACGTTGCGGGAGAGACCATTCTAGCTAGCTATCATAATATGTTTCCTTCACAAAGTTAAGATTCAAACCACTTACTTTACTTAAGTGATCTAACGCTTCATCGGATAAAAATCGTCTACCATTTTTCGGTATCCCTACTTATGCCTCAACACTAAAAAACACAATAAAATTAAATTCCAAGCACTAACTCTAAATTTTAAATCATAAACCCTACACTCTACACCCTAAAAAATACACCCTATGCTAAATTTCCTAAACCCTAACCTAAAACCCTAAATCCTAAACATAATTTTAAGTGTGGGGTATAAATAGAGACACCGAAAAGTAGTAGAGAATTTCCATCCCGCTTCATCCTACTACCAACTATTGTTGTTTTTTTCTTCTATCCTTTTATATCACTTATTTACTATAATTACCCTTGGAATCAAATTTAACCCAACTTATTGTTTAGTACCATTATTTTCTAATTATTAATGGAGAAATGAAATGAAAAAAAAAAAGAAGTTAGGGAAATAATTCTAGATTTTTTAGGATGATGGATTCTTTGTTATCATGCAAATAGATTATTGGAAATGTTATTTTCAAGATTATAAGATACAATGTAGGGAATGAAGAAATTCAAGGTTACACTTCAATAATTTCACATATACATGAACCTTGAACTAAAAATAGAAGTGAGATTTTTTTTAAAAAAAAAAGTGAGAGGAAGTGGTTAGATTCTGGAATTTAAAATTGTGTTAAAATTAGTATTAACCTTGTCGTGTGATTATGCATTTATCAGGGTTGCTCAAAGATCTTTCATCAAATCAGTCTTAAAATTTCACACAGGAAAATAGTTTTCTAAGTAAATTTCTCTCTAAATTGAGTTTAAAGCTATGATTATCCAAAGTAAATTTTCACACTAAATTGATAATATTCTTATCTATGAAGTACGAGTACTTCAATCTAATACCGTGCTACGTAGACGATATATTTCGTACCAAAAATATACAAAGTATGACTTGAATTCCTGCAAGTATTTTATTACCCTATTTCTTTTTTTCTTCTATTATTCCACTCCTTTTATGTTCTTTTTGTGTCTTTTTTCTATGTTGCTCACATAATTCATCTATAAGTATATAAATATGTGTGATAACGTGCTCACATGTTATTTTATTTTTACATATTTTTAGAATATATGATTTATTCTATGTTTGTTGTATCTTTGTCGTACCCTTCAAGGACGGAGTTATGCCACCCCCAAAGAATTTTTTCCACCTTTGTCCCTTGTATAATTTTTAAAAAAAATTAGTTTATTTATGAATTTGCCCATACTTTCAAACATTTATGTTTTGGCTCTTCAACCCCAAATTCTGGCTCCGTCCCTAATACGCGTACCCTATAATTTTAAAAAATTATAATTTTTCGTACCCTACCCATATTTATACCCATATCAGTGCAACATAGACTCCCATTAACAATTTCATGCATAATTCACACGTAGTCATTTCTTTAGTTATATCCGCCGACAAGTCAATAATCTCTTGAGTATGTGGTTAAAAATTTTAATTGACACTTTTTTATTTTCTTAATATAGGTTTAAGACCCATTAAAAGTAAAATTCCGTTCTCTTTCTCTAAGTAAAAATTGTTAGAAAAAAATTATATCTGCCGATAAGATTGGCAAACAAGACAATGTTTGAAACTAACCAAATATTTCTTTACTATATTATCTTCTTTTATAATAGAAAAAAGCTGCCTTTATTCATTAATTATGTAGTTGTTGATCAGCAATATTTGATATACATGCCGTCATTTCAATGGCGGTTCACTATCAATCAGCTGGGTTGGTTTTGCTTTTCCGTGGGTTCTTATCTGGGTTTTCTAGGTTGCCCTAAGGAAAGGAAACTTAACTATTTCACGAACCAAAAAGTTAAAGGGTTTCC
Organism: Hibiscus tridactylites; assembly: GCA_958450335.1. Taxonomy (NCBI): domain Eukaryota; kingdom Viridiplantae; phylum Streptophyta; class Magnoliopsida; order Malvales; family Malvaceae; genus Hibiscus; species Hibiscus tridactylites. The sequence continues at coordinate 109,793,732 of OY288265.1, read as the reverse complement.
AACTGTTGGCCTCAGCCATTTCCACACCTCATCTCAACAATGACAGTTAACGCTATAAAAACACCGACTAATTAATCATAATATATTTTCACATTTTAGCTGAAAAATGTGAAAATGAAAACAGTTGGGGCAATAAAATAGTGCCATATGGAGGCCTAATGATTGGTTATTCAGGTTAATATCACGAAATACTTTGAGCAGGGACGGATGCATGATATCATGTAATAAGATGAAAATTATTAAAAAATTATATTAGAAATATAAAGAGTGTAAAATTACAAAATTTGAAGAGTGTCAATAGAAAATACAAATGAAATATATAAAATATAATAGAACTTAAAATCTTTAATGAATGAAATTGCCCTCAAAACCCCTGTGTCTGCCCCTAACTTTGAATTCATAAGATATATTGTTAATATAGTTTTGTCGGATAATGTTTAAGTTAGCTGCAGAAAATAATGGAGAAGAAAAATGTAAACATGTGTTTATCTCATTAAAGTTATGGGTTAAATTAATATTTTATTTTAAAATTTAAGAGTCAAATTAAAAATTAACATCTTTTACTAGTGTGTTATATCATCGAACTAACAACATTTAACGTATAGTGACCAATATTTTATAAATCAATCATAATATTATTTTTTAATACACAAATTAAAAAAATACATCAACTTAGTCATTTTTTTCTTCCAAATCACTTGTATACCCTCATTAACACTAGAGTACTTAGTTTAAAATCATTAAATAATCTAATACACAAATTGATATGTATTTTTTTAAATATGAAGAGTGACCCAAATGTAGTCTTACCCATAATTGAGTGACCCAAGTATAACCTTTAATAATTTGGTGACTCAAATGTAACTTTACCCATGATTGGGTGACCTAAATGTAATTTTTAACAATTAGGTCATCCAAATTTAACTTTACATATAATTGGATGACCTCTATTGCACTTTACCCTTATTCCTACCACTCAAAAAAGTTGATAGTAAGGGCCCAAGCCCAATACATCAGAGAATCTACCGTGGAGTTTAGGGTTTTGAAGCAAACTGAAACCTGTAACAAGTTGTACGGTCATGGAGAAACCAGTGGCGACACTCGACAGAGGCACGGTATGCTCGGCGTGGAACTATTGCGGCCAGAGGTTAGCCGCCGGTTCCATCGATGGTTATCTCTCAATTCTAGATTCTCGTGACCCTTCGTCTTCTTCATTCATTTCCTCCTCCAAATTCAAGGTCTCCCGAAACAAAATAATGCATTTCCCCCTTTTGTATTTGTTCTTATCAAATTAATGATTATCATATTTTACGCCTAATTTTTTTGGTTTTATATTCTTGATTTAGGCGCATGAAACTGGCATTGTGAAGGTTGCTTGGATCCCGCCTGAGTATGGGGATGCTGTTGCTTGCATTGCCGATGATGGAACTTTATCAATATGGGAAGAGCTCGTGGAAGGTATTTATTTTCCTTTCTTTTTTAATGATTAGATTTGGCTGTAATGTTTCGAAAATGCCGATTTATATTGTACATTCTGTTAGGTACAAAGCCTCTTGAATGGAAGCTATGTAGGAGCTTTAAAACTAGCTCCAAGGTTTTAGATGTTCAATTTAGTGTCGGTCAATCGAGTTTGAAAATGGTGAGCTTTAAAATTGATTTCAGTTGTTTCTGCTTCATGTTTCCATAATAGCAAATTTAGTTTATTGTGCTTTAGAGTAGGCATTTTCATATTGTTTCCTCTTTATTTCATAGGTTGCTGCTTATTCGGACGGGTTCGTGAAAGTCTTTGAGCTCATCGATCCTTTGGAACTAAACAACTGGCAACTTCAGGTGAACTATTCCGTTCTCAAATACCAGTTTTGAAGGGTTTATTACACACTCACTGCGTCTGTACTTCGTTTACTCGCCCCGTCCACTCTATGATTTTCTTCTAATTGTCTTATGTTCTATTTTCCAGGCTGAATTTCAGAATGTTATAGATTCTGTTTCTGTATTAGGGAAGGCTTCATGCTTAACATCATGTATTTCTTGGAATCCACAAAAGGGTGAAGGCCAAGAATCAAGCTTTGTTTTAGGTTTCAATTCTAATACGCCACAGCTCAATTCCCCCAAGGTATTACTAAATTCGTTTCCCGAACAGCTAAATTCTGCTGTAATATGATGGGACCGGGACAGCGGCGGTTTAGTTCACACGCTTGCATTGTCTCTCTAGTATACCATGCATCTTTACTTGGTTTGGTTTATCGGGTTTTGAATTCCTGAGTTGTTCAAAGCTATGCAAATCTGGTAGCCAAATATAACTTTGATGTTAAGAATTTGTGGTAGCATTATTCTTCAGCTGACGTAAATCTATGGATGTGTTGTTAAAATTGCTAATTTAGACTCACTCTAGGGTTTTATAGGTGTGGGAATTTGATCCCGCTCATCAGAGATGGCTGCCAGTAGCAGAGTTGGCTTTGCCTGGTGAGAAGGGAGATCAAGTTTATTCTGTTGCATGGGCTCCAAACATAGGACGGTAATGGAAATTATTATTCTTAGTGAAATTGTGCTTTTTTTATGAGCCATTGGTTATTAAGACTGTAGATGTTTTTACATACGAGTCCACAGGTTCCTCGTTCCACTGGGATAGTTTTCCAAACATTTGGAATTTGTCTGTTGAAACTGATCTCTGTTTTCTTTTTGGTGATGTAGGCCGTATGAGATAATAGCTACTGCTTCTCAAAAAGGAATTTCTATATGGCATGTTGGATCAACCACCGACCTGGATGGAAGACTCTCCACGGAGAAGGTTGCATTGCTTTCTGGACATAATAGCGAGGTAATCAATTGTTAAAATTTCTTGCTATTCTTGACATGTAAAAAATGCACGTACGATCTAGAGAAAAACGTTCAGTACGAATCAAAGGATCTGCTAAATTTTATGTGCTCTACCACCGGGGGTGATGTTGTTTGATGATCAGGTGTGGCAGATGGAATGGGATATGAGCGGAATGACGCTTGCAACCACCGGGGGTGATGGGCGAGTAAGGTTGTGGCAATCCAACTTGAACGGCACATGGCATGAACAAGCAGCATTTGAACCCACTTCCTCTTAGCCCCCTTTATAATCGTGTTATGCAATTCCTTGGCTCTCTTCTCTTTTGCTAGCCGAATTGTGCATGTAGAATGCCATTATAAATTGATTATCTGGTCTGAGGTTTTTAGTTTATTGATTTACTTGACTATTTGTCATTGGCAACCATTGGGGCAAATGGTTGTTTCAAATTGATTTTTTTGTCCATTTTTTTAACTTTAACTTTTTTTTTCTTTAGAATTATTATTGATAAAAATATAAAAAAAAATGTTTAAAAACCTTCATTCAAGTAGTTTAAAATGTTTTTTTATAAAACTTAATTGTTTAAAATAATTATGATAAAAGTAAATAATTTTACTTTTAAAATACAATATTTGACAATTTTAGTGGGACAAAGGGAATATTATTTTTAGAGTTAAATGGCATCTAATGTTCTCAAGCTACAGTTCTCATTTTAATTTTGTTTCTAAGCTTTTAAACATTCTAATTTTATCCTCAAACTATGATTTTCATTTAAGTTGGTTTTTAAATTTTTAACATTTCATATTCATCCCTAAATTATAACTCTCATTCTAAATTAGTTCTTAAATTTTTGAATGTTATAATTTCATCTCCCGGATATTCAATATATGTTAATCATATTATAAATAATAATTTGAGGATGAAATTAGAATGTTTAAAAAGTTTAAAGAACAATTTAGAATGAAAGCTATAATTTAAGAATAAAATTGAAGTATTTAAATGATTAGAAATTAATTTAAAATAAATGTCATAATTTAAAATAAATGTCAAGATCAAGTAGCGGAAGAATTTTGCTATATTCATAGAGCACTCAAGGTAAATTATAGTTTTTCTGGATTTTTATTTCAAAATATTTCTTGTTAGGTTTGATATGTTCAATATCTTTCACATCTTTATATTTTTTGTTGTTTTGTTCAACACTGTATTTCAATTGTAAAAGGTGTGAATCCTTTGTATTCCTTTGCTGTTGAATATAATCCAGATTTAAAAAAAAAACTCTTATTTTTAATATATTGATTTCGTGGACTATATATGAATGAATGAATATTCAGCTTCGACCGACAAAGGTGTGTACTATTAAAGCACATGTGAAATGTGATCCGACAATCCCAGTCGCCATAAATGACACCATCTATCCACCGTCCCCTCCATAAATGACACCAATTTACGGATGTTTGATTTATTAACTAGTTAATTTTAATTGTATATTATGAGAGACCGAACATCATTAATTGGTTAATCTAAATTAAATATTGCGAGAGATAAAAAATAAAAAGAAAATAAAAGGGATCTCATTTAGGTGTTGAACTTTGATGCTCCCTTTGTCTTACTATTTGTGTCCCTTATTAATTTTTTTTGGTCAATTTTTTTTTAATTTTGACTCATAATTATTTAAAATGTATCATTGATAAAAATATGAAAAAATATATTTTAAAAATTTCTAATCGAATAATTTTCAAATATATATTTTATAAAAATTAATCATTTAAAATATTCAATATAATAATAGTCAAAATTTAAAAATTTTGAGTTTCAAAAAGAAAATAAAAGATTTTTTTATGAGAGGAAAAGAGTATAAATTTGATAAAAAACGTGAAGCAAAGCAGGGCTGAATGTTCTTTTTGGCCACTTTCTAACGTTTTAGCAACTTTGTGTCTCGGTCTTATCTACCCATTTCACCCACTACTATTTCCCCATCTTCAAAGAAACCAAATAAACTTTTATATATTGATTTCGTGGACTACATATCTTTTTTGCGGATGGAAATTCTCTACCCCTTTTCGGTGTCCTTATATATGTTTCCAAGCTCAAAATTAATTTTAAGATTTAGGATTTTAGGTATGAGTTATAGTTAGGTTTTAAGAAATTTAGGGTAGGGAGTATTTTTTTAAGGTATAAGATTTATGGTTTAGGATTTAAAATTTAAGCTTAGGGCTTAGAATTTAACGTTGTAGTGTTTTTTAGTGTTGAAGCATCTGTAGGGGCACCGAAAAGAGACAAACGAATTTTATCCCTCTTTGACATTGCAGGGCCGTACAAATCATTATTCTCTGGTGCTCCTTAGACGTCTAAATAATAGTAGGGTAAACTATAACAGAGGTCATTTAATTATAAGTAAGGTTACATTTGAGTCACTCAATTATTAAAAGTTATATTTGGATCACTCAGTTATAGGTAAGGTTATATTCGGGTCACCCAATTATTAAAGGTTACAATTTGGATCACTCAATTATGAGTAATATTACATTTGGGTCACCCTTCATATTAAAAAAAAGTATATCGGTTTGTGTATTAGATTAATTAATGATTTCAAATGAAATAATCTATAATGTTAACGAGGGTATATAAGTGATTTGGAAGAAAAATGACTAAATTGATGTACTTTTTTAAATATGAAGGGGGATCCAAACGTAACTTTACTCATAATTGGATGACCTAAATGTATTCTTTAATAAATGGGTGATCTAAATATAATATTACTCATAATTGAGTGGCCTAAATATAATTTTAATAATTGAATGACCAAATGTAACCTTATCCATAACTGAGTGAACCATAATTGAGTAACCTCCGAATGTAACCTCTATAATTATAACTGAGGGCTGAGCCTATGCAAATTAAAGATCTTATCCATGGAGAAGCAACCAAAAAGCAAGATCTGCTGCGTTACCGGAGGTTCTGGATATTTAGGTTCTTGGCTCGTTAATAAGCTCCTCCAAAAAGGCTACACGGTCCATGCAACGCTACGAAACTTGAGTTCTCTTTCTCTCTAATCTCTACATGTCTATCTTCTTCTTTTCTTTTCTTTTCCTACAGTTCATGAAATTTCTGATGATAATTTGAATTGCAGATGATAAATCCAAAGTCGGGTTTTTAAAGTCCCTGCCTGCTGCAGACACAAAACTGGTTTTGTTTCAAGCTGATATATACAACCCCGATGAGTTCAAGCACGCAATCCAAGGTTGTGAATTTGTGTTTCATGTGGCTACTCCAAAGCAAACAGACGACACTCAAAGCTCACAGGTTTATTCATCCGTCTCTCTTGGTAGATAGACAACCACCTATTATTATCATCGACGAAGCTACAGCTTCAATGGGATAATTGTGAATTTGGCCCCGTACCTTTCAAAATTTATGTTTTACCTTCCAACTTTAAATCCTGGCTCTGTTCCAGAGCCGTCCCTGAGTCTGGGCAATAAGGGCGACGGCCCAGGGCCCCAGGGCGGCAGAGCCCACCGACAACTAGGAAAAAGTAATTACGGTTGTTAATTGCCCGTCAAAATCTATTTTTTTACTGTTAAATTAAGTTTAAAATTATAAACGGTAAAAAGAGTGTAATTATAAATTTTTAGAGAACTGGAAATTAAAGTCGGCCCCTTCACTTTAATTATTTTCCTTTTTTAAGTTTAATTATTTTTCTTATAATTATATTATCAAATAAAAACTAAAAAAACCCTTAAAAATATGGTGGCCCACCAGTCATAGTTAAGTATAAAGTTGTTGATATCTAATTAGTCTAGGTATTAGTGTATTATAGGTCCATAATTAAGATTATAATAGTATTTATTTTCAATTTTAAATTGAGAATAAAAATTTTATATACACCTATAAATAATATTTACATTGTTCTTGTTATTCACATCTCAATTTCTCATCACTTCCCCTCTTTCTTATGTTATTTTCTCACAATTTATTTTGAACTTTTTATTTATCCAAATATTTCAATAGCATATCGAATCCTCTTAACTATGTCGGTGATAGTTACACCTGCTGAAATTTTTTTTTCCAAGTTAAAATTGTTGAAAACCTATTTGAGATCGTCAGGGTCACAAAAAAAGTTGAATGGTCTAGCCATTTTATGTATTGAGAAAAATATGTTAGATCGTAATGATGTAGACACTATTATTAGTGATTTTACATTTAAAAATGCTCGTAAAAATTGTCTTGCGCAATTATTCGGTGTTTAATAAAATTTCTTCATGTTTTTTATTTGATAGTAATTGAGCATAATAAAAACATAATTTACAAGCAAATTAATTTATTTTTATACTCTTCAAATTTAATTTTTTAACATTTATTATTAGGGATCCAATTTTTAAATTTGTCCCTAGGCCACTAAAATCTCAGAAACGGCTTTGCTCCGTCCGTGATTATTATTACTGTTATTTCATATGCAGGAAATCATCGAAGCTGCGATTTCAGGTGTTAGAAGCATCGCCGAGTCATGCCTGCAATCGCCAACCATAAAACGACTCATCTACACGGCTTCGGTTGTAGGAGCATCGCCGTTAACGAAAGATGGGTTCAACGTCGAATCCTGCGTAAACGAATCGTATTGGACTCATCTTGATGTTGCATCCACCCATGGCCTTCAGTACTTTCGGGTCGGTAATTTTTCTCTCTTCACTTTTCCACTAATCCTCTGGAACTAATTAAAAGTTCCTGTGATGTTATAGACATATACTGTATCAAAAACCTTGGCGGAGAAAGAGGCGTTGGGGTTTAACGGCCAAGCTAACGCTAATGGCGGCAAGTTAGAAGTCGTGAGCCTTGCTTGTGGGCTTGTCGGAGGAGAGACTCTTCTTTCTTTTGTGCCGTTTACCGTGGCTATGGTGTTTTCGCAGCTTATCGGGTCCTTGCCCGCTTTCGCGGGGTTGGAATATATGGAACAACTTCTGGGATCGGTCCCTATGGTTCACATCGACGACGTTTGTGAAGCTCATGTCTTCTGCATGGAGAAACCCTCCATGGCTGGCCGGTTCATTTGCGCCGCTGCTAATCCGACCATCGCACAAATCGCAGCTCATTTTCGAGACAATTATCCACAGCACCAGATACCACAAGAGTAAGTAAAAGGATTAAGGATAAATATTTTATACACAGGACAAGCGCCTTAGTTTTAGGGTATAGATAGTTAGTTTAGGGTATATGGTTTAGAGGTTTAAGTGTATGAGGTTAAAATTTAGGGACAATTGTTTCAATTTAAGGTTTAGGGTTATAATTTAGGGTTTATAGGTCAAAACCTAAATCCTCACCATATTACTCTAAAAATTAAACCCTAATCTATAAACCTTAAATTATAACCCTAAACCTTAAATTGAAACAATTATCCCTAAATTCTAAACTCCTACACCTAAACCCATAAACCCTATACCCTAAACTAACTCCCTATAGCCTAAAATTAAGGTGCTTGTAGAAACTGAAAATTTCCACCGCCTCTGTATAAGATATTAATCCAAAGATTAATAGCTATTTTTCTACTTAGCACAATTATCCACAACAAATATTATTTTTTTAATAACATCAGTATATATATTTTTAAAAAATATCATGTGCGATAAAAAAATGAAGAGCACAAAAAACCTCTAATTCTTAAATTTTATGTTTTTTTCCCAAAACTATAATTATTCTTTTTATTCATTAAAAATTAAAAAAAATCATAAAAACATAATAAAAAAAGAAAAAAACATAAATCTTGTTTTGTTAGTTTTTTAAAAAGAAATTTGGGATTTTTTATATAATTTTTAAAGATTCTTTTTGTATTTTATGAATTTAATTGAATAATTTTTTTAATTTTTTAATGGTTATTATTTTTTTCTCATTACACGTTGTATGCTATGGTTGGACCACGTTATCCTTTTTACAGGCTGATGGGTGAGGAAAAGGAAGGCATTGCGTGGGACAATAGCAAATTGGAGAAGATGGGTTTCGAGTACAAATACGATATGAAGACAATACTGGAGGATAGTGTAACATGTGGAAGGCGACTTGGAGCGGTCGTGTTGTTTTAGATATGTGACTAATTCTCTCTTAAAGTCGAGTATTGGTGACGTTTATATCTAATTTGTTTCGAGTTTTTGAGTTAAGGTTTTTATATTTTTTTTTGTATGGTCCGGTTTATGCAAGCATCTCAACCTAATTGCATGTTTAGGTAAGGTTTAAGTAATGGGGACGGAGTTATTAAATATATGAAATGGATATGTATTCCTAATTTTTTTGTCTACTAATAATTTTAGTCCAGCTAATTTAAATACTTGTCGAATTGATTTTTTTCAATTTAATTTTTTTTATTCGTAATGACAAAATTTAAATCTCTGACCTTTATGAAAGGACATAATGAAACAATATTAATAGTTGAAAATTAAAATTATTCAAAATTTAGAGACCAATTTAAATTTTAAGCATAAACATTTGATACTAGGGACGAGTATTCAATCGAATCGAGTTAAAATTTTTCGAGTTAGTCGAGTTAATGAGTCATATTTTATCATTCAAGCTTTATTTGAATTTTTTTAGCTGAGTTAAGTTGTGTTGTTCGATTTTCCGTTCAAATTTAATTGTGAAATTTTTATAACGTTAAGATACTAGTTGTTTTCAATTTAAACGGTTTTTTATAACTATGTAAAATTCATTTTTCACAAGTGCGAATAAGATTTGTAATGTTATCTAATAATCAAATAATATTTAATATTATATAATATTTTTATAATATTGTTTTAAAAAGGGATTTGAGGAGAAATATTGATGGGAATATAAATGAGTCATTAAATTAATGAATTTTTTAGAATGTGGGATTTGAGGAGAAATATTGATGGGAATATAAATGAATTTTTTTTTTCGATCAAAAAATGAAATTTTTTCGAAGAGTTGCAATTAGAGGATTAACTTAAATAAAATACAAGTTGAGTAACTAAATTGTAAAAAAATATTTTTTTAAAATGTAGTCGCATATGTATTCTAGTCCTATTTTATCATTCAAATTTCATTTTAAATATTTTTCGATTTGAGCCAAATAATAAATTTAATTTTATTGAGCCGAGTGAAGTTTTACTCACCTCTATGTGATATTAAGGAGAAGAAAGCCAAAATTGATAATACATTAGGATAAATATCCTATACATTGGCGGTCAGTTTCTACAAGCGCCTTAATTTTAGGGTATAAGGACTTAGTTTAGGGTATATCAGGGATAGTTGTTTAAATTTAAGGTTTATGGTTATAATTTAGGGTTTATATGTTGGTAGTTTTTAGGGTAATATGGTGAGGATTTAGGGTTTAACATATAAACCCTAAATTATAACCCTAAACCTTAAATTTAAACAACTATACCTAAATTCTAAACTCCTACACATAAACCCCTAACATCTATATCCTAAACTAAATCATTATACCCTAAAACTAAGGCGCTTGTGGAAACTTTCAGTTTCCACCGCCTGTGTATAGAATATTTATCCATATATATATATTATTTCATTTGGGTTATATGCAGCTGAGGCCCACCGCAATCAGCCCATCTCACAACACATAATAGCCAGATTGTTGCAATACAGTCTAAATCAGAAATCCAAAAGATCAAATTTCTCTACTTGAAGGCAAATCCAAGCTCCAAAAGAACAAGGCAGAACTGAAACTGAATCCAATGAATCTCACCTGTCTACAACCGTTGTCTAAACTATCCACTTATCCTGTCCCTCTACCATTTCTGGGTTCTTCTTCTTTCTTGCAGAATCACCAAGCAAACCCAAGTAAATCGAGCAGAAATCCGAGGACTTACGAAGGTGGAATAGTTCTTAAAAGGAAAGGAATAATTGTACGTGGGTGGTTGCCGGCGGATCCATGGGCACCGATTCCACACATTGTCTCAGAAAGCATTGCTTCACAACTTTTTGCAGTTTCTTTGGTTCCTTACGTTGGGTTCTTGTACTTCATCACCAAGTCAAAGTCTGCCCCGAAGCTCACCCTTTTCGGCTTTTACTTCCTGCTTGCCTTCGTCGGCGCCACCAGTGAGTTTTCTGGGACATTTGTGTTTCTTTGTCATGTCTTTTTATTGTACTAATTGGTATTATGAGGTTAGTCTGTTGTCTTCTTTAATGTTTGTATGTCTTTACAAGAAACCCCTTGGCTTTTTTACCAATTTGTGTGATTGATATGTTAGATGTTTGAATTTATTTGCTGTTATTCTCATATTATGTGCTACTACAAAATTAATGGCTTTCCTGGTTTAGTGAAAATATGCATATTGTGAGTTGTGACAATGGAGCATCTGCTAGCTGTAATGTTTCTGTTAGAATGTTAGAAACTTTGGTGTTTGTTTTTTGTCTCGTTTCGATCCCGGGGCAGGTTGGCAGCTTGTTTTGAAGTTATCTATGTGTTCCACCATGCCATTTCTTATCAGTTGCTAGGCCGGAGAGTCGCGCGGATTTGTATTCATGTCGTATTATCGCTTATCATTGTTGTAGTGTGTGTGTAGCACTTCTATAGACTGACAGAGGGTTATGGAACAAAGAAAACATGTCTTCATTCAGTTTAGTGTTATGCAAGTTTTTCTTCTGCAATTTAATTTTGCTATTGGTGGCTTTGTTATGATTCTACTAATTTCCTCTATTTCGATCTCTGGCGGACTACGTGAGCAGTCCCGGCAGGCATTTATGGTAAGTTCTAACCAATAAACATGAATTGCTTCTATTACTTATTTAGCCTAATTGTGACTCTATCCTTGTGGTTGAGACAGAAAAGGTGAATTGTGGTACTTCCTTGTCTAATGTGGATTTGTTACACGGAGGGACGGAATCACTTCTCACTTTAACCAACTTATTCATTGTGTTGGGGTTGAGACAAGCACTTAGGAAAATCGAGGATGCAAAAGAAAACACATCAAGTTCTGTTACAGACGTGGAAATGCAGAAGAAGCCTTAAATATTGATAAAGTAAGTGCAATTCAATTGAGATTGATTTCCTCACAGTTCCCTTTGTTCAAGGAATGCTAGCTCTTCTTAATTCAGTTGGATATTGCTTCTTTCCTGTTGTTCTCCGAAGATTCCCTTGGCGCATATTCAACATACACATTCTTCTTCGCTGCTGACTGGAGCTTGGTTACCGGCTCATTTCCAAATCTCTTCCAACAGATTTCGAGTTTCCAGTTTAGAACTAACGATGCTGCCAGGTTTCTAAATGTCCTTGTTTTAAATCTCTTATAGGCACTATGGTTTTATACTTTTATTTGTTTATGTATACCATCTGATAAGTGTCAAGACAAGCAATGTTGTGTCTACTAAAGTGATTATTGGAATGCAGATGATTTTACCCGTATATATACAGATTCGTCTCTTCTAAAATTCGGGATTTGTTCCTTTCATACCATGTGATGTTCTGGACAACTTATTTGGATTTTAAGTGGTCATCAGTTAATACTCATTTGCAACTTTCAATGAAGTTGCAGTAAGTGTTAAAGCACATTTCATTATTTGTGTACGTTTTAGGTACGTTTGCGCAGCGATATTATTGCAACTGCTATTAGAACAAATCCCAAAACTTGTTATCAGAAGAAATGTCTTACAATCAACATTAAATTGGAAGAGACTTATGTAGTGTACAAAAGCTCCCGGCGAAAAACAAAGCTAGAGTGAACAGATGCAACCAGCGAATCTGGTCAGTCGAACCTGAGTTCTACATCTACTTCTACCTTTACTCTTTATTTCGATTGTAAAAAAGAATTAGGAGAAAAGTCCTGGGGTATCGAATTGGAAATTCGGATCCAACTCCATTTGATCGAGGGAGAAATCCAAATCCATAATCGGAGAGTTGGTGGATGAAGTGTTGGCTGAAATCAATCCCTTGAGATCAGATTCAGAATTTTGTGTACTAAAAATCCCTCCAAAGTTGCTCACCGGAGATTGCAAAGCTGAAAAGTAGTTTAATTCAGATGTAGCAGGAGACATAAAAGGCGAAGAAAAGCTGCTTAAGATATTGTTGTCATCAAGTACTCCTGAAGGTGAAAAACTATGGTTTTCACTCTTCAGCAACCCGAATGATGTTGAAGGAAATGAGAAAGGTGCCATCTCTTTATTGTCTAATCCCTTTGTATTGACCCTTAGGCTGTTTCGAAGACTCGAGAGGATATCTTGTGATTGTGATTGTTGGTTATTGTTATTAGTAAGGTTGGTCGATTTATGTTCTTGATTTTCTGGTGATGCAGGTGGTGGAACCACATGGTTTCCATGGGCACATGTGTGAGCTCCCCGGTAAGTGACCTCAACGATGGTGGGATCTTCGTCTGATATCTGGACTTGCTTTCTTGCCCTGCAATCCCGAGTGTTCCGGTAAGTGCATCGGTAATAGCTTCTGCAAAAGTATAAAATAGGATTTTTACTAATCAATATATAGTGTTTAGCCAATGATTAGGTGGATAAGGGAAAATGACTTGTCACCTAGGATATTTGGCTCCCAGGATGTCCTTTTGGCCATATTTTCTCCAACTGTAGCCATCATCATGAGCCCCTTCCAACAGGCTTTCGGAAGTAATTCTCACCTGATCCGTCCTTCTCGGCAACATATTTCTAAAAAACCAAAGTCCAAAAACAAGAATCATTAGCATCCAGTGAACAACATAAATTTGCAGTAACATACAAAAAGAATGACTTGTAGCCTTCTGAAATCACCTCTTCTTCGAGACATCTCTGGTATCCCGGTTATCCTTATCCAAATCATCGCTCCGAGGGCTGCAGTTGATGGATAGAGGAGACTCCGGCACACCAGATGCTGCACCCACATTCTGTTGTGGCTGCTGACCTATAGACACAGGCCCATTGAATTTCAACATCAGAAGAGCTTTATCATAGGAAGACAAAATCTTCTGTACTAACAAGTCCATGGATTCAACAGAAGAAGCTGTATCCAAATGCAACCGTAGCTGTTTCGCTAACTCCATTCCTTGAATCAGCTCACTGACCAGTGTCCCCTGCTCCCAGCTCCATCTATGCTCCATTTTTTTTCTTAACACAGCTCTCACAGACAGATATATTGCAGGAAACAGGGAGCGGTTTGTTGTTCGAGACTCAGAAGTACTAATTCGTAAATTCGGTTATCAAGAAGCAAAAGCTTCCCCCTAAAGAGCACAACCAGGAGCAGCCTAAGGGACTGAAATAACCTGAGTGGTGAAGAGCAAGAAGCAACAACCATGGAAGTTGGCCTGAACGAGAGAGTTCGATTATGCAAACCAAAATTTGAACTGCTGAAACTTGTTTTTGCTTAGCTTTACAGAAGGAAAAGAGTGAATATGGAATTGAAAACTGGGGGTTTTAAAGGAGAAAAGAAAAGGTTGTTGGAACGTATAGTTTGAAGTTTGACAGAAAAGAAAGAGAAGTTTCCAAACTGCAAATTCTGACCAATTCAACCTTGAGAATGTATTCTAAAATGGACCCATTTTCGCTTCCCCTGCTTTGTCCTGACACGGATGGTTCAGGTTTAGCATAGAAAGTCAGCTTTCGAGCTGAACAGAAGAGTTGGACCAAGAAATTTCAAACCGTAGTCCGCGTTATGGCTTCTGTTCTTTATGCTTTCATCCAAGTGGTGGAAATATAGAGGTGAAGTTTCCATTTTTATAGGGTATGTATCGAGTATAAATTTTCTACTCATTTTCGATGTCTTTATTTAAGTCTTATCATTAAAAAAATTAGATTTAAGGTTAGGAGAAGGGTTTAAAGTTTATAATATTGGTTTTGGGTTATATAGTTTAAAGTTTAGGATTTAGAATTTAAGATTAAGGTTTATAATTTGATTTTTTAATGTTGGGCACAAAAAAGACACTAAAAGAGGTATAATATCTTTAAATTATATTAATTTAAAGCTAAAAACTAAACTTGTGCAAGCATCCTAAAATGTTTTATTTTTTTATATTTCTTCCGTCCCACTATTTTGTCACATATGTGTTTTGAAATTGTTTCGGTCAAAATATCACCTTGAAAAACTCAATAACTTTTATAAAATACATTTACTTTTTGTACTTTTTTAATTCCTCAACAAAAATAAAAGTTAACCTTTTAAGGGTAAAATTGTCATTCAAATTATTTTACACCACACATCTCATATAAACTTTTTTTTTCTTAAAATTTCGTGAAAAGTCAACATGTGACACAAATAGTGGGACGAAAAGAGTAATATTTTAGGTTGTTTTTTTCTTCCCAATAAGTTTTAAAACTTGTAAAAAAAATTGGTTTTTTTTAGGTTTGATAGTTTTTTGACATGTTTCAAAACTTTGTTTATTGAAAAACTACGAAAATCAACTTAAAATATATTTTAAATTACTTAGATAAATTTTGAAACTTATAATTTTTTAACTGTAAATTAAGATGTTCTTATTTTTATAATACATTGCATGAGCCTGATAGTGGTAGATTCTTCACGTGGAAGTTTATTTTGTTTTATATGGTTCTCGAATGGAATCGGCTGTCCCACTCCCCTCTGAGTCTGACATGGGCAAATTCAATGAATTTGAATTGAATTCAACTTTATGAATTAAATTTTACGTGTTTGTTGGGTCTCCAGTGTGAAACTTGCAAAATAAACAAATTAAAGGGTTCTTTTGACTGCATGAATACTTGTGTTTTTCTTTTATCATCCCTAGCAAAGAGAAAAGAGACATAAAGGGATGTTCGCTAAAACCGAGGCTGGACTATGAGCAAGATCCTGAAATTCTAGAGAGAGCTCCATCCGAAAACAAGATCTTTTGTCGCACGACGAAGATCTTGTCAACTGGGATGGAAAAATTACCAGGCCATGCAACGGAGTTTAAAACGCGAGGAAAGAGACGCCGTCTACCAGTAATGCCTTGTGCTTGGTACTAGAAAACTAAAGAGAAACGAACTAATTAAAACCTGAGAATCTTAGATCAACAGCGCCTAGGTTGCACCATATGAACCTAGGGGAAGGTTCGGACAAAGCCACCATCTTCCACACCTTCCCGATGAAAATGGTGGCGTTAATGAGATTCATTGAAGGTGGTGATTGATTTACTATGCAATTATATTTTTATAGTTTTTATATTCCTTTTTTTTTTCATTTAATTACTTATATGATTTCTTTTTCAGACTTTAAAATTGTATATTCTTCTCGTCCTACTAAATTTTAGTTATTAATCTTTTAGTGTCATAATTTCTCAACTTTTATGCCTAATTCCTTAATATATATTGTTAATTTTTTTTTGAGAAATTATATTTTAAAATCTTTCGTCAAGTAAGTTAGTAAATGTTAATTTTTAACGGATAAAAATCATCTTTCCCCAAAGTATGCCTCCATTTGTGGGGATAATGGGTTTAGGGTTTAGAGTTTGGGGTTTAAGGTTGGGGCTTAGGGTAAGGGTGTAGGGAATTAGGGGTAAGTGTATTTTTTAGAGTTTAGAGTTTAGGGTTTAGGATATGAAAATTAGGGTTATGGGACAAGATTTAATTTTTAAGTATATTTAGGCAGGGGCATAAAAAAAGACATGGTTAGGGGCAGAAGATTTTTACCCATTTTTAACAAATCCTTATGATTAGGGTATAGTACATCTGTTAAGTTAGTTTTTTTACAGCTGTTAATTAAAGAATTAGTTAGACTAATTTTCTTTATTACTATTTAAACAGGGATTAATATTTTATACACTGGCGGTGAAATTTTTTTGTTTCCATAAGCGCCTCAATTATAGGGTTTAGGGTTATGGTTTAGAGTTTAGAGTTTAGGGGTTTTAGTGTATATGTTTAGAATTTAGGGTTCATGTTTAGAATTTAGGATTTATGGTTAGAATTTAGGGTTTAGTTGTAGGGTAATATGGGTAGGGATTTGGGTTTTAACCTATAAACCCTAAAATTTAACCCTAAACCCTAAATTCTAACCATAAATCCTAAATTCAAAACTACAACATTTATACCCCTAAACTTTAAACCTTAAACGGAGTCTATAACCCCTAAAACTAAAACGATTGTGTAAAAAAATTTCCACAAACGCTTGTGTATAGAACAATTACCCTTTAAACAGTGTATTATATCATTCTAATAATATAGCAGTTTATTTTTTTCATAATAATTGAGCACGTATTTTTCTTTTCTCTACCAATCGTTCGATCTTTCAAAATCCTTAATTTTTTTCTCTTAAACTTAAAACTTTTGATTTAACATAATGTCAGACAACGTTTCGCATTCTTTCAATTTAACTCGAGTTTTTTGAAATGATAATCTGTCCGACGAGTATTACATTCACCCAAATAAAAACCTAGCCCTTATTTTAACGTCCTTGCTCACAGACATGATAAAATGTTCTCTTAGATTTTAGTAGGACGAAATTAATTTATGAAGGGAAAGGCCTTGGTCCTCAAATCTTTTTGTTTCAATTATTTATTAGGTCATATTAATTTTAAAATTGGACAAATTACGTCATACCTCGTCATATTTTAATTTTCATGGCTTTTTAGGTCCATGTCAAATTCAAAAATTAAACAACCATCATTTGTTTTGTTTAATAATCATGCCATTGTTACTTTTAAAATTAAATATATGGGGTATTATATAAGCACTAGTAGTGGAAAAAAAAACTTTTCACAAAAATATTATGCCATCAATTTGTTCTTTGTTATGTTCTTAAATTATTTGTTTTTCTCATGTAAATGTTTATATCACTTTTTTGGTATAAAAATATTAACAGTAACTTGATGTTATTTTTATGGTAAAATGCAGTTATCTTATTGTTGTTTTGTCCGTTAGGTTTGTTTAATTTGAAATTATCGAAAAAATGACTAAAATTGATGGTATTTTTAAATACAAACGATTAATTTTTTGAATTATTTTAAATTAGGACCAAATTGATAGAATATTTAAGTTTCGAACTAAATATGTTAATAAAAGTATCTGAATAGTGGATGAAATTAAATTTTGAGTACCAAAATAGGACGAAAAATTCTTTAGGTGTCAACTTGAGAGAAAGTGTCTAGTTCAGGTGCCAGTTTCGGAGCAAAAATTTTTTAAGTGCCAACTTGGGAGAAAAGGTATAGTTCAAGCACCAAATGTATATTTAAGGCTTTTTAGAATAACAAATTAATCTCTCCGATAAGTATTGTATTATTTAAAAAAATACTTAAATTAAAAGATTTTAAACATAAACTTCGTACTTAGTTAAAAGAAGTACCTATAGGTTAACCATTAACTATCTTTTTTAACAGCTCGGTTAACCGAAATTGTTTAACATTAACAGTTAAATTTATTAACATTTAAGATGAACAGTTATACTAGTTAACGGTTACAGTTTATTTTACCGACTCCTAATTCTATTAAGCCTCATTAAGTTAAGAAACTATACACTTTCTTATTAAAATTCTTTAACTATCAACTTAAAAGAACTCGATTAATTCAGGTACCGAATATATATTTAAAACTATCCATTTTAATAGGTTCATGTTCGGGCATATGTTCATAGTAAAAACATTAATTTGTGGCAGACGACTGTTTCAAACATTCATCATTCTTCAATCCTAAAAGGACAGAACCAGGTGTTTGGTCAACCCCATTTCCCGCTTCCGCCATTACCTCCTCCCACTGTCCAAACTCACCACCGCCTCTACTCCGTCGGGCCCCGACTCCTTATTAATAATCCTAAATTCTTAAACTTAAACTCGCTAACCAAAAAACCTGTGTTTTTTTTCTATCTTTCATAAAAAGAATGGCTCGAATCGTTGTTTTGTTCACTGTTATTTTTCTCGTCTTGACCGTCACACACGGCCGGTTTATTGTACCGGAGCAGACCATCAGCCCGGAAGAAACCGTTACCGTTTTGCCCGAACCCCACCGTACAATCATCGATCTCCCTAGCGAGAAACCCGACTCTGAACAAGCCAAGACAGTCGATTTTAAGCACTACGATACCATGGAAGCCGACCCCGACTTGGATTCTTTTCCGTTAACAATGACCAGTTTCCGTCCTGTAAACGGTCACTTCCCCAGGCATCCGTTGGTTCCGTTCCGTCACAAACACGACTGCCATTTCCACAAAAGGTTCCGGCCTTCGAACCCGCGGTTCCAGCGCAAGCGCTATATATCTTACGGCAACGATGTGGTACTTTCCGACGAGAGAACTGGTTTCGACACTGATCAGTCAGATAGCCTGGGTCGTCCCAAGTCGAGACGGGCCAGGTTCTCCGGCAACGGCGCCGAGTCGAAGGAGCATGTAGAGTACTTTAGGAAGCCTCGTCACGATAACCGCGAACATGAACAAGAGCATGACGACGAACACCACCACCGTTACTACTACAACCACCGCCATCATCGCCGAGGAGAGGAGGAAGAAAGGCGCGGCGAGAGTGAAGAGAAGGAGGGAGGGTTGGTGAAGAGGTTTCGTAAGTTTTTGACGAAGTTTTGAAGGTATCGTACACGTTATTAAATCAAAGCGGTGCAGCTAATCTTATTTTTTTCTGGCATCTTTGATGATGAATAATATGGTTTTTCCTGTTATATCATAGTTTTTTTTCTTTTTTCTTTTTATTTTTATGAATTTGAGTCGTTGAAACGGAATTTTTTTCCTCCGATCCAATGTATTTATTATGTATGAACATTAAATCAATACAATTTTTGATAATATTTGTTATATGAAACTTTAGTTTTTTGGTTAGATTTTTACGTATAATTTACGTGACATTGTTTTTCATTAAATCAAATGTACGAGTTATTGATGTGATGGGAAATTGGGCTTCTTTTTTCAAGAGGTTTTTGGGAGAGAAAGTCTAGCGTGAGGTAATCAAATGAAAAGGTTATTATAAATGTTATTGAAATATTTAATTTGTTACACTAATATTTTGAGTATATATTTAAAATGTTATAACATTTTTTTAAATGTTACAGATATTGAAGTTACGATGTTAATGGTACGGATGAGTCTGTCATGCACGCTCGACGAATACCGATGAGTACTACTAACGATGAACACCGTGAAAACTATTAATTTAGTTTATAAACATTTAAAATCTAAAAGACTTACCGCATAATTATAAATTATTTAAAAATTAAAAGGTAAATTGACTAATATATATTTTAAAAATAATTAGATCAAAATACTCACCCTTAAATTACAAAACTCTTTTTTTTAAATTTAATTTACCGACGTCGCCGCTAGCCACCACCAGCCACATTCACCTTGCCGCGCCGCCGCATTTCTGTGGCCACCGTTAACATTTACATGAAGAATTGACAAAAGAACTTTTTTTTTCATTTTTAGAATAAACCATATTTGACTGGACAGAAGAATTGGGAATTGTTATCATGTCACTCTTGGTAATGGCATACATAGTATGGCGACATTTGCACCACATTCAAACGGCGGCAAGGCTCAACGGCGGCCACGAGGTACGGTGGCGACGGCGGATTCAATTTTAAAGGGAAAAATTAGGGATTTGTAATTTAGGATTATGTATTTTGATCTAATTATATTTAAAAGAAAATAAAAATTTATATTTTAATTAATTTACCTTTAAATTTTTAAAAAATTTATAATTATACGGTGAATTTTTTAAATTTTAAATTTTTATAAATTAAATTAATAATGCTCATCGGTGTTCGTCGAATGTTGTAGAATTTTCCTAATAGTATATGGAAATTTTATCGAAATCTTAATTTTACGTATATAGTTGCACTAAATTAAAATTCATATATAGCATTACATATTTAATTAAAGTTCATACATGATTTCAGTATCTATCCTTTAACTAAAAGATATAAGTAGGTTCAAAATTTTCATGATTTTAAGTCACGTGAAAATTATATTTAGGTGTAATTATGGATAATCACACAAATCTAGCATGTCTGATAAACCATTATAATATGTGGACCTCAATTAAAATCCTCCAATTACATATATTTTTTAATAGTCTAAAAGTAGTTACAAGATAATATATCTTCATACATATTTTTAACGTTTGACAATGTGCATACACCTTGTAAACAGAGCGATTTGAAGCTATGTCTCTTAGAATGAATATCATTATAAATGAATCCATTGAGTAATTAATGTAATAACGAGTGATGTCCTCTCTTAAGTGATTCAAGTATGAACAACATAATCAACTACACCTAAATTTGGAGTTAATTGCACCACACGCCCCCAAACTATAACACTCATTCTATATTAGTCTCTAAACTTTAAAACATTCCAATTTCATCCTCAAACTATACTCTTCGTTCTAAATTGGTCTCCAAACTTTTGAGCATTCCAGTTTCATCCTCAAACTATGACTCTCATTCTAAATTGGTCCTCAAACTTTTTGAACGTTCTAATTTCATCCTCAAATGATCATTTACATCACATCATATTATTACATAATACACATAAGTGTTTCATGGCAATTAACAATTTTCATAACTGGTTTAATAACATAAGATATGATTAGCATATATTGATAATTTAGGGATGAAACTAGAACGTTCAAAAAGTTTGAGGACCAATTTAGAAAGAGAGTCATAGTTTGAGGATGAAACTATAATGCTCAAAATTTTGGGGACCAATTTAGAATGAAGGTTATAGTTTGAGGATGAAATTGGAATGTTTTAAAGTTTAGGGACCAATATAAAATGAGTGTCATAGTTTGAGAACGTGTGGTGCAATTAACTCCTGAATTTATCCAAACTTAAAATCGGAGACCACAATTAATTATACGGAAGAAAAAAACCTTAATTATGATGCATATTCTGATTATAAAGAAATGGCCAAGAACCGACAGATGATGATGTACCAACATATAATATATCCACCAAACACACAATGGTTTATACATGCAAAACTAATAATTTGAGCATAAAATTCCTATCGTACACAGATATTTACATCCAGACACCAATACAACACCGAATTATTAAACACAGAAAATTCTGAATTGTTTCTTCATCTTGGAATTCTGTTGTAGGCCGAGGATGGACAGCTTAATTGTCTGCTATTATCAACACAACACACCTAAACATAATGTTCTGGTAAAAACATGCATAAAGCATAAGGAAATGAAAGTCGACTCAAGTCTCAAACTGAAGGTAGCCCGAATTATCTACTCAGCTTCTAATAATACGAGCTCGTCACCTTAATGCTGCTATGAGGGACCCCGATTATTCACATTCTTTCAATCGGCTCAGTGCGATCCTGAAGAGCTAAACGCTCTGAAACATCAGCCAATGACTTGAGGTTGCACTTGATCAGTGCCTCAACAAAGTAGCATGTTTCATCCTTGGTGTTCCCATCTGGTACATCCACCACAAAAGACTCGATCACCAACGTTCCTGGTCTGCCATCAATGACCTCAGGATGGACCGTAACAATGGATGAATAGTTCTGCCAATTTGCATAGCATACAGGTAATTTTGCAGTTTCATCAAATTAGATCATAACCAAAGTACAGGATTGCATTATGAAGAAAAATAAGGGAGGTCGATGCAGAATTGGAACAATATAATTCTCATAAATTCGAATATGAAAAGGAGGAATAACAATATAGCACAGAACTGAAAACTCACACATCTTCAATGACATGATAAACATCATCGCTTGCCCGTGTACGTGTATAAACTAAAATTATTCCACATACATGCAAAGAAACCAGGAAAAAAACTACGGGCAGCCGCAAAAAGAAGTGGTCCAGGTCAAATGAGCTAGTTGCACAAGATAACATAATAGTTTGGATAGATGAAACGGCAACAGCACGCATATAAATTGCCCTAGACAGAGGGCAGTTACAGAGCACATTCATTCCACTAGTCAAATTCAGCAGAAATACATTTTACTAGTCAATTTGTAGGGACATAAATATCTCCTAATTTCACGACTCTGATTTCCAGTTTTGCAGGGCTATGTTCCATATCAAACACGACAAAATTCTTCTAAAACGCTCAACGAATTTGACCATTTAAACAATGATCTTGACAATTCATACTGAAGTCACAGAGTCTTTATCAGCGGACTGGTCACAAAAGTTAGCGTAAGCAAATGCTCCACTTCGCGAGTGATTTATGCAGTTCATAATCCCAGAAAATTATCACATCTTATAATAAGAAGGGGGGGGGGGGGTTGTGTACTTTTAGATGAATAGTTATATTTCAGTCAAGATTATATGTTGAAAAACTTAAAATTTATTGGAGTTCAACGGACCTGCATTTACAGTTACGTGCGAGGTGCGAAACTAATTCAACCAAGTAGAAAATTCATACCTTCAACCTGTGATCTCCTCCAACGATTGTCATGCTCAAAATATGCTCATCATCATCCAGATACTCTAACCTTTCAGTGCTAGTTGTGGCCGGCAAACCTGACCTAACATTGACTTCTCTAACGCTTCCAATTCGAAGGTCCCCTTGCACAACGCACCTACTAACGAATGGTTTGTACTTCTGTGGTTGATCAAACCTCCTTACTAATGACCAAACCTGATTGATAAAAAAAACTTCATTCATTAGTCTGAAAGTGAGCTAAAACCTTGAAACTTAATCCGAAAGTAATTTCATTTGAAACTACACAAGATTTAGGTTGAATATGGGATATTGGGATATCAAATTAAACTCACTCTAATCAGAAATCGTCAATGTTCTACATCGCAACTCGAAAACAATACACACGATCCATATAGCTCAAGGTTTATTTCTAAAGTCATTCGCTTCAGAAATGTTTAATATCACATAACAATCCAACGAACCATTAATCTAGCTTAAATTTTCAGTGAAAAATTCGAAATTCTAATAAATCACCTCTAAAATCGAACTCCTCGTATGTTGAATCCACATGCAATGAAAGAAAAACAAGTTTAAAGGGGGAAATACCAACAATAACACGTTGCCTGAAAATTAAGCTAAGCTATTTAAAATTGACATCTAAAACCGAAATTTACTGAATTCAGCCAAAAAAACATTTCCAGATCTATGTACGGATCTAGCACTAAGTACAAACCCAATCGGTTCTATTAGCCTGATTTTTCTTTAGCAAAAAGGAAAATAAAGAAATAGAAAATCATACGAGATGAACAGGAGCTTTGATGTGCTTGACGAGCGAAGAGCTGCACTGATTTTCTTTAACCTCGAATTTGTGGTGCCGCTTGATGAACTCTTCTTCAATCTTACTAAACCCGTTCCCGTTCATGGCGGTGATGTAATTATTGGTCACCATCGAGGTAACCGTAGCCCGAGGGAGAGAAGAGGGAAAACCGTTCCAAAAGCCGACGGTGGGAGTTAGCGGGTTCGGGTAAGGTTACCGGGGAGTCCTAGAAAAGTCCGAAATGAAACGCCATCGCCAGGTCCAGATTGCTTCTTTCTCATCTCATCGCCTGGGATAATTAATTAATTAATTAAAAGAAAAAATGGTGGAAAATGATACGCCGTGTTTTCCCCTTTTTTTAAAATAAAATTTCGGTTATTATTATTATTGTTTATCCGTACTTTCCATGGTGATTAGATTGATTACTACTGATTAGTGATTAGCAGCAGAGTTTTGATTTTGCCCAGGCTGTTTTCGATAGGTCCAAGGATTTTTGGACGGACGTGGTGAACTGAGTACTGTTATTGGGCCTAGTCTTCAGGCCCAAAGTTTCCCGCCAAAGGATTTATTTATTTCCTTTCCCGCCATCCTGTGAACTCTCTGCTCCCAAATTCTTCCATTCAACGAAAATTAGGGCTCGTTTTGAAGCAAAGATGACGAAAGAAGAAGCTGGAAACGGACGAGATGACATGGAGATTGATGGATCTAAGCAAGCAAATGCCGTCCCCGATGGATTCAACGCTAACTATCTCAGAATTTATTACGGTCAGAATTCTCGTTTTTTCTCTTATGGATTTCCATCTTATTGCTTAATAATGGAGTATTTCGTTTGTTATAGCATTTTTGATTGAAATCTGAAACCAATTTTATGGCAGGAAAGTTATTTCCTCATGCTGATTTGTTTAAGTGGATGTCTTACGGGAATGGTAATCCGAGTCTCTTCTTTTTTCTGTTCTAGAAGTTGTGCTTTGGATTTTGGAATTTGTTTTCCTTTTATTGAATTTGATTCATATCGCGATTGCGTTATCTGCAGATGGCAAGCATCCTGCTTGTGACAAGTCCTACTTTGGAAGAAGAGAATTTTCTTTCACGCTTGAAAATGACATTTATATCCGGTTCCAGTCTTTCAATAGTGTTGTAGAACTGGAAAATTCCATCAAAGAGAAATGTCCATTCAAGATTGATATTGGACCTGTATATAGCGTTGATGTAAGATTTCATTCAGCTTTAGGCAGTTTTTGAATAGTCTCTCGGTGATCTACGAGTTAAAGCTGTCGGTTTTGTTTTTATAAGTTAAATGATCTATTGTCTATAATGCAGCCTGCTAAGAGGCATGCTTATGCTCAAAGTGGTGACAATGTCTTCACTCCGGTTGAGAGAGAATTGGTTTTTGATATCGTAAGCTATCGGACTTCTAGAAAACCGAGCATCTTAGCCTACTTTTCAAGTTTGGCACATGTAACGGCCATGTTATTTGAATTGTTATGTTTTATTCTTTTCCCAGGATATAACAGATTACGATGATGTTAGATATTGCTGCACGGGAGCGGATGTTTGCTTGGAGTGCTGGCCTCTAATGACAATTGCTATTAAAGTGATTGATACTGCTCTCAGAGGTAAAAGCTGGCATACATTGGTTTTCTATATGCACTTTGAAACCTTAGCTGTCTTACTAAATCGACCTAGATCACAAAGTATTTTAATTGGAACCTCGAGTTCTTAAGCTGTCCGACATAAGTTTTGCATTACTACATGGGCACATTTAGTTTCTTGAGTGCACGTGATGCTTACATGTCTTTTTCTTACACCATCAATTAACTTTGAAGTTCTAAGAATGTAGATGACTTTGGCTTTAATCACATTCTCTGGGTATATAGTGGTCGGCGTGGTGTGCACTGCTGGGTTTGTGATGGAAAAGCCAGAAGGTAATGCAGTAAACAGTTGAAACCTTCACATTATTTCTGTTATACCTTTACCTGTATTATTACATAAAGATATGAATTTTCCTCTCATAACTTCTACAGGCTGACTAATGAACAGAGGGCAGCTATTGCTGATTACTTCCGTGTGTACAAGGTGGTCAACAAGTGCTGTGAAATACGACTGGATTTGGCTTTCTTTTTCCCCCTTTAATACCAAGAAACCATTAACTTTGTACCTTTTCAGGGCAATGAAAATAGTCACAAAAAGATATCTTTACCAGGCCCCGTTCTTCATCCTTTCTTGGCGTAAGTGATGTTGTATTTTGTTTTTAAGTTCCTTGTTCTTGATTCCAGTCTCCTTCACTAAGGCATATTCTGACTTTGCAGGAGATCCTATACTGAAGTTCTGAAGGGGTTTTTTGAGGCCAAACTGCTTCCAAATCAAAGTTTACTTTCCTCTGAGGAGAGATATGAGAAGATACTAGAAATGATTCCCGACGCATGTAAAATTTATTGTCTCTTTGATGGCTAGCTCTGGCCTTTACCTTAGCACTTGCTCATGTATGTGCATTCTATCTTTGCAGCTGTTGCTTCTGAGCTTAGAGGGAGGTGGCAAGAGAATAGGCGAGCTTCCATGTCAAAAGATGACATTAATCTTGTTAGGTGGGATCAACTAAAATCTGTCCTGCAATCGGGTAAACAAAAGGTATGAATTGGTATGCTCAAAATCAGTGTTAAGCCACTCTGTTTGAATAGGTGAATTGTACACTTAATGCACTTTTGTCAGTTGTATTATTTCAATATGTTTTAAGTCCATGACAAGATTCTACAGCAAAGTGATACATGACATTTTCATTTTATCATCTACAATCAAAGTCATTTATGAGGATATCAGCAATAAATGAGTTGTATCAAGTAATAAGTCATTGATCTCAAAACCAATTACAATTCAATTGTTTTCCTGACAAGTTCTAACTCATTAGAAACACATTATCTCAAATATGTTTTTCACCTAGATGTTGTATGTTTTACTTTAGAGGTGGAATTACTTTATTATTATTATTTTTTGAATTATTTTGCATGATTCACCTTTTCCAGACACAAGGCATAAGGAGATGTGTTGAAGAGATCGTCTTTTCATTTACGTACCCTAGGCTCGATATGGAGGTCTGCAACATTATTACACCTTTGGTTTTGTTTATTTATTTATTTACTCATTTTCTGAGTTCATTCTCTTTCAACAAATATTGGTATTCATCTTAGAAGTACATCCACCTCCATTTCATAAACTAGTACATATATATATACATCCACCTCCATTTCATAGACAACGGCTTGTCTGTATGTCAGGTGTCGAAGCACATGAACCATTTACTCAAGGCACCATTCTGTGTACATCCAAAAACAGGTTAGTGTTGAAATATCTGTTCTGAATCAGTTGTTACTAATGTGAAGATTAGCCAGAAACCATAGTTGGGGTGCCTAAAACTGTGATGGGAATTTTGTTTTAAGAATCAGGACATTTAAGCCTAAATGCTAAAGCACTTCAGGGACAGCGTTCAAAACCAGAAATATTATCAGTAGATGTATTAATGCAGGCACCTTGAATATGTGCTGTGATTGGATTCTTTTCGTAACTTGCTACTCAGCTTACTTTACATGCATGCATACATACATTATACATATCAATACCACATGGTGGGGGGTATCTTCATGTTCCTCTTCTCAGGATACATAGGAACGAAGAAACTTCATTTTAGCAGACCCCAACATGTATTTTGGTAGTCTCTAGTATTTCTCAACTTTTTTTATTACTTTTTTCCTCTAGGTCGTGTTTGTGTTCCAATTGACCCAAACAATTGTGATGAGTTTGATCCAACTACAGTGCCAACCCTATCCCAGGTATTTGTGCTATCAACTCTTTTTTATTTCTGTGGGATTTTTTGTGCTGAAGATTTTCTGTGGGATTTTTTCCTCATGTGTGCATTGTGTGAGCTCCTACTCCTTTGTAGAGAGATTAGCCATTAATTCTTGTGATTTATTTACCTGGCAGCTTGTGGAAGAACTGAACAGGGAAGGACTAAGACAAGATGCTGAGAATGGTATGTTTATTCTTGCAATGTTATTTATTCTCATGATGGTTAGGTTCCTATGCTTTTATTTAGTCGCCTGCAAATCGTAGAAGATGGAAGACCAGGAAAAGTTACTCGAAAGAAGTTGCACGAATTTAAACATGTTTTACCTTTCTTTTTTCCTTCTCTGGTCACTTTGACATAGATCGGGGTTGATTAATGGCAGAATGGGATGGAACCTCGCTTGGAGAGTCGGTCAAGTTTTTCAAAACAACATTTTTACAACCTCTGCTAAAATCATGCAAGGAGGACATAGAAAGTTCTTACAACGCAAAGCTGCAGCAGTCCAAGAATACGGATACCCTCAGTTGGTAATGTTTTCTAAACTCGCATATCATCGAAGAACCTGTTCGTGTATTGATTTCGATGTACAACTATATGAATTTATGTTCAAAACATGATACGTATAATGTATTTAATCAATGTCGGGAGTCGGGTTTCATTCTCTTAACTCATTCCTTTAAGAAGGGGTTTGATGTGTGTTTTAGATGGATGAAACCATTACAGGTCAGGTAGGTTAATAAAGGCTTTGTTCAAAGGGTTAAGGCAGAAAGGAGAATTGATTGGTGAAGTAGTATTTTTTTCTAATCCTTATGCTTAATTGCTTATCCCTGCACAGCCATTGCCATTGTGCAGTGGTACTCGGATACAATCGGGTAATAATCCGCCCTTAATCATGCCCCTTTTTATGTCTCACACTAAAAATCACTTAAAATTTTAATTTTACCGAATCAAACCTACATTTTACCGAATTTTCGTCCATTAAGTTAGATTGGTGAGTCGGGTGAGAAATCATCCATAGATAATTGTCGCCCCTAATCCGATACAACTATCTTTGTCCAGATGTGTATTAGTCATCTTTCAATCTTGTTATAAATGCGATGGTGAGGAGTAATGTGTCTCTCCATTGGCCGGGAAAGAAAGAGCATGCGTGGCTGTTTTCACTAACAGAATAAGTGAGTGATCTGAGTTAACCTTATCATATTTTCGCGAATATTTCCACTCTTGATGGTTAAACCTCAAATAATTCTTTTGGTAAAAAAATTTAAATTCCTACTAAAAAAGTTAACATGCTTAATTCTTAAATCTAACGCTTTTTTTTATCTGTTATGTGTTCTAATTGGATAGATGAATATTTTATATGATAGTTTGGATCGCTCATCACTCCTTTTTCATTTATTATATCTCGATTGAATAGAAATAAGACGATTCAGAAAGTTTTTGAATTTTGATAATATGCTTATCTCCATAAAAAAAATTATTTTTCTTTGTTTTTAAGTTGTAGAAAATTTAAGTAAATTAATCTCATTATTTTTTATTTTAAATGCGTTATAATTATAATATATTCTATAATTATAATAAAAATTTAGTGAACATATTCAAACTAAAAATCTGACGCCTTCCATACAAAAAAACAAAGGCCCGAGAGACAATACCTCGAAAAAAAATACAAAACAAAAACCTAAACCAATGATTGAGAGAGCATTAAGATGTTAATTAGCAAGAATCTCCCATAGTAATTCAGCGTCAAAAGATGGCATTGTTGCAAGCGAACACCCCTCAAACTGCGTTTCCTCCGCCATCATCACCGCATACTCATTCGAATCAGACGACGGCGAATTCCCACATCTCCGAAACCCATCACCGGATACCGACGAGGACGACGAACACTGCTCTATTGCCTTCCCATCTTTTCCAGCCTCGGCAACAGGACGATCGGCGTTGCCGTTTTTGGCATTATTTTTAGCTCTCTCTCTTCTCACCTTTTGACAAATGGCTTGAATCTTAGCATCCACTGCGTTCTTCAGCGCATTCAACCTAGCACCGTCTCCGAAAACCAGCTTATCCGGATCCTTGAGATCCGGGAAATTCAACCTCGCGTATTCCCCCCGGAGTTTATACGCCGCACGGTCATATGCATAAGCTGCTGTCTCGGGTGTTTCGTAAGTGCCTAACCAGACTCGCACTCTGTTTTGCGGGAGTCTGATTTCGGCTACCCATTTGCCCCGCTGTCTCTGCCTCACCCCCCTGTATAGTTTCTTCGCCCTTTGAGGACTTACGTCGTTGCTCACCGATACTGGGTTTTGGAAGTTTCGAAGCTGAGTCGCCGGCGAGTTATGTAAAAACGAAGCGTTTCCTTTTCCTTGGCAGAACTTTTGGAGGAGATCTTTCTGATGGAGATAGACTGAAGAGCCTAATGGCTCGCAAACAGAGTCGGTGCCGGCGGCGGCTGTTGATGGTTCACAGCGAGCGAATATCGAATCCAAGGTATTGGAGCCTGCTGATAGTATCAGCTGTGATACCGAAGACCCAATATCGGCCCCATTGTTGAGTCCAAATGGATGATTGATTTCTTGCATCTCACGTTTTCCCTTGATTCAGAGGGGAAATGCAAAAGGAAACAGGGTTGATAAAGAACTGTCCCGTTCCTTGTAGAACAAAACAAAAGTTTTTAAAAAGAAGGTTAAATATTGATGGAGAAACAGAGAAAATGTCCCAAAAAAAGATGCTTAGAATTGGAGAAAAGAAACAGATTTTAGGGAGATAGGGCAGAATTACTAGCTTATTGTGGAGAATTATGTCTCTGTATGGGTTCCGGGGCCAGCTTTGCTGTACTTATAGCTGCACATTTGAAGCATAAAGTAGCAAGATTTTTTTAGTTTGAATCTGGATCCAAGTTTTTTATTTTTTTTATCCGCATTGTTTAATTTTGGGGGGAAAATTGATTTATGAATTAATCAAAGTCATAATATTGTGACATATGAATAGGAATTGAGACTTGGTAGGTAAAATATTCAAATAAAGCTTTGCTGGTTGAAGTTGAACCACCAAGAAGATTGAAAAATGGTTGAAAGGAGAAATTATATGATAGGACCGGCTTGTCGCGTCATTTATGGTCTCAACTAATAAAAAATAATCACATTATTAAATTTTTGTATATTATATTTTTTTAATTTAATTTACAGTAAATCTGAGTTAAGTTTTACTCGATAAAAATAACATTAATTAAATAATTATTTTTTATTAGTCGAAAGGAAGGTGATTTCAAACCTTGCGTTGCGTTGCCTTGCCTTCTTACTTCTTACATGACACGAATCTGATTTTCCAGTTATTTTGGAATTGGTAGGTCCCACCACAAATGTCCGAACTGCTTCCATTACTTCTAGAAAAAGCTACTTTTTAGATTTATTAATCGCAGCTTTTCATAGTTAACAACCATCAATTTATGATCTTCTGCCACGCAGCAACTCGCAGTTGTTTCATGGATTGCTTTCATAGTTCAAAACAACAATATAGCTGATAAGCTGGGGGATTTTAGTCGATATTTAATTACAATTTGTATGTAGATAAACACAAATAAAATTTCAGAATAAACAATCGATAAAATAAATAACTAAAAAAATTTAAATTTTAGAAAGAACACTTATCTACTTTATGCAAAATATGAATCCGTCTATGCTAACAATGGTTTTGAATTATGGATAGAGACGGACACAAGGAGTGTTGGGGGACCCCACACTCTCTAAAAAATTTTAGTTATCTTATATTTTCTTTATATTTTTTATTAATAATTTAATTATGTACACCTAAAATCTTGTAATTTTGTACCCATACATTTCTAATATAGTTTCTTGATAATTTGCACCCCTACATGGAATCCAACATCGGTCCCTAATTATGGATATAAAAAGTTAAACAATAAATGAACATGCTTTGCCCACCCTTTCCACAATTTGAATAACATGTTTTCATAGAATTAGTTACAGGGAAAATATTATATGTATTGGTGGTAGAAAAATTTGTTTTTCCACAAGTGTCTAGTTTTTAGGGTGTATATGTTATGGTTTAGGGTTAGGAACTTAGAGTTTTAATCTTTGTTATTAGATTTTAAAGTCTGATTTAGAGTTTACAATTTAAGGATTAACGTTTAAAATCGTTAAAAAAAAATATGCGACAGTTTTAGAATACCGTTTATGGGGAATAAAATTTTTTCTATTGACAGTGCATCAATAAATTATTCTCAGTTTGCCCGGAGTTTATGATTTGGTTTGGAAATTACAATGAATGCTTCATTTTCCGAGAAATTAAGATAAACGAAATTCAAACCTTAATTTTACCTTACGAGAAAGACAGAAAATTATACGATGAAAGAAACAAAACCTAAACTTAAAAACAAAAGTCTGGTTGAATTATTGTTAGAAAATTCTTTTGTTTTTTCCCCTTCATGCAATCAGTTTCAAAGTGGGATCCAATCTTTGGTATGGAGCATTAATTAATTGATGTATAGATAGGGTTTGAAAATGTGATGGACATAGGAATAGGGTCTCATATTGTTTTTGGGTGTCGATTTTTTTATATAACTTTTATATAAAAATAATATTGAAAATAAAACTAATCTCATTACATCGTTTTAAAAAATATCGATATTGTTTTAGAAATAATTAACACCTTTTAAAGAAAACTGACATTTTGAAAGCTAAGGTGATCACCTTACTGTAGCTGTTGGTGCTCAAATTTATGACCTTTAGAAACAACAACTATCTCTTTAACCATCTAGACAAGTTGGTTAGTGTGCATGGATTAAAACTTAAACTACCCACAGAAATAAAAGTGAACTATTTCTTTCAAATTCTATTACTCAGTTTTTGCAATATATTTTAGTTATGGGTTCAGTCTTTATATTACTCTATATTTTAATTACTGTTCTTAAATTTTTAAATTTCACCCAAACAATATAATAATAATATAATAAAATTACTGAAATTTAAAATTATTAAATTGGATAACAATAACTAATTCTGCGACTTATATATAATATAAAACTATTAATTTCAAATTTCCTATGTGGGGATTCAAAAGCTCCTATATGAAATGTGTAAAACAGAGAATTTAAATTCAACAATGTCACTCTGCCAAAACAAGAAATCAACAATGTCGGTAAAAGGTGTAGCCTAAAAGACAGCAAAACGTAGACATCGTTGAAAATGGAAAAGCTTGCAAAAAGTAGAATTTTGGCAGTATATGGACTTGGACTTGGTCAGCATTTACACTCGGCCATTGGCCCAGTCTTGAGCCCTACACCTAAGCTCTTATGGTTCTTCTGGACCCCCAACACGTGAAGCTCTCTCATTCGCTCACCGCCTCTGACATGATAATTTAGAAAATTATTTTTATAAATAAATATTAGGGATTAAGGTTTAATGCTAAATTGTAATCTCTTATGTTTGTGTTTTTCTCGATTTAAATTTTTTACATGGTGCGAGGATGTCCCTCTAAACAATATCATCTTCAAGGTTTAAACTCGTGTCCTCTTCTTGAAGTGCAATATACCTTACTAATACACTCAACACTTGTGGGTTATTTTTACAAACTTTAAATTCACCATTTTATCATTCTGATAATTGTAACAATCATTAGTTCGAAAAACACGAAGAGGAACCATTCTAATAGGAAAAAGTTATCATAATTAGAGAAATGAACAACAATACAAATAGGCAATTATGTTAGAGAAGAATAATAATGTAAGTATTCGGAAGATTATAATATTTTTAATTTGCCAAAATTAGTAGAATATGTTTTAATAAATTATTTTAAATATAAATAAAATAATGTCTTTACTACATATCATCACACACTATTTTTATTTAAGTGAATTAATCTAATAAATGCGTAAACATGTCATCAATTGAGTTATGATATGAAAACTATATATATATATATATATATATATAACATAACATAATTTGATTTTCGGATTGAGTATAGCTTAATTGGTATTATTATTGATATAATATACAAAAAAAAAGAAGATCAAGCATGCTTAGACGCTTAATTTCTTTTAACTTATGAGTGAGGAAATATTACTTAGTATAAATATTGTACTCTGAATGATAAAAGAAACAATTAAATATATAAAATGGACATGACATATATACTCAGATGTATCGATATATTTTAAACAAATCATTATTGTGTAATATATATATATATATAATATAAAATACTTTAAACACATTAAAAATTCGTTTACTTCAATATATACACAAAACAATTATTATCATGTAAAAGAATCTATAAATTTCCAATTCTGTAAACACACAAAAGAATAATTTGAACATCACTAAAAATATTAAGCTCAAAATGATACAAATGGTAGCCTATAAGGTTACGAGCAAGGACGGAATCATAATTTAAAATTAAAAGATAAACTTAAATATATAAAAAAAGTAAAAGTACAAATGTACAAATAATTTAATTTTTTAAAATACACCATAAAAATAAAAAAAATATATTATTTTTGAGTTGGGGGGCATGGCCTCTCCTGGGCCCATGTCCCTCTGTCCCTAGTTACATGTGAAAATAAAACAAGTAAACACATGTGTTGATGTCGGGGGATTTTGCAAGGCTTGCCCACCGCCATTTTGACACAGAGGTTGTCTGTATTTGGGGAATTGAAGAACTCGGAAGACCGGATTTGGCTTTGTTTGGAGTGTTCTACTGATCATTGTGTTAAATTAAAGTATTGATCGAATTATTAATGGGTTGGCTAAAGTGATAAATAATTTAGTATCGTTTAAGTATATTTTAGTTTAAAATTTTGTATATGCAAAAAATTTATACGAAATAACTCATCCATCAAAACTAGATATGCGACACAAATCTATTCGAATTAATCGGTATAAAGCTTTAAGAAAATGAGAGGACAACCATTTTTTTGGTTGAATCTATACAAATGAAAACAAATATCCTTTTCTTCTTCTTCCCCCCCCCCCCCCCCCCCCCCCATAATTCAGCGCAAAATATTGTTAATATCTTAGCTATATTATACATATATATATTTTGGTCGGAGACTATTAGTTTGAAATTCAAATAATTTTAAATTTGTAGATTAATTTTCAAGTTCAAGTTGAGTCTTTCAATTCTACATGATATATAACATATGAAATAATTTAAAGAAATATGTACGTGTATTGTATATGGTTATAGAAAGTTGTTTAAACTAGATTTAATTGGTACCGTAACATTAGAAATGTTTATAATTAAATTCGACTCAAATTTCATAAATTCGACTCGAAAAATTTAACATAAAATTTAATTTGTAGAATAGTTCTCGTAAACTCAACTAACTCAAATTTTTTTGATTTGACTTGATCGAATACTCACCACTATGGATAACATTATATATAAAATAAACATGCCAAAACATTGGCCATAGGTGGACCAAGGATGAGCCCACTCAAATATAATATGGCTTGGGGAAAAAATCC
Source organism: Hibiscus tridactylites (assembly GCA_958450335.1). Classification (NCBI taxonomy): domain Eukaryota; kingdom Viridiplantae; phylum Streptophyta; class Magnoliopsida; order Malvales; family Malvaceae; genus Hibiscus; species Hibiscus tridactylites. The sequence continues at coordinate 109,758,519 of OY288265.1, read as the reverse complement.
CCATTAGACTCAATTAATAGTATTGCCTCCGGGCTGACTTCAGTTGCGATATTGATCTCTTAACTCATTCCTACCCGCTTAGCCAGACTTTAATAGCTCATAACCTTAAATGCTTACGAAAGTTTGGGCCAATATAAGTCTAGGCCCATTTTCGAACAAAAGCAAGGGTAAAATACAATGGAGATCACTCAATTATGGGTAAGGTTACATTTGAGTCACATAGTTATTAAAAGTTACAGTTGGATCATTCAATTATGGATAAGGTTACATTTGGGTCACCCAATTGTTAAAAGTTACACTTAGGTCACTCAATTATGGGTAATGTTACATTTGTGTCACCATTCATAGTTATATATATATATATATATATCAATTTGTGTATTATATTAGTTAATGATTTTAAATGAAGTACTCTAGTGTTAACGAGGTATACAAGTAATTTGGAAGAAATAATGACTAATTCATATATATTTTTCAATATGAAGGGTAACCCAAATATAACCTTACCCATAATGAGTGATCCAAATGTAACATTTAATAATTAGGTGACCCAAATATAATCTTACCCATAATTGAGTGACCCAAGTATAACTTTTAACAATTAAGTGACCCAAATGTAATCTTACTTATAATTGAGTGACCTCCATTAGTGTCTCATTTTGGTGATTCTATAAAGAAATGGCGAGTTAAATCGGACCACCACCGGGTTTCTCCGTGATTGGCTCACTGCCCCTGCATGTGTATCTTCAGTTCAACCTGCCTTGATTTGCGCTTTAATTCCAACAACATAATTGTAAGAAATTCGACGCATAAATTGAAGTCCCATATATTTTTTATTTATTTTTCTAGGTCAACATGACATTTATTGGTTTCAAATCATTTATTTTATGAAATTTTAAATATACAATTATTTAATTCATTAACAGTACATATTATTACATATAATGATATACATCAATAATTTCGGGGATTGGAACAAGTTATCGCCAAAATACCCTCCAAGCCGCTGTCTGCTAATTCGAGATAGGATAAGGGACCTTTCTATTAAAACTTTAACCCGTATTATTTTTTGTTGTCTTTCCGATTTTCAGAGGCTTTAACCTCATATGATTTCGAATAAGAAACATATAAAATTTGAAAAATATAAATATCTGACAATTACGATCATTACTGTTCCTACCAACAGTCCCGTGTAAAAGTTATTTTGTACGTGAGAAATTGGGTTCAAACAACTCGAACTCGAATCACTTAAATATGGACTGAGGAAGCTTCACTTTTTCTCTTACTCCTAAAATCTTTGTGTTTCCAAGCAAAAGTTAGAACTAAAGAGATAAAGGTCTCTAGTCCTTGTTGCATGCGCCTGTTGGATGATGGGGGTGCCCTTGCCTCGGGTCCTCCTGGCTCCTATTTACTCTCTTGTTACAAAGTCCCCATCACCTAGGGATGGGTATGAATAGGGTAGGATCAAGTTTTTGTTGATCCGAATTTGATTAGAAAATTTAAATTTTTACATAAAACTAATATGTTATATGATCATTTTTTGCATGTTTCGAACTTGATCTAAATTTTAGGATTAAAATATGTCCCAACTTAAAACAAATAAAAATATTTTTTCCTTTTTATTAAAAAATAGGGGGATAATGGGGAAAAAATATACAAAATGAGTATTTATATTAATTATTCATATTATCCACATTTTTATTTAATAAAATTAAGGAGATAATTAAAAAAATATAAAAAGAAGAGCATTATAATAATTAAATACTTTTAAATATATGAGAAACTATTTCGTATCTTAAACCCAAACCCAACATTTAGTAATTTTATACCTGACCCGATTTTGAAATTTAAAAAAAAATTAACCTCACAAAAACCAGATCAAAACTCGTCGAGTCTGGATGTCATGCATATATATCTCTACCATCACCCAACTCTGGAGTAAAAATCTCATGCCCCTAAAAAAAACTTAAAATTTAAATTTTAAGCCATAACCTTAATTTTCATATCCTAAATCCTAAAAAACATCCTACCCCTAATTCCCTACACCCTAAGCCTAAGCCCCAACCTTAAACCCTAAAACTTAAACCCTAAACTCACTATTTTAAAGTGGAGGCACCAATAAAAACATAATTAAGGGGTAAATGATTTCCATCCCAACTCCAAGGATCAAATATATAAAAACATTTATGTGCGTGCTTTGTTTTCATGCCTTAAAAGTAAATACAAATATCATTTCAATTGATTTTCTTTATTAAAATGGAAAAAGAAAAGGCTCACGTCTCCGCTGCTTTTCAGACACTCGTGGTCTTTGATTCCTTGCTTGTCCAACGCCATTCTTGAGGTTTGTTCAAAAAAGTTTCCACAATCATATGCTTCCTGCTTTTCTACTGCTTAATAATTGCATGGTTTAGTATTTTCCATAATAATAATACCACATGGTCGAGGAGCATCCAAAGAGCTAAAAACACACACACCATTCTGCAGGTTTTCAATGCATTTTTGTACCTTTACTTCGAAATAAGTCGATTTTAATCCGAATTTGAAAACTCGATCCTATTTTTAAATTGGCTTAATACACATTTTCTCCCTAAATTTTATCTATTTTTCTAACTTGTGCTCTAAACTACGTTTTGCTCACTTTTATCCCTGAAGTATTTGTCGTTTACCCATTTTGCTCTATTCCGTTACCTTTTGTCGTTAAAAAATTTCAGCCAATAACATCTTGCCATGTCATCAACTCATTCACTAAGTCAATCCGCCTGGTTTTATTTAAAGGGAATATGACATGTTAAGTCTATCAAGTTTGTTTTTTGTTCAATGTAGTCACTGAAAAGTCTATTTTTTACTTAAATCGACTCTCAATTATTTTTAATTTTTTATAATTTAGTCCAATATTTGTTAATATGAATAATATTATTTTATTTAAATGTCAATATTTAATATAAATAAATAAAATCAAATATTTTAATATTAAATTAGTATTTTTTAGATAAATTAAATTCTTTTTTTGAGAAAAATAGACTTTTCAAAGACTAAATTGAACAAAAAACAAATCTGACAGACATGACATGTCATTTACCCTTTAAATAAAACTAGACGAGCTGACTTAATCAATGAGTTGATGACGTGGCAAGATGTTATTGGATGAATTTTTTTAACGGTAAAGGGTAACAAAATGGGGCAAAATGGGTAACGACGAATACGTTAGGGGGCAAAAGTGGGTAAAATGTAGTTTAGGGGAAAAGTTGAGAAAACATGTAAATTTTAAGGGGGAAATGTGTATCAAACCTTTTAAATTAGCTAGATGCAATATATGGCAAATTTATCTCGGAGCACATGTCTCTTATCATGTTCTTCATAATTAAGTTTGTCTGATTATGTATATGTTGATGTTCCCTTCTTCATTGTCAGTGCCCCCATCTTCTTTTGATTTTCCATATCATTTCTGGAGTTTTCCCTTCTTAATTTCGTATTTGAATTTGTCCCCCAAGATTACTGGTTGCTTGTAGCTTAAGTTAATTCTCACTTTTGAATTTATATGAAAATCATCCATGACTGCAAGTTGGTGGTTAGTACAAGTTTCAGGTAACCCAAATAAAGAATTCCATGTGATCTAAAATTGTATACGTACAAGTTACGTATAACTATAGTAAGAAAATGTGGATCTAATTTTTTATACAAGGAGAATTATTGACAATCATGTTTTAGGGTTGGAGATTTTGTTTAAGATTTAGGGTTTAAAAGTTTAGTTTGGAGTGTTCAGAATTTAGGGTTTAATAGTTTAGTTTATAAGATTTAGAATTTAGGGTTTATGATTAGAATTCAAAGTTAGGTTAGGGTTTTAGTTTTTAAAGAGTAAATATACAAGGTTATGTAAATTTTTTTATACATTACCTAAATTATTAACAATCTCTGAACTAATACTGGAGGGAAATTATACTTAAATTTTAGACTCACATTTGTTAAGAAAATTGTAATTTAGATAGCAACTCTTGTACGGGTTTTCGGTCAAATTCTGTCATTACTCCATGTACTAAATGAAAGTTTTCAATTTAGTCCATATATTCTGATTTAATCAATTTTAGTCCTTGTAAATTATGAAATTTGAAATTTCAATACTAAATATTGCAAACAATATGGGGACAATATGACTAAATTACATAGACTTAACGATCAAATTAAAAAACAACTAAATTTACAATTTATGTATATTACAAGAATTAATAACATAATTTAATTTAATATATTTAATTGGTATGATTTAGGGTTTGGATTAAGACTAAAATTTTAAAATTTGAATAATATAATGATTAAAAAATCAAATTAGAGTACAAGACTAAAAAACTATCTAAGTTTCTACACACACATAAAACAAGACCATGACATGTACATAATAATACCATGCATGCAATGGAAATGACATTAGTTATCTCTTAATTTCATTAGTTTCTTTCTATTTAAGTACTTTCAACTATGACAACAATGTTTGGTAAATAGTAGTTTGAGTTTAATTTGTTCATACATATTCTTAACCCTTTAACAATGCACACACATCTTATAGACAAAGCAATTAAACTCAGTGCTCCTAAGATGAACGTCATCCACTTTTCCACTGAGTTCGCTTGTTGGGTTCAATTGAGCCCTCCTCCAAGGGCGGCCTTCTTAGTTATTAACTAACTAATCCACATATAATTTACATAAAGTAGAATAGAACCTAAAACCAAAGGATCCAGAGTCACTAAGGCTTAATTTTCTTAGTTATTAAAGCAAACTTTATGCTAACTAACGAGGTTGGTCCAAGTGATAAGCAATTTGGTATCGCTTAAGTAAATTTTAAACTCGAGGCCTTGTGTATGCAGAAAATCCTTGCTGAAAGACTCCCCACTAAAATTAGATATGTGACGTGGGTTAGCTTGAATTAGCCGGTGCAAATTAATGTGAACTTTATGGTCTAGTGGGAACAACAATCAACAAAGCAAAGTGACCAAGTGGGTATTGTTTTGTGGGGGCAACAACTAAAGGAAAGTGTTCCACATATGAAAGCAGGGTAGGACTTTCGTACCTCTTTGGAGGACTTTGAAGCCCCCCAATAGGTCAACCACCCTTTAAACCTGAAAGTTATATTTATATATTTGGAAATGAAATTTCTACACCAACTTTGAATAAAAAAGAATGTCCCAAGTTCGTGACTTGCGGGGAAATCACAAATCACAATCAGTCTCTTTAAATTCCAACGATTGTTTCCACATGCAAATTCATTTTTACTTTCTACTCTTCTCAGCAAATGCAAAATAAAATAAAATAAGATTCAAAATTCAAAATTTTGATTAAATATTTTAATCACATAACGGATACAAACATGCAAATTAATTAGCTCTGCGAAGAGTTATTTTGCTGCCGGCAAGTATTATGGTCTCTACTGATCTGCTCCTTTGATAAACAAATACCGCGCCATTTAGTTTGACAACAAAAATGTTTTTTATTTTACTTTAAAAGTTAATATCATTACAAGTAGTATCTGTTTTAAATATATTCTCAACCATTTGACAATACATGTTCTATCACCCGGCTGCAGTTGATGGTGGTCAAACCCGTGGCATTTAAGAACAACAATTGTTTTCTTAACCACTGAGGCAAGTTGATTCGTGCAGTACAAATAGTTTTTTAACCATCAGTTGTTTGGATTATTTGGCATGAATTGTTAGTCTCAACGAAGGTTACCAACGTTTTTTCTTACATTCTGATGTAATTATATAATACTATTTGTTTTTTTTTACTCTTAGTTCTTTGAAAGCACATACGATATAAACATATTACTCAAATCCAAATTTTTTAGGACCCTTAGATATATATAGATAAGAAAGACATGTTATTCATAAAAAAGAAAATAAATGACTTTTTTAAACGCTTGAAGATGTTTGTCCTAGTATAATATTAAATAAAGGGATAACTACATTTTTAGTACTCCACATTTATATGTTTTCTTATTTTAGTATCTCACCTATTTTTTTTTGGCAAAATAGTACCTAACGTTACGTTTTGTTTCTATTTTGGTACCCTCACCGTTAAAAAAATTAACAAAAGGCTGAATAAGAGAGAGAAAATCACACATGACATGTTGTTACGTTATTTTCTCTCTCCTAGTCAACATGTCACATCAACAAAATCATGAAAAAAACACATGTGACATGCTGACTAGGAGAGAGAAAATGACGTAGTAGCATGCTACATGTGATTTTCTCTCTCCTAGTCAACTTTTCGTTAATTTTTTAACAACAGGTACCAAAATAGAAACAAAACGTAACGTTAAGTACTATTTTGCCAAAAAAAAATAGGTATAGTACCAAAATAGGAGAACGGGTAAAGATGGGTACTAAAAATATAATTATCCCTTAAATAAATTATCAACTAATCTAATGTTAAACACTTTAAATTGAATGAAGTAAATTAAATTGAAATAGAGTCTTCATAATTAACGATTAGTATAAATAAAAACTTTTCAAATAATTAAAAACAATGTTACGCACCCTAAATCCACGCCGATAGTATAGAGACGAAGAAAAATTCAAATTTAATAAAAATATATTTCATTTATTAATTTATGCCACTTTCGAGCCTCTCGGTACCTTCCGTCCCTGTACCATATATAGAGACTTGAGTTCCTCTCCCAATTCCCAATCTCACTGCTCTCTCCCTTTTCTTGCTGGGTTTATCAGCATTTTTACTTCATTTTCTCTACTTTGTTTAAATGGAAATGGGGTTTTCTCATCAGTTTTAGAACACTTTGCAGTATACAAACTCTGTATACTCAGCTGCAGAAACAGATTTTTTATTTTTCGAAATCCAAACTCGGTTTTTATACACATGGAGAAGTTAACGGGACTCGTTCCAATGGCTCCTCTGTTTCTGCTATTTTGCCTTCCATTTGCATTTGCCGGGCATGACTATAGCCAAGCTCTGAGTAAGAGTATTCTCTTCTTTGAAGCTCAGAGATCCGGTTACCTCCCTCGTAACCAGAGAATCACATGGAGAGCTAACTCCGGTTTGAACGACGGCAAGGCTAGCGGGGTAAGCTAAAAGCTCCGATCCCATTTATTTCTAATTTTTTACCACCGGAAACTAACTTGTTTGGGAATGTTTTTTACAGGTTGATTTGGTCGGAGGGTACTACGATGCCGGTGACAATGTGAAGTTCGGACTTCCGATGGCGTTCACCGTAACAATGATGTCCTGGAGCATTATAGAGTACGGTAAACAAATGGCTGCCAACGGTGAGCTCCGCCGTGCCATGGAAGCCGTCAAGTGGGGAACCGATTACTTCATCAAAGCTCATCCCCAACCCTATGTTCTTTACGGCGAGGTTCGTAGCTTTTTTCAATCGCAGCAAAACTATGAGTTAACGATTTAATGTTGTTGGTTGCTGAGTTTTGGTGTGGGTCTGTTTGTTATTTATAGGTGGGAGATGGTAACAGTGACCACTACTGCTGGCAAAGACCAGAGGATATGACCACCGACCGTCGTGCTTATAAGATCGACCCAAGTAACCCTGGGTCGGATCTCGCCGGTGAAACCGCCGCGGCTATGGCCGCTGCCTCAATCGTCTTCCGCCGCTCCAACCCTGCGTATTCCAGGGAGCTCCTTCGCCATGCCTACCAGGTATCTTTCCTGATCTAACTTTAGCTCACGGTTCCCGAACTCTGCCTTTACAATGAAGATTTAGACCCGAAGTGAATAGGTAGTTATGGCAGTTGGTGCAACATTTCTTTGAGAACGGTGTCGTTTGGATGGATTCTCCAAAGTGATAAAAATTTCGAATCTCTATAAACGAATATAATATTTATATTTAATAAAAATTCGAAATAATTGTATTATAAGCATTATAAATACTTATAATTAAATTTTAATAGAGAATGTTTTGTTTTGCGTTTGAGGTCTAAAAATTCCGTTTGAACGGAAAACATGCCTTAATCATTATGCCAACACGTTTGGATCTAAAAATTCAAACGTACTTTTGGACCCCAAACGTGATTTTGAGAATGATAGTTCTTCTACGCTCGACGAGCTTTGACGAGCACCACTATTGACGAGCACCGATAAGTACCAATAAATTAATTTATAAAATTTTGAAATCTAAAGTATTTAATGCGTAATTATATTTTTTTTAAAAAGTAAAAAATACAATTTAATTTAAATGCCTAGGATTCTTTGATTTGGGGATAGATTATTTTATTAATAATGTTTAAAATAAAATTAAAATTAAGAAAATGTATTTTAATTAAATTACACTTTTAGTTTTTTTTTAAAAAAATTATAATTACGCATTAAGTACTTTGAATTTAAAATTTTTATAAATTAATTTATCGGTGTTTATTTGTGCTCGCCAATAGTGGTGCTCGTCGATGCTCGTCAAGCGCTGTAAAATTTTCCTTTTGAGAAAAGTAAGGTAGAAATAACCTTTGCGTTTTATCGTAATTTTTACACTGTATCAATTATACACAAAATCAATTCATAAAATTACGATGATCTAAAATCAATTATACACCCGAATACACTTACTCATAATTCACACCTACTTTCATATTTGAAATTAAAAGATTTTATAATGCGGGTAAACTTTTTCGGCGCATAATTTGGATCATGGGAGCGCTTTGCCCCGTCCATCACGGGTAGTTAATTGTCGTTATTGACCGTACAGATCCATCGTACTAGCCAGATCTTAACCGTCCATTATACAGCAGCTATTCATTTTTTTACCTCACGTGCCAACACTGTCGGTGCTCTTAAATAAAACCCCATATTCCTAAACTACCCTTATATTCTGTTTTCAGTTATTCGACTTCGCTGATAAATACAGAGGCAAATATGACGGCAGCATCACCGTGGCTCAAAAATACTACCGATCCGTCAGTGGCTACAACGTAAGCTTCTCTAAATTCTATTAAACAACGTAATATGTTGAATTTAAACCCAGAAATTGCTTGAATTGCTTTATATTAATCAGTTTTGAATTTGGAAATTTGTGCAGGACGAGCTGTTGTGGGCAGCTTCATGGCTGTACCAAGCTAGCAACAATGAGTTCTACTTGAACTATCTTGGAAAAAATGGTGACTCAATGGGTGGAACCGGCTGGGCCATCAGCGAGTTCGGTTGGGACGTCAAGTATGCCGGGGTTCAGACCCTTGTTGCCAAGGTATTGTTTCGAATTCACCCCATTGTTGTACAATTATTGGTTATGTAGTTATGTAGTTATGTCTCACCAACAAGTAATCGCTGTTTATGTTTCACCTGCAGTTCTTAATGCAAGGTAAAGCTGGTCAGTATGTACCGGTTTTCGAAAGGTACCATCAGAAGGCAGAGTTCTTCATGTGTTCGTTGATCGGAAAGGGTAGCCGGAACATTCAAAAGACTCCGGGTGGTTTGATTTTCCGACAGAGATGGAACAACATGCAGTTCGTGACCAGTGCTTCATTCTTGGCTACTGTCTACTCTGACTATCTCACTTCCTCTAGAGGAAGCTTGAAGTGTGCTGCTGGCAATGTTGCACCGTCCCAGCTTCTTTCTTTCGCAAAATCTCAGGTGATTTATCGATCTCTTGGTCGATTTGATCGAGTTAAGCCTTTGAACAAGTTTCATTTTTGTTGATGTTTTGCAATGTTGAATTCTCAGGTGGATTACCTTCTTGGAGACAATCCAAGAGCTACAAGCTATATGGTTGGTTATGGAAACAATTACCCTCGCCAAGTTCATCACCGAGGTTCTTCGATTGTTTCGATCAAGGTCAACCCTAAATTTGTTGCCTGTCGACAAGGTTATGCCAATTGGTATACGAGGAAAGCAAGTGATCCTAACGTCCTCACCGGTGCTGTAGTTGGAGGGCCTGATGCCTATGATAACTTTGCCGACGAAAGAGACAATTATGAACAAACAGAGCCTGCTACCTATAACAATGCTCCTCTCCTTGGCATTCTGGCTAGACTAGCCGGCGGTGATGGCAGATATAGCCAACGTCTTCCTGGTAAACTAACCCTATATCCCAATAAATTTTTATGGTTTCAACCTTTTCGAGTTCTTGCATATTCGATCAATCATCATGATCATGACCTTGGCTTTCCCTGCAGTGGCTGTCCCAGCACCTAATCCAATCATTGCCAAACCGAAACCAGCACCGAAGCCCAAACTGACTCCAACTCACGGTGTGTCTTGTTTCTGTTTGAAGTTATCTACATTGGTTACAGAATGTGTTTGATCACATGTCTCATTTCCAACTTTGGGAATTTTGTTTTGCAGCCTCATCTTCTAGTCCAATTACCATAAACCAGAAGATGACAAGTTCCTGGAATGACAGAGGAAACACATACTACAGATATTCCACAGTGGTGACCAACAAGTCTTACAAGACACTAAAGGATCTCAAGCTTTCAATATCAAAGCTTTATGGCCCTATATGGGGTCTCACTAAGACAGGCAATTCTTATGGTTTCCCTAAATGGCTCAGCTCTTTACCTGCCGGAAAAAGTCTCGAGTTTGTATACATCCATTCTGCTTCTCCTGCTGATGTCTCGGTTTCGAGCTACAGTTTAGCTTAAGAACGGAAGACGTTGCAAGAACAGAAAGAGTGAAGTTCCACATGGTTTCTGGGGTTGTGGTGCTAGAATTCTGCAGCTATACAGAATGCAGTCAAGGAAATGGTTTCCTTTTTTCTTTCTTTTTTTCTTCCATTGTTGAGGGGGAGTTTCAACTTTACTTGTTGATTTGGTATTTAAGTAGGGTTGTAGCTGATATTAGGAGAAATAACATTGAAGATTGGAGGAAATATTGAAAATTGAGAAGTAAACAAATGACTTCTCAATGAGATTGCAAGGAATCTGTTTTTATTTCTATTTACAGAGCAGTATGACACGGACTTATCCCACAAAACTCAAAAGTTGTATACTCTATTGTAAGCTAAGTTTTTTTTTTAAGTTTTCAATTGTTTTGCTATAGCGTTACGCGAGTAAAGCTTATTAGCATTGTGCAAGAAGTTTTAGTGCAACACGGATTAAATTTGAGAGGAATAAGTCCGTGACAAATAGCTTATGTCATTTTTCTTCTTTTGGTGTTGTAACGCTGCAAGTTTGCAGCATTTATATGTTTTCCATATAAATACGTTTGCAGGACAATGTTGGTGTGCGGATGCACTACTACAAATAAGTAGATAAGATATTCGAATTCGAAAAGCCAAATTATTCGTAATAGTAAAACAAATTCGTATATTTGAATCCGTAATGAATACAATTCGAATAATAAATATTCGAAGTTATATCTATATTCACTTTTATTTTTCTTCACTACGTAAAGCAAAAACGCTACGAATACATCGGTTATCCCCTGCAGACAAAAATCCCCAGATTCATGGGAAAAGAAAATTCTCAAACTCCTAAATTGCATAAAATAACTGTCATTCTTGGTCCTTAACTATAACACCAATAAACCTCATTTCATTTGTGGAAATTAGTGGCAGGACAACTTCTGGAAGGAAAGCTTTTCTCACCTCTTCTTGTTTTTCTTCCTTCCTTTGACTTGTTTCTCTAAATTCTTAAGCCTCTGATTGATGGTCGAAGAGGACGAAGAAGAAGAAGTAGACGTTCGTTGGTTTGATGCTTTTGTTGGTTCAACGGGCAATGCGGTAGACTGTTGTGAAGCTGTTTTGGCTTGTTTGAGAGTTTGTTTCAGAGCAGTATACAGATCGATAGAAGGCCGTGGTGTAGTAACGGCTGCTTGCTCCGGTATTTCAGGAACACCTAAGGCCTTCTTCACTCCAGGAGCCTTGAGCACTGCAAAAATAAAATTTTCAAGGGAAATGACACATAGACCAGCTCAGAAATATTGGAAAAGCCAAACACATCTTATTATATTCCCAATCAAATATACGGACTCACCTAGACCATATGTGAGGGAAAACAAATTCGATGTGATCCAATAACAAAATATGGCCTGTCGAATAAATGAGAAGAAAATTACAACCAGTAGGTAAAATATTTGGCATTATTTTCCAAAGCCAGCTTGTTACAGTAGGCAAAGCAAATGTACTACATAAGCTTGTTAGCGTAAACCGTTAGATAAAGGCACAATGACCCATTCGAGTAGGAAAATCTTAATGTTATTGACAGCTGATGGCATATATGAGACATGCAGAAGCTGGCAAAGGAAATGGTGATACCTTTGGGAAACTCATGGTAAACGGAACGGTAAGAACAGCAAGGACCCTGGAAACATTTTTCATAGTTTTAGCAGCAGGATTCCCTTCCATGCCTTCTAGCATGTTGCTCTGAGGACATAGAGCAGTTGATTAAAACTGATTTAACAATAGAAAGGCATGCAAAATGTTACTCGATGCTTTAAGTCATCAACAAAATAGGAAGCTCACCTCCACTGTTACCAAAAAAGTTAGTGCAGTCAAAGCCGGAAAGATGTACAAACTATCTGGAGTGCTGAGATCTGTAAACCAATATGCTCCACCGTATTTAAATGATGGCATTTTCTCAGCCATCGTTGTAATCTGAAGTAAAATACAGGTAATCAGATATAATTCTAAATGTATGATATTCAATCTAAAACCAAGCCAGAGTGAGTCACTACAAAAACATTTTACTTACGGCCAAGAAAAAGCTGACAAAGACGGGGCCCTGAATAAAAAGCCCTTTCAGTGGCGTAAATGGAGTCACACCATATCTGCAATTATTTAACACAAACAATGAATTTTCAGGTAAAACCAGTTAAAAAGTCATTTAAGTGGATGACTATATCAAATACATTTCTGATCAGCCAAAAACTAGGGAATACCACCAAATGAACTCTCATCTAAAAACAACTCATTCTAATATATGTGTGCTTCTAACTTCATATGTACAGAATAAATCCATTTAGTATCCTCCGAGACAGATTTCATGGTAAATGCTAAACATTAAGAACCTATCATGACTGTAGACTAAGACGGACACCTGGAGTTGTTTGCTATGGAGAAGGATAAGAACATTGTAGATAAACTAAAAGCACATTTCATCAATGTGAAGCTACCAATATCGAAATGGAATCACAAACCAGGGCCCTTCAGAAAGTTAAGAGATAATAGCATGAAAAGCCAATTAACAGATTCAATCACGGAACCAAAGGGTATACAATCTATTATAATAAGTACTCTCGACAGGCAGATGGCCTCGTCCTAATAGAAAAGTGGCTTACTCCTTGAAAAGCTTTTTCATTTCATTTTGACCATCAGTCATTGAAAGGGAATCACTACCCTGCAGAAAAATAAGAAGAAATTTGTTGCAAACTTCATACTATCATAAAAAAAAATATAAGTTGTCCATCGAATCTGAACTTTGCTCCAGAATCATGCAAACAGAAAGAAAAAATCGCATGCCATTCATAGAGTATAGATGGTTCAAAATGATAACACAACTATAGTTGAAGCTGGCACCAGACCTGGCTTGCCATCCGCTCCTTGATTTCCTCCAAACGTGGCCGCATTAACTGCAAGATAAACACAAACTACTAAATACAGAGATCAATACTTAAATGAAATAGAAAGATCACTTTAGTTAATCAAGCAATTAGCAGTCTCTAAGCAGCAAAATTTAAGTCACTCACGAGAAGAAAGATTATCTAGAGGAAGAGACGTACATGCTTCCTTTTGTCCATGCAAATATAATAGTTGTTTTGTTTTTTTTATTTTTGCATTCAGGCTACGCAAACTTGAATATTCTTTTTTTGGGTACTAAAATGTACAAGTCAAGCAGAGGTAGACTAAATTTTCTAGAACTAGAACGCTATGTTGATGTCACTCAATTCTTTCGTTTTGTTATGACTATTAAAAATGCCAGCAGTATTATTAATAGACTAGAACATGATTCACACCATCAAATTATCCAGTGTGTTCATATTATAAATCTTTAATTCCTAAAAATTGCATACTAATCATAAAATTATGCCTTGTGTATAAAATTTGGTGAAATGAATATAAAATGGAAGTGTATATAGAGCATACAGAAGTAAAATGAACACAAGGATGTAAAAAAATAAAATTGCACACCGTCATTTTTGTGGTAGCTTTAAGTTGATTTATCAAAAGTGGAAGAGTTGAACCACGAATCAAAACCGTTGTCACTGCTATGGAAGCCCACCTGAAATCAATAATAAACTAATATTATTAAAAAAAAAACTAACAGGTTATCTCAATTGCAATTAATCAAAACTTCGAGATTAGCATAAACCAATAAGTCAGAAGATAGATACTTCATAAGACACATGCGCAGATTCACATCAGGATTCATTTTCATCATTAATTCAACCCCATAAAAGATAAAAAAGTTAATTGATTTGAATAGAAACTTAAAACATGCAAGTTTAACCGGTGTTCCACAGGCAGGAATCCTTATATTTATAGTCCTGGTAGTTTATGTCATCACTTTTTCATCATCTGAAACTTGGCTGAGGTAGATAGTCTAAAGAATCGGTTTTGAAGCAATTAATGAGTGATTCGCTAGTTCAACAAAATGAATGAGATCATTAGCATTGCACACGCTGTTCAAGTAAACGCAACAACTTACCAGTTGAAGCCTGTAAAAGAATGAACAGCGTCAATAACATACTGCAACGTAGCAACGGGTAACCAACAATCAGCAGCAGCAATGGCAACCTCATTCACAGCAGGAACCTGAGTCACAGCTTCAATGGCAGTGTCCTTAAAAGCTTCGGCAACATCAGTCATAAGCTCGACCTCTTTTGCCCCATCGCTAGCAATACTCGACATGTACCGGCCAAAAGAGATACCAGTGCTAGGAAGAAAGGCTAGATGGGAACATCTTCTATCTTGGAACAACACACCAATCCCCGGGGATGAATTACTAAACCCAGTTCCAAATGATCTTTGCTGACCCAAAACACCAGGTTTTGGTTGCGATCGGGACTCGTTTAAAGGACGAGTCTTACGGTCATCGTCGTGGAAAATGTAGGCAAACGATGGTTGATATCGTCTAGCTATTAGGGTTGCTCTACCGGAAAGGCTACGGCGAAACGCCATTGATACGATGATGAAAAAAATCCTCTAATCAAATTAAAAAAAATGAAAAATCAAAGTAAAAGTTTAAAACCAAAGCCATATCATATGAAGATAAATACATTAAAAAGTATAAATTATTCACCAAATATTCCAATCAAACAAAACCACTAACTGATGCCAAAATCTGGGAATTTTGAGATTAAAACAGAATAAAAAGAAATTAAACAATACTGGAAAGAAGAAGCGAAAACTCACGGTTCCAGTCTCCTATGCTGGAAACAGAGGTGATTTGATTCGGTTGCGCTTCGAACAGAACAGGGTTTTAGCTCCCCGGTTCTTTGCTTCGTCGAGCACAACAGTTTTCCTGTTTGCCCACAATGTGAGAGTCCCTTTTCGGGGGTAATACCGTCCTCTCACTGTAGATGGAATGGGCCGCTTTCGACAAATTTAGGCCCAACCATTGGATCTCATTTATTTGCACCTTTGTTTAGGGAAGTCGGATTTTTTAGTTCGGTTTTATATGAAATTCGTCCCTCTTCACTTTGATATATTTATTAAAATGTTATTTTTAATTTTATAATTTTTTTGTTGTCCTTCTGATTTTTAGGGCTTCGTCTTGATTAATTCAGACCGACTCACGTCGCACATCTTGCTTTAATGGGATCAATTTTGGGTTTTTGTTAAAATTTATAGGCTCGAGTATAATTTTTTTAGGTTGAGTTTAGAGCAGTTTAAATTAGGGTAAAGTATCAAAATAATTACTGAATTTTCTTAAAAAAACAAAACGATAATCAAACTTTTAAATATTACAAAATGACAATTAAAGTTTATGTTTTATAATAAAAAGGTAAATTCACAGTTAAAAGCCGTTAATGGAATAACGTTGCAATTATGAAAAATTAGACAAAATGCAAATGACTTCCGGATGAAAATTAGCAATAACTCGCACTAATAATACTATATACGCTTCAATAAGTCACACTAAGCCCCATCCTAACCCGTGATAAGATTTAAATGTACATAAAATTTTGTTTTATTGGTCAAGTTAACTCTCCTTTATTAAGTCTCTAATTAGGGGCGGAATTGAAAATTTATAAAGGAGAAAATCAGGTTCGTTGTACTACTTGCGGAATTTGAATTCCTTAAACACTTGACACTGTATTTTTTGTAGCAGCTGCTTTTTGGATAATAATAATCAAAAAAATTTATTCAAAAAAATTTATAATTATTATTTTTGAATAAAAGCATCTAATTTTATTAAAAAGAGAAGATATTCAAGATTACAACAAGGCTTACAACTATAATCGTAAATTAAATATATGATTTAACATTTTTTATAATATTGACACTAGTCACTTTAAATCATAAAAAATCATACATAGAAAAAAAACTCAACTAAATTTTTTGAATTTACCTAAAATCAGATGTAAAATATGTCAAAAATTGATACATATTCGTCTAGTTTATGGAGGTACATACAGGGGCGGTACTCAATGGAGAACCGCGCGGACAAGACCTTCAAAATTTTAAATATTAAAAAATTAAATTGGAATAATAGTGAAATTATATTTTAATCCCTAAAAACATATAATTTATATTGTTGTTCTCTAAATTTAAAATTTTTTTAATAGCCTCCCAAAAAATAACATTGACTTCCGCCACTAGATACATATATTTGTTTCTAAATCAATCATCGATCTATGACGATAATGAAGAAGATGATGCAACACCGGCAGCATGCTTCTCCGGGGAACTACGACACAATGGGCATGCAACATTCAACGTCAACCACTCGTCGATACAAACAACATGGAAATAATGGTTGCAGCCCGGAATAGTCCTCAACGTCTCTTTAGCCCGGTACTCACAAAGACAAATCGAGCAAGTGTTATCGCTCGGCCTCGCTAACCGCCGGCTTTCGCCGAGCAATGTCATCGGATATGACTCGATGGTTTGCCCATCAAGGCCTTTGACTGCTGAAGATGCTTCGGGGTTGGGACTACGATCGTTGCGGCAATCCTCTACCTTGGTGTAAAAAAACACGCCAAGTATGAGGGAGACGGTTATTCCCACGCCAAACATTATGCCGAATTTAGCATCTATGGTAAGGCCTGTATTTAATAAAAAGGAAGACAATTGGTCAATGAGAATGCACTAATATGGTGCAACATAATATTCTTTTTTTTTTCATCACTTGTTTCGACCAATTAGCTGATTAGTTCAGATTAATTTTTTGTAGAAAATTATTATGGAGACAACTCTTCTAATTCACTTTTTCTTATTTACAAAATAAAAATTCGTAATTTTAATTTTATTTGAAAAATCTAGTGTCTTATCCTATTAGACCAACTAGTTGTCGGTGGGCAACGAAATATTAATACATCATTGTACCTGAGCGAAAAGAAAAACATGTTATTCACGCAACTGATGTTACTCCATGCATGGAATTAATGCCATCTATAGACACTAGTGTGCAATCAATTTGCAATTTTCTTTGACTTTTCTACTATTCTCATCCATTACTCGACTTTAAAAATTGGAGTTATTTTCTTGGCATTCTTTTATGGAAAATATTTCATGAAACGGTGGTTTTCAATAAACAGATTTAATTTATGATTTAGGCTTTAAGTTTAGAGTTCATAGATTATGTAATAGGATTTTAAGGTTATGAATTTAATTTTAAACTTTTAGAGTTAAATTAGATATGACTGCGAGAAAAAAATTTACGTGCATCAAATATTTATCATTATGTTGATTTTATTGAATAAGCATAAATAGAATAGAGTGAAGAGTTGAGTAAAACTATAGTAAATTAGGATAGAAATCGTCTACCCTTAATTATGCTCTATTTATGCCTCCATTTTAAAATAGCAGGTTTAAGGTTTGGGGTTTAAGGTTGGGGCTTATGGTGTAGGGAATTAGGGCTATGGTGTATTTTTAGGGTTTAGGGTTTAGGATATGAAAATTAAGGTTAGGGCTTAGAATTTAATTTTTAGATGTTTTTTAGTAAGAGACATATAAGGAGGTATGGTTAGGGGCAGAAGATTTTTACTCAGTAGATTAAGTGTATTAACTGATATTTTCTCTAAAATTATTAAGATAAATATTCTATACACAGACGCTGTAGGGGTATACTGTTTAGGGGTTTAGGTGTAAAGGGCTGGAATTTAGGGATAGTTATTTTAATTTAAGGTTTAGTGTTATAATTTAGGTTTAAAGGTTTACTGCAAAACAGAACATACCATTGCTAAAACCACCGGAGCAACCGACATCCATGCCCGCATCACTCTTGAACAACATGCAAGTCCCGGCCCTGCTTTCGCACAACGTGCAATCAGGTTCTTTCCATGTCAACATGATACCATCACCGGGATCCGACCTACCGGTCCAGGAAAGTGGAGCCAAAACCTTTGCCATCTCCGAACACGACGCCGCCGTCAATGACGTAGACGAATCAAGCCGTTCCGTCGGCATAGCCACGACCGAAAAATCCGTGCCGCTGAGACAAGAAATGAACCTCGCTTCAGGCGGTATTAGTGCTGTTGATGACGCGGAGGAGGAGCAATTGAAAACTGTGTAGCTTCGAGGATGTAACAGTTCGAAAGGAGTGCCGGAGAGATTAAGTCCCCGAAGAAGACGTCTTGGCATGCAATGATCCGGATCGTTGATCCGTATGTTTTGGAAGATGTAGTCGATGCTTACGACGGCGAATTCACCGGAAAACGGTAACGTAAGGGTAGTTTGTGTCTCGTTTTTGCACGAGAGATCGAAGCGGGGATAGCCGCATCGACTAGGTTGGCTGTTGAGGCGGAAAGGGAAGTGAATCGGTTGAATCCCGCATAAATCACGGCAAATTTCGATGCTTGTCGATATTTGAAGAGTGAGTACAAGGAAAACGGAGAAGAAGACAATTTCAATGAGAGTCATTGCTGACTAGAATGTAACAAATACAATCGATGAGGGATTTTATAATTGCTCAGAGTATCAAAAAGAAAACGAGAAAGGAATATATATGGATGAAAATACTGTTACCCTTTTCGGTATCTTTATTTATGACCCCATGCTCAAAATTAAGTTTAGGCTTTTAGGTTAGAGTTTATGGTTAGGGTTTAGAAAATTTAGAGTAGGTTGTATTTTTCAAGAGATAAGATTTAGGGTTAAGGCTTAAAGTTTAATTTTGTAATGTTTTTTAGTGTTGGGTATAAATAAAGTAACCGAAAAGAGGCAGAGAATTTTTATCCATATATATACAAACAAGACAGTTTACATTTAAAAATAAAAATCAGATTTCAAAACCCTTATTTATTAGGAAAATACTTTGATGCACAAGCTAAAGTTTACACAAGCCCTTTAATTTTAGGGTTTAGGGTTTAGGATTTTAGTTTAGGGGTTTAGTATGTAGGGTATATAGTTTAAGGTTTATGGTTAGAATTTAGAGTTTAAGGTTTAGGGCTTAGGGTTTAGGTTTTAGGTTGCTAGGGTTTGTGATTTAGATTTTAAATTTTATAAAAGGATTGTGTAAAAAAAATTTACATCAAAATAAAACCCTTTTTATTATAAAACTTGGAGTCGAATTTAGGTAAAATCCTTCCGCCTCCTTACAATATCTTTATCTCTATCAATATAAGATGGAAATTGTCTACCTCTTAATTATGCCTTTATTGGTATTTCCACTTTAAAATAGCGGGTTTAGGGTTTAGAGTTCAAGATTAGGGCTTAGGGTTAAGGTATATGAAATTAGGATTAGGGTGTATTTTTTAGGGTTTAGAGTTTAGAATTTAGGATATGAAAATTAGGATTATGGCTTAGAATTTCATTTTTAGGTATTTTTTAGTAGAGACGTATAAATATAATGAGGCATAATTAAAAGGCAGGAAATTTTTACTCATTAATATGTATATATAATCTATATATAGTAGAAGATAATTAAATGGCATTTAAAGAAAATAATCAAGAAGAAAATCTTGAGTCATATTCTAATTACACTGATAATAAGAGAGAAAGAAGATCATTTAATGAACAAATATAGTATATTTTCTTGTGTTTTCATTTATGCTCAACACTAAGAAATTAAATCTTATATTTATAAACGGAGTTATGATTGAATATTGGAAAGGGTCAAAATATTTAATATTAAAAATATAAAGGTTTATTAGGTATTTAAACTGAAAATTGTGTGACAATGCTAATTTATGTAATATTCAAATTTATAGAATCTAAATTGTCATTAGACCAAAAATTAAAACGGTTAAATTAAAATTTTAGAAGATTTAATTAAAAATATTTAAAACTTTTAATGTCTTATGTGAATTTTTAAATTTTGACGGGACCAAGTTAAAATTTAAAAAAAAAGAGTTTTATTAAATTTTCAAATTGTGGGGGTAAAAGCCGGCCTCCATTATGCTTCGTCCATGCTTACACTCTAATTCTAATTTTTTAATATTAAATTCTAAATCTTACCCCATAAATTTTAAAACCAGAATTTTATACCAACGTGGAAGTGAAACTATAATTATCATAATATATTTTATTTTTATTTCATATTTTTTCTTTTTGGATATTAATGTTAAACCAACTTATTTAAATTAAAAAGGTAAATAGATGAAAAACAATAACCATTATTAATGATAGATAATTAATCGTTTTACTTTGTATGTTTATATATTTCAAATGCTATTTCCATGTTACAATTATATGCTTTTATTTATTTTAGTTTTACTTTACATTATTTTTTATAATTACAACTATAATTTTATAAAAAAAACTTTATGATGATAATGTTTATTATTTATTATTATAATAACTGGTTACATATTTTGTAACGATTACATGTTTGTCTTTTTAACGTTTTTACATGTATATATCTAAAGTATGATTGTATTTATATATTTCGTTAAAAGTTCTTAAAATATTATAATTTTTTAGTACATATTTTTTGTTTAACTTTTTAAAATCGATGTATTATTTAAAAATAATAAAAATTATAAAAAAGAATTACTAATAAATTTAGGATAAATATTATATACACAGTCGCTGGAAACTGAAAGTTTCTACAAGCACCTTAGTTTTAGGGTATATGGAGTTGGTTTAGGGTTTAGGAGTTTAGGTGTAGGGGGGTTATAATATAGGGATACATGTTTCAATTTAAGGTTTAGGGTTGTAATTTAGGGTTTATAGGTTAAAACCTAAATCCTCACCATATTACCCTAAAAACTAAACATTATCCTATGAACCCTAAGTTATAACCATAAACCTTAAATTGAAACAAGTATCCCTAAATTCTAAACCCTTACACCTAAACTCCTAAACCCTATATCCTAAACTAATTCTCTATACACTAAAACTAAGGCGTTTGTATAAACTTTCAGTTTCCACCGCCAGTGTATAGGATATTAATCCATAAATTTATAAATAAGTGGAGGCCTTGACAATTCAAAAACGGGGAGCTTGGAGGCATGAAGCATACGGATGCTAGCTAGTTGCTACCATTAATGATGACCATACTATAATTAATACATATGACTCATGAATGACAAAATTGCATTCATTTTAAGCCACTTCATGAGTATTGCATTTAACATGAAAATAATGCATGCACTGGGCATCTTCCTTAAAGTAGTATAGAGTAGGGCAGAATTAGTGGCAGAACTCGACATTATTTATTCAGGGGTCATTATAAAAATTAAACTTAAGAGCCAACATTAAATTTTATATTTTTGAGGATTAAAAAGTAACTTTATTATTTTTTACAATTTTTAATATTTTTGTGGGGTCGTGACCCCCTCTAGTCGCTTCATAGTTATATAGAATTAAAGAAAGGTGAAAAGATTCGCGTCTTTAATTTTTTTTCGTTTAATAGTAATTTGAGTTTTTATAAATTTAAATATTAGATAAATTAAATTTCGTTTCTTTCAATTTTTAAATTTAAATAATTAATAAGATATTATATTTTTTTCTGAAAGCTAAGATGATTACAAGTAATATTTGTTATAAATATACTCACAACCATTTGACAATGCATGCTCAATCACCCTACTGTAACTGTTGGTGTTCAAACCCGTGACCTCTAGAAACAACAACCGTTTTCTTAACCACTGAAACAAGTTGGTTTGTGCATAAAATATTATATTTTTAAAGTTTAATAATATTACTTTTTGAATGTACGATCCTGATTCTGTCCATGATATTAAGATCGATATACTAACGGTCAGATCTAACAAACAGTTTCGCCAGGGCATGAGGCAGAGATTTCATAGTTTGTGGCGGCGCTTCAACTTGCACGCTTGATCATTATTTTGATTCAGATTCAACGTATTACAAATATTGGGTAAACTATAAGTTTAGTCACTATATTTTAATTGAATATTCATTTCAGTCACTGAAATGTAAAAAATGTGATTATATCACTGGACTTTTCGAATCCGTTGTTTTAATAATATAAAATTTTTGCTAACAACTTTGATTAATTTTTTATTAGAAATATAAATATAAAGTTTTTATTAACTTAATTTTTTGCAAATTGTGTGAGTAATTTTGATGGTGATACATATTAGGTAAACTATATTATTAACTGCTAAATTTTAGATGTAACATTTTTTGTTGGCTTCGAAGTTTTTTTTTCATTTTATATGACATGACATTTTTTCTTTGGGTAATTATTCTATACACTGGCGGTGAAAACTGAAAGTTTTCACAAGGGCCTTAGTTTTAAGATTTAAGGACTTAGTTTAGGGGTGTATGGTTTATGGGTTTAGGTATAGGTGTTTAGAATTTAAGGATAATTGTTAAAATTTAAGGATAATTGTTATGATTTAAAGTTTAGTATTAGAATTTAAGGTTTATAAGCTAAAACCTAAGGCCTCATATTACCCTAAAAACTAAACTCTCACCTTTAAACACTAAATTCTAACCCTAAACCCTAAATACTAATCAATATCCTTAAAATTTGAACATCTATATCCTAAACTAAGTCCTTAAACCCTAAAACTAAGGTGTGTGTACAAACTTTTCCGTCAGTGTATTAAATATAAATCAATTTTCTTTTTCCTGTATTTTTATCTTCTCCAAACTTTTTTCATTCATTTTTTTTATCTCTATTAGGAATGGTTGTTTTCTGACATCTCTTGCATCCACCATAAAAACTAGATAATATGTCTAATTATCCCTTATCTATCACTTTATCGGTTCAAATTTTCTTCAAAACCTCTTTAAAAACAAATCAATTTAAACACACAAAATTTATTATTTTTTGTTTAGGAGTTTTGTCATATTTTTAAGGTATTCCTTTCTCAAGAGATTTGTACGTATATCATATATATATATATATATATCACAATATATCACAAGACTTGTGATGTGATAAGAGAACAAAATTTTGCTAGAATACGCTTGTAAAATGGCAAAGAATAGAATGAATGAGAAACAGAAAGAACTTTGAACCCCTAACAAAAAAAGGTAGGATAAAATAAATAGATAGCAAATGAGCTTTTTGAGGTTGGGGATAGAGGGACTTGAACCCTCACGATTTTTAAAGTCGACGAATTTTCCTCTTACTATAAATTTCATTCTTGTCGGTATTGATATTGACATGTAGAACGGGACTCTGGCTAGATCCAATCTCCTGGTCCCTACGAAAAGGAAAAAGAATTTCACGTTCTTTCTTTCAGGAAGGGAGGATTAGGAAAATTCTATTGATTGCAGCTTTCTCTGGACCTTCGAAAAAAGCATGAAAAAAGGCTTGTAACACCCGTGTTTTGGGGTTAGAAGTTAGTCGGGTAAGTTGGTTCGAGTCGGTAAAATTAATTTCGATCAAATTGATCTTGACTTGAGTCAATTGAGTTTTAAAATTAAAGGGAGTGACCATTTGGTAATTTAGCCAAAATAATGTAAAAGTAGACAACATTTTTAAATGTTAAAAAGAACAAAAAAAAGGGAAAAAATTGTCTTCCTCCCCTTTTTCCCCTCTTTAACGTTGGAAACCATAAACCCCTCCCCAAACCCAAAAATTTCTATTCCATTAAATTCTATCTTCATCTCAAGGCCATTTTCAAAGGTAATAACATTTTCTCACTCTACTCTTCATTCTCTATCCATACATGGTTGTAGATTTTGAAACTACCAACTTTTGAAAAATTAGGGTTTGATGAAAGTTTGAGTTTTTACTTAATTTTTCAATTGGTTTTGATTTATTAAGTTGGGTTTTGGTTTAATCTCATGAAAATACACATAATATGTTAAAATGGAGGATTTTGGGTGAAAACCCGAAATGGGTTTTTGTGGCTATTTTTGAAGTGTCTAAAACTTAGATTTTGGTGAGTTTTAGAGTTAAATTGATGGGCTGATGTTATAGTAACATTGGGTAGATGTCTTTGGATGTTATTTGATGATTTTTGAGTAGTTAAGGTGTTGGTTTGAATGGATTCCCGTAGCTACTGTTGTAAGTGATTTTTGGGAGTGGAAAATAAGAGTTTTTAAGGTGTCTATGTGGGGGGAATGAAGCGTTGATGGTTATACTATATGCGGGCAGTTTTTTAAACATGTTTAAGAGTGCTTTGGATGACTACATTGCTGGTTTTTGATGGGTTTTTGTGTAAATACGAAAATGGGAAATTGGAGTATGAACTTGGCTTTGAATTGTGAGAATTATGGTGGATTTGTGTGGGGGTGTTAAACTTTGGGTTTGTGGTTGATTTTGGGGCTAATGTATCATTTTTAAATGGTTAGAAGCAAGAGAAGACAATGGAGAAGCTTCGGGCTCGAATCCGGAATTTGGATGCTTGGTGGGCTAGTCGGCTTGTGCTAATGGAGTGGTCGGTGAGTGATTATTGTTTTTAAATGGTTTTAAACATTGGTTCAAGCATGTGGACCTAGGTTGGGCTTGGTAAACCCACCTAGAGTTGAGGTTAGAGTGGTAGCCTAATCTCGAGCTTAAGTTTAGGAAACTTTGGTTGAACTCCTAATTGCTTGTTATGCCTCTTATTTATATGTGTTTACGGTAGTTATGTATATTGTGTTATACATGTTGTTGAGGCATGGTTTGATACATGCATACGCATTGCTATGCATGTAGTTTGGATTGTGAATTGTGCATGACGATGATCATGGTGAGTACATGCTAGGCATGGAAATGGGTTGTGAAATACATGTATGTGAGGCATGATATTTGATGCATTGTTATATGCGTGTAGCTATGAAAAATGAATTGCGTTTAATATTGGCACTAGTATGCTTGGGTACAATGATCGATCATTAGGATGAGTGTGCACACAAATTGAGTCAAAACGTACGTGACCTTGGTGGCGTTAAGGCACCAAGGAGGAGTACGATGATGTAATATTCCACCGGAAATTTATATATATATATATATTCTACGTGACGATGAGTGGAATCCCATCCGTAGGGCATGTGGTGATGAGTGGAATCTCGCCCATGCAAGGACCGGTGATGAGTGTCATCTCACTTATGTAATGTTGTTGTTGGAAATGCGTTCCAACATGTTATCCGCGTATTCGAGTCATAGCTAGGTGCCAATATGAGATTATATGTATATGCCAATATGAGATTATATGTGCCTTTATGAATTGAGATGTGTTGCCAATATGATATGAAATGTGATTGTAACCCCCTAGACCCGCCTATGCGTTACAACAGATCCTAGGAAGTCACATTAGGGTCACAAGAGCGACCCACAGTAAAATACACATGAAAACATTTTTTTCTTTCTCAAAACACTTATTAAACTGAAAAAAATCAACTTCTATTTAAAATACTATTTCAGAAAATCATTTAAATAAATAACAAGAAATTTCAGAAAGTACTTTACAGACTCGATCACTAAACCATACGTGTCATACATGACATACATGCCCACTAACTATACAGTACCGTACTCCAGAGGTAACGCCGAGGGAACTCCGATGGTAAAAACAACGTGAGCTTGGAAAAGCTCAGTAATACAGAACTACCAAAAGATGCTATAAGCTCATGCAGATATGTGGCAGGCATAACATTTTCATGATGTTTCAAGCAGTAATAGTCCTCTATTTCTATTATACTATTTCGAGGTTTCATCATACTCAAGAATAATGATATTTGTTCTTTAATCAGACCTTGAGAATTGGACGGAAATAATATAGGCCGGTAATATACGAGGTAGGAATCAGAGAGTTTGACGTCTAGTGTGTTCCAATAAGTGCAGATAAACATACATAAGTACTTAACATCATATCATATGAGCACATAATAGATTAAATGCAAATGTTCAATGATCATACAGAAGTTTACAAGAACTACCCTCCAACCTTACACCAATATGCAGTCCCCCAGAACTGCATCCATAAGGACTTACCCTAGGCCCGATGGGCATAGGTGCCACCTAAGGGGCTGCCTTAGGTCCATAAGGACTTACCCTAGGCCCGATGGGCGTAGGTGCCACTCAAGGGGAGACCTTGAGTCCATAAGGACTTACCCTAGGCCCGATGGGCGTAGGTGCCACTCAAGGGGAGACCTTGAGTCCATAAGGACTTACCCTAGGCCCGATGGGCGTAGGTGCCACTCAAGGGGAGACCTTGAGTCCATAAGGATTTACTAGCTTGATCAAGGCTGTACCAACAGAGACTTCATATCATAACCCAATAGTATACCCTAGATAGTAATCGGTGTTCAGATTCCAGACATAAGTAACATAATACATGTAACAGACATATTTTATTCAGAGTATCAGAAACAGAAGTTCATGCTTTTGACAGATAAATGGGCATACTATCGAGCAGAGCAGACATTTTCAGCATTCATCGTGCAAACATATTGTACCATCATAGGTCAAACTAACAGAACATGCTAACCAATTTCATCAAACTGTCAGACAATACCATCACAGATCAAACGATCACATACCAAATATACAGATTGGGCAGACACATATCAGGTAGGCAGAGCATGTCATCATATATCAAGTTCATCATTTTATCTCATTTTCTAACATAGTGATGCAATCTCAATAACAATTGAAATGTTCATCAAACAGAATATTATTCACGATTAAATAATTGTACAATCCATTCAACAGAATATAACACACATGGAACACACTAGGTGGGACAGATCATCATTTTTTTTAGGGATACTTGGCACTTACGGAATGAGACATATTAAACTTTTGACGATTTAAACGAATTTTCTGAAACGTGACCCCTATTAAAAAGAGTTCATACTAACGGTTTAACCTAGATATTCGGGAGGTAATACATTAAGATCTTCGAGAGTTTAGACGCATTATGAGTTATTTAGTCATATAAGCCTACAAGGGCATCATGGTCATTTTATCACATAAGGACATTTTGGTAATTTATACTAACATTGAATAAGCAATGGCTCACAGAACTCGAGTATCCTATTTGCTCACTAGTTTTCTAACCGGACATTCAAGAATTTCTAAATTAGAGTCTTTTAAGTTATCAGATATTTTCAGTGATGTTCCGATTATTTAGGCTATCATGGCCTTTTAGTTATTTGACTGTCATGAAAAATTTTATACTATAGCACAATCATATCAGAAGGAAAATTATAATTCTCAGGGGCTCTAACAATTTATTATATCTTCAGAATTTGTTTAATGCGGCGTAACCCAACTTGACAATACTTACCAACGTTCAGATATGAGTAATTAGCGTGCATCAGAACTTAACACTGACTGAATTGTATGTCTGAACAGTCGCCCTCATATTTTACTATACGGTTTAGCTTTGAGCAATCGAACATACAATTTATGCGGATCTTCCTACCTTACATCGATATGGTGAGCGATGGGCATACACATGTCGTATTTCTCAACACTTAAGGGAACCTTAGCTATTTAAGTCTGATTAACAAATCCAGAATTTCGTCAAATACATAATTACCGATTAACTCATGAGGGTATTTCGGTTATTAGAGACTGAGATGAATCTACCATTTCTTTCTGAATTGTTATTTAGTACCTCCATCATTCACGTATGCAAACGAGATTAGGGCGTCCTAACTTTCTGGCCCTTTACAGAGGATTCATTCATTACAGAACTTGAGGGTATATCGTTATTCAAATTAATCAGACATTTCGGTGCTCGAGGGCATTATCGTCTTTTTGGTCATTACGATCATTCTCATTTAATTTACGGTCATAGGGATCGACTTAGGATTTTAACAATGTTTCCAGAAAATTCTCATTCATGTGTTATACAGAGTTTGAGGGATCATCCAAGTTTGTATCACACGTATTGCATAATGATGTCGAAGTCTTTCCATTAAAACATACATCTTGGGCAGTGTAAATTTCATAATCAGGTCGAATACAGAATTTAAGTCATTTCATTTACTAGAGGGGTAGTTTAATCATACTTATACTCCAAGGGCATTTTCGTAATTTCATATTTAATATCTCTCAATCTGTGTCTTGGGCCTCGATCCTTACACGCTGTTGATTGAGTTGCGGATTAACTGAATTTAACTATTAGAACTTCTGATACTGTTAGCCCATTAGTAATCTTATCCGGATAATTTGATCTTATTAATATTCATACTTATTGCTCGAATCTGATTCAATTTAAGCAAAATTTATAGTACACGTCATCATAAGCATGCATGCGCTAACCGAATATCCACATGTTCATAAAGCATACAAGGGGTAGTAGTGTATTACCTTAACTCCGAGCTACTCTAGTTGACTCATGATACGACATTCGAATACCCTCGAACCCGAATTCGACATTCCTCAGCATCGAGCATCCAAGGAACCGAGAATACCTTCAATTACACAAATTCCAAGGTCAGACCATACTCACAAGCTCTTAACCAATAATTAAGTACATAAACAAGTTCGGACTCAAGGTCAGATTCGGAGGCTTTCGGATCAGAATTTTGCAAAATGGGCTTCAAAAATGGACTCAGGACGTCGAAAAACATAAAATAGGGCTTTTCCGGAAATTTTGACTTTTTGGTCAAAGTCAACGTTGACGTCAGCAGTCAAAGTCAATGCTGACGTCAGCATGACATCAGCAGTCAACTGACCAGGTAAACCGAGTCAAAGATGGTTGAGTCAACTCGGACGAGTCAACTCACCGAGTCAACTCGGGCGAGTCAACTCACCGAGTCAACTCACCGAGTCAACTCGGGCGAGTTGACCCGACGAGTCAACATGGTCGGGTCGGGTTAACGGGTTATGGGCCGGGTTATTACCCTAAACGGAGGACGTCGCCGGCAGCAACCGGAATCTCGCCGGAGAATGTCAAAATCGCCCGATTCACCTGCAAAAACGTGAGGTTTCAACCCTATACATTAAATCGAACCAAAGCAACGTGAAACTCGTCGGAAAAATAGATCGAATCGCACCTTAAAGGCTCAAGGTGGCCGGAGATGGCACAACTCCGATGAACGCCTCGCCGGTGTCGTTTCAAAAATCGGCTGACTGGGTTTTGAAGAGCTCGACGCGAGGATGACGGCTGTGCCCACGGTGAGGCGAGCCGACGTCGGGAACAGCCAGAAATGAGAAAACGGTGGCGGCCGAAACCTTTAAGCTTCTAGATCTGTTTTCTACCGCAAACGGCCGGCCGACGTCGCACGTGGTTGACAGAAATGAGATAAGGGACGGACGGTGCATACACCGACGGTGGCGGTGACGTGAACGAAGCGGCGGTGCAAGCTCGCCGGAGAAATGAAGAGTTGGAGAGAGAGTGTTTCTAGAAAAAAATCGGGTATCAGGGGGATAATTTTTTGGTAGCTGAAAGGTCACCATCCAAAATAAATGGGGGGGGGGTTAACTTTATTATTCTACAAGGTTTAGAACAAATTCGGAGGGGCCTTAAACAAATATGAGCTCTTGGCTCAGCGGTTAAATTCCAAGCTTATGGGTGTTGAGGTTACGGGTTCAACACCCCACAAGCTCATTTCCAAATATTTCCATTTTTTTTCATTCCCCTTCAAATCATTTCCCTTTTCTAAATTTTTATTTTTATTTTTAACTTCAGAGTGTTACAGTGATTCTCATATGTCTTGTGATATGTTGTTATTAATACTTTGAGTTATGTATCATTGTATTTTAAAGTTAAATGATATGACTTTTTGAATGTACGATCCTGATTCTGTACATGATATTAAGGTCGATATACTAACGGTTAGATCTAACAAAGAGTTTCGCCAGGGAATGAGGCAGAGATTTCATAGTTTGTGGGAGCGCTTCAACTTGCACGCTTGATCATTATTTTGATTCAGATTCAACGTATTACAAATATCGGGTAAACTATAAGTTTAGTAACTATATTTTAATTGAATCTTCATTTTAGTCACTGAAATGTAAAAAAATGTAATTATATCGCTGAACTTTTCGAATTCGTTGTTTTTAATAATATAAAATTTTTGCTAACAACTCTGATTAATTTTTTATTAGAAATATAAATATAAAGTTTTTATTAACTTATTTTTCGCAAATTGTGTGAGTAATTTTGATGGTGATACATATTAGGTAAACTATATTATTAACTGCTAAATTTTAGATGTAACATTTTTTTTGTTGGCTTGGAAGTTTTTTTTTTCATTTTATATGACATAGCATTTTTTTGGGTAATTATTCTATACACTGGTGGTGAAAACTGAAAGTTTCCACAATGACTTTAGTTTTAAGGTTTAAAGACTTAGTTAGGGTGTATAGTTTAGAGGTTTAGGTATATGTGTTTAGAATTTAAGGATAATTGAGGGTTTATAGGCTAAAACCTAAGGCCTCGTCATATTACCCTAAAAACTAAACTCTCACCTTTAAACACTAAATTCTAACCATAAACACTAAATACTAACCAATATCCCTAAAATTTGAACACCTACATCATAAACTAAGTCCTTAAACCCTAAAACTAAAGCGCTTGTACAAATTTTTAATTTTCACCGCCAATATATTAAATATAAATATTTTTATTTTTCCTATATTTTTATCTTCTCCGAACTTTTTCACTCATTTTTTATCCTCATTAGAAATGGTTGTTTTCTGACATCTCTTGCATCCACCATAAAAACTAGATAATATGTCTAATCATCCTTTATTTATCACTTTATCGGTTCAGATTTTCTTCAGAACCTCTTTAAAACAAATCAATTTAAACACACAAAAATTATTATTTTTTGTTTAAGAGTTTTGTCATATTTTTTATGGTTTGGAGTGCCCGTTTGAAAATCTGAATATTAAGAAACATTCTTCTGAGAAGATTAACAGTATAATTTGATACTGGTAACATCGTACGATTGCCAACGAAGATTGGAGGATTAAAATATCGAAATTTTAGTTGGATTTTCTTCAATCGAGTATATGTCGTGAAAGAGGAAAGAAATGTGAAGATTTTGGTATCAATCTTATTACGAACAACAACAAAACGATGATGACAACTAAAAGAGTCTAGGATTTTTTTTACAGAAAAGGGGTAAGAAACAACAACATCATTATATCGTTAATGATTCAATGATTCGGTGATTAAAAAAACAATTCTAAAAGTTTAATGTTGTAACTGAACATTTTTTATAGTTTAGTGATCACAGCGAGACATCTCGTAAAATTTAGTGACAAATGATGTAGTTTATCCCTACATGTTTTATGGGTGTCATTGAATCCACCAAGTTCTTCCCTTTTTCCAAGCGTGTTGACCATATATGATATTGGTTCCTCGAATTAGTTCTTGTGGATTTCAATGTACAAAATCTTGGAAGTTGCCATGTTCGACGGTAGTAAACTGAATTGCATCATTGATCCTAACGGAAAATCAAAAAAGGTCTAAGGAGATATTTAAATTGCAGTTGCGACTGTATTTTTTTTACTGTATTGCATTTATTATAGTTGGGGTCACAATGAATGTTGATTACAGTCATTGAGAGTATCACGATTGTGAATTTTTAATAATAGATATTATTATACACATAACGATTGTGAGTATTGCGAATTTGAACAGTACTAAAATCAGTATCTAATGGTCGTTATTGTGATTGTGGACGGCTATTTAAACTCATGTTAAGGACCATCGAAAAAGAACTCAATATAATTTTTTTAAATGACTAAAAATGACTACCTCGATGTTCATATGATGCATCGGTTGAAAGAGTTACCAAAGATTAAGAATAAGTTTTAAGAAAATGTTGTTACCAATTTTCCTGCCAAGAAGTTCGACGATGATGGTGTTTTTCATGTTTTCTCTAACAACATTTGGACTACCAGACAAATTTATGAACGATTAACCATCGGATTTATCAATAGAATTATTTTCAATGAGTTGTATGCAGACATTTAAATACCATTCCGCAACCGTAATGACATATGTTATTAAAAAAATTAACGACTACGGCCTAAAAAACAGTGACAACGCAACATCACTTCAGTAGAAGCAGCGCTATTACCAACAACATTGTCTTCGTAGGAAGGCGTCGATTGAGTATTCGTATTTGCTGCATCGGTACTAAATTCAATCCCTATAGAGGGATGTCGCCCCTCCTCGCCGTCCATTCTCGTATCACCTCAATCCGACGATTTCTCATGTCGTCAAACTTTCTTGGCGGCTCGGACAGACTCCAAAGGAGGGAAAGAGAGGCCTTTTTCCTTACTACTTGATTTAACTGGAGAAGGAAAAATTCCAGTGGAGCATGTTTTGTCAAATGGAGCTTTAAGGGTCCAGTGAAAATGGTGCGGTGAGACAATCTCACAGTCACCATCGACATCGGAAGGGTGTTTTTGGGCCAGTGAGAAGGAATAATTAAGAATATTCGCTTAGAAAACTGTAGGGACGTAAATGAGAAAGATAACAAATTGTAGGGACCGGGCCACGTAATTTGACTCCACTAGGGTTTGTGGCGGGAAAATGAATATGCTACTCAGTCCCTTACTGGCTTACTGCTCTAGTTTAGTAGGCATATTTAAACACTAACTCCTCCGCTCCTAATTCTCAATCCCGAAATGTTATTGTTTTTTTCTCTGATTTTATCTCCGGCGTTTGTACAACATGAACATGATTCCTTACTAACCCGTCCAATTCTGTAATTGCGAGGTTGAAAAGGTACCTTTATTCTCTCTTTTTTTTTTCAATGTTAGGGTTTCTCGCTATACGGCATAACTAGATTCCCCAAAAAATCCTTTTTTTTGCTCCCCCAAGTTTTTGTTCATTTCCAATTTCAGTTTCGAGGAGTGGAGATTTGGGGGAAATGGCTGCCAATCTCGACGACGATGGTGAACGGATTGTCTCAATCGACGAGTATCTTGAGAGCATCGAAGAAGAAGAGTTGGTAAAAGCCTGCCCCTACCTTCTATATCGGTTTAGGGTTTTGTTTCACAAGAATTATAGAATTTAGTTAGGGCTTTTCTGTTTCATCTGGCTTATGGACTTGGAAATATTCTGGCTTGGAATGCATCAAATTTACACTATGATATTAGTCAATGCATATTCTATCCTGAATTTATACTGAAAAAGCGTAAGATGCAAATATATCTCTAGTATAAGAAGACTGATCTACCTATTGGTTGTTTTTATTGGCGATGTTGTGCTTCCTTCAGCTATATATGCTGTTGGGCAATATGTAACTTGTTATTGTTTAATCTAAAGGAGGCAGATTTGGTTTTGGGTGGAGACGAGGGCGACGAGTGTACATATTCTAAAGGTTACATGAAGAGACAGGCAATTTTCTCTTGCCTGACATGCACCCCTGAGGGGAATGCTGAAATTTGCACAGCTTGCTGCTTGTCTTGCCATGATGGCCACGAGGTAATTTCCTTTGCACCATTCTTTAAAGTATTGGAGATCCCCTCATGCAATTTTATCTCGCATTCTCAATGCTAAGCTTTCATTTTTTTCTAATAGTTCAGTTCTTAAGACTATGTTTTATTGAAGTGGAAGTTTGTGTAGTGTTTTTGCTTTATGTAAATCATGACTTTTGAGTTGTGTTATGGTTTGCACTTTGTGGGTCAGGCTCCTTGATATAGGCTGGTTTAGCAAATCGAGTCGTAGTCAATATGGCAGCAAATTGGGAGTTGATTCCTATGGTCATATTATTTCCAACTGATGCAGCCCTTTCCTTACTTTATCCTTCTAAATTGGAATAACATCGGCCTCTTTGCTGCTGAATCAGCGATAAATGCATTAAACATTCACACCGCTCACTGTTTCTGGTATCTAACTCCGCTCTTTGAGAGTATTGGTTTTTGGATCATAATAGAGTATTGATTTTTAATATATGTTTTATAATGGGATTATGGGAGAACTCAGAAATTGATTTAACAGTTCTTGATTGGTTAAAACATGGGGCATGCAAGATTTTCATTCTTATTATTTCATATGTCGGTTTGAAATTCTTCATGCTTGAGTGTTGAGTACTGATCATAATTTATCTATGATATTATCAAAAAAATGAAAGAAATGCACAAGCTTACACGACTATTGGGCTTAAATTATGTATGTCATGCTGGAAATATTACTTGTCTCCAATTGTTCAAGGTTTTCGAAGAATGGTTCTTATTTTACATGTTTTTCTTTGTATAAATATTCAATCCTATCATTTCTATCTGCTTACATGAATGTAAGGGTTTTTCATTTTTGCAACATATTTGAGGTTTTGGAGCTCTGGACCAAGAGAAATTTTAGATGTGATTGTGGAAATTCAAAATTCAGAGAGTTCTCATGCAAGCTTTCCCCAAATAAAGATGTAGAGAATACAGAGAATTCATATAATCACAACTTCAAAGGTCAATACTGCACCTGCAATCACCCCTATCTAGATCCAGATCTACAGGAACAAGTAGAAATGATACAGTGCTGTATGTGTGAGGACTGGTTTCATGAGGAGCATATCAGTCTGAGCTCCCCGAATGAGGTTGGTAGGCTGTGTCTCAGTGAATGTACTCCATTCCCGTATCATGTTTTTTTCTTCACAAGTTTTTGCCTAGATATCCTGTAATTGCACAATATTTTGATTTCACTGTTAGAATTATTGGCAAATCTAGAGATGCCCTATTGAGCAAGTTCATATTAATGTTTACCACTGTTAAAATTATAAAATGTGATGGTGGGCTGCTCTTGATCAAACTTTTTGTTAATATTCTTCTGCTGCCTTGTTCAGTCCATATAAAGCATGATGTCACCAGCACTGTTCTGGCCTAAACTTTTCTCTTTAAAGATGGATATGGACTCTAATCGTTTGTAAACATTGAATAATTCGGTGAACATATTGATTTTAATGACAATTTATTTGATTGAAGGAGCTTTTGATGGGGAATTTTACATTGAATAAGTCGGTGAACATATTGATTTTAATGACAATTTATTTGATTGAAGGAGCTTTTGATGGGGAATTTTTTGCTTGAAGTTGAGCAATGTAAATGACTAACTTGAGATTTGATATTGCAAAAGGCAAAAGAGGAAGTGAAAAAAATTACTGCTATTTTAGCAGCTCTTGCGATATTCTTTTGAGTTATTGGTATTGGGTAAGATCTGAAAATACTTTGTATGACAGATTCCTAGAGACGAGGAAGGGGAGCCACTATATGAGGATTTCATATGCAAGGCATGTTCAGTGGTTTGTTCATTTCTGACTCTATATCCTAAAACCATATGGGCAAGTGGGAGACAGCTTGTTGCTGGTAACAAAAATAAAAGTGTGGTGGAAGACATCCCTTCTAAAGATGAAGCTGGGAAGCTTGATAATGATCCGTGCTCCGATGTTGTCCAAAAGGATCATTTGGTTGATACTAATGGTGAAGCTGCATCTGATGAGAAGAAGTCCGTTGCCAGTTCAAGTCTCTCTGGATGTATTGCCGGTTCACATGCTACTTGTGTTCTTGCAGTAGACTGGATGGCTGCATCACTTGATTCAGAAAGTAGGCCGTTTTTTCTTTCTAAGAATTGGAGAGATGCCCTCTGCAAATGTGATAAGTGCTTGGATATGTACAAGCAGAAACATATCAGTTATCTACTTGACAAGGAGGACTCAATAGCGGAGTATGAAAAAAATGCTAAGAAAAAGAGGGAGGAAAAGTTGCAGCAAAGGGAGGGTGCGGCATTGGAATTCTTTAACAATCTTGGTCATGTAGAAAAAATGGAAATTCTGAATGGCATTGCAGACTTCAAAGATGAGTTCCGGTCCTTCCTGGTATGGCATTGATTTTGTATCTTCCTGTTTAGTGTTATTTGTTTTTCTTGACCAGTTTCTAACCTGTGCTGAATATATTCCAAGGAAGCCATACATTTTCACTATGTTCCTTCATTGTCAGATTCTTCATTTACGTAGCTTTCCAAAGCACAAGTGCTGTCCCTGAGAAGTACGTTTAATACTTTTGTTTTTCTTATGTTTAGGTGTCAGTTGATCCTTCAAAGGCAATCACAGCCGCAGATGTCAACCAGATTTTCGAGAACATTAAAAACAAGCGCCGACGTATGTAGTTTAAGGCTTTATTAGTGGATATTACTGCTCTTTCCGAGTTTTAACGTAGACTACTATCTCTAATATGATAAACCGTATGCAGTTGTGTCTTGATGATTTTGATGTTTGACAATGTATATATATGTACCCTGTTAAGAGGCTTCTAGCATACTTTATGCGTATCTTAGGTTTTATCCGATTTAAAACCTGCCCACGCCCAACCGGTGCGGCTCTGCCTCTTTGGCTGCCTGTGTTTTTGTTTTTTCACCCTGTTTGTTCTCTTATACCCGAACTGAACTGAAAGTTTGAAGGCTTTTGAGTTCAAACAAAGTAGGCAGCCGGACCCAGCCTTCATAGGTAGCCTATTTGATTTCCTGTTGAAAAGATGATTTGTTTTGGTTTCAGCCATAGGTTGTTTATTCAACAAGCAAGAAGATAGTGTCCCTAATCAAATCAAGGTGGTCAGCCATTTTTGTTTTTCAGTTAAGATTTTGGTCCTATTCCTATATTTTGTTAGTCACGAGACAAACAGGGGAAAGAAGAAAAAGAAACAAATCAATGATTGTTCGTAACGCAAGGATGTGGATGGTTAAAAAAACAAGTCTCTTAAATTAAACAAGGTTAGGAGTTTAAATTTTAGTGTTGTGAATGGAGAAAATTGGATTGTATTTTCATACTAAATTTATGCAAGACTCATTTGAATTAGTCAATTAATAAGTCAAATATTGGTGGTTAAAAATAGGGGTGGGAAAAACTCGACTCGACTTAAAAAAGCTGAATTATTAGGCTCGAGGTGAAAAAACGATTCATTTTGACTCGACTCGAAAAATTTCAAATAAAGTTTGAGTTATAAAATGAAAATTTGAATAAATCAAATAACTCAGAATTTTTAATAATTAGTTGATCAATTTTTATATTCAAGTCGACTATGTCAATTCTGCATGATATACTATGTATATCACATGTGAAAATATGAAAAATATATATGTATATTGAAAGCTGTTAAAATTAGAATCAATATGTGCATCGCCCAGTCCTAAGTATATGCATGTAGAAATATATATATATATATATATATATGGGTTAGGATCAACTTACACCGTGTAAAACTCTTTAAGTTTTACACCTTTTTTGGATCGTTGGATGGGGGAAATGGATGGTTGAGATTAACTCCGTGTTTTTAATTCCCAAGTGATAATCTTCACATATTTTACTGTTAATCTTATCCATCCGTTTCACTCATCCAACGATCCAAAAAAGGTGTAAAACTTAGAGAGTTTTACACCGTGTAATTTGATCCTATCCCTATATATATATATATATATATATATATATATATATATATATTGTCTACAATTAAATTTGTACATAAACTCGAAAACTCGATTCAACTCGACTTGATTCGGAAAAAATTAAATAAAGTTTGAGTTGTAAAATAGGACTTGCAAACTCAAATAATTTAAAAAAAAATTTAACTCGATTCTACTCGATCAAACGCACATTCCTAGTTAAAAAAATAAAGTTAAAGTGGAGACAAATCGTTAGGTTTCATTTATGTCCTCGAGGAAATGAAAAGGGTTAATGTTTCCACAAAAAAAGTTTAAATAATTTGAAACCAGTCACTTCCCACTACCTAATATTCGGAGACTGTCGACTAATAATCTTCACTGCTTTGACGATCGTCTTGATTGCGAAATCCTCTCCATTTTATATTCCATAAAATTTTCTCATGTATCCACTGGATTTTGTTATCAACAGGAAAAATACAAGGGCCATGTAGGTGCTAGGTAGCCCTCTTTTCCTATTTGATTTGTTTACGATTATATCATTTTTGTATTCAAGATGCATGTGAGTAGTCTGTGTGCAATTAGAATATTCTTAATTTCTTTTTTAAAAAACCATTTACGTTACACTAAAAGATGTTGATTTAGTCTAAATTCCATTAACATAATTAAATTTGCATTTAATCTTGATATCTAATATAAAAATTTATAGCTTCTATCCTACGACAAATTATATACAATACACTGATGGTGAAAACTAAAAGTTTTTACAAGCGTTTTAGTTTTAGTGTTTAGGGATTTAATTTAGGGTTTAAAATTTAAGGATAATGGTTAGAATTTAAGATATAGAGCTTAGGGGTATATGTTTTAGAGTAAAATAGTGAGGAATTTAAGTTTTAACCTATTAACCCTAAATTCTAACCTTATAATTAAGACACACATGAGAACTTTTAATTCTCACCGTACGTGGATATAATAATTACCCTAAGTATATTTGACGCCAATATTCTATCATGGTAACCTCATACAAAGTGGGGCGTCCTTCAACCCAGTGACGGAGCTATATCAATTTTTTCACCTTAGTCCTCCTACATATTTTTCTAATATTAAATTACTTATGAGTTTTCTCTTAAAATTTTAAATCGTAGTTCCGTCCCTGCTTCAACATTGTCTCTTGCAAGTGTTTGGTTGGAAGTTTGTACGACACAATTAAGTTGAAGCAAAATGGTCGACCCACACCTACATGCATTCCCAACCTCATATTAATATCAATGTCTTTAATGGAACTCAATTTGTACCGTTTTACAACACAAATCTAGAAGCTCTGCAGAGTTTTTCCAATGGAGGTTTTGGTTTCATTACACAAGACAAGACATTAGGTATAAATAAAAGTAGTGCAGCAGAGGATATATGCTTGTCGACCACGTGGTTTGACTGGAATTAAAACCCTGATTAGTTTAGAACAGCTTTGAACAAGTCCAAGGAGATGGATTTCTCCGCCGTATACGTAGATGCTATAATATTGTTTTATATTGTGAGATTTATTTGTTACATAGATCTTGTAAAAATTGGATTACATAAGTAATTACATTATTGAAAAAAAATAGAGTATGTCCATAATAAAAAAATGTTAGAAAAAATTGTTCCTAATACAAGTATTGAAGAAATTTAGATGCTAATAACAAATATTAGAAAAAATTAAATTTTAATAGTAAGTCTCTAATAACAAATGTTAGAAGAACAAAAATTAGACCTTTAATAATAAGTATTAGAAAAAATGACTCTCTAATAACAAATTTCGAGGAAAAATAAATTTTAAGAATTTTCTAACAATAAATATTGAAAAAATAAGTCGTTAATAATAAATATAAAAAAATTGTACCCTTAATAACAAGTATTGAGGGAAAAAAGGTAATAGGTAGACGCCCTAAAATTTAAATGAAAAAAATTATCAATGAAGTAGACAATATTGTGTAATCTAAATTTTAAATTTTTCGTACATCAAATAAATTTTCTTATATTATATTATAAGTATATCAATATTAGAAATATTGGAATCTAAATTTCACTGATTACAAGTTAATTCCATGCCAATTAAAAGCCAAAAACCCTAGCGGCCTCATCTTTTCCATTTTCTCCTAGTTGCTTGTTTTTTTTAGTTTTTTTTGTCAACGCCGGTATTAATTTTAGTGCTGGTTGTCCACTTGTAGAATTAATGTTTTGATATAATAATTGAAAAATGTTTTGGACTGATTTAAAAAGCATTTAAAACATTTCCAAAGTCCAAACAACTTGAAATAATATTTAAGGAATTTTTCATAAAGGTTTTTCATGTTTTCAAAGGCCAATTTTCACAAAACTGACCATGTGTTTCGAAACACCTTAGGGCGTTTCGAAACAGGTGCCTCCAGTGGCCAAAACGTTTCGATACTCGTATCGAAACGGGGCCAGCGTTTCGAAACAGGCTAGGCCGTTTCGATACGCCCACGTGGCACTGACCCCAACGGTCATAAACCCCAACGGCTCTTTCCCAACTAACTTTTAAATGCAGGTCGTTTCGGTACGGGCTAAGGGCGTTCCGATACGCGTTCCGAAACGGCAAGGGGGTGTTCCGAAACGGGTACTCTGACAGACTGCAACGGCTCTTTCTATATTGAGGGTGTTCCGAAACGGGTTCGAGCGTTTCGAAACGGGGAGCTGCAGAACTGCATTTATGGAGGGAATTAAAGGCTCCAACGACTCTATTTCAACTCCAACGGTCCTAAACGGCTATAAACTCATTTGGGAGTATAAAAGGGACCTCCAAGCATCAAGAGAAGACTAATGCTTCAATTGTCAATCAACAAATGATCAAGAAATTGTCTTAGTGCTTTATTTGTCAATTCTTGTATAGACAAACACTAGTGAGCCAAAATTGTCAAATTTGCTCAAGTGTTTTAGGTTTTGGGTGAGTGCTTAATTGTGCAAACAAACACCTATTAGAGGGTTTAAGTTTGCTTTCATTTGTCTCTTTGTAAAAGAGGGTTTTGATCAAGGCTTGAGTAGAAGCTTGATCGGTTGTAAGGGTTTCCTCCTAATCCTAGAAAAGGGGACGAATCAATTAGTGGATTGATTGTGAAATCCTTAGTGGGAAGCTAAGGTAGTGGATGTAGGTGCTTGTTAGAAGGCCGAACCACTATAAATCATTGTGTCTTTAATCTTTTTAGCTTCCTAAACCCTTCCACCCAAATATCCACCTCTCCACCACTTGGTGAGCATAATTGGTTGATCGAATCGAGCTCCACACAACCCAACAATTGGTATCAGAGCTTGGCTCAATTGGTGAGGATTAACATCCTATTGAGAAGATCCGGCAAGCTCGATCACTAGTTCATCAACCGGCTCAAATGGCGCAATCCATAGACAAACCGCCTTTCTTCGACGGAGCTCACTATGCCCATTGGAAGACAAAGATGAAGTTCTTCATCAAATCAAAAGATTACAAGCTATGGGATGTAGTTGAAGATGGCTCGTTCGTACCTAAAAGAAGTAAAGCGGAGTGGAGTGCCGACGATCGCAAGAAGATGGAGCTAAATTGCAAAGCCTTGCACATTCTTTTTTGTGCTTTTGGTCCATCCATCTATGAGAAGATGTCTTCTTGTGAGAGTGCCAAGGAGGTATGGGACAAGCTTGAAGTCACATACGAGGGGACAAACGAAGTCAAGGAGACCAAGATTGGGCTCCTAACCTTGGAGTATGAGAACTTCAAAATGGATCCGGAAGAGAACATCGAGAAGATGTTTGATAGATTTTCCACCATCACCAATGGTCTTAAAGGTTATGGAGAAGCCATCCCGGAGGAGAAGCTTGTTCGAAAGCTCATCTACTCACTTCCCGAGTCTTGGGACTCAAAGAGAACCGCCATCATCGAAGCCAAAAATTTGAAGACTTTGAAGCTTGATGAACTCATGGGGTCTCTCCTTACTCATCAAATCATGAAGAAGAACAAGGAGGATGAGAAGAAGAGGGAAGAAATAAGAGCTATGGGAGAGAAGAAAATCAAAGGGCTTGGCATCAATGCTAGTGTCATGGCTCTCAAATCCTCCACTTGCCATCATGTCTACTCAAGTGAAGAGGAGGATGAAGATGAAGAGATAGTTCATCTCTTCAAGAAGTGTGCCCCTTTCATGAAGAAAGCTTTGAGAGAGCTTGAACGAGAACCTAAAAGAAAGGAGAGGGCAAGCACTTCAAGCCATAAGAGGAAGGCACAATTGGCTACTTGGAGTGATGAGGACTCCACCGACGATGAACAAGCCAACCTTTGCCTTATGGCCATCGAAGAAGATTCAAGGGTAACTTCTAATTCATCTACTTCATGTTCTTACACTTTAGATGAATTACAAGATGCCTACGATGATTTGGTTTTAGATTTTAAAAGCCACATTTTGAAAAACAATAAATTGATTTCAAAGTTAAAAATTCAAAATGATTTGCTTTCTAAAACCAAACTTGAACTTGAAGCAAAACTTGAAGAGTTTGAGTTAAAATGTCTTGATTTACAAAAATTGCTTCAAAAAGTTCAAGGAGAAAAAGATTTGATTTCCAAAGAGCTTGAAAAGAAAAACAATTTTGGAAAATCAAACTTTTATGTTAGACAATCTAGTGCCCCTAGATTTGTGAAAGAAAAATGTTTTAGAAGTGTTTGGGTCCCAAAAGGACTAACCACTTCAATTAAAAAGGATGACATTGAAAAATGGATTCCTAAGGGGTCAAAAATTTGTGCTACTAATGTTAATGGATCCAAAGCAATTTGGATACCAAAAATCACTT
Organism: Hibiscus tridactylites; assembly: GCA_958450335.1. Classification (NCBI taxonomy): domain Eukaryota; kingdom Viridiplantae; phylum Streptophyta; class Magnoliopsida; order Malvales; family Malvaceae; genus Hibiscus; species Hibiscus tridactylites. Next base: position 109,715,979 of record OY288265.1, on the reverse strand, counting down.
GATTGTCTTTTGCTAGGTGTGATGGAGATGTTCAACAAGTCAAACATTGAGGGGGAGCTCCATACACACAAGAAAGAACACTTGAAGAAGGAAGGCTTCACATCCTCCCTTAAATTCAAGTGTTGGTAAATTTCTAGTTGTTTTTTGCTTTTATTTGTTTATTTTAATTTAAATTCAACTAGATGATCATATATGTTGGACTAACATTTCAATGATGCTTTGAGTAAGGGGAGCCATTTTAAAACCAAATTCTTACTTTTGTCAAATTTTTACCTCTATTGTTATTTTTTTAACTTAATGTTTTAAATCTTTTTGATATAACAAAAAGGGGGAGAAATGGTTTGAAAAATTGAATTTTCAAATGAATAAGGGGGAGCCTTATGTGAATTAAAATTTTAATCTCTTATTCACTTTTTAAAGTTAAAGGGGGAGAATTCCAAACAATTTTTCAAGTGGTTTTATTATATCAAAAAGGGGGAGATTGTAGAACTAATGTTTTGATATAATAATTGAAAAATGTTTTGGACTGATTTAAAAAACATTTAAAACATTTCCAAAGTCCAAACAACTTGAAATAATATTTAAGGAATTTTTCATAAAGGTTTTTCATGTTTTCAAAGGCCAATTTTCACAAAACTGACCATGTGTTTCGAAACACCTTAGGGCGTTTCGAAACAGGTGCCTCCAGTGGCCAAAACGTTTCGATACTCGTATCGAAACGGGGCCAGCGTTTCGAAACAGGCTAGGCCGTTTCGATACGCCCACGTGGCACTGACCCCAACGGTCATAAACCCCAACGGCTCTTTCCCAACTAACTTTTAAATGCAGGTCGTTTCGATACGGGCTAAGGGCGTTCCGATACGCGTTCTGAAACGACAAGGGGGTGTTCCGAAACGGGTACCCTGACAGACTGCAACGGCTCTTTCTATATTGAGGGTGTTCTGAAACGGGTTCGAGCGTTTCGAAACGGGGAGCTGCAGAACTGCATTTATGGAGGGAATTAAAGGCTCCAATGACTCTATTTCAACTCCAACGGTCCTAAACGGCTATAAACTCATTTGGGAGTATAAAAGGGACCTCCAAGCATCAAGAGAAGACTAATGCTTCAATTGTCAATCAACAAATGATCAAGAAATTGTCTTAGTGCTTTATTTGTCAATTCTTGTATAGACAAACACTAGTGAGCAAAAATTGTCAAATTTGCTCAAGTGTTTTAGGTTTTGGGTGAGTGCTTAATTGTGCAAACAAACACCTATTAGAGGGTTTAAGTTTGCTTTCATTTGTCTCTTTGTAAAAGAGGGTTTTGATCAAGGCTTGAGTAGAAGCTTGATCGGTTGTAAGGGTTTCCTCCTAATCCTAGAAAAGGGGACGAATCAATTAGTGGATTGATTGTGAAATCCTTAGTGGGAAGCTAAGGTAGTGGATGTAGGTGCTTGTTAGAAGGTCGAACCACTATAAATCATTGTGTCTTTAATCTTTTTAGCTTCCTAAACCCTTCCACCCAAATATCCACCTCTCCACCATTTGGTGTGCATAATTGGTTGATCGAATCGAGCTCCACACAACCCAACACCACCGCCGACGTTTTGTATCTTCCATTTTTTATGTCTCGTTTTAATTTGTTAGTTTCTTTCCAATTTTATTTTATATCTTTAATAAAGATCTCTTTTGTTTGGTTTCTACTTTTCGCATATTTGTGTAAATTCATATGCCTTTTGGTATGTTGTTCGTCTACCTCTGTCGTAGATTTGCGATTGTGTAGGGATTCTCATGTCGCTCGTATCTGATTTGCAATTGTCGGTGTTCTTTCAAGGTTAGATCCTCTTTTTGTGGTTGTTTGTGTATTCAGATCTGTTTTGCGAAGCAGCCTGTAAGTTTACTTTGGTTCGCTCGTCATTCCATCATCTCAAAAGCGTCTAGTTGGATAGAGAAAAAGGAATGTTATTGACAGTTACAGGATTACTATAGATATAGGCTTCAGATTCAAAAGAAAGCTTCGACTATTGTTGCGACTTTAAATTTATTTATTTAGTTTTTGTTTGAGTTCTTGGTGGACATAGTTTCTAAATTTCTCCCTTTGAGTAGTTGCATTACTACAATTATACCTTCTTTTGTTTCAATAAAATTTAGTATCGTTTCAAGATTTTAAAGTAAAATTTTATGCCAATTAATTTACTTTAACATGTTCTTTTCCTTTTATTTATAGATGGCAACTTTTGAATTTCTAATCTTTAACCCAATGGATGAAGAATATGGGCAATTTTAGTTTAATAATCATTTTTTAATTATTATTTGGGAAAATGGCTCCAAAAAAATTATATTTGGCAAAATGACCCCCAAACTTGCCACGTCGGTGAACCTCGCGTTCTACAGGACGCGAGGTCTGATATTGCGTTCTACAGAACGCGAGGTCGTGGGGTTTTTTAAATGATAAATGCACATTAACACAAACAATAAGGTCAGATATACTAAAATCGCGTTGTACAGAACGCGATATCAAACCTCGCGTCCTACACAACGCGAGGTTCACCGACGTGACAAGTTTGGGGTCATTTTGCTAAATAATATTTTTTGAGAGTCATTTTTCTAAATAATAATTTAAAAAAAATTGTTCATTCAAAATTGCCAAGAATATGCTTACCGAAGGATAGACAGAGACTGGTGTTTTCAAATCAATATTATTATTATTATTATTATTAGTTTAACAACTAATAATATTATTAATTGTCACTGTCGGTCCATAAGACAATCCTTGCATTAATACCAGCAACAGATCAGAAGTGGTTGAAAATCTCGTGAAACATTGTCTACGTAATCTTCATGCACTGCACACGGATCTCCACAAGATTTATAATATAATTTTATATGGATTAATATCTTATACACAGGCAGTAAAAACTAAAAGTTTCCACAAGCGTCTTAGTTTTAGGGTATAGGGTGTTAGTTTAAGGTATAAGGGTTTATGTGTAGGGGTTAAAATTTAGGGATTTCAATTTAAGGTTTATGGTTATAATTTAGGGTTTATAGTTTTTAAGGTAATATGGAGAGGATTTAGGTTTTAACCTATAAACCTTAAATTATAACCATAAACCTTAAATTGAAACAAACATCCCTAAATTATAACCCCTACACCTAACTCTATACTCTAAACTAACTTTCTATACCAAAAAACTAAGACACTTTTTAACTTTCACCGCTTGTGTATAAAATATTTATACATTTTATATATGGTGGAGGGCCAAGTGTTTTTTAAATTTTAATACCCAACTACTATACGAACAACCTTTAAATACTTGTTTAGCCACTCCTCTTAATATATACATTGTTGTTAACAAATATTTCAAGAGTATTCTTTTTATGAATTAAATTCAACCAATTTATCATTAATGAGTTGGTTCTAAGTGATAACTAGTTTGATATATTTTAGATAAGCGGGTCACGAGTTTGATACTATATGTATGTAGAAAATTTTTGTTGTGAGATTCACTCACCAAAATTAGGCATACGATTAGTGGCGGAACTTCAAGTAAGAGTTTGGGGGCAGTCTAATTTTTTTTTAAATTTAAAGTTTAAACTAAAATTTTAATTTTTTTTAGGTTTTAACTAAATTTTTTTAATAATTTTAAGAAAATTAATAAGAACTTTAAATAAATATGAGAGGTGATTTAATTAAAATTATTTAAAAATTTAAGGCTTAATATAAATCTTTAAAATCTTGAGGGGACCAAATAAAAATAATTAAAATTTTAAAGGCATTTTAATATTTTTTTCAAAATCTAGGAGGGGCCATGGCCACCTCATGTCATGCTTGTATTCCGCCTCTGCATACGATGTAGGTCGGTTTGTATTAGTCAAGACAAAATTCTGAAAATTTGAAAACACGACAAAAATAAAAAATCAACCAATCAATTGTAGTTCATAAGAAAGTTGATACGAAATTATTCCGCATTGTTTGTTGTTTTAGAGAGATGGGATTGTTCAATGTTCATTATGATTCCTGGTAGTTGCCATGCAATAATGTGTTGCAAACAAAAGGAAAATAATGAATATTCTCTGCAAGTTGATTAGAATTTTATCATCAAAGGATTGCATGTTGGGGATACAATTTTTTAGAAAGATATTACAAATTTAAGCTCTGTAAAATTATAAAATATAGAGTGTGTATAATTAGATAACTAATAAAAAATATTTTAAATAATATAAGAATTTAAAATTTTTAAGGGTCCAACTTCGCACAACACTCCTCTAATCCATCCTTATTCTTGAGCAATACCGGGGAACGAATGTACTAATAAATTTGAAGTTGGAATTCTAAAATTTACAACATCTTTAAATATATATATATATATATATATATATATATATATGATACCTAAATTAGAGACTTTATCTCAAATTGATATTTAAAGATTTTTATTCTCAAGCTGGTACCTGAACTTTAATTTCATCAACTATTTTAAAATTTTTATTAACAATTTTAGTCCTCAAACTTATACATTCAATCAATTTATTTTAAATTTAAAACAATTCAATAAATTTAATCATTCGTATTTAATAACCCCATCAAAATTTGCCATTTTTATGATACATTTAAATCAAACAAAATCCATCGAATCAAAGCAGAAATGCATTCTATCGTAAAGCAATAATAAGTTATTATTAAATTTTTATTATACCAAAAAAAATATAACATTTACGAGAGAAGAACATAAAATATCAATAAACTCTTTGAATATAAAAAATAAAACTTATTAAATTAATTTAAATTAAATCAAATTGATAGATTCGTTTCAAATACAAGTTCACACTTCAAATTGTAAAAACCCAACAATTTCTATGTCCTTTCATTTTTCTTGCTCCAAATGTTTACAAAGCAAAATACTACTTCATCCCATATATATTGTTACATGTTAACTTTTTACGAAATTTTAAGAAAAAAAATTATGGTGTAAAATAATTTAAATGATAAGTTTATCTTTAAAAAGTGAACTTTTATTTATGTTGAGAAACTAAAAAAATATAAAAATAAATTTATTTCGTAAAAATTGTTAAATTTTTTAAAATAATAATTTAAGTGAAAAAAATTTAAAACATAAAATTAATAATTTTGTTGGGACAATAAGAGTATCTTTTAATCCGTTTTTTTTTCTTCCTTTTTTGGCTTTCGTTATTCACTTATTCTTTTATGCAAAAAAAAATATCACTGGATTGGAAGAAAGAAAAACCAACGCAAAGAAAAAATAAAATCTTCTCAACTAAATTTGCTTGCGGAATTCAATTATATTCATTAAAAATTATATAAAAGTTTTTTTTAAATATTCTAGTGTGATGCAATGGTAGTATCTGTAAGTTTTTTGGTCTTTTCAAAGATGACACACAACATGCATTACTGGAGTGGTGCTCAAACTCGAGTTCTAAAAAATAATGAACATCTACCTTTGCCACCAGAACACAAAAATACAAATGGACGAGAATTATATAAAAATTTAAATTTATGACATCCCAAATCAATTAATTTAATTAATGCACAAGTTATATATATATACACACACACATAGATATCTTAATCAAATTTGATTTCTAATACTTTATATTAAGTTGACTGTTCAGCTTGTCACTCAGTACGTGGAAAAAAACGAGTCTTGTGAAGAGAAAACAAGTATTGAATATACGGAGAATTTGTGTATTTGTTTATTTACTGTATCTAATTTTGTTTATAAATACCCTCTTTCACTCCCAATTTCACAACTCCTCATCCATCTTTTTTATCCTCTCAAACACCCCACAACAAGTTTTTCAGATTTTTAAAAAAGAGTGATTTCTGCAGAGTTTTTTCCCCCAGATAATTCGAAGTTGAAAAAAAAAACATGGGGAATTGTATGAAGAAAACATTCAGATCAAGGCAGCAGATGGAAGAAGAAGATGAAGAAGAAGAAATAAAAGAGATTGGTGAAGCTTCTGAGAAGGAAAACGAAGGGAAGAAAGGCAGCATAAAGGTGAAGATAGTGCTTACAAAAGAGGAGCTCCAGTTGTTTTTACTGAACCTGAACAACAACGGCGGCGGCGGTAGTAATGGCGGCGGGTACCGGCTGCAGGAACTGTTGGCAGAAATGGAGAAAGCGAGATCAGTTAAAGCCGGGTGTTCTTGGAGGCCTTCATTGGACAGTATCGTGGAAGAAGACGATGTTATCTGTTCATGAAAGCTTCAATTTCAGTCCCCTTTTTTTCCTATTAATATATATACCCTTATACTTTCCTAACTTTTCTTGTTCGAGATCTTTGATTTTTGAGTTCATAGTGTATTTTCACGTAGTTTAAGGTTTAGAGTTTAGAATTTAGCGTTTCGAATATAGAGAAGTATCTCCCCCTGTTTACTGCAAACTTGGATATATGCATATGTCCGGTTATGGAGTATCATTTATAAGCTGGGTTTTTATGGGGGACTTGAGTGATGAATTTCCCTCTTTTGGGGACTGTATAATATATATGGAAAACGATTTTTTTTTTAAATTTGGACGTCTAAATTAAAATATAAAGTTCACAAATGACCATTAAACTATGGTAAAATGTTTTTTTGGTCACATAACTTTTAATTGTTATAAAACGGTCATCAAACTTTTATTTTTATTACAAAATGGTTATTAAACAGTTAATTGTTGATCATAATTAGTCAAAATTTATAGATTTCTTAAGGATTTCAAATTTATTAATAAATAGGCATCCAATTAACCTATGAAGTTGATAAATAATTATGAATAATATACATCCGAGTTTTGAAATCAAAGTCCTTTTTTAGGATTCTAATAAATCTATGAAGTTGATAAATTTCTTAAGGATTTCAAAATTTACACAATTCATTAAATTTGAACCTAAAAACCTGTGAGGGATTCTAAAATTTAAGAGCGCCATTAAAAAAAAGTGAAATAATACGATTTCTTTTGAAATTTTGTAAGTCGTTTTTTATTATTCAAGAGGGTAATTTAAAACAACAACAAAAATTACTTACAAACACCTAAAAATTTAACTTTTTTTATTTCTAAAAAAAGGTAACATTTTTACTTTAAAAGTATCTTTTCTTGTATCTTTTCAAGCAATTAACTTAATCTATCTTGGGCCCTATAGAGGACCTGTACGATTGCTCATATTGTGTCGGTTCAAAAACAGTAATTCGCAACCTAAATTCTAACTTTAAATATGACAAAAATGACATTTTGTTACATTCAGTGTACAATACATATACTATCTAGACTCACCCTATTCATAAATCGAAAGATATAATATACGCTTAAAAATGCTTGATCTCATATCCTCATATTTTACCAACAATAATGTCAATTGAACTATACTTAAGTTACAACAACAAATTATATTCAAATGAATATGATTAGGTAAACTAAATTTTACATCGTATCTAAATTTTTCCCAATTTTTATTTTGTTTCCTTCATATTTTTCTTTTGCACGAAACAGAAAGTTGTCCGAGTTGTACGGACATTGCCACATTAATAGGAACTAAATTTGATTAGGCGATGGAATTAATTTCTTGTACGTTAGACTTTGCATCACCCCTTCTCTTTTTCCAACAGTTGACGCCGTCTCAAGCTTCTAACTTGAGAATTTCCTGGGATTAGTATGATTCGTTGCAAGTAAACAAGAAGGTCATGAAAATGGGTATATTTTTCCGGTTTTTTCCTCTAAAAATAAGTTAGACTGAATCAACTCCTTGAAAATCCAATCAAGAAATGATAAACTTCTCTTATACTAAGCCGGGATGGACCGAGGACTGGAGGGGGCAGTCATCTCCCTTGAAATTTAAAATTTGTGTATGATTTAATAATTTTTTATTAAAATTTATTTTTATCCCGTAAAATTTTATAAATTCATCCCCCAAAATTTTATGAACTCACTTTTTATAACACAAAGTCTTGTGTCCGTCCCTGTACTCATGGATGGACCTAGATGTGGGGCTAGAGGGGGCAGTCCCCCTACAAATTTAAAATTTATATATAATTAAAAAAATTCTATATATTTTAAAAAATATATTTCCCCCTCAGAACTTACGCGTCGATGTGAAGTTTTGCATATCTTAATCAGTCATTATGGACTTAATTAAAAGGTTTGACAGTCAATGTATGGAAAGCTAACTCTTGAAAGTTGAAATAATCAACGTTCTAATTCTCTTAAGAAAGTTCCCAACCTGTGGTTAGATCACATAGTAAAGAAAAACGATTAATTTTATCTCCAGTCCCTGTATTCTTCGGATTTTCAGAGTTAATCACTCTGCTTTTATTTTCAATAATTTAGTCCTTTTAATTGTCTAATTTAAAAATCAAAATCCAACTATTAACATTGTTAATGAATTTTCGTTGAATTTGAACACATGCCATTTCAGTTAACAGTGCTATTAATACGACTTTTTAGTTATTAAATTAGACCAATAAAATGACTAAATTGTAAGAACTTTGTAATTGAAACACTCATCTTGGCTCACCTCAATCAACTGGAAAAAAAAATCGGTCTGATATAGTTTTGAGCTAAAATTAGAGGTTTAGATTATTTTTAGAGGAATGATCAATTAAATTTGATAATTTAAGTGTTTAGTAAATAGAAGATTGTAACAACGAAATAAGGGTTAATTTTCTCAAAATGAAAAAAAATTTGTTAAGAAGAGCTTTTTGGGGTTTAGGGAATTTAATATAAGAGTTGTAAACATTCTTTTATCCTTTACAATTACAAAGGAAGTTCTCCAAATAACTCAAATTTAAGTAACTTAATGTGCATTCGAAGTAAGGCATATTCTGATATATAATTTAGATAATTTTTTTCTTTAAATAAATAAGATAAATACATATCTTCAAAAAGTCATTTAATTTTAATAATTAAAAAATTGTATTAAAGATATAATTCATAATATGCTTATTATTGTTATATTTAAAAAAATATAAATTTTCATAATCTAATATATATTAATATGTATCAAATATTGACAATCAGTAAACTATTCAAATAAGTATCGAATATAATCAAATTATTTTATTGCTTGGTTTTTTAAGCCTAAATTTTCTCTCTAGCAACAATTTTACTTTTTCATCTTGTTTGGTCGTCGTCGCCAGCATCAATTTTGGTGTTAGTTGCCAACCATAGGTAAATGGTAATCTTTTTTTTCTTTTTTCTTTTTTACATTATTATATTATATCTTTATTTTTTTTCTAGTTTTTATTAAGAAAAAACTATCCCTTTTGTGGCACATTTTTTGTTGGTCTTATTGACGGGCGTTTGATCTTTCTTTTTCTTAAGGTTGAATTTGACATCGCATCGATTGATTGAAATGAAGTTTATTTGGTTATTTTACTGATCTTTCTTGCTTTGGACCCTCATATTGAATTTACATACGTTGTGTGTTTGTGGATGATTTTCTTATGACGATTGACTCTCATTTGCGGTTGTTGTTGGTCTTTAAGTGGTTTAATCCCCTTTTCTATCGTTCTCGGTGGTCTTTAACATTTTCATTGTATGATCCTTGTATGAGCTAAAATTGTTAGTTTTTTATGTCATTGGTTATTAGAAAATCTTCAAATTATGTGTTTAGTTTATGTTTATGATTGTAAACCTTCATTATAATTTGGATATTTTCTCTTTTTAATAAAACTAACGGCTTATATAAAAAAATATCGAATTAGTGGCGGAACCTGGGGTAAGAGTTTGAGGGGCCAATTTAAATTTTTAATAATTTTGAGAAATATAATATGAACTTTTAAAAATTATGAGAGTGGATTTAGCTAAAAATATTTAAAATTTTGGAGCTTAATGTGATTTTTTAAATCTTGAGGGGGCCGAATTAATTTTTTTTAAAAATTACAGGAGTGAAATTCTAGTTTTTCAAAAATTTGGGAGCCATGGCCCCTCTAGTTAATTTTCCGCCACTGTATCGAATATAATCATGTTTGTATATATCATTTTGTTTGCTCAAATAATCAAACAACTATCAACAATCATTTAATTTTATCAAATACTTTTATACAATCAACTAATTAAATTAGTTAATATAATTTTTTTTTGGATAAGAGTTGTGATTTTATTCCACATCTAAATCCACCAACAACATTACAATAAATCTATTCGGGATCCATTTTAGATACGAATATCCCACTCTATACACAACCGAGCATTTACACTATCTTCTAAATCTATATTTTTGTTGTGGAATTTAAAACCAATCACCAATTGTATACCTCCAACAAGATCAGCCACAGTACGAGAAACATCTTTAAAAATTCGATAGTTTCTCTCCTCCCAAATACTATATATGCACGCAGACCAAGCGAGACGTAAAATGCAAGCAACAAGAGACCTCCCTCTGAGTCTCATCGCAGCCCATTACAATTCATCTTCCCAAACTAAGATCTGTCTATGGACATTGCACTTCAGCAAAATCGAATTCCAAACTGCAGCAGCAAAAAGGCATTCAAAAAACAAGTGGTTGCGAGATTCAATACCATCAGAACACATCACACAATCAACACAAGGAACAATACCCATTCTAGACAACCGGTCTCTTGTAGGAAGCTTATCCAATACATACATCCATGCAACATACTGTGCTTCGGTATATGAGAAGAGCACCAAACCAATCTTTGCCAACCAACCTTCTCCTTACGCTTCCTTACTCTCTCAAAAATTCACGCAGTGTTAATCACTGACCAATTCAGAACACTCGCGAGGAGCAAGACAATTTCTGTGCGCATCTTCAAAATTTTCCTCACTATCCAACTAAAATAAGACTAGCTCTCAAGCAACCAGAAATCAGTCCCCTTAAAATATGCTAATAAAATATGCTACAGTTATTTTGTTAGCAAATAGAATGATGTTTAGCTTACGTGTTTATGACAAATTGTAAGAATTAACTATGCATTGAAGTTTCCTAAAGAGAGATTAATGAGAATGATGAAAGCTTTAGTACTTGTCTACGTGTTCATGGAACACATTAATTACCTTACCAGGTAAAGGGTTTATTTATCATCAAGGGCTTATAACTTTCAGGGTCGTACATTAAATGCGTACACAAGCATTAATTAAAACTTTCTAATTGTTTACTTTTTACGCAGTTAAAAAAAATAATAGAAATCTTCTGTCCCTGCCCATTTATGCTCTACACTAAAAATTAGGTTCAAGATTTAAAGTTTATGATTTGTGGTTAAGGTTTAAGAAATTTAAGTTATGGTGTATTTTTAGGGTATAGAATGTAGGATTTAAAATTTAAAGCTAGTGCTTATAATTTAGTTTTTAATATTTTTTATTGTTGAACATAAAAAGCACCGAAAATGGGCATAATTTTTATCCTCGAAAAACAAAATTTACACCATTGTTTGTATACTGTAAATCCTTCGAATACTTTTAAGAAAACGATCGGTACGATGAAAAGTGATAGAATCGTTTTCCCACCAATTGAATCTTCAGGCTTATTCAAAGTCATGGCATGGCGAGGACTTCGTTGAAAGACAATCACAATGATGTAAGATTTACGACCGAAATTACGAAGATGTAAAAAGTAAATTAATAGACTCGGGCTTTTCTTTTTACAATATTGTGGAAAACGAAAAAAATTAATTTTTTGTTATTTTATTATGTACTCCGTCATTAAATTTTATTCTTATATCATTCGTGTTATTTTCTTTGTATGATATTTTTCTGTTCACATTCGGTTGGATATAGTATCTTAAGAATTTTTGAAATGTCTATGGCATCTTTACCGGGGACTCACAATACCCGATAAGATGGTTATCAAATCTGTTTGACCCACCAGTCAGTTCTATTAATTAACAGTCATAACAAGTCTATCGTATTCAGGATCTTACAATGGTTAGATTTGATTCCATATCATACCTCCACTAATGAGAGGAGGTCGTTAGCTCCCCCTAAAAGTGATATATAATTAAAATAAAATTTTCTCTCATATTTTTTATAATCGCCATTAACTATGACTCTTCACTCAAATAAAAAAGACTGAACCAATCAAAACGTCGACAACTAGTAGTCTAGTACCATTCTACTTTTACCATCTATACTCCTAAGTCCTAATCACACCATCACCAAATATCAGGTTATAGTAAAGGTGACAAATTACTCGAAGGTTTATTCAAACAAAACACTCACAATTTAATCTCTTGCGCCACATTCACAAAAGTACCTTGATCTACTAAGCACTCTAAACCCTAAAACCACTCTATAGTGGGTGCAGGAACGGATGCTCTAACAAATTATGAGGGGTTGTGGCTAGGGATGACCATGAGTCAAATTGGGTCGGATTTTTGGTTAATTTATACTCGGCCAAAAAATTTAATACCTTTATTCAAATTCGATCCGACCCGACATAAATAAAAAATTATCAATTATTATTCGCTAAAAAGAGCTAATTGTAAAAATAGAAATAGAGAGGGAACATTATAATAATTATTCTACTTTTATTAGATAAAAATATGGAGATAATTGAAATTATAGGTGAATAAAACTCGACTCGACTCAAAAAAATCGATTTTTTTTCAATTTTGAGTTATTCGAGTCGAGTTATTCGAGTCAACACGATTAACTCGGAAAAAAATTTCGATTTCGAGTCGGTTTGAAATTTTCCCAACTCGAAAAACCGAATTTTACAGTTTTGCAATTTAGTCACTGATTTCAATTTTTTTTCAATTCCTCCTTCATTTGAAGTCCATTTTTGACCAAATTTGAACCACGTATTCCTAAACCAGCGTAGAATACGTATTTATCTTCAATTTATATTTTTGAAAATAAATTTCATAATTTTTCAATTCAGCCCCTTAACTTTGTATGATTTTCTCATTTCTTCAATATCTCCTTTATTTTAAGTCAATTTTGACCAATTTTGAACCACATGCTCCTAAACCAATGTAGAAACTAGAATACCTATTTAGCTTCAATTCATATTTTTAAATTAAATTTCCTACTTTTGTAATTTAGCCCCTCAACTTTGAATGTTTCCTATTTCTTCAATTACTCTTTCGTTTTAAGTCTATTTTTGACCAAAATTAAACCACATGATTCACTAACACTATATAATATATATATATATATATATAACTTCAATTCATATTTTTAACAAATATATTCTTTTTTTCAATTTATCCCTTTAACTTTATATTTTATTCAATTTGATCATTCAACTGAATTTTTTGTATTTTTTTTTCTTTACATTAATTCATTGACTCATTTATACCCTCATCAATACTTTATCCACAAAAGTTCCTTATTTAAAAATGATATTATAAATTTATTTTAGAAGTTTAGATGATATTTTTTATTAAATAACATTACAAATCTTACTTATGCGTGTGAAAAATAATATGAAGATATATATATATATATATATATATATATATATATATATATATATATATATATATATATATATATGCATATCTTATATGATTAGAGAAAGTCGTTTAAATTGGAATCAAATCGTACTATAACATGGTAAATAATTACAATTAAATTTGTATATGAACTCGAAAACTCGACTCGACTCGAAAAAATTTTAAATTAAGTTCAAGTCGTAAAATATGACGCGTCAACTCGAATAACTTGAACTTTTTTGACTCGCTCGAACGCTCACCCCTAATTGAAATATATATATATATATATATATATATAAAGGGGCATTGTAGAAATTATACCTAAATATTTATAATAAAATTAAACAATTATCCTGTGTCGGGTCGAGTAGGATATTTTTCACCTTAAACTCAAACTCGGCCCGACATTATCCTCAAAAAATCAGACCCGAACCCAATCGGGATACAATTTAAAAAAAAACATGACCCTATAAGATTAAGTCGAGTTGAAACCCATTAGACATGGGTCAAATAACCATCCCTAATTGCAACATTTATTATTATTTTTTGTATAAAGATTTTTAAGTTTTTTTTTTACTTTAAATATTAGTCTAATATAGTATTTGCCCCCCCCCCCCTAGATTTTTAAATTTGAATACTTAAATTTGAAATAAAACAATTAAGTTGCTTCTAATATTTTGTACTAGCTCAATTTTTGGGAACAATATTTTTTGCGCTTTTCGGTGCCCTTTCTATGATCAATACTAACAAATTAAATTCTAAACTTTAACAATAAATTTTAGATCTCAAATCATAAATCCTAAACCTAAAAAATATACTTTACCTCTAATTTTCTAAATTCTAACTCTAAATCCTAACCTTAAACTATAACCATAAACCTTAAACCTATTTTTTTTTTACTATTGAAGTATACATAATGGCACCAAAAAATACAAATAATTTCTATAGTCTCTTTGTGAGAGGATCCCTAGCCCCGTCCAAAGTTTCCATTTTTTTATTGCATAACATACTTGAGAAATTTATAGAATATTTGTGAATTCTCCTCCACTTTTGAACTAATTGAGAACCATGGCCCTCGTAATATCAATATTAATGAACATGCATCAACTTTAAGAGCATCGTATCAGTTGAGCTGGGCCTTGATAAATGGAACATGGGCCTCAGTGGAGTTTCAGTACAAATGGGCTTAACTGAAGTTTAAGCTTGCATGAATCATAATAAACATTACAGTATATGAATTAATTTTTTAATAATCAATTTATAATTTCTGATATTTCTAATTTTATAATCTTACTTAAATTTTATAAATTTGAATATTATTTTTATTTTCATTATTTTTAAGTATTTATTTTTAAATTATTATAAGACTATTTTTCATATTTTAATAGTTTAAAGTTGTAAATTCTTAATTTTGTTTCAATATTATATAAAAATTAATTAAATCCCAAACTTCTTAAATATCGATTTTCCATCAAATTTCTTAATAAAATCGAACATTGCACATATATTATGTCATCATTCACATGTGCTTATGTGTATGCATTAGTGGTGTATTTGAAGTTTATTAGACTGTTTGTATGACACGTCTCTTTGTTCTTGCATCATGATGTGAGAAATGTTTTATTTATGCTAAGTGCTTAAAACCAATATGTTGTATATGTAATAATACTAGTAGAATAATTTTTCTCTTTGATTATTTGTCCTTTTTTTAATGTTTTAGAAATTTTATTGATCATTTCTTAATACACTTTTAACCGTTGAATGGTTGTTTCTGATCATCAGATGAAGTTTCGACAGAAAAAATTATTTTATAAATTTTCTAATATCTTCTTTATTCAAAGAACACTCATTTATTCAATTTCTAAACCCAATGTTTGAGTAAAAATGAGGTCAAAGGTTGGTGCTTAAATGGCCAAATGGCTAATAATTTAATGTTCGTTAGGATTTGGTGAGTAAATTACCTAGTTCTCCAGGAAACGGGATTTTTAAGTCTTAATTATCGTTTATTAAACAATCCCATGTGGCCAACAACACTTGATCATTATGCTTTGTTAATTTATGTTGACTCTATAATGCATTTAACTTTGTTTTTCTTTAAAAAAAACAAATCAATAAGAATAATAATTTAAAAAATGTTATGGCAAAGATGCTAATAGCTACCAAAATTTATCCTATGAGAATATTAATTGAAAGAAGGATAAACATATATTTTTGTTCAATGTATAATTTGATATCATGTTCAAAAAATTTTATATTTAATTTTTTATCCAATTAAATACCTAAACTTATTTTAAGATTTAATTTGTTATCTATTTTTTTTGTCTATTTAGATACATGATTTTGACTCATTGGTTAAAATCAATATATGAACTCATTGGTTATAAAAATGGCGATTTTTATTAAAAAAACTGTTAATTTAAAACACAAGTTATAAAACCTAAAAAAACTAAAAATTTTAAATCCTAAAATTAAAAGTATTGTGTATCGAAATATTTCCCCTGATAATAATTCCTAAAAAGAGAGAATGAACCGTTGATTAAAGTTAATGCTAATGTGAAATCCACTAGGAGACAATGGATTCATCATCATACGGATAAGGACATGTGTGCCACATTATCCTAATCTAACCTCACCTTTACTTTCAAAACTATAGTTTTATTTATTTGATTGGTTAAACTACTCAACCGGTCATCCAACGTTTAGAGAAACATCAATTTAGCCGAAAAAATCCTTGCAATTGAATCACTGATCTTTTAGAGAGCTATCAATTTAGTCATTGCCGTTAGAAAAAAAAAGTACTTTTCTTTCTGTCACCATTGTTAAATCTACTACACCTGAATTAGCACGTCACCACACTAAAATAATGACACATCATCATTTAATTGATAAAAACAAGAAAGAAAAATAATTTTCCACCCCAAGATTTGGACAAAGGCCCTTTTGAGTAAATAACGGGTTGGTCTAAGTGGTATGTAATTTAGTGTCGTTTAAGCATGTCTCGAGTTCGAAATCTTATGTATGTAGAAAATCTCCACTGAAAGACTCACCCACCAAAATTTGGTGTGCAACGTGAGTCCGACCGAATTAGTCAAGGCAAAGCCCCGAGAAAGCGGGAGAGAAACAAAAAAAAAACAACGATGACAGAAAGAAAAGTTATTTCTAAGGAAGTAACTAAACTGATAGTGACTTGAAAGTTAGACCACCATTTGAATAGTTTAACCTATTTATTTTCATGACCTAAAAGAAAAAAGAAAAGAAAAGTGGGGGCATGATGGTCTTTTCCGTGTAGGAGTAGGATCAACAAAACTCGAATAAACAACCAGTCAGACCGGTGATGGTTAGGAAAGTGGTCGAAAGTTTAACATTTTTTTTGTGAAACACAGAATCTTAATCCCCTTAACTTTCTTCTCCGAGCTCGTCTCTTTCCACCGGTAAATTTAAAAAGGGAAAGGCCTATCTGTTAATCGAATCATTGCCGAGCTTGTTCTTCTTTCTTCTGCTCTTGCTGCCTGATACGATTCACGAGATCAACTCTTTCTGTAAGCTCTGCAGAACCTTGGTTATTTACTTATTTTGATCGGATTTAGATTAATGGATGTGTTGTTCTTATTAGCTTTCTTCTTTTGAATAGCTTTTCTTTTTAGTTGTTGTTTTAGCTGTTGATCATGAGTTTTCACTTGTTTTTGTTTTTTTTCCCATGAGAATTGTATTTCTAGATGTTTGAGCAGTTAGTTATGGTTTAATTGATCCAGTTTTGGTATTTGTGTACAGAATTAATGGAAAGCCATTGGTTTGATTGTTTCCTGTTCATGAAAACCTTCTCCCTGTTATATATTATGTTGCCTGATTAATTTCTGGTTAGGACTTAGGAAACAATAGAGCTGTTAGCAAATAGCAATTTTAATTATATTGAAGTCTGACTTATGATCATTATTTTGATTTTTAAGTCTTTTTTGCTGTGGTGTTTCTGGTGCTTAATTGGGGATGATATGTTCAATAATGTTCCCTAAATGTCATAAATTTTCGTATACTAAGCAACTTGTAGTTTTCTAGAGATTAGCTAGCTGTATACTTCCATATGAACCTGAAATCGTATAGGTTTCAATGTTTTTAAGGTCCTACACTTGCTGATTCTTCTGAAAGTACTCGAATTCCCTTTGGAATTTAATTTGCTTATCATTTGGACTCGAGTCTTCTCATATCAGTTTCTCTAAAATATTTCCATCGGTTGTAAAGCTTTCTGAATAAGTCAGTGATTAAAGCACTTACTCTTTCCTTTTTCTAGGACTTGGAACTTGGAAGCTTGTTCTAACATCTTAAGTTCCGTTGTACGTTATTAGTCTGACTGCCTTTTTTGGTTTTATTGGTAATATGTTTGTAAATCATCCTACAGTGAATGTAACTTTATGGATGAAGGTTTTGGGAGTATCAAGGTGATTCCAGATCATTTTCAAGTCTCAACTCCTCCCAGGGCTGACTCTCTTCAAAACAGAAGTTCGTCTGATTCACAACCAAGCACCGGAAATTCTTTGAGGTATTACTTTCTGAAGGTCAAAAAGAGAAGAGATTAAGGATTTCTAGTTCATCTTATCTCAATGTCTTTTGGTTCTGCTTTAGGATAGGTCCCGTAGCAGTTTACGGTCTCGGCGAAAATTTAGAAAGGCCGCATTCATGTTGAATTTGTTCAGTTTCCGTGGCTTGTCATGGAGTGGTGCTGATGGTCAGGAAAAGGTTCATATTCTATCCTCTTTAAGTCTTTCCATTTGGTTTTATTGATAGTTGGACATTGCTTATCACCTGAATTTTTATTTTTCATATGCAGGTTCAGTTGACTGCTGCAGAGTTGGAATCACTAAGATCGGAACTTGCCGATATAGAAGAGCGAGAAGCTCATTTAAAAGCTCGGTAAGGAAGAATTTAATCTTTACTTTTAATCCATGATCTAAATATGTGTTTCCGTAATGATTTAGTATAAGAAAGAGTTATACTTGGTTCTAGAATTTCGAAATTACTGTTTCTGAAACTGTGAAGTTATGTGATGTTGGTCTCTGAACCATTGGTGTTTCTATGTTTACTTATGTTTTTTTCTCTGAGATTTTATGTCCATAATAGCTAGTAACATTGATCTAATATTGAGATTTAGACACTACTTCTACATTTCTTTTATTGTTGTTTCTGCTTTATGCAGGTTGGAACATATCGATGAAATTTTGCGTTCTGCGCGTCTTTCTGGTTATTTGTACATCCGATCGGTATGAATATGCTCATCTTGCTATCTTACTTCATATTTTGGTTTTGCTGCATTGTCTCTGTTCATGCACAGCTATTGTTATAAGTAATGACTTTTATATGAATCATTCATTCACAGAGGTGGACAGCTTTACCCGGAGAACCTGCTCCTGTTGATGATACTGATGTTGACGATTGGCTTCCTAGATTCATTGTTCTTCACGGCCAATGCATATTCTTCTATTTATGCTCCACAGGTAATTAGCCTTTGGTGTATTCTCCTCTTTTTTTTCTTCTTTTACTATTACCAATTGCATCTGGATTCGGTGATGCACGATGATGCATGGTTGGTATAAACCGTGTGATCATAGCACATGCTGGTGGATTATGAACATTACTTGCTGATTAACTTCTTACTTTGCAGATTTGAGCCCTCAAGATTCCACACTTCTGTCTGATGTTGTTGAAGTAGGTTCTCTGCCAAGCTTTACAAGAGAAGATGAAGGGAGACAATATGCCTTTTATATCTTGACTCGTCAAGGACTACGTTACGAGTGTTCACATGTTTCTAAAGTACAGGTATACCTTGTTTTTGCATACATAATATGCATACATAAAAAAGTACAATGTTTATTTCCATGCTCATCAGTTTTTACATTTATTTGTGTCATTCTAAACTCATACAAATTCCTTGCTTCTTTTTCGTGTTATTTTGTAAAGTATGGCCAGGCACATGTAGTAATAAAACTTCACTTGGCTATATCTCAAATCAACATCAATTCTTCTTTTTTATTATTTTTTAGTTGTTGAAAGATATGCTAAGTAATTATTGGAGGAAACCAGAAAAACCTGCATCTGCATGACAGTCTTTGGCACTTAAGCTAGTAAAATATATGAATTATGATTTTGATCTGATGCCAAATGTTTTCGATCTTTAGAATTAAACATATGTTCATACACGCAAATAAATTCATGAGTTGCCATTAGATTCGGATCACGTTTGTACATAATTAGAATTATCAGTAGGATCCTAATTTCTATATTTTTTTTCTTGTGACTGATGCCAAAGCCTAATCTGTTTTCATTGGCTTTTATTCAGTTTAAGTAGGATCAAAGAAACCCCTTGGAGCATAGTTGAATTCTGGACAACCTAGAGTGGAACTTCAATACATATTCATATAATTGTTTGTTGTTGTTCTTTTAATTAAAAAAATAGCTTTGATTATTTTCTCTCTTTTCCTAGGTGGACACCTGGTTATCGGCTTTGCAGACGGACTGCAAGTTGGGTTCTGATGTTAAAGTCCCAGACGGTTCGTAACATAATTTACCCAGATTCAATCATGTCCGATTCAAAACGCCCATATCGGACAAGTACATATATTCGATACTCATCCGTAGTTCGTGTAACATAGATTAGAAGTAGCATATTGAACTCAGCTTAGATTGAATTACTGGGACTGGGATCCTGACTAGCAGTTGTTTTGTTGTGCATTTCCAATAAAGCAGCACCTGTGTTGTATGATATCTGAGAATTGGTATTCATTCATTCATTCAGTTTGATTCCTGGCTTTATTACAATAAACTAGCTTTGCATGCTAAGGAAGCTGTGTTGAGAACATAGTAGTTTTAAAGCTTTATTCTTTTCTTGTGATTAAGCCCTTAAATGAACAGACAAGACAGATCACAAGATCCCTTATATCTGGAATATCCAATAATATATATATATATATATATATGTGAAGTTAGATCATTTTGAGTACAGCAAAGCATAAGGTTGATTGCTTATCTGGGATATCCAATTAAATATATAAAAAATAGGTACCTAAAATATTAGAGTTAATTGAACCACATGTCCTCAAACTATGACATTCATTCTAAATTAGTCCCTAAACTTTAGAACATTCCAATTTCATCCTCAAACCATGGCCTTTATTCTAAATTGGTCTCTGAACTTTTGAGCATTTCAATTTCATCCTCAAACTATGGCTCTCATTCTAAATTGATTCTCAAACTTTTTGAGCATTCTAATTTCATCCTCGAATTATCGTTTATACCACATCATATTATTACATAATACATATCAGTGTTTCATGACAATTGACAATTTTTATAACGGTTTTATTAACATAAGATATGATCAGCATATAATGACAGTTTGTGGATGAAATTATAACATTCAAAAAGTTTGAGGACCAATTTAGAGTGAGAGTAATAGTTTGAGGATGAAACTGAAATGCTCAAAAATTTGAGGATCAATTTAGAATAAAGGTCATAATTTGAGGATAAAATTTGAATGTTCTAAAGTTTAAGGACCGACATAGAATGAGTGTCATAGTTTGGGGACGTATGGTGCAATTAACTCAAAATATTATATATTACAAATAAGATTGATCCCTTTGGTATTATATTTGATAAAAAAATTGATAACATTTTGAATATATATAATATATGGATTAATATCCTATACACTGGCGGTGGAAAGTTTTTATTTCCACAAGCGCCTCAATTATAGGGTTTAGGGTTAGGGGTTAGAGTTTAGAGTTTAGGGGTTTTAATGTTAATGTTTAGAATTTAGGGTTCATGTTTAAAATTTAGAGTTTAGGGGTAGGATTTAGATTTTAGGGTTAGTGTTTAGTTTTAGGGAAATATGGGTAGGGATTTAGGGTTTAACCTATAAACCCTAAATTTTAACCCTAAACCCAAAATTCTATCAACAATCCCTAAATTCAAAACTACTACACTTATACCCCTAAATTTTAAACCTTAAACGGAGTCTTTAACCCCTAAAATTAAGACGCTTGTGTAAAAAAGTTTCCACAAGCGCTTGTGTATAGAACAATTACCCATAATATATACTCAAAATATTATAATATTTTTAATAATTTAAATATATTTAATTACAACTAGATTTTTTTATAACAATTTTAACAGTTTATTGTTTTTACCTCTATGCAGTCATTAGTAGAGCCACACAAAAAAATCATGTTTGTTTTAATTTTTTATATATAAAATAGTATTAAAAATAAAATCGACAGTACTTTAAAAAGAATATTAATACTAATTTAAAAAATATTATGTATTAATTTTCTAAGTTTTAACATCAAATTTAGATTTACTAATTTTCTAACTCCACTTTATGCAGTTTCCTTCCCCGCATAGTTTTCCATGGATCTTTGAAACAAACAAAAATTGTGTAGGTCTAAAAAGGAGATTTTGCAGCAGGTAGTTTGGCAAATAAAATTGACAAAAGTGGAAACTTCCACATTTTTTCCCACTTTTTCTTCTTTTTTTCTTTTTGGTGCCAGATAAAAAGATGCTTCCCACTGCTCTAATTGGGGGTTGTTATAGCATGCGACCGCTTAATATACGGCTAATATACAGCGTTACCGGAAACATGATAAGGCGTTACCGGAAACATAATAAGGTATATAATGTATTCGGTAAAGCGGTACCGGAAACATGATAAGGCGTTACCGGAAACATGATAAGGTATACCGAATAAGGTATGGATACTTTCGAAAAAGTATAAATACTTTCGAAATCAACATATCCGGTACCGCTTTACCAAATACATTATATACATTATCATGTTTCCGGTAATGTCTTATCATGTTTCCAATAACGCCGTATATTAGGCAGCCGCATGCTAGAAAACTCCTCCAACTGGGCTACTTTTTTCCCTCTCATTTTCCTTTTATTTATTTATATTTTTTAGTTGGAAATAAAAGAGATAACTACATCTGCTTTATCATTGTCCCTTTTTAGTTGTTTTAGTTTCCCAAGACAACTAAAGTTTTTTTTTTTTTTTTTTTTTAAGAAGATGACATTTATCATTGCTCAATTATTATGAATTTTACTTGTCATTTTATTTTTTTGGAATCTAGTATAACTGGTTGGGTGAGTCTGGTCCGGCAAATTTAGAATGTCGATAAAAAAGGTAAGTTTTGTAATTTGTCTAAGAATTTAAAATATTAAATTTTTAAATAATATTATAGGTTAATTTTTTTTATAATTTTTAACAATTTTTGATATTTTATCCAATAATCTAAAATGTTATATAAAAAATAAGTATCGTAACTTGTCAAAAATTACAAAAATACAACTTAAAATATTATCAAAAAAATTACATTTTAAGTTGTTAGATAAATTTCAAAACTTATAATTTTTTAACCACGTTCTAAACTTACCGTACTTTAGACTCGCACTAATTGGTTCAATATAATAAGACAATAAAAGCTTTAGCTAAAGTTAATTCAAATTTTAGTATTGAGAATAAACAAAATTAAAGGAATTGTTTTATAATAAATTTTATTATATACAATTCAGATTTTAAAAATTTAATACCGATTATTATAAAAAAAAATTAAATGTTCTAACAACAGTGGTAATATTTGGGGTTCAGAATGAAACACGTGGTTCGGCACTTTTCACCTACAAGTTGGGTAGAGCTTTTATAGGCCGAACCAAACTAAACCTAACATAAACCAATCGAAACTTAGTCACCACATCAGCGATAATAATAATAATAATAATAATAATAATAATAATAATAATAATAATAATAATAATAATAATAATAATAATAATAATAATAATAATAATAATAATAATAATAATAATAATAATAATAATAATAATAATAATAATAATAATAATAATAATAATAATAATAATAATAATAATAATAATAATAATAATAATAATAATAATAATAATAATAATAATAATAATAATAATAATAATAATAATAATAATAATAATAATAATAATAATAATAATAATAATAATAATAATAATAATAATAATAATAATAATAATAATAATAATAATAATAATAATAATAATAATAATAATAATAATAATAATAATAATAATAATAATAATAATAATAATAATAATAATAATAATAATAATAATAATAATAATAATAATAATAATAATAATAATAATAATAATAATAATAATAATAATAATAATAATAATAATAATAATAATAATAATAATAATAATAATAATAATAATAATAATAATAATAATAATAATAATAATAATAATAATAATAATAATAATAATAATAATAATAATAATAATAATAATAATAATAATAATAATAATAATAATAATAATAATAATAATAATAATAATAATAATAATAATAATAATAATAATAATAATAATAATAATAATAATAATAATAATAATAATAATAATAATAATAATAATAATAATAATAATAATAATAATAATAATAATAATAATAATAATAATAATAATAATAATAATAATAATAATAATAATAATAATAATAATAATAATAATAATAATAATAATAATAATAATAATAATAATAATAATAATAATAATAATAATAATAATAATAATAATAATAATAATAATAATAATAATAATAATAATAATAATAATAATAATAATAATAATAATAATAATAATAATAATAATAATAATAATAATAATAATAATAATAATAATAATAATAATAATAATAATAATAATAATAATAATAATAATAATAATAATAATAATAATAATAATAATAATAATAATAATAATAATAATAATAATAATAATAATAATAATAATAATAATAATAATAATAATAATAATAATAATAATAATAATAATAATAATAATAATAATAATAATAATAATAATAATAATAATAATAATAATAATAATAATAATAATAATAATAATAATAATAATAATAATAATAATAATAATAATAATAATAATAATAATAATAATAATAATAATAATAATAATAATAATAATAATAATAATAATAATAATAATAATAATAATAATAATAATAATAATAATAATAATAATAATAATAATAATAATAATAATAATAATAATAATAATAATAATAATAATAATAATAATAATAATAATAATAATAATAATAATAATAATAATAATAATAATAATAATAATAATAATAATAATAATAATAATAATAATAATAATAATAATAATAATAATAATAATAATAATAATAATAATAATAATAATAATAATAATAATAATAATAATAATAATAATAATAATAATAATAATAATAATAATAATAATAATAATAATAATAATAATAATAATAATAATAATAATAATAATAATAATAATAATAATAATAATAATAATAATAATAATAATAATAATAATAATAATAATAATAATAATAATAATAATAATAATAATAATAATAATAATAATAATAATAATAATAATAATAATAATAATAATAATAATAATAATAATAATAATAATAATAATAATAATAATAATAATAATAATAATAATAATAATAATAATAATAATAATAATAATAATAATAATAATAATAATAATAATAATAATAATAATAATAATAATAATAATAATAATAATAATAATAATAATAATAATAATAATAATAATAATAATAATAATAATAATAATAATAATAATAATAATAATAATAATAATAATAATAATAATAATAATAATAATAATAATAATAATAATAATAATAATAATAATAATAATAATAATAATAATAATAATAATAATAATAATAATAATAATAATAATAATAATAATAATAATAATAATAATAATAATAATAATAATAATAATAATAATAATAATAATAATAATAATAATAATAATAATAATAATAATAATAATAATAATAATAATAATAATAATAATAATAATAATAATAATAATAATAATAATAATAATAATAATAATAATAATAAATTAGTTTTTTTTTGGGGGGGGGATTCACTTAATTACATTTTGATAATATATATGTTATTACTTTTAAAAATAAATTAATATGTTAAATTTTTATTGTTAAAATCGAAATAAATATTTAATATGATATGATATAATAATACATGTCTATAAAATTTCTGCATTCTATTAATTTATTCTAATTCAAAATAATTCAATAAATTTAATACTTTATATTTTAAAAAAAATTATCAATTTAGTATTTTACGATACAAACAAAGTAACCGAGTCTATTAAATCAAAGTAGTAGTTGAATAACTAGATTTTTATCATGTACTGTTGGCGAAGTTGATCCGGTATGACACGCTTGCTAGCCAGATTTTTCATCAGGTACCGTTGGTCATTATGAATTTGATTATCACTGATTGTGAGGGTGCTACCAATGGGGTTTAAGCTTCGTTGGTTTTATCGTTAGTTTTGATTCTTTGATGCTTTTACGTTAGAACTCTTTCATGTTTATTTTCACGCGTGCTCTTTTCTTTTATATAAAATTATGGAGGTTTTTAACTTTTTAATAAGGTATATAAAGATATTTTTCATGTATAATTTTCGTATTAATGAAATTATACTCTTTGATTAAAAAAAAGAATAACGAGATTTTGCCATAAACAAAAATAATTTATTGTTAAAATCGTTATTGCACTAAAGTAACAAAAAGTAATATAATATAACAATCATCGGAGAAGTACAATAATTATTTTAAAAAAGTAATCTAAGAGAATAAATATTAAAATTGTGTACTTTGGAAATATGAAAGTTTAAATTATTTAATTATTTAAAGTTAAAACTAAATTAAAAGAGCATATAAGCTCAGAGGACTAAAATTATTATTAAACGATATACAAATTTTTAAATTTTTAACATTAAAATATATTTACTTTAACAAATATTTGTTTATTATTCAACCAAAAAATTGTTTATTACTCCTTATCTATGCAATTTAATCTATATTTGTTTGTTAATTACGTATACGAAACTTACTTGTTTAAAACATAAATTGGTTTAAATTTAGTTATTGTTTATAGATGAATAAATATGTTTAAATATAGTTATATACATTAGGTTTATTATTATTATTTTATTATGAATAATTATTCTATGCACCTTAGTTTTACGGTTAGGGTTTTATTTAGGGTTGAGTGTTTAAGTGTTTAAGTGTATGTGTTTTGAATTTAGGGAGTGTAGTTAAGATTTAGGTTTTATGGTTAAAATTTAAGATTCATAGGTTACAATCTAATTCCCTAACCATATTACCCTAAACCTCTAAATTCTAGTTCTAAACCCTAAATTTTAACAATAAAGCTTAAATTCTAAACACGTACACTCAAACTCCTAAACTCTAAACTGAATCTATAAACCCTAAAACTAAGATATTTTAGAAAATTTTCGTTTCCACCCGTGGATATTACGGATCTCATCTCAAAATCAGAAGAAGAAAAAGAAAGAAACAAAAACTGTAGTGGCACAACGTGCACGACCCACGAGCAAAAGCGTAGTATAAATACAAGCCTCTCATTTTCCCTTCCTCCTTATCTCTCTCATCAAACACTTCACTTTCGCGGCTCTCGGCTTAGACCAATCAATCAAATACAAACAAAAAATGAGGTCTCAGATGTTCAGATCTGCTTCTAGAGCTGCTAGGTCTCTCCTTTCATCCTCCAAGTCCTCCCGCTTTTACTCCGGTAATCATGTTTTTGCTCATTTCTCTACTGCATCTGTGTCTTTTATTTACTTGATTCCTTTTTGATGGCTGATCCGTGAAGTGATTTCTTTCACGATGAATAATATATTTCCTGATAGTGCAACCTTGTTCTTTTTAGGAACTGAAAGATTTTGATTATTTTTATTTACCAGAAAGAAATGAAGGAAGTGTTTGATTTTTTGAATTTCATTAGTATTAAGTCTTTGATTATTATCCTTCGTTTGAGATCAATCCTATGAATCATTATTTTTGAATATTTTGCATTATTTTTTTGTTAATATTGATATGAGATGTTATTTATTTTGTTTGGATGGAAGTCTTCCTAGTTTCTAGTTTCCTGTTTGGCAACGGAAAATCACTTTTTCGAAGAAAGCTTTAATTCCAGTTTTTAATTGTTATTAATGGTACTATACTTTTTTTCTTAGGCTGTAAAAAGTTGTACCTAACACCTTGTTCTGTTCTTGACGTAGACTCTCAAAAGGGCAAAGATTAGAACATTATGTTACTTTTTTTCTTAATGATTTGCTTTGCATCCATTATTAAAGAGAAAAAGGGAAAGGAAAAGATCTATTCCAAATCTTTATGCCCTCGTGCTACACACGTGAACAGTCTTGGCTTCAACTCTGTTTGTGCTGTGTTATTTCTTGCTTTTAATTATTTCATCCACCTAGTTAGGGACACGTTCTTTTTCTCTCTGATAAACGATCTTGTACTTAGGTTCGAATATAAGGTTGGGGTGTTCGTAATGTGCTTGGACCTATTCGAACTTAAGTCGGCGGCACTGCGTTGTTGAACTATTTGTGTTTGTAAACTAAAAGAAAACTGTGCATTCATGTGCTGGTAATTTCTTTTGCATTAAATGGGAATGTTTATGCATAGGAATGTATGAGTTTCTGCTTTCATTTACTGTGTAAGTTTTGGTCCATTTGGTGTAGTATGCAAAACGTTCTGTTTTAAGCTATCTAATTTGACTATTGTTTGATGGTTTGTAGAAGGGCAAGCTGTAGCTGCTGCGGCTGCAGTTTCACTTAGCGGTAAAGTGCCTCTTTTAGCTTCGGCTTATGGAAGTACTGCATCTAGAGCATGGGTTTCAGGAGTTCTTGCTCTTCCAATGGCAGGTTTGGATGGCTTTTAACCTTTTCCTCGTTTTCTGTTTAGTTAATCATGTGATCTGATTCGGATGCATGCCTCTATTTTCATTTGGATTAGTACTTTCTGTTATTTGGATCATGCTTGTAAAACAACATTGATATGGTAAAAGAAGAGGAGTCTGACCCCTTGCTCAAGTTTTAGCATTGTGGCTTCCTGGACCTCTCCAACAAAAAATACACTTTGCATTGCACAGTAGGGAGGAAATGCTTTATTGTGATGCATTTTAGACTTGACTTCTTCCATGAATTTCTCTCAACATTGTGCCCAAGTCCCCGAATAATGAATGTGCACTGGATATCCTCACGTGTTGCTGCATTCATCTAATTTGATTCTGCTGCCTTTTCTTATTTTTGCCTATGCTCTCTCTCTTCTGTGTCCATCTACTGCATTGCTTCACAGTTGGTTCCCCACAATTAGTTGATCATGCTACCTATGTCCCCACAATTAGTTGACCAAGTTTCTACCTACTTTTACTCTTGGATTTAATTCTAAAACAGAATGAAGAGTATTAGCAGTGTAGATGCTTGACTTATTGATTGCAATCTTTGTGGATGAATTCCACACGCTTTTCCCCTTCAATTCAACCCTGAATGTTTGTGTTTTCATCATCTTTGTAGCTTACATGCTTCAGGAACAGGAGGTTCATGCTGCAGAGGTAATCCATCACCATTCATTTATGTAGTTAGTACTTTATATTTTCCATTGTTTATGCTGTTCATTTTTGCGGTTCTGTTCTATGTGTAATGTACCATTTTGTTCATTCAGATGGAACGCACCTTCATTGCTATCAAGCCAGATGGAGTACAAAGAGGGCTGGTGAGATTCATCAAATCTTTATCATCAACTTAAGATGTCTTCTCATCATCTTATTCTATATTGAAATGAGGAACATCAAATTATTATTCACATAACCATATGCTGGACATTGTGACTTTCTCGTATTTTCAAATTTAGCAGTTTTGGAGATTATGGATCGAAACATGATATATAGCTGACTAAAAGATTTATCTCTACTCCAGATTTCGGAAATCGTATCTCGTTTTGAGCGCAAGGGGTTCAAGCTTGTGGCCATCAAGCTAGTGGTTCCATCAAAGGAGTTTGCCCAGAAACATTATGATGACTTGAAGGAAAGACCCTTCTTCAATGGCCTGACCGAATTCCTCAGCTCTGGTCCCGTTCTTGCCATGGTAAAGATAAACTAGATATCTTATCTTCGTGTTGTATTTGCTTCAAGCCGAGCTAAGCTAACCTCATTCACACACAGGTCTGGGAAGGAGAGGGAGTGATCAAATATGGTCGGAAACTCATCGGAGCAACAGATCCTCAGAAATCAGAACCTGGAACCATCAGAGGCGATCTAGCCGTGGTTGTCGGAAGGTATACATATCCGCTTCTAATGTAGATTAGTTTTTACATAGGCTATCTTAAATTGAGCTCTTCTTTTGTTGCGCAGAAATATAATTCACGGGAGTGATGGTCCTGAGACTGCCAAGAACGAAATCAACTTGTGGTTCAAGCCACAAGAATTGGTTAGCTATACAAGCAACACGGAGAAATGGGTGTATGGTGACAACTGATGAGGCATACTAGAATCAGTAGTTGAGGAAAATTTAGTCCCACATCAGGTGTGGGTGAGTAGAGGCATAATTTTTAGAATAAGAGCGTTCTTATGGAGTTGAAAACTGCTTTGATATTTGTTATTATTATTATTAAACTATCGCTCAAAAAAGCAATAATCTCTTTTATTTTTTGGTCAAACTAAAAAAAAAAGCAATACTCCCTTTTAATCTCTTTAATATTATTAGAGTGGAAATACATGCCTAAGATTGTGAACTTGTTTTGGTAATGGAATGACAATTATAATGTGTATTCATTTTGGGTAGGGCCTGTAACACATGTTACGTTTGTAGTGAGTCTGGGCCAGAAACTTTTATTATGTAGCCACAGCTAGGATGTGCAAAATAAGCTGTAACCGTTAATCGTAACCGTTAACTGGTATAATCGTTTATTTTATAGGTTAATTAACTTAATTGTTAAAGTTAAACGGTTTCAGTTAATCGAACGGTTAAAAAAAGATGGTTAATGGTAACCTATAGGTTAATTAACCTAATTGTTAAAGTATAAAGTTTGTGTTTAAAATTTCTCTATTTAAGTTAATTTTTTAAAAAAATTAATACAATATTTATCGAGAGATATATTTATTATCCTAAAAAAGAAGTCATGAACATTTGAAAAGAAAATCGAAATAGGTTACACGGTTACCCACTTTCATGGTTAACCAATTAAAAAATTAACGGTTAACTGTTTTTTAACGGTTAATAACAGTTAACTTACGAATAATAACCGCTATAACGGTTAACCAACCATTTAAACTAAACGATACAGTTAACTTACCATGACACCCCTAGCCACCGAGCAGCAACAGGACCAGACCCCATAGGAATACAATTTGTGTGGATGCAGCCAATGGTACTTGAGAATTCATCAATTCAGTTGTAGTTTATAGGGTCATCTCATCTACTGGTTTTCCTTTTACTTGCTATTAGTTCCTGGGTTTCCCTTTGAGAACTTGGACAAGTGTTAATATCATGAGGGGTTATATTTTGATATATATTACGTGTAAAAATATATGATTTTTAAAAGAAAGTTTAAACTTTAAATTTTAAATCTTACAACTTAAACTCATATTCTCTAAAATTGACAAGTATATATAAACTATTACAGACACTTGTGTATCATTTTTTTTTTTCTTCATATCTTAAAAGTTGTTTTTCGGCAATACAATATTTATTTAACAACCTAAATTTATAAATACATAGTTCTAGCACAGATGAAAGGACTCGGGAAATTAACAAACAAAAAAATGGACATGCATATGTAATCCCTATCACACTGGCATCAACTAACTTGGCGTGTTGATGATGGAACTATATATGCATAGTTTATTTAATACAGATGAGAGGACTCGAGAAATTAACAAAAAAAATCGTTGTGAGAAATTAACAAATTTGTTTTAACAGTTGCGTTTATTTAATCTATAGTTTAATCGATTTCCAATCCGGGGGTGTAGCTCATATGGTAGAGCGCTCGCTTCGCATGCGAGAGGCACGGGGTTCGATTCCCCGCACCTCCATATACTCTACTAATGTTTATTTCTTTTTCTTATCTTCCTTCGCCAATGAGCATGATGCAGGTATCTTATCCCTTACAGATCAACGGCTGAAAATCTTTCAAAAACAAACAAAACATGCACAGTAGAAACAAAAAGAATCCTTTCCCCATCCCATTTGCCCTATGAACCTCACGTTCCTCATCTTCATCCCTCCACCAAACTGATACCGGAAAAAATAAGGCTTAATAAATTTTAAACTAAAAGCCAAACATAAGTATTTTCCAGTTCTAGAAAGAGCAAAAATGAGTCTGAGCTTAGCTTCTTCACCATGGCTATCACGCTTTTCCCCTCCAAACACTAAACTACCCGACTTCTCTCCAAGCAGCAACTTCACTCTATTGTCTCTCCTTTTACGCTCCAATCCCCTTTTCCCTCTCAAAACCAACAAATCTTTCAAACCCAGAGCTTCCTTAAAACAAACCCAATCAAACGGCGTCGTCGACGAAACCTCCGTTTTAGACGAGGCCTTACTGAGCAGAGTCTCGGCTACTAAAGATGCCGACGAAGCACTCCAGATGATAGCTCAGAACCAGAGTCAAAGCAACGGTCAACTAAACGGCGGCGTTCTGAGTGTTTCCGACTGTCGTTTGATAGTAAACGCCGCCCTTGATCGTAACAATGCTGACTTGGCTTTGTCTGTTTTCTACGCCATGCGTTCCAGTTTCGACACAGGTCTTCATTTTTTAAACCTTTTCTGGTTAACATTCAAAACATGAAAAACAACGTCTTTCTATTGCAGTTATTCAAACTATTTGGTTATAGGTGTGAGTGAGAATGGGCCATTGCTTGATAGATGGAAATGGTCAAGACCCGATGTTGGGATTTACACTACATTAGTTCAGGGCTTGGCTGCTTTGGTTAGGGTCTCCGATGCTCTTAGAATAATCGACGATATTTGCCGAGTTGGAGTTTCTCCTAGTGAGGAGGTATGAAACTATGAACTTTGAACTGCTTTTTCCATAAAAAAAGATGTTCCTTTTGATCATTTTGATTGAAAAAACCTTTTGGGTTTTCTTGTTTCTCTTATCAAAGGTACCATTTGGGAAAGTTGTAAGATGTCCCATTTGTTCTATAGCTGTTGGTGTTGCTCAACCACAACTTGGAATTCAGGTAAAAAAAATACATTTTTAGCTTTTTGGTGCTGGTTTATTGCCTGTTCTTTATTTGCAACCCTTAGGATTTGAAGCTTGTTAATAGTGCTACCACTGCCACTGCATTTAGGTTGCAATTGCATAATTTGGAACCTTTATGCACATAAGCCAACTACAAGGTTTACTTGCTCAGTTGATTGCTAGTGCTAAAATTGCAACTTCCTCTTCTCTGTTTGTAGGATGGAAATAACCTGCCCCTTTTCGGTGCCCCTAAATATGCCCCCACACTCAAAATTAAGTTTAGGGCTTAGGTTAGAGATTATGGTTAGGGTTTAGGGAATTTAGGGCAGGGTGTATTTTTTAGGGTATAGGGTATAGGGGGTGTATGGTTTAGGATTTAGAATTTAGAGTTAGGGCTTGGAATTTAATTTTGTAGTGTTTCTTAGTGTTGGGGCATACATAGGGGCACCGAAAAGGGTCCGACGAATTTTATCCCTTTTTGTAATGTTTTCACTTTTCTTATTTCCAAAAGTAATTCTTTCTAATTTGTGAATCTTTTACTTGAGATTTTGGTTTCTATATTTATACATTTTTGCAGATTGTATGTTGTGCCAAATGTCGCTACAAGTATGAGCTAGTTTCTGGAAACATAGTTAGTATTGACTCAGAAGAAATCAGGTTGGTTTGTTTCTTTATATTTTACTTTCTGGGATGTTTGACTTTTCCCTAGCAGATGTAAATTTGATTTTACCTGACTTGTGTTTGAAACTTATGTTCCCAACCACGTAAGTTCTGACCTTACTTGGCATTCAACTTTAAGCTTTGTTTGTATTCATATCTCAGTCATCAAAGTTTACTGGATAATTTTGGTCTATGCAATTCATATATATATATATATATATATATATTGAAATAATCATGTCCAACAACTATGCCAGCATATATTCCAAATGAGTATGGGCCATGATCCTCTAAATGTATAGAAATACATGGAAAAAGTTGAACATACCTGTGTTGGATATACTCTTTCTTTTAACTTCCTGAAACTTACATTGCATAGGCAATTATGAATGCACTAATTATCTATAAGTTTGATTGACAAACTATAAAGCAACAAATTTTATCTGCTCCATTTTTGGTTTAGTGTTGATAACACACTATATTCGTGTATGGTGTTGATGCTGGGATATTCACTTTTTCTAAGGAACTCCTCCTGCCGAACGCAGCATGGAGATTCCAGCATGGAAAAGGGGGCTAAAATATCTGCAGATACTCAAGCAAAGAGTTCCTGCTGCCGTTCACTCGATTCTGGTATGCATTTACTACCTTGTTTAGTCATTCAGTTATCTGATTTGACAATATGATCTTTTGGATTCAAAACTTGGTTTTATATAATTCAGCGTGCTTTATATTCATATTATTTATCTCATCAGTGAAGAAAGTAGTTTTTTTTTTTTTACAATCTTCTTATTATGGAAACCAAATATAAACCCTTTTTATATGGTTTAACACTTCCAGTGACTTTCTGCCAATTCTCAGCTTTTGTAAAATAAACCCTTTGGGCCTTCTTTGATTAATTCCACCTTCACCCACATTTTAGGTACAAACCCCTTCTGGTATGGCCCGTACACACAGGTTTGCTACCGAAACAGTTGATCTTCCTGCACAAGAAGGAGAAAGGGTAACGATTGCTTGTGCTGCTCCTTCAAATGTTTATAGAGAGGTAGGACCCTTCAAGTTTAGTCCTAAGGCACCTAACTTTTACCCTGGGGAACCAATGTGCCTGACAAACCACAAAGATGGCCGGGAATCACAATTACTTCGAGCCCCTGCAAAAGATGGAAACACATCCATACTTAAGCCTCAGTTTATCATTCCACTTCTCACTGTTCTGGCTGCGGGAGATGCTGCGTCAGGGGTAATTGACCCAAGCTTACCACAATTGCTTTCTGTGGCTGCTGTAGGGACCCTTGCTGTTGGAGCAACTTTAAATGCTGTGATTTCCCCCCAATTAAATCAGGTAAGCTGCGCTCTTGGCTTGCTTTAGTTCTACCATTATGCCTGCAAAACCGTAGAACCTTGTTATCATTGAAGTTCCAACCCATTATTAAGGCTGTAATTTACCTACATGTTTCTCACACCATTAAGTCTCTACGTTTCTGGTTTGAATGCCAACTATTACTTGATTGTATCACCTCAGTGATTTAAGGTATTATTTCTTGCTCATGGCAATGAGGATAGTTTCATACAGCTCTGAATCTTATTACAGTATTTCTATGGATACTACTAGGGAAAAAGAAGTTTCTTGGAGAGAATAAATGTATACTCATTTTGTTATTGATGGTGACAGCTTCCTCAAAGATCAGTGGAAACAACTGCTATCAGACAGCAGCTTTTATCTCAGTATGACTTACTGCAGTCCCGTATCAGGGACTTAAAAGAAGCTGCCGAAAAAGAGGTACGATCTAGAAATGGAAATTGCACATAGTTGACTAATTTTCTAGTTAGACCTATCACTTGTACCTCCTGGTATTCAGATTTTCGAATGGAACTCTTTGGTTCTCTCACCCTGGCAGTCCTGAAGCAACATCTCCTCAACTTCAAATTATTGTTTTGAAAACTAGCAGTGCTGCTAACAACATAATTAATAATTAATTCGGGTTTAATTTGCATGTCTTTTTTTTTTCTGGTTGAGCAACTTGAAATGAGCATATGCTGAGATA
This sequence comes from Hibiscus tridactylites, assembly GCA_958450335.1. Classification (NCBI taxonomy): domain Eukaryota; kingdom Viridiplantae; phylum Streptophyta; class Magnoliopsida; order Malvales; family Malvaceae; genus Hibiscus; species Hibiscus tridactylites. The sequence continues at coordinate 109,680,740 of OY288265.1, read as the reverse complement.
GTCATTAAATCTGATCTTATGATTGATTCTCTAAAAATTGAATGATGACATTTGATTTTTGTTTCACGGATATGAACGAAAATTCATATTGTATGGTGGTGAATGTTGTTGTGTGGAATTAAATATGAGCTTGATTGGACTATCTGTTAATCTTCTAGATGTAACTTGGAAGAATGTTTTTTTTTTGGCAAAATGACAAAAGATACCTCCAACGTTTGCATGTTTTGTCATTTAGCCTCCTATTCTTTTTTTGGAGCAAACAACCCCAACATTTCAATTTGGTCCAAATATGCCCTCATTGGATGGAAACCGTTAGTCAACTGACGGTCAAGGGCTGATGTTGACTGGACTTGCCACGTGTCACCATAAAGAAGGGTATAACAATTTTTTAAAAAAATATATATAACGTGTCATATGCCACGTCTGCAAAAATTAACATGTGGTAAGTCCAGTCAGCATCAGCCGCTGATCGTCAATTGACTGACCGTTTTCATCCAACGGTGGCATATTTGGACTAAATTGAAACGTTGGGTGTTGACGTTTTATTCAAGAAGCTTTGTTTTCATGATGTAGGTGTGGATGCTGGCTCGCATGTGCCAATTGGAGAACAAAATTTTTGCTGTAGGAGAACCTTCTTATCGGTGAAACTCTTTACACATATTAATTACTGTGTTCTTAATCAATTTTATGCCTTCTGGTCTTTAGTTAAACATCTTTCCCATCATCCTTTATTTTCAGTACAGAGGAACAATGTTTTCTTCGTGATCTATTTTCAGTGCCCGGAGAAGTAGAATCAAAAGGGTGCGCGAAGGCTTGGAGAACTCGCTCAGGGGAAGGATCGAACTCATTGATAGTTATGCAAGAGTAGGTCTTTCTATTATTGAAACCTTGTCAACTCTTTGTTTATGTTTATTCGTTATGGATTGTATCGGATTAACATACGTGGTACTTTTACTCATCAGATCTCTTCGATGATTGAAATCGAGGTGGAAATGGACTCTGATGTTCTAGCCGCTGAAGCAGCAGGCAACACAGTGAGCACCAGTCTACATATATCTTCTCTGCATTTAGCAAGCATACATAGTAATGGAGTTGACATTTGTATTTCGTAGGAAACCGTTACTGAGCAGATACAACAAATCATGGAGCTCGAGAACCTTGAAGAGGCACGTCCCTATCTCTCGAAGCGATTTTCCTTTTCACTCTTCCACCTTCTGCTATGTTCTTCGGCATGCCATTAACCGATTTTTAATCAATGTTTTCTGACATGTTTATACAGAAATGGAAACTCCAAGCCGAAGCTAACGATGAGGCAGAGAGACTACTTAGTTCCCAATCCATACCGACCGAACATATATAGATATCTAACCAGTAAATATTCGATTCAAGCAACACTCACGTTACATTGTTAAGCATCAATCTGGTGGATCACCACATGCTTTCTCCCCAGGACATTGATGTTTGGTTGGATCAGACAAAAAAGTTCGATTCGATGTCGGACTACCCTTTGAACCAAATTTCAATCTAAGACTGGAATCAGATGTGGAAAAGATGGTGGCAACAAAACATCCATATGTTCGGCTACTTGCCTGGTCATATAACCAAGGGCTACTCCAACAACTTGCTGGATAACTTGGTCCAAAAGTTACTCTTTCTATGTTGGATTCCATTTTTCTTATGTAATGAATGAACTCATGTAATTCAGTTTGGCACGTGTAAATTCTGCTGCAAATTGTATGTACGTATAAACAGATGTAAAGTAGTGGATACGTATTTCAAATTTCAATGACTACACATGCATACAAGAGCAACGGTCGTATTTGGTTGATTCCTATGCCACGTAAACCGGGTCCAAGGCCAACGGCTTTAACGGATTATGAGATGAAATATCATTGTAGAAAGTGGAGGCGAGAATTTTTATCGTTGATTATAAGTTTTAAAGTTATTCTGTATTTAGAATGAGGTTCGAACATTAATTTCTTTTCGAATAGAAATTTCGTTCGTGGAATTAAGAAATATTTACAAGAAATCCAAATTAGCAGCAAAATTTCTGAACATTTGGTATTAAATTATTGAAACCGTTGTTGTTGTAACGTTATGCAAATGAATATATGGTATTAAAATATTGAAATTTCTGAATATTTTGTTTTATTTCTCCCAGGCAAAGGAATATTTGGTATTAAAATATTAAAATTCCTTTTGTTAGTTTTTGTTTGTTCCAGGCCTATTTTATCTAATCGAAAAAGAAGAAAACTGATGAATAGCCAAACGCTGCCATCTGTAAACTTTAAAGTGCATTTTGGAGGGTTTCCGTTGTCTCCCGCCATAAGAACGAATATGAAAATGGATTATTATCCTATACACCAACGGTGGAATATTTTTGTTTCTACAAGCGCCTCAATTATAGGGTTTAGGGTTTAGAGGTTTTGGTGTAGAGGTTTAGAATTTAAGGTTCGTGTTTAGAATTTAGGGTTAGAATTTAAGGTTTAAGGTTAGGGTTTAGTTTTAGGTAGGGGTTTAGATTTTAACCTATAAAGCCTAAATTTTAACCATACACCCAAAATTCTATCAACAATCCCTGAATTCAAAACTACTACACTTATACCCTAAACTTTAAACCCTAAACAAAATCTCTAACCCCTAAAACTAAGAAACTTGTGTAAAAAAGTTTACACAAGCGCTTGTGTATAGAATAATTACCCTATGAAAATTAGAGGAAAACCCAAGCTAAGTTCATTGTGAATAGCCAAACGCCAACTTTATTAACAAACGCACCGTTGAAGGCAAACCGCCTCGTTAATCGTAGTTATCAATTCCCCCGCCCTTGCTGGCCCCCTCTCCTTGTCCGACTCTCACCTCCATTTTTGAACTTTAAAGCCACAGCCAAGCTCTGCATTCTCCTTCCATTCCAAAATTTACTGAAATCCAGTTGATCTGAATCCGGCGCCGTTTTTGAGAGAAATGGACAATTTGATTTCTCTTGTGAACAAGATTCAAAGAGCTTGCACGGCTCTCGGTGATCACGGCGAAGCAAGCGCATTGCCGACTCTTTGGGACTCGTTACCGTCAATCGCCGTCGTTGGTGGTCAGGTCGGCATTCGACTTTTTCGTTTTCTTCATTCATTTGTTTAAACTGATGTAAGAACTAACATTTTGAATTTGAACAGAGTTCCGGGAAGTCCTCGGTGCTGGAAAGCATCGTCGGCAAGGATTTTTTACCCCGTGGATCAGGTAAAACTAAAACAATAAAAATAATTGCAGATTTCGATCTATCTTTCCTCACTGGAACTTCAGAAGTGATTTTTTTTTTGGATTGAAAATTAATGTAGGAATTGTTACTCGGAGACCTTTGGTGTTACAGCTCCATAAGAGTGAAGAAGGAAGTAGAGAATACGCTGAGTTTCTTCACCTTCAAAGAAAAAAATTCACTGATTTTTGTAATTTCTTTCCTATTAGCTTTCTTGTTACCCACGTTTTTTCACTTATCAGCAGCAACTAAGCTTGAATTTTAACTTTATTGCTGTATTTGTGTTATAGCTGCCGTTAGGAAGGAGATTCAAGATGAAACTGATAGAGAAACTGGTCAAACCAAACAAATCTCCACTGTTCCAATTCATCTTAGTATATATTCTCCCAATGGTAAAATCAATTTATAAAAAAAATTCATCTTATTCTGTATATTACTCTATTGTTTGTAAATTAACAGGTTCTTTTTTTTATTTGCTGCAGTTGTCAATTTGACTCTGATTGACCTTCCGGGTCTTACCAAGGTAGCAGTAGGTAAGTTGCGGAAAAGCCTAGTTAATTTTAACAAAATTCCAAGCTTTATAATCCTTAAACCAATTGTAGTCTACTGTTACTGATTGATTGACCTATATAAATCATTTGAACGGGACCTAAATATTAAGTGTAATCTTCAAATATGCAATTTTCTTTCCCATATATACATTTCAATTCCCTTCTTCTCATTGCAATATAATTTGCAGATTTCTTGATTACTTTGTATCATATTTAGTGAAATCGATGGATTTTGTTGTTAAATGCAGAGGGTCAGCCGGACACCATTGTGCAAGATATTGAGAATATGGTTCGCTCGTATATTGAGAAGGTTGTTGCAGACTAGCTTTCATTATTACCATTTTTCTTTTGAAGTGTTAAGAAAAGTGAATGGTTTTTGCCTACCTCTCTTTTCCCACTATAGCTTTGCAGTAAGTTGAGGTTTAAGAATGAAAGTTGAACAACGTTGCACTATTTTTGTTTGGTGAACTTTTTATGCAGCCCAACTCTATAATCTTAGCTATTTCACCTGCTAATCAAGATCTCGCTACGTCCGATGCAATTAAAATCTCACGTGAGGTTGACCCTACAGGTAATCTTTGGCAAAACTAGTTCATTCTATGTTCTTCTTTCCTTGTCATTCACATAAAAAAATTTATCCTCTCCACTAGTTCTTAAATGTAGTTCTGATAATATCATGTGAAGTTATGGGTCATACTCATTATTGGTATAAACCTTTCAGGGGAGAGGACAATTGGTGTGTTGACAAAGATTGATCTGATGGATAAGGGTACTGATGCAGTTGATGTAAGTTGGTTTATGCATATGATTTAGAGTCATGCAAAACATTGTTAAGTCTTTAGTAGTGGATGCCCTACGCATTGACAATGTTCTTAGGCATATTTCTGTCGACTTAGATATTGGAAGGAAGATCCTATCGGCTGAAATTCCCTTGGATTGGTGTTGTGAACCGCTCACAAGCAGATATTAACAAGAATGTTGACATGATTGCTGCTAGGCGTAGAGAGCGCGAGTATTTTGCTAGTACGCCAGAGTATAAGCACCTTACTAACAGAATGGGTTCTGAGCATCTTGCTAAGATGCTCTCAAAGGTATACTACTCACATTTTTGTGCATATCTTGTTTTTGTTGAAACATTTGGAACCTTAATTTTCCTTTGAGGACAGGATGGTACTGGATTCAGTGCTACTTTTTCTTCTATTCTATTAACCTAGTTGTATTGGTTAATCACTCAGCATTTGGAAACTGTAATCAAGTCCAGAATCCCAGGAATTCAGTCCCTTATTAATAAAACAGTTGCTGATCTTGAAACTGAACTGAGCCACCTTGGAAAACCTATTGCAGTCGATGCGGGTGTAAGTGTGCCCTTCCTGTTCTCTCTCTTTATGTGTCGGAGTGGAGTTTGTTTTTCTTGAGCTTCCACTTTCAGTTGATTCTCAGTTATAAGTTCTTTAACAATTGCTGATAGTTAAGGTGCTTACACAGGGGAAGTTGTACACAATCATGGGGATCTGCCGTCTTTTTGATCAAAACTACAAAGAACATCTGGATGGCATGTATGTATAAACATGTCTAGCTCTTACAATCTTTATGTCACCTGTCTCCAGCTTCATTCATCAGTTCCTGTTTACTAGAGATCCTGTTTTGACTTCCATTGCTGTTTACAGGCGTCCTGGTGGTGACAAGGTTTACGGTGTTTTTGACAACCAACTTTCTGCTGCATTGCAAAGATTGCAATTTGACAAGCAACTGTCATTGGAGAATATTAGGAAGCTCATTACTGAAGCTGATGGATATCAGCCTCATCTATTAGCTCCTGAACAAGGATATCGTCGATTAATCGAATCTACTTTAATTACCATCAGAGGTCCAGCTGAGGCTGCTGTTGATGCGGTAAGAAAGAAATATTCAGAGGAAAACGGATATTATGTTCAATTTGGCATGTAGAGATTATTCTGGTTTTCCACAATGTCTTCAAGAAGTTCAATCATACAATACAAAATTGGATTGGATTCATTTATGGCATTTTTCAGATTCATTCCATTCTGAAGGATCTGGTTCACAAGGCTACCAATGAGACTACAGTATGTTCCTGTAGTTGTTTATCTTCTTTCTTGTTCATGTATCAAAGAAAAACATGCCTGTTTAAAAACAATAGCTGGTCCTGGTATTTAACCATCAATGTGGTTTGGTTTTCAGGAGTTAAAGCAGTATCCTGCTCTAAGAACCGAGGTCGGAAATGCCGCAGTGGAATCTCTTGAGAGAATGAGGGAACAAAGCAAAAAAGCAGCACTTCAACTGGTTGATATGGAATGTTGTTACCTTACTGTCGAGTTCTTCCGAAAGCTACCTCAAGAAGCCGATAAGGGTGGCAACCCTTCACAATCAATATTTGACAGATACAATGAGGCATACCTGAGGAGAATTGGTAAGTTCACAGTTCACAGTTCACATACACACACAAACAAACAAAAAGAAAAGGAAAAAAAAGATGGTTCCTGACATAATATGTTACAATGTTATTGCTGATGATCATGTGTTTCTCTTACAATGTATGTGCAGGAACAACAGTTCTATCATATGTTAATGCGGTCTGTGCCGGCTTGCGCTACTCGATCCCGAAGTCCATTGTTTATTGTCAAGTCCGTGAAGCTAAAAGAAGCCTGCTTGACATTTACTACACTGAATTGGGTAAACTGGAGGTAAGAATTGTTCTCTCTTTACCATCTTTGGTACTATAGATGAACAGTGTGAATTCATATCTGGGAATCCTTTTCTTTCTTCTTCTATTAGCAAAACCGATTATCGGCATTGTTGAACGAAGATCCGGAAATCATGGAGCGACGTAGCGCTCTTGCCAAGAGGCTAGAATTATACAGGAGTGCACAGGCAGAAATCGACACGGTTGCTTGGTCGAAGTAGAGATTGGTGAGGGATGAAAATCGTCAGCTTCTTTACTGTGTGATTTATTTTAAGGCAACGGCTAAACCATATTTCAGCAAGCAACGTAAGTTGTTTGTGCATGATACAATTTCTATAAATTCCATATACAAAATATTTGCCTCATTTTTTATTTTTCGCTTCTCTAATTTACTAATTGAGGTTCGAATTAAGTCAAATTTTAAATTTAAATGGAAATGGTGATCTTTAAATAAAGTTATTAAAAAGACTTCCCTATGAATCAAACATGATATTAATAAATTTATATACAAAACTTTTATTACTCCATCAATATGATTAATTGCTAGGATATTATTGTTAAATTTTTTATTTTAAAATTTGCTAATAAAGGACTAAATTGAACTTTGAATTAGAGGAGATTTTTTGAGTAAAAAAGCCCATAACTTGCATTCAAATCACCAAGCCCAAACCTTTAAGTAAAAGAATAAAAAGGCTTCTAGAATCACTCTCTTTCCTTTCCAAGTCTTGAAAACCGAAAAATTTTGAGTCTTTTTAGACTCTTTCTTTAGGCACCAATGGTTGCCAGCCTATACCTTCAATTTTCTTTAATTTAAAAAATTGAACTTTTTTTTCACATAAAAAATATTGAACTTTTCTTCTTCGATTTCAACTGCTTTAATTCCTTATTCATGCTACACATTTCTTCATTAAACCAAAATCACACTCACTTGACTCCCAATTTGTTTTTTAAAATTTTTCACTAATTTTTTGTTTTTATTTTCTACAATTATTGACTCCCAATTTGTGAAAGAAATTCAAATTGATGGGCTTGTGAAAATTGTTAATGAGTTTTTTATGGTAAAATTTTAATACATATATTGTGTAAACTAAATTTTACACATGTCGATTTTACAGTCTATATTTGAAGTACGAAACTTTACAGTCTATATTTGAAGTACGAAATTGTTCTTTCTAACAATGTCGTCTCAAAAATTTGAACTCACATCTTCTTTTTAAGAGTGCAATATGCCCTATCAATGTGCACAACACTTATTTGTTTCTACATAACTTTTTAAATGTAACGATATAATTACAAATAATATATGTTAATTTTTTAACCAAGTAATAAGACACACACTTTATATATATATATATATATATATATATATATATATATATATATATATATATATATATGAGTAAGCAAGACTTGACTAGAAAATACCGAATAACTAGACTCGAGGTAAAAATATTCGACTCGTCTTGATTTGACTCGAAATTTCATAAACTCGAATGACTCGAAATTTTTTTTAAATAAAGTTTGAGTTGTAAAAAGGAAATTTGAATAACTCGAAAATTTTAGTAATTAATAGATTTATTTTTAAGTTCGAGGCGAGTTTCTCAATTTTTTTATGATATATACATACTAATATATAATAATATTGTCACATGTGAAAAAATATGATTAGAAAAAATCGTTTAAATTGTAATCAAACCGTACTACATAATAAATAATTATGATTAATTTTTTATAGGAACTCGAAAATTCGACTCGAACCAAAAAATTTCAAATAAAGTTTGAGTTGTAAAATATGACGCATCAACTCGAATAACTCAAATTTTTTTGACTCGACTCGATCAAACGCTGTTAAAATCCATGTATCGAGACTCTAAAGGCTCTAATATAATTTTTTAAAAAGAAAAGAAAAAAGACGGACTTGAATATCGAGGTTAGTGGGAACTTGGATGAATGATTTCAATGTCTGCTGCTGTATTTGGCCCCACCCCCAGTCCACTCAAGTCAATAACACTTTCACCGAAATCCGGGCCAATCAACTCGCCGGTGGATGATCCCAAACTCTGCCACCGGATTCTGAAAACGCCTTACTTTCCCAATCTCTCTGCACTAAATAATCTGCTAAACTTTAAGCACGGAAACTTCGATTTTCTAACACTAAAACAACTTAATTGCAATTACAAAAACACTATTTTTTACACTTGTTTCAACAAATCTGATACCCAAATCTTCAAATCCTCACAAAACTGGAAATATTAAAGAAAAAAAAGGCTAATTAGTCCCTTAAGTTACATGAACTGGAAAGTGGATGAAACTAGAAAAATTAGCAGTGAAAACCTAAAACAGAACCATCACTCACGGCAATGGTGACTCTGCACTCAGATTTAGCATCCACATGATGGGTGAAGAAGTTCAGAACCCGAGTCCGACCCGCCATCTCCATCCGAGACTCAATCTCCATCGTGGGTCCAACTCGATACCCGTTGTTATTCCCGTTCCCGCCAAACCCACCGATCACACCAATGGGCCCCGTCGTAGGCGTGGTTGTAGGAATCGTCGCGGCCAACGCCTCATTCGGTGCAGCCAAGGGAAAAGACTGAACGGCGAATGTTGCGGCCATGTACTGGGTCCGACCCGCCTCGATCTTCCCCGCGGGTATGAACATGAATCCGACTTGAGAACCCGAGTAAAGGAGCTGGATAGAGCTGTCGAAGTGGGAGAAAGCGGCTCGGTTAGGGTTTTTAACGGTGACGTATTGGGAGAAAGTGAAGCTGACGGAGTTGTTACCGACGGAGAACGACGGAAGCTGGACGGAGTTGACGGAGATCTTCGGATCTTTGGGTTTAAAAACGGTGAAGTAAACGATGAGAGCTATTATTACAACGAAGATCAAGAAAATCGTTGCTACAATACATGAAGCTAGATTTGTGCGGCCAGATGGCGGCTTGTGAGGCTTCACCATTTCTTTTTCTTTCTTTGATAATGCAAGTTTTGAAAGCAATCAAAGGGAAAGAAAGGGGGAAAAAGGATTCCTGGAGTGAAGGGTTGTTTGGATGGGAGGAAAGTGGGGGAGGAAAATTATTTAAGTGATGTAAAACAGTAAAAGTGGAGACTTTTGTTGGGTTTTTGTTTTAATTTTTTGTCTTTTTCGGGGTTTAGGCTGAAGAGTTGTTAAATTAAAAGCTTTAGATTTGGTGGGTTTTTGAGGGAAGGAATCAAAGATCAACAGAGAAAAAAGTGGAGAATTAAGACAAATAAATAGAACATGAAGAAAGAAAATACAGGGAACATTTTCTCTAGAAAATGGGTAAGAAAATCTTTAGAATCGTTTTCTCCACATGGTGACTGGTCTTATTTGTCAACACTGCAGCAGCTTGTTCCAAGATGGTGTGAAAATTGGTAGGAAAAAAAAAAACAAATTTGTACCTTTTTCAACACAGGAAAAATAAAACACAGTTTCATGGCAGGATGTGGGGAAACAAATGACCAAACTTGCAATAATTGAGATGCCAACTGATTAATTTTGAATCATGCTGTAACAGGTATAGTAGATGGTGATACTTCACAAAAATGGTTGCATTTTATCTTATTTCGACTTAGTAGAGGTAAATGAACTGAGCTTGAACGAATAAAATTTTATTCGTGATCATTTATTTATTAATGAGGGTGTTCATGTTTGGTTAAATTTTTAATATTGTGTTCATGTTTCATTTATTTGTTTTTAAGGTGTTTATGTTCACTTGTTTAGCGTTCGCGAACATGTCTGTGTAAGGTTCATGAACATGTCCGGTCATATGTTCAATAAAATGGTGAAATTACATCACTAGTCCTTAAGCTCATTAGGCTTCATAGTTTGAACTTCAAAGTCCACCTTGTATTCAATTTAGTCCCTACATTCACCAATATTTAAAGGATAAATATTCTATACACAGGCGGTGGAAACTAAAAGTTTCCACAAGCGTCTTAGTTTTAGGGTATATGGAGTTAGTTTAGAGTATATGGGTCTTAGTTTTAGGGTATAGGGACTTAGTTTAGAGTATATAGTTTAGGGGTTTAAGTGTAGGGGTAGAATTTAAGGATAGTTGTTTCAATTTAAGGTTTAGGGTTATAATTTAGGGTTTATAGCTTAAAACATAAATCCTCATCATATTACCCTAAAAACTAAACCCTAACCTGTACACCCTAAATTATAACCCTAAACCTTAAATTGAAACAACTATTTCTAAATTCTAAACCCCTGCACCTAAGGCGCTTGTAGAAACTTTTTAGTTTCCACAGCCGTGTATAGGATATTAATCCATATTTAAAATGTAGAAAAATAAAAGCAAAAGGGAAACCTGGTAAAGGAGCGTATAAACGAGTCGATAAACGAACTTGCTCATGAACATAAATAAACCGAACACACCTATGTTTGTGTTCAATCATTTATTAAACAAACATAAAATTTTGTTCATACTCGTTCATAACTTAATAAACGAACCTTATATGAACAATTCGTCGAACCTTATATGAAGTATAAAGATTAGATGATGGTAAAAAGAAATGTCACGTATTGCATTGCATGGACCCCTTGTTACCCTGCAATCTGCATCATTTATATCTTATTTCTTTAGTACTATGTAAATGAAAATATATACAAAATAGGTTCAACATATACATATTGTATTTCATAATCACTTGCTTTTCCAGCTTCCTATTTTCCCTTTCTTCCATTTGCTTTGGAGGCAAATGAAGATAACCTTATTTTTTTTTAACAATATTTACAGACAACTTCAGCATCTGTACATACAAGTTCTGTAGCTTCTTTTGAGCTATGATCCTGCAGCAATCTATATATAGAATCTTAGCATACATAGTACTCATTATCTTCGACTCTGTCGAATATACAGAGCGAAAGAAAGGAAGAAAAAAATAAACACGAAACGCTTCAGGCTTCGGGTAAAAGAAGATAAGCCGTCTACGATCGCGTAACTAGAGGTCCATACAAAAATGGACTCGTCATTAGGTGAGAATACATACAATATTCATTCTAAGTGGCATCAGTTTGTGAGCTTGTCAAGCCAAGAATCCATGACTCGAGAGACACTTTCCATAAACGCCGGTTCGCTCATGCCTGGAAGTAAGGAATCCCGAGCTTCACGAACAATCTGCTCAATCACGGATTCCTTGTTCACAGTTTCTCTGCACATGATGCTTCCTATGGAGAAAGGGGTGAGGCCTCGTTCAGCCCCTTTCTTCAAAAGCATAGTGGAGATCCGGAGCGTGCGAGCACACTCAATAGGAACACCCCATCCATAATATTTCAGAAGTGCAATATCTTGTTCGGCATCCAGCGACTTTATATAGTTAAAAGTGTCCGGAGAGTAGGGCTTCCGTGATTGTGGCCAGTAAAGCCAATCGAATGTGCAATCCTCGAACTGTAAACAAAGCAAAAGGAGACTAGTTCAATCTCCATACAACCAGTTGTTTAAAGAACATAATCCCCATACAACAAAGAAATACTAACTGCAGCCTTTAGTGCATAAACATCAAAGCACAGCTACATGCAAAAACTTAGGAGCAAAACTTATTAACTTAAGAGTCAAGCAATGTCATTATTCGAATAACGCTTAGTATACTTACATTTTCGGGCAGGCAGTAGCCGTGATCAATAGGAATAAGCACAGTCTGGCCATCTTCTCCTTTGCCAATCAAGATATTCCCAGCATGTCGATCAGCATTTGCTGTTCTTATGTCGAACACAGTGATCTTGTGCACTTCCTCCACAGGGAAAGATCCAGGACCCATGTCCTCGCAACTCCCAGAGTTCTTCATAAACATTTGTAACGATCCGACCTTAACATTCTCAGGTGCAGATTCAAATCCATCAGGATGGTTAAACCCTTTGTGCAAACACTGAACCATACAGGTAGGGGGCACACCAGCAAACCCCATCATCTCATCACCCGACGAAGATCGAGGTCCCGTCTTGGGATGGTCCAATATATAAGCAGCCACTTCTCTCACTGCTCCTCCTCCAACCCTTGTACCCCTTTTCAGCCCTTCACCATTCGTCGATGGAGGTAACCCCTGAGGATTGTTCACAGCCATTGGCTCCTCGTCTATCGGCTTAAAAATGGAAACATACTGAAGCCCCGATTTATCTTGCATGAAATAAGTCCCTCCGGTCCCTTCCGATGATCGAATCGGCTGGTTCCCGACCTCCAACCCATCGAATGTCGAATGGATCATATCACACATAAAAGAAGGCAATTTCACCCTGGAATTAACAAAAACCGGTTCCAGCCCGAAGTTTTGAACAATTGGCTTGTTTTTCACAATCCAATGCTCCTCGAATCGATTTTCTTCTCCCTCTACACTATTTCTACTCTCATCTAACTCACTCTCGGCGACAACCGAAAGTTCCAAATCTTTCTCAACATGCTTAGCTTGAACTTTGGCCGATTTCTGAACAACCAAATGAATCACAGCATCGTTGTATTTACATAGATCATCAATTAGCCTTTGGTCGTCGATTTTTTCCCCATTAAAGAAGATCTCTTGTTCATCGACGGACACAAGGCCCTTTCGTTTTCTAGCTATCCTTTGTTTCAAATACCCAATATTTCTATTCCTATTAGCATGCAGTTCGAGTTCGTTCCCGCAACTTGTCCGTACAGTTATAAGCAAAAGATCGGAAAGCTTTAAAACTAAATGCAACACATTCCCACCTTTTACCCCGTAATCCTTGAGAAGCGAGTTGTTGCGAGTCAACTCTCTGCCTTGGCAAACAAGCTTCTGGTTCTTCACCGCAAACCCTTCGCTTGTCTGGATCCTAAGCTTGACGGAGGCTATCGACTCCGACTCCAAAACCCGCATCGGAATCACCGAACCGGCAACGGAGAGGTAGAACAAGATCGACTCACCCGATTGGTTATTGCGATAACCCCGAGAGTGAACCGGGTCCGGACGAACCGGACTCCAAGCAACGCCGGCAACAGACATGTTTCTGCAAATGTCGTCTCTCTTTCACTTTTTGTAAGAAATTGAAGAAACGAAGAAAGAGACCCCCCAAATAAAAAGAAAACCTCAGACAGATCGGAGCATAGCCGTAATAATTTACTTTCGCGAAGGTGAAAACGGGTAAAAATCTCACAACTTGTGCACTCGGGATAGCGGATTCTTTACCAGAGGAAAAAGAATCGAAAGCAAATGTTCAAAAATGGGAGCTTTTTAAATTAAAAAAAAAAAAAAAACTTTTCGGCGATCCAAACTCCTCCACCGAATTCGGTGGTTCTTTCGTTTCTGTTGTGATCTGAACGATCTTTTCGCCAAAATACAATCGTCGGCGGTGAGAGAGAAAAGGAAGCGAGTGGAGGAGGAACGATAATCTAGCCGTTGGGTTTATATAAAAGCTTTGACCCAACGAATCTGACGGGGAATCGTTTTTTTAAATAAAATTAAGAACTCCGCGTCGTTAGAGTGTGAGTAACGGTCATTTCATTTGGGGTAAGTTCAAGGTAATTTTACTTGGGTAAAAAGTTAATTTGAGAGTGTGAGAGTTATGAATGCTGGTCAAATTACCAAAATAATTAGCTGGTTATTTAATGAGGTTTAATTATGATAAAAGGTGATTTGAACACAGCTTCTTTTTCAGATTAGTTATCTGTGTGGTATAATTAGGTTAAAAAGAAACTGAAGTAATGTTTGGGATACAAACTCATATGTACAATGTTTGTCATTAATAGGATTGGTACAATTTGGTCGATTTCGTACCGCACCTTCCCCAATTAGGGTGGGGATGGGTATAAGTTTAGTGGGTAGTGGGCGGATGTGGATATAAAAAGTTATACCCGACACGGGTAGTGGGTAGGTGGTGAATTTAAGACCTTGCTCGCCTCGTACTCGCCCACCCCGTATCATACCCGCCATATAAATTTGGACCATTATGAATTTAGATGTAATTTCATACCGTAAATGTTATTACAAAAATCTTACATTACCCCTAAAATGTAACATTACTTGAACCTATCGCCCTGAAGAGTAAAAGAAGAGAGTTTACTTTATAAAAAAATGAAATAATTATATATATGAAAATGTTCATGAAAGTCTTTAAATGAAATTAAGAAACAAGAATCAAACATGAAGGTAAAAAGGAAAAAAAAAAGAAAGAAAATTACCTATGTATGGAAACTACTAGGTGAGGTAAATGTGTATTTGATTTTTGTACAACTTATAATTTATTTTCACTCTAAAAAAGGAACCGTCTCACCAGCAATTTGAATTTCCGTGTGGCTAAGTAAAATCCAGCTGCTACTTCAACTATACAATGCAGTACCTTGTATACCAAGAAACTGATTCACTTCAGCTCCTCTTAGCATTCTTGATCTTACGCACGGTCATCACAAGTCGTTGTCGTTCACCTTCGACCTCTGCGAATTTGAGGCTCATCTCGGAATACCGCTCTTGCATATCCTTCAACTCGCTTTCCATTGATTTGTTTCTTTCCTTCAATGCTGCTAGTTCCACTGTCAATTCATCCCGGCTACCGTCTTTATCGACAACACATGCTTGTTGTTCTTTCACAGGGAAACTGTCATCATCATTTCTGAAGATAAGAAATCAATGAAAGCAGTTATGACGTACTCACCCTTTTCCTTTGTTCCTGAAAGTGAAACTGACACAAAAGTTGAGTTCTATATCTTCAAGTCTTACCTTTCCTTTAAGTTCCCATCTGATTTAATGCCATTTAATACCATTGCCTCCTTAGTTTCTTTAACTACCTGCATTTTTACCATTTCGAAACAAGCTCTACGTTTCAAAGTATTGTCATAATGAAACAATTGTTAGGGTCGAAGAATGCCATCATATGTTAATGTTATGGTGAGAACATAAGTTCAGTAATGACACTTCAAAATGTTGTTCTTTGACACATTAGTTTCCCTTAAAATTTTACTTGTTTCCTTTTTCTTCTCAATCATGGTACAATGTTTCTGACCTTTTGAAGTTCGTACTCGTAGAAGCTGGCGCTCTGCTTGTTGAGTTCTTCTACTCGGCTTTCTAGCTCGTCGATTTTCTTCTGAAGGTCCTTTTCCTTTTCCAGGAAAAAAATTGTGGATGTTTCTAAAGCAGTTTCCTTTAACTTTATTTGTCCCTGTCATGAAAAAGGGAATCATTATGAATAACATTGAGGAAGAAACAACCTCTATAAAGGAAAAATTGATCTCAGTAAGGGAAAGATGAATATTATGATAAAATTGCGGCTTGATCATGAATCCCCATAATTATATTAAACCATTGGCAACAAAGTTTCAAAGTGGAAGTTCATTTTATATAGAACTTGGATGTGTAAATTTACCTCAAGCAACTTTATTTTCTCCCTCAGGCTTGCAACCTCTTTAGAACTGCCGGGAACCGTGGGAGATCTATTGTTTCTTAATGGTGTTCTTGTTCCATGAGAAACTGCTGCTCTTCCATTGCTCTCTTTCAGCTTCTTTTCCATGCCAGTAAATGCATCTTCCTTCTTCTTAAGGTCGCCCTTTAGTTGAACTACTTGCTTTCTGAGTTTTTCTTTCTCTACTTCATCTCCAGACATAAAATGTTTCAATTTATTGCACTGAGATTTGAGGATTTCAAGCTCTGATTGTAGAGATTCAACTTCCACTTCTTTCTCATCCTTCACGTGTTTCATGCTTTGCAATTCTTCCAGTGATTTAGCAGCTTCCTTTTTCATCAAAGCAACTGTACTCACCAGTTCATTTCTTTCTAGATATCCTCTTTGCATCTGAACTTCAGTTTCTTTAGCTAATGCTTTTGTGTGTTCCAACTCAAGTCTCAAGTTTTCAGCTTCTTCAAGGAGGCAATTCTTTTCTATGGTCAGCTTTTCAATCTCAGCTTTTAGGCTGTGGATCTCCTCGGCAAAAGCCCCACTAGCTTCTTCCTCATACTTCTTTTGTTGTTCAAGCTTCTTAGACTTCTCATCAATTTCCTCCAACATCTGTTCCATTTGATTTGATTTTAGACTGACTTGATTGGAAAGGTTAGAGAGTTTAGCCTCATAATCCTCCCTAACTGATTGGAGTTCTGCTTTAGCTTTCTCGAGCTGTTCTTCCAGCTGATTTTTCTGTGAGCGTAGTTCACTAGCTTCGGTCAGAGCCTTTGTAGCCAGCTTCTCATTTGCATCAAATGTAGAAGCCATCTGGATGGAGAGTCTTTTAAATTCCTCCTGCAGCCTTTCGGCTGTATTTACATTCTTCCATCTTGTCATTCGCAGGGCTTCCTCAGCTTGGATTGCTCTTTGCTCCTGCTCAACTTTGGCTCGTGTGATAGATTCTAGATCCGTTTCAAATCTTTGTGCCTGTTTCTCTAACTCTTCCTCCAAGCTGTTGATGTGGGTTTCTAGTTCATTTACAGTGGCTAAAGAGTCGGAGAATTCTTTCGACTGCTTGTTGAGTTCACTTTCCAAGAACTCAATCTGGATCTCAAGTTCATTTATGTTGGCAAAAGTAGACGAGCACTCATACTGCAACTTCAGTTGTTCTTGCAGCTGGCATTGCTCTAATTTGTATGAGATGTCGTGATTTTCCTGCTTCAGTATCTCATAGTCAAGTGCCAGCTGCTCCAATTGTGCCTCGAGCTCCTCTTTATCCCTCTTGTAGATCTCTATCTCACTGCAGAGGTCCACTATCTTTTGTTCCAGGAGATAGGTTTCCTTGGGGCCTTTGTGTTCTTTAACAAGTTGTTCCAATGCCCTCTGCTCTTTATCCTCGTCTGAGTCACTTCTTGCTACGACTGTTCTCGCTTCCTCAGCACTGCCATGGGATCCAGAATTGTTGGGAGGATTGGGAATCTCCACATTCTTCGCCTCCAAAATCTCTTCTAGTTCTTGCACCGCAAGTAGTAACTCAGCATTTGATTCCTGTGTCTTCTGCAGTTGTATCCGAAGATTGGAGTTCATGTCTTTCTCATAATTCAGCTCTTGTCTCATTTCTTCAACAAGAACCCAGGGGTCCCCACTCTCAAACTGGATCCTGCTTTTTACTTTCGCATCATCCATTCGCTTCTGAAATGACTTGAGTTTTTCACACTCTATTTTGAGTGCATCTCTCTCTTCTTTCAGAGTAACAACTTCCCGTGACAGATCCTGCCCCCTTTTGCACTCCTTCACAATTTGCTTTCTGAGAGTCTGCAATTCCAAATCTGACACATCAACTTGCCTGGACAAGGCAATGACCTCGTTCTTGAGCTTATCAATCTCATTATCTGAACCATGTTGGGAGTTTTCTCTTGGAAAGGTATCCTGAGAACTAATAGAGTCATCTGTACTCATCCCATGATCGGAACCTGCCGACCACTCCTCATAGATTGTTGTTGAGGCAACCGATGTCGGTTTTGGAGTAGCTGAGGTGTTATTCATTGATGACACATTAGTTGAAGGGTCCTGATTGATGCTGTCATTCCTCATTCCATTTCCAAGTTCCCGTGGAGTATCAAGTGAGCTACTATCAGAACTTGAACTAGTAATATCAGATCCATTAAATCCTCTATGGTTCTCATGCAATTCAACATTGTGGGGGGTTTTGCTGAAAGGCGCATCCTATAATCAAATAAGTAAATAAATAAAACATACAAATCCGTTCTCAATCACCATTTATATTAAGCATGTATTATGAGACAAAAAGATTAGAGAAGAACAACAACAGCAATAAAAAAAAAAACCCAAAATGAACACATTCACTAAATGAGATGGGACATAGGCGCCTTACTTCAACAGTATCATTCTTAATGCTTTCATCTGAATCACCATTTCTCAAGTGAGCCTTCAAGCTTCGATCTTGAGATTTAATACTTGCATCTTCAATTTCTTCCACCTCTCTGAAAAAAACCCATCAACACAAAGTCAAGCTCCCAAACAAACACAACACTCCAAGATGCCAGAAATGAACTTCCAGCAACAAAAAGAATTCAACAAAAAGTGACAATTACCTTTGATCAGCATTTTCCTGCAGTTTTTGTATTGAAACCTGTTCAAAAACCAATAGCTTGAGTTCAAATTTTAAACACCAATCAACATATTTAATGGAATTTGAATATGAGAGAGAAACAGAGAGAGTGATGAGAGTACACTAACATTCAAAATTGATTTGGAATTTGAATTCTTTAATGGAAGAGAAACGGTAGAAGTTTTAATTGCCTCAGCATAAGCAGAAAAATCAATTGAAGCCTCCCCAACCAAACCTCCTTTTCCCGATCCCTGCAATGATCATATAAAATATTACTTATATTTCAATTAAAGAAAATAAAAACACATCAAAAGCACAATTTCATCAAAAGTATCTTACTGATGATACAATAAAATGGTAGATTTTTTCGTTGATCTTCCCAGTTTTTGGCTCTCGAACAAATTTAACGGACTCGTAAACTGGTTTTTCCCAACGGCAGATATCGTCCAGAACCGTCGCCTTTTCTAATTTTGTTGTCGGTTTCCCCCCATCGCCAGGAACCACGGATATCATCAATGTTTGCACATTTAGCTGCGACACCTAAATTAAACAGAAATTAATTAATATTTCAATGTTCCTCAAATTATGCAATTACATTACAAAACAAAGTAATTATTAGCAATTAAAAACTTTCAGAAGATCAACATCTTTAACCAATCAAACTAGCTCAAGCAGTTTCGGAAACGGAAACAGTCCAATCAGACTCTGTTTGCTGTTTGAAGTTTGAACTACATTTGCAGAGAAATGGTGCTCATAAATAAAGAAAACTAAATAAAAATTCCAGAAAATATTCAATGAAAAATGAAAGGATGAGAGTACTTGAGTTGCATGGAACTGCAACTTGAAGACGGCCTTTATCTTATTCTTGTCGCTCCTCCATCTCGCCGACTTAAACATCTCTTCCAGCAAAATCTCCGGGGATCGAAATCTCACCGGAGCTCCAGCATAATTGGCCGGAAACACGCCATTTATTCGATCACTCGATCAAAATGCTCAAAAAGAATCAAAATGTGCTAAGACGCGCGGGAAAACAAAGCCTATTGTACCGGCCTAGCTCAGCTAACATAAACGAGCTGGTAATGGCGGGATGAGTCAGAGACCGAGTCAAGAACTCAGGAACAAGGAAACATTGAAAGAGAGCAGATCTAAAGTAGAAGAGCTCTTTCACTTCTTTTTCTCTCTTTTTTCACTTTCTATTTGTAAGTTGTAACAGTGTTTGGTGGAAAGAGATTGCACATTTTATTTTAAAGAAAAATACATAATTAATAAATAATTCAAAAAGGAAATGAAGGAGAAGCTTGAAAATTTAAATTGGCTTAATTCAAAATGTAGCCCCTGAAGTATACCGTGTTTTCTACTTTACGCCCTAAACTATCATTTTCATCCTAGTTCACTCCAAAAAAAAAGTGACCAACAAGACCATGACGTGTGGCATATTATTATAGGACACATAATTTTTAAGGCAACGTAATAGTTTAAGGGTAAAGTTGGGACAAAAAATAATCTAGGGTGCAAAGTAAAAAATGGTTAGAATTTAGGGGCTAAATTGTGAATTAAGCCTTGAATAATCAATGCTTAATTAAACAAGAGTGTTTACTTTTGACTTTCGAGTCAAGGGAACAGTAAATAGAGGTCATTGATATGACATAAATGCCCTTTTTCAGTTTATTTTTGGTATGTATTCTAGCTTCTGGTCGAGGTTGAAGCGGGCAGAAACATATATTTATTAATATTAAAAGGGAAAACTGTAAACAAATACAAATTAAACATAAATGATGCGTAAAAGATAAAGTAGGAAAAATATTAAATTGCACTTAATTCATGCAATTGTATGAAAAGAACAAAAATATTAATTGATTGCAGATTACTTGTAGGCAATAAAGTTGGAATATAGTTAAAAGACAAATAAATACGGTAACCGACGGATGATTCGAAGCTAAAGAGTGGAGGTCCAAAAAATATTAATTGATTGCAGATTACTTGTAGGTTCTCGAATGAAATTCTCAAAAATTAATAAGGTATTGTTTTCTCAGAATATGTATGTACGATTTAGTCTTAAATTTTAGTCTTTTTAACTCTTTAAAAAAAGCGTTAATATAGTCTCGTATGGTCAATGTTATATCTATTTACTGAATTATCTACCCAGCTGAGATGTCATATGAAATAATTAATAATATAATATATTTTTAATATATAATTTTCAAAACAATAAATATAATACAATTAATGTATCTTTTAACAATAAACAATTTTCAAGGTTATAAATACAATACGATTAATACATCTTTACACAATAAATAATTTTTAAAACTATAAATGTATTATAATTACTTCATCCGTCCTATAAATATTGTTTTTTATTGAGTTTTTTGGGGTCAAATTTTTCAACTTTGACTCGTGATTATTTAAAATTTATTATCGATAAAAATATGAAAAAAATATATTTTAAAAACCTGTAGATTTTAAATATAAATTTTAATTATTTATAATATTTAATATAACTATTGTCAAAGTTTAAAATTTTTTACTTTTAAAAAGTCAATAAGGGACAATATTTATGGGGCAGATGGAGTAATATTTTATTTTTTTAATGTAATAAGAAGAGAAATTAAGCTAACTCAAATATATTTTAGTCAGTCATAATATCATGATGCAATTCCTTCAAAATTGATCATTTAGATTTTTAAATGAATGTGGCAATGTGACGATTATAATTATCACTTAAATTTTAATGTGAAAAATTTAATGTTGATTTTAAATGGATCATTAATATATTTACTTAAAATTTAACCACCTAGTATGACATGTCAGCTGGGTCATCTATCCAATGGGTAAATAAAGTTTTATCCGGTCTTGTATTGTTCATTCTTGTAAGTTTGGATAAAGAATCACATCAAGATCAGTTATAACCAGATAATTCACATGAAATGTTTTTAACATTCTCTTAACAATTTACGAGACAATATTCTAAAATTAAAATCACATAAAGACCCTAAAAAATCTTATTGACTGTTAGAAGTTTCGACTGAATACCCGAAAAATCCCTCGATATAAGTTATATATGAGTGAAACTATTTAGTGCATAATATAACCGAATTTAATCAATCATATTTAGTAGGTGAATCAAATTTTACTTGAATTTGGTTGAATACCTATAATACCTACTTTAAATTAGAAATTAAATGACTTGAGATGGTTTAGACTTATTTATCTACCAAACACATTTTACATCTTCGATTTTAATGTCAATTATTTGAATTTTAGTTTGAGTAGATATTATTAAAATAAATTAAATTATATTTTTAGGTAAATTTAAGTAATTTGTGAGTACAAATATCGGGGATTTTACGTTCATTAGTCTTCAGATTCATTGGTACAAAGAGATTCATTAATTGGTCTAGTGACTAAAAGTGATTACAATGTTTCATCTTATATGTGTTCGAATTTCGTCATGAGAATATAATATCTCCATTTAATCAAAACACATTGATACAAAACATTAATTGTACTAATATTTTCAAAAAAAAAAAGAAATCATGAAATGTGTTGTTGGTTTGAGTTTGAAATGAAAAACCCATTTCAACATTTTTGAATTATTGGACATTACGTGTGAGGTTGTGTCATTTTCAATTTAGTGGACTTCAAAATTTTGGGTAGCATATTATTTTATTTTTTCAATAAATCCAAATTTTCAATTATTTAATTGCTTTCCAATTATACTACGCTCGATTCCTTTACACACAATGGGAAAAAAATAATTATAACACGGATTATTTCAATTAGTTAAATACTCTCCAACACTTCTAAAACGAAAAAAAAACGATTTTTATTTGTTTTAAATGTTTGATTAATTTGTAATATTAACCCAAATCAATATATATATATAATCTAATTACATTGCAACACAATTTTCTTTGAAGTCCTTTTGAAGAAACATTAAAATCAATTTGAAACACATAAATAGATAATCAAAACAATTAATTTTAGGTATTACATTTTCATCAAAGTTTGTTGGCATTTATGTCATTATTGTAAATATTACCCCTTAATATTTGGTGCAGCCATAAAGTTTTGGAGTCCGGGGTATGGTAGGTAATTTAGAAAAGACAAAAGGTGTTTCGGTAATTTTAGATTAGTGGCCGGAGCCGCCGACGCATAAGTATAACTCGGAAGGTCGAATCCAAGGATAAAAAGAAGGGCAAATTATATTAGAGACCGCTAAATTATTAGATCGGTTCAATTTTGACTATTGAATAAGAATAATTACTAATTAGGTCATTAAGCTTTTGATTTGATTTCAATCAAACCATTGATTGTTAGTTGTTAATAAAATTACTGACATGACGATTAAACAAATTTATATAATAGAGCATTTGGTCTCCATTACTTATTGATCCTAATTTTAGCAATGAAGATCAAACGTGAAATTATATGAAATTTCTTAATTAACACGTCAGAAATTCTGTTAGCGGTTAGTGGCCGCCGACTTGATTGAAACCAATTTGAAAGTTTCATGACTTAATTAACATTTTTTTTGTTTAGTTGTCAAAATATAACTAAATAGTTTAGTGGTCTCTGTAATAGTTTACCCTAAAAAAACAAACGCCAAAGCCAACGGTTAGCTCCGACTAAAAATAAATTATTATTATTATTACTATTATTATTATTATTTTCTAAATTATATTATAATCACTAGAAAATGACATTTTAACCAAAAAAATCTGCTTTAGACTCGTATAATTTTTCTATCCGTTTTCGTAAGCTTAAATAAAAAGTATTTTGCAGTCTACATCAATCTATCACTTTTCCTTTTTTTTCTTTCTTTTACAAATTATCTTAAAAATACAAAATATGTCACAAAAATTAATACATTATGCTCATATTATCTTTTTAATGTTGTATTATATTTGAACATATTTAAAATTTTAATAAATCTTAATTTGAATCTTGTAATTAATTTGTGTTTATGTTAATAAGTTTATTTTAGTTACATATACTGATGTTCTTTATTTGAGTAAATAAAACTTGATTCAGTTTTTTACAAAATATTTAAACTATAATTAAGTTATTCAAATCATCAGATCAATTTAAAGTGTTTGATTTTTTTTTTCAGTTCAAATATATATAAAGCTACATTACAGAATGACGCCATCACAACAGAATGATGCCATTTTGAAGTAGTTTTTTTTTTTAATTTTTATTACTCAATTCTAGAACCCACACATAATATCTATGTACGATGAAATTCGAACTTAGAATCTCAAATTTTATCATTTGTACCAAAATTAATTAACATTTATATATATAAATATTATAACTATAAATATTAACCGATTGATTGACAACTCAAATTAAGTACTTGAGAAACATTTACTAATATTTTACTTTATAATAAACTTCTCTTAATTCTACATATAAACTAAAATAATATGGAGCAGAAGAGGTTTTAGGTAGAGAAATAAATTAGAATCATGGTGTAAGGTGCTACGTGGAGAGAGATAGAGAAATGAAAGTTCATTGGCGGAGACCCCAATACGAGAAATTATATTATAGGTCCGGCTCACCGCATCATTCATGGTCCCAACTAATAAAAAAATATCTATTTTATTAATTTTTTTTATGTCATTTTTTACTGAATGAATCTTCACTCAGATTTACTGTAAATTAAAAAATACTTTTTACCAATTGTAGATTCAGTTAATAAAAATGACATGAAAAAATTAATGAAATTGATACTTTTTAGTGGTTGGGGCCATGGATAACGTAATGAGCCGGCAGGGGCGGTTCAAAGATTTTGGGGGCCCTGTGCAATATATTAAAATGGGTCCGCTTAATTTATAATCAATAAAAGATATAAGTTGATTTTTTCAAAAAAAAATCTTAATACAAAAAATTAACTTATATACGCACATAAATATATACACACACACATAATTATATATATAAATCTATATTTTTTAGAAATATTTAATTTAATTTAATTTAAGTTCTTTATTTTAGGGTCCCTTTCTATTGGGGGGCCTGTACGGTCGTTCCTATCACACCTGTTCAGAACCTCCGCTGCGAGTCGGGCCTATGATATAATTTCTTCCCCATACATGTATATATGGTTCGATTGCTTTGCATATTTTTTTTTTCTTTTTATTACTTTGCTTTAAAGCTGGCCATGTCATGTGTTGGGCGTGAGAGCAACTAAATGTATGCGCTTAGCCACAGACCACAATCCGAAAGCCAAATATCTAAGGCTCCCTCCTTGAATAACCAGTAACATGTGGGGTGTAAAAAATTGACTCGATATAAAATTTAATTAAAATCGATTTGAGACTAAATTAGTTATGATTTGACGTAGTGATAATCCGAACTCTATTTGAGTCCGATCTGATATTGATTCAAATTCGAATTAAACTCGGTTATTTTCAAGATAGCGGGTCAGCACCATACTCCGTCTAGCTACTGATTACTATGTTTAATTACGTATGTTAACTTGTTTGTGTTTGGTGTGATAGACTGATAGGTAATATGGTTAAGGCTTAATAGTAAAATAAGTGCCTAAATTATATTATTTTTATAGATAGGTGTTTGAATTATATTTTGGGCCAAATATGTGTCTAATGTTTTATCACGCAGCCTATTTAAGATTTTTCTGTGACAGACGTTATTTTTTTCCGTTATCCAATGAAAATCGAACACTTGACACGTTTTTCTCATTTTCTTAAATTAAAATCCAAAAAATAAAAAAATAAAATATATTAATTAACCCAACCATCTCCAATTTCTCTAAAAATGCCCAAACTCCATATCCCTCCACTCCAACAACCAATTCAACCGCCACCGGCCACTCTTATCTTCATCGGGCCCTCTTTTCTGAAAAAACCATCATTTCTTCGTCAAAAACCAACGAATGAACCACCGAATGTACCGCCGACAAACACCCAACAATGAAGAAAAAAGAGGCCGATTGGGTTCTGATCAACAACTAGAGGGTGAGAAATGTTAAACAGTGAGGTGCCGACACTTGGGCAGTAAACGTTAAAACCACCGACGTGTGGGGGATGCCGGACGGTGAGGGAGATGTGATTTGGAGATTTGATTGAAAGAAATTAAAACTTTGAGATTTTTAAAGAACTTCAAAAATTAAAAATATATATAAAAAAACAGGCTACATGTCATGTTTTGATTGGATAACAGAATTTTTTAACGGCTGTTGACGGAAAAACTTTAAGGGGGCGTTTGGTTCACGGAATGTAAGATTATCTCTGGGAATATGATTATGGGAATGTAACATTACCTGCAGGGGCGAAACTTGGAGTAAAAGTTTGAGAGGGACAACTTAAATTTTTAAAAAGTTTGGAGGATGAAACGGAAATTTTCAAAAAAAAAAGTTGAGGGTTTAACCAAAATTTTTAATAATTTTGAGAGATTTAACAAAAAATTAAAAAAAAATCAAGAGGAAATGTAATTAAAAATATTCAAAATTTTGAAGCTTAATATGAAATTTTAAAAATCTTGAGGGGTAAATTAATTTTTTAAAAAAAATTAGGGGTAAAATTTGAGTTTTCTAAAAATTTGGGGGGCTGTGGGCCCCATCGGTCCCTTGAACGTTCCGCCCTGATTACTTGACACATTACTGGGAATGTTATATTACCTTGTTTGGTTTTTTTGTAGGAATATAAAATTATAGTATTTGGTTGGAAGAATATAAGATTAATTGGAAGTAAAATTTATCAACTTGCCCTTATGATATATATTTTCTAACAAATTAAACTCTCAATTATTAAATTAAAAATATTTTCATAAAAATTTATATAACTATTTTCGTTACATTAACTAAAATTTGCAAAATTTTTATATTTATAATATAATTAATATATTAAATCATTTTCAAAAAAAAAATGTTTTATATTTATATACATTTATTCCCTTTTATTTTTTGTGAACAACGAAATATTAAACATTTAATATGTTTAGATTTTTAATTTTTATTACTTTTCACCATTTATCAAACAAATTAAAATAAATAGTAAAAATAATAAAAATAAGTTAACCTACTAAATTTTTTAAGATAAAAAATATCTTATAAATCAAATAATAAAATTAATAACATCAAGTCTTAACACATTCACTCTAAAGCAACAAACAACCTCATCATATAATCCTGAAAATATCATAAATACAATATTAATAAAAATGTATTATTAAATATTACATTATTAAATATATGCAACACTATTTATATATTACACGAATATTAAATAAAAATATTTAATAAAATTATACCATAAATAATAAGTACCTAATTAAAAATACAATAAAAAAGGATCTAAGGAAATGAGGAAAATAGCATTTCTAGGGGGGGGGGGGGGGGGAGCCACTTTTGATAATATCTCATAGTGGGAATCTTCTTAAACCAAACATGAGAATGTAACACACCCTAAATGGGTCGTAGAATGAAACGTTAGATACTTATTTAACTCAAAATATAGTTCAGGCACGTATTTAGAAAAAAAATAGTTTGAGTACTTATTTAACGATTAAGTTTATGGTTAATGTACAATTGTCAACCTAACTGCTTCGGTTGTGTTTACACAAACAAAATCAATTACTCCTCTGTTATTCCTTAGTGGTCAAGTGGATAAGTCGCGGGGGAAACTGGAAGCTCTCAAATTAGCCACCAACGCTGATTCCTAGGGTCCATGCCTTTCCGTGCAAAGGACCACCGTACTTGCAGTTTCAGTGCCCAAATTCCTTTTATCATTGTACACCTTTGTTGTTCCAGACTCCAGTGGTATATCTTTTAAGTCAAGGATAATGTTCACGAGACAAGTAGTATTAGAACGACTTTTTAATTATTCGATCTCACATCGAGCGCCCTAGTGAACGAGACTGTCATAAAATTAGATGAAAAGAATATTACGTCCTAAAAAGATGAAAATATTAATCTCACATCGAAAAGAAAACAAGAGGTCATTAACTATAAAAGCGGTGTCGTTACAAATCTTAGATAAAGAATGACATTAATCCTGATTTAGCCTTTAATTTTGGATACATGCAACATCCTACATTGTCCCAACATTTGCACCAAAAAGTAAAAGCATATAAAATACACGCAACCTTTACATACATACAGTTGGAGCAGTATCTAAGACATGTTAACTTCCTAGTATTGTCAACAGAAGTAGAAATAAATAGTAAGAAAACGAATACAAAGACATTGGTTTACCTGTTAAGTTGGTGATATTTTTGCTTCTAAATTTGCATTGGAATTTGGAAGAGAGAGAATCATAAAATGAGGGGTTTTATTAGTAAAGACAATGTTGTCTCACCTTTCTAACTAGGTTTGGAGAGGGACCCTTAATCCACTTGGTTTGGTTTGGTTTGGTTTCATATTACTTAGCTTTACAGTGAAATCATAATTAAGTTGCAATGTCGTCCCTTAAATGATAGAAATCAAAGGGTCAGACCACTTTTTGAGGCTTATAATGAAGCTATCATCAATGGTGTCTCGCAAGAAAGTTGGGGACATTACAACCTTTTCCACTTGTGGAAGTTGAGAAAACATATCAATCAAATTAAAATTGAAAAAAAAACCCATTAATTTTGGTTTTAGACAAGGATGGTTTTGGGCATGTACAACAAATAAAATTCTTCTGCTCTTTTTTTGATGTCTCTACTTATGCCTCACGCTTAAAATTATGTTTAAGATTTAGGAAATTTAGGGTATGATGTATTTTTTAGGGTATAAGGTGTAAGGTTTAGGATTTAAAATTTAGGGTTAGGGCTTGAAATTTAATTTTGTAGTGTTTTTTAGTGTTGGAGCATAAATAGGGGCACCGAAAAGAGGCAGAAGATTTTTATCCATGTACAACTGCATGTCTTCGAAAATAGAGAGCTCTGAATCAAATTATTTTTTTTCTAAAAAAAATTGCCAGCAAGTCTTGTTTTAACGACATTAGATATTTTAGAAAACTAATAAGATGAGTTATATGATTGTAATAGTTTTGAAAATGTTGATCTTGTGAAAGATAAGTTATATGATGTTGATGAAAATGAGTTATTTATTGAGCTGAACTTACTTAGAGAGCTTTTACCCAAGGAAAAAAAATAGGAGTGATGAATTTATTAAAATTTTTAGAACATTTTAATTGCTTCACAAAAATGTAATAATTGCATATAGAGTTTTATTAATTATTCCTATTATTGTCGCTTCTGCAGATGAAGCTTTTCAAAATTGAAGTTTGTGAAGTAATACTTACGCACAACTATGTCACAAGAAAGACTAAACAGACTTGCTTTAGTGACAATCGAGACTGGTCATTTGGAAGAAGTTAATATCAAAAGCGTTGTAAATTATTTGCTTCAAAATATGCAAGAAGAACATTATTTTTAAGTAAAAATAATAGACTTTTAGATGTTTATAAGTTACTTTTATATTTCTCAAGAGAGTAATCTAACAATTTTGTATTAAAAGAACTTTATTTTTATATATTATAATTAATGATCTCAATTTAATAAATTCGCCCCTTAAATCTTTGAACGGCTCTGATTTTAGAGTAATGAAAAAGTTGAATAATGAAGCTTCTAAACTAAGCTAAAACTTTAGGACACATGGTGTGCATATGAAACCAAAGTACATTTGATAATGATTTTAAATTATGTTTTAAAAAAACATAAATATTTCTCGTAGTTTTGTTCTCTTTTTATTCACGTGAATCTTTTTTTTCTTTCTCGTAGGTGATTTTCGCTTTTGCTTTTTTTTTCCTCTTCTTTCTCTTTAGCATATGATATCGTGGCGAAATTGAAAGCTGGAAGCAGGAAGTGTGATGAAATTGTAGGGAAAAAATCTAAAAAGATGAAAATAATAATATTTAAAAAAAGAAAAAAAAAAGGTGAAATCATAATGAGAATAATAAGTGCATACATGAGAGAGCGTGGAAGGTGATCACTCACGTGAAGGTGATCGATTCCTCTTTAGGGCTTAAATGAAGGGGTCCCATTGTAGATCTTTTTAGTACAACTTTTCCATATGGCTAGTTTTGGTCCATTTGGTTAACTAGAATACCTAAGCAAAGTTAAGGGTTCGAATCTCAACATTATAAATGAAGAAAATTAAGTTGGGAGAATCACCCTCATAATGGACATTAACAAAATTCAATCTGGATTATTCAATCAGTGGGTCAATCCTCTAAGTTGTGGGTTCAATACCCATTATGAGCAAATAACCCTATAGACTAAACCTCTAAACTTCAAACTTTGAATTAAATCTCGAACCTCTAAAATAAAAATATTGTGGTCTAATGACCGCACAACATGTATATTGAATAATTTCTTTTAATTTATATATATACGTAGGATCCTTTTACACGTAAAATTAATTGAATATTATATTGTGCAAATAAATCCTAACTCATGTATGTACGATTCAAAATCAAATTTTTATTAAAGTTAAAATCAGGTATAGTTGAAGACTAAAAAAAGCCCAACAAAACACAAGTAGGAGAAACAATGGGCCTAATTGAGAAACAATAAGCCACAACAAAGTATCGGCAACCACCATGTACTCGAGCGGAGTTAAAAAATGGGCCGGACCGTTAAGTATGGATTCGGTTACCAAAATCACGAAACTGGTGAGTTACATCAAAACTCCATCTCAACGGATTTTATCTTGTTCTTCCTAAAATGAAAAACGTTTGTGATTTAATCTTTCTAAAAACTATATAATTATAAATTAATAAAATGACAAAAGTACATTTTAATTCTTATAAATTATGTTATATATATATGTTAATACAAAATTTTAACTATTTGACAATACACATATACTGTGTAGATAAAGTGATTTAAACATGTGTCTCCTATAATGAATATTACTTATTTTTCTGCTGAGACACTTATTAGGTTCAGATATAGATTAATTTTTAAAAAAAGAAGCGACTAGTTTTATTAACGATAAAATACTCAAAATTACAATAAAGGTTTACAAACTATCATTGTAAACTAAATGCATAATTTGAGTTTTTTTCCTAAAACTAGCCACTTTAGATCAGACATGAACCATACATGAAAAAGTTATAAACTCATTCAGATACTCGATCGAAAAATATATACGAAACTTGACTGCATCGGCAAAACGAACCACAAAAGGGGATGAAGCTATTGATAGACCACCGAAAAAATGCAAATCAGAGCCGAACACCGTGAGAAACTCTTCACAAGCGCAAATCGCGTATCCAAATTCAAACCGAAGATCCAGGGAAGATCAACAAGATTACAAATAAGCGCCAACTTGATCAGTTGTGGTATCGTCAAATACAACCCTGATAAAAACATAAAATAAAGAACGACCAAAATGACTGAAGGAGTAGAAAAAAAAACATGCCAAAAGACATAAATAAAATGTCAAACAGACAGAAATAAACGTGCTATAAAGGTAGAAAAATTGTGTCACAAATACATAATTATTTATCAAGCGGTTAAAAAAAATTAGGAAAAATTTTGGAGAGCGGCTAGATATAGAGTAATTATCTATTCTTATTGTTTCTTTCACACATGACGCACATTGTTTGATTATAAATGTTCAAGTTTAATTATGTATGGCTTTAATCAAATTTTATATTCCTTTGTTGCTTTAATTAAATTGTTTGATTGAGATTTGGTTTGAACAATGAAGATAAAGGTGCCAAATGGTGGTGTTCCTACGCCCTGGTTGATTTATCTATCAATCATTCTTAATCGGGACTATAATAATATTTGACAAATATACATATTTATATGGTTAAATGGTGAGATTTGGTTCTAATATAGTCTACATTTGTATCAATTCATAATTAATTGGTATAGTTGTCATGACAACTTTTTGGTATAATTATTAATATTCAATTAATTGGTTGATTAATTTAGATCATGTACTGTAGAAAAATTTATTATAAGACGATTCTTTCAATCCAGTTTACTCAGTTCATAATACTAAAATTCAAATCTTTGATCTTACACTACACAAATTAACGTAACAATTAGTTGTAAGATAAATAAAATGTATAAAAATACAATTCTTTTAAGCCAACAATAACAATTTACTTACAAAAGTTAACAAAGTTGATGGAGAGTAGAATATAAAATAGGAATGATTAAGGAGGTTAGATCAATAATTAATTGTGGTCAAGTAGGGCATTGATAATAATTTGACAAGCTCGAGTTGAAAGGTAATGTTCAAACTCGCTATCACAGTTAAATTTGCACGTACGCCACTTGTTTTGAGTTAATGTATATGTTTCATATTTCTAAATCACAAGAGAGATTAAAAGAATTTAGGCAAAATTAGGTTTAAGATCTTGGATTTCTCTTTTTTCCCCTAAAAGTTAATTGTTTCACGTATGAAAAGTTGGATTCTTAATATCATTTTCCTCATATTTCAATCGATGAAACTCAAACGTCGCCTAACATCGAAAAAAAAATTGAATGACAAGAGGAAGAAAAAAATGATGGTCGATAAACAGTGGTTGATCAAACGACGAATGATGTGTGGGTATTGCAACAATAGAAGGAGGTTTCATTTTGTTGTCGACAACGTGATGAACGACGACGATAATGGTTGGATTTAGGGATCTAGGGATTTGGAATTATTTTGTTAATTTTGAAAAATTTAGAGATTTTAAAAAATAATAAATAAAATTAAATAAAAAATAAATTAAAATCAAAGTCAGGTGTCATGTTTTGATTGGCTAACAAAGTTTTTTAAACATTCGTTAACAGCCAAACACCTAAAATAATAACGATGAAAACGTAAAGCACCTACTTAACCTGAAAAATATTTTAAGCGCATATCTAGAAGAAAAAATATAATTTGAGTACTTATTTAACATTTAAGCCTTGTTTTTATATAAAGTAGATTTTTCGGAGCATCAGTTGTCACCTATATTGTGATCGTGGGATAAAAGTTCTCTACCCCTTTTTTGTTCCTCTACTTATGCTCCAACTTTAAAAAATACTACAAAATTAAATTTCAAGCCTCAACCCTAAATTCTAAATCATAAATCCTACACTATATACCCTAAAATTTATACTCTATCCTAAATTTCCTAAAAGTTAAACCTAATTTTAAGTATGAGACATAAGTAGAGACACCAAAAAGGAGCAGAGAATTTCCGTATGTGATCGTGAAGGACCATAATTCATAACAACTAAAGTTTTAAAGATCGTTACGATATCAGAATTAACTACAAATTTACCTACAAACTGGGAGGAACAAAACGTGTGCACTTAGACTGGGGTTGTTCGGTTATGGCTTGCTTGTTGTTTCCGTAATAAAAGCTACACAAAATGTATTTTATGTCCTAAATTGTCGTGTGATGCTGTCTTTGCTTTAAGAAAGCTACTTTTATATAATCAGTTCATATTCAAAAGAAACCCAACTTCTATATATGTACCTACCACAACCACCACAGTAGTTTCCTCTGTTGGTGTCGGATTTTACCTAAATACGTTATGGGAGAGGAGGAGCCTGTTAAACAAGACACGGAGGATCATGCACCGCCGCCGCCGCCGCCGCCGCATATTCATGATGCAGCTGAAGACAAGAGTGTGATTCCCGTGCCTGAAAGTATGATTTCTCTCTATAATATGATATGATATGTTCTGTTCCCTGAAACAGAACCTATACTGTTTGTTTAAATGTTAGTTGGTCTTTTGAAATGTTGAAATTGGCAGAAATTGCTGCGGCAGAACCAGATAAAGAGAAAAGTCCAAACAACAGAGGTATATGTATTTTGATTTTGATTTCAAAGTATTTGAATTTGCAAAAATGATTTGACTTTATCAGATCATTGTTTTCAGATTCTGTGCTTGCAAGAGTTGAGACTGAGAAAAGACAAGCTTTAGTTAAAGCATGGGAGGAAAATGAAAAGGCAAAAGTAGACAACAAGTAAGAATCAGACATGTCTAGATTTTGTACAAATCCTTGTTTTTTTTAGTACACAATTTGATCCTGTATTAGGTATATGATGCAAGTTCTTAACCATGGGTTATGCAATATTTTAGTTTTCGAGATTCGAATCCTAATATTTGTTAACATCGAATTTAAATTCCGAGAAACATTAAATCAGGGCACATAAGAAGATATCTGCTATTGGATCATGGGAGAATACAAAGAAAGCTGATGTAGAAGCACAGCTAAGGAGCTTTGAGGTAACGTTCTATGCCATATCAGCACAGTTTAGGACATTGTTTGCTTGGTAACCATTGAACTAGCTTGGACTGCAAGTTTCATCGATTGCCGGTACTGAATTCGACCGAGGGCTTGGTTTTTCTATAGGAAAAACTGGAAAAGAAGAAGGCAGAGTATGCTGAGAAAATGAAGAACAAAGTGGCTGAACTCCATAAAGAAGCCGAAGGAAAAAGAGCGATGATCGAAGCCAAGAAAGGCGAAAAGTTTCTCGAGATCGAGGAGACGGCAGCCAAATATCGTTCAACTGGATATATACCGAAGAAATTTCTTGCATGTTTCAGCAGTTAACATCTTCAACTGGAATTTGGTGTCTGTTGGTTTGTAAGTCAGACATTCTAATATTGGTGTTCAACTTCATTGTTATCTATGTGTGTGTGTTTACATGTAGAAATTATTATATTTTTTAGTAAAAAAAACTTGAAGGGGATCCTATAAATATGTCCCCGACTGTTACTCAACTCTATATTTTTTTAAAAAAAATATAATTACTCCTCTATTTAATAAAAAATATATAATTATAAGATATTTAATATGGAATGTTTTCTCATTTTCTTTCAAATATTTATGCTTAACTATGGATGATATAATTTCTTAATTCTTATTCTATCTCAAATAATATCAACTGAGTGAATACAATTTAGCGTATCGTATCAGTTGAAAATTTATAAAACGACCACATTTTTCCCGTGAAATAGTAAGTAATATTTTAAGGTTAAGCTTACCATATAATATCTAGATTATTAATAAATTTATTTGATATCACATGTTAATTGGACCCTAATTTAATTGAAAAATAGTTAAATTATTCTTAACATGATAATGAGTTTTATTAGATAATAACTAAAATGTGTTTTAAATGATACTCTTTCTGTTCCATTAAATTTGTTCAATACTAATTTTAAAGTCAAATTTTTAACTTTGACTATAATTATTTTAAATATTTTAATTAATTAAATTTTATAGTATTTTTCTAAAAAAATTCTACAGCGTTTGAAGCACCACTAACACGAACACCGATGAGCACTATTAATTTTTTTTAACTATCATCACCTTTAAATTTTCCCATATATTTTAGTTTAGCAAAGCGAATTATCAAGGAATTAGATAAGCCTAATTTAAGACCTGAATCTGGGTTGGGTTGGCTCATTGAGTTCAGGCCTCAAACTCAAAATGGAATTTTCATTGCAAACTAAATTACATGGCATCCAGGCATCCACACATGACATGACACATGTCAGAACCTTTTCCTTCCCCAACAGAGTTGATTCCACGTGGCGAAATATCAGCGGATGCCAAGTTGAATTGCCATGTGGGTGTTAACCCGAGGGATAGATAATGTTGCTCATATCTTCTTCTTCTTGCTTCATTCCACAGTTCCAAGCAGTAGCCTTTCTATCCCTTTTCCACCAAACCTCCGATTTCAGTACTCAGCTTCAAAGTTCCAACAATTTTCCAATGCTATTCAACGCCTTCTGATGTGTTTGCTTTTACTTTGGCCTTACAAATGGACTGTCTATCTTGCGCCGCCGCTACCTCCGCCGTTGCCGCTTCCTTCTCTATCAACAGATTCCTGCCGTTGCCTTCTGTATCGTTTTCGAGAGTGAAAAGAAGGTCGAAAAGGGTTTCTTTCAGGGTTTTCGCGGAGAAAGAAGAGCCAAAGCTTGACAAATGGGACCAAATGGAGCTCAAGTTTGGTCGTTTGCTTGGCGAAGACCCCAAACTCACCATTGCCAAGGTTCCATTCCCCCCCCCCTCCCCCTCTTCCAACCTTATTTTTATGCTCAATTTAGAGAAAAATTGTTCCTTTTTTAATACCCATGTTTTTAATTGTTGAAAAAATTGCTTATTTTACAACTTCTTTCAATGTTATTGCATTTTGGATTTTCAGATAATGGGTAGAAAAGCAAACCCTGAGGCATCTTATATTGAAATTGAGAAAGCGTTTTATAAGAACAAGGGTAAAATAGTGGAAATAGAGGAGGTCCCTTTTGATGTCGAAAAGAAGAAAGCACCCACCTTATCTTCCGATGGTTTAAATTTAGTTCGTCCTGTTCCAAAGAAGGGAATCAAGTTTGAAACTGATACTAAGCCACCTGTTCTCAAGATAAAGAGACCGAGTGTATCCGGTGGGAAGGCTATGGATACTGCAAAAAGGAGTACGCTTCCAAATGTTATCTTGAGGAAGCCAACTGTGGTTAATGAAGATGATGTAGAAGACAGGCCATCCAGGTTTAGGATGAAATCAAATTTGTCACTAAGAATGAGGAATGAAAATGAGAACGAACGTTTCACTGATATGACATTGTTGAGAAAGCCTGAACCGGTGACTGTTGATACAAGCCTCGATGAAAAACGAGATTCTGATGATAGTGTTGTGCCGGAGAAAGAGAAAGAAGTGGAGGATAGAGTTGGTGATTTTTCATTATTGAAAAGGCCTGAACAGGTAAGTGTCAGTACAGAGATCAGTGAGAAAGTAGAGGAATTTGAAGTTTTAGAAGTTGATGGGGAAAAGTTTGAGGCAGAGATAGAAGCTAATATGCTGGTTAACACAACGAAGAGTAGTGTTGAGGAAGTATTAGAAGCGGAGCATGGTTCAAATCCTAAGAAACAAGAGATGGAGGATGAGTCCTTAATTGGTAATGCACCATGTTATTTCATGAAGTTCCCTTAGGCTGTGCTTGGTACAAAGGATGGAAAACTGTGAGGACGGAAAATTTGTTACTTCTGTAAGACTGTAACTTAACCATCTCACACTTTTCCATCCTTTATGCCAAGCAAAGCCTTAGTTTTTTTTTTCCGTTTTTGATTGTTTCATGTGTTACTTTGGTGGGTTGTTATCAAACTAAGATCAATGCTAAGCTGTTAACAAACCCCAGCCCTCTTTATCTCATCTCTTGAAAAGCTTATAAGTTCGCAAGTATTGCCTTATCTAGGGAGCTTGGAAATCCTTTAATATGAAGTATTGAAGATTATATTTTTTTTCCTGCATTTTTCAAGGAATGCAGTCAGCTGAGCTAAGTAATAGGGTGTCTTCTGAGGAATCTGGCACTGGTCTCTCTTTGGAAGCTGCACTACAGGGAAAGCCTAAAAGGTGTCAAATATATTCTTAAAATTAGGACATTTTTTATTAAGTTGGTGGAGTTGTGATTAACAAAACTGCTTTGTTATAGATTAGATCAATTTGTGAAAGAAACATCAAACTCCGATAAAGCAGAAATTGTACCCACCAGTCCTGAAGATTATGGTGATCTCCCTTCTGTATCACCTCAGGAGGTCAGCTTAGTGTAGTGTTTTCTCCTTAAGTTGTAACTGCATGTTTTTTTTTAACTTTACTTGGGATGTCTGATCATCTTGGCATCTCATACAATTGTAGGATAGTGATTGGACCAGGGCAGAAGTTCTGCTTAAGAGTGGACGTAAGGCTGAAGTCGAGTTAATAAGCTCTAGCACAAGAGGTTTTGTTGTAAGTGAAACACTTCCTTCTATTATGCCTATTTGCAGATATGTACTTTTTGGTGACTTGATTTTATTACATCATCATAGGTATCTTTTGGTTCTTTAATTGGATTTCTGCCTTATCGCAACCTGGCTGCTAAATGGAAGTTCTTAGCGCTTGAATCATGGTTGAGACAGAAGGGCTTAGACCCATCTGCTTATAAGCAGAATTTAGGAGTCATTGGAAGTTCTGATCTGATGAACAAGAACTCTTCTCTGGATTCAAACTCAGATTCAGAAAACAACCAACAATTTGAGGGAAAGTTTTCACCAGATATGAAATTGGAAGATCTTTTGAGGATTTATGATATAGAAAAGCTTAAATTCTTGTCCTCATTTGTCGGTCAGGTATGAATACATTTATATATATTAAATTGTATTATTTATTTCCATACTGTATATTGATGTTTGCTTAATATTTACAGAAAGTCAAAGTAAATGTGCTAATGGCTGACAGAAAGTTCAGAAAACTTATAGTTTCTCTGAGGCCTAAAGAAAAGGAGGAGTTAATAGAGAAAAAGAGAAATGTTATGGTGAGTAGCTATATGGTGTTTCAATATTTCCTTAAATAGTATATATATAAATATATATTGCTTTTATCCTTTATGTTTTGTATTTATTTTTTGTGTTGTCACTTTTTTGCAGTAATACAATTCCTGAAAAAAATCTTTTAAAAAGTTTTTATCTTTTTGTAAAAATGAGAAATTGAACAAAACATTTTCAAATTAAAGACATGACTGTGCTTAACTTGACAAAACAAAAACTCTTCAAGCTCTTATGCCATTTCTTGTTGCAGGCAAAGCTTCGTGTTGGGGATGTTGTGAAATGCTGCATCAAGAAAATCACTTATTTCGGTATATTTGTGGAGGTAAACGATCTCTCGGCAACAGTTTCATGCAGATTTTTGTTCCTTTGTGTTGCTTTTCCTTTCTTATGAACATATGCTTCCTTAGTATGAAGCCACAACATCCACGTCTGTGAGATTATAGGCCCTTTTAATGTTTTTTTTTTCACTCAACTTGTGATTTAATTGTTCTAAATAGGTTGAAGATGTTCCTGCTCTGATTCACCAGAGTGAAGTGTCATGGGATGCCACCTTGGATCCTTTGTCATATTTCAAAATTGGTCAGGTATTTGAGTTTACCGGCAGTTTAAAACCATAGCAAATTGAGCGTCCTACTGTTTTAAGGAATGCATGACAAATAAGCAAGACCTGGTTTGGTTGATATTCAGATAATCTTCATGATTTCAGATTGTTGAGGCAAAAGTTCATCAATTAGATTTCACACTGGACCGTATATTTTTATCGTTGAAGGAGATAACGGTAATCGACAAGCAACTAGGTTTCTGAATTTTAAAGTAATCTCAGTTATTTGATGCCATTTTTTTATTATGTTGTGATCCTCTTTTTTCTTTTTTTTTTGACATGACAGCCAGATCCACTGATTGAGGCCTTGGAGTCTGTGGTTGGTGATCATGATAACTTAGATGGAAGATTACAAGCAGCAGAAGCAGAAGCAGACGCTGAGGTTTATGTTTACACTTATCCTTTTTGTACTAGCATTAGGCATTACTTGTTGCAGGGTTAATACTCTCGCTGATATTAAATGTCGACAGTGGCCTGATGTAGAATCACTTATCAAAGAGTTGGAACAGATTGAAGGGATTCAGTCAGTTTCAAAGGGCCGGTTTTTCTTGAGCCCTGGTTTAGCTCCAACATTCCAGGTATGATAGCTTCGACATATCAACTACATGCATTAGGCCAAAGTTGGTGAATGTTAAAATAGAACAATCTTCTTCAAATGTGTCGGCTCATATTTTGTCTCTTTTAAGAATTATTACTAACTTGTGGATTATGGGTCTTGATTGACATTTGTTTGTATAGTGTTCCTATTAATACATGTTAGGTTTTTCGAAACTTGAGAAATAATAATAGCTCAGTCATCATCATAAGTTAACTGCACTTGAAAATAGTTTAGGTATTTGTAGAGTACTTCCAAACCCCTTGTACTTGTAAAGAATCAATAAATACATAAATATATAAAACACCTTAAATCTAAATAAATATAGAAATTAGTAAATAATCCCTGAAAAGTAGTATTCATTTGATCAGCATCATCTGTCCTGCATGACTGCCATCTTTCAGGTGCCAAAAGATTTCTATGTTTCAATTCTAGGCTTCTGTATGCACCACATAATAGAAGCCACAATTGGTTAGGTTATGGATATTAATTTGGAACCGTCCACTCGAAACCTTTCCAACCAGGATTTGAGAATTATCTGCTTCCAATCGATCTTTTGGTGCAGGTTTATATGGCACCCATGTTTGAGAATCAATATAAGTTACTTGCTCGATCCGGAAACAAAGTACAAGAGGTATGATTTCCATGATCTCTTAGCTCTGTAAACTGTCTAGCATCCAGCATAACCCTCTATTGAAAACTTCTCCGGTTCCCCCTCATAAATATATCATTAAAACAATTTTTAACCACAAATTAGCTGTTTGGTTTTGTTTTAGTTCTTTTTTTTAAATAAAAAATATGGATGTTTTTGAGATCTCCTGTTACATTTCCCTTGGATATATATGATGTTAAAACTATCCTTTGAACAAATCCAAATGCTGCGTTTTAGCAGGTCATTGTTGAAGCAACATTGGATAAGGAAGATATGAAATCCACAATTCAATCATGCACAAACAGAGTGGTATAGGGTTCTTTTTTCATGGGGGGAGGGTATTCCACCTAATTCGGAACTCCTTTGATCCCCGAGAGACGCTTTCGGCAGGCGACAAGAGAGAGAGAGACAACCATGGGGAGCCTTGGTGGCGTGGGATTGTTTGGATTCTCTTCTACTATGGCAAGTATCACAGCACAGTCCATCATGCTGCAATAGAACACATAAACGATGTATCTTCCTTTTCAAATGAATTTATATATTTGCTTACACCAGGGTTCAACTTTCATAGACATTGAATTACTGTCTGATTGATTCATAGTAACTTACCAGTTACCACTGTAAAACTGCCACTTATTGTTCATATAGTTTCAAGACCTTTTTTGCAAACTCAATGTTGGTTTCTTGTGGCCCAATGACATCATTGGCCTCGAGCTTTTCAGGAAAAAAAAGCTCTTGTTATATTTTTTTTCCTATTTTGGTCACTATATTACTTTTTTTTTCTTTTTTCAGTCACCAATTTATTACTTTTCCTTGTTTTGCTCACCAAATTATTAGTTTTTTTGTAATTTTTTAATGGCGGGTGATCAAAATAAAAACAATATAAAGTTGGTGATGATTTTGCAAAAAAAAAATATTTTGATGGCTAAAACATGAAAGAGAGAATAGTTTAGTGACAAATGATGTTGTTTACCCGAATATAATCTTACTGTTAATTTAGTGATTAAATTGTAATTTCATTGCGGTAACCTTCTTTTAAAACCCACATTTCGTTAATCTTAATTCCTAAACCCCCAGCCATGTTCTCAGCGGTTCTCCTCCAACGCTCCAAAACCCTCTCATTTCTCCGTTCCCAAATTTTCACTCGAGCCATGGGAGGCGGTCCACGGACCTTCCCCGGCAGCCTCAACAAGTGGCAATGGAAGCGCCTCCACGAGAAAAAAGCCAAGGAGAAAGAGAGAAGACTCCTCGACCAGGAGAAGCAACTTTACCAAGCCAGAATCCGATCCCAAATCCGATCCAAACTTGCCGGGAAACCCGACCCCAGTCCGGATTCTGAAAAATATAACCCCATGAGCCCCAACGACCACATCAAAGCCCTGGCTGATCGGTTCATGAAAGAAGGAGCAGAGGACTTGTGGAACGAAAACGACGGTCCGTTGAACTCAGAGGAACAGGAACGGCCACAATTCGTTGAATCGGCTAGAAACCCACGGTCAGTATTAATCCATACACCGCTTAATATAAAGGAACTTATATCTGATGGTCGAAGAGAGAATGGGAAACCAATTGGTCTAAATAATAGTCAATTTATTAAGAGTAGGAGCTATTCAGTTCAGGCTAACGGGAAATTCAAGGTGAAAGAGAGTTCTTTTGCTGGGACTCAATCATACTTCGGCTCAAAGGATGATGCTTTGAAGCATTTGGGGCATAATAGTATAGCACTGAGAAGGTTTAGGAAGAATGAGACTTCTTCTAATCAAGATAAATCTGATTCTGTGTCAAATGATGACTCGTTGAAGCTTTCTGGTCCTGGTGGTAAAGTCGAGAAGGTGAATTTTCAGAGTGGTCAGAAGTTTATAAAGAGTAGGAATGGTATGCCGAAAAGGAGGTTTAGGAGGAATGACAGCTCATCGAGTGATGACGAATGGGATTCCGATTTGGAAGATGAAGTGGAAGGAGTTGGGGGTTGGAAGGATATTAAGAAGTCGGGCAGTAGTGCTTCATTGGGAAAGTATGACGTGAAGATTAAAAGGAGAGTTCCATTGAAGGAACTTGAGAAGGAGATGGACTTTTCGGAGCAAGTGGCTATGCTTAGGAAGGAGTTGGAGAAGAAGAAGTTGGCTGCAATTGAAGAGAAAATGGGGGAGGAAGAAACGATTTATAGTCAAAAAAGGTAAGCTAAGATGGACTGCTTTAGTTATAGATGTATTTATGGTATGTTTTGGTGATTAGAAATTTGGTGAATCTTTGGGTTTTTGTTTCTACAGGTTTGATGAATGTGGTATATCCCCATTGACAGTCAAGGCACTTTCTGCAGCTGGATATTTTCAGATGACTCGAGTACAGGAGGCAACTCTTTCTGTTTGCCTTGAGGGTATGTGTTATTGATTTATTGGCCATTGTGTGATTCTGTATTTTTTCATAGAATTTACTCTATTATGTCATTAATTGTTTTAAAAAGCTTGCTCTGCTTTTCAATTTTACATTTGTTATAGATTTATAGCTAGTTTTTCATTCTTTGTGCCTTGGTAGCCCTTATTGCTAATTGCTAATGGTTACATCCAGTGGGCTATTAAAATTGATGTAGAAGTTCCTAAATTGTCAAGAACATATCAGATTCTGGAAGCTCAATCTTTGACATCAGGTGTTTTAGGTAGTAGATCTGTAGAAGATGCAAGATTTGGTCTTATATAAAGGTGATTTTTTGAAGGCATACAAAACATAGGAATTTGAAGATAGGGAAATAAAATATTAGCATTACAAATTATCACTGTTGCTTATGTGCCTTGCATGAGATGTCACTCGGTTTCACATGGTCCTTTGGGTATAAAAGAATTCTGTGTGGCACTGTGGCTAGGGTTTTTTCGCAATAGCTCCGGTACATTATTTTCTTTAACTCTT
Organism: Hibiscus tridactylites; assembly: GCA_958450335.1. NCBI lineage: Eukaryota > Viridiplantae > Streptophyta > Magnoliopsida > Malvales > Malvaceae > Hibiscus > Hibiscus tridactylites. The sequence goes on along the minus strand of OY288265.1, from coordinate 109,638,250 downwards.
TTTCTAGTCATATTATATTCCTTTAAACATTTTCTGATTTGTTTGATAAAAGTTGAACATTTAAAATGCCAATCCTTGTTCTAATGTGGAGCAGAAAAAGATGCTTTGGTCAAAGCTAAAACCGGCACAGGAAAAACTGCAGCTTTTCTGGTACACTACATGTCCTTAGTTGTTATAGATGAACTTGTAGTTTCTTTTTTATTCTTCGAATTCTTCTTTTAAAGACAAACAGCTTCCAGCAATTGAAACAGTTCTGAAGGCTGCTAGTAGTAATACCGTTCAGCGGGTGCCTCCAGTATTTGTTCTAATTCTTTGCCCCACAAGAGAGCTTGCAAGTCAGCTTGCTGCTGAAGCAAATGCTCTGCTGAAGTATCATAATGGCATAGGAGTCCAGACTCTAGTTGGAGGTACACGTTTCAAAGTTGATCAGAAGCGCCTTGAATCAGAACCATGTCAGGTTAGCCTATGTTTTATGTCTGACAATTCTTATAGCATTATAAAATGTTTCTAGAATCTTCTGCATTCTAATATCAGACGGTTAGCCTTTTTTAATCGTATGGGTTGAAACTTCCGCAGATAATTGTTGCAACACCTGGGAGATTGTTGGATCACGTTGAGAATAAGTCTACCTTGTCTGTGCGTTTGATGGGATTGAAAATGCTTGTACTTGATGAAGCTGACCTCTTACTAGACCTAGGATTTCGGAGAGATGTTGAGAAAATTGTTGATTGTTTACCCCGTCGAAGGCAGTCGTTGTTGTTTTCTGCAACAATTCCAAAAGAGGTTCTTTGACCTTATACTTTTTTGTAGACAAGGCCAATTTCCTTGTATGAATCAACTTAGATCTAAATTGTGCTTGATTATGCAGGTTCGTCGAATATCTCAGCTCGTTTTGAAAAGGGAACATGCTTTCATTGATACAGTGGGTCTAGGCTGTGTAGAAACTCATGATAAGGTATAAATGGTGACAGTTTCATGCTTCTTTGTAAACAATGAATTTAAATAATCTAGATACTTAAAAGAAAAAAAAAAATTATTGTGCCAAAGGTTTTGGCAGCAGTGATGTTACATGCAGAATTTTCCTTCCTGATTGCAGGTTAAGCAATCTCTTCTTGTTGCACCACATGAATTGCACTTTCAGATTCTTCACCAGCTTTTGAAGAAGCATATATCTCAGGCACCCGAGTACAAGGTAAAATGTTTGACCTCTAAATTTTGGCAGTTGCAGAAATTTTTGAGATCTAACTATTATAGCATGCAGGTCATTGTTTTTTGTACGACCGGGATGGTAACATCATTGATGTATTCGCTTCTTCGAGAAATGAAAATGAATGTAAGGGAGATCCATTCCAGAAAACCTCAAATCTATCGAACTCGTATCTCTGATGAATTTAGGGAATCTAAGAGATTAATTCTTGTTACATCTGATGTTTCGGCACGAGGAATGGATTACCCTGATGTCACTTTGGTTATTCAGGTACCTTTGAACCTAAAACTTCAGCATGTGCTGGCTTATCATGCAGTTCAAATTTTTGAGACGCATATGCATAAATACATTTACACTTTCCAAGTATGATATCATTGGACCATGATGAGAAATCCTGTAAATGATAAGATCTCTTGCAGCTTTTGAGCTTCTTCCACAGTTTAATTGATTCTGGAAAGTTAAGACACTTGCTGGTTATCAAATACATATATTGTGTTGTGTCCCTCTATTATTTTAAAATATAAAATGATATGAAATTGTTTTACTACTACCAGGTGGGAATTCCTTCTGACCGAGAGCAATATATACACCGCCTAGGAAGAACAGGACGTGAAGGCAAGGATGGAGAAGGTATCTTGTTGATTGCTCCCTGGGAAGAGTATTTCTTGGATGAAATTAAGGACTTGCCTCTCAAGAAACTATCTTTACCGGATATGGACCCAGATGTCAAACAGAAGGTCTGCATCTATACTTATAAAGTATCTTCTAAGTATTTGATGCCATGTTTTTGAAAGTATATTTTGTTTTTGTTTTTGTTTTTTATCAGTAAGTTTTTATGGATATCCCATCCAGACTAACTGGTGAACTCCATTGTGGATGTGGCTAGGAGCTATGTTACCCGAGCTTAGGTGTGAGTGTCGGATATGGGTATCTATCCGACACAGGTATAGTTAGATTTTTTTAAGTTTTCTCATGTGTTTGGAGGATCCTTGGAGGTTATATCCCCATATCCACGTGTCAAACATGAGTGTCGGATATGGGCACTTCAAGAACAATGAAGAGTCCAAGTAACATAGCCTAGGTGCATTAGATCCTCTCTTCTACCGAGAATGAAGTGATTTTAACAGAATGGATGAGGGCCTATCCCTTTTCCCCGTCTCTGAAAAGTGTTATTATCTCAATTTCGTTTAAAAAATGGGATTGTGTGTGTGTGTGGTGTGTAATGGTTCTTTCATAACTGTCCGTTACAAAAAGTTTGTAATGCTTGTTGCAGCTGGAGTTTTCAATGGAGAAGATTGATGGTAGTATCAAAGAAGCAGCATATCATGCTTGGCTTGGTTATTATAACTCGATCAGAGAAATTGGGAGGGATAAAACTACCCTTGTTGAGCTGGCCAACCAGTTTTCCCAGTCAATTGGCTTGCAAAGACCTCCTTCACTCTTCAGGAAGACAGCGTTAAAAATGGGTTTGAAAGATATACCTGGAATTCGAATCAGAAAATAGCAGTAATTCAAGTAGTCTTATGCAAGTTGTAGAGGATGAAGATTGCAGATGGGGAACACATGCGACAGCCACTATCCGGATACTGGCACAAAGAACTTACAAGTCTATCTCCTGCCTTTTTCTCCTTTTGGTACGCCTTTCTTCTCACATTTGTATTTGCACTGAATAGTCATTTCTATTGAATTGAATCGAATCGAATCTGTGATTGTTACGTTCTAGGATCTTTGGTTCTTTATTTTGTACATTAAAAGGTTATGCTTATAATTAGACAGTCTGCAGCCACTAAGTATTGTAGTCTTTAACAAATTAGTGTAGACTTTTGAAGGTAATGGATAACCCGAACCTATATTCAACCAAGGTTATTAGAGCCGTTCTGATGGTTTTTGTTGGTATTGCTAACTTAATTTAATGATTATATATTATTATAATTGTAATTGAAAAAAATAAAAATGATTAAGATAGAATATTAAGAATTAGTTTAAAATCAAAATCTTGTACCAGCCGATGAACAGGCTTATATTCATCGGCGGTACATGGTATTGATTGAAACGGATAGAAAAAACACTGAAGTTTTAATTGAAAAGGAACGTGGAACTATTTAGTACTATCTGTTTAAGTCTGAAACAGTAAAGCTTGATGCACAGTTTGATCCCTAAAGTATGTTTTGTTTTTCCTTCTTATTTTGGTACTTAAAACTTTTGTTTACCCCATTTTGGTACATGAAGCATGCCTCTGTTATAGGTTTTAGTCTAAAAACTAACCAAAGTTTTGCAAAGCTGAATGTCCGTGGAGGCTTCGGCAAGATTTTGTTGACATTGATCGCATTATTTCAGCCATTGATAACGTTATTCATGGTCTTAACCAGTAAAAACCATTCATTTCATTAAATTTATCCATGTTAACTTTTTACTAAGTGAAGATTTACATGGTAATTTGTTTTTACCATCCCTTAGTAATTAAACAAAATTTGTATGATTGCTTCTAGCCTTCTGCTTTTTCAGATTAAGTTGGTAAAAGAAGAGTGGGAAACGAGAGCTTCCTAGTTCCTACTAAATGTTTTATTTATTTATCGTCTTAGAATTGATGTGGTGAGAAAATAGTTAGGAGTATTGGTTAGTCTAATTACATGTAACCCCTATTTTCTTTTAAGATAATTATTTGATGTATAGTTAGTAAAATTTATATTTTCACAAATGAGTTTCTATAGTTATTATGTATTTCTTTAGAGATATTAAACTCTAGCTCCTAAATTTTAAACTATAAACCTTAGATTTTTAATGTTTAAAATATATTTTAAACATTAAAAATCTAACCACAAACACTAAAACCGTAACACTAGTCCATAATCTCTTTTCACTAAGCATTTGTGATTTTTTTCTACCGTCAATGCATATGATAGTAAATCATTTTTTTGGTTGTCTTTCTGATTTTCAAGACTTCACCCTAATTAATTTGGACAGGTTTGTGTCGCACACTTGGTTTTGGTGAGTTAGTCTCGCTATGAAGATTTTTTGCATATAAAACGCCTCGAACTCGAGACTCGTTTAAGTGATACCAAGCAACTTACTACTTGAACTAAAGGTTTTTGGTTGATAGTAATCCTTTTTTATGACATACTTCGATGGATAAAAATTATTTGCCTCTTTTTATGTCCTATACAAAAATTAAATTTTAAATCTTAACTCTAAATTTTAAACCTTAAAGGTTAAAAAATACACCTTATTTCAAACTCTTTATATTATAATTTTAAACCCTAACATTAACTATAAACTTAAATTTTTAATATGAAAATATAATTATAAAGGTACTTAAAAAAGAGAATTTCTATAAATAAAATAGTATATTAATATGTATTACTCGTAGTTGTGAGAGTAGTTTATATATATTTTGAAATAGTATAGAACATAAATTTATATCTATAATCTAATAATAGTATATTAAAACACTAACTGAGAGTGAAAAAGGATTGTTTAAGTAATATTATATCTTATAAATAAAATAGTCAATTGTTTATCATCAAAAATAACATTTACAATAAAAAGATTAAACATCATAATTCATAAACAAAACGGTATATTCTCAAGACATTTGTATATTCCGTGGCTACCATTTTCTTAATCATTAAACAATCAATTTAATGACTGGCCATCAGGCCATGCACTAGTCTTCATCTGAAATCTAAATGCTAGCTAGTTGGCAAGGTAATTTGACGTTTTTCAAAATTTCAAAATTCTTATTAATTTCTTTAAATATTTTTAATTAATCTCGTCTTCTATTTTTTAAATCTTCTATTAAATCTCATTTTTTTAAAAAAAGTGATTTGATTTTTAAGTTTTTTTTTAAATCTTAAACAGACATCTATATTATTTTATCAAAATCCGTTACTGTACACAAGTATTATTACGAATTTTTCGATGCTATTTATTTGAGCAAGGATAAAGATGCGTAGAAAAGTCAACAGAACACGTGATAAAAAAAGGAAAAACTACACCGGTGGTTCTCAAACTATTACTATTTTCCTATTTTGGTCCTCAAATTATGTTTTTTGGCAAAATCGTCCATTCTGTTACATAATTCTCCTGTTTTAGTCCCCGGCGTTAAATAGCTAACGATTTTGCTGACGTGACATTTTTTAAGAGGGGAGAGAAATAATTAAAAAATATTTAAAAAAAATGTCACGTCACCAAAACCGTTAGCTATTTAACGTCGGGGGACCAAAACAGGAGAACTATGTAACAGAAGGGACGGTTTTGCCGAAAAATATAGTTTAAGGACCAAAATAAGAAAACGGTAATAGTTTGGGGATCACCGGAGTAGTTTTCCCTAAAAAAAAATTGGTTAGGTCCCTTATCTGGAAAGACGACCAAAGACCAAGACAAAATGTGCAAGTTTGGGTTTGCTGTCATAGATTGCCATCTAATCATCACATTTCTCCTACTCTTTAGTCTTTCAGATACATATATATGATTTTTGAAGTTCCGTTTCGTGCAGGTAACTAATGTTTGAGAAAGGAATTTAAGAATTGGTCCATTTTTTTTTGCAAGGTGACATGAAACTATGTACCTGAGTAGGGTAAGTATTTTCAAAATAATTTTGAGTTAGTTAAGTTTATGAGTTTTATTTTACAATTTAAATTTTATTTGAATTTTTTCACTTGACTTGAAATGTTCAAGTTAATCTTCAAATTTAATTATAAATATTTATATTGTTATGATACTAATTGATTTTAATTTAAACGACTTCATATATATATATATATATATATATATATATATATATATATATGTATGAGTTAAGATCAACTTACACAATGTAAAACTCTTTAAGTTTTACACGTTTTCTGGATCGTTAAATGGGGGAATAGATGGCTCAGATTAACTTCTTACTCTCTTTTTTAAGTGATAATTTTCACGTATTTACTGTTACTCTCATCCATTCGTTTCACTCATCCAACGGTCTAAAAAACGTGTAAATCTTAAAATGTTTTACACTGTGTAAATGGATCCTATCCCTATATATATACACACACACACACACACACACACGATATACATATATATTTTTTTCATTTTTTCATGTGTGGATATACATATATCAAGCAAAGTTGAGGGATTTGACTCGAACTTAAAAAATTGATACACTAATTACTAAATTTTTTGAATCATTTGAGTTATTCAAGGATAAAAATCCCAACACTACAAAATTAAATTCCAAGCCCTAACCCTAAATTCTAAATCATAAACCCTAAAAATACACTATATCATAAATTCCCTAAACCCTAACCATAAATCATAACCTAAAACACTAAACTATAAACTTAATTTTGAGTGTGAGGCATAAATAGGGACACCGAAAAATGGCAAAAAATTTTAATCAGTTATTCAAAAAATTTAAAATGCTTATAAAATTATGATTTATATTAAGTCGAATCAAGTACAAAAATTCAATTTTTTTAATTCGTGTCACTTGTACGTGACTGGTCTTGTTTGTTAGGTAAGGTAGGTGTTTTGCATAAACACTTCTATCTAGTACTAATAAATACTTTTGACTTGTATGCATAGCTAATCCTCTAATACTTTGGCTACTATTAATAAATATTGTTGACGTACCAAAATATATGTCATCAGCTACTTCACGACTTGGAAATGTTCATCGGCACAGTAACAAGTTGCAAAATTTTTGTGTCTTGAAACCCAGATTCATAGTTCAACGTAAGGATTATCTTTATTTGGTTTTGGCTCTTACATCAAACACAACACTTCCGACCATCTCCAGATGAGACGAGCCTCTCGGGCAGAACACAACCCTGTAATTGGAACCACCAGGGCAAGTAAAGGTGCTCGTAGGATCATCCTGGGGATAACTGTATGCATCAAGGCAGCGTGCCTTGAAAAACCTTGACCACTCGGTCGCACCACAGGTTCCTTGCCCTTGAGTGCAACAATATGGGTTGGTCTTGAACACTGTGCATGGGTTGTTGCACCCACCGGGAACCCTTAATACATTTGGACACTGCCCGTTGATGTCTGCGGTGCACCGGATATTGCGACAACTGCCACTGGTCGGACCAAACACCATGGGGATGTTGAATCCATCGACTAGGGAAATGTCGTAGAAATCCAAGTTTTGAAATTGGTTAAGTGCGTATTCGGCCAGGGTGTTGGGAGGAGCACCCCAGCCTTGGCACTGTAGGAGTCCACCACAGTCACCGGTTTGGCAACTACCCCTACCACTGCCATCAAAATTGCAATTGGTTCGACCCCAGATACGAGCCATGGCCGTGCCCGCAGGCACATTGATGGTCCAACTTTGGAAAGGGTCTAGGCGACGGCCACCGCCGGGAGAGGCTGCTGCCCACACAGTGTAGGAGCACTCATTGCGGATCTCGAAAAGAGCTGCATGGGCGGAGATGAAAAGGATGGTGAAGAAGAAGATGGAGGAGATTTGAGAAATGGTTAAGTAGCTCATGGTTGGGTTTTACTTGGAGATTTGTTCATTGGAGTGGAGGGTTTATATAGTCTAAGGACAGGCGGCTTTGGGAAAGATAGAAATCATTGTTCAAGGGAACAAAAAATCATCAATCGATACATCATACATTTTTAGTTCTCAATATTAAAAAAATAAAAATCATAAATTTTAACTTTAAATTTTAATTGTACATTTTCAAAAAAAAATAGATAGTAAACTTTAAACTTTAAAAGTACAATATACACCATTAGAAATGGCTTTGGGTCGGGTTTAGTCAGGTTTTTGGTCAATTCGCATCCGACCCAAAAATTTAACACATCCATCTAAATTCGACTCGATATTTTATGATATTTCACACGACCCGAACCCGAATTCTAGAGTAAAAACTTGAACCCGTCCCGATATAAATGAAAAACATACCAACTTTCATTATTATTCGTTAACAAAGGAGCTAATTATAAAAATATAAATAGAGAAGGAGCATTATAATAATTATTCTACTTTTATTAGACAAAATAGGAAGACAATTAAATATATATATATATATAAATAAAGAGGGGGCATTATAGCAATTATACTTAAATATTTATAATAAAATTAAACTATTATCTCGAGTCGGGTATTTTTCACCTTAAACCTAAACTCGACCCGACCTCATCATCAAAAAATTAGAATCAAACTGAAAAATTTCTTTAAAAAATATGACTCTATAAGACCTGGTCGGGTCAGAACCCATTGAGCATAGATTAAATGGCCATCTCTAATACTCCACCAAAACTTTAAATTTTAACCATAAATCTCAATCAATAAAATTTTACTGTTAGGGCGTAAATAGTTCACTTAAAAAAAATAGAGATTTCTATTCGGTCAAAGATAGAGGCGGCTATATGATCACATGGAAATCTTAATGAAGATAAGGGCCACGTTTTAACCATAAATCATTCGAATTAATTCGACTCGAAAAATTCAAATATTTTAAGTCAAGTTTTACCCATACAGTTGTCTTGTTTGTTAGGTAAGGTGTTGTTGTGAGGTGTTCTGCTACAGCGTACCATTTTGTCTAGTTGATAAATACTTTTGACTTGTATGCATAGCTAATTCTCTAATACTTTGGCTACTTTTAATAAATACTGTTGACCTACCGAAATATATGTCATCAGCAACTTTAGGACTTTGAACATTTTTAGCGGCACGGTAACTGCAAGTTGCTGATTGCTGAATGCTGAGGGTTATGTCGTGAAACCCAGATTCATATTTCATAGTACAATGTAAGGATTATCTTTATTTGGTTTTGGCTCTTACATCAAACAAACCACATTCAGTACATACGTGCAAACACGACAACAGATTCATTATCATTACTTGTTTAGTTTTATATTCCTTCACTCTTCTAATCGGCTCTTGCTTCCGACCATCTCCAGATGAGACGAGCCTCTTGGGCAGAACACAACCCTGTAATTGGAACCACCAGGGCAAGTAAAGGTGCTCGTAGGATCATCCTGCGGGTAACTGTATGAATCAGGGCACCGTGCCTTGAAAAACCTTGAGAAATCTGTCGGCCCACAGGTTCCTTGCCCTTGAGTGCAACAGTACTGGTTGGTCTTGAACACCGTGCACGGATTGTTGCACCCACCAGGAGCCCTCAACTGATTTGGGCACTGCCCGTTGATGTCTGCGGTGCACCGGATGTTGTGACAGCCGCCATTGGTTGGACCAAACACCATGGGGATGTTGAATCCGTCAACTAAGGAAATGTCGTAGAAATCCAAGTTTTGGAATTGGTTAAGCGCGTATTCGGCCAGGGTGTTGGGAGGAGCACCCCAGCCTTGGCACTGTAGGAGTCCACCGCAGTCACCGGTCTGGCAACGACCCCTACCGCTGCCGTCAAAGTTGCAATTGGTTCGACCCCAGATACGAGCCATGGCGGTGCCGGCAGGCACATTGATGGTCCAACTTTGAAAAGGGTCTAGGCGACGACCACCGCCGGGAGAGGCGGCTGCCCACACTGTGTAGGAACACTCATTGCGGATCTCGAAGAGAGCTGCATGGGCGGAAATGAAAAGGATGGTGAAGAAGAAGATGGAAGAGGTTTGGGAAATGGTTAAGTAGCTCATGGTTGGGTTTTACTTGGTGATTTGTTCATTGGATTGAAGGGTTTATATACACAGTAGGCGGCTTTGGGGAAGATACAAATCATTGTCAAAGGTAGAGGCGGCTACTTGATCACATGGAAATCTTAATGAAGATAAGGCCACGTATTAATAGATAAAAATCTCAATATTTTTTTTGTGTCTCTTTCTGTACTTAATATTAAAATCTTAAATTTTAAGTTTTAATTTTAAATTTTATATCTTAAATCATAAAATGTACAGAGAATTCGTCTACTCTTTTTCGGTGCCTCTACATATACTCACACACTCAAAATTAACTTTAAGGTTTATGGTTAGGGTTTAGGAAATTTAGCGTAGAGTGTATTTTTAGGGTATATGGTGTAGGATTTAAGATTTAGAATTTAGGATTAAGGCTTAGAATTTAATTTTGTAGTGTTTTTTAGTGTTGGAGCATATGTAAAGTCACCGAAAAAAAAACAGACGAATTTTATTCAAAATATACATCATGTCTTATAATTTCTTAGCTCCTAAACTTAAATTTTACCTTTAAATTTAAATTTTTTTGTGTGGAGCATAGAAAATTACATCGAAATTGCTATGATTTCTATGGAAACCTCTAACCACTCAGAAAAGGAAAGGACGAATGAAGCAACCACATGGGCTGCTTCGGCGTCTAATAACTGCTGTTTTCTTTGTATAAAATTTGCTTCTATATCAAAATAATAATGATAATAATAAATAAAATAAACACAATTTGTAATGGCAAAGAAAAAAAAAAGAATGGTAAAAACACATCAGTGTTTTAAAATACATTTTATATGGAGTATAAAAAAGTGTTTAAAAAGAATATGGTAAACTACCATAATAGCCATCAAACTATTGGAGGTGTTCTGTTTCGTTTGCCAAATTAAAAAATCATGCAAATTTAGTCATTAACTTATACTTTAGTTGTTGCACGTTAAAATCATAAGCAAAAAAGCTGATGTGCCAGTTTTTAATTAATCTAGTTATGTGTTTAGTCATCAACACTTACAATTTGTAGCACTCTGATCCTAATTCTAAATAATTTCTCTCACATTTATAAATTCTATCAAATTGAATCTCCGTATTTACATATTATGTCATAACACTTGCAAATTCTATGAATTTATCCTAATTCTAGATAATTCAATAAATTTAACCCTCGTTTTTATAAATTCTCTTAGATTGATCTTAATTTTAAATAAGTCCACAAGTTTAATCCTCGTATTTACAAATTCTATCAATTTAGTCTATTTTAAATAATTTAACAAATTTAACCTTCATGTTTGCAAATCCTATAAATGAAAGAATAAAAACCAATAGAAATTTATGCCAAAATCCTCTGGCTTCATCTTATCTACATCATTATAAACAATGACTCAAAACCAGTTTGAGCACACATATATATATATATATATAGTTATTATTTGATACATTGTCAATGTAATGAAGATAATGCCACATTGACGTATCCATTTGTGTATAAATGTAGGAGTTATATTTTAATACTAGATTGTGTAAAAAAAATATTACAAAATTTAAAATTTAAAAATTTTAAACTTAAAGTCTTAAAATCTAAAACCTAACCCCGAAACTTAAACCCTAAATTCCAAACACTACAACCTAAATTCTAACTCACAAACCAACATTCTAAACCCTAAATTTAATAAGAATTTTTCTAGACGTAATATAGTGAAATTATTATTTTTATTTTCTGTTATTTTGACTTTTATTCTTATTTTCAATCACTTATCGCTTGTTGTATTAAAAAAATTAACGTCTACATGTAAAACAGTGGAAACTTTTAACTACTCAGCAAAAGGAAAGGACGAATGAAGCAAAAACACGGGCTGCTTTGTCATCTAATACCTACTGTTTTCTTTGTATAACTTTGCTTTTATTTCAAAATAATAAATAAAATATATCCAAGTGATTTAAAAGAATAGGGTAAATAATAAATAAAACACAATTTGTAATGGCAAAGAAAAAAAAAGAATATGGTAAAAATACATCCAAGTGTTTTAAAAGAATAGGGTAAATTACCACATAGCCATCAAACTATTGGAGGTGTTTTGTTTGCCAAATTAAAATCATGCAAATCTAGTCACTAACTAACGTTAAATCTAGTCACTGGCCGTTAAAATGACGAGGGAGGATCTGAGTTCTGACGTGCCAATTTTTTAATTGGTATAATTCTGTGTTTAGTGCTGATTACTTATAAACTCTATCAATTTGATCCTAATTCTAAATAATTCAAATAATTATCCCTCACATTTACAAATTCTATCAATTTGAACCTCTACATTTATGCATTTAGTCCTCAACACTTAATTTAATTTATTAATTCATCATAATTCTAATAATTTAATAAATTTAACTCCCACTTCAACATATTCTCTCAATTTGGTCCCAATTCTAAATAATTCAATAAATTTAGCCTCACGTTTAGAAGTGTTGAGGGGGGAGAGAAGGAAGAAAACACCATATTGATAGAAGGAAAAGACATGCCCTCCTCGTTAATTTTTTCACTGTGAATACCTTGTCGACTAATTATTCAAATTGACAAAATTTGTAAATGTGATGGGTAAATTTGTTAAATTATTTAAAATTAAGATCATATTGATAGAATGTATAAATATGATGGGTAGAATTGTTGATTTATTTAAAATTTATACCAAACACCATGGGACGTTGAAACCATCAACTAGGGAAATGGCGTAGAAATTCAGATTTTGGAATTGATTTAGTGCATATTCGGCCAGGGTATTTGGAATTGATTAAGTGCATATTCGGTATCCCTAATAATGTCATCATGCTTAAAATAAGGTTTAAAATTTAGGTTTTAGAATTTTAAGTTAGACTTTATGTTTAGAGTTTAAAAAATTTAAGGTAAGACTATTTTTTAGGGTATATGGTGTATGATTTATGATTTAGAATTTAAGGTTAAGGTTTAAAATTTAATTTTTAGTGTTGTAGCATAAATAAGAACACCGAAAAGAGGCATAGAATTTTTTAGTTATTCGTTTAGACTTTAAACTGAATAAAAAAGTCACAGCCACAATACCAAACACTTGGGAAAGTACACCAAATATCATTCAATTATTAATAAAATTACAAATATATTATCCATTTTTAAAAATTTACAAATGCAATTAACCGATTATCACAAACATGTCATTTGACTGTTAAAATTAAACAAACATTAGAAGGTGTCGTTGGGAAACATCTTTTAGTGACTTTCTTATTGAGTAAATTACATCATAAATCACTCAAATATTAGTAAGATTACATATAGGCCATTTAATTTTATCGAAAATCAGAACTCAGTTCGGGTTATGAGTTTCTCAAAGATAGAAGATCCGTTCGGCAATCCAAACAGTGAAAAGGCTATCATTGATGAGAGAAATGACATATTCTAAGATGAAGGTCGTTTAATGATGGACGACGTAAATTAGGTTCAAAAATTTTCAAAATTTTTAAATAATTTAATGACTTTTGATAGATTCTTGAGAATCTAATTTAATAAATTGAACAAGAATATAGATATTAATAATAGCGGAACAAACCACATGAATTATTATGGATATAATAAAAAAACTAAAATCCTGTAAAATACAATCACGTGAACAAAATAAATCAACAAAATAAACTAATATTGGAACACGTAGCTCTCTTATTGCTACATATACATTAATTATGAGTATGTATATATTTGTAATTTTCAAGGACAGAACACTTCCTTATAATCAGTTCCGGTAGGACAAGTAAATGTGCTTGTTTCATCGTCTTTAGGGTAACTGTAAGCATCGGGGCACCTTTCTTTGAAAAAGTTTGAGAAATTTGTGGGACCACAGTTCCCAGAATTGCAACAATATTCATCAGTTTTGAACACGGTACAAGGATTGTTGCACCCACCAGGGGCTTGAAGTTCATTAGGGCATTGCGGTACCATTTGTGAAGTGCATGTTACTCCTCTACTGCACCCACCGGAAGTCGGGCTAAATTCCATCGGAACATTGAATCCGTCGACAAGAGAGATGTCGAAGAAATCCATGCCATCGAACCGGTCCAATGCGTATTCGGCCAGTGTGTTTGGGGGTACACCGTAGCCTTGGCATTGGAGTAGCCCCCCACAGTCACCCGTCTCGCATTTGCCTTGCCCTGTTCCATTGAATTCGCAACCGGTTCGAGCCCAGATACGGGCACCTCCTGTTCCGGAGCTGACGTTGAGGTCCCAGACTTGGCCTTGGTCCAGCTGCCTGCCGCCCCCAGGCGCTGCGGCAGCCCAAACCGTGTAGGGGCAGTTGTTTTGGATGCTAAAAGAGGCTGCATTGGCTAATGTGATGCAGAGAAGTGCAACACAAATGAAGTGATATATTGAAATGTTACTGAAACTCATCATCTTAGCAATGCAAGGGAGATTACAAGGCTTAAGCTTGGATTCTCTGATCGAAATTATGGGATGTTTAAGATTAAAAGAGAACAAACTTATAGAATTTTGCACAAATGTAAATTCACTTGACTTATCAATAAAGAAAAAGTGAACTTTCCATTTTTGGCTTATATGGAAAAATGCTCTTCTAGCTTTTTTGGTTCAAGGGAGGTCTCAGTTTTGAAGTAACGTCCTAAGCTTGCTAGGGGGGCTTGTTTCATAATTATCATGTCCATTTTAGTTCGGAAGGGAATTGCAGAGGCTGGAGCAACCCTCCCAATCTATTTTTTTTTATTTATACTATTAAGATTCAAATCTTTAATCTTGTTTAAAAACATCCCATTCCGCTAGACTAATTGAAGATTGGTTGCTTATTTTTTTTTTAATATTGGTTTTCATGTATTATGTATAATGGGACTTGTGTGACTGATTGTTGATTTCTTGGGTGGTTCGTTTTTCCATGTTTTTGGGCTATCTAAGCGGAAAGTTCACTCTCCGTTAGGAGAACCCAGTTTTCATATGGGCCCTTGGCTTGTTTCATAAGGACTATGTCAATAATTTTTAGAATACAGTTAAAAGTTCTCAGTTTATATCATCTATAGGTTATAAGTTCAATTCTCATTTAAATAATTTTTTTTCTCTCCCCATCTAAAAATTGTTCAAAAGGTCACATCATACGAATTTATAGAATCAAAATAATAATTTAACTGTTACATACTAAGAAAAGAATGGTTGTTTTATTTGAATGTGACGGGATTTGATCCGATCTCACAGTCACAAGATTGATTTTTAAAAATATTAAATTTTAGGGTAAAGTACATATATGATCATTAAATTATCTCTAAAAATATAAAATAGTCATCAAACTTTCAAATGTTACATAATAGGGATTAAACTTAAGTTTTTGTTATAAAATAGTCACTGAACCGTTAACTGGATGACATGTCAGTTACATAAATTTGAACAATATACCATTTAATCCTCCATATTGACACATTTAATTAATTTATTCTTAATTTAAACATCATTATTGATATCTAAATTGATTGAATGTGCAAAATTTGAGGATTAAATATGTTGTTATATAAATTTTCGTAACTGCCATGTTACCTATTGATCATTTTGTAATAAAAATTAAAGTTTAATGATTATTATATAATTTTTAAAAGTTTGGTGACCATTTTAAATTTTTAGGGATAGTTTAGTGACTATTTGAGTATTTTACCCTAAATTTTATTTGAGTTGAAGTTAGGAGAAGATTAGTCCCAATATGGGATAATTACGAAATGAATAATTAGTTTTAGTTAGATTTTGATAAATATATATATATATGTGTGAAAATTAGCATATAAATACTAGAACTATGTTATTAAATTAAAATTTACCATAACAATCCTGAACTCTTTAAAAACTTATTGACCTTGAACAATGACTATCACTATTATACCACCATCTCCCAATTCTATATAGATTGTATTTTTTTCCATAGGAAATCCAACGGTTGTTATTTTACACCATCCACGTGACTCAACCGCAGGCCCATTATATCTACACCTACTTATCCAATCTTATCGCCAATTCTCTCATTCTCATTCGTTTTTATCTTGGGTAAAACTGAGGTGGGTATAATTAGGATCTTAGGATACTAATATACCCAACATATTATCCGAAATTTTAAAAGTAAAACTTTTACAATAAATTCGCTGTACAGTTTTTAAAAATATTTTTATTTTATTTAAACTCGTCTTATGACATAGACGAGTTCTATTGGCGAATTTACTATTAAAATTCTATTTTTAAGAATTTAAGCTTTCAAATATTAAAGATTTATTTTTGCTCTTAAACCGACAACTTACGGTCGCTCTGTAATAATAGAGCCAAAAACCGCATTTTAACCCCCTTTACTGCAATGTTTTTACCGCAGAATTATTATCCAAAATTGAAAGAGAAGCTTCTGAAAAATATCGTTATAAATAACATCCCCCTTCTGGCACCTTCCTTTCCTTTTGTTCCTCAGTCTTCGCGTGGGCCCTACATACTTTGCCCTTTTCTTCCTCTCTCTTCTTTTAAAAGCTTCTTTCGATATTTCCCTTTCTTTCTCAAATCCTGTTTCCTTCCATTACCAATTAGAAGGTTCTAGAAATCACAAAACCTATCCGTCCATCTCTCTCAACATGCCGGCTTTCAACTCTGTATTGTGTTGAAAACCTTTGATTCAACGGTGTCCGTCTGCAAGAGCCAGGTTTCTTGTTCCTTGTTTGGCTGGTGGGAAAATTTTTGCTTTCTTTCCAGGTACGAATGTTAAAATGTTTTAATATCCACTTATTCTCCCTGTTAGATTTGAATTTTGAACATTTCAGTTTCTTTTGATGTATTTCTTTATGATTAAGGGAAGAAGCAGGCTGATGTTATAATATTTGTTCATCAATTGTATAAAAAGATCGCGTCGGCGAGAAACTGTTTCCGTTTCTGTGAATCTGAATAAATAAATGAATTTTTGGCCGACTAAAGTAGATATGTTCAGCTAGAAACGTCGAAGATATTTCTTGGCTCATTTATTTATTTTATCTTCAAGAACTCTCTCGGCTAACGAACGTACGCTATTGTTATTATTAATTTATCCAATTAAAGGTTTATAAATCAGTAGCAGTTCAAGAGATATAAGAAAGGCAGAGGACCGAACCGCATGGCCTGTGAATCTCCGGCCGCCGAATCTCAGCGATCTTTACCCACTCCGTTCCTTACGAAAACCTATCGGCTCGTCGACGATCCCTCCGTCGATGACTTGATTTCATGGAACGAAGACGGATCGGCTTTCATCGTTTGGCAGCCCGCGGAATTCGCCCGTGATTTGCTCCCTAAATACTTCAAACATAACAACTTCTCCAGCTTCGTACGCCAACTCAACACATATGTAAGTGTTGAAAATTAGATAACAGCAATAAGTATAATTAGCTCGTTATGAGAAATTAATTTATTTAATGATATCATTATTATTTTAGGGATTTAGGAAGGTAGCGCCGGACCGATGGGAGTTCGCTAACGATTGTTTTCGACGAGGCGAGAAGGAGCTTCTCCGAGACATACAGCGCCGTAAAATAACTCCTGCTTCTTCTACTGCTCCGGCGACGGTGACCGTTGCGGATGTTCCTTGTATTGTATCCCCTTCGAACTCGGGCGATGAGCAGGTAATCTCGTCGAGCTCGCCTCCTGTCGCCACCGTTGTGCACCGGATCACGAGCTGCGCGACGACGCCGGAGCTTTTAGAGGAGAACGAGAGGCTTAGAAAAGAAAACATGCAGCTGAGCCATGAGTTGACTCGGTTGAAGGGATTGTGTAACAATATATTAACTTTGATGAGCAACCATGCTTCCAGTCAGTTCGAGAATCATTCAAATTTGGCAGAAGGGAAGGCGTTAGAACTATTATCAACGAGGAATTCGGCGAGTAATACAGAGGACAGTAGTCCGGAGGAGGCAACGGCGGCGGCAGAGGATGTGACGCCGAAGTTATTCGGAGTTTCAATTGGAGTGAAGCGCGTGAGGAGAGAAGGGGAGGATGAGGATCAGAATAATAATCAAGTACGGTTGCAGGACCTTGAGACTGGATTCAAGGTTAAAGAAGAGCTGTGGATAGAAAAGGTGATGATCAAGAATCGACGTGGCTGGAGTTTGGGAGAAGATCAGACGATATATAAAGCAATTTGATTTGGAAGAATTGGACGGTGTTGATGAAGATAGAGGAGGAATCACGTGTTTGGAACATGACACGTGGGGTGAGGAAGCATTTGTTCTGGTTGCTTCTGGAATGCGATACCCAGTTCTAGACATTAGGGTCGGTGAGAACAATGATGTAACTTGTAACGCAATTTGGTTGTCGAGACGATATTGTTATTTTTGCGACGAAAAGAAGACATCATCTAAGATGGATTTTCAATTTCCATCCAAATGGGCAGAATGAGAAGAGTAACCAGTTTTTTTAGATATAATATATTTATTAATTGATTAAGTGATTAAAGATGTTCATCTTTCTTATTTCGTATAAGTTTAAATTTTGATATTTATCTTAAAAATATAATTGTTTCTCTATATAATAAAAATAGTAATATTTTATTATGATATACATGTCATTAAAATTTAGAATAATACTTACATGTATATTTTATATGAATAGAGAAAGTCGTTTATAGAGAAAGTCGTTTAAATTAGAATCAAATTGTACTATAACATGATAAATAATTACAATTAATTTGTATAGAAACTCGAAAACTCGACTCGAACTCCAATCGGAAATTTTTTAAATAAAATTTAAGTTGTAAAATATGATGCGTCAACTCGGATAACTCAAATTTTTTTGACTCGATCGAATACTCACACCTAGTGTCCTCCACTTGGCTACAATTCCTTGACATGATCGTTGTATATTTACCGAGGTTAGACTAAATGGAGTATATGTTTATACATCTATTTAAACTCGAATCTTCTAGAATGAATATCATTCGTTTTTTACTAGGACCACTTTGCTTCTTATATATACATATTTTAAAGGTTTACATCTTGATATAGATCGTCAGTTTTTTTTTCATAAACTTCGGTTGTGTTATAATGTTTTTAAGGTTTAACTTTGCCTCAGCCTTTGTACATTCCGGGATTTAAAAGCTTTATAATTGTTTGGTTTAAAAATTAAAATCCAATTAGTAATACTATCAAAGATATCTTGTTAACTTGTATATATGTTGCATTTTATTATTCAAAACTCTAATTTAAAATGTAAAATCCAATTCATAACACATTAAATTTAACAAAGGTTAATTAACAGTGTTGTCAGCTAGATTTCAATATTTAAACCACACAGGTAGAACTTAGTTATTAGAATTAAAAGCAGATGGGCTAAATTTTAAAAGTCTGAAGAATATAGGCTCTAGGGGTACAATTAAAGCTATTTTTAATTATGTTTTTATAAAAATCAATACTTGTTATTGTTATTTGTTAGCATCAAAATGATATAACATTAATTTGTTACATAAAATCAATTGCTTTAAATAATTTTATTATAAAGATATGATATACTATAAATCAATTATATTGATATTTTAAATAATTTTCAAGGGTGTGACTGACTACACCGCCAGCACCCCTCGATCCATCTCTTACTATATATCTCTTACTATATTTGCTTCTAGGACAGGACATGTATTGTTCATATGTGCTAGAAACCTAGAGCAAGCCAAATGTAGTTAAGAACGCAGAGAAGAAGCCTTGAACAATAGTAGACAGGACATGTTATTATCAAATAATGAAATAAACAAAGAAACGAGTTTCGTTCGACTCGGCATCGGCCAGTGCTTTAGATGCCCCGGGAATCATTGATATTCACAAAACTCCATGAAGGCCAGAGCTAAAGCAATTAAGCAAGCAGATCATGATTATCCCCAGCACTATGATAGACAACATCTACAACTAGCACCACAAAGTCAATTAACAGAATAGCCTGTATTAAGTGCTGTACATTATACTGCTGCGGTCGAGCTAAAATCATAAGCAGAGGTAGCGGAGACGACCTGTGAATAATTGTTTCGGTTCTTCTACACTGCCTCGTGGATACTACTACTCTTTAGAATGTTGTATTTGCAGAGAGGGCAGGTAGCATTGATGTATAGCCACTTGTCTATACATGCACAATGAAAATGGTGACAGCAAGGAAGTTCCCTTAGCTCAACTCCGTCGTCGTAAGCGGAAAGGCAAATGCAACATTCCTATAAGTTAACCCGAGAATCAATATCAGCTGGGTTCTTCACTTAAACTCCCTCAAACTCACACAAGAACAAAACGAATTGTCATGCGAGGATAAAGGAAGTAAAACAGAATAAAAAAAAGATGTCAGCTTACGGCTTCGTCCGGGGAAAGCATATGTTCCCTGGGGGAATCGGTGCCACATTCAGTCATTATTCCCCCAACAGGTCCTTGTACATCACCGGCAGATTTCCCATCATCATTAGTTTTTCGAAACTTGAATTTAGACAACTGATCAATGTCTTCCTTGGTAGCTCCCTCCTGATCCAAGAGGTCATATGAAGCCAGTAAAAAGAAATGTGCATAAAAAAGCAGAAAAAAAGTTAAAATAAGTCTATACAACCACGGTGATGCGAAAATTACCTGATCTGCCACAGCATATAGGATTGCAATAATACATGGAAGACAGCAGCAAACAGCAATACCAACGATGCATGCCAGTGCAACACAGAAAACAACAAAGAAAACATCGAAACCAAGAAAAATTATACAAAGCCTGCAGAGGAAAATAATTAAAATAGTTAGGATCCGGTTATAGGGGAAAACCTTCAAACACCAAAAAAACAGCCGGATGAACAATGCTAACTAACCAATAAAGCTGAGGGGAGGAGCGTGCCAATGCTTGGCCACCAATAGATACCCAGTAGAATCCAATGATCCACCAGATGAATGAAAACATTGTATTCGTAGACTCAAGATGCTTTGCAACACTGCTGGAAACATCGATTTCAAATGATTTCAGGCATTTAACCAAATGTGCAGTAATATCATACACAACTTAAAGCTAAAACAGATGAGGTTAAACATATTCGATATACGGTATAAAACACACACAAGTTAAGGATCATGACATGTTCTCAACATTTAATTTAACTACTTTCAAATGCTTTGCATACATGAAAATCCCCAACCGACATCGAATGCATAATTGCAATCCAGATATCACGAGAAAACATGAGCTGATTTGCACTTCCACTATTGTAGCCTATAACCTATTTATTCCGATTTCCAACAAGCGAAACAAAATTTCGAAATTCCTCTACATTTCCCAATTCCCAGAGCCAAAGAAAGTAATGTCTACCCAAAAAACCCTACCAATTCACAAATAAAACTCAAAACGAATAAAAAAACTATCATTTTAGCTTCTCCAATTCTTCAAGTAATAATATATGTACCTTCCACTATCCTCTTCCAGCTGAGCCAATGTCACGTACTGCTCCGAATCAACCCTTGATCCTGGGCTGAGAATCCCTTCCTCGCCGGCATTAAATGGCCTGTACCCCAGGCTCTGCTGCCTCCGCCGCCGCCTGTACTCCACACAAACGCAAACCATATGCAATAAACACTGCGAAGCGTAGCCAATTATCCAAAGCCTCAACGGCATCTCGGGCCTCTCGTCCCTGCTCAAAAACAAAACCCCGACCGACACCACCACGAACGCGAGATTCCAGATAATGTCGAGGACCACGACGGGCTTCGAATACGCCCAATCGCTCTGGCGCTCCTCGAGCTGCTCGGCGGCGGTTTCTCGAACCAGCATGGAGGGTTCACGCATCATCCTTCGGCTGCTGGCTCGGCGCAGGAACCGAGCCGCTTCGCGGAGGCTCTGACGACGGACGGATCGACGCGCGGTGGACTCGTCCCGTGACGCGTTGCTTGTTGATGAGAGAAGAGGCGTCGCATCCATGATATCATCGGATGAAGATCGGTTCGTTGGAGTCGTTGAAGCCATCTTTGGTAATTCTAAAAAAAACAAAACAAAAAATCCTAGAATAATTTAAAAAAAAAAAACAAAAAAACCCCAATTAGATTTAGAAAGAAAAGAGATTTACGGGTTTTCCAATTGTAATCTTCAGGGGATTTGGATAGTTAGGGTTTCTACGGAATGGTGGAGATGGACAGGTGGAGAATTGACGATATTTGTGAAACCGAATTAAGTTTTTGTCTTCTTTTCCTAATTATCATTTTGGGGTTTTATTGCCAAGTTATGTTCGGTGCAGTTCTTACACTTTCCATTTTGCACTTTTGTCTTAATATTTACTTGTTTTCACTTTTTACCTGTAAATTGTAAAATTTTACTCAATTTACTCCTTTTTATATTTTTACTAAGGGTAAATTATATCGTTCACTATTCAAGTGTATTTTCACTCCTATTTTGGTCACTTAAATTTTAAATTTTTTAATTTACTAACTGAACTTTCAGATTGCTCCTGTATTAATCACTTGAAATTATTTTATTATTATTTTTTCATGATATGGCATTCCTTATTATTGAAATAAAATAATTTCAAATAATCAACCTAAATTATATCTCAAACCTTAAGTCATATTCTCTAAATTATAATCTCAATTTATAAACTTCAAACTCCTCATCTTCTTCTCTAACCACACCTTTATCGGCCAGACCTTCATCCATCGAACTTTAAAGTGTGGGTTAGGTGAATGCAACGTTACACTGACAATAAAATATACTAAAACGAAATAGAAATGAAAACAACAAACAAAAAGGAAAATATGGCTTAAGAGTGTTTGAAGCTCTTGAATTTAAAAAAGAATTAAATTAAGTCTCTTGATTTGTTTGTACCTAATTAATCTCCAAATTAATAAATTGAATAATTAAGTCTTTTAACTAATTTTGACCATCAATTTTTTAATGATTTTAGATATGTCATGTGACACACTATAATTCTGTCATGTGACGTTTACAAATATATTTTTTTATTTTTAAATCTTTAAAGGAATTTTTTAATAAAATAAAATATCACATGTCAAGTGACAACATTATAGTCACAACACATTATATCAATTGATTTAAAATAGTTAAATTTAACAATTTTTTATGTTAAAAAGGTAAATTCATGAGCATACGAGGACGGCCTGGTGGTTAGAGCACGCTCACTTGCTCTACTCCCTTCTCCTTAGGCTTCGGGTTCAAGACCCCTCAGGAGCGTTGCCTTCACCTAAATTTTTGCCTCCCCTCTAAGTAAAAGTAGAATAGGTTTTTAAAAAAGAGAGAGTAAATTCATAAAATTTGAAAGTATAAAAAAAAGTTAATCGTGTTAAAATGGAAAAATGACAAACGATGCCCTCAATATTTGCATATTTTGTCATCTGATTTTTTTTGGGGCAAACAACATTTAACGTTTTAATTTGGTCCAAATATGTTCATGTTGGATGGAAACTGACAATCAACGCTGATGTTGACTGGACTTGTTATATGTTAAGAACTACTGACGTGTCAGCATCATATTTACTACGCGTATTAGCCACGTGTCACCATAAAAGAAGGGTATGCCAAAATATATTTTTTTTAAAATTTGACGTGGCAAACCACGTCAACCAATCTTTAACACGTGTCAAGTATAGTCAGAATTAGCTGTTGACTGTTAATAGACTGACGATTTTTATTCATTATGAATATATTTTGACTAAATTAAAACGTTAAAAGTTATTTTCTAAAAAAAATCAAATGAACATGCAAACTTTGGACTACATCAATTACCATTTTGCCTAAAAAAAGTGTGGAGGTTAATTTTTTTTTCAAAATTCAAAATACCTTGAGCCTTTCTTTTCTTCTACGCACATACCCCCCTAAAGTACAAGCTAAGAAAAATTAAATTTAAAAAACGGGGGAACCCTAATTCCTGCAATGGCCAGAACTGATGAAGAAGCAACAGAGGCTTTCATCACCATCACTGGGGCTTCAGAAGCTGTTGCCATAAAAAAGCTTGAGGTAGCTCTCCGGAAACTTTTTCATTTTAATCTTACTTGCTTATTTTTAGTTTGGTTGTCCGATTGGTTTCTCATTATAGGTTAGCTTCACTGGGACTTTTATTTTTGTTGCTTCGCATTGTTGATTTTGTTTTCATTTCTTGCGGTTGGATAAGAAATTTAGTCACTGACTTTAATCAATAAGGGTTGAATGAACTATCCATATTTCCCCCTTTTTAGTTAGTTTTTATCTGCGTATATGTCAAATGAACAAGCTTTTTTTTAGAGAAAGAACGTATATGTCAAATGAACAAGCTTTTTTTAGAGAAAGAAAGAAACTGGATGGTTGGTACCCAAAAGGGGAAACTTGAATGAAAAGATGAAGTTGCATTCTTTGTTGGAATTTGAAGTTGTTCCCTTTTCGTTGTTTTGTCAGAATGCATTTCTTGTTGATTAGTACCATGGATTCAAATAGCTGTCGCTAACGCAATAGAGGCACTGTTCGAAACCGTTATTGTGAAAAATAGCGGTCCGCAACCGCAATAAAACACCGCGACCGTGACTGCAACAGCAATTTAAATTATTGATTAGTACAATGCCTAAGGTTTTCTGAAATCTGAACCTCCTGCAGCTAGTCTCAAATCTCTTAGTAAGGGCATAGAAGCAAGGGTCACTTAATATGGATTGGTGCCCCTTGAATGTGATTAGTGATTTCAGAAGTCTTGCGGTTGGTGTCTTTCGCACTCTTGCATTTCGACTCCTCATCAAATTGACTTCTTGAGCTGCATTATTCATTTGAGTTAGTTTGAATTCTTTGCATCTGTTCCTAAATTCAAGTTGTATTCTTTGCATCTGTTTGCAGCACAAGGTCAACATCGACTGTAGTTCATGTAGTGATGTAGAAGTCTTTCCACTTTTGCCAACATCTAGAACAATGAGTGCATTCTCATTGCTTGATCCAAACTTGAGAAGGTCCTTGGAGAGCTCAAACAATCATCACCATCAACCACAAAGAATGACATCTACTTTCGATTCGTACGACATGGAAGATTCTCAACTGAACGACAAGCCCCCATACTTTAATGGGGATAATTATGCATATTGGAAGAATAGAATGAAATTATTCATTCAATCGATTGATCTTGATGTATGGGAGATAATTATGGAAGGTTGTTCTACTCCAACAAGTGAAAGGGGGAATTGGAGTGATGAAGAAAGGAAGAAATTACAACAAAATGCTAAGGCCATGCACATTCTATTTTGTGCACTTGGTCCCGATGAGTATAACAGAGTTTGTTATTGTTCAAATGCCAAAGAGATATGGAAAAAGCTTGAAGTCATTCATGAAGGCATAGATGAAGTCAAATAGATAAAGATTGATCTTCTTACTCTCAACTACGAAAATTTCAAGATGAAGTCCGGTGAAGACATCAAAGCCATGTCCGGTCGGTTCAATGCCATCATCAATGCACTCAAAGGGTATGGGGTGAAATATACAAATGAACAAGTTGTGAGAAAGATGGTATATAGCTTACCAGAGTCTTGGCAAGTTAAAAAGACTGCCATCATTGAAGCAAAGAACTTAAGGAATCTTACACTTGATGAACTCATTGGTTCCTTGTTGGCTCATGAAATGATGCTCAAACAAAAGGAAAAAGAAGAGAAAGAAGACGACAAGAATGTTGATTCAAGCGAAGAAGCGGATGAAGAAGAAGAGATGATTAAGTTAATTAAAAGATTCAAACGTTTTATGAAATCTAGTGAAGGAAAAAAATTTCGAATGAAGCATGAATCAAGAGTGAAGAAGGATAACATCATTTGTTATGAATGTAAGAGGCCAGGACATATCAAATTTGATTGTCCTCAAACCAAGAAGAATGGATCAAGCAAACAAAGAAAAAAAAAAGCTCATGTTGATACTTAAAGTGATGATGAGTTCTTTAATGAAGAAGGTGAAGTAACAAATATTTGTCTCATGGCCATCATTGAAGTTTCATAGGTGACCTTTAACTCATCCTATTCATTTTATATATTTTATGAGTTGCAAGATGTCTGTGATTTATATATTTGATTGTTCTTGGGATGCTAATCGCATTGCCGATGCCCTCGCTAAACTGGGTCCTTGGGATGGTTATGATGCGATCTATTTTTGTGCCCCGCCGGATGCGGTGCTTGCGCTTTTAAATGAGGAGCTCCTAGTCCTATAGTTTGATTTGTTTGTGATTTGTCGGGTTGTCCCCGAGTTTCTGTAATGCTATGGTGAGTACTCTTTTCCTTCATTTAGGTTAAGGAGGTTTTTAATGAGGCCTGTCATAGTATCCCTTTATTAATAAAAAATGAATTTGAAAGTAAGTCAAATGAAATGAAAATTAATAATTTTGAGCATAAGAACCTTAACTTGCATGATTTACTCACTAAAGTTTATGAAGATCATCAAAAATAATTTGATGATCTTAAAAGATAAAAAGTTTTTTAAAAAATCAACGATTAAATTTGAAAAAATAAATCTTCAAAAACAAATTTTGTTAAATTATTATTATTTAATTATAGATACAATTGTCCTCCAAAGTTTTTGAAAGAAAAATTGATTAAGAGTGTATGAGTTCCCAAAGAAGTTATTATCTCTAAAAATAAAAACATCCTTTTATAAAAGATACCCTAAGGGGGGAAATTTGAGGAGGCTAATGTTAATAGACCCAAAAGTTTTCTATAATAATTGTTACTAGAAGCAACTAATAAAACAAGCCCGACTCTGTCTTAGTATTATAATCAGATATATTTTCTAATCCCTAAATTTTTTATTAATAGTCTAATTAAATAATTAATTTTTTATTTATAATTTTAATTTAATTTTTTAAACTATATATTTAAAAATGGGTTAGGATTCACTTACACTATGTAAAACTCAACTAATTTTACACTAATTCATGGTCATTAGATGAGTGAAATTGATGGATAAGATTAACTCTTTATTTTTTTCCAAGTGTTAATCTTCACGCATCCTACTTTTAATCTCATCCATCAATTTCACTCATTCAGGGATCATAAATTAGCCTAAAATTAGTTGAGCTTTACATAGTATAATTAGATCTCACCCCTTTAAAAATAATTGAATTTTGAGGGAGAGAAAACGGGTAAATACACACAATTTCTCTTTTCCTATATCTCATTTATTAAATAAAAATGTGTTTTTTTTCATGAAAAACATAAAGCCTTAAAGGGTTCTTAACTTGTCCTTTAATCATTGGATCGTGATATTATGGCCCAATACTTTATGAACACAAATATATATACTAGTGGCGGGGATATGTTGGGGCTAATAGTATTTTAGTCTAATACTATTTTGGTCTCTTTAAAACTGAGTATTTAAATTAAAAATATAATATTTTATTCAATACTTAATCAAGTAGTACTGAACCAAAGAATGATGAGCCCGTGTTCTTAAATTTTACTCTAATAACAATTTACGTCTTTATGAGGGTCATTTCCGACATTTTCGGTGCCCCAAACGAATTAAAAAACAGACGCCTATAGAACAAAAACGTATCTCATTACTTTGAACAATTAATTTAATATTTCATTAATAAACCATAGAAACATGATTATACTTTGTCACACATTATTTTCTTTATTTTGTTAAGAAAATTTGAAGGAATTGAATTGTGAGTATAATATAGAGTTTGATTTTTAACAATAAATACAAAAAGGTTAAAAAATATTGTATCATTTATTTTTTATTGTTCGGGTGGAGAAGAATAAGGAGAAAATTAAATTTAATAAAAAATTAAAATTTGAGAGAGTATTAAATTTTAGTGTAATATTAATTTATTCATTTGATAAATTTAAAAATAAAATTTAAAAAATAAGAATAATTAAATTTTAGGGGCGTTAGGCTGGTTGGGGCCATTGAGCAGCCGCTCATGATATTCCCCTAATAGTCGACTCTAGTCTTTATAAGTTTAAATATTAAAAAATACAAGCATTGCCTTCTCAATATTCAATCCTTGCTCCGCCCATGATACACATATATATGTTTAATACTAAAAATAAGTGTCTAAACTATATCTTTTTTATGAGATATATGTCTCAAGTTCTTTTTTACTAAAATAAATGTCTAACGAGTAACGATTCATTTTTATCCCGTTTTAAAATCTTTTTAAATACTTTGATTAAAGAAATAGTTAAAACACCTATTTTAATAAAAAAAACTTTTGAACACATATCTCAAAAAATGTTAATTTTTAAAATATTAAGCCATAAATATAAAGAAAGACTTCATAAAAGTTCTATTGGGATGGCATTTGATAAAATATAGATTGAGTTATGAATAAAATATTATTTTGAATAAAGTTTACAAATGATAATTAAATTTTGGTCCATTATTTAATTTGGTAAGTAAACTTTGAATTGCTTCAATATTACCATTAAACTTTATGTGTTGCTTCCATGTTACCACTCAAACGTTAACAACAGTTGAAATTTTTTGTATAATAACACATTCAGTCCTCCACGTTTACACGTTTAAACAATTTAGTCATAATTCGAAAAATAAATAAATTTAACTATCACTATCTACACACTAAACATGAAATTCATGGATTTAGATAAGGAAAATTATCGAAAAATTAAAGGAAACTCTCGTTTACATTTCTGTAATATTGGAAAATACACATGAAATTCTCTGTCATCCTTCCTCACATGGATCTCCTCCAACAAGAATCCACCCAAGAAGTTGTGGGGAACCCAAAGAAGTATATAAGCTACTAATTGTTAAAACCGAGAAAACATACAGAAAATAAAGGAAAATAATTAAGGATTTCAATGAATTGCTTTGAGAAACTTCAAAGTTTTAATATTTAAATTAAAGATGCTTCATTGACATTTTCTTGAACACAAACTAAGCTCATATAATTAGAGAAATGTAAAGAGAGAAGAGTGAATGTTTTGAATCCGAGCGGGTGTTTGAGGGTTAGGATTAGTGTTTTGAGGGTTTAAGTTTAAATTTATTATTTTTTGAATTAAGACTAAATTGATTAAATGTGCAAACGTGAATGACTGAATATGTTATTATACTAAATATGTTAACTGTTGTTAACTGCGGTTAATATTTGAGTGATAACATTAAAACTAGGGATGGACATTCTATCCGGGCCCGACGGATTTCGACCTGACTCGGCTCGATCGGGTTAAGTATTTTTATGAAAAAATTGGGTTCGGTTCGGGTCGGGTTTCTGCGTATGGCGAGGTCGGGTCAGGTCGAGCTTGGTTTTTAGGGTGAAAAAATTTGACCCGACCCGACCCGGGATTAATAGTTTAATTTCCTCTAAATTTTCTAGGGATATTTGTAATAATACTCCTTCTTTATATGTATATATATATTTACAATTTGGTCCTTAAAATTAGTTTTTTATTTACAATTTAGTCCTTAAATTTTTTATTTTTTATAATTATCTCTTAAATTTTTTTTACTATTAGGTCCCTAAAATTAATTTTTTTCTATTGGTCGGGCCGGGGTCGGGTTTAAACTATTTATTTTTGGGCAGGTTTTTTAAAAAATGGGAACGGATCGGGTTCGATCGATTTTAAAATTATTAGTTTCGGGTCGAATTCGGGTGGGTCAAAAACCCGACCCGACCCATGCCCATCCCTAATCAAAAACAAAACATAAAATATAATGATTATATTAAAGTAATTAAAATTTTAGTTACCAAATTAAATAATAGACTAAAACTATGTTAGTATTTATGAACTTTACTCTATTATTTTTAATTTTAAAAGAAGAATTAAATAAATAATCAAAAGCCCATCGCCCAAGCAAACTTTCCACAAATATCACCTCAAGCTCTTCCGTTTCACGTTCTCTTTTTTTTTTCTTTCTTTTTTCTTCTGCATACATTAAACCCCCCCTGAAAGTATAAGCTGCGAAAAAATAAATTAAAAAAAGAAGAAGAAGGGAAACCCAATTCCTGCAATGACCAGAACTGATCAAGAAGCAATCGACACTTTCATCACCATCACTGGGGCTTCAGAAGCTGTTGCCATACAAAAGCTTGAGGTACTTCTCCCGGAACTTTTTCATTTAATCTCATTCATTTGTTTATTTTTAGTTTGGTTGTCCGATTGGTTTCTCATTATATGTTAATAATTGATTGGATGTTTGATTAATTTGTTAATGAATTGGATTTTTTGTTGCTTCGCATTGTTGATTTAGTTTCATTGCTTGCGGTTGGATAAGAATTTTAGTCAATGTCTTTAATCAATGGGTTATTTTAAAGGTTGAAACTTGAATGGATTGTCCATAATTTCCCCCCTTTTCAATTAGTTTTTATCTGCGTATATAACGTATATGTCAAATGAACAAGCTTTTTTTTGTGAAAGAAAAAACAGAGAGAGAGAAAGAATTGGATGGTTGGTACGTTAAAGGGGAAATATGAATGAAAAGATGAAGTTGCATTTTTATTTTTTGGAATTTGAAGTTGTGTTCTTTTTGTTGTTTCGTTAAAATGCATTTGATGTTGATTAGTATAATGTCTAAGGTTTTCTGAAGTCTGAACCTAGCTCATAGGACGGCCATAGAAGCAAGGGGAACTCAATATGGATTGGTGCCCCTTGAATGTGATTAGTGATTTTAGTAGTCTTGGAGTCGGCCGGTGGCACTCTTGCATTTTGGACTCCTTATTGAGCTTACCCCTAACTCATACTGATGGTTAGATTGAGGTTTATTCTAAATATCTGACTCTGGAATTCCTAGGCATCACTTCATTTTATTGTTTGCTAAGGTGTTCTATAGAATTTTATGAAGACAGTGGCTTGAGGATGAGATGTTTGGATAACACTGTTATTTATTTTGCTAAATATCTGACTCTGGAATCAGGAGCATGGCGGTGATCTAAATGCAGCTGTCAATGCACTTTTCAGCGAAGGGGATGGAAGCACGTTAGTCAATTGTGCTATTCTCTCATATGATTAACAATTCTCTGTTTATAGCTTTATTTATTTCTTTGTTTTTTCTGTTTGCAGCACAAGGTCAACATCAGCTGTAGTTCCTGTAGATGATGCCATGGATATAGACGACCCATTAGAAGCTGTACCAAGAAGGCCAGTCTTTCCACTTCTCCCAGCATCTAGAACGACGAATGCATTCTCATTGCTTGATCCAAATTTTCGTAGAAGCTTCTTTGATGGTGTTTCTGATCTTACAACTCGTGAACCATTGGTTACACATCCAAGAGAGGTGAGGGAGGTACCAATAGAGTTTAAGGGTAGCAATGAGCCGTCAAATCATTCTGGTCATGCTCCTGTCATTGAGGATGTCTCTGGAACTGCACAAGCACACGGACCTAATTCCAATGAGACTGTTATAATTGATGAAGTAGATGATGATTCTACCATGCTACCACGTCAGCTGAACAATCCTTCTTGTAACCAACATGTTACACCCAGTGCTCCTGTCTTTGATAATTTGCCAGACTACGGCAATGACATTGAAGAACAAATGATTCGAGCTGCTATTGAGGCTTCTAAATGGGAAGTTGAGGTAAATTTTTACCGACGGGTGTTTCCACTTTCCAGTGTCTTGCTGTGCTGATGCACTTCCTTTTGTAGATGGCATAGATGTTTGCCTCACAAATTGCCTTTTGATGTTTGTTCAGGATTCCAGTGATCTGGGGCCTCCAATTAATCGGTCTCATGTGGAGGAGGATGCTCAACTTGCAGAAGCAGTTTCATTGTCCTTGAAGGTTTGTTGTGCTTTAGTTTGTTAAAATCACGCTTTCTTATGATAATCTCTTCATTTTGTTCAATGTTACCAAATTCAGTCAGCGGAGCAAGAGAAGGCATTGCATGAGCAGGGATGGTCTGCCGGAACATCGAAATCAGTAGCTTCTAAACCAGCTGAGGTGCAGCTCAGAAACTTGGCTGCCTCAAATGGGAGGTACATCTCATGATCACTTGTTAAGCATTAGGAGTTCTGTCTTGTTATTGTGTTCTGACGACAAATCTGTAAATCTATTTACTTTTGCTTCATTTTATGGTGTACTTAATTGAGTTAGTTTTAGGTTAATGAGAGGAAGTTCTTCCATTCAAGATGATGCCGAAGTTGTGGAGGAGCAGCCTCTAGTTAGGCCCAGGTCCAGACGAGCATTATCTGGCTTGAGGGAATCTGTGAAAGAAATTGGAGCCGTTGAGGCTAGCCCAGCATCAAGTCCTGGACAACAAGACGTAGGCAATCTCCCACAGAGCAATGGAAATGCCTTTACTTCTGATGAGGTTAAACCCTTGCCCAATTTCCTCTGATGTGCAGTTAGAATTTAAGTAAAAAAAAATGCATTTCATATATTTACTTGGCTTTCTCTTCGAACTGGTGCCTTTCGCTTATGTTCTTTACTAAGAGTAATATTTGGTTTCTGGTCTCTACTAAATCATAGTGGGGAGGCATCTCATCTGAGGAGCATGATGAAGCAGTCATGCTTGAGGCTGCAATGTTTGGTGGAATCCCTGAAAGTGGATATCCTTTTGCATATGGACCTAACCAGTACATGCGATCGGAGGGCTCCAATCCCTGGCGTGCCCCTCGTCCTCCATCACCCTCTTTGGCAGCCCAACGCTTGATTAGGGAACAGCAAGTTAGTTTTTTTTTTATTATTTGACTGCAAGGTACGGGTATTTTTGTCCTGCAGAAATGGTCTAACAGTTGCCTGCATACATGATGCAAGTTCAGGATGATGAATATTATGCATCATTGCAAGCTGACAGAGAAAAAGAGTTGAAAGCAATTGAAGAAGCCGAAGCTCGCCGTTTAAAGGAGGAAGCAGCTAGAAAAGCTGCTCTTGAAGAAGAACAGCGAAAAGAGGAAGAGCTTCGCAGGAAAGTGGAGGAGGAGCAGGTAATTATTAGTTTTAGTTCTGATCATTAACTTAACTGGTGTATTTTGGTCTATGAATTGAGGAAAATGATATGTTCTATCTTGTAACTTGATTTTTTGGATAAAGAATTACATTCTAGCAATAGTTCGAAGGCAATTTATTTCATATACATGCTTGTTTTTAACTTTATGCGGGATGATTATCCCCTCAAAAAAAACTTTATGTGGGATGTTTAAAATTTTACCGTCAAATTTTTCGTGTAGTTGAGACTAACTTGTATTGTAAGTTTTGTACAACTACAACTATTATCCTAGTCAATGTTATCTTCATCACATCAATTCATACTTTTGATGTCTTTATGTAGATGATGTAAAATGCATTTTATTATTAAGATAATTTACTTTTTCCTTTAATTAAGAAAAAAACTTGTTAATTTGTTTGTTGCTTTCCAATCAACGTATTTGTACTTAATTTATGTATTGTAAATATAATTCCAATCAACATATTTGCACAAGGTCTCTGAATTGCATCATTTTTGATAACATTGCCAGGAATTTGAGAGACAATTAGCTGCTAAAGAAGCTTCACTGCCTGAGGAGCCAGCAGCCAATGAGCAAAATGCTGTGACCCTTCTTGTGCGAATGCCAGATGGCAGTCGCAGGGGCCGCAGATTTCTCAAGTCTGATAGGCTGCAGGTAAATGTGCAAAGAAGAATCACTTCTCCCTGTACATGCTTAGTGCTAGACCTAACTTTGATTTTGTTTTGCAGTCTCTATTTGACTTCATAGATATTGGTAGAGGAGTCAAGCCAGGAACTTATAGACTGGTAAATTCTCATCCCAAGTCCCATCCTATTATTCGAGATAGATAGATAGATTTCACCATCGGACGGAAATATTTGCTACTTGCTTCCTGCAAGGAATATAAATATAAGTGCATTCTAATCACAATATTTGCTGCACAGGTGAGGCCGTACCCGAGGCGTGCTTTCAGTGATGGAGAGAGCAGTTTGACACTAAACGAACTCGGGTTAACAAGCAAACAAGAGGCCCTATTCCTGGAGTTGATCTGAAGAACACAATTATTGTAGAAAAATTACTCAGAAACCTGAAGGAGTACATGGATTTCATAAGGGTATTTCAGGATAGGACACAATTAATCTGACTTGAGAATGGTCAGTAGAATTCTGCATTTCAGGATATGGGGGTAAAGATAAAGTGTCTTTTAATACTTATTTGAGTTCAAAATTCTAGCTAAAATATTAATTTATAATTTTTTTTAAATTTCCGGTGGACGTGTGCGTGCGTGTGCCTCGTTATCTTAACATAATTAAAGAGGTTAAGGAATTAAAAACAAATGTTGATTTTCATAACACGACAAGACAAAACATATTATAATATTGAGGTATGAGAGCCAACGGTTAAAAGAATGGGCACGTGCACAACACGTGAATTTCAACACCCTCTAAATTCTAAGAGAAAAAGGGTAATAGTAGTCACCAACTCCCAAACGGTCACATTTCTCCGACAACACTCCAACGGTCACAAAGGCTGCTCTTATTCAGCATTGCTATTTTTTTTGCCTGAAAATGAACCCCAAAAGTGAAAGCACTGATGGAGACGTGAAGGGGTGAAAGAGGTAAGTATTTACCACCAAGGTGTATACTTTAGCAGTATTGTAATTTGTAGGTGTAGTCGAAATGAGTTAAATTGAAGAACACGAACCCAGAGAAATAGTATAAGGTCTTCAAAAACCCTTTACTCTGTTGGTTTTCTTGGGTTGTGAGCTTCAAGGGGTAGCATGTTTCATTTGTTGGTTTTCATGCATGTTTAGTTTGGTTTGGGTTCAGTTTCAGTTTCAGTTAGCATGGAGTTTTTGCAAACCTCAAAAGCTGGTGAGATGGGTGTCAGAGTTTTCCAGGATATCAACTCCAGGTTTGAGTTTCTATATTCATGTTTTTTACACTGTTGATCGTAGCCTTTTCCAATGAGTTTCTTGTGAATGTTTGGGAATCCGATTATTGTTTTGTGGTAGATGATTTACTGTGCTTC
Source organism: Hibiscus tridactylites (assembly GCA_958450335.1). Classification (NCBI taxonomy): domain Eukaryota; kingdom Viridiplantae; phylum Streptophyta; class Magnoliopsida; order Malvales; family Malvaceae; genus Hibiscus; species Hibiscus tridactylites. The sequence continues at coordinate 109,603,589 of OY288265.1, read as the reverse complement.
TTAACAAATCTTTGATTCTTTCTGGGGTGGGATTTCTTTTTTACACATTGTTCATATAGGAACACTTGCATTTCCAATTCTTTAATTCGTTTCTGTATTTTTTTTGAAAAAATCGGATTCCTTCTTATTTTGTTTCTTGAAAACCACACACTCACTTAGAATGTGTCTATCTCTCTGGATTTAGTTGTCCAGATATACATGCAAAGTTCCATATGAACATATAGGATCTTATACATAAAGAAGAAAGCTAAACTAAAACTCATACAACTTATAGAAACAAAGAGAGATAGGGAGAGAAAATAGAGAAAACAAAGTTGGGGTGGGTGAATTGAAAAGCAAACAAAACAGGAAGGTTGTAGAGAAATGTTGGCAGGGTGTTCTAGTTCAACATTGCTGTCACCAAGGCATAGATTGAGGAGTGAAGCGTCCGCACAGTTTCAAGCTTGCCATTTCCCACCTTCAATGAGCACACAGAGACTGGACTTGCCATGTAGTTTTTCTCGCAAGGACACTGCTTCAAGGTCACAGCCTATCAGGCCTGTTGCCCTTTCTGTGGAGAAACCGACTGAGTCCAAGACCAGCGCTTGTTCTCTCAAGCAGAACATCCGGCTTCCGCCATTGACTGTTGCTGCGAAGAATCCATTTGAAGGACGGAGAGAGATCAAGGATGAGGTTTGGGAGAAAGGGAAATGTTTGAAGAGGTTTGCTGAGGGTTTCATTGATGAGTCTGTCAATGACAGGGCCAAGAGGAAAAAGGGTAGCTGTCATAATGAGATTTCCGGTGATATTCATGAAGGCGGTGGAGATAATTTGAGTTTGGCTGCAGAGTTTTGGTTTCAACCAAGTTTTACTGGACAAAGTGCTCCTCAAGTTCCTTTCTCTCTCACTTGTTCAGGGGATGAAGGTAGGGCGTGTTTTGTTCCTAGTGAAGTGATTTCACTGCCTTTGCCATCGTCTAACAATCCTTGGACAGAATCAGTAATAACTGAAATCACTGATGTCGGGGAAAAGGATGTCGAGACAATCCATAGGCCGGTAAAGGAAGCTTCGGGATCGAGTACTTCTTCGGAGAGTCATAATCTTCGGTTAAACGAACAAGCCACGGACTATGAAGCAGGCAATGGGTCAGGGAATCCTCGCCCGCATGAGGGTGCTGGCATGGGTGCTTATGAGGAGGAGAACAACCATAGGGAGCAACAGGGGTTAGAGCTTGTTCATTTACTCGCAGCTTGCATTGAAGCAATTGGATCGAAGAACATTGCAGCCATCAATCATTTTATAGCAAAGTTGGGTGATCTTGCTTCCCCAAGAGGGAGTCCTATAAGCCGTCTAACTGCTTACTATACCGAAGCTCTGGCTCTTCGGGTCACAAGGCTTTGGCCTCACATTTTTCACATCACAACTCCTCGTGAGTTTGATCGGGGTGATGACGACAATGGTACTGCATTGCGGCTCTTGAATCAGATAAGTCCAATTCCGAAGTTTTTTCACTTCACATCAAATGAGATATTGTTGAGAGCCTTTGAAGGGAAAGACAGGGTTCACATAATAGATTTCGACATCAAGCAAGGGCTTCAGTGGCCTAGTTTGTTCCAGAGTTTAGCTTCAAGGACTAATCCACCAAGCCATGTTAGAGTTACCGGGATTGGCGAGTCGAAGCAAGAATTGAATGAGACAGGAGACAGGCTCTCAGGATTTGCTGAGGCATTGAATTTGCCTTTCGAGTTCCATCCAGTAGTGGACCGGTTAGAAGATGTAAGGTTGTGGATGCTCCATGTGAAGGAGAAAGAGACTGTAGCTGTTAACTGTGCGTTTCAACTGCACAAGACACTTTATGATGGAAATGGAGGAGCACTCAGGGACTTCTTAGGACTTATTCGTAGCACGAACCCTGCGGTGGTCATCATGGCCGAGCAAGAAGCTGAACATAATGTACTGAACTTAGAAGCAAGGGTTGCCAATTCATTGAGATACTACTCTGCCATTTTTGACTCCATTGATTCAAGCCTTCCCAAGGAGAGTCCAGTTAGGATCAAAGTAGAGGAGATGTTTGCAAGGGAAATCCGGAACATAATTTCTTGCGAAGGAAGTGACAGGTTCGAAAGGCACGAGAGTTTCGAGAAGTGGAGGAAGTTGATGGAGCAAGGCAGGTTCAGATGCATGGGGATTACAGAGAGAGAACTAGTTCAGAGCCAATTGCTGTTGAAGATGTACTCATGTGAGAAGTACAATGTGAAGAAGCAAGGGGAAGATGGTGGGGCGCTTACACTAAGCTGGTTAGATCAGCCACTTTATTCAGTCTCAGCTTGGGCACCCATTGATGTTGCAGGCAGCTCATCCTCATTTCCTTAGCCAAATTGATTGATTTGATTCCATTATTGCATACAGAAAGCATACAGGGATTAGTAATTCTTTGTAGGTAGAGAAATCTGTGATTATTCTTTCATTCTTTTGTTGCATACAGTAACTTCATACCGAGTCAATTAATTTGCTGTTTATTCTTTGATTCATTGTAGCTTCATTTCATTTGTTGTAAGATTTATCAGAACTATGAGCAGTTAATGTAGCTGGAAATTTATCTTCATATTATAAAGGATTTCATTGATTTTTGTTCATTCTCAGCCATTTATCTTTACCATTCTCCTTACTTATAAAGAATCTCATTGTTTCCTTAATGTAAGATACAATTCTAGCAATATTTATATTATTAAGATATCTAAAAAGTTAAATAAAACTACTAAAATTTACAAAAAAGAACTGACAAATGAGAAAAAAAGATATAAACACTTAGACTATCAACTAAAGCTTTCCCATTTCAAGACTTGAATTTTTGTCAACAACATACTTGTCCCAATAATGATGATTCTTCCAAACAATGGCCATTTCTTCAATGAGAAGTCCCTTCGTCTCAGGCAATAACTAATAGATGAAAATGCTCATACCTACCACACGACATGCAAAGAAGATGAGATCCGAACTTCAAGTTGCAGAGCATAGCTGTAAAGACTTGAGCAGTGGCGAATGTTGACTGCGACCGTTATACTTGGAGCAGCGGAACATAGAATATGCAGATCCGGTGATGTAAACACACATTCACATCTATATGCAGATCATGTTCTCTCTTATTCTTCGTAGTCTTTCTCATTTGTTTACTTCTGCTTAGAAAGACTTTAACTTTTAACCTCGTGACATCGTACTTTTGAACAAAACAAGGACATGAAACACTAACACGATCATACTAGTCAATTATTGAAAGAAAAAAGGGAATCAAGACACCAAAGGTGAGTTGAGGATTATACTTGCTGCTTGTAATATCTCTCCAAAAACTTTGAATCAATTTGGCTGCCTCACTGGCCTTTGCCAAATCTTTGAACTTTTCATCAACATTGTCAATATCACAGATTTTTCTTCATAGAGTTTTAGTCTTCTCGTATTTGTTATGTTTAAACAACGAGTAGTGAAGTAGTTAAACAAATTGGCTACTAATATATAAATGGTGATGGAATATTTTCTTCATTAAATCCCTCCGCCCCAAGTTATTTATTTTCGTGATCCCTATTTCTTTCCAATCTTTTTAATATAATCCCCAAATCGATTTTTACCTTAATGTTATAGGCTTATAGCCTCTGTATTTCATTTTCTTCTAATTTAATCCACGTTCATTCCTTATTTGGTTGCTTAATAATTGTTTAGATTTCATTTGTATGGTATGTTCTTTCTTTGATTGAGTGATTAGATTTAATTATATATATAAACTTATGTAAGATATACTTAGCCTTAAGACCCTAAAACTTAAACTTTAAACACTAAACCTTAAATTTTAAATTCTAACCTAAAACTTTAATTTTTACGCACAACAATTTAAATTACTATCTAAAATTTTAAACCCTAAAATTAAAAGCTTGTGTATCAAAGTATTTTCATTCAATAATATATATAGTTTCTAAATATACCATATAGTATTATGACATATGTATGTTTTAAGTACAGCCTTTTTTTCTTCTTCTTCTTGTTTTCTTTTTATTTTCTCTCTCCCTTTTTTTTTTGTTGCTCATTTATTTTTATGTCAGTCTTTAAATTGTTCGATCTTTTTTATGGTCTCACGGTAACCGCCCATCCGTATTATTATGGCACGGGTAATTAATTAAATAATGCGATGTTCTATTATAAATGGGTAAATTTGGTTAGCGCCAAAAATGTTAGTGGCGATTTTTATTTATTCTCTGAATAATAGGGCTCTTAAAATAAACTCGCATTTATAACTAAATTTTGATTTAAATATACTCGAATTCACAAGTCTTGGCATTAAGGCATATGGTAATCGACTAAGGTACGGCTTTATGTTATTATTTAATCAATCTTGACTGATCACTGACATCAACTCTTGTCACATTTTTTTTTAAATTTTTTTTGTTTGGGTTGGATTTAACTTTGTATTTTTAGATCGTGTTTGTTAACGAGCATTATTATATGCATTTTCATGTTAATAGTGATTACCATTTATGGTCGATAATAGTGTTTGTTTGTTTCCAACTGTTACTTGTTCGAGTTTTTTTTATTGGATTTAGTTTTTAGTTTTTTGATTGTATAAAAATAACTCTTAAATAATATAAATGAAATTGTTTATAAGTAAAGAAAATGGTAAAGATAAATGGATTGAGAATGAACAAAAATCAATGAAATCCTTTATGATATGAAGATAAATTTCCAGCTACATTAACTGCTCATAGTTCTCATAAATCTTACAACAAATGAAATGAAGCTACAAAGAATCAAAGAATAAACAGCAAATTAATTGACTCGGTATGAAGTTACTGTATGCAACAAAAGAATGAAAGAATAATCACAGATTTCTCTACCTACAAAGAATTACTAATCCCTGTATGCTTTCTGTATGCAATAATGGAATCAAATCAATCAATTTGGCTAAGGAAATGAGGATGAGCTGCCTGCAACATCAATGGGTGCCCAAGCTGAGACTGAATAAAGCGGCTGATCTAACCAGCTTAGTGTAAGCGCCCCACCATCTTCCCCTTGCTTCTTCACATTGTACTTCTCACATGAGTGCATCTTCAACAGCAATTGGCTCTGAACCACTTCTCTCTCTGTAATCCCCATGCATCTGAACCTTCCTTGCTCCATCAACTTCCTCCACTTCTCGAAACTCTCGTGCCTTTCGAACCTGTCACTTCCTTCGCAAGCAATTATGTTCTGGATTTCCCTTGCAAACATCTCCTCCACTTTGATCCTAACTGGACTCTCCTTGGGAAGGCTTGAATCAATGGAGTCAAAAATGGCAGAGTAGTATCTCAATGAATTGGCAACCCTTGCTTCTAAGCTGAGTACATTATGTTCAGCTTCTTGCTCGGCCATGATGACCACCGCAGGGTTCGTGCTACGAATAAGTCCCAAGAAGTCCCTGAGTGCTCCTCCATTTCTATCATAAAGTGTCTTGTGCAGTTGAAACGCACAGTTAACAGCTACTCTCTCTTTCTCCTTTACATGGAGCATCCACAACCTTACATCTTCTAACCTGTCCACTACTGGATGGAACTCGAAAGGCAAATTCAATGCCTCAGCAAATCCTGAGAGCCTGTCTCTTGTCTCATTCAATTCTTGCTTAGACTCGCCAATCCCGGTAACTCTAACATGGCTTGGTGGATTAGTCCTTGAAGCTAAACTCTGGAACAAACTAGGCCACTGAAGCCCTTGCTTGATGTCGAAATCTATGATGTGAACCCTGTCTTTCCCTTCAAAGGCTCTCAACAATATTTCATTTGATGTGAAGTGAAAAAACTTCGGAATTGGACTTATCTGATTCAAGAGCCTCAATGCAGTACCATTGTCGTCATCGCCCCGATCAAACTCACGAGGAGTTGTGATGTGAAAAATGTGAGGCCAAAGCCTTGTGACTCGAAGAGCCAGAGCTTCGGTATAGTAAGCTGTTAGACGGCTTATAGCACTTCCTCTTGGGGAAGCAAGATCACCCAACTTTGCTATAAAATGATTGATGGCTGCAATGTTCTTCGATCCAATTGCTTCAACACAAGCTGCGAGTAAATGAACAAGCTCAAACCCCTGATGCTCCCCATGGTTGTTCTCCTCCTCATAAGCACCCATGCCAGCACCCTCATGCGGGCGAGGATTCCCTGACCCATTGCCTGCTTCATATTCCGTGGCGTGTTCGTTTAACCGAAGACTACGACTCTCCGAAGAAGTACTCGATCCCGAAGCTTCCTTTACCGGCCTATGGATTGTCTCGACATCCTTTTCCCCGACATCAGTGATTTCAGTTATTACGGATTCTGTCCAAGGATTGTGAGACGATGGCAAAGGCAGTGAAATCACTTCACTAGGAACAAAACACGCCCTGCCTTCATCCCCTGAACAAGTGAGAGAGAAAGGAACTTGAGGAGCACTTTGTCCAGTAAAACTTGGTTGAAACCAAAACTCTGCGGCCAAACTCAAATTATCTCCACCGCCTTCATGAATATCACCGGAAATCTCATTATGACAGCTACCCTTTTTCCTCTTGGCCCTGTCATTGACAGACTCATCAATGAAACCCTCAGCAAACCTCTTCAAACATTTCCCTTTCTCCCAAACCTCATCCTTGATCTCTCTCCGTCCTTCGAATGGATTCTTCGCAGCAACAGTCAAAGGCGGCAACCGGATGTTCTGCTTGAGAGAACAAGCGCTGGTCTTGGACTCAGTCGGTTTCTCCACAGAAAGGGCAACAGGCCTGATAGGCTGCGACCTTGAAGAAGTGTCCTTGCGAGAAAAACTACATGGCAAGTCCAGTCTCTGTGTGCTCATTGAAGGTGGGAAATGGCAAGCTTGAAACTGTGCAGACGCTTCACTCCTCAATCTATGCCTTGGTGACAGCAATGTTGAACTAGAACACCCTGCCAACATTTCTCTACAACCTTCCTATTTTGTTTGCTTTTCAATTCACCCACCCCAACTTTGTTTTCTCTATTTTCTCTCCCTATCTCTCTTTGTTTCTATAAGTTGTATGAGTTTTAGTTTATCTTTCTTCTTTATGTATAAAATCCTATAAGTTCATATGGAACTCTGCATGTATACCTGGACAACTAAATCCAGAGAGATAGACACATTCTAAGTGAGTGTGTGGTTTTCAAGAAACAAAATAAGAAGGAATCCGATTTTTTTTTAAATACAGAAACGAATTAAAGAATTGGAAATGCAAGTGTTCCTATATGAACAATGTGTAAAAAAGAAACCCCACCCCAGAAAGAATCAAAGATTTGTTAAGAAGCACAGTAAATCATCTACCACAAAACTATAATCGGATTCCAAAACATTCACAAGAAACTCATTGGAAAAGGGTGCAAAAAACATGAATGTTGGAGGCAAAAGCGCATAGAAACTCAAACCTGGAGTTGATATCCTGGAAAACTCTGACACCCATCTCACCAGCTTTTGAGGTTTGCAAAAACTCCATGCTAACTGAAACTGAAACTGAACCCAAACCAAACTAAACATGCATGAAATCCAACAAATGAAACATGCTACCCCTTGAAGCTCACAACCCAAGAAAACCAACAGAGAAAAGGGTTTTTGGAAAACCTTATACTATTTCTCTGGGGTCGTGTTCTTCAATTTAACTCATTTCGGCTACGCCTACAAATTACAATACTGCTAAAGTATACACCTTGGTGGTAAGTACTTACCTCTTTCACCCGTTCACGTCTCCATCAGTGCTTTCACTTTTGGGGTTCATTTTCAGGCAAAAAATAGCAAAGCTGAATAAGAGTAGGCTTTGTGACCGTTGGAGTGTTGTCGGAGAAATGTGACCGTTTGGGAGTTGGTGACTATTACCCAATTTTCTCATCTTTCTTTAGTACAGGTACCCTTTTCTTTTACTAGAATTTAGAAACTGTTGAGATTCACGTGGTGTGCACGTGCTTGTCTCCTGATACCCATTCATTATCCGTTGGCTCTCATACCTCAGTTATATAATATATTTTGTTTTGTCGTCTTATGAGAAATTAACATTTGTTTTTAACTTCCTTAACCTCTTAATTATATTATGATAATTAGGAACGCACACGCCCACGCTCAGTGACTGGTGCAAGTCTTGGTACCAGAGTTTGAGGAGATCTACTATTTTTTTTTAAAAAAATTGGCTGGTATAAATTAAAAATTGAAAGGTTTAATTTATTTTTTTAATGAAGTCTAACTAAAATTTTCAAAAAAGAAATAATACTTAATGAGATTTTAAAAAAATTAGGAGTATATGTAATTAAAAATATTTGAAAATTTTAAAACATTATAAGAAATTTTTAAATGGAACAAATTTAAACTTTTAAAATTTTAAAGGACTACTTAACATTTTCCACTGGCCCTCGTTGATATCCACCATGCCGAACGAAAATTTAAAAATAAAAATTCTAAATTAGGTATTAGAGATCACCTTATCAGTCCATTATTAAGATGAGTGAAAATAAAATTATTGATAATAATAATGATTTAGTTGTAGTTTCTTTTAGGGATAACTATATTTTTAGTATCCACTTTTACTAGTTTTCCTATTTTGGTACTCTATTTATTTATTTTGACAAAATAATACCTAACGTTATGTTTTGTTTCTATTTTAGTACCCCGCCGTTAAAAAATTAACAGAAGACTGACTAGAAGAGAGAAAATCACACGTGCCATGCTACCATGTCATTTTCTCTCTCCTAGTCAGTATGTCACGCCAACAAAAATCATAAAAAAAGTACACATGGCATGTTGACTAGGAGAGAGAAAATGACGTGACAACATGTCACGTGTGATTTTCTCTCTTCTAGTCAACCTTTCGTTAATTTTTTAACGGCGGGGTATCAAAATAGAAACAAAACGTAACGTTGGGTACTATTTTGCCAAAACAAAAAATAGGTAGGGTACCAAAATAAGAAAACATGTAAAGGTGGGACACTAAAAATATAGTTATCCCTTTCTTTTAATTCAAGAAGTGGTATCATAGTTCACCCCTTGTTGTCCAAGTGGTAAAGGATGATGTAATTCATTCAGGTGACTTGGGTTCGAACGTCAGTTTTGGACGATGTGTGTGCCTTATTAAAAAAACTAAAAAAATTGAACATATTATATTCTTGAATCACACCATCATACTAAAAAAATAATATCATAAAAAGGAAGATAGTGTTTTTCTTAAAAATTCGAATAAAAAACATAACAAATATACCAGTGTTACGAGATCACATAAAAGTCTTTAAAAAGTTGCAATTCTTCTTTTTCTCTTTTTAGTATAAATATTAACTGTTAAATGACTAAAAATACTAATAATCAAGTAATTATAAGTGCTTGTCATTTTTTTATATTTATTTCGTCTTTTAGTTTTCTAATATATTTTTATCATAGACGACAACATTTGCTCTAACTTATTCACCAACCACTATTTTTTTCGTCCTTCTCTTGGTCCTCTCTTTCTACAAGTTTTTCATAACTATTATCGTGTTTTGTATTGTATATATGAGCTATATTATTTTTTGTTTAATTAATTTTTTTCTTCTCCAATGAAAATTGTGAATGATTTTGTTTGTTCTTGAAGTAGTTCTTTGTCTATTCTTGTAGCACATCTTTCTTTTTTTTTAATTAGATTTTATTTGATGTCGCCTCTTAGTTGATATATATTTGATTATCTTGTTAATATATATAGTCATTGTTATATGCATAAAAATGATAGTGTTGACAGTGTTTATCCTTCTTTGTTCAATGGTATTTGTTTTATCTATTATTTTTTTAAATTGTTTGATTTATTTTTTAATCTTTTTCATATTATCATGGAGGTATTTAAATTCACAATGAGTAGGATGTCTCCTTCAGTGGAATGATTGCAGATTGATATTTCAAAGTTTAAAAAAGTATAGGGACTAAAATTGACCAAATTAAAGTACATTGACTAATTATAGAATTTGACCAAAATTAATGAACAGTGGAAAACTGGAAATCCCCTTAGGCCTTCAGCCAATATTCTCTTTCACATTTTTGTTTCTAAAAAAATTATAAAAAAAAAAACAAAAAAAAACTCTGTTTTAAAAGGCACAAATCAACAAAAAGGGTTTTTATATAGACATTCTGTGAGATCTCTCGATTATAAGTGTGTGCATATTAATATTATATAGACATTAATGGAACCAGACGTGGCCAAATTTCATCCAAGGCAATGGGTTTGATTTGCAACTAATATCCATTTCTTTTCAATTTCTCTCCTTTTTTAAGCCGACATAGAAGAAGATATATAATTTGGACTCTTGAATCAATGTCATTTAATCACCAAATTTAATTTACGTCGAAATTCATTTATTTCATCTGATATCAGAGTAATAAAATTTGAGTCACATGCTTCAGTTTAACAATATTCTTGGGCTGAAATCCAACACTTTGTTTTTGCCTTCCTAAGGAATAGAGAAAATAGGATTTGTTGTCGTTTTTTTATGCCTTTTATATGTTCTATCAAGAAATGTTAGATGTAACAATAAAGCACGTTGTTCTCTTAAAACGAGGACTCAAGTTTGAGCCATGAAGAAAACATTGTTGAGAGTAGGAGCGATAATGAGCCTGACTGGCTCGCGAACTACTCGGGCTCGGCTCGAGTGAGCTCGGCTCGGGCTCGGGTTGGGGTCGAGACCTTAACAAGCCGAGCCGACCCAATCTTGGCTCGAAAAGCTTGTGAACAGGCTCGAAATAATTATATATATTATCTATATATGCTACATATGCACTAAAAGTAATCTATTTAGTAAAAGAAAAGTAATAAAATAAATTAGGGAAAATCCACTAAAAGCAAATTAACTAAAATAAATTGGGCATTTTCTTTGGTTGTTGTTTGATTTTATATTTTCTTTGATTATGTGTTTGTATTGTAAGAATATTTCTTGGTTGTTTGGATTAATCTAATTTTGGGCACTCTTTTCTCCTTTTTCGACATTGAATTTCGTTTCAGTGTTGGATATGAAAAACGTTTTTGACGAAGCCTCATCTTTAAAAAAACTATAGCAAAATTGTCCTTTTCGAGCCGAGCTGAGCCCAATAACACTATTTCCGAGCCGAGTCGAGCCTGGCCAGGCTTGGGATCAACTCGGCTCGTTATCACCCTTAGTTGAGAGGGAGAGCCACGAATCTCAAACATGGATCATAAAATAGACATGTACAATATAAAAAAATAAATCATTAATACATTTGACATAGAATTACTGGTAGGATATAAAAAGAGACATGAAAAAGGAGATGGCGAATTATATTTGGAACAATGGAACTACCTTTTGCTCATGTTTCAACCAAATTCATGAAAACTCAGTTGGAATTTCATCAAAATGCTCCTAGGTAAACAGATCAATCAATTAGAAACAGAAAGAAAAATCCACCTAATCAGTCCATTCAATTGATTATAGTAACTATTAATTTGGTTGGCAAGTCCAGTCTCAAGAACGGGATGTGTAATTATCTATTGATTCATACGAGGTTTAATTATAAATCCGGTGTTTGTACTTTGTTAAAACTGAAAAATCAGTCCATCATTTTTGCCAAATTGTTTTCCCATGCATCTATTGCACTACCTTAGGCAGTTTACCGACTTTAAGGTAATTTCAAACATGGCTAATCAATCAATCTCAATCTCAATCTCTCAGATTTATCATATACAAACAAACTTAAGCGTGCGTACTGTGCTTGAAAACAGCTATGTAGTGGTGCTGACACTAAACAAGGCGTGTGCAGTAGACCTGGCAACTTGACCCGAGACTCGAAATCTAAACTGATTGACCCGTTTGTCACCTTTAGTGTGCAGTTTCATTGTTGCATCATTCTCCACTTCAGGCTCCCGAAAACCCTAAAACAAAACCAACTGGCCCTGCCTGGTACGCGAAGTGCCCACGTTTTAGCCTTTTTCTGTTTAGGGTACCCACCAAGTACCATATATAATACTATGAAACTTTCAACAAAATTGTCTTTCTTTTAAAGTCTTGGGTTAATTATATATGATGACTGACCCTAATAATCCCACCAATGTGCCTCCTACTATGGCCTCGTCCTCCTCCGGAAAACACCCTATGTATCGTGGAATCCGGTACCGGAGCGGCAAATGGGTGTCGGAAATCCGTGAGCCACGCAAGACTACGCGTATATGGCTTGGTACGTACCCTACCCCGGAGATGGCTGCGGCTGCCTATGATGTGGCTGCCCTAGCCCTAAAAGGCGGTGAGGCTGCTATTAACTTCCCGGCCTTTGTTGCTTCTTATCCGCTTCCTGCTTCAGCATCATCGGCGGATATTCGTAAAGCAGCAGCCTCGGCTGCTGCTTTACTTAAAAAGGTAGAAACCATGAGTGAGATTGATATAGGAGCAGGTTACGAGGCCAAAAATGAAGAAATGAGAAAAGAAGAATATGTGGACGAGGATGCAATTTTAAACCTGCCTAATTTGCTTGTTGACATGGCGCAGGGAATGCTGGTGTCACCGCCGAGGATAGCCTCGACGCCATCCGATGACTCACCGGAGAACTCTGACGGAGAAAGCTTGTGGAACTATTAATGATCCATATTTTTTCCCCTAATAAAGCCGCCACATATCCTTTTTTTTCTGTTTCTTTTTTAAATTTCGCAACCTGTGGGCTAGAAAGAGGAGCATGAGTTTGACAAAATGAAGTAGGGGGAGCATGGCGACATTTGATGCAGCTTTGAGCTTGGACTTGTCTGCCTATGAAAGAATAAATAAATGTTAAATAAAGACAAATATGAAAAAAAAAACCCAGAAAATAAAAGAATTTTTTAAATATGATAAAATGATTTGCACGTAAAATACATTCGGATTCAATGATTAGGGTTCCAATATTTCATACGAGTGCTGTTTGTGATCATATGTAGATCAAATGATGTAATATTGGCTTGTTTTTCCTTTCTTTCCTCCTTTTTGAGATGTTCTCACATCTTCTTCTTAGTTCCTCTGTGGCTCTGCCTTTTTATATATAATGTAATATTCTACTCTTTTTCCTTTTTCGTAGAATACATTGTTCTTCTTGTTTATTATATTTCTTTTGATTTTAAAATTTTGTTATTAAATTAATTCAAATATGATAGAACTGTGACTATATCCTAAAATGCTCTTAGTGAGTCTAAAACCTATAACCTAAGAGAAATGAGGGAATAAAAATGAACTGCTTGGCTGACCAGTTAAATGAATACGTAAGGTTGTCTTTAAAATATTAAAAATTTATCGTATTAAATATATAATATCCAGGCTCAAGTTATCAGAACATAGTTAATGTGTAGAAGAATGGGCAAGTTGAGTTAAAGGGTGATTAGACAACGATAAGATGATGATGGTTATAGGGCAGCCAACTTGGTATCTTAAATTATATTAGAATTTTTTTTATTAATAGTAGTAATTATATAGAATGAATGAAAATATTGATATGGTTATGGTTATAATGGTAGCATGCGGCTCCTATCTAAACATTTCCAATGCTCTTCTGCCTCGACCCGCCGGCCACCGCCAATCGGATCTTTGTAGGTAGGGAACCAACTCACGACACGACTTCTCATGCATTTAGATATAACTTATAAGCTCCTTGTTGTAGGTTTCACCAATGGATGATCTTCTTTTTAAAATTAAAAGAAATGGTCTAATCATATATATCCCTTAGGGCCTGCATGACATTTTATCCTCTACAATGGGACAAACATCTTATGAAATATCTAGTGGATCCTTTTAAGGGTAAGTGCAAGCACTCACAACTAGGGTCGTAAATGAGACAAGACAAATCGTGAACTATTCGAGTCTGACTCTAATAAAGCTCGACTCGGTTGGACTTAACTCGAGTTTTTAACGAATCGAGCCGAATTACTTGATATCCGACTCGAAAAACTCGCGAGCTACTCGAAAATATAATATACTATTTTTATTTTTTTAAATTTAATATCTAAATTCCCAAACTTAAACCCCTAAAACATAAACCCTAAACATAAGTCATAAACCCTAAAATCTAAATCCTAAATTCTAAACCCAACAACTAAACCTCTAAACCCTAAAATTAACAAGCTTAAGTTTACACAACTTGTATATCAAAGTTTTTTCCTAATAGGGCTTTAAATGAGACGCAACAGATCGCAAGCTACTCGAGTCTGACACGGTCAAAGAGAGGTCAAAACTTGACTCGATTGGGCTCGAATCAAGCTCGAACTCGACTCGAGTTCTTAACGAGTCGAGCCGAGCTCAGGTTTCTCAGGCTCGTTAAAAATTACTCAAACTCGAACTCGACTCGAAATCTTAACGAGCTGAGTCGAGCTCAGTACTACTCGAGGTCGACTCGGCTCGTTTACACCCCTTACTCACAACAATGTCAAAACCGATGGCGGATGTTAAGTGGAGCTAGGGTCTTGCCCTTACCATTTATAATTATCATCCTATGCATTGATGGTGGACAACTTATTTTATAAAACATTTAATAAGGTTAGGATTTAAAGAATTTGGAACTCGTAGATCTCAAGTCGGCCGGGAAAATCCGCACACAGTAGGTTTGACAATTACAAGGGGCTTTCATTTCAATATAGAAAAGAGGGTGTTAGTTTTTGTTGGTAATCTTTTGAATCGAATCATAAAATCAAAAGAAATGAAATCCTGAAGCCGAAATGTATCTTTTGGTTTGGTCTAGCCAATGAAAGGAAAGAGTTTGAGCATAAATGGCCGACATAGCATAGCCACCTTTGTTTGCTTTTTCCCTCTCCCTTCACTTTTCTTCCGGTTGGTAACGTGTCTTCCCCTCTATCACTATCTCCATCTTTTTAATGTGTACAGAGCTGCGTTTCTTTCTTTACCTAAGATTTTAAAATAAACTATTCTCTCGTCAACAAATAATTTGCACTCCAACATCAAAAGCATCCATTTTAAGCAAGTTTGAAGGTGGCAAAAGGTAACTTCACTAGCGACAATTAGAAAATTAATGATGAATTTAAACTATATATGTGTGTTTGATTTCACTTCCACGTCTCACTTCTTAGTACTCAATTATATAAACTAGAAAAACACCCCCACTACCTTTTTGTTTTTTCTCGGCAAATAAAGTTTTATTAAAGATCGAATCATGTACGCTTTAAACGTGCACAGTGTGCCTCGTTAAAAAACTCTTTAATATTAAGTGGAGGAAAAAAGTACAACACAACGAGGACTAAAACATAACACATAAACCATCAAGCCGGGTGCATCATTAAAACCTTTTTGTTTATTATAAATGTATGGTAAATTACCTCCAAGGTCACTAAACTATTGGTCTGATTTTATTTTGACCATTAAACTATAAATTTTGTCAATTAAACTACTAAATTGTTAAAATAGTTTCAATCAAGCTACTAACTGCAAATTCAGTCCTCATTACTACACATTTAATTTATTATATATTATTAAATTAATGATTTACTAAATTGTCTTAGTTTAAATCCTCATTAACTCGAGCAAGCACATTTGGTCGGTTGGCTAAACTGTTCATCTTTGTTCCCTTATATTCCCTTAGGTCATGAGTTCTAGACCCATTAGAGAGCAATCCCCCTTTCTTTCCCTAGAGTCCCTCTCCCCCCCCCAAGTAAGATTAGGACTAAAATTAAAATTTATCAAAAAAAACTCCTCATTAACTCTCTTTTTTTTTTTACTTCTTTGACTTAAGTTGATGTAAACCTTTAACAAAGAAATAGACTTGCTTCAATGGTTGGGCTTGCTCCATTCCTACCACATGCCCAAGATTTGATTCCCCTTACAACTAATATTTGATTACAATGAATTAATTATCCAATCAGAAATCAAATTGTGATATATGTCATCAAAAAAATTAATAGAATGTGTTTAACTTTAGTATTTATGTATAATGTAGAATTCAACTTTCTTTTTTTTGGTGCACTTATGTATCAAATTCTTTTTACACTCTAGACCTGTCATACTCATCAGAACAACACAAATATAACCATAAGGGGAGACCCCTAGCTCCCCAAGTTGAATCTCAATACTTTCTTTCTCAAGCTAGATCTTATTTTTTTCATTCTCATTTCCCCCTCTTTTGCATCACCATCAAAAAACCTACGATTTTCTGTCTAAATTAGAATGAGTGAACAACTTAAGATCACCATCATCCGAAAATTTTCATCAACATTTTTTAACACACTTTTTAAGAAATATTTGTCTAATAATACATATAAGTCAAAAATATATTTTGACTAAAAAAATTGACCTAACCTCTTTACAACAATAAACCATTGCTTATTTGTCCTTTAGTAAATAAGTTTAAATCTTCATTTCTTCAAACAATTCCTACATAACGGAAAGGAATAAGAAATTTACTCCTAATAGTTATTGAACACATAACCTAGAAAACAATAGAAAATGTTAATTAAGAATTTTTAACAAACTGAGAGGGGAAGGTGTCAATTGAAACACCTCAAATAATTGGGGACAGATTTTATAATAAGTTATAGATTATTATTTATATAAAAGTTCAACGACGATATTCTGAATGTAAAATAAGATAAGTTAAATCGACAACATGTTACGATTGTAGTTACAATATAGTTAGTAGGTTATTTGTTTGTTACAGATTAGTTACACTAGAAAGTTAGTTAGTCAGCTTAATCATTGGTGTATAAATATCCTTGTAATGTATTCATTTATATTTAATGAAAGTTGAAGAAATATTCCCAATATTATACTCTCAATTATAAAATTCAACATGGTATCATGAGCCCATTTTTCTTCAGTTTTCTCGTTTCGGGCTTCTGTTTGTGTATGGCCCATTTCTTTTTCCCGATCTCAGTTTAGTGTATCGTGTTTTCCTTGTTTTTTCTTCCTCTTTGTTTTCCCCAATTTCTAGGGTTTGTTCATTTTTCCCTTCGATTTCACGACATGCCGTCTGCGTCGGAAGAAACGGTGGTTGATTTCCACCATCCGCTTTTCCTACACCCTTCTGATACGTCGGGGTCATTGTTGGTGTCGCACCAGCTCACTGGTGTAGAGGATTACAGCGTCTGGAGTCGCTCGATGAGGATTGCTCTCCTGGCGAAGAATAAGCTGGGGTTCGTGGATGGAGATTGCAAGAAAGATGCGTATGAAGAGGCTTTACAATCACAATGGGAGCGTTGCAATGCCATCGTCTTATCTTGGATCCTGAACACTGTAAGTAGAGAACTCTCAGCTGGTATTGTTTTCAATTCGAGTGCGTCACTTGTGTGGGAAGATCTCCGGGAGCGTTTTGATAAGATTGATGGGTCTAGAATTTTTTTTCTTCATTGCAAAATTGCTGCGTTGACTCAAGGAGATTCTACGGTTTCTGCGTATTATACTCGTCTCAAGCTCCTTTGGGATGAGTATAATTCGCTTGTGCCTTTCTCTTCGTGTAATTGCGAAGCATCCCAAAAAAACCTTCAGATTCTAGTTCAACAAAAACTCTTTCAATTTTTAATGCGCTTGAACGAGACATATTCAGCTATTCGGAGTCAAATCTTGCTTAAACAGCCTCTTCCGACGGTGAATCAAGCCTATGCGATGATTATCCAGGAGGAATCCCAGAGGAAGCATCTCACTGGTGTTTCGCCCCTTTCCGATTCGACGGTTATGTACTCTCAGGCTCTTGGTGGCTCGGCGCGCCGACGGTTCAATGGTGTCTGTCGTCGTCGTTTTTGGTCCGGGCCGAAATTGATTGGGCCTTCAAAGGCTCGTCGTGGATTGGAGTCGCCATCGGTCATTTTGGATTGGGTATGACCGAAAACCTGTAAAATTGGTCTGCGTCTGAACCGAGGTCAAGTTGGGCTCGGGAGTCGGTTACGTGTGGGGAAGGTTATAGCACCCCCACAACGCCCAAAATTGGTACCTAAAGGGGTTGTGCTGTCTAAAAGGCTTCAAAGATAGGGTTAATAGCACTATTATACGCGACGAAAAAAAGTTGAATAAATTAAAGAAAAACTAAGCATGCTAAAAATTGATATATATAAAAAAAAATAAATGGAAAATTAATATTTTTCATTGAAGACCATAATCTTAAGTCAAATCATAATTTATCTCAAATTAAGCGAATTGTCAATCAAACATCTTTTAAGACCAAATCCCATTATTCGCAAAATTTTAAGACCAATTTATAATTAAACTCAATTTTAAATCCAATTAAAATATTAGTCATCCACCTTAAAAAAAAGAAAAAAAATTTAATCAGGACATCCTAAGCAAATTATTCGTTCTTTAATCATCTAATTAATTATGAGAATTAATGACCTAATTAAGAGAATTTAAATATTGAAGTTCGTAAAAAAAACTAACTAGACCTAAAATATAAAGAGCCTAAAGTAAAAGAAGGACTTAAGGCGTAATTAACCCATAATAAAAAACAGGCTTAATCATCTCTACAATTTAATGCAATTGAAGGCTTTATTAAAAGTGGTGAAATGGTGTCAGTGATTACTGCGCCTTCATCATTTCCTATTTTATTTTTTTATTCATTGTTTATTTCAAGACAAACGTGTCTTTTGCCCTTCTATTACCGGTAGTGCTATTTCATTCACTTTGCTTTTAAACATGCAAGGATCAGATTTCTTCTTTTTTTCTACCCTTCTTTGTATCTTTTAATGGCCGCCGCCGTCACCGATTTTGCTCCGGCAACGACGAATACATCAAACATATCATTTTTTTGTTCTTTTTTTTTCTCTGAACTCAAAATTTAGGTTAGATTTGACACAAATATAACCAATCGGAGCAAATCTAAAAAGAAAGCTTCAAGATTTTGAAGAGTTTTACCTGCCGTTTTCTCAAAAATTCACCGTTAGATGGCGTCGATCTTTGAGTATGTTAATCTACTTCTGACCGCAAACTTCTTCACCGTTCGGATCTCTCAGCCGTTACTTCAATCGCCGGGAAATCGAGGTAAACGGTTCAACTTCGAACTCTTTTTTCGACTTCGACTGATCTGCTCACTTTTATCACCTTCTTTTTATGCTGATAAATTCAAACCTTTATCTCCGTTTTTCTCCGCCTCCCCCTTTTCAGTTCCTAGCCTTCTTATTTATAGCCCAAAATTAGGGTTTTTTTAAGTTTTTTTCTTCCCGGATTTTTAGGGGATAAGCTTGGATGTGAGTGTGGAGCGCAAGAAACGGGGATACTGATCAGGTAGAAGAGTCCTCGCGGCCATGGACTCTTACGGGCGGCAGACTAGGGTTTTTTAGGGTTTTTTCCATTTTCACATTATTATTACTTTTTTCGAATTTTCTGTAATTTTTTTCGTTTTTTTTTCATTGTTTTTTCATTTTATTAAACATGTTGGACCATATATTAGGCCCTAGAAAAAATTGGTGTGTACAGCTGCCCCTCTTTGCTCATTGCTCGAATGAGAGGAATGAAGCAAAGATCAGAAACAACAATTTTTCGGTGATAATGTCATTCTCTTTTGGAGGCGAATCATGACACTCCCTCTTGGAGACGATTAACAGCATTCCTTCTTGGAAGCATACATTGGTATTTCATTTTGAAGGCCATTGATGACACTTCACCCAGAAGGCGATTGGTGGCACTTCATCTTGAAGGTACTTTATCTCGAAGGCGATTGGTGGCACTTCATCTCGAAGGCGAATGGTGGCACTTCATCTCGAAGGCGATTGGTGGCACTTCATCTAGAAGGCGATTGGTGGCACTTCATCCTGAAGGCGATTGGAGGCACTTCATCTTGAAGGCGATTGATGACATTCCTGTCAACCGGTCTTGATAAAAAATGCATGTGTTTCTAATGTATTTATCTTACATGCAAAATGCTCCACTATTCTAAATGCATGAAAATTGCATATATTTTGAGTTCTGAAATTATTTTCATCGAGATCGAAGTCCTTGTACTTTTTCTGTCTGCCTCGTATCGTGCCTCTTGAATTCGTTCCTTTCCATTTATCCAAGAATAGTGTTCGTGAGCATTTTCTAGCCTTATTATGTTCTAAAATCTCTTTTCGAGTAATACATTGAACATTAAGATATATTGTAAACCCCCTTAGGTAGAGCAACGAGATTACCAATCAAAAGTATGCACAAATGTCCCAAATGACAAGTACAAGAAAATGCAAGATAACAAATATATATATATATATATATATATATATATATATATCATTGAATGAAAGTGGTCTGAGCCTTGACAGATGATAATCAAACGTCTAAGACAACAAAGGGAAACAAAAACAAAAGAAAGAGGGAAAAAAAAGAAGAAAAAAAATGCCCATAAATATCAATTGCAAGGACTCAATTGCTACTTCGCTCAAGGATCTTTTTGAATATGACCTCCGCCCAGTAAAATTTGAGTTCTTGGACCACATATGAAGGCATGTAGATTTTCCCTTGATCATACTTGGACTATTCTTGAGCTTCTGACCCTTGAATCTTCTGTTGATTCTCAAACGCCTTTTCGGTTTTTTACCTCTTGGCTTTTCTTTTTCTTTTCTTTTTTTACCAACAGGGCCCTTTCGGGTTTTCACCTCTTGACTTTTCTTTTTCTTTTTTTTTTACCAACAGGGCCCTTTCGGGTTTTCACCTCTTGACTTTTCTTTTTCTTTTCTTTTTTTTTACCAACAGGGCCCTTTCGGGTTTTCACCTCTTGGCCTTTTTTTTTACTAACAGGGCCCTTTCGGGTTTTCACCTCTTGGCCCCTTTTTTTTTTTTTACCAACAGGGCCCTTTCGGGTTTTCACCTCTTGGTATGTCATGAATTCAAGCATAATACTTCTTCATTGAGTCAGAATTCACAGGACTGGATAACTCGTTCCCATCCATCTCGGTTAGGATTAATGCTCCACCAGAAAAAGCTTTTTTCACAACAAACGGCCCTTCCCAATTTGGCATCCATTTTCCTCGAAAATCCCTCTGCATAGGCAACCTCTTTTTTAGAACCAAATCCCCTTTTCGAAACGTTATTGGTCGAACTTTCTTATCATGAGCTCGAATCATTCACTTTTGGTACATCTGCCCATGACAAATTGCTTTCAATCTTTTTTCTTCTATCATATTCAACTGGTCATATCTAACTCGAATCCATTCAGCTTCGTCCAACTTAAGTTCCATTAAGACTCGAAGAGACGGAATCTCAACCTCAATCGGTAATACTGCCTCCATTCCGTAAACTAAAGAATATGGAGTTGCCCCCGTAGATGTTCGCACTGATGTACGATACGCTAGCAAGGCAAAAGGTAATTTCTCATGCCAATCCTTATATGTTATTGCCATTTTCCCCACAATCCGCTTGATATTTTTATTGGCTGCTTCTACGGCCCCATTCATTTTTGGGCGATAAGGTGCTGATTTATGATGCTTTATCTTAAACTGCTCACACACTTCCTTCATCATTTGGTTGTTCAGATTTAAAGCATTATCAGAGATAATTCTGTCTGGTAGACCATACCGACAAATAATTTCCTTTTTTAGGAACTTGCATACTGTCGACTTGGTTACATTGGCATACGAAGCAGCTTCCACCCACTTGGTAAAATAATCAATCATTACAAAAATGAAACGATGTCCGTTTGACGCTTTTGGCGTAATCGGTCCGATCACATCCATGCCCCACGCTGCAAATGGCCACAGAGCCGTTATAACATGAAGAGGTGAAGATGCCGCATGAATTTTATCTCCGTAAATCTGACATTTATGGCATTTCTGAGCAAATTTGATGCAATCTTCCACCATAGACAGCCAGTAATAACCCAACCTCATAATCTGCCTAGACATACTAAGGCCATTTGCATGAATTCCACAAATTCCCTCATGAACTTCCTCAATAATCTTTTTTGTCTCATGGTTTTCTACACATCTGAGCAGCGTTTGGTCGCTCCCTTTTTTGTATAGAACTTCTCCGTCAAGAACGTACCCTGCAGCCATTCTTCGAATTGTTCTTTTATTCACATCATTTGCCCCCTCAGGATATTTTTGATACTTGATATATTGTAGAATATCGTAGTACCAAGGGTGATCATCTACCTCATCTTCGATGGTATAACAACTAGCGGGTGAATCATAAATACTCATTTGTATGGGCATTATATCATCTTCTTTGTTTGCTTTAAACATGGAAGCCAAAGTTGTCAATGCATCAGCCATCTGGTTATCTTCGCGGGGAAGGTAATGGAAAGATATCTCCTCGAACTCTTTTATTAATTCAAGGGCGAGTTTTCGGTACTCAATCAATTTTGCATCTTTAGTTTCCCATTCTCCACGAAGTTGATAAACCACTAACGACGAATCGCCGTATGCTTTTAGGACTTTAATCTTTCGTTGGCTTGCCGCACGAAGTCCCATTATACACGCTTCATATTCTGCCATATTGTTGGTACACTCAAAATTCAGTCGACCTGTAAATGGATAATGATTCCCTTTGGGAGACACTAAAACTGCCCCAATTCCATGCCCAAATGCGTTTGAAGCTCCGTCAAAATTCATTTTCCAAGGTTTCCTGCCATTTGGTTCCTCTTCATTAGCAGTTAAGCACATTAGGTCTTCGTCAGGAAACTCAAAACTCAAAGGTTCATACTTAGAAGAAGCACGACTAGCTAAAAAGTCTGCAATAGCGCTACCTTTGATGGCTTTCCGATTTACATACTCAATATCATATTCAGAAAGTAATATTTGCCATCGAGCCATCCTTCCTGATAAGCCTGGCGATCCCATCATGTATTTTATTGGATCTAGTTTTGCAATTAACCATGTTGTATGGTATAGCATGTATTGACAAAGCCTACGAGCCGTCCAGACCAATGCGCAACATAATTTTTCAATAGAAGAGTATCTCGATTCACAATCGGTAAATTTTTTGCTGAGGTAGTAGATAACTCGCTCTTTTCTCCCAGTTTCATCGTGTTGGCCCAATACACAACCCATAGAGTTTTCAAATACAGCTAGATACAAAATCAAAGGCTTGCTTGATACAGGAGGAACTAATACAGGAGGTTTTGACAAATATTGCTTAATTTTATCAAAGGCCTCTTGACATGTGGAGTCCCATACGCCTGTATTATGCTTCCTTAAGAGTCGGAAAATGGGATCACATTTATCGGTTAATTGAGAGATGAACCGAGAAATATAATTTAAACGACCTAAGAAGCCTCGAATTTCCTTTTGAGTACGTGGAGGCGGAAGTTCTTGGATAGCCTTGATTTTATCAGGATCTACCTCAATACCTCGCTTGCTAACAATAAAACCCAACAATTTGCCTGAAGCAACTCCGAAGGTGCATTTTGCCGGATTTAGCTTCAATTGAAATTTCCTCAAACGTTCAAAGAGTTTTCTAAGATTTGTGATGTGTTCTTCTTCTGTTCGAGACTTGGCGATCATGTCATCCACATAAACTTCTATTTCTTTATGCATCATGTCATGGAACAATGTCACCATGGCCCTTTGATATGTTGCCCCTGCATTTTTCAAACCGAAAGGCATCACTTTGTAGCAAAATGTGCCCCATTCTGTTACAAACGTAGTTTTTTCCATGTCGTCGGGATACATTTTGATTTGATTGTAGCCGGAGAAACCATCCATAAATGAGAACAAGTGATGTCTCGCTGTATTGTCTACTAACGTGTCTATATGTGGTAGGGGAAAATTATCCTTAGGACTAGCACGATTAAGATCACGGTAGTCAACACACATTCGTACCTTTCCATTTTTCTTTGGTACCGGAACAACGTTAGCTACCCATTCTGGATATTTGGCCACTTGCAAAAATCCAGCATCATATTGTTTCTTTACTTCCTCCCGTATCTGAAGTAACATATCTGGCTTCATTCTTCTGAGCTTTTGTTGTACAGGCTTGCATTCTGGCTTCAACGGAAGTTCGTGTGTTACAATATCTGTATTTAATCCAGGCATATTCTGGTAGGTCCAGGCAAACACATCCTTGAATTCTTGAAGTAGGGAGACGAGTTTGTCTCTTGTATCTGAAGATATGAAAGTACCGATCTTTATCTCTCTCTTGTCGTCCTGAGTTCCCAAGTTCACTATGTCCATTGGTTCTTGGTGAGGAAGAATTTGTTTATTCTCATGCTCAATTAGTCTAAGTAGATCAGGAGACAATTCATGTTCCTCATAGTTGTCGTCAGACTCATACTCTCCTAAGCATATAGTCTGTTCAAAGTTGACTTTTGAGCTCGAAGCAATGTCATTCGTGCAATTGATATCTAAAGGCCTGCAAATGTGTAAGAGGAAATATATATATACAAGGCATAAGAAAGGGAAGTGTAGAATATTTTAATGAAATGAGACAAGTGAACAAAAGAAAAGAATGTACAAACAATGAGACCAGATTGAAAGGGAAAATGCATTCATTTATTGAATTGATAAACTGATGCCTAAATGGGGGCCCTTACAATAAATCCCTACTACTTTTGGGCTTAAGTAGCGGGTAAGTTTCGAGCATTACTCTGATAAAGATTTAAAAACAATGGGGAGTTCAACAGCGGTCCAGTTATCCAAGACACAACCCGGAGGACACGGGCGAATTTTGGACCGATTTTTTGCGATTTCTTCCTCTTCCCCTATAGCGTTTATGCTCAGTTCTTCGAACCTTTCTGAAGGCACCCCTAGGATTTTCTTTTCAGAGTGAATGTGTCCCCCAGACACGAAGGTTTCAGAAATATGGGGAAATGCCATCAATTCCCCTTCGATACTCTGGCCAATCAATCTGGCCCTTCTCTTTGCTCTCGTTTTCAAAATTTGTTTCATCCTTTGACGTGGATTTGGCTGAAATCCAACACCACTTCGATCATATTTCAGACATGGTTGTATCGCCGTGTGCATCCCTTGCAAATATTTCCCAAGTCCTTTTCCTGATTTGGCTCATTTCCCAACGGTGAGTCGTATTCCCATCATAGTATTCTTTGAGAGTTTGGGTTTTGGGATCTTATTTCCTTCAGCAACAAAAGTAGCATTCACGAATTCAAGTGATCGAAATGTACACTCGACTGCATTTTCATCGACATCAATGTATGGAGCTTCCGTTGATGCGGATGCAATGATATCGTCCTCAGCGCTAACGCTTACAAGGCGCCCGTCAATTGCAAACTTAACTTTCTGGTGAAGCGTTGAAGGTACTGCTCCGGCCGCGTGAATCCAGGGTCGTCCCAATAGACAATTATAAGCAGGTGTGATGTCCATAACAATAAACTCTACGTTATACGTAACTGGACCAATCAGAAGTGGGATGTCAATCTTCCCCACGACTTCTCTCCTGGTTCCGTCAAATGCCCTTACAGTTGTGTGACAAGGTCTCATGTGAGCTTTATCCACTGGAAGCCTATTTAATGTGGTCATGGGCATGACGTTCAAAGCAGATCCATTGTCGACCAGAACATGAGGTAGTATATGTCCATTGCAATAGGTAGTTATGTGTAATGCTTTGACGGACCCCGTACCTTCAAGAGGAATTTCATCCTCGCTAAAAGAGATAAAACTGTCAGCGTGTAGATTATTTACCAATCTATCCAACTTATCCACTGAAACATCATTTGGGACAAATGTTTGGTTCAACACTTTTAGGAAAGCATTTCTGTGGGGTTCTGAACTCAGCAACAAAGACAACACAGATATACGACCTGGTTCTTTGTGTAATTGTTCAACCACACTGTATTCGCTATGCTTGATGAACTTCAGGAATTCACGTGCTTCTTCCTCTTTTACAGGTTCATTAATTTCTAGTTTTTCTCCAATCAGTGGGAACTTGCCCTTTTGCTCAACATCTCTTATCTCTACTGATTTTGCAATTTCAGGAGAGTAACATCTTCCATTTCGGGTGAAGTTCCCAACTCCACTAATTCCTGCAGCCGCAATTTCAGAATCCTCTTTTCCTGTAACAGTCATGTTACAACCATAAATCCATGGCACTTGTTGGTTACTCTTGTATGGGAAAGGAGAATGAGTCTCAATCACCAATCGAGGCAGAGGCTTCTATAATTCCTCTTCGTGCATTCTGGGCCAATTAATCACAAAAGGTCGTCTGGCTTCATCACTCTTTTTGGACAGTTGTCCATCCACAGTAAAAACATCCCTAACTTCTTGACTCTTTTCGAAAAACTCTATTTCTTTATTGTCCATCAGTTTCTGGACAATCTTTCTAAACTCACCACAATGTTGAATCTCATGACCCACATCATCGTGGAATTCACAGTAATTACCTTTACTAGTCATAACAGCTCCACGGTTAGAACTCACCAATCCTCTTTCTGCCAGTTTCTTCCAAACCCACTTTAACGGTGATCGCACTTCAGATAGTCGTGTCTTAATCTTAAACTCACCGCCTCTCATCACAGCGTTAACCTTTGGTTCTTCATGTGTCGGTAGAGGGTTATTAGCGACATTTGGCCCATCTGGTGTGTTGAATTGAAGGATATTTTGATTAATCAAACTCTGAACCCTTCTTTTGAGAGCTTGACAATTTTCGATTGTATGACCAGGGATTCCAGCATGGAATTCACAATGTGCAGAAGGATCGTACCATTTTGGGTATGGTGGTTGCAATGGTGTGAGAAAGACGGGGGATATCAATTGTTCTTCCAATAATTTAGCATACAACTCTTTGTAAGAAATTGGAATAGGCGTGAAAGATTGTCTTTCTGTATTAGTCCTTGGTGGCTTGGGCCCTCCTTGCGGTTGTTTTTCTTGATTTGGAGAGGTTGTAGTGGGTTTCGAATATCCTGTACGATACACAAATTGTGGTGATGATTGATATCTAGGGTATGGATGTCCATTGTCTCCCACAACATTAATTTCATTCTCTTTCTTTTTGGTATACGATTTTTTTGAAGTCTCGAAACTGCTAAGTTTCCCACTTTTAATAGCACGTTCAATTGCTTCACCTGTTGTCACTAGATCGGCAAAGTCTCTAGTAGTATTACCAACAAGCTTCTCATAGTATGTTGACTCCAAGGAATCAATGAAGAGGGTCGTCGTCTCTTTTTCAAGTAATGGTGGTTGGACTTGTGCAGCCATGTCCCTCCAACGTTGGGCATATTGTCTGAACGTTTCATTGTGCCTTTTTTGCATGTTTTGGAGTGTCAAACGATCAGGTACCATGTCCAGGACATGCTTGTATTGTTCTTTGAAAGCACGTGCTAAGTCCCTCCATGTGCTTATTTGGGCCCTATTCAACTGATTATACCACCGCATGGTGGACCCAGCTAAACTGTCCTGAAAGCAATGAATTAACAACTTATCGTCGTTCCCGTACCCCGTCATTTTACGGCAAAACATAGTAAGGTGGGCATTAGGACAACTCGTGCCATCAAATTTCTCAAATTCTGGCACTTTGAATTTTGGGGGTAAAATCAGATCAGGGACCAAGCTCAGCTCCATTACATCTGTCCCTATGAAGGCATCAGTACCTTCCATAGCTTTGATTCTTTCTTCCAAGCACCTGAACTTGTCATCGTTTATTCCAAAATGTTTGGGTTGCCCTTTCTTCAAATTTTTCGACTCATCAGGGTCTTCAAAATTTAGGATTTCTGGTTTGATTGGGTTTCCCCACATGTTTGAACCAGAAGCGCCTTGAATATTTGTTTGGTTCTGGACATTTGATTTTAGCCCGCCAGTAGAGAACACAAACCGAGGATGTGTTTCTTTTGACCCAAAAGGTGATGAGGAGTCTTCCTCGTGAGCTTCGTGAGCTTTTCCTTTTTCAGCGTTTGTTGCCTTGGATAACAACTGTGACAGCTTATCCTCTAACTTGCTTAGAAGAATCTCTTGACTTTTCCCTATGTCGTCTCTCAAGCCCTTTACATCCTGAATGACTTGTTCTTGAAATTTTTCTAGCTTCTGGAGTCTCTCTTCCATTTTTCTAGCTTTGAATCTCGTGTAGTGAGGATGGTTGCTTTGATCGTTCCTCGCTTCCAGTATCACTAATATTGAACTCCCACGAATTAGTGTTTTATTTAATGTTAATGCATATGAAACACATGTTATAAATGTAATGTGTAATGATGAATGCAAGAATGAATGCAACTAGGTGTTGGTTAGAAAATTAATAGGATAGAAGAATATTCGCACAAACCGAAAAAAGAACTTTTATTAAATAACTGAAAAGAAAAATCTAATCCATCCACCAAAAAATAAAATAAAATAAAATAAATCATCCACGAACATCCACAAATAAAAATATAATATCCCAAAAACATAAAGAAAGAGAAGAAAAAAAATCTCCAATCAACGTTTTTAATGACAGAAAACAAATTAACACCAAACTCGACGGTATGGCTTAGCTTGACCTCCCAACTTCTCAACTTTTCCCAAAAACTTCTTCCATTCATTTGCAAAGTGTGTCGAGGAATTGATCCAATGCTTCAACGACCCTGCTTCCTTGGCCAAATCGGTGATGTGCTCAGCTGTCTTCCGGATCTGAATGAGCGCTTCCCTCATCAAGTCTTCCCTCACCCTGACATCACCCCTTGCAAACCGAAGTCGTAGGTCCCACTGTTCTTCGCTAAGTTTAGAACCCTTTTCCATATCATCTATCAAGTCCCTGTGTTGTTGTAGAGAATTTTCTAATGCCGTTACCAGCTCCTTCAACTTCTCATTTTCAACTTGTGCCTTTTCAAGCTCAATCACCGAGTCTTGTTGTTGGTAGATTTGAAGAATCCCTTGCAGAGATGTAAGGTGTTCTTGCAGTTCTTGGTTCTGAGCGAGACTAACCATGAGATCATTAAGGGTTGTCGTATTTGTCTGTTGGGCTGCTTGCAAATTAACTGTAAGTTCATCCACTCGATTTTCTTTGGTTTTCAATAGCTTCATACAACGCTTCATATCGTTCTCCAGTTCACGAATCTCTTGCTCCCATTCTTGTGGAGTTTTGTGCAAGTTGGCATTCCTTATCTTCTCCTGAAGTCCCCTATAGCCCTCTTGTAGGTCTTCTAAGTCTGCACTTACAGTGCTCAGCTTCTTTTCAAACCCCTTTGATTGATTTTTGAAATATGCAGCATTGTACTCTAGCTCTTCGTTTTTGGCTTCTAGCTCAGCAATCCTTTTATTCAGCGCCTTCTTCTCATCCTCACTCTCTTGTCTAACTATATCAGCTTCCGTAGGCATTTCTCTGAATCGTTCCTCTAAAGATGGAGCATTCCCTTGGCTAGGTGATGGGATGTTGCAATTTTTCCTCTTTGTCCTCCAAATTTGGTAATCCGAAGTAAGCCTTAGAGGTCCGAATCTGGCTTGGTATGGGTGAGCCCAAGCTCTGGCTATCTCAAGAATTTGCTTTTTAGACTTCTCTCTCTCGAAGACGAATTCACACATCCCTAATCCCCTCGTGGCTGGGACAAATTGTAATGATCCATATTGCCTTGATACCAATAGAGGAGCATATCCAGTTGCACCCCAGATACCGAGAAGAGGGACCCAATCAAAGGCACCACACTTGTACAAGATATAATTGTAATCCAACCAATAAACCCGCCAAGTAATGTCCTCCATCCTCAGGTCTCGCAAGATTGATTCCCATTCTCCCGACGTTTTTTCCTTTTTTGGCTCCTCTGTTAAGAACTCCCGTAATGGTGAATATTGTGGAGTATGCACGCGTCTGGACAACTTCCTCTTGGCTCCCAAGTGACTTTGCATCCATACGGTGAGGAGTTGTGCACATCCTATGAAATATACGCCTTTATGCCTTTTGAGGAAATTAAGGGATCGAAAGGTCTCCGCCAAGATAGCTGGAACTGGATTAAGGCCTGAATCGAGCTCTCCAAATAAATCTATCATTGATGCTTCAATGTGTCCGGCTACTTTAGGAAAAATGATTAATCCATAAATCCCTAGGGCAAATATATCAACCTGCTTTCTCGGATCAGGGTGAGAATGGATCAATCCCCGAAGTCTATCCCATGCGATGGCTTTACTTCCCTCTTTGCCTTGAAACTGGGCTTCCACCCATGACATGCTAGTCCCAGTCAAAGTCATAAGTTTCTCCTTGTATGTCTTAGGTTGAGCTCCTTTCACATAAATTTCGAACTCATGGACCTTCCTTAGGTGGAGCAGCGCCGCATACTCTTCTATCGTCGGGGTCATGTCTTCCCCATTGAATGTGAAGCAATTGTATAAAGGGTTCCAAAATTGCGCCATGGCTCGTATCAACCCCTTATCTGCATGCACTTGTAGCAAATAGGCTATGTCTCCATATGCGTCATACATCATCTGCTTCTGATCAGTCTTCCACTGGCCCCAGATCTCCGCTAATTCTTGGGTGTCGTTCTGCTTAAGCTGAAGGTGAACATATCCTGAGAATTGTTCATCTGGTCTTGCTAGTATGCTGTCACCTCTCCTTCTCTGGGTGTTTTCTGACCATTTTCGAACATCATCGTTTCTCTCCGATAAGCACTGAACTCTTTTGGCCATGACGAAGATTTTTCTATTGAATTAATTTAATAACCAACACTCTTCTATGATGATGATGATGCATGTGTACATAAACAATAAACACCCAAAGAAATTTGATTAGTGTCGCACAAATATAACAAATAATTAAATACAAAAAAAATAATATGAATAATAAAAAATAAAACGAAACAAAACATATGTTCATATATCAATGGGTGACACCTTAAGGTTTGAGTTCAGCATGGCTCTAACATGGGTGGGTTTCTACGGTTTGTTATATGAGGTTATGGTTCTAGACAGGGTACCCGAATTGTCCTCACTGACGCCTGCTAAGGCTAGTAAGGTCCCTAGTCCTCCCCCATTATAGGTTCTCAGGACCAAGTTCAATTCGAGGGGATGCACTTCCCTATGACCATACGGAGGTTACCCTCACGAAGACATAGATCATATGCATCCCGGAGGCGACTACTATCCCATACGGAGGTTAACCTCACGAAGGAGCAGCGTTTTGCCCCCACTTAAACGGGACCAAGCTCGGGTAGAAAGCTCATGGAATGATGCAACACAACATGTACCCCTTTTTGTGTGACTTGACTCTCTTGAATAGTCCCCCAGCGGAGTCGCCAAGCTGTCGTCGTCGTTTTTGGTCCGGGCCGAAATTGATTGGGCCTTCAAAGGCTCGTCGTGGATTGGAGTCGCCATCGGTCATTTTGGATTGGGTATGACCGAAAACCTGTAAAATTGGTCTGCGTCTGAACCGAGGTCAAGTTGGGCTCGGGAGTCGGTTACGTGTGGGGAAGGTTATAGCACCCCCACAACGCCCAAAATTGGTACCTAAAGGGGTTGTGTTGTCTAAAAGGCTTCAAAGATAGGGTTAATAGCACTATTATACGCGACGAAAAAAAGTTGAATAAATTAAAGAAAAACTAAGCATGCTAAAAATTGATATATATAAAAAAAACAAATGGAAAATTAATATTTTTCATTGAAGACCATAATCTTAAGTTAAATCATAATTTATCTCAAATTAAGCGAATTGTCAATCAAACATCTTTTAAGACCAAATCCCATTATTCGCAAAATTTTAAGACCAATTTATAATTAAACTCAATTTTAAATCCAATTAAAATATTAGTCATCCACCTTAAAAAAAAGAAAAAAAATTTAATCAGGACATCCTAAGCAAATTATTCGTTCTTTAATCATCTAATTAATTATGGGAATTAATGACCTAATTAAAAGAATTTAAATATTGAAGTTCGTAAAAAAAATTAACTAAACCTAAAATATAAAGAGCCTAAATTAAAAGAAGGACTTAAGGCGTAATTAACCCATAATAAAAAACAGGCTTAATCATCTCTACAATTTAATGCAATTGAAGGCTTTACTAAAAGTGGTGAAATGGTGTCAGTGATTACTGCGCCTTCATCATTTCCTATTTTATTTTTTTATTCATTGTTTATTTCAAGACAAACGTGTCTTTTGCCCTTCTATTACCGGTAGTGCTATTTCATTCACTTTGCTTTTAAACATGCAAGGATCAGATTTCTTCTTTTTTTCTACCCTTCTTTGTATCTTTTAATGGTCGCCGCCGTCACCGATTTTGCTCCGGCAACGACGAATACATCAAACATATCATTTTTTTGTTCTTCTTTTTTCTCTGAACTCAAAATTTAGGTTAGATTTGACACAAATATAACCAATCGGAGCAAATCTAAAAAGAAAGCTTCAAGATTTTGAAGAGTTTTACCTGCCGTTTTCTCAAAAATTCACCGTTAGATGGCGTCGATCTTTGAGTATGTTAATCTACTTCTGACCGCAAACTTCTTCACCGTTCGGATCTCTCAGCCGTTACTTCAATCGCCGGGAAATCGAGGTAAACGGTTCAACTTCGAACTCTTTTTTCGACTTCGACTGATCTGCTCACTTTTATCACCTTCTTTTTATGCTGATAAATTCAAACCTTTATCTCCGTTTTTCTCCGCCTCCCCCTTTTCAGTTCCTAGCCTTCTTATTTATAGCCCAAAATTAGGGTTTTTTTAAGTTTTTTTCTTCCCGGATTTTTAGGAGATAAGCTTGGATGTGAGTGTGGAGCGCAAGAAACGGGGATACTGATCAGGTAGAAGAGTCCTCGCGGCCATGGACTCTTACGGGCGGCAGACTAGGGTTTTTTTAGGGTTTTTTCCATTTTCACATTATTATTACTTTTTTCGAATTTTCTGTAATTTTTTTTCGTTTTTTTTTTCATTGTTTTTTTCATTTTATTAAACATGCTGGACCATATATTAGGCCCTAGAAAAAATTGGTGTGTACAGTGTCTGTGACCATTGTAAGCTCAAAGGCCATAAGAAGGAAAGTTGCTACCGTTTGATTGGATTTCCTCCGGAGTACAAGTTCACTAAGAAGCGGGGCTCACAGGCTGCACTCGTTAATTCTCAGGCTCCCTCTGATCTGTTGCCTGATGTTGATCGTGATGCTTCTTCCAGTGCTCCCACTTTTACTCGCGATCAATACTCTCAGATTTTAAGCTTGCTTCAGAAGCTTTCTGCGAATGATGCTGTGGTAAATTCTGCAGGTATTACTCTGAGTTTTTCATCCACTACTGATAAGTCTCCTTCTTGGATTTTAGATACAGGTGTTACCGACCATATTTTGTTCGATTTCAAGGGTCTGTGTTCTCCACAATCATGTGCCTCTAATTCACGCCTTATTCATTTACCCAATGATAAAACTATTCCAATAACACACACTGGTTCATTCCCTCTTACCTCAGACCTTTCTCTTCATAATGTTCTCTTTGTGCCTCAATTTAATCAGAATCTTCTTTTTGTTTCTCGTCTTACCCGAGATCTTAATTGTTCCCTTACTTTTTATCCCAATTGTTGTGTCTTACAGGACCTCTCAAATGAAGTGATGAGGGAGATTGGTAAGGAGCATGAAGGCCTCTATTTTTTTTTCTTCAGCTGTTGCTTCTGGTTTGTCTAAAGCTTCTAATTGTACTTTTTTACCCTGTGATGATATCTTTACTTATTGTATGACATCTGCTGTTAATAAAGATTTTTGTGTTTGGCATGCTCGTCTTGGCCATGCCTCTGCCTCTACTATGCATAAAATTTCTTCTTTAACTATTGTTGCCTTTAATAAGCATGAGACTGTATCTCATTGTCCTATTTGTCCCCTAACTAAGCAAACCAGGTTTCCTTTTCCTCATAGTCAATCTATCTCTGTTAAGCCTTTTGACCTTATTCACATTGATTTGTGGGGGCCTTATAGGGTGTCCACTCATAGTGGTCATAGATTTTTTCTCATTGTGGTTGATGATCATACTCGTATGAGTTGGGTTTTTTTACTTAGACTTAAGAGTGATGCTATTTTGGCTCTTAGAAAGTTCTTTATTCTTGTTCAAACCCAGTATTCTGCTGTTATTAAAACTGTGAGGAGTGACAATGGTTCTGAGTTTTTCAATACTGAGTGTTCTTCTTTTTTTCTTCTTTGGGAGTTGTTCACCAAAGCTCTTGTGCCTATACTCCCCAGCAGAATAGGATTGCTGAGAGGAAGCATAGGCATATCCTAGAGGTTGCTAGGGCTCTTCATTTTCAATCTAAAGTCCCTTTAAAATTTTGGGGAGAGTGCATTTCTACTGCTTGTTACATCATAAATAGGTTACCTACTTCAGTTCTTCATTGGAAATCTCCATTTGAAGTTTTGTATAGTAAAATTATTAATTTGTCTCACTTGAGGGTTTTTGGTTGCCTTACATATGCCACTAATACTAATCATTCTGATAAATTTTCTCCTAAAGCTGTCCCTTCTGTTTTTCTTGGGTATTCTAGTACTAAAAAAGGTTATTTGTTATTCAACCTTGTCACTAAGTCCCTCTTTGTTAACAGAGATGTCATCTTTCATGAGATTGTATTCTCTTTTTCTTTTCCCAATTCTTCTTCTACTTCTTTTTTCCCTCCTCATCCTTTCATTTCAGATGCTGAGTTTCTTATACTCGATCCTCTGCAATCTTCCCATTCTACTACTGAGCTTGTTCATCCTGTACCTATAAATCCTGACCCTTTCAATCCTGGCCCTATGCATACTGAACCTATAAATCCTGCATCTCTAATTCCTGAACCTATAAATCCTGAACCTTTAATTCCTGAACCTATAATTCCTGAACCTTTAATTCCTGATCCTATAATTCCTGAACATGTTCATTCTGACCCTATACATCCTTCTCCTTCTTTTTCACCTATTGCTTCATCCCCAGTTACTCATCCTCCTGAACCTACTGAAAATTCTACTGACCCTGTTCCTTTTTTTTATTCTTTTTTTCCACCTCATTCTGAAAATTCTTCACTTCAACCTCCTGTTGTTAGACGTTCCTCTCGTGTTTCTCGTTCACCCAATTGGTTACATGATTATGTGCAGACTTACCATTCTTCCTCTCCTCCATCTTCTTTGTCTGGTCAGTACCTCTTTCCTCTTTTATTTCTTATTGTCAATTACCTTATCATACCCAATCTTTTCTTGTTTCTACTTCTCATATTCCTGAGCCCCTTACTTATCATGAAGCTGCCCAAAATCCTTTGTGGGTTCGAGCCATGAATAAGGAGATTCAGGCTCTTGAGTCTAACAAAACGTGGTCGATTGTGCCTTTGCCTACTGGGAAGGTGCCTATTGGATGTAAATGGGTTTATAAGGTCAAGTATCAACCTTCGGGTGCTGTGGAGAGATACAAGGCTCGTTTGGTGGCTAAGGGCTATAATCAAAGGGAATGAGTAGATTTTGTTGATACCTTCTCACCTGTGGCCAAGATGACTACAGTTTGACTTGTTCTTGCTCTTGCTTCTATTTTTGCTTGGCCATTATTTCAAATGGGTGTTTATAACGCATTTCTCCAAGGTGAACTTGTCGAGGAAGTATACATGGATTTGCCTGCTGATTTTTGCAGCCAGGGGGAGCGTATGGTATGCAGGCTGCAAAAATCGTTATATGGGATAAAACAGGCATCTCGTCAATGGAATGCAAAGCTAACAGAGGCATTAGTGTCTGCTGGTTATTGTCAAAGTAAACATGATTACTCTTTATTCACAAAGAGACAAGATTCGAAGATAGTTATTCTCTTGGTTTATGTAGATGATTTGCTAATCACAGGAAGTGATCAGGGGATGATAAAGGAATTGAAGGGTATTTTACATATGAACTTCAAGATGAAGGATCTGGGGGAGTTAAAATATTTCCTTGGGCTTGAAATTTTGAGATCAAGAGAAGGAATTGTACTCAATCAGCGTAAATATGCTCTAGAACAGATTGAAAGTACTGGATTAGGAGGGGCTAAACCAGCAGTGACACCATTAGAGTCAAATCAGAGGTTAACTTCGATTGAGTATGATACGGTAACACAACAAAGTAAAGATGAAGATTTGTTGGTAGATAAAACACAATATCAGCGTCTTATTGGGAGGTTACTCTACTTAACACATACGAGGCCGGACATTTCTTTTTCGATACAACACTTGAGTCAATTTATGCATCAACCCAAGAAGACTCATCTTGATGCAGCCTTGTGAGTGGTGCGGTATGTCAAGAAGAATTCAGGCCAAGGAATATTGTTAAGTGCAAAGAGTAATTGTCAGCTTCTTGCGTATTGTGATTCCGATTGGGCTGCATGCCCTATGACTAGAAGATCCGTTACAGGCTTCTGTGTGAAATTAGGAGATTCACTAATCTCATGAAAGTCAAAGAAGCAAGCCACAGTTGCACGATCATCAGTAGAAGCATGGCTGTTACAACCTCAGAAATTGTGTGGTTAAGAGGATTGCTGAAGGAGTTGGGTTTGGTTACAAATTTACCAGCTAAACTTTTTTGTGATAGCAAAGCTGCCTTACAAATTGCGGCTAATCTTGTTTACCACGAAAGAACTAAGCATATCGAAATCGATTGCCATTTTGTTTGTGAACAAATACAGAGCAAGTTGATTGAAACAGAGTTTGTTCCCACAAATGAGCAATTAGCAGATGTTATGACAAAAGGGCTTGCAAAGCAACAACATGATTATATTGTATCCAAGTTGAGGGTAAAAGATGTATTTCACCCTCCAACTTGAGGGGGAGTGTTACGATTGTAGTTACAATATAGTTAGTAGGTTATTTGTTTGTTATAGATTAGTTACACTAGAAAGTTAGTTAGTCAGCTTAATCATTGGTGTATAAATATCTTTGTAATGTATTCATTTATATTTAATGTATTCATTTATATTTAATGAAAGCTGAAGAAATATTTCCAATATTACTCTCAATTATAAAATTCAACACAGCATAGTTGCAGAATTATTAAAATATCACGCCGGAATCAATAACAGTATACAAAAGGTGGATTTAAACCAGATATGTTTTCATTACTCAAAAACACATGTATCTATGAAGGGGGAACAAGCATCCAATGTGGCTGACAAAATATATTTTTTTCAGTAGCTTTTAACTTAGTCTCTCTTTTTTTCATTTTTCTTTATATAAAGAGAACCTTTCCTTTTTACTGTTTTACATTAAAAAAGGAAGAAAAAAAGTAAATCTTTTTTTATTATTATTGTTCACATGGTAAAAAGAACTGCCCTCCCTTGCTTGCTCTGACGGCCCCCCCTTGGAATGCAATAGGATGGCTTAAAACTCAAGTTTAGTGGCCCAGAAAAGCTGTGTCTCCTAAATGATCCCTAATAATTATGTCCTTTTGGTTTTGTTAGTTATTTTAATGTCTTTGGCACTAATCATCATTCTTTTTCAAGTTGATTCTTACCTTTAAGTGATTGATTATTACAGTAAACTGTGTTGTCTGGGACAAGGATAATAATATATTCAAATATGAAATATATGTTTCATGTCTATCTATATCATATCAAACACTGATTAATAAATTAATTTGCATCATCAACTTGTTGCTGATTGGAAAGATTAGGCTGAAACACATTGGCCTTGGTGAAGACTTTGGAGTTGGAACTGGGGCTGCTGCTGCTGGCTCACAACTTACCTATGTCTCTATTACATAAATCATTGTTTTGTTGCTGATTATTACATTTGGTGTCCTTCGACAATCCTAAAGTTTGGTTAATTCCGAGTGAGGCAGTATGAAGCCGAATAGATATCTTCTGCCCATTTTCGTTGCTACTATTTATTTACTACACTAAAAATTAAATTTAAAATTTAGGGTTTAAGTTATTGTTTGTAGTTAGGGTTTAAAAATTTTGGAGTAAAATATATATTTTAAGG
Organism: Hibiscus tridactylites; assembly: GCA_958450335.1. Taxonomy (NCBI): domain Eukaryota; kingdom Viridiplantae; phylum Streptophyta; class Magnoliopsida; order Malvales; family Malvaceae; genus Hibiscus; species Hibiscus tridactylites. The sequence continues at coordinate 109,565,975 of OY288265.1, read as the reverse complement.
TATATGGTTTTCGGTGCCTCGAGTAGTTACGTTAATAAGCACGAGATTATTCTAGCTTAACTAATATATCAAGTTTTAAATATTGAGAATGCGTTGAATACTTGATGGGAGAGTCTTGTCAACGTTGTAGTATTCCTATTTATTTAGACCATTACATTACATGGATAAATCGAAAACTCGTGATTAAAAAACACACAAACATATTAAAAAGTAACTATCTCTTTTTTTTCCGACTTAACGGTCAGAAAAATCCAAACATATATTCTTATTTTTCAGTTTAGTTTAGTGTCTAACATTTTTTCGAGTTAAATTAAATTTTAATGTTTCATCTCGTTATACATATCAAGTTTTTTCGTCACAGCTGTTTAAAATTTTTTTGTTATTCAATAGAACATGACAAGTGGCCTATTTATGTTAATTTCTTTACTTTTTTATTTTTTAAAAATCAGAAGATAAAAAACTTTTTTTAGTTATATGCATGCTCGTTTTTATGGTTCATGTTAGGGGTGCGAGGTTGGCCCCTCTCAGCAATGTCGTCTCCAAGGTTTGAATTCGAATTCTCTCATTGGGAGTGCAATGTGATTTACCAATGCATCCAACACTTGTTGATTAAAATCAGAAAAATCCTTAATTTTATTAAAAAACACCAAAAAATCTTTGATATCTTTAAAAAAACAAAACTCAAACCCTAAATCCATCATCACATTGTTCAAAATCGATGAATGAATTGTCGATTACACAGTCAACAAACACCCAACAATAACGAAAAAAGAGGTCGATTGGGTTCCGACCGACGACTAGAGGGTGAAAGACACCGAATGATGAGGTACATGACATTTGGGCAGTGAACGGTGAACTACCGATGTGTGGGGGATGCCGGGCGGTGAGAGAGATGTAATTTGAGAGTTTAATTGAAAGAAATTAAAACTTTGAGATTTTTAAAGTAATTCGAAAATTTAAAAAAAAAATATTTGTCATGTTCTGATTGTACAATAAGTTTGTTTTAACGCATATTGATTGAAACACTTAATCTGAATAACGAAATGAAACGTTATGACCCAATTTGCACCCAAAAAAGCGTTAAGACACCAAACTGAGATATTTAGACTCGGACGTAAAAAGAATGAGGAAACGGACAAGAGTCGTTGAGCCCAGTTCCGATGCTTTAGAAGACATGTTAGAGCAGTAAAATTCAGTCCACCAGCGACTTTGGACTTTCTAAAATGGACTGCATTTCTTGATTGGGCCTCACAATTTTGATTCCTACAAAAATTAGTAGTACTAATTAAACTGGCTAATCGTCATACCACCTCACTTATTACATCATGAGATTAACGTCATGGTGTGTCCTTGTTCCTTACAGCACGGTTTTTTTTTGTAATGGCAGGTGGTTTAGTTGTGTCGCACTCGCACAGCCGTAGGCATCAGTTCAGGTGCGGACATTGATTTGAACCAATGGAACTCCACTGCTTTGCAATTACATCACTTAAAAGTGAAAACAGTGCTAATCGAGGCGTGTGTGTGCTGTGTATATTTTTGCACCCGTCTTTTCACCCTTTACAGATTATGTGGTCTATGGATCTAACTGGACCAAATAGAGCCGACTTGATTAGCGTCGTTTCATCCATCCCTTTTTCTCTAATTTCGTGTGGATATTAAAATTCTACTGCTTTTAATTTAATTAAAATTTTATAATTATAATATCCCCAATTACTTTAAATCTTTGACAAGGTTAAGATTGGTTTGATAATTTACTGAAATTTAATAATTGTAATGATTAGTGATAATCGGTTAATTTAGTGGAATGAAGTATTAGATTTATTAAATAAGATAAGGAGATTGAATTATGTCGTTGTAAATAAAAGAAATTTAATTGAGATGATCGCATTCATAATAGACTTTTATAGTATATTTTTGTTTTTAACTATATTTTTCCTTTAAAGGTTACTTTTTATCAAACGATCTAATATTATTCACCCCACTAAATATTGGCATACAACATATGAAGTGGTGATTCATAGTGGTTATCAAGGTGAAAATAAAATAGTTATCAAATATTATTTACCCCTTTTGAGTTAGAAAAAAAAAATCACCGGTCGACGGTTTTTTTTACTTTTAGGTTTTCTCTTAAAAATTCATATATACTTCCTAATAAAATTTGGATTATTGGTCTCCTTTCGAAAAAGAGAGATTTTATTATACATTATGTTTCTAATAAAGTTGTTATTTTTCTATTTTAAAATTGTCCTACTTAAATTGTCACTTTGAAAAACTCAGCAACTTTTATAAGACACATTTACTTTTTTATTTATTTTTAATTTCCCAACAAAATAAAAGTTAACTTTTAAGTAATGCTACATCCACCCAATGAGTCACCTACCTAACTGAGGTAGCATATAATATGAAAATTAATAAACTTAATTCATTAGTGCATTAATAAATAATTTTTAAAATTATAAATGCAATACAATTAATACATCTTAATACATTTAATAAAGTGATTAATTGAATTCCATGTTACTAAGCCAAATGATTAATTTAATGGATGTTAAAATAAAAATATTAAATATATTTATATACTTATGTGATATATTTTTTTAATAGTCGTTACAAAATAATATATGCTCATATTGTTTTTTAATTATTTTATAGCGCGCACACATTGCATATAATAGCATAACTTGGTGAAAGAGTTTGCGGGGTCAATTTATTTATTTTAAATAGAGATTTAAAATAATTTTTTTAAAAAATTAAGGTTTAGTACATTTTGTTAATAAAAATTGAGGTCTAATTAATTTTTTTGAAACTTTAAGAGTCTTAAAGAGAATCTTTAAAATTTTATAACATTTTAAGTTGAATTTTTCGTATTTTTTGACAAGTTTCGATATATAATTTTTTTAATATTATTTTAAATTTTTGGACTAGTATCGATACTTACAAAATAAGTTTCGCTACTTATCAAAAAACACGAAAGATCTAACCTAAAATGTTATTAAAAAAGTCTAACATTTTTAAATTCTTAGATAAATACCAAAACTTGTCATCTTCTAACAACACTTCAAACTTGTTGTACGTTAGACGCTAAATATTATAGCTCAAAGCTTGACTTAAAATAAATATGCCTTTACAAGATCATAACGGGTCAAACCCGTTACCCATCAGCTTTTAATTATTTTGTCATGGCTATGTGATATTTTCGAGTGTTCATATTTGTAGACAGATTCTGTTGGAAAGTTTGGGATAAAAGCCAAGAGGCCCAATAAATGAGGTTTTAAGGTAAGGTGGGACATAATTCTCTTTAACGTCACGTGATCAACGTGGAACATAAAGAGAGAGAAAAAGGTTTATAAAATTATTATTGTTATATAATCAAAATAAAGTGTTAAAAAATTATTTATTGATTCAGTGGTCAAAGATTGTCATATTATTTCATCATGTATAGGTTTGAATCTTGGTATTTATACTTAAAATGTAAAAGTCTTAAATTTAATAAAAATAAAAAATAAAGTGATAAAAGATAGTATTGTTCTTTTTATGTGATTTCGGTTTGAGAAGCGTAGTCTGTACTTGTATGTGAATATATTCAAATTTGAAATTAGATAATAAAAAATCATATTAAACATTTTTATAATAAATAATATTATTTTATAATTTAAACTTACAAATTCATATAATTACAATTTGTAATACTAAATATGATATTGTGAACCAATATATAATTATACTTTACAAACCAAATATGTGTGATTGTAAGTTGTAACCCTAAACCCTCGACACTCCTTATCATTGCATTTGGACGAGCAATTGTCAAATTTTGGAGATTTTTAAATTTCTAACATTTTAAAACGCATCGTTTTAAAATACTAGTATTTATTATTATTTAAATAGATTATTTATAAATATTTTGGGTATTAGAATTGTATGAGTTTAAAAATAACCGCTTTAAAAATAATGGTAAACTATACCACATACCACTTAACTATGACAGTTAACTTGAAAATGTCACCAGGCTTTAAGAAAGTTCAAAACTAACACTAAATTTTAGTTTGTGACTCAAAAATATCACTTCGCCGTTAGCTATTAACACTCCTGTTAAGTCAAAACGACGTTGTTTTGGTGCGGCTGTTTTGAAGCTTAATTTAGCCCAAAATGGCGTTGTTTTGCTGAAAGAAAAATATTAAAATCATTCACTTGGAAGTGTTTGAACTCAAAACCTTCAAATATAAGGGTTAAGCCTTAACCACTAAACCAACATGATATTATAATTTTTTACAAGAAATATTATATATCTCAAACTACTTAAGATTAATTCAAATTATTTTATGAAGTAAATAATATTATAAATGTTATTAATATAGAAAGATATAAATATATTATTTTTATATTTTTTATATAATATAAATATTATTTTAAAAACCTCAAAATATTAATAAAAATAATATTTTATAATATTAATAATGTATAAAAGACCCTACACCGTAAACTATTATCCACAAACTCTCAATTCTCAAACTTAAACCCTAAACTTTAAAGCTTAGGATTTAGGGTTTAAGGTTATATATATATATTAATGTTATGAATATTTCGATTTTTTTTAAAAGTAATATATTTATATTATAAATAAAATATAAAATATAAAAATAATATATTTTATATTTTAATTTAAATTATACAAACTTATCCATTTGGTTTCTAAATTATTTTATGAAAAAAATAATACTATAATATTAACATATAAATAATATATTTACATATATATATATATCAATAAGATATATTATTTTTATGGTTTTTATATATTATTTATAATATAAATATATTATTTTTAAAATATATTCATTAAAACAATATATTTATATCACAAATAATATATAAAAAATCATAAACCATAGAACCAACCCCTAAACCTCAAACCATAAGGTTTATAGTTTAAGATTTAGGTGATGTAGTTTAAAGTTTATGATTTAGGTTTTTGAGTTTTTATATATTATTTATAATATAAATATATTATTTATATGAATATTTTTAAGTTTTTTTAAATAATGTATTTATATTATAGATATTATATAAAAATAAAAAATACACTTTTATTTATATATATTGATATATACAAATAATATATTTTACATTATTTATATATTAATATTATTTATATTGTTATTTATTTCATAAAATAATCTGAATAAATCTCAAGTAGTTTGAAATATATAATATTTCTGCCTTTCTGGTAAAACGTTATACAATATCATATTAGTTAAGTTGTTAAGGCTTAGCCCTTATATTTGAAGGTCTTGGGGTTCAAACCCTTCCAAGTGAATAGTTTTAATATTTTTCTTCCAGCAAAACGACGTCGTTTTGGGCTAAATTAAGCTTCAAAACAACCACACCAAAACGACGTCGTTTTGACTTAAAGAGGGTGTTAAGAGTTAACGGTGGAGTGGTATTTTCGAGTCACAAACTATAGTTCAATGATAGTTTTGAATTTTTTAAAGTTCGATGGCATTTTCGAGTTAGTAGCTATAGTTGAGTGGTATGTGGTGTAGTTTACCCTAAAAATAAATAATATAGAAATATGATATACGGATATCAATAGATTTCTAAAAGCATATAAAATAATTTTAATAATATAAAATAAAAATAATAATATTTGTAAGTTTAAAATTTTATTTTATTGTGGGACTAAAGAAGATTATAAAGAATTTTGAAAATCACCTGGTGAAGTTTGAACAAATTATTTGTTCTATCAACCATGAGATGTAGTGAGGTGGTTGTTCACTTTATCTCTTAACCACGAGCTTATGAGTTCAATTTCTACCAATGAGAATGTGGTACATTTTATGGTCAGTTGTTTACCTCTTAGTGAGAGCACTTGTGACAAGAAGATTAGTCTAGGATGCCTTGGCTCAAACTAATTTTTTTTAAGATTATGTATATCGTTAGAGTATTGTTGACATCATACTCCAACAAATTAAGTAAGATCAATTTTCATATTTTTCAATAAAAAATATAATTTCTTATATTTTGTGTTGAGTTTGAGAGGTATTTTAGTGGGGTCAATTGCACTCTCAAAATTATATATACATTTGCCCCTACATGTAACATAATATCAATCGAAAACAAAGAATTTAATAAACATGTTAAAATGGGATTATAGATTTAAAATAAATAAACAAATTCCAATAATTAAAATGTAATTTGCTCTAATTAGTAATTAATTATGGCTCACTGCCTTCAAATCCCACACCATGGAAAAGATAAACGTGCACTTCCCCATCAGAACACGTGCTAAACACCTCAGGTTAATGAGTTTCTAAACCGCATAATCTTAGCTGTAAAAGCCGATTGGCATAAACAAAATCCAACACCTGGAGGTGGGATTGGGGATTAGACCTTTGTTTCTCGGCCCCGATGTGGGACCTTTGGAACTTCACAGCTGGGAGCTGGCACTCTATCATATGCGCGTCCGTGTTCAAATCGCACTCATCCGCCCCCACGCCCTTTCCTCACAAAACTATATATATTTTCCTATCACTCTCTTTTCTGCTTCAAAGTTTCCAAAAAGAAGATTCAACTTCCAAATCCAAACAGAACCCAGATTCCATAATCTCCTTTCAAGTTGAAAGAAAAAGACTTCACTGTTCCTTTTGCTGCTTCAAATCCGTACCAAAAGTCGGCCATATTTGTCTTCATAAAACTTGACCAACACCCAGAACTTTAACTACTCAATTTCAATGGATATTTCGAGTCAAATCTCTGAAACCTCCAAGCCTTATTCCATGGGGGCTGAAAGGATTGAGCTTTCTTCATCGTCTGAAGCGGGCATTGGGCGCCGGACTGTTCACTCCGATGAGGAAGTTCTTTTACTAGCAACCAACAGGCCTAAGAAGCGTGCAGGGAGGAGAGTATTCAAGGAAACCCGCCACCCGGTTTTCAGAGGGGTTCGAAGAAGGAACAAAGACAAGTGGGTGTGCGAGTTGCGGGAGCCTAATACAAAGACTCGAATCTGGCTCGGAACTTATTCCACCCCAGAAATGGCTGCTCGGGCACATGATGTAGCTGCATTAGCATTCAGAGGCAGGGCTGCCTGTCTGAATTTCGCCGACTCTGTTTGGAGGTTGCCTGTGCCGGCTTCAAACGATGCCGCCGATATCCGGAGAGCAGCAGCTGAGGCGGCTGAAGCATTTAGGCCTCAAGAATTCCAAGAACTTTCGGGTAGCTACGCCAGGCAGGGAAGTCTCAAGGCTTCGGACAGTGAAGTTTCCAGCAGTGACGTTAACAAGAAGAAAGTGGCAGCTGAAAGTGAATTATCGACCGAGAAAGTTCAGTTCGTGGATGAGGAAGAAATGTTCGACATGCCGAAGCTGCTTGATAGCATGGCGGAAGGACTTCTACTTTCTCCGCCGAGGAATCACGATGAAGCTGACAGTGATTTCGATGTGTCTTTATGGAGCTATTCAATCTGATCGCTTTGTTGGGACTAAAATCTAAATGTACAAAGTACTGCAAGTGTGTGTAATATGTTGTTTTCGCAAGGTTTTAGCAGGGTTTTAAATCGCGGTCGCGGTCGCGATCGCGGTTGCGGCGTTATATCGCGGTTTCGAACAAAAACGGTTGAATTGCGGCGATTACAGACTATTTTTTACCTTAATTGCGGTTTCGGACGGCGACGCGACCGCTATATCGCGTTCGCGGTCCGCTTTTTAAAACCCTGGGTTTTAGATATGGTATTGACGTATTGTAAACAACGGTATGTTGAATTTAAAGGAGTCAAGGGCATGTAAGATGTACGACTTGTACAAAGTACAAGTTTTTCCCTCTGTTTCCAACAATTCGTCAAGAGAAAAAAAATTATTAAAGCTCCACATAGCACTTTATCATGCCCCTTTTATGACCCACTTTAAAATAGCAGGTTTAAGATTTAGAATTTAAAGTTTAGTGTTAGGGTTTAGGGAATTAGGGATAATGTGTATTTTTAAGGTGTAAGGTTTAGGGTTTAAGATGTAAAAATTAGGGTTAGTGTTTAATTAGAATTTAATTTTTAGGTAATTTTTAGTGTAGAACATAAAAAATGACATAATTAGGTGACAGAGAATTTTCACCCATCAGATATGGACCCAAAAAATGTTAGAGGTGTGGTCACATTTCTGGATAATATCAAATTTCTTATAATTTAAATATTTTATTTTCTATTGATATCTAATTTATTTTAAGATAAATATCGTTTTATTTTCCAAAGAAGCCACAAAAAATTGCTACAAATCACACATGCGTGCCCTGGCCCTGGGCCGTCTCGGAAATTTTCGAGGCCCTGAGCGAAAATTAGAAAATTGACCTCTATATAACAAAAGCATATCTTATTAGTTTGAACAATCAAAATAATATTTTTTTAAGTTTTAACTACAAATTAAGTATCCAAACTATACACGTTTTTTTTTGCTTTAAGTGCCTAAAGTTTATTTCGTTATCATTTTGAGGTATCGATCATTATTTTTTATATAAAAATAAAACTTTAGACACCTAAAACAAAACAAAAAACGACATAATTTGGGCACTAATTTTTTTAAAAATAGACACCTAAAACAAAATGCGGCATAATTTGAGCACTTGTTTTTAATTTTTTAACGAACGTTATCTAGAAATGGCCACAGAGTAAACTTCAGACACTTATTTTGACCCAAAAAACAATTTAGTGTCTAAAAATAAAAAAGAATATAGTGTGTACACTTATTTTGTAGTTAAGCCTTTCTTTAATAAATCATGAAAATATGATTAAATTTTTATCGAACACATTATTTTCATTGTTAAATTAATTAATTTATTTATCTAGGAAAAAAAATTAATTTTTTACTATTAAATTAATTATTTAATTAATTAAAAAATATGAAAAAAATTAAAATTTAGGGGCCTTAGGCTGGTTGGGGGCCCTGAGCGGTCGCTCATGGTGCTCCCCTCACAGCCGGCTCTGGCCCTGGGCAGCCATCTCCTCACATTATTCCCCCAAAGAATATCATAAAAAGTTCTATTGATATTTAATATTATATTCTTAAAATTTTAAAATAACTTTGTATATGTTCATAACTATGTCTTTATAAAGAGTAGAAACTGTTTTATTATTATTAAGCTGTGAAGAGCAAATTATTGAGAATTTTCTTTTGTTAGTATTTAATTATTGATTCAGTGAATTAAGTAAAGCCACGCGGAAACGGTCTCCTCTCTTTCCTGGCCATTTTTGCTTAATAAGCTGTGACGTATTTGATAGTTTTGTCCGAATTGGAAAATGAAGAACTGGAAGCGCGTGGCAAATGTAAATGGTGTCGCATCACAATTCACTCACATTGCTTAATGCTTACTATATTATATCCTCTTGTTCTTATCAGTTCAAAAGGAACCTTTTTTGTAAATAAAAAATTTGATTAAATTTCATTAAATACCTTTTTCTAATAAGGATAATAACGTACATAGTCTGAATTAATAAATTTGATTTAATGAGTAAAGGTCAACATGTTCTTTTAATATCGATTCACAAAAGATTAACCTCGTTTTGGACACAATTTGAACCCTGCTTGGACGCTATAAACTATTTTAAGAGGAAATCATCCTATTAAAATAGTAAAGGGCATACCTTTAAATTTAGTTTGAAAATATAATTGTGTCAAGTTTGATTTAATTATTAGATTTATTTTAGTAATTTAAATATTTTTATGTATTTAAAAGTATATAATGCTTGAATCTTCTTAATCCAAATTTATTTCTTTTTTCATGCCATTAACGACAAACAAAGACATATCATCTATTTCATAATTCATATCACATCACTGCAATTTGGTGTAGTGGTAAGACAATGCGCTTTGGACTATCCACTCTCAGGTTTAAACTGCAACTTTCATTATTTTCCTCTAATATAATGGTGACTCGTGTCACCATCTAATTAAATAGTTAAAATTAAGGCTAAATTAATAGATTGTGTAAATAACAAAGATCAAATATATAATTATACCAATTTTAGTAGTATATTTGTCAAAATTAAAAATATAGTGGCCATATCGACACTAACCTAATAGTTAAGTGGTCATTTGTGTAGTTTAGCCTAAACTATATTAAGAGGAAATTCTTCTATTAAAATAGTAAAGGGCCCAAGGATCTGCGCATGAAATCATCATGTCGGCTGCTATATTAAGTAAGTGGGCACCAAGCAAAAGCAGGGGAAGCCACACGTCTGCGTTTTATACATACAAACTTTGTATTTTTATGAAAGCTAAGTTGATTACAAGTAGTATCTGTTCTAAATATACTCTCAATCATTTGATAATGAACGCTCAATCACCCTGCTGCAGCTGCTGGTGCTCGAACCCGTGACCTCTAAGAACAACAATCATTTCTTTAACTACTGAGACAAGTTGGTTCGTGCACAAACTTTGTATTTTTGAAACTCACAAAGATTGATTTACGATATATGTAAGATTGTTTTTTTAATAACTAAAATATGGGATTAATTTATGGGTAAACTACACTGGTAGTCACCGAACTTTTAGAGTGCTTTCAATAAGATTACAGAACTTTTAAAACTTTCATTACAGTCACCCAACTTTTAATTCGCTTTCAATAAGGTCACTGCCGTCAACCACTGTTAAAAAAGCTAACATGACATGTTAAATTTAAGGGTAAAATACATTGTTAGTCACTGAACTTTTAAGAGGCTTTCAATATGGTCACCGAACTTTTAAAATTTTCATTACCATCACTCAACTTTTTTTTTGATAAGTCATCACTCAACTTTTAACTCGCTTTTATTACCGTTAAAAAAGTTGATGTGACACGTTAAGTTTAAAAATAAACTTTTTCCCACCCTATTTTATCTTCGTGTCTTATTTTCTTCCATCCAAACATGTCTATCTTTTAGATACATTAATATTTTCCTTTGAACTCCCCATTATCCAGTGCATGACTTAGTAAATGTCGGGCCTGAAGCATAAAGATGATTTTTATGAACAAAATTTTAGTTATTTCTTTATCATTCCATCATCGGATGTCTCCCAATATTTTCTTGTTCACACACATGTCGCATGCATGTCTAGATACATTAATATTTTCCTTGATGTGTTACAAGAGAAGTAACGACCTTCACCAAAAAACACAATTTGATTCATATGGAAGAAAGAGACATGTTTGGATGGAAGAAAATAAGAGGGGGGAGAAAATATGGTGGGAAAACGTTTATTTTTAAACTTAACGTGTTACATCAGCTTTTTTTAACGGTAATGAAAGCGAATTAAAAGTTGAGTGATAATAATGAAAGTTTTAAAAGTTCGGTGACCATATTGAAAGCCTCTTAAAAGTTCAGTGACTAACAATGTATTTTACCCTTAAATTTAACATGTCACGTCAGCTTTTTTAACGGTGGTTGACGGCAGTGACCTTATTGAAAGCGAATTAAAAGTTGGGTGACTGTAATGAAAGTTTTAAAAGTTCGGTGACCTTATTGAAAGCGCCCTAAAAGTTCAGTGACTACCTGTATAGTTTACCCTTAATTTATTTGGTTCATTTGACTATAAAGACCGGTTTACTTGAGGGCTGGAAGGTGTTGTAGCCCCAAACTTCACACAAAATTTTTAACTTTTATTTTATGTATTAAATTTAAAAAATATATTGCGTAATTAAGAATTGCCACCCTCAATCTAAAAAAAAAAGAAGAAGCATATTTTGCCCCCTAATGTCAATGTCTGACTTTGTCCATGTTTGGTTGGAGTATAACACTATAATGTCTGATTGGTAAGATACACAATTACTTAAAAGTATAATTTATTAAAATCGGAAATATCAATATAAAAGTTCATAGTTCATATATAGGGGTGAGAATCGGTTGGTTGGGGATTGTTTTGCATTTTTTATTCCATCCCCAACATTTGTGGGTACATTTTTTGGTAATTCCCGTTACATGTTTTGGTGAATTTTTCATCTCAATCTCCATACCTATAAGATCCCTACTCCATCCCAAAAGTTAAACAAAATTTATTATTTTACCAACCAAAATATATGGTCAATTTCAATTTACATATCATATACTCAATACACTTAAACACATGGTTAAAGGGGACAAGGTTTTCAAAGCCATCCAGCCTTTACGCCCACGCTTAGAACGCATTGTATGTATGACCTCCTGCGCTAGAATCACATTATCCATGATGTTTCTGCCCGGAACAAAACTTACCTGAGACGGAGAAACCAAACTAGGCAACAACGGTTTGAGGCGATTGACTATAACCTTAGTCAAAGTTTTGTACACCACTGAACACAAACTAATCGGCCGAAAGTGTCCAAACGTTTCCGGCGGCGCCACTTTTGGGATTAAAACTAGGATAGTCTTATTAATCCCCTCACGAATCTCCCAAGACGTGAAACATTCACGAACAAAACCAACAATACTCTCCTTCACAATGGGCCAATTCCTCTGGTAGAACATAGCGTGCACACCGTCAAAACCTGGAGCTTTCAAGGGCTCAATATCAAACAATGCCCTGCAGACCTCATCCTCCTTTATCGGCAAAACCAAACGCGCCCTTTCCATATCCGAAATAGCCGCAAACCGTCCGCGGATACTCCACTGCGGTAAACTCGACTGGGAAGCCGTAAAGAGCTGGCGGAAAAACTCAACCACCCCTAACTTAATCTCGGAACTGTCATCACTCCAAACTCCACTTTGCAACTTAATCGTAGTCACTTTACGCCTAACTTGCCTTGCTTTAGTAGTACGATGATAAAACCGTGTATTCCGATCACCATCACGAATCCATTGAGTCCGGGCACGCTGAAACCATAAACTTTCTTCCTGTGCAAGAACATCATTTAATTCCTCTTTCAGCTTAACCTCGAGGTTACTCAGGAAATCACTGGACGAAAACTCTAACTTCTTCTCAATTCCTTGTATCCGGGCTAATAAACGGGACTTCTTTTGATTAATATTGCCAAAAACCTCCTTATTCCAATTGCTCGCCTCCTTAGCAAATGTGCCTAAATTTGTCAGGATATCCTCCGTAGGTATCCAAATGCGATTCAACATATCAACAAAATCTGGGTTATCTTGCCATGCAGCTAGATATTTAAAGGTCGCTTGCTTCTGAGAAGGAGTAGACAAATTCCCAACCAACAAAATCGGGCGATGATCAGAGCCTATTTTTGCCAAGTGATAAACGCAAGAATCCGGCCAACTATCCCACCACAAGTCATTACCAACACAACGATCTAGCCTTTGATGAAGAGTTCCCCGTTTCCAAGTAAATCGAGGCCCATGAAAATCCACACAAGACAAACCGGCGCTAAGCAAAAAATTCCCCATCTTCTTACAAACACCATCGCGCTTATTCGAACCGCCCATACGATCGGCAACACAGGGGATAGCATTAAAATCCCCCCCAACATCCATGGCTTAGGCGTCTGAGGTTGCAAAGCAAGCAAATCATTCCAAAGCTGGTTCCTGCGTCTACTATCCGGACTCCCATAAACCACGGTCAACACACAACTTTTCCTACTATCCTGATGCACACAACTCGCATGAATAAATTGATGAGACACCGCCAGAACATCAACACTCACCGTATTCCTCCAAAGAACCCAAATCCCTCCAGAAAAACCACATGCTTCAATCCGGAAAGAGTGATCAAACCCGTGCCGTCGAATAAAAGCATTCGCCTTCCTTCCACTAATCCGCGGCTCCATCAACGCAACAATATCCGGCTCCTGTGTTCTGATAATCAACTTCGAATAACGATTAAAATCAGGGACTGACGCGCCCTGGACGTTCCAAAAGAGTACTTTAATCATTAAAAAATAGGAGAAAAAGAAACAGAGAGGGATAACGATCAAACCGTCCCTCCTTTATCCTCGAACACTGTATTATCCCGCCACTGAACCTTCCCCTACGCTTCTATCAACGACAATGTTGGAGGTAGGAGATTCGCTACACTATCAGATGGTTTAGCCGTCAAATCCGCCGTCAATTTCGATATCCACTTTCCAACATCAATTGCTTGTTCTTTGTTAGGCTCCTTATTTTCTTGTCGCACACCAATGTTCTTTTTCACGACATAAGGACTCTTCCTCGCCACTGTCTTGATTTTCGATAGGCGGCGCTCAGTTGATGCCACCCCAGTCCCAACAACGCCAGCATCCCTACCTCCCTGTATTGCCCTCTCCGCCTCACTCGAGCCTTGTGGAACCACCTTAACAGCCGTATGATTGCGAGAGTCTAATTTACTAGCAACCGGTACCACAACCTCCCTAGACTGCACCTCTTGCGCTAGGCCCGACGCGCAGCCAACCGAAGTTCCATTTCCACCATCATTGGTCTTGTCGATCAACACACTAGTACTCCTCGAAACCTATTCGGCACCTTTAGACGAACCACCCACCTCCCTTGTCAAAACCTTTGACGCGATCGTTTGCGGAGCAACCAATTTACTTTTTCCTTTCTTGTTGCTTCCGGTATTCTCCATATTCCCCTGTAAACTATCCGAGCCCCCAACAGATGTTGGCTTATCCCCCACAATCGGGTTAGTGGCCTCCTTCCCCGAACCATCGACGTTTTCTACATTGATGATCTGTAACGCCCCAAATCTTCCTCCCTTAGCACTCCGATTAGTGCGCATTCCTGCACCCAGTCGAAACCCCTCACCAACATTGTTCCCCCGTCGTTGCCGTCGGTTAACCACTTGCATCCACGGCCCAAATTTTTCTTTTTCAATTTGCGCATCCACCTCACTAGTTGCGTTAACCCCGTTGTGCGCCACCTCAACCATGGGTTTATACGCCTCCGAAGTATGCCCATACTTGCCGCAAGAGAAACAAATAGTCGGAAACCCCTCATACTCAAGCCGTTGTTTCCTACCATCGATAACAATGTACGGTGCTAACGGTTTGTTCAAATTGACCACAATCGCCAAACGCGCAAACCGTCCCCTCTTCCCTTCCGCCGTATTATAATCAATTTGCACCACCTTTCCCGAAGTCCCCGCTATGTAACGAAATATGCTTTTAGTATAATAGCGATACGGTAAGCCTGGCAACCTTACCCACACAATAATCTGATCCGGGTGATCAACCGAAGTCGAAAAACTCCTACTCCAAGGTTGAACGGTAAGATAGGACCCATAGATCAACCAAGGTCCTCCGGTTAGAACCTTTTCACAATCTTCTTCGCTAGCAAACCGAACAAGAAAGTAATCGTTGTCCAAATCGATCAACGACAATTCCCCACTAGGGTTCCATAAACTCTTGATACGAGAAAGCAAAGCCGCATATCCTATCGATCGTCCCAAAAGCCTCACCACTACTGAATTCGCTAACTTAGCATCAATCTCAGAATGTAGGCGTTCCAAAAAATCAATGGTCGGAGTTCCATCAACAAAACGTACCTTTACATCCTCCGGTTTCAAATCGACGTCCAGGTCGGAGATCATGTTCACCCTCTGCTTCCCAAAATTCCGGCCAAGCGCCATATCCCGAAAACTCAACTTAGCACTCGATGCCGCAGCCGCTGCATGAGAATCAGAAGCCTCCTTTTCTGCCGACCGGCCCCCGGTCCGTTGAGCATCCCCCTCCGTCAAAGGGCTTATCGTATCGCAGACCATAACGTCCGCAACAACAGCCGTTTCTGGTATGTCGATATCAGCCACTTCCATCGCTGTCTCAACCGACCCCGCTTCCTCCCCCGACGTCAGATCAGCAGCCATGTTAGCCCTTCCCAGAGGCAGCGGTTTTTCCCCATTATCGTCTGGCGGCCGGCCCACCAAACTGCCGGTAGACGGCATCAGACCACTCGATGATGAAACACCGCTAGGGTTAAGTTCACCCTCCAAAACTTTCGGAGCAGACATTATTATTTAATAGGCTTGAATGGGGTTTTATCGCGGATACCTTAGCTGATGCTGGGCTCCCGGAGGATTTCGTTCACTTGATTATGTGTTGTATTACTTCTGTTACTACCAGTATAAGTTGGAATGGTGAGTTGACGGAAAGCTTCACTCCTACCCGTGGTATCCGCCAGGGTGATCCGATGTCTCCGTACATCTTTGTACTATGTATGGAGCGGCTATCTCAGGCAATCGATATGGAAATCGCAGATGGACGTTGGTCGGAGATCAGATTGAGTCGGGGTGGACCAGGTATTTCGCACTTATTTTTTGCTGATGATATTGTCTTATTTTCTGAAGCTTCTGTGTCGCAAATGGATGTGATTAGCCGGGTGCTGGGCTCTTTCTGTGATTCTTCGGGTCATAAAGTTAGTCGGCCTAAGACAAATATTTACTTTTCGAGTAACACTCCTGTGAATTTGCGATCCTCTATTGTTAGTGGTTTTGGGTTTTCTGAAGTAGCGGATCTGGGGAAGAATTTGGGGATTCCTTTACTGCATAATAGTGTGTCTCGAGCGACGTATAGTTATCTGATTGATAAGGTTAAGGACCAATTGAACTCGAGATTGTTTCGGTCTCTTGCTTTTGCGGGGCGGGTAACTTTGGCTAAGTCTGTGCTACAGGCGATTCCTAATTATACTATGCAGGCATCATGGCTTCCGAAATGTGTTTGCACGGACATTGAAAAGCTTATCCGTGGCTTCATTTGGGGAAGTAGTGGCGATCATAAGGGTATCAGTCTTGTTCGTTGGGATGATGTGCAAAGACCCCTGATAGACGGTGGGCTTGGTCTGAGGAATTTGGAGCTAGTCAACCAAGCTTTTCTTATGAAATTGGGTTATCAGGTTCTGACGGAATATGATAAACTTTGGGTTCGGGTTATTCGCGCTAAGTATAAAGTTGAGGGTGTTTTGCCGGGAAACGTATTGGTTCGCAATGGTAGCCGTTTGTGGGCTGGTATTAGCAATGTTTGGGAGGATGTTTGTGAAGGGATGAGATGGATTGTCCGGGATGGGTGTACGGTGGATTTTTGGTATGACACATGGCTTGGTGATGTTGGTCCGCTCGTGGGATATCTCCCCGATGATGCGCAGCCCGAGCCCTGTCCGGTGGTGGCCTACACGATGTTGGATGAGGAGTGGGACGTACAAGGTCTTCGCGGGGTGTTACCGGAGGAGGTGGTACAGCGAATTCTTGCGTGCTATCCACCTACTAATCGATTAGGACCGGATCAGCTTGGGTGGCATGGAGACAAGCGGCATAGGTTCACTGTTAAGTCGGCTTATCAGGGTCTTTCGGGTTTTGGGGCTGAAGTGTCTTCGGGGGTTTGGAAGCGAATTTGGGCGCTGCCTTTGCCCTACCGGATTCGAACCTTCATGTGGATTGTTGCAAGAGGACGTTTGTTGACAAATGCGGAGAGGATGCGGCGCCATATGACGGATGACGATCGGTGTGGGGTTTGCGGTAATGGAGTCGAGGATGTGCTCCATGTGCTTCGTGATTGTAGCGTCGCGCGAGGGGTGTGGCGGACCTTTTTGTGCGAACGCAGCAGTTTCTTCAGCTTAAATCTTGATGATTGGGTAGCGGTGAACGTTACGGAAAGGGGTACGGGTGATGTATATGGCCGGGATTGGCATGTTTTGTTTCTGATAATCTGTTGGAAATTGTGGTCGAGGAGAAACAATAAGTTGTTCGATCCGGAATTTGTTGAAAAGGAAGACTTGCGCTTTGCGAGCTTGCGTTATTTGGAGGAAGTTAAAGGTGCGAATGGGACAACCGTTGGGGTTGGGAATACCATGGTCCGTGTGACTTCACGGGATAACCGGTGGAAGAGCCCGCCGAGCGGGTGGGTGAAAATAAACGTCGACGGTGCTGTGAATAAGTTGACGGGCAAGGCATCGTTAGGGGGATTTGTCGCACGGATACGGGTGATTGGTTGATTGGCTTTGCTCGCCAAGTTGGGTGTTGTTCGGCTTTGATTGCAGAGCTTTGGGCGATCTTGGAAGGGTTGATTCGCGGTTGGAGTCTTGGGTTTCGGAAAATTGTCATCGAATCGGATTGCCGCGAGGCGATTGGCCTTGTTCGGCGTGATGCCACAGTACACACTGATAACGCTCTTCTAATAGTAATTGCGGATGTTGTGAATCGAGGGTGGGAGGTTTCTTTTGAGCATGTTAATCGGGAGTCCAATTGTGTAGCGGATTGGTTGGCAAAGGATATCATGGGTGCTGAAGTGTGCATGAAGATTTGGGAAGAGCCACCGGTGAATGTGTTGTCTTTGCTCGATGCGGATAAGAGTAATGGTTTGCGTATTGTTTCGGATGGTATAGGTTGACCTTGGGCTTTGTTTTATGGTGAGTGGTGTTTGTGTTTTCTTGTTTCGAACTCTCATGTAGCTCTAGCGCATGTACTCTTTTTCCTCCGTTAGGTTTAGGGAGGTTTTTTAACGAGGCATGTGTTAGACGCTTTTCCCTTTAATCGAAAAAAGGGGACAAGGTTTTTGTGTAAAATTGAATGGCAAAAATATATAGATAAATAGATTATATAATTAACAAGAAATGGTAAATTATTAGAGAAATCACCCAAACTTAATAAGGTTTAAACAAAAGACACAAATATATTGATAATAAGATATGTAGGTATAAATGTAAAAGAGAGTTAATTTAATGTATTTTAAAATTTTATAAAATATCATGGATCTTTGTGGATATTTTTCGAGGATCCCCACATTTATATATACGGTTATAGTTCGGTTATCCTCACAATTCGGATATAGCAATTTCCGTCCCCATCTCCATTTGAGCTTCGGTGATAAAACTTTCCCGTCCCCATCTCCGCGGGTAAAAGTTTCAGTTATTCCTCATCTACGTCGGTTCGGATCCCTGCGGTTTTCGGATATTAACTACTCAATTCCCACCCCTATCCATATAACATATTATCGAATATTGTTACAAAACAAATGTATAACGCTAATTTTATTTAAAGGATCTAATGCTTCATATCACTAGACTAATTAGTTGTTAATTCCAAGTAAATAAATTGGGTGAGGTGGTAATTTGTCGAGAATATTTTTAGAAGTTCATGTTTTAATTATGAAGATAAAAAAATAATGAACCCGTAGAGTGGTCTTAGTGGTAAAGGATGATGTATTTTATCCAAGTGACCTGTGTTCGAGCACCATACGTGCACGGTGTGTGCGCGTTAATAAATGGCTAAGAAAATTAAACATATACTACCTTGAAATCACACCAACATATTTAAAAAAATCAATATTCAAATAATGATATGTCCTTATCTAGTATTGACATCTTCAAAAATAGTTTAGAATAATACTAATATTTTGAACAAAAAAAATAATACTAATATTTTGAGATTGTTATAAAATATTTTAAAATTTAAAGATTAATTTAAAATGAAATTGACTTTATGTGTAATTAATAATAATAAAATATTAACATACTTACATATCGTACTATTTTTATATTTTATTGATATTCATTCATATAACATGCGAAACAAAATCCATGTAAGGCATTCGTTCTCTCTCCCGCCAATTTTCGTAGCTAAGATTTTCTAATGTTCGGCCTAATATTTTTTAAAAATCAAATTTAATTTTCTTTTATTTGTTCATTAATTACCCAAATTAAATCGTCAAAATCCACATTTTTTGATAAATAAAACATCGAATTTCCGGAATTTAAAAAAGGAAAACGCCTCTCTATATTTGTTATCCACCTCTCCTTCGTCTCTCCTCTGCGGATCTCTATATTTATATTACATTCTTCC
The DNA here is from genome assembly GCA_958450335.1 of Hibiscus tridactylites. NCBI lineage: Eukaryota > Viridiplantae > Streptophyta > Magnoliopsida > Malvales > Malvaceae > Hibiscus > Hibiscus tridactylites. The sequence goes on along the minus strand of OY288265.1, from coordinate 109,546,284 downwards.
AAATATTGGAATTAAGCCATATTTTCTCTCTTGCTTAAGCTGCGCTTTCCCATTTCTGTTTGTTGTTGTTCGTTCATGGTAGAGCGGTTCTGATTTGTTTTATCAGGTAATGCATTTCTCTCTTGTTATTATTTTTTTTCCATTTTTGATTCTTACCTCTGTTTGTTTTCTAAGAAAACAATCAAGGAGATTTATTCGTCCATTTCTTTCAGGTTCGAATCCGCGTTACAACGCGATTTCGAGTTTATATAAGTCTTTTTTTGAGATTTCTCGGTTATAAATCAGAAATCATTATGAATCTCTTGAATTTGCAACCGTTTTAATTTCACTCGAATGATTTCAATTTTCAACGTCACCTTTGATTTTTTTTTTCTTTTTGAATTCTAATTACAGTATATCATTAGAAGAGTTATTTTGTTAATTATTGCATTTATACATAACTGTTAGAACTAGAAAACTCGTGTTTTAACTAAGTGATTATAAAGTTGCCTTTAGGTAATTGATTCAGCTTTTTTTTCTTCAGTCAGCAATAAGTAAGATCCGGAAACACAAGATTTCACTGGCCAATTCAATTAGTGTTGCTTTTCCACGTGTTTGATACATTGATAGTTCAATTATATTCTGTTCAATGATATGTAAACGCAATTTTTATCTGTCGAGCGTCTAGTTTCAAAAAAAAAATCTCCCGTTCTCTACTTTTTAATGCAAATGTTGCATATTTTTATAATTTTTCTTGCAGCTTTTTTTTTAATATTTATTTCATTTATTTGCAGTGAGATATGGTTGCCTTTGGGAAGAGGTTGAAGGAAAGACAATTTCAGGAATGGCAAGGGTATGTTTGATATATTCTCATTTCTGTGTGTATTGCTCTTTAACCATTTCCTATGTATTTTGTGTTTATATATACTTTTCTACTGCAACATGCTGCTAGTTGCAGTTCAATATATCTTATTATGACATTTTTCAATAAATATAATGTTGTTAAGCCTTCTTTAATAGTATATGGTGCTTGATTTGCTACATGTGGGCATGAAGAGTTTACATGTTTTTTTATGTATATAATTTAGCAACATTTTTATTGTCTTTAGGCAAGATTAATCACATAAAACATCTTTCCTAATACAGAACAAACCATAGATACATGATGATGTGTGTGTGTGTGTGAGAGAGAGTGAGAGAGAGAGAGAGAGAGGTTGTGCATGTTGACAAACTTGAATGTTATTAGCGGTGAGGCAAAGATCATATGATGTGGTCATGTTTCATTTCTCTTGCAGATATTACATAAACTACAAGTTAATGAAGAAGAAAGTCAAACAGTATGCTCATCAAATTGAAGTCGGGACACTAGATCGTCCCCGGGTTCTCAAAAATTTCTCAAGAATGCTGGATAATCAGGTATGTTGAAAACTGAACTTGAGAGTATCTGCATGTGCTTATTCATGGAAAACTGAGACCAAAAGCTTGAATAGCAAGGACTCCATTATGAACATACTGATATGATGCTTTTTTCCTTTTGCAATATATATACTTTCTCCTTTCACTAAAATTTAGATTTTCTTTAGCGTCACTCGTCCCCCCCCCCCCCCCCCCTTTGATTCAATATTTATGAATTGGTAAGGAGAAAAAATAGTATGTTTGGAAGTATAGGAGGGTAGGATATCGGTATATTTATGGGAATTTCTGTAACTTATCCTCTATTTTGTATGTCATGTTCTGCCTGTTTGTTGTATCACATCTTAAAGTCTCTTTTAGCTGGTAAAGTTTTATTTAAAAAGCTCCATGCGAGCAATGTGATGTGTCATGACCCTGTCCCTGTGGAATTAGAATTCCTTTGCATAGATTACATCTAAAGAGAAATTTTGCAACCAATCATAAAAGTAATGTTGGTTTCCATGTACCTTATGTGCTAGCTTTATGAGAAACGTCTTTCCCAAGGCTGAAACGGATGTATTTCATGCTTTATTGTAACTAAAATTTCAGATTGAGAAGATTGTCCTTTTTCTATTGGAGCAACAAGGCCTACTCGCAAGCAAGTTAACAAAGCTTAGAGAACAGCATGATGCTCTTGAGGAGCATCCACCAATATCCAAAATAACTGAACTAAGAGAAGCTTACAGAGGAGCGGGAAACGATCTTTTGAAGCTTCTCTATTTTGTTGAAATGAATGCTATTGGTCTGCGAAAGATATTGAAAAAGTTTGATAAACGCTTTCGCTATAGATTCACTGATTACTATGTCAAAACACGTGCTAATCATCCTTACTCTCAGCTGCAGCAAGTGTTCAAGCACGTGGTAATGTGCCAAACTCAGACAGACTTTGCCTTTCTTTCAATCCGTCCTATTTCTATCTTTAACATCCAGCTCTTGTTCATTTCTAGACAAGATTGTGAAAATGTAATAGGAGGGCATGTAGAAGTAGTTCAAACAGTATCCATAAGCTTATTTTCTAAATTTAAATTTGCAGGGTTTAGGTGCTGTTGTTGGGGCAGTATCTCGTAACCTTCATGAACTTCAAGACCGTCAGGGAAGCTACTTATCGATTTATGATTCTCCCTCCCTTCCTCTCCAGGTTTCTTCTATGTATACTAGTTATAAATTTTTCATCCTATTTTCTCTGCAAAATTTGTTATATGGTAATAAAGATATGGGTATGCTATTTTACTTACTCGGATCATCTGCAGGATCCTGTGGTTGATTCAATAAATGCTGCTGTTGATAGGTTAACTCACTCAACAAACTCCCTAAACTTTATGGCACAACATGCTCTGATTATGCAAGAAGAGCTACCTGCTCCCGTCGAGCAACGCATTGATGAAGAGAAATACCATTTTATGTCACTCCTCTTGAACTTAGCAAACACATTCCTTTATATGGTCAATACATATATTATTGTCCCTACAGCAGATAACTACTCCATGAGCCTTGGAGCTGCTGCAACAGTTTGTGGTATTGTTATAGGGGCAATGGCCGTTGCACAGGTGTTTTCTTCAGTGTACTTTAGTGCGTGGTCTAACAGATCATACTTCAGACCTCTCATATTTAGCAGTATTGTCCTTTTTATGGGAAATGTCTTGTATGCGTTGGCTTATGATCTGAACTCATTAACAGCTCTTCTACTGGGTCGACTTTTTTGTGGGTAAGTCTTTGTCCTCTTTATCTTCTTTTCTTCTTGTCGGAGCTCACACTACCTACATTGATTGTGGTGGCATGGTCATTGGGGGTTTTGGTTATTTTGGGTGCTTGTGGTGCTTGTGTTTGTCAGCGTTTGATCCCTGGTTACTGAAACTAAGAGTCTGATATTCTACCAACATACCATATGGCTGTTAGAGGCATGGCCATTATTGAGAGATAACCAAAGCTCTCTGTAGATTACAGTATGGTAGGACTTCTTAGTGTATAGTGACTCTAACCTAACCATTCCAAATTTTCTCTTATTGGATTAGTGTTTATATTTATTATATGCAAAACCAGTCTTATTGGAATTATAACTTATAAGTAGGAATAGGATCAGAGACTAAATATGGTTTTAGGACCCAAATTGAACTCACCAATGAATAATATTAGTTTGAGAGACTAGGAGCTACGTTTCATCTTTACATTTGCCATGTAGCTTGATAAAATTAATCTTGTCATTACAGATTCGGTTCTGCGAGAGCTGTTAACCGCCGGTATATCAGTGATTGTGTACCACTAAAATTCCGAATGCAGGCATCTGCTGGATTTGTTAGTGCCAGTGCTTTGGGAATGGCATGTGGTCCTGCTCTTGCTGGCATACTTCAGACAAATTTCAAAATTTACAAGTTAACTTTCAATGATGTCACTTTGCCAGGATGGGTTATGGCTGTTGCTTGGCTCATATATCTGATATGGTTGTGGTTCTCATTTAAAGAACCATCTCGTGATTTCGATGAGAATAATTCTCCTCATGCATCTAATGGTGGTATGTTTTCTTCTATCAGTTATCTTTTGGCTCGACAGGTTTATGCATATATGCTATTATGTCTTCACCACTGATTAAGATCTTTACAGTCTACATAATTTAAAACCCAACAATTGGTTTGGGAGCTCTTACTTTCTAATTTTGCTTCTTTGATTGTTTTATTCAGTTACGGATATCTTACATAATGCATGAAAACGATTCATATGCATGTTCTATCATGTAAATACAGAAAAGGCAGAAAAAAGTAAACTTGAGAAAGGTCTTAAACAACCATTGCTGACTACTTCGGAAGAGAAGAAAGAAGATGACGAAGACCCAGAAGCTGACGGAAGTGAAGAAGATCGCGAGGATTCTCATCGACCTGCTACATCAATGGTTTCAGCCTATAGACTACTTACACCCTCAATCAAGGTATATGATTAAACAGTTACTGGCTTGATTTTCAAAAGTTTTATAGATAATTAGTTGAGTGTCCATCTGAAGTCATTTGCAATATAAAAGTCGTTAGCTTACTTAAATGGGAAAAAAAGTGGACAAGCAAGATGCTTATATTATCAACTTGTTTGTACTTTTATATGGCTTTAGCCAAAGAAAATGACCTTAGTTTTTGACATATTTGAATGTTCTCTAACCTGAGTTCTAATAATATCACCAGGTTCAGTTGTTGATATATTTCATGCTCAAGTATGCAATGGAAATTCTACTTTCGGAGTCCAGTGTCGTCACCACATACTACTTCAACTGGTCAACGAGCACAGTTGCCATCTTTCTTGCATGTCTTGGCTTAACAGTTCTCCCTGTAAACATTGTTGTTGGGAGCTACATTAGCAACATGTTTGAGGACAGGTATTTTTGAAAGGCCTAACATAAATCGGTATTCATATCTTCGTTGATCTTCGCTTTGGAATAGTGTCTCTAATGCATCCATTTCGTCGGTTCGTTGCAGGCAAATTTTGTTGGCATCTGAAATTGTGGTTTGTGTAGGCATACTGCTAAGCTTCCATATAATAATACCATACTCCGTACACCGGTATGTATGCTCAGGGCTCATCATGTTTGTTTCCGCTGAAGTACTCGAAGGTAAAGATAATATAAATTTGATTATCAAAGGGCACCTGATGTTTTCGTAATCGGAATTAACAGGCATGCAAATTTTCTCGACCTCCACAGGTGTGAACTTGTCACTGCTATCTCGTGTAATGTCATCGAGGCTGTCACGCGGAACCTACAACGGGGGACTACTCTCGACGGAAGCCGGGACTATTGCTCGAGTGATTGCAGATGCCACAATAACAATAGCTGGCTTCTTTGGGCAGAGTCAGCTTTTGAATATCACTCTACTTCCTTCACTGGTGATATGCGTCGTCTCTATCGTTGCTACATGCTGTACCTATAACTCTTTATATTGACCAATTCCATAAGAACAAGAATGGGGAAAAAATCAGTATCTCCAGAAGTTTTTATAAATTAAATAATACGCATCGGTTGATAATACAGAAGGATTTAGTTAGTTTACTACTACGACTACTAAGCAAGATTGGTTGGATTAGCCCACTTTTCTGTAGGTTATATTTTACTTATGCGGCTTTTTTGATTGCCTCTACATCGGGCAAATTTGGTTAATTCCTTATGTTATACGTTGTATCTGCGATAATATCATCTCTTTCGATGGAGAAGGGGTTATGCCCCCTTCTATTTCTACATCTAGGATCCGACTTGTATCATTGATAATAATAGGAACTGAATCATTATGGCAAAGAAAAGTTTGATTCATAGGGAGAAGAAGAGGTTACTTTCGCCATCCTCATTTAAATTTTAAATTAAAATTAAGCATGAACTGAAGCCATTGCCAAAATACTTAGAATCATACCCATTAAAAAAAAACAATTCATATATCAATCTACTTAGACCTTATTTTATCTATTCATCCAAAAAAGTTCATACATCAATCCAATCCAAACATTCTCGAAAATTAAAAGCATTTTGGGAGGAAAATCAATGCCTATTTTGAAACATGGGCGAAAAACAAAGACTCATTCTTTATTGTCTTCAGCTTGTTTCCTCTTAGTCTCCTCCATATTTTCAACCGATGGTAGTGCCTGCATAACCAAATTCACATAAAAAAATCAATTCCATTTCCCAATACGAACCTAGTGCAGCTTTGGGATTTCACTCAATCATCAATTACTGTAATTGGCATGTTATAATGAGTCCCTTTTTAGCGGTTTCATGCTTAAAGAATTCAATAAAGTTGTTTGGGGCATTTCGTCGAACACTTAATAGTCTGTCCAAAACCCTAGAAGCACCGTAATCAAAAGTGGGAGAGAGTAGTATAAATAAAGCAATAAAGAAGTGATTACGAGATCAGGCTTGTAGATGTTGTGGACGACAGAGGCGCCGGCGAGGAGTGAAGCGATGACGACGACGCATGACCAGGCGAGAGATGGAGTCCCCGTGGGATGTTTTGCTGCTCCAAATTTTTGGTTCATGGTCTTCTTTTCTTGAAATGAAAATTCTTAGAAGAGTTCGTTAAAAAGAGCTCCTCATTCAATTTAAAAAAGAACAACAAAACAATCGGCGAAAAAATTAGACCTTCTGTTTTAATAAGTCCATGACTAGGTTGGCCTTGTTTCTTTCATATATAAGAGGCAACACCAGGTTGGCCTTGTTTCTTGCTATATTATTTTAATCACGTGTACAAACACTATGTATTAAAATTATTTAATAATATGTATATTCAAAAATCTTAGATACATGTAAGTGGTTAAACTATAGGGTAAGTGGTTAAAAGTTTTCAATTGGCATCTTCTTTTTCCTTAAACTGTTGTTGGTACTAAACTCATTAGAAGTAAAATTTTTCCTTGCCCCTCCCACTAGGTAAAAGTTGTTAAAAAAATTGACTTAACAGTAAGTAAATAGACGTATTCAATTAATTCGATCTGTGTTGTTTAATATTGCAAATTTTTGGTGTAGTCAACTTGTTCTTCCTAAAGCTGTGATTGATCGAGTTGAACAGCTTTGCCTGAGGTTTCTGTGGAAGGGGCAGGATATCTCTATTGTAAGGGCTCAGGTTAGTTGGAAGCAGGTGTGTCTCTTGAAGTCTGAAGGTGGATTGAGGCTCAAGGACTTGCAGATGTGGAACAAGGCTTGCATTATGCATCTCATAAAGAAAATTCTGGCCAATGAAAGTTCTCTTTGGGTGGCATGGATACATTCCTATGTCTTGAAAGGGGTGACTTTTGGCTCTCGCTTGTTACAAGGGATATGAGCTGGAGTTTGAAAAAATTGTTCAAACTTAGAGAGGAAGCGAGCCCTTTTTATGCGCCTGTGCGTGATGTCAGTAGTTTTAAAGTTGGATTGCTCTATAATGGCATTGGGGGAGTGTCCCTAAGGTTCTTTGACATAAGCTCATCTGGTTCTCTTCGTATGTGCCTATGCATGCTGTTATTGGATAGATGGCTATCCTTGAAAGGCTTCCAACTAAAGATAAACTTTTGCGTTTGGTCTCCAAGTTGAGAGACAATGCGTTTTGTGTAGGGGTGCGGAGGAAACACATGAGCATTTATTTTTTGACTGTGCCTTGTCTAAAAAACTATTGCATGATGTTTTAAGACTATGCAATCTGCATAGAGGTGTTGGCTCGTGAGAGCAGGAGCTCATTTGGGCATATTCAAAGCTGAAGGGTAGATCTTTGTTGGTTTATATTTTAAAGATTGCTTGATGTTCTTGTATATACTTCATATGGGAAGAGCGAAACCATAGAATTTTTAAAGGTAAATATAGATGTGTTGAGAATTTACTGTGCATAATTCGAGAGGTGGTGTGTTTAAAGGTCTTTGGTTCTAATTTTGACAGTAGTGATTCTGTTAATATGCAGCTTTGTGTTAGTTGGGGCATTTTGGTATATGATGATTGTTGTATAGGTTGCATTGTGTATATTGTAGCAGATTTCTGCTTTTGAGCAATACAAATGAAACATTTAAATACAATTATTTATAATGCCATGGTATGATTTCAATCTAAACAACTCTCTCCTATCATACATGATATACATATATATTTTTTCTTCATATTCTTTTTCACACTTATAAATAAGATTTATGATATTTAATAAATCAAATATCATCTAAAAATATATAATATATACAAAATGTTATTTTCTTAGGAAGAGATTTTTGAATAAAGTAACGATGTGAGCATAAAAAGTTAAAAAATTAATAAAAAAATTTTATTATAAAGAGTTGTAGTCGGTTAACCAAATTGAATAAAATGTAAAGGTGAAAGATTAAATTGATAAAAGAAAAAATGAAGTTACATAAATATTCAAAAGTGATTAAAAAGTATGTGGTTCTGGTCAATAAGATGACTTAAAACGAATGAAAAATTTAAAGAACAAAAAAATCATACAAAATTGACGGACTAAACTGATAGAGAATCAATTATATACACAAGTTATCTCAATACATTGGGTAGCTTTAAAACGGCTTTTATGCTATATTGCTGAGACAACTACATCTGGTTTACTCATTCGTCATGACTCACTCACTACACTTCATGCATTTACTGATGCTAATTGGGCTGGCGACAATAGGGGTGTTCAAAATTATTCGACCCGATTGACCCGACGATTTGGTATAAAATAGGCGGGTATTTTATAGATTTTTTAATTTTTTTGGGCCGGGTACTGGACTCGGTAATTTTTCCAGGACACGGGCCGAAAATTTTCCCTTACCCAGCCGACCCAACCCGACAATTTTTAATATATATATATATATATATATATATATATATATATTTCAAATTATATTTTTATTTTAAGTTTCTTAATATTTTTACTCCATAACTAAATTTAAATCCCTAAATTCTTTCTATGTTTGTATTATATACTTTTAAATTTTGAGTCTAAAATTTTTTAAAATATTTTTGTGTTTAATATGTGATTTTTTAAATTTTATAATTAAAAAAAACAAAAAAAACTATGAATCGGGTACCCAGTACCCGAGTGAAACGGGCCGAGACACGGGCCGACAAAGTAAGCACTCAGATGAATCAAGTACCTGACTTTTCGAGTACTCGACAATAAACTCTCTTAGGCGACAAAGACTATTATATCTCTACAACTGGTTATATTGTATACTTGAGGAAGAATCTTATCTTTTGGAGCTCTTGCAAACAAAGAACTCTTACCCACTCTTCAATTGAAGCTAAGTATCTAGTTGTTCCTACAACTACTACTGAAGTTTTTCGGGTTCAAAATCTATTACAAGAGCTCTATCATCCACCCATAAGGAAATTCAAAAGTTTCACTAAAAAATAAAACATCTTACTCTTGACTACCATTTTGTTCGTGAAAATATTTAAAATCAAAACCTACATGTGTCACACATTTTTAGCAATGATCAACTTGCTAATGCTCTCACTAAGCCGCTTGCTCACGCTCGATTTCATGAGCTCATATCCAATAATGGTCTCACTAACATATCGTCCATCTTGTTAGAAATTAAATTTGATTAAGATGGTATAAAAGAATAACATGAAAATATCTTGAAGAAAACATGTATTGACAAAACAAGGAACTACGAAGAAACATCTTGATTAGCGTAGAAATTATAATCAATGAATTGGCAAGCTTCCAAGTGTAGCAACAATCCTTAACAACTAAGAAATGAGAGGCGGCAAAATGTGAAAAATTTAAGAAGATTATGGCAGCAAGCATGTGGTAGTAAAGCAAGAAAACATAGACAAAGAGTATGATGCAATTTTTGATATTTTATGAAATAATAGTAATTAATTAGGTTATAGAAACATCACTTAGGTCGGTTTAGGATCCTATAAATAGGAGTTAGATTGTAAGTTTTATGTACGTGCATCAGTGATGAGCGAATTGTGAGAAAGTGAAAAGTATGTATGAGCAAGTACAAGTACAAGTATAACTGAGTGAAAAGTGAATTGTGAGAAAGCAAGAACGAGTGAGTATGTGCACAAAAACTTGCAGCAGCAAGTAATTGTCGAATGAAGCTTAGCAAAGTTTTGTGAGAAAGAAGAGTTTGTAAACTAGCCACAGCTAGTGTTGTGTCAAAAATGCTTGTACTTGTATATTAGTTCGTATTAATAAAAGTGTGTGAGTTATAAATTATATCGAGTGCCCACCAATGTTTCCAGCACATCTTTCGGGGGCATGATAGAGAATCAATTACATGATATTAACAAAACATATCCCTAAATATATTCTTCTTAGTTAACTGATTATATCCCTCAATCTACTCAATTTATTCCATTCATTTCTTGATTGTAATCATAATTAGGATAGTAATATTGTGTATAAATACCTCTTATTTTAAAAAATATTCTCAAGCTTTTCGATTACAATTTGAGTGTTTATTCTATATAAACTGTAAAATAAGAAATTTGTTGTCAAAAATAGGAAATGAAGTTACGTAAGTTTCTACAGTGGTTAAGAAGCACGTTATTCAAAAGTGATTGAGAATCATATGGTTTAAATTTAGTCAAAAAAATCGACTTAAAACGAATGAAAATTTTAAGGAACAAAAAAATATTATACAACGTTGAAGGACTAAACTATAAAATAAAAAATTTGTTGTAAAAAATAGGAAATGAAGTTACATAAATTTCTACAGTGGTTAAAGAGCATGTTTTTCAAAATTAGTTAAAAATAAACTTAAAACAAAAAATAAATTGAAGAAATAAAAGACCATGTAAAATTGGGCAATTAAATTAAAAAAATTAATTAAAGTTACATAGGTGTTCTGTAGTGGTTGAGAAGTATACGGTTTAAATTTAATAAAAAATAACTTAAAACGAACAAAGAAATGAAAAAAAATCCGTAACTCAAATCACAAAAAAATTGAATTACTTGGTTAATAGTCATAAACCTCGTTTTAATTTTCGTTTTTCAATTATTTGAACTTTGTAAGGGAATGAACTGAATTACGAGATATCAATAATGTTGATTAAGGCTATTTTGTCAACCTTAAGCTACTTCTGATTTGGAAATGCTCAAATTCACATTCTGATTTGAAAAACTGTGGCTTGTTCATAACGCTTTCAATGTCTTGTTCTTCAGTTCAACAGTGTCCGTATGACACACCTGACTTCATGTGTTTTGTTTTGGAACTTTTCTTGGTCATTTGGTGTGTGTACACAAAAGAAATTTCCATGAAAAGGAACCATTTCCTTAACTTTTACAAGTTTGATCAACTAAAAATGTAAGAAAGAAGTTCAGTTTACGTTAAGACTCCACAAATCTTGTCGGTTTGATCTTATGACACTTCTTCATATTTGAGCTTTACAAGACAAATGGTTGACGTTGTAATAAAAACACAGTTGAACATGCAATCGCCTTGGATAAGGGATGCCTCAAAAGCCTGCTGTCCCGGTTGTTGTCCGAATTGTTTTCCGGACCGTCCCGAATCTCCTGCTGCAACTTCAGAGATTCGAAGCACTGTGGCGGCGACGTTACGGTACGAGTTCGAGGTTAGCACAGTTTCTTCTCTGTACCCAAAATTCAAGTTCACGAATCATGAATCCCTTCCTTCGGTTGAGGAATCGTTTTCTTATTTCAACAAAGTGTACCCTCGATATTCCGAAACCGATCAGGCGGACGAAATCCGAGCTGAAGAATACTATCATCTTTCCAATTCCAACCATGTATGCCTTGACTACATTGGCCATTGCCTTTTCTCTTATTCTCAGCTTGAAAATCAATGTCCAGGGTCTCCTGGTCCTCCATTGCACTCACTTTCCTTAGAATCTGCTTGTTTTGATGTTTCGCACAAGTCGGTAAACTTGAATTCTCAGCTACAATACGGCGGTGAAGAGTCGGAATTTCAAGGCGATATCAGGAAACAGATCATGGCATTCATGAATGTCTCAGAAGATGATTACAACATGGTTTTCACTGCAAATCAACCAGCAGCTTTCAAGCTTGTAGCAGAGTTTTATCCATTTCGGTCAAGTCGAAATCTTCTGACCGTTTACGACCATCAAAGTGAGGCTGTGGAGGCGATGATCAAGAGCTCGAAGAAGAGAGGGGCGAATGTCGTGTCGGCTAGTTTCTTGTGGCCTAATCTACAGATACATACAGAAAACTTGAGAAAGAAGTTAGTGAGTAAAAGCAAGCGCAAGAAGAAAGGATTATTCGTTTTCCCACTTCAATCAAGGGTTACAGGGTCGAGATATTCGTATTTATGGATGAGTCTAGCACGGGAGAATCGGTGGCATGTGTTGCTTGATGCATCTGCATTGGGAGCCAAAGACATGGACACATTGGGGCTTTCTATCTTTAATCCTGACTTCCTAATTTGCTCATTTTTCAAGGTTTTTGGTGAAAACCCATCTGGATTCTGTTGCTTGTTTGTCAAGAAATCCAGTGCTTCGGTTCTGAAGGATTCAGCCACTGGCACAAGTGTGGGGATAGTGGATCTTGTGCCCGTATCATGGCCGAATCGAATACCTGAAAAGCCAGCTATAGTTTCCGGCACCGAAACCAAAAGGAAGGTGGATGAATTTCCGGTTCGAACTTCATTCTCAGACCCCTTGTCTGAAACCGGTGGTGAAGTACAGAAACCTGAAGGAACCAAAGCAAAGAAAAAGACGGTATCGTTTTCCGAAATCGAAGAAGTGATAGATGCATCCTTTGAATCATGTAGCACCAGTAATACCCTTCACGGCAAAAACCGAAAAACCGAATGCAGAAGCTTGGATCATGCAGATTCATTAGGCATGATGAAAATCAAGATCAGGACAAGGAACCTGATCAACTGGTTGGTGAATGCATTGATGAGCCTTAGACATCCGCATTCAGAAAATGGAGGTGCTGCTGTGAGGATCTACGGACCGAAAGTCGACTTCGACCGAGGTCCCGCCGTCGCATTTAACGTGTTCGATTGGAAAGGAGAGAAGATCGATCCTGCATTGGTACAAAAGCTGGCTGACAGAAACAACATTTCTTTAAGCGTTGGGAACTTGCAGCACATTTGGTTCTGTGATAAGCATGAAGAAGAGAAGGTGAAGGCATCGGAGACGGTGCCGAGCAAGAAAACAGATGAGTTCGATTCCGAAGCATCTGTCGTCACTGCTGCGGTCGGATTCTTGACAAATTTTGAAGACGTTTATAAGGTCTGGACATTTGTTTCCAGGTTCCTGGATGCTGATTTTTTGGACAAAGCTATTAATCAGAAAACAGTTGAAATTTAGAGACAGAAATCAGCAGTTAATGAGTCGTTTTTTGAATAAAAGCATAAGGTGGTTAAGTTTGATTCTATTTGTGTAATGCTGAACTTCAAATTAAAACAAAGAAATACTATGAACTTGAAAGATCTAGGAATTTGCTCAAGTCCAACAAGAGCAGAAAGTGGATTAAAGCCAGATTTGAGTTTCTTAGCCTACCTAACAACAAGCTAAGCATCTTAAGGCATGTCTTAAGGATTCAACTTGTTACCTTAGCAAATGAGTTTGAAGATTTTGAACTCGGAACTTGTCTTAAGGAATTCGAATCATTCAAACTCGTATCTATTAAGATGAATATCATCCACTTTTTTACTGGGAGACTTGTTGAGTTCCGGAGAGAACTTACTTTTTGTTTAAGGGTATAATCCAATTCGACATAATTCGACTTCAAGTCAAGTGCATGAATTTGATGCAGTAACTGTGATTGATGTCAAAACTGTGTTTGGTATTTTTATTCAAGAAATGTCAAAACTGTGATTGATGCAGTAAACCTAGGGATAAGGGTATAATTAGGACTTTAGTATCCTATTATGCCCAACGCACCACCCGGAATCCTAAAATCTCAAAAGTAGGATTTTTACAGTAAATTTGCCGCATCACCACAATGAGTTTTAAAAAATATTCTTATTTTATTCAAACTCGCCGAACTATCACGGCGAGTTTCATTTTTTTACAAAAATTTCGCCATACAATCAAGACAAGTTCGAAGAAAAAAATAATATAATTTTAAAATTCGCCGTAATAGTGCGGCGAATTTACTGTTAAAATCTTACTTTTAGAAATTTAAAATTTTGTATATTGCGTCGGGCATAATAAAATTCTAACATTCTATTTTTGCCCTTTTATCCCGTAAACCTAACATAGGGAAGTAATAAATCAAAATACGAGTCAAAAACATTGAATTGAAACTTGAAAGTCAAACCCAATTCGTTTACCACCCACCAATCCATGATTCTTTTATCAACTTAACTTCATCTTTTGTTTGCACTTGCAGTGGCTAAAACCCAAATTTCAAACTTGACTATCTTTTTATGGGTTATGCTATTGGAACACTATAGATTCTTATAATTAATGTTTTTTAATTTATTTAAAGAAATATAGTATAATGTAATTAATTACATTCTTAAAAAGTTGTGTTTCATTAATTTAAATTTTTTAATTTAATTAAACAATAAAACCGTAAATTCAAACTCCAAACCTTAAACTTAAACCCTAAATTATAAACCCCAAACCTCAAACCCAAACCATAAACCCTAAACCCTAAACATCAAACCCTAAAATTTAAACCATAAGCCATAAACTCTAAATCCAAACCATAAACCCTAAACCATAAACCATAAACCCAAATCCTAAACCCTAAACCCTAAACATCAAACCCTAAAACTTAAACTATAAGCCATAAACCATAAACTCTGACCCTAAATCCAAACCATCAAACCATAAACCCTAAACAATAAACCGTTTTAAGTGATATTAATTACATTAAACAACTTAAAATTAATTAAACATGATTTTTTAAGAATGTATTTAATTATATTTTATTATATTTCATTACAAAGCAAAACAACCATTTATTATAAAGCAAAATAAACATTAATTACAAAGTAAAACAAGCATTAATTATATGAATTTATAGAGTTCTTATTGACAGCCCTAAGGGCTGTCAATAGCAAAATCCTTTTATTATAGGAAGAGTTAATTTACTATAACTTTTATTATTGGTTGATTTTTAACTTTTTAAACGTTTTAATTTCATCATTAAATTATGTCACGTTCTATGATTAGGATACACTGGTAATTTAGAGATTATAAAATTGGAACATTTAAAATTTTGAGGAACAATTTAAAATAAGAGTCATAATTGGGGTGAAATTGAAATGTTCAAATTTTGAAGGTAAATTTAGACTAAGGATTATAATTCGAGGATAAAATTAAAATAATTAAAAATTTATTAATCAATTTAAAATTAAGATTATAGTTTGAGGACATGTACTGTAATTAACTCTTATGGGATAAAGAAAAAACAACAAATGGTTGAGTTGAGTGAGGAAGTAGTTAGTTAATTTATCATTTAATGACAAAATATTTTTGTTAAACTACTAATTAATTGGGAGAACATTAGTTGGTGTAGGGGGCGAGTCACTTGGTCATTTAAATTAGGTTGAGATTCGAATTTTAATATTGTGAATAAAATAAACTGAATTAGAATTTTTTTTAATTATATATTTATAATATTTTATTCATATTAGTCGACCAGCAAATCCGATATCGATTTTTGTTAAAAAACATATGATATCAACCGGTCAGAATTCAAGAGTGCTTAGTCCAAAAGTTTGGGCTTGAAAGTTTTAGGATAATCAACATTTCTTAATTATTTGCGCAATCGATCAGAATTGACTGCTTTAGTTTGTTATTTGTTATTTGTGATCATATCTTGACTAACCGTTTATAATAACTAATTTGTTGCAAAATTAAAAAAAATGTTTAAAAGATTATTC
The DNA here is from genome assembly GCA_958450335.1 of Hibiscus tridactylites. NCBI lineage: Eukaryota > Viridiplantae > Streptophyta > Magnoliopsida > Malvales > Malvaceae > Hibiscus > Hibiscus tridactylites. The sequence continues at coordinate 109,530,597 of OY288265.1, read as the reverse complement.
ACTCACAGTTTTATTTATTTATTGCAAAGCTTAATTAGGGAAAGATGTAATAATTTAGGAGTTAAACAGAATAGAAATCGTGTCCCTTTTTGGTACTTTTATCTATGTCCCACACTAAAAATTAGGTTTAAGGTTTAGGGTTAGAGGTTGTGGTTAAGATTTAGGGAATTGGTGATAGGGTGTATTTTTAGGGTATATGATGTAGGGTTTAATATTTAAAATTTAAGGTTATGGCTTAAAATTTATTTTTTAATATTTTTTAATGTTGGACATAAAAAAACACTGAAAATAGACAAATAATTTTTATTCGGTTATAATAGAAATCACCTTATATTAATTTAAACTTATTATTTAGTCAAAACTCATTAAAAAAAATTGCCAAGTATTGAAGTTATTTAGTCAGTTCACTAATCACCTTATATTAAATTAATTAATAAAAATCAGTTTCGGCTGCTATCATACCAAATTAAATTAGGCTATGATTAATTCACTTCAATAATTTGTCAGGACACAATTAAAGAAAACGACGTTGGTCAATAAAACTTCACTTTTATGCTCCGCGGCTTAAATGTTTTTTGGTAAACTATTTCAGATACTACCAAAATATAGAGAACGGTTCGTTTTTATTACCGAACTTTAAATTGGTCCAAATTTACCATCAAACTTTATTTTTCGACTCATTTATACCACCGCGCCGTTAACTTTCTAAGGCCATAATGACTTGGACGCCAGACCAAAACAACGTCGTTTTGGTGCCGTTATTTTGATATTAAATTGCCTAAAACGGCATTGTTAATGAGATTCAAACCAAGAACCTTTGGAATTAAAGGCATCATCTTGACCACTAAGCCAACTTAGCATCTTTATTTTATTTTCAACACAAATAGTATAAATTCTAAACTGCAGTTTATCATGTAAATAATATTACTCTATATAAATAATATAAATATATTAGAAATATATTAATATATAAATAATAAATAAAATAAAAAATATATAAATATTTTTATATTATAAATAATATTAAATAGATAAATAGATAAACATATTATTATAAAAATAAAAGACTAATTTTTAAAAACCAAAAATTTCAAAAAACCCAAATTTCAACAAAACTTTAAACTCTAAACTCTAAATTATTTATAAATTTTAAGGTTTAAAGTTCGGTGGTAAAAAAGAGTCACCCTCTATAGTTCGGTGGTACAGTACCTGACATAGTTTACCATTTTTTATTTGAAAAGCGAGCTAAATGATTATTATATGTATTTTTAACTTTTAATTTTTTAAAAATATTTTCTTAATAATTCTACTGATAAAATATGAAGAATTTATATTAGGCATCTTTACCACATTTGTTATAGTCTCAACAATCTAAACAGCTCACTTCATCAAAAATCATTTTAAAAATTAATGTGAAAAACACTAGTGAAGATTTATTTGATTAGAAAACTATATGAAAAAAAGAGAGGTAAAATGGGACAAAAATTCCTTGCTCCTTTTCGGTGCTTTTTTTTATGCCACACTAAAAGGCACTAAAAATTAAATTTTAAGCTTTAACCTTATACTTTAAACCCTAACCCTACACCCTAAAAATATACTATACTCTAAATTTCATAAACATTAACCTTAAACCCTAAACCTAATTTTTAGTATGAAGGCATAATAAAGGCACTAAAAAAGATAGATGATTTCTATTCGATAAAATATATAGTTTTATTAGTTAGTATCATTGCTGTGGAGTAAATAACTCTGTAATATAATTTTTTTTTAAATATGACCATGTTTTTATCAGACTTAAAAACTTAGTATTTGAATAATATATACTATAAATATCTCGATCATGAACAAGAAAATTCAAAAGGAAAAGGAAACAAAAACAAGAATAACACGTAAAATAAAAGAAAACAAAATTATTAACATTTGGATCGTCATGTTCTTTGATTTAAATTATATTAGTATTTGTTATTCATTGTTCTAAGTTTGGACTTCATGTGTACCTCACCAACCAAGTCTGCCGCCTTTTCTTTCTTTACATATATTTTCGTCAAAGTCACCCTTCTCATTTCATCAAATTAGAATTTCACCCAAAAAAATATTTATTTTAAGTCGTAGTTGTTATACCTCTGATGAATACATATCAATTGATCTATAAGAATTAATGACAAATTTTAATATTATTTATTAAATCTCTTTTCAAAATTTGATTTTTTTTTAAAACCCAACTATGAATTATATATATTTTTAGATATAATAGACAAGTTTTATTATTATCTTAAATTACTTATTGAAATTTTTTAGATATAAATAGTTAAAGTAAAATAAATAGCAGTCCAGCTTGAAGGGTGGGTCACGTGCTGACATGCTTGAATCGATGCCTCAACAACCCTAACTGGGTCCCGCTTTATTACACTTAACACGTGGAAAATAAAGTTTCAAAACTAATTAATTAATTAGTCGTTTGATAAAAATATAATTTTGATTTTCTTTGAATATTTTAATTTAAAATTTATAGACGTCTTTCTCAAATAAATATTTCGTTATAGATTTAAGGATTAAAGAAAGAATTACCATTTCATATATGACTAATGAAGAACTAAATTTATACACAACGTTCAAATAATATGAAATGTTTTACTATTATTTTTTTATAAAACAAATATATTTAAAATTATACTTAATATCATCTAAACATCACTTATAAAATTATTATTTTTCACTTCAGATTATCAAATAACGTCTCACGAAGAAATGTTTCAAAAATATTATTTAATTAACTAAAATTTTAGATATTATAAAATAAAGATAATCTTTTCAAAAGTTTGAAAGCTTCAGGTATTAAAACCTTAATTTTAGAGGTAAAATGAAGGTGTGGTGAGACTCTATTTCTATTAAAGTGTTAATAATAAGTTATTTTTATAAAAGTGATAATAATAAGTTATTACGACCTTTAAATATATAAATAAATGTCATATGATGCGGTAAGCCAAATAATATTTAGGTAATTATTTCATGCACACGGAGTGGAAATTAAAAGTTTTCACAAGCGTCTCAATTTTAGAGGTTATGAACTTTGTTTAAGGTTTTAAGTGTATAAGTTTTAAATTTAAAGGGCATGGTTAAAATTTAAGGTTTATAGGTTAAAACCTAAATCCCTAACTATATCATCCTAAAACTTAAACCACAACCCGTAAACACTAAATTCTAACCATAAAACGTACATTTTTAAACCCTACACTTTAACCTCTAAACTAAGTCTCTAAACTCTAAAATTAAGGGTGCTTGTGACCTTTTCGTTTTCACCGCCGGTGCATGAAATATTTTCTCATAATATTTTTCTACAAGTACATTTAATTATTCAAATTTAATCCTATTAATAATCAATCATTTTCCCTAAGCAAAGATCAACACTCACACAATTTCTTCTAATTGAGTGTTTAAAGACATTTAAAATAGTTTAAATATTATATTAATAAATCATTCAATTGTTGGCTTAATAAACATGAAATTGGTCAATTTATGCAATTTCTTCTCGTAGACTTTCGCCAATACCAGATAAGTGCAGATGATTTAAGCAAAGATGGCTGCTTATATACTACAGACCAAAAATTCATAGCATATCAAAGTTGAACGTATCAAACAATTAATAATCCTTTTTATTTCAAAATTAATGACCAAACAAAAAAAAACACCTTTCTTTTTTAAAAGAATTTATTTTCATCACGCGCAAAAAAATTGTAAGATGTTTTTATATCATGCTTAATAAATTTTTAAATATGTTTAAATATATCAAATTAATTATTAAATTTAAAAATCCATATAAAATGATATTATAAATACTTATTTAAGTGATTTTTAAGGAATATGGAAGAGCTATTATAAACAATTAGAGTTAAAATTAGATTCATTTTCACTTATATTTTTTAAAAAATATATATTCAAAACATAAATTATGGAATTTAGATTGTGTTTCATTTTTTATGAATTTTTTTTACATTTTTATTTTTATGATTCGAGCATATTTTTTTTTGAATGTGCTGGTGTGATACAATGGTAGTATCTATTCAATTTTCTTAGTCTTTTTTTTAATAAGACACATACCGTGCAGAATTGGTGCTCGAACCCGGGTCACTTGGATGAATTACATCATCCTTTATCACTAAAACAACAAAGGGTGAGCTATGATTCGAGCATAATCGAAAGAAATGAGTGTTTTAATCGAAAATAACACTAAGGTAACATGCAAGACAAGAATAAAGTATATTTTGATCCAAAAAAGGACGGAATAAAGTATACGAGTAACTAAGAGCGGCCAAACTTTTAATTAGGGTATCAATTGACACCTAATTTTTAATAAATTTTAAATAAAATATTAACGTCACTTTAAAAGTCTTGTTATATAATTTTTAAATTATAACAATATAACTTAAAGTTTTGAGCCCAATGAGTGGTATTGTAAAATAAAATTTATGTTCATTCTAAAAAAAATCGAGTTAAAACAATTTTATTTACAATACATACATATAATGAACAGATATTAGTTTATAATTATATTATCCGAAATTTATTAAAAAACGGAAGCAAAAAGTTTGTACCATTTTCCACTCTGACATGGTGGCAAGAATCGTGAATAAGTGAAAAAAGAAGGTGAAAAGAGAAAGCAAAGTTACCATGAAGTCTGCACTTGCTTATAAATATTGGACAAAACACCATCTGATTCCACCAACGCATTCTCTCAGCCGAGTTTAAGGGAAACAAAAGAGGAATATTTGTACTTAATCCAACAAGTTTTCTTTTTTCTTTTCTTCATTCGTGTGGGATAGAAATGGCAAAGAATGTGGGGATTCTCGCTATGGAAATCTACTTCCCTCCCACCTTTGTTCAACAGGTAGAAATTTTTGGGATTTGTTTCTGGGTTTTGGTTTCTTAGTTGAGACAAGTTACAAAATGGGTCAAAAATGGATTCTTTGGTTATTTTGCTTCCAATTTTCTCTTTATAGAAATGGTTTCTTAGTGTTTCTTTCTGATAATTCTATGGGGTTTGGTTACTTCAACTTTATCAGTTAAGATTTTCTTGGATTTCACTTTACTTTCTTTATCTGGCAAAATTTATGTCTGCATGACCATCCGGAGTCTAAGTACTTGTTTTGTTTTTCTTTTAATAACAGAAGAATCATGGCCCTTTTGTTTGATATGTTTATTCATATCGTTTATTTATAAAAATTTGAAAAATAGTATTGTTTCTTTTCTCTTCTCCTCTTGGAAAGTGTAAACCTTTATTTCAAGATTAATAATCTAATAACAAGAACAATCTCTTTGTTGTTGTCGTTGCTTTAAAAAAAACACTGATCATGTTCAGTATTAAGTGCTTGTTTCTCTGTAATAAATTAATGTAATTTCTGGATTTATGAATCTTGTGAATTAAATTATCACCGTTTGTTTAATTATTCCTTTCCCTTTCCTACAAAAACAGGAAGCGTTGGAGGCTCATGATGGTGCAAGCAAAGGAAAATACACCATTGGACTTGGACAAGATTGCTTGGCCTTCTGTACTGAGGTGGAAGATGTTATCTCAATGAGGTTAGCAATCCTACAATTTATATCCACTCTTCTCATACTGTTTTATAATATGCAGTGTGTGGCTGAAATGAATATTTGCTTGTTTTTCTAACTCGGCGCTCGGGACCTTTGATTTGCAGTTTGACAGTTGTTACTTCACTCCTTGAGAAGTATCAGATTGACCCTAAACAGATTGGCCGTCTTGATGTTGGCAGCGAGACTGTGATAGACAAGAGCAAGTCCATTAAGACCTTCCTGATGCAAATCTTTGAGGTAATCTTCCCAATCATCACGGTCGGATCGTGCTTTATGTCAAATATTTTACTCATAGATCGTGTCCTCTCTAAGTGGATGGAACTAGGGACAACATCAGTGAAAATTCCATATAACTTCATATCAAATAACTAGAAAAATCTCGTCCTGTCAATTATTTCTTAGGACAACTCTGTTGCAGTTTATGATCAAATGCATGTTCTTCACTTAATATGCTCTTTTCTCATGTTAAACAAACAGAAATGTGGAAACACTGATATTGAAGGGGTTGATTCAACTAATGCATGCTATGGAGGGACTGCAGCTCTGTTCAACTGTGTCAATTGGGTGGAAAGTAGTTCATGGGATGGACGATATGGCATTGTTGTTTGTACCGACAGTGCGGTATGCTCATTTCTTGTATTGTTAGACTTTTAAGTGCAAACTTTCCCTTTGGTTTTAAGAAGCTAAGCATATTCTTTTTCTCTCGAGTTTGTTCATATTCAATGGTCATACAAGCTCAAGTTTTGTTTGGTTTTCTTACTGAGGGCTTTGTTTTTCAGGTCTATGCTGAAGGACCTGCCCGGCCTACTGGAGGAGCAGCTGCAATTGCTATGCTAATAGGGCCTGATGCTCCTATTGCTTTTGAAAGCAAACTTAGGGGGAGTCACATGTCCCATGTCTATGACTTTTACAAGCCCAACCTTGCTAGTGAATATCCGGTAATGCAACCGATTACCTCTCGAGTTTTGCTACTTTTATGGGAAATAATTGTTTACGTCAATGCTGTCATCAGGTTTAATTATAAAGGCGTTTTTAGGAATCATTTAGTTGGCATATCAATCACATATATTGGTATTTTTGTTCAGTATGAGTTCCGATTTAGGTAATGGTCCTAATTTATTGACATGCATGTGTAGGTCGTTGATGGAAAACTCTCTCAAACGTGCTATCTCTTTGCCCTTGATACTTGCTATAAATATTTCTGTCACAAGTAAGTTGCTATAGAAGTATTTTATTTTTCTTTACAAATGTGAAATTTAGACCAGTTATCATGTGCTAATGCCTCTATATTGGCTGGCAGATATGAGAAACTAGAGGGCAAACAGTTTTCGCTTTCTGATGCTGATTACTTTGTATTCCATTCTCCATATAACAAGGTAGCTAATTTTAGCATTTATTGATAAATTTATAAAAATCTTCTGAATAATGATGGGAAAGTTTGGAATTTATCTGAAAATTGTCCATTTGTATCCATGCAGCTTGTGCAGAAAAGCTTTGCTCGTTTGTTGTTCAATGACTTCACGAGGAATGCCAGGTTTCTTTTCTTCTTTGATGCTCCGAGATTTCATGGATCGATTCTTCTCTGTTTGCTTATTTACTTTGGTTTACATAACTTGGCAGTTCTATTGATGACATTGCTAAAGAAAAGTTGGGTCCCTTTTCAAGTTTGACTGGAGATGAAAGCTACCAAAGCAGGGATCTTGAGAAGGTCTATTTTGAACTTTATGTTTTTTGCGGGTACTTGTGGTTTACTAGGGTTCGATTCTAGTTAATGGTCACCGGCATTAAAAATTTAAATACTAACATAATTTATTGAGGGATAGGTGTAGAAATTCTTTGTTTTGTACTACTTGCTGATGCCACTTACTTTCATGCATTTGCAGGCATCCCAACAAGTTTCGAAGCCCCTTTATGATGCCAAGGTGCAACCAACCACCTTGATACCCAAGCAAGTTGGCAACATGTACACTGCATCTCTATACGCCGCGTTTGCATCCCTCCTTCACAACAAAAACAGTGGATTGGTAATTGTTTTATCGTTTTCCGAATACAAAAATAGGCCATCTCTGCTCTATTTCCACTTACATGTGATGTATTTAATGTCATGCAGGCAGGAAAGCGGGTACTATTATTCTCGTACGGTAGTGGTCTGACTGCCACATTGTTTTCACTGCGACTCCATGAAGGTCAACATCCATTTAGCCTATCAAACATTGCAACGGTGATGGACGTCGCTGGGAAATTGAAGTCAAGGCATGAGGTAATTCTTGCACTTCCATATACTTCTACTACCTGCACACCTTTGAGCTGTAGGCTTCGTGATGTGATTCACGGAGACCAATTGATAGGAGAATTTTCCTTTTTGTTTGAGTACCATAAAACTCAAACTGAAAGGAGAATTTTCTTCATTCTGTTATTAATTTCTATAGAAAAGATTGTAATAGAGGTGATTCGATGCAGTTTCCCCCTGAAAAGTTTGTCGAGACTATGAAGCTCATGGAGCGTAGGTATGGAGCCAATGACTTTGTGACAAGCAAGGACTGTAGCCTTTTGTCTCCCGGAACATACTACCTCACTGAAGTCGATTCCAAGTACCGGAGATTCTATGCAAAGAAGGACGGGAAATGTACTGCTTGTGAGAATGGTTCCGTTGTCAATGGTCACTGAGTAACAGATTTATGATGCCGAGTACCCGGAACGAGGCTCGTCTTAGATTTGTTGTTAAAAGGAATTAGTTCATATGGCAGCACATCTGTCTTTCAACCCTATTTTCGTTTTTCTCATAATCTTTCCAAGTTCTTTGTAGAGCCAGTTTACTTGTGTTAAAAACAAGCAAAGTTGTTGCCTATATGTTGGTGTTATATTCATATATAATAAATATTGTATTTCTGTGCCATCCAACTTGGCCTAAAGATTTGGAACTAGTACAAATAGTACGTACACCAACTTGCCTATATGCGTTTTGGATGACCCCACAGTTTGCAGCTACGGCGTCCGGTAATAGGTATAACATAAACGTAACAAAGCTTCAAATTTTGGGATTTTAATAGAAACAAAGCAATGGTAAGTTTAGAAAGATGCATAAAAATTGTTATAGAAAGATTGAAACTTCAAGCTGTCACCTATTGTATTACACGTGTAAGTCCGGGTCGTGGAGCGAGTTCCGGTCGGAGTGGTAGGTGGAGTTGGTCTAGACACTGGTACATGTGGTGGGTCCACTTCATATCTCGGGGTCTAAGCTCCAATTATCTTTTGTATCTCTCGACTATTAAAAGTTATAAACTAGTCATTTGACTTAAAAAAAATAACAAATTGGTCTAATGCTGTTAAAAATTTAACGGCTGATGACGTGACAATTAATATAAATTGATATAATTATATAATTAACCTTCAAATTTTACACTTATTTTAATTTGACCCTAATTCTAAAAAATTAACTCACATCGTTGGACCAATTTGTTACTTTTTTAAGTAAAAGGACCAGTTTGTAACTTTTGATAATCAAGAGATGCAAAAGATAATTGAACTATAGTCAGGGGACCATTTAATGTAGTTTACCCAATAAAATAAACATGATCAGCAACACGGCCTATGAATCCTGGCCGTCGATTGTCGGCCTTCTTGATGGGCCGATGCATGGCAGCATGAAGCATTGTTGACTATTTTCCATTACAGATTATATAGGATAAATACATAAATGATCAGTAGACTAGGCTAAAAAAATATTTTTGATTATTGAACTTTTCGAAGGTATAAAATAGTCATTAGATTTTTTATTTGGTTACAAAACGTTCTTATGATGATAATTTTTCAAACAAGCTTAAGGATTATTACGTAACTATTTAATAAGTTTAAATGATCATTTTGTAATATTTAAAAAAAATGACAATCTCGTAACTAAATCAAAAGTTTAATGATTGTTTTATAATTTTTAAAATTTTAATAATTAAAAGGATCATTTCAATATAATTTAGTAATTATTTTAGTACTTTATCCTATATATATATTATACTTCATTTGCCAATTGTAAATTATATAAAGCTCGGGTTCTTCAAATTATAGACCTCACTATTTTCCTTTCCTTTTTACATGAAAAAACTGTAAAGTCCTTTTTGTCTTTTGCCCTCTTAAGAAAGGAAACACACTTTTTTTGGTGTGATCTTTTATTTTATTAAAAAAAAGTAGAAAAATGAATTGATAATGAATGATTGATTTTTTTTCTTATATAATTAGTGTGGATGAGAGAGGATTGGAGTTGATGATAAATATATCATACTTCTTATATAAAATTTAAGGGTTATATTTTAATACACAAATTGTATAAAAATAAAAATTTTTAATTTATTTTACTGGTGTCTTGGTTTATATTATAGGAATCTGTCCTTAAAATGAGATATTCAGTATTCGAAAGGCCCCCTTCGTTATTTCATGCACTATGGTGAAAGTGCCTTCAAAAGTCAATAACCTAAAAAATGTAGATCGATGTTTTAAGGAATACTTTAATAACATACATATATAGTTTTAAAATTACTATTGAGGCCTCAATAGTTAAGGGGACGATTGTTGTTCTTAGAGGTCACGGGTTTAAACACTAGTAGCTGTAATAGGGTGATTGAACATACATTTTTAAATAGTTGAGAGTTATTCAGAACATATACTATTTATAGTCACCTTAGCTTTCAAAAATAATAAATTCTATCGAGCCCATCTTTCCCAGTTGGTTACTTGCTTAAGGGGCGTTTGTCAATTTTTCTTTTTGCAGATACAGTCATGTAACGACGTCGTTTACAACTAACATGTAGTAATTCTTTGTCTTCGATCTCTCTAGTTTTGATAGATTTTTAAAATCGTTCAAAATCCTTACCAAAGCCCGTCTAGCTCAGTCGGTAGAGCGCAAGGCTCTTAACCTTGTGGTCGTGGGTTCGAGCCCCACGGTGGGCGTTCTTTTCATTTTTTTTGTCCTTGCAAATACAATCAATCTTGTACCGACGTCGTTTATACATATAAAACATCTATCATTTTTGTCTTCCCTTTCTCCAGTCCTGCAAATTTTCTTAAAACCCTAACCCCTCAAAATCAATCAAATAGATAAACAAATCCAAAGAACAAAGAGAAGGAAGTTTAAAACTTGGACGAAGATGCCGAACCTTGAATGTCGTATGTACGAAGCCAAGTACCCTGAGGTGGATATGGCGGTGATGATACAAGTCAAAAATATCGCCGACATGGGTGCCTATGTTTCGCTCCTCGAGTACAACAACATTGAGGGCATGATCTTGTTCTCGGAGCTCTCCCGCCGCCGGATTCGTAGCGTTAGCAGTCTAATCAAGGTGGGCAGAACGGAGCCGGTGATGGTCCTACGTGTCGATAAGGAAAAGGGTTACATTGATTTAAGTAAAAGGAGAGTTAGCGAAGAAGATATTCAAACTTGTGAAGAAAGGTATAATAAGAGTAAGCTTGTTCACTCTATTATGCGACATGTGGCCGAGACTTTGGATATTGATTTGGAGGTAATTTGTTTATTTTTCTTCTTCATGTTTAAAATTGAGGACTGTTTTGATTGCTCTATGTGGTTAATGGTACTTCTAGTTTTCTAAATTTAAATAAGATGAGTACTTTTGTCCATGCTTTATGGTTAGTGAATTGGAAGTGCATTTGGGGTTTTCTTGATTGATTGAGGGGAATTTATCACTGTTTTATGGATTTTTGCTTTGAAATTTTGTTCCCAAATGAGAATAATGGTGCTTTCCGATTGTTTTCTGAATTCTGATTTAATGTTCATGAGGTGAACGCATGTTTTTTGTTACCGAAAACGATAATCAAAAAGCAAATTAGGCGCTTTCCTTGTAAAAGTTTTTCCTTTTGTCCAAAAATTATAATTTTTTGCTCACTTTTAGATTAAGGTTATAGGTTTGTGGGTGAAAATTCATGGATTAAGGTAAAGATACCATGCTAATTATCTATAGATATAGCCACTGCCTGTCATCAGCTGATCAGCATTCAACTGACTGATGCTAATTATTTGTGACAGGAGTTGTACATTAAAATTGGTTGGCCTCTATACCGGAAATATGGTCATGCTTTCGAGGTAAGAGTCTGCTGTTTTTGATATGTTCTATATTTTACACACTGTTATCATTGCCTTAATATTTATGTTTGCAGGCATTCAAAATCGTTGTGACTGATCCTGACTCAGTCTTGAACACCCTTACCTGTGAAGTCAAAAAACCTGGCCCAGATGGACTGGAGGTGAACTTTTTATTTGTATGATTCATGGATCATTATTTCTTCAATTGGGTTGAGTTTCTAACCATTTCTTTCTTTAGGTGACTGAGGTTGTTCCTGCTGTAACTGAGGAAGTCAAAGATGCTTTGGTAAAAAACATCCGGAGGAGAATGACTCCGCAACCTCTGAAGATTCGGGCTGACATTGAAATGAAATGTTTCCAGTTTGATGGCGTTCTTCACATTAAGGTATTATTTGCAGAAACTCTCTTTCTCTCTGATTTGTTTGTTGGTAAACATATATTATTTTTGAATTTGCAGGAGGCCATGCGCAAAGCTGAGGCTGCTGGGAATGATGATTGCCCTGTTAAAATCAAGCTTGTTGCTCCTCCACTCTATGTTCTTACCACTCAAACCCTTGACAAGGTTAGCTTAATGTCTCTTTTCATCCATCTGCAGTGAATTGTTTTACTTTGTCTTTGACGTTTCAATCCACAGCGTTTAGTTCTGAAATCTGAAAGCATTTGCAGTGAATTATCTTCTGTTAACCCCGTTGATTCCAATTCGAGATTGTTTCCCCTGTTGGAGTTGCCATTTTTGCTTCTCCACGCCAAATTCATGTGCTGATGTTGCGATTGCATGCATGTCTGCCTAACTTAAGCATGTAATTATTTATTGTGTATTGTTCAGGAGCAAGGCATAGCCGTTCTCACTAAAGCAATTACAGCTTGCACCGAAGCAATAGAGTATCACAAGGGAAAACTTGTTGTCAAGGAACAACCTAGAGCAGTGAGCATCCATCTTATCTCATATGTGTTCTTTAATTCAGTGTTAATGTTCTTGCTACGGAGATTCTCAGCACAGATTCATTATTGTCATTAGTCTTTGTTGCCTGATTTGAAAATTTTAATCTTTCTCCGGAGTGTCTCACATGTTGGATTTACTTTTAGGTGAGCGAACGAGATGATAAATTGCTTGCCGAGCACATGGCTAAGTTGCGTAATGATAATGAAGAGGTAAGCGGCGATGAAGATAGCGAAGAAGAAGAAGAAGACACAGGCATGGGCGAAGTTGATGTTGAAAATGCAGGCCAGGGAATAATGGAATGATACCGCTTCTGCTGCCGCGGCGGCAATAATGAACATGATAGTCACCCTTTTTTTGACCAAAACCTTTTTCTTTGCCCCCACCCTTTTCCAGGCAGTTTGAAAACCTCTTTAAAAAGTATTGTCATGTTGAGTTGTTTTGCTACTATTCGGTTTTAATGGAGAGTATACAGTCACAGATGTATCACCTATTCGATTTCCAGCCGGTTCTTGTTTCAACTTCCAGGCTCATACAGTTTCCTGGAGTCCATGTTCAAGCCTAATTGCTAGTACACAACTCTTGAAAGCAAAAAAGAAAACTGGGACTGGTCCATAAACCAACTAACCAAATGGGGCTGCCTGCAGATTGCAGTGAAACGAATGGACCACAAGCAGGTAAGATTAAATCCGTAGGGCCTAGAGAACCTACTGTCCTGTCATTTTCACTGTTCATTAGGGGTACGACATGTGCCCATTTCCCACATGGGAGGGTGTCCCATAAACATGCAGAGTTTGATTGATTACACCACCTTACAAGTTACAAGAATGGACTTCTGAAACAGTAAAGAGGAGACATAGGCAGAGGCAGAACCTGCCATTGTCCTTCTGTCTTTAGGATTTGGCCTTATCAGCATGATCATCGGTTTACACCTCTCAACAACCTCAATCAAAGCCCTCACTTCAGCTTTATCTTCACCACTTTCTAGTCCAGTTAAGCAAACAAGTTTGTGCAGTAAGTGATTTCCAAAGTATTAAGTCAAAACCATTATTAACCGGTACTTCATTCATTCTGTGTGCTTTCCAATCTTTTTTTATCTACCTAAACTAGTCTAAGAAACTATCAACTTAAAATATTATTAAAACATAAAATAATTTAAGTTGGTCCTGATAATATTTTGGACTTTAGCTTAAAATATTAAAAACACGCATCCTAAAATATTATTAGATAAAATTTGATAACATTTTATGATGAAATTATTAAAAGTTGAAGGGCTCATGCCAAACTAGGGTCATGAAATTACTTGTCCACTTCAAAAGTTGAAGGGCTCATGCCCCTAATGTGGTCCCTTGAGTGAGTGAGTGTTAAGACTTACCCGTATTATCACGAATATAAATTATTAAATTTTTTTTTGAAAAAACCGAGGACCCAATAGTGCGCCACCACTTGACACATCTCACAAGTGAAAAAAATAACACAAGATAATAAACAAATACTTCGAAAAAAGAAAAATTATTAAATGATTCGGTTCACCACCACATTTGTGGTCCAGCTAATAAGGTGAATTTTCACCTATTTCTTATACGTAAAAAAAATGAGTACTTATTTAAAAATTTTATTTTTTTGATATAGATAAAACTTATTAACTGAGAGCACGAATAACGTGATAAGCCGAATGTATCTAATAATTTCTTCCTAAAAAGCAAAAAAACGCAAAACCCAACCACCAAACAAGGATCAGCCACGTGAAACCCAGTCAGATGATAATCACTCCGATGAACGACGTGGCAAACTCGCATTGGATATTCCCCTATTTCATCGTACGGACGGATGCAGACGTGTTTCCTACCTTGTACGGACCCACAGGTATAGAGAGAACTTTTTAATGGTGTCCGGTGGAGTGTGCAATATCTTCATGCAACCGACAGAAATGTCGCGTGTCCTTTACTTTCACCTCACATGCTGGTTGTGGCCCATTTCGGTGGATACCGGACGCGGAGGTTGTCGGTAAAACCCAACAGGTGTCATCTGTTCAAGCTATGAGCACACACTCTCGGTGCATCCGCGGAGGTTGTCGGTATAACCCAACAGGTGTCATCTGTTCAAGCTATGAGCACACACTCTCGGTGCATCCGTCTCGCTCTTTCGTTGTGGAATCACTCACACATGTTTTGGCATTTATTCCCTGTTTTTCTTTTTTTGGGAGGTGCCTGTTTTTTTCTTCTTCTTCAATTTTGCCAAAAGAAGAAAGGGATTAGGTTCTTCACTCCCATAGACTTTGCCTATTATGATATTCATTTCCTACTAAAATATAGAGTTAAAGGAGCTTGCTTGAGTGGGTGATTGGTCAAGTCTAGGGTTTCTGTTAGATTTTTCTTTTTCAAGAGAAAATTTTCTAAAACAGTTTTCCAGATTTCCTTTCAATATTAAGTTCCTTCTGATTTGAGTAGCTTTTTCAGTCATAATCCTTTTCTGTATTTAGTAACCTTTTCATTTCCAATCTGGGTATTTTGGTTGTCGACATCAAAAGTTCAAAACCCATTTTTGAGTTCTTCAGACAAATTATACATAGTATGTTTCAAGTTTCAACCATAATTTAGTTTTTAAAAAATTCTGGGTTTGTGTTTGTAGGAGAAAATGGTGAGACGGAAAACCCAGATGAAGAGAATAGAAAATGCAACAAGCAGGCAAGTAACTTTCTCAAAGCGAAGAAATGGACTGCTTAAAAAGGCCTTTGAGCTATCAGTTCTCTGCGATGCTGAAGTTGCACTCATCATCTTCTCTCCCAGGGGGAAGTTATATGAGTTTTCTAGTTCCAGGTGCGTGATTTCATCATCATTTTCGCATCTTGCTTTTAAGTTTTAACTGTTCAGTTTATGCTATATATTCCGCAGGTAATTTCTTGCTAATTAGATCTTAGAAGATATTATAGTATAAGCTCGGTAATTACTGCAGGTAAGTACTAGGAGTCATTAATGGTCGCAGGCTTTATTTCTCATTTTCTGATATCTTTAGAATCAAATCTTAGGAGTTTATTTCCTGATCTGTTGGGTTTCCTTGTTGATGTCTTGCATATTTCTGATTAGGGTTTAGTTTCCCGGGTTTGTTGTTTCATTCTGGCTATAAAATCTTGGTTTATGTTAAAATCTGCTATACATAAACTAAACAGGTTTCAATTATTTTGAACTAAAAGAGAAAGAAAGAAATGAAATTGGTAAATTGGAAGTGGAACCTGTTTGTTGTGTAATGTGTTGGCTGGGGCCTCTGGGCAAGAGCTGAGTTTTTGTACTTGGGCACTGTCTGCTTGTTTATGTTTTCTTCTTTTCCACATACATGGATTAGATTACAGTGCTGGATAAGTGATTTGCTTTTTCCAAGGTAACCCCCACCATCTTGTTTGTTCAAGGGCGTGATGATTAAAAATTGTTCTGAAAAATTACTCATCTGTGGAATATTTTATAATCTCAAGGGTTGTTACTTAGATTCGACTTCGGGTTTTTGATGTAGGTCCATATGATTTTAGTGGGTGGTTCACTGGTTCTGACTCTTCGTTTTTCTCTTGAAATACATATCCGACGCCCCATTACATGGATATAGGGCTATGACCTCCAAAGATCTTCTAAATGTATGGAAAAAATTAGAAAAAAAAAATTAACCATACCTATATCAAATACATACTTGTTTTTAGGAGTGTTCATATGGTACCGTTTAGTTTAAACGGTTGATTAATTATTATAGCAATTATTAATCGTAACCTAACCGTTAATTTTTTAAATAGTTAACCATTGTAGTGTTAACCGTTAATAAACAGACCAATTACAGGTTAACATGTAACCTATTATAATTTTTTTTCAAATGTTCGTTAACTTTTTTAGAATAATAAATCTATTCCTCACGTAAATATTATATTAAATTTTTTAGAAAAAAAACTTAAATATATAGATTTTAATTCCATGGTTGCCATTAGTTTGGTGTTACATGTGGATAAACGACCATGGCGGTATTGGGAGGTGTTTCATGAGATTCACAGTAGCTTTACCAATTTACATTCGGTGTGTTTCTCACATATTTTTCGAGAGGCGAATGGTTTAGCAGATGCTTTGGCTAAGGAAGGGGTGGCGCGTGTTTCTTTATTTTGTGCTTGTTAACGTTAGTGGTTGGTTATTGGTTTTTCGTTTGTTTGTTCGCTTGCTTTCGGTGTTTTTGTCACATACGGGCCGTACTCTTTTCCTCCGTTAGGTTTAGGGAGTTTTTTAACGAGGCGACCGTTGTGACGTTTGGTTGTATATTTCATCTTAATATACGACATCTTGTTGAGCAAAAAAAAATATAGATTTTAAACAAAAAACTTCATACTTAGTTAAAAAAATACATGTAGGTTAACCATTAACGATATTTTTTAACGGTACGGTTAACCGAAACTGCTTAACCTATAAAATGAACAATTATATCGGTTAACAGTTACGATTTATTTTGCACACCCATACTTGTATTACCTCCAATTCCGAGTAACTTAACTTGAAATATTAAGTTGTGATTGAAGGTAACTACATTTTTCAAACCAGCTGAGATTGAGTTGGAAACTTTGTTCCATCATGACTTTGAATGATTCCGTAGACAATGGAAATAAGTATATGTTTTTGGTTCCATGCTGAAACTTGGAAGCTTCAAGCATTTCCACATTATTTTGTAACATTTATAGAGAACCAGTAGATTACTTAATTTCTAATGTTTAACAGGCATACATTATATATGAACATGTAATGAAGTTGAAAATGTTTGATTATTTTTGGTAATAGGATCACTCTTTATTTATACCGGACACATTGTTAGGATGTTAAATTTTCTTGTTTCATTATTAGAATGTAAGATTGAGAGACATAAGATAACATAAAAATGTTTTTCATTAAATAATCATTAATCGTAAATGAAGTTGAAAAAAGTTATGATATTATGCTAAGAGTGAAAGTTGATTATGAAAATAAAAAATTAAGGTTAATGTAATACGATAATATACAAAATGTTAAAAACATTCAACTAAATAATGAAAACAACTCTAATAATCTATGTTCCTTGGCATGTTTCATATGCAAATCAACCAAAATGGTTAGTTATAGTAGCTTCAAATCTTGCAGGAACAAAAACCAAAAAAAAATCAACAATAAGAGTCGATAAAACCAGAACCAAACGATTTTACTCTGTTTGATATGCTTTGGAGTACTCCTTGATGGTTTCTAACTCTTTTTATCTTCTGTAATTCAAAGTCTCCTATAAGGTTCAACAGTAACACTTGCATGCCTTTGATTCGTATTCTACTTGGAGATAATCCCATATGGCTTTGGGTGATTTTAGAGTTAATTTATGGCACATCTAACCCTACTTTATTACTAGTGAAAATTAGACAGTGCAGTGATTATTGTGTTTTTTTGTGTGTGTTTCTGTGTGTGCTTCTCATGCTTTCAGTATGAACAAAACTATAGACCGATATGAAAAGAGAGAGAAGGATGCTCATGGAATCAGAAGCAAAGCAGTCGACGAAAACATGCAGGTATAACCCCACTCCTATATATCGGTCTATAGGATCCACTTACACACAATGTAAAACTTATAGTTTTACACGTTTTTTAGATCGTTGGATGGATGAAATGGATGACTGAGATTAACTTCTTACTTTTTTTTCACTTACTCAACTATCCAAAAAACGTGTACAACTTAAAAATTTTTACACTGTGTAAACGGATTTACATCTTTAGCAAGTCAGAAATGAATAAATAGATATATACACACACACAAACTGAGCTAGGCCAATAATGCATGCATCGAGTCTTGTGCAAGTCGATATCTAATATTGAATGGATTTGCATGGGCGTGAAGAACGTAAAGGAAGACGCAGAAAGCATGGCAAAGAAGATTGAATTTCTGGAAGATTCTAAAAGGTTAAATCCTTGAGCTTCAAACTTGTTCTTACTGTTGAGTGTTGAGTTCAAGTTCATATTTGGATTTCGTCTTATGTAAACCTGTATATGTTTCATAATCTTATAACAGGAAAATGTTGGGACATGGACTAGAACCATGTTCTGTTGATGATCTGCAACAGTTGGAAAACCAGTTGGAACGAAGCTTATGCAGAATTCGAGCAAGAAAGGTACATCCATTTTCATTTTCATGTCTGCATGAATATAATATTACTGATAAAATCTTAAAAGACTTTATTTTAATGTGTTGCAGAATCAAGTATTTTTGGAGCAGATTGAGAAGTTAAAGGAAGAGGTAAACCATTTTGCATGTTTTTTTCAATATATATATATATATATATATATATATATATATATATATATATATATAGGGACGGACCCAGGACTTTAGGTTAGGGGGGGCGAACCTATAAATTTCTAGGGGGGCGAACTTATAAAAGTTTAGGGGGGCAAAAATAGATTTTTCATAGAAAATACATAGAAAATTTTTAAAATTTTTCTAAATCATATATGATTTTCAAAATTTTAGGGGGGCAGTTGCCCCCCTCAGCACCCCCCTCGGTCCATCCCTATATATATATATGGGTTAGATCAACTTACTAGGTGATAATCTTCACATATTTTACTGTTAATCTCATCCATCCGTTTCACCTATCTAACGATCCAAAAAATATGTAAAACTTAAAGAGTTTTATGTTGCGTAACTGGATCCTATCCCTATATATATATATATATATATATATATATATATAAATATATAGGGTAATGTTCACAAACAGTCCCTTTCGTTTGGTGTTTGTTCTAGTTTGGTCACCAGATTTCAAAACAGCTTATTGTGGTCCCTTACGTTTATAATCTGTTTTATTTTAGTCACTTTTCCGTCATTCTCCGTTAGAGGAGTAACGGCCGGCTGACATGGCAATTTTAAAATTAAAAAAATTCCACGTGTATAATACACGCCATTGTCCCTCTCTTACAATAAACAGAATATCCTTCCCCTTCCACCTGTACCTCCTCCTCTCCTCTAGGCGTCACCGCCGCGAATCCCAGCTGAACCGCCATTGACGTCGGTATCTCTATCCTCCCCGGCCTCTTCCACTTCACCACAGATGGCGCGGCATCGGCTCCCAAGTGTAGCTGTTTCTTCGGGACGCAAATCGATAATGGAGATTTCGACGGAGAAGACGGCGATTGTGGTGTCGTTATGGAGGTTGACGGGAGTTGACGAGGTGATTTCGTGGGGGAAAGCAAAATAGATAACGGAGACGACGACACCTGAGAAGCGTTGATCCGGGGAGACGAAGAGAAAGATGAACCGTCGGATTTGCAGTATATTGAAGGGAGCTTTTTCTGCGAGAAGATGGGAGACGTCGACATCAATAGAGACAAAGGCATTTTCCTTTGGTTTCCTTTCTTCTCTTCTGTTTGGATAGAGCGGAAAGATGAAGATAAATCGTCCAAACAACTATATTCCAACCGAATGTGTTTTTTTGAGAATGCTTTTTCTAGTGTTTATATATACGTGAGAACTGAGAAGACGGGCGTTTTCGACTCCGTGTCTGACTAAATTCCCACTTAGAAGGCTTGCAATGACATCAATCTGCAGAATTTGCAGGAAAACAAGTTAGACTGCCTAGAAGGTTAGAAGGATTATAGTTAGAATTCACGATCGTATCATAAACTAATCGATTTAGAACAATCAAGGTTTTTCTTTCCTACCATTCTTTTGATTAACTTAGAAACTGGCAATGAAACCTGTAAAACCAGGGTAATGATTAAAACTGCTCACCAAGTAAAGCAAACATAAGATCCCAGATTCGTCGGATTGCCAAAGAATAAGAGAAGATTCGAAGACTTCGATTGAGAAAACAGCTCCAGATATAGCCCCAACAGCAGCCCCTCGAACGAACCCACTCTCTGTCTCTTGTCCTATCAAAGCCCCCGTCATGGCCCCTAACAATGTCCCCACTGCATACAAAATGCGAATCTCATCAGCAAAATTTTGATCATAAAAGGTTACCCTAAGCACCAAAGTATTTTTACACGTTAAATTTTAAGTAATTCAAAACTGCTTAACATGATTAGATTTGTATTTTATTTACAACATGAACAAGCAAATCAAAGATACAAATTGGATGAACTAATAACACGAGAGAAAAAAACAAAGAAACCAGATTCAATTATTGCAAAACCCAAATCAAGATCAAGAACAAAAAAATTATAATTCCCAAAGAAGATTTGAAGGGAAAAGGAAAGGAGATGAGAAAAGAGAACCAACGTAATGCAAAGAAAAATGTTAAGACGACAGAAAAAACGTTCCCAATGATGGCGGAAACAGCGAAACTGCAGAAAACTTTCACCTTTCCAATGAAATCTCCAAAGGAAGAAGACGATGACAAAGAAAAACGAGGTGAGCGTCCGTAAAAATCCATTCTTGAAAATTTGAAATGGAAAGAAAGCTTCCGGTGCAGGGCTTTAGAATTGCCATGTATTATACACGTGGAATTTTTTTAATTTAAAATTGTCATGTCAGCCGGCCGTTACTCCTCTAACGGAGAATGACGGCAAAGGAACTAAAATAAAACAAATTATAAACGTAAGGGACCACAATAAGCTGTTTTGAAATCTGGTGACCAAACTAGAACAAACACCAAACGAAAGGGACTGTTTGTGAACATTACCCAAATATATAATGCAACTAACATAATGGATTTCAAGGATGTCGTTTTGGATGAATAATAGTTAAGTTAAACATTGATTCAGGAGAGACGCCTTGGGGGAGAAAATGCAAATCTGCGTGAAAAGGTATTTGATCTCTAATCTTCCTCCATGTTCATATGATTTTGTTTGAACCACTAATCTATGCACATACATACATATAGGGGTGAAGTTAAAAAAATTCAAATTTATAACTTAAACTTTATTTAAAAAAATTTGAGTCGATTCAAGTTTATGAAATATGAGTTGGGTCAAGTCGAATTGTTCGAGTTTCTGTTAAAATTTAATTATATATATTTATAATGTTATGGTAGTAATTTGTCTCAATTTAAACGACTTTCTATAATCATATACGACATACATACATATTTATTCATATTTTTTCACATGCGATATTACATATATATCATGCAAAGTTGCGAGACTCGACTTGAACCTGAAAACTAATCAACTAATTACTAAAATTTTTAAGTTATTCAAATTCTCATTTTATAACTAAATTTTTTTTTGAAAATTTTTCGAGTCGAGTTTATGAAATTACGATTCGAGTTAAGTCAAATTGAAAAATTCATTTTTTCTAGTTGAGTCGAATTTTGCTCACCTCTATTTACGTACATACGACATTATGTAACATGTTATTACATTCCAATTATTAGTGTGGGATGCGACCACGAGAATCATGGTCGACAAGCCTGGAGCTCCAAACTGACCATAACATGGAGGTGGAGACGGAACTGTGTATAGGACTACCGGAGAGAAGAAATATCCAGAAACCCTAGTTTTATAATATTTATTCAATTTAAATGAAGCTTTAACACCTACGTTCATGTTTGATGTTAAAAAAGACCAGTACTATTAAAAAAAGTTGCAAATATTTAAATTTAAATTGAAAGACTTAGAATATGACAAATTAAGTTGAATAAACTCCGTGTGATATTTAAGGACTTATGGTGTGAAATATAATGTTTAATGAATTAAACTTTTCAAAATTTCAAATTCTACTGAGATTAGTTTTCCGTTGATTCAAGTGATCATGCCATAAATATATCTTAAATAAATAAACAAAAATATGTCATGAAATGAATTTCTTTTTTTATTTGAGGAAAAAATGTGTTTATTAAGAGACTCAATTTAGTGAGATAAGATAACTATTTGCTTATTTTATTGAAAAAATAGAATAAGTCTATAATATGCTAAATTGCTAATACAATGCATTTTTAGAGTGATTATGAACATTTAAACTTTTTTTAAATATATATATATATATATATATATATATAAAGAGTTTTTTATGCATTTGAAAAAAAATGATTCGGTCTTTAATTAAAAAATAGTTAAGTTACCGTGTATTTACATGTGGACCATCACGTCAATGTCATAGATTACCACATCAACATAGTAATAGTGGTTTAGGGTTTAAAGTTTAATGTTATGAGATAGTAGAAATTCTCTGCCATTTCCTTGAGATATGATCTTCTTACACTATGTAATGAATAAAAATCCTCCGCGCCTTTTCGGTGCCCCTTTCTATGCCACAACATTAAAAAACACTAAAAAATTAAATTCCAAGCTCTAACCCTAACCCTAAATTCTAAATCTTAAACCCTACATCATATACCCTGAAAAATACACCATGCCTCAAATTCTATAAACCCCAACCACAAACCCTAACCTTAAATCTTAAACCTTAAACCCTAAACATAATTTTTAGTGTGGAGCATAAATAGAGGCACCGAAAAAGGGTAGAAGATTTCTATTCCTATGTAATACTTGAAAGTTTTACAGATTTTTTGAACCGTTGGATGAAGATAAATAGATGTATGAGATTAACATTAGAAAACATGAGATTAACAATTTATTATCATCATCCAACAGTCAAAAAAATGTAAAAATATTTGAGTGTTATACAATGTAAGTGGATCATAACTCTAATATTTTTATCTAACATATATTTATATATTCTTTAAATAATATATATATATATGCCGTTTAACCTAGGACCATTGTTGAATATTTGAAATATATGTTCACGTAAAACATTTTCTTTCATGAGTGTGAAAAAAATTAATTTTGTAAAATAATATTTTAACCTACGTGGGATACCAATATGAGTAGAAAATATAGTATCAAATTATGAAGAAAAAATATATATGTTTTCAATATCTTGATCAGTTCAACATATTGAACATCTCGTTACTCGCAAGTAAAAGCGTTCAGAGCTTGGGTAAAAAATACAACATTAGTCATTAAAATTTAGGGTCTGTTTTGTTTTGATTACATAATTATAAAAAATTCAATTTTATCGTTGAACTTTTTGCTCAAGGGGATGTAATATTAAAAGTGTGATGGTTATATTTCTACTTTTTTTTGCAAAATTTTCTAAATTACTCCGACCAAGAACAAACGTAAGAATTTATGTTAGAAAGTAAATTTATAAAATTTTATGGAGTGAAAACAAATTTTCACTAAAAATACATAAAATTTATAATCTTTTAAATTATATACAAATTTCAAATTTCAAGAGGCCAGGCCGCTCCCTTGAGCCCTACCTTGGTCCATCCCTGACTCTGACTAACATTGTTGGTTGACTGTTATCCTTCATCGTATATGACGAAAATTATAATAAAATATTTACATTTCTCTCTTCTTTCTTATCATCGATTTAGTTGTCCATGAGTCACAATTGACGAATTTCATCCAAAACTTCAACCTTCTAACGTTCGTATCTCCTACGAGATATACTGTTAGTCTTCTCGAAAGAACATCTTTTAATATTCAAATTATCGAACGAAATTCTTAAACCCTTCAAATTCGACAAAGTCTAAACCTCAAAAATATTAGTCTTTTTGTTTTAATTTCATAAAATTTTAATAACTTTTAAGAAATCTAAACTGAAAAAATAGTAAATGACGAAGAGATGAGTTCACCAATAATTGAGAATGACGATTTTTTATGACGGCTAAAAATTAGAAAATCTAAAGTGTAATAAAAAAGAAGATGATGAAGGATGAATCTAACGTGCGACATGTCTACAAATTTTGAAATTTGTCCACGAACTGAAAATGTTAGGCTTCTTGATAATATTTTCGGTTGTTTGTTCTTCAATTATCGTACTTATTTTTTAAGTATCAATACTTTGTCCGAAACTGAAAATTTATCAAAAAAATTAAGTATCGATACTTGAAAAAAATACTTAAAAAAAACAACTGAAAATATTATCAAGAAATCTAACATTTTCAGTTCATAGACAAATTTTAAAATTTATAATTTTTTAATCACACTTTAGACCTACCCAAAAATGAAGTAAAAATAAGAAAAAAAATCGTTAGAATACATATATATTTTTTTACTTCCAGCTTAGCACACTTCAACACATAAATGTCACGTTATTTGATATACATGTAACATGTTTAAGGGCTGAGTACCCGTCCAAGCCTAAAGGCTCCTTTAAAGTACAGGTTGGGTTCGGGCTCCAACATTTGTGGTCCGAAACCTTTATGTAACTTTATAATATAATTGTATTGTTATTTTTATATATTAAACAATAATTTATAATATATAATACTACTGTATAATATTAAATGATATGTGGTGTATAAAAGAGTAAACGAATTACTATTAAAAAAAAACTAATAAGTTTAATGAAAGAGAAATTATATAAAATATTAAATTAAAAATAGAATAAATATTTTTAAATGAATAGTAATATGGATGGGCTTAAAATGGAACCGAGTTAGTTATTAATTAATATGAGATAAATTTAGACAATTTAGAGTCTATATTGTAGGTTGAGCCGAACTTAACTTGACTCATGAATAACTCAACAGCCCATAGCCCCATACCACCCCCCCCCCCCCCCAAAAAAAAAAAAAAAAAATTAAATTAAAAAATTTAATGGGACAATTTAAACATTTTATAACTAAACGACCAAAACGAGACAAGCCCTAAAGCTCAGTGCATTATTTGAGCTATATTTTATTTTTGCTTGTTTAATCTCCACTCAAATTCAACTCCTTTCATCATTTACAAATATTTAAAAAATATTGTTAATTAAATTATAAAATAATAATGAGATAAAATCCACTTACAACATTTATATTTTGAAAATTTTAAAACTTTTTTCGACCGTTGGGTGACGTTAAATGGATAGATTGGATTAACAATAAAAAATAAAGAGATTAACAAAGAGAAATGAGAAGGTAAGGAAACAATCTTAGCCACGGTTTAAAAAATTATAAAAATAATTAAATTTTACACGGTGTCGGCTTAAGTGCATGAATTTATTTACAAACACAAGGAAACGTGCTACAGTAAGTCGGTAACAAGAGTGTTCCTCAACAAACTCTGCGACCTCAATAATTTACAAAGGGAGGGAGGGAGCAGCTACCAACAATTGATGTAACAACTCCCTCTCTACATTAATCAAAACGAAAATTGGGATCCAAAATCAATAAAATAGTTGTTTTGCCTCCGCTGGCAGCAATTTCTTTGAATTTTTTTATATCAGAGCATGAGAATGCTCACAAGCATGTGAATATCCGATAAACCCCGAGCTTACAGCATAGTTTCTTCGACTTACCGAATTGTGGTTCTCCCCAAAGATGATGCTCCTATTTCGCTATCAGTGTTCTGCATTAGAGATCATGCCACAGAATGATGCAGCATTTACTTTTCAATTAAAAGCAGACATTCAACTGTACAAAATCGAAACTACTTTATTCCCTCTGCCCCCATTGAAGGAACTTGCAAATCCCCCATTCAAACGAAAGCCGGATTAAATGGTCAGAAAAAAGAAGACTAAAGAAATTGTCAGATAGCCTGGACTCCACCAAATGTCATTACCTGAGATTTAGGAGAAGGGAACACGTTCCAAAACCTTAGTGTCTCATCTCCAGCTCCAGTAACTATTGTCTGCGAAAAGGGTTAAAAAAAAGATCATTTCAAACATAGGAGGAGCATTGGTGTATAAATAGAGAATAAAATTGCAGAACTTCTCGTCTATACGGAAGTAGAAGCCAAGGGTAAGCATAAAGCGTGGGAAGGTGACCAACCTGTCCATCAGGTGAGATTGCAAGATAAAGGACTCTGTATGTGTGACCCGTAAGAGTAGCCAACTGCATTAGTAGAATAAACTTTTAGAGGACAAAAAGTTGATGAGAGATTATAATCATATATACACTGCATTTAAACTTCTTCTACCTTTGACATCGTAGGGTATCTCCAAACAATTATCTGGTTTTGGGAGTATCCATGAGTGCTGACGAGTTCATTAACATTCTTAGACCACACGAGATTGCATACCTGTCATGCATAGAGCGGACATTATAAGCATCTAAAATTTGTAACTCTAGTCTTAAGAAGCACCACCAAGGCAAAAAGAAACTTGTAACTGCCTTCTGTTAATTTCTATAATAAAGCTTTGCCATGGATATGTTCCAAGAACTTAAAATTAGATATGTAGATTAAATTTTTCATAATCTCTACTGCATTGCTGCAGATTGATAGGAGAATTACTTTGACCCCCATGCAGATGACAGTGTTTTCATCATTTCAAAATTCAAACTAATTGGAGAAAGATCACCGACATCAATGCAGTCAAGGAAGCAACTTTAATTACCTAAGAGTCCACTTGATGCATATTTAAGGCCATAGTTAAGGGACATGACACGATGAAAACAAAAAACGAAAAAATCACCTGACTACCAGTGTCCATGCAGCTCAAGTGTGTGTTGGTGGTTGTATTCCAGAATCTAATACATCGATCAGCTGTACCACCCCCAGATGCAAGAAGGCCATGTAGATGGGGAGACCATGCAATTGCTTTTACAGCAGCAGTATGGTCACAGTATTTCAGGACTGGCTGAGTGGAATGTTGATTCCAAACGAAAAGCTGCATATGGATGAGATTTGCCATTCAATCAGTTTTAAAGTTAATGCATAATAAACCTCAGAATAAGTCAGACAGGCAAAATAAATGTTTTTACATACTTTGTTGTCATTTCCACCTGATGCTAGTTCACGGTTATCATAAGACCACTTCAGCCCACAAACCTACACAATGCCCAGTAGTCATTCAGACTCAGAATTCAGAACATGAGCCATGAACGAAACAATAATGATGGGTAGAACATACAATTTTCAATAATAATAATAATGTCTGGCATGAGAGCATGGATTCTTGATAAAGCATGAAAAAAAGAGGCATTTATGAAATCAAAGGACATACATGTAAGAAAATTTTGTTTTAGGAAAAAAAATCCAAATGTATTTGTATGTATAAATACTTAAATAAAACTGTTGAATTAAACCGATGGGGGATAAGAGTCTAACCTCTGACTTGTGACTAGAGAGTTTACTAGCAAAATCATCCTGAGCACGTATATCTCTTTGAATAATGCTCTTATCACGACTACCAGAAGATAACAGAGAAGAGCTCCATGCTAAGGCCCCAACACGTAATCGATGCCCCTCCATTGTTCTTACCCTCCGGCAGCGAGATGCATCCCAAATCTACATACAAAGTGATAGCCATTAACTAACTACATAATCCTACAAGCAAATGCAGGAAGTCGGATATAGATAGAAACTATAAGACATGCAAAGGCGATGGTAGAGCAAAGATTATCTCTCAAGAGTCGAGCCCAAAGCAGGGATGAAAATTTGGTCACCTTCCATGACCATGGTAGAAGCATTAAGTTGCTGATTTATGTATTTTCCTTACATAAGGAAGTTAAATGAGAATTCAATATGGTAACAAAATAGAAGAAAGTTTCAGTCCCAAATTATCAGAAGTCATCTCGCACTGCTCAGAAGTTCTGCAAATTTGTACATATCTATAAAAAGGTCCCCATGCTTGCATCTGACGAGACCATTAAATAGTTGTCTAGTTTCTCTCAGACCGGAATCCGTAAACTATGGATAGAAGCTTTTACTTTTGGGTCATACCTTATCTGACCATTGAAGCAGATTCGGACCAAATGTAAGACTTTTTCTCGACTTATTTCTCCCAATAGTTAACTACAATCTTAAAAGTTCTCTATGGTTTGCAATTTGGACATGGTGTGACAGTGGCGGGTCTAAAAATTCAAGAATGAGGGTTCAAAAAAATTTCTTCTCAAATTAATTTTTTGAAGAAGAAATTTAACACTAAAAAAATTCCCCCATTTTTGGGGGTGCAATTGCCCCCCTTGGAGGCCATGTAGGTCCGCCACTGTGGTGTGATAGCTTGACAATCCCAAAACGAAAACACCATATAATAGCATCAGTAAATTCAAGAACAATTCCATAGAAAAATAAATGTTAAGAATTACCACCTAAATCAAATGAATGACAATAAGTATTTTTACTCTTATATGACATCTTCAAATTGTTTTTACAATTCACCAATAATTTTTTTTGGGAGACAATGCTTTCAAACTTTGCATGCATTCTGCCACCCCTGTTTGTGAAACAACTTTGAAAACATTACTGCACTTGTTAAGAACTAGTTCTTTCATTCTTAATTATACTCGAGGGATTTCTGATCACATAAGTAAACTATCTAACAGTAACAGCCTAAAAGTAACACGGCAAAATAAGCAAGCAAGCATACACACACGTAGACAAACCAAACATGTCTGCAGCATAACGGTTCTTATCATCAAATACTAATAAAATTAAACCTGAACTTTGCCGTTGCTAGTCCCAACCGCAAGATGAGTTCCGCGTTGAGCCCAACCAACTGAACATACACTATCATCTATCCCCAAATCACACAACTTGGTAACCTTACTACTACAAGCATTCCACAAATAAACACAATTTCCCAACCCCACAGCCAACACATTATTCGATGACCAATCCACCAAATTCAAATAGAAATCATCTTGTAATGCAGGTGCATCCAAAACCTACAAAAACAGAAGAACAAACATCAACTCCTAACTATTCAAAAAAAAAACATTAACTCCTAAAAAGTGGAAATCAACCAAATTTACGGTGAAAACCATAAAAAAGCTAACCTTGTAAGGTGACCTGGGAACTTTCCTGGGGGCCTTAACGGGGCTATGGCTAATCCCGGGAACCGATTCATCAAGCCCGAAAGGTGAAAGCGAATTTAATGGCCGTTTAGTTTCAGATTTGAACCGGAAAATCTTACGGCAAGCCGGAGGTCCCAATGGGTCTTTCTTGTCAGGCGTATCGGGCCCAAAAAGCGCGGCGCGTAAAAGGCTGTGATAAGTACCAGAGCCATCTTCTTTTCCTTCAGCCGAGGTCGGAGAATTTGAGATGTCAAAAAGGGCAAAATTGGATCCCGATCTACTGGGGATGAACCTATCGGAATAAATTGTGCGCGACGGAGAGCTGTTGTAGTTGGAGTTCAGCAGACGGTTGATGTGCATTGTCCGAGACGGGACGTTTTCGAGGTGGAGGGAAGAGTCGGACATTCTCGGCGGGAGGTTGAGACGGGGAGTCGCCGGAGCCGATGGATTACGTTGATCACTTAACATAGGATCGTCCATAGATAAATAATTGTGTGTTTTGGGGAAGGGTTATAAACAGGCAAACCCTAAAAAGAGAATAATTGAGAGGTTGAAGACAGAGTTACTGCTTCGGGACAGCTTTTTCTTTTTCTGGTGACGAAAATTCGTTGGCTGTTTTATATTTTTTGCGCGAAAGGTAGGAATCTAGTACGGACCAAACCATATTCATCTATGATGGAGCTTATTCAATTTATTTTTTTAATTAAATAGAAAAATATTATATTCTTAGTCATTAGGTCAATTAGTGGATATCAGTCGATTTTTTAATTATAATTTTTAATAAATTATGATTTATAAAACAAAAATAATAAATTAAAACGTGATAAAAAATAATACATAATATACTTTCTTAAAGACCAAAATTTTTATAAATATAATGTTTCAAAGTAATTTATAAAATTATATAATTATAGAATTTGGCATATTAAATAAAATAAATATAAATTTTAAATTTGTGAAATATTTAATGAATTGTTATAGGACACGTTGTTATAAAAAATAATTTTATAAGTAATGTTCATCTATCAAGTGTGCTAGTATTTGCTTCTTATTTTTTAAAATTTATTTAAAGAAACATTTGACATCATCTTAAATTATTGTAACATTATGTTTCAATAACAGAGTAATAGTAATTTATATATGATAAAAAATTTAAAAACAAAATGATTTTTTTAATATTTATTTCCTCTTCCCCGGTGAGATTTTTACAGCGTTCGGTTAATGTGTTTCACTTTCCCCGGGAATTCTTGGTAACGGTAACGGTAACGGGTAACAGTCAGAACTGTGTACTGATTACTGAAGGGAAAGGAAGGATTCAGTGCGGCAGAAAGCAGAATCCGGACCGTTGCAATCGAACCTGTCTGCTAATAATTGGGCCAGCTGATTGGAAAGTGGCCCAACTCATTTCATTCATTCTCTTCCTCCCTCACTTAAACTTTCTTCCTTTTTTTTTGCCAATAACCTTCTTTCAAATTTAAAGTTTTATTATTTCAAAACTAATAATGTTTTTATGTGGAAATTATTACTCAAAATCACGTTTAACACTGTAGGTAAATATATAAAAAAAAACTAAAAAAACTGATATTTGGAGTTAAAATTAAACAAAGGTGTTAGATTTTTTTAGTAAGTATAAATTTTAATTTTGTGAAAATGAATAAACCGAATTGAGAGAGAGTTATATTTATAATATACTTTTTAGTATTATTTTCTCTATTGATTTATAGTATTTTTAATTTAGATTTTTATATGTTATTGCTAATATCTAATATTTGTACCTTTAGAAAATTATGTGTATTACATATAGAGAGGAACATAAGATTTTATATTAACGGTATGTATTTTTAATAAGAGGGTCGGTCTACGTTGTAAGCAGTTTGATACCGCTTAAGCAGATCTCGAGTTTTAGATATTTTGTATGTAAAAAATTTATGTGAGGAGACTCACCCACCAAAACCTAGTGTGCGATATTAGTCGATTGGGAAGAACCAGAAAGACAACAAAAAATACATATTTTAAAAAAATTATGTTAAAATTATAAAGGTGTGAAAATAGGAAATCAATAAAATATATATTTTTATTTAAATTATATAAAATTTTAAAATTTCTAAGAATGTGACCCAATCCCAACAATTAGGGACTAAACTACATAGGGGTGGGGAGGGGTAAACTACTCTCATCCCAAATTTTTTTTCACTTTTGTCCTTTATTTAAATTTTATTAAAATTTAATTTATTCATGTATTTGACCCATACTTACAAACATTTATATTTTGCCACCTAATCTCAAATACTAGTTCGTCCCTACCAACAATAACAGACCATCGTGGTTACAATTTTAATTTTTTTTCTCGTAATAATAAGGAATCCAACGCATTCGTGGCCCAACCTCTTTGAAAAAGGAAAATACCATTTCTTTTCACCTTTGAATCAAATTACTAACTTTAGGGGGGGGGGGGATATGATTACAGGGGTATATTTATAGTTTTAGTCCCTCCATTGTATTTAAATATGATCACAAGGGTTTATCATTTTATCCCTTATTTCTATAATGTTATCAATAACATGATTTAAAATGATAACGTGATATTATTTACTAAAACTTCCGGCTCTTCTCTTGCTCTCAATGGTCAGGGGCTTATAACTTTAACCTAAAATGTTTGTTGTCATCTTATTATATAGACCATAGATGATGTGGCGAGCCGGATCTATATAATAATTTCCCTCATGTGACGGGATAGCAGTAAAAAAGTAGAGGATCAAATTGTATTAAATTAAGGTAATCGGAGTAAATTAAAATGTTAACATAATAGGGAGACTAAAACCGTTATTAAACCGAGGGGTAAATGGTTGCAATCATTTTTCAGAATATTTAAAGCTCACGCTCATGGCTTTTTGACTGATGCAAAGCCAGAAAGAAAGAACCGAATGGTCCTTTGAAAAAGTTTGAACTTTGAACACCCCGATCGATAGACATATCAAACCAGTTTGGTCGTTTTCTGGAAACTTATATGGGAACAGAGTTGTTCTGTTCCAAGGCACTGAACATAAGAATACTTTGGTTGGATTTGTTTTCTATGTCAAAAACAAACAGAACTAATCTTACAAAAAGAATAATCATACATTAAAACAAAACAAAAAAGAGATGAAATAATGGCGACATTTCAACAAGGATAAGGTGTGTACTCGTGTTCGATTGTCGGCGTTGTTCGAGTACCGGGCGCTATTGGAGCCCTCATATGTCCAACCATGGAAACCTGAAGAGCTTCTTCTTCATAGGCTCTCATTTCCAACTCCTCCATTCTTGCTTTCTTCTTTACCTTAACAAGCATCGACACCAAAAGCAACCCCAAGAGGAAAGCACCCAATGCAGCTCCCATCGAGCTTCCGACAGCCAACTTCCATCTGCTAATCTTCTTCCTCACCGGCATCGATGGCGGTAACTCGACGACCAAACCGAAATGACCATGCCTTGTTGCAACACAAACATTGGGTGACACTTGGTTTCTCAATGTCACTTTGCCATCCCCTTCAAAACTAGCACACAATGCCCTGATTCCTCTCGTGTTGGATGCCTTTGTAATGTTGCTGAAGTTTATTTTGATCGGGTTTTCCCTTGCAAGAATTCCGACCTCGAAAGGGCTGCCGAAACTCACGTCTGTCCCAGCAGTATAAGCTAGGAGGCCTAATATTGGTGACACAAGCTGGTAACCTGAAAGATCATAGTTAGAATGGTATACGGATGACCAATTGGAACCCAAGTTTTGTCTAACAAGCATCACTCTCTCTGCACAAGGCTGCACATTCACGCCTCTTCCCAGATAAAATTCCTTAACTTGTGCACCATATCTGTGCAGACTTCCACATCTAAACCTTGCTGTATCAACTTTGATGCCGGAGAAATTCGCAGGTAGATTTACGGTTTGTACAATACCTGTTCTCAGATGCCTGTCAAAGGACTTCACTATGTAGTCCCTAATGAGAAGATCGAGAAGACGAGCTGATCCGATCTCTTCAGCTTCCGTCGAGAGCAAAGATATCCATGAAAGTATTATCAATGTGAGAGGGAAAAGAGAGCCCATGAGAGGAACTGAAGGGAGAGGGAAAAGGAAAGTTCTTAGTGTTCTTTTCATTATATGTTGTCCTAAGTAGGATCTACTTAAGCCATTGAGATGGCTTTAACAGTGCAGCTAAAACCAATCCAATAACATGAGATGACATGTAAAGAAGCTTTGAGGAGCAAGGCAAGGGGGATTAAGGATGGGAGAAATGATTTGGGGCGTGGCTTGATGATGACAATTCATATGAAAAAAGGGAATGAAAAGGAATCCGGCGTGCTGCTCAGGGATTGAAATGAGGACACATTCCGCCTTTGGAAGCTACACGGCTCGGTCGTCAGTACTCGAATTTTCTGGTTTCAACATGTTCCCCACTTCATCAACTTTGTGAGCCTCAGCTCTCCTAATAGCTGGCCATATGGCATCCCATCACAGTTGTTTTTAGTTATCCTACTGATTTGGTCCCCCAAAGACACATGCCCTTAGTTGTACAATAAAATCTAAAGTCAAGTTCTTTTTTATTATTGCCAACTCCCAATCTTTATTCTTGGTTCAGGGTTTTAGCTAAGACATGGATTGTGATATATCTTGTGTTAGGCATGGAATATAATATGTATTGAATCAGAGATTTTCACAGCTTGCTCACTTCTCTTTCTGTCAACATGTCTATTGTAGTTATAAAGTGCATTACATAACATAAACAGATATACATTGTGCTGCAAATGTTGACCCAACATGTTTAGAACATGTATGATACTCTTCACTCCAACTTTATGAGTTGGTAGCTATATTGTCCCGTATCCGTGGCCGGCCCTGTTAAAAACTGGGAATTACATTGTCCGATAAAAGAGATGCAATTAAGCAGACAGGGTAGACTGTAGATCATATGTTTGTTTAAAGTTATGTGAACTTTTTCATTTTATTTGAGCCTTTTAGGTATACTATCTTATATTTCAAAGCTTTCCAATGAGGGGTTCAAGGGTGGACATGGTATATACCTCCAAATCAAGCTTGACTTCCTTCTGGCAATGTAATCAGCCGCATTTTCGAATTATACTCCAATGGGGTTCCACAACTGAGAGAACAAAGAGTTAGAACTTAAAATTTGGCAGCAATGTGAAAAAACTGATCCGTACTTACTTTGAACATTTAAGAGTATTGGTTGTTCCACCATTTGAGATCGATAGTATGGTGCCGAAGAAGGAGACATTCTCGGTACCGCAGTTGGGGCAAAGACCCTATAAGGTAGAAAAGCTATAAATTAGTTTGATAGCTTGTAGAAGCAATATATGAAACAGAGGTTTTAGTTACCTTTAGGATTAGAACGTCTTTCACCGCCAATTTGTGAGGGATTGAGCTAACCAAACTATCAAGGGCACAGCAGCAAACCAAGTAAAAATGAAACTGAACGGTTCCGGGAGCTGCAATTCAGCCAATACAAGGATCATTCATTTGTTAAAATGCAACTCCAAAAAACATCATCAGCCTTTGCATTGCATGCATGCATGAATGCATCAATTTCAGCAGTAACCGCAGTTTACCTCCAAAAGATATGAGATTTCAATCCAGTCACATCATCTAAGAAGAAAAACCTGACGAGACCCGAAGTAATATCATAAAATACAGGAGA
The DNA here is from genome assembly GCA_958450335.1 of Hibiscus tridactylites. Lineage (NCBI taxonomy): Eukaryota > Viridiplantae > Streptophyta > Magnoliopsida > Malvales > Malvaceae > Hibiscus > Hibiscus tridactylites. The sequence continues at coordinate 109,495,582 of OY288265.1, read as the reverse complement.
AAAACATAAAAACAAGCTAGAATTCTATTAAACTTACAGTCCTAGGGCAACCACGGTCGCCGGGACGTTCAAGAGGAACATCTTCAGATAGTCAACGGATAGGTCACTGTACACCTATGAGAAGAATGATGATCAAATGACTATGAATCAGATTTGTTGAAACTTAAATATAATGGTTAAGTCCTTTCCTACCAAGTTAAGCTTTTGAGTTAATTGGTCACCTAATTTCTGAGAACCATTTACTAGGCTTAAAATGGAAATTTCTTGTGCTATTTGAGTTGAAAGAAAAATATTGCAGAAGGTAATAACAATCCATTCAATATCAGCCTATGCAGCATGCTTAATTCAGAATTACTCATAGAGTGAAACAATCATAACCAAAACAGATGTCTGTACTCTGTATACCTTTCTACTCCGGAGACTGCATCGTGGACCCTCAACAACGATTTCGCTTCCTTCCGTCTAGAGAGAATAGTTATGTGGACAAAGTAACAACGTTAGAAGGAAATGCTGCATTAAACAAGTTAGCTGATGACAAATGCTGATATGGTTGTATAAATCTACAGAAAAAAAAAGGGACAAATGCTGACAAACCTTTAGCCTCAGCTTTAATCATCAAATTCTTGATCACTCAATAGTGGTTTCCCAGATACATAGGCGATTGAGGCTTCCAGAAATTTCTGCTCATCAGAACCTGCAAATAGATATGACATCTTCAAGGCTAATATTATATTTCATGACCATATTGTTTGAACAAAGCTTGATAGGAAATTCCGACCGTACTTAACATGACGACACTGCTTCCTTCCCACATAAGTTCTTCCTTGAGATTATCAAATTCCTCATTCGACATGATAGCTTTTCCCTCATAATAGAATGCCTGCAGGGAGAAAGAAAAGCAGATTGTTGCCATATATGCATACTTAAGTTGAAGGGAAAAAACAAGATTATGGTGGTTCACCTGTAAGGCTTGAAGAAACTCTTGCTCCATTTCACCCAATGATTTCTTCTCTTTCTTGTCTATGCTAGAGTAAGGCATAATTTTGCTGTCAACAACCTCATTTTCGTTGACTTCGCCTGCAAAAAGTACTAGAGTCAACTCAAGTATTCTCCTGCAAAGTTTCTTTCTTTGGTATTCAAATTTTGGAAACCTTGTTGATCTGAAGTAGCCTTGGTGGGAAGTAAGAACAATCTGCGTCCTAAACAAAGCTGCTTTCCGTTGGAGTATAGAACCTTTGTAGAAGAAGATGAAGAGAAAGAAAGCAATGGTTTTTGAAAGAAATGATGGGGTGTCAAAGCTAAAACCAATTTGCTAACCATTTTGGATAAAGAACACAATCTGTTGAAGCTATAGAGATATTGGGTTTTTTGCTGATAAGGAACTAAGGATGATGATGTAGAAGGAACAGACAACAGTTTTATGTGTAATTAGTTTCACTTTGGTTTTGGTTTCGTTGGAGAGAAAGAGATCAGATAAGTGTGGAGGGAAATACAACGGTTCTTCAGTTCATGTTTAGTCATCGTCAAACATTCGTATGTTATGTGATGGTCGTTTTCTAGGGAAAAAATCTCGGCCTGCATGAGGTCGACATACGGTTGCCTTGTCCATTGGAGATTGGACCGCACGTGGACTGGTATTTTGACTATTTTCATCTCACTTTTGCTTGCTGCTAAACTATATAGTACATAGTACATACCTCTTTGATTTCGAGGCTGCACATGTAAATATAACTTGTTTTGTAATATGAAAATATTTTTTAAAATATTTGAGTTCGAGTAGTTTTGTCTGTAATATATATGTACATAATCAAATAATGTATGTACGTATGTATTGTTGTAAAAATGTGTTAATATTAAGAATACAATAAAATCATAACTATTTGCAAAAATTCTTTATAGTAAAATATCGTGGATAAAAATTTTCTGCCCCTTTTGGGTGTTCATACTTATGCCCCAACACTAAAAAATATTATAAAATTAAATTTCAAGCTTTAACCCTAAATTCTAAACCCTACATCCTATACCTTAAAAAATACACCCTAACCTAGAACCCTAAACCTAATTTTTGAGCGTGAGGGCATAAGTAGGGGCACCGAAAAGGGGCAGAAGATTTCCATCCAAAATAGATAAAAAAAATCTTTTACCCTTTTCGGTGCCCCTACTTATAACACAATACTAAAAAAATACTACAAAATTAAATTCAAGCTCTAACCCTAAATTTTAAATCTTAAACCCTACACTATATATTTAGAAAATACACCCTAACCTAAATTCTCTAAACCCTAACTATAAATCCTTAACCTAAAACTCTAAATTTAATTTTAAGCGTAGAGCATAAATAAGGATACCGAAAAAATAATGAGGATGTATATCCAAAATACCATGCAAGCTCAACGTATTCATTCATTCCAAAATAGAAACATCTACTTACTTTCTTTATAAAATTGGTTCTTTGTTCTTTATGGTAAAATTCCCCGACTTACTTTCATACAAGGGCTTCATTCAAGCTGAGCTTTTGAAAGCAAAGGCTCGTTAGAAAAAAATGCCTTCAAGTTCCCTATAACCAGCTCTTGCAATGCCGCAGATGATTCCGGAGTGAAAACTGAAGCATGGGGAGCCAACACAACATTCTCCATCGAAAACAGCTCCGGCGGCACAAGGGGCTCGTCTTCGTAAACATCGAGACCCGCTCCACCGAGCCGCCCTTGCGCCAAAAACTTCACCAGCTCCTTCTCATCGATCAAACCCCCTCTTCCAACGTTAATTATCACTCCTTCTTTCCCCAACGCTTCCATGACGCCATGGTCGATCATGTGGTGAGTTTCTTCAGTCAAAGAACAGCAAAGAATGAGAGCATCGCTGTTTTTGGCAAGGTCATTGACGGTGGAATGGTAAGCGTATGGGACTAATGGCTTCTCCTTCCTCGACCAGTAGGCAATGCTGCAGCCAAATGGTACCAGCCTTTTTGCAACTTCGGACCCGATTCTTCCGAGCCCCACGATTCCGATTCGCTTTCCACTCAACTGCAACCGTGAATCGAAGATTACATATCTAGCTTTCAGTCTATCAGTTATTGATTGAATTCGTAAATAAAAAAGAATCACCTTGGCACCAAGCGGGTATGGTCCCTTTGTGACCCACGATTGGGACCGAACATACCCATCACTGGCTGAAATTCGTCGGAGAACATCGATGAGAAGCCCGACAGCAAAGTCGGCAACATCCTCGGAGAAGGCTTGACCAGCGGTGGTGACGGCAATGCCTCGGCGGCGGCATTCTTGTAAGTCGATGTGGTTAAGTCCAGCACTTGAGGCCACAACGAGCTTCAAAGAAGGAAGAAGGGAAAGGGTTTGTGAGGAGACAGGGGTGCCCCCCACGCAAAGAAGGGCAAGCACGGAGGGGGCGTGACGGGTGAGGAAAGAGTGAGTCGGCTCGGAGGAGTCGAGCGGGTCGAGGAGATGGAAATGAGCCTGTAATTGGGGTTTGAAGAAGAAGAAAGGAGGAACAGAAGGTGAGCGAAGGACAAGGAGAATTGGGAGGTTTTTGGAGAGATTTTGCTGAGAATCCATAATTCCAGGATTGTTTATCAGAAAACAGAGGAAGACGCAGTAATTCTTCTCATCATTGAACTATAGTGATCCAAAGTATATGTAGAAAACAGAGTTTTTTTGTTTTTTTTATAAATGATCAATTTGATGATAAATAATGAAATGGTGATACAACTGGAATCTGGAGCCTACACTTTGTGGAATAGAGATTCTCTGCGGCAGCCGGCAGATTGTGTTGGGTTTTTTTTTTTAAATATATGTAGAATTTAAAAATATAAAAAAATCAATTTTAAATCTTTACTGTCCACGAGTTTAGTTATAAATTCATATCACATGATTCAGCTTTGAAAATATATATAAAAAATAATCTTTACACGTAGTCTCTTTTGTTTGAGATTTATTTTATTTGGTCACCCAAATTCAAAAAAATCATTTTTGCCACTTACGTTTTGAACTGTGTTTATTTTGGTCTTTTGGCCGTTAACCCCATTAAAAAATTAATTTCTAATTTAACCTCCAAACTTTCAAAACTTTATTTTTCACCATCTTCTCCAAAAGTTATATATTTAAAACATTTTAAATTGGATGCATTAGCATCAGCTAAAATTTTGATGACCCTGACTGGCTTGCTGCTGAATCGGGTTTAGATGCATAAATCGAAAATGTAGATTCTGAACGGCAGTATGATTGAGGCATCCCATTGTTTGACCACCAGAAACAAGCTGAAAGAGATCAGAGAGTTGAACATTCAAAAGTTGGTTCAAATTCTGCAGCTGGTTCTATAAAAAAAGTTGTTGTTGTTGTTGCCCATTTATCAAACCAGTATTATTTTGTTGGGGGGAAATTCAACCAATTTTGGCTGATTTTGATTGTGCAGAAGGTTATTGAATTGAACATGAAGTTGCTGCACCATTGAAAGGTTGTTCGAGTTTGGAAAAATTGGACCAAAATGAAAGAGATCAGAGATACAACATCAGATAAGTTGTAGTTATGAACACTGGTTATGAATGTATGATTGCAGTGGAGCTTTTCTTATCCAACTTCAGCATCAAAAGGAAATAGTAGGGTTTTAACAAAATTCGGATTCGATTGTATGATGTTGTATCTCATGTTTTATTGAAATCCTAAAGACGAGACGAATACAATACATTTGGTAAACATGTGTGAATTTGTAGCAACTTTCTGAGCTTAAGTTTTGAAAATTAAAGTTTTAAAATATATAATTTTTGAAGAAATGGTAAAAAAATAAAATTTTGAAAGTTTAGGGGTTAAATTATAAATTAAATTTTTTATTAACGGAAGTTAACGGTCAAGTGACAAAAATAGACACGATTCAAAACGTAAGTGATAAAAATGACCTTTTTGAATTCGTGTGACCAAAATAGAACAAACCACAAACAAAAGGACCACATGTGAAGATTATCCATAAAAAATAAAATACACTGTAAATCACTTAATTATAAGTTTAGCAATAAATGAGTTACTCTTCTTTTAAAAACAAAAATTCAGTTACTCAATTATAAGTTTAAGAACAAACGTAATACTTTTCTTCTAAACATAACAATTCAGTTACTCAGTTATAGATAGGTTTAGGAACAAAAAAGCCATTCAACTAAAATTTTGTGACAAACACGTCAATATGTAACTAAAATTGAAACAATGACTTAGTATAATAGCAATTTCAACTCCAAAAGTTATGCATTCTATTAACTTGATCATAATTTGAAAAAATTCAATAAATTTAAACCTTTCATATTTAAAAATTTTGATATTACACCATCCTGACACAACCTTCAACCGCTTACTACACTCCATGCTATTGTCTATCAATCATATAATCAACATATGTGATAGCTAGACATATACAATCACTTCACCACTGAACAACTGACTGACTATTGAATATACTTGACCTTAATGTTGACTACTAGTAGAAATAATCACTTCACTGATGAAATTTTTAAACATAAACAGTTAAACTTATTGAATTCTTTCAAGTTAGAACTAAATTAATAAAATACGTAAGTTTCATTGATTGAAATTGTTATATTATCAAGCTCTTGTTTCAATTTTGATGACAGAGTGACTTGTTTGTCACAAATTTTTAATTAAAAGACATGCTTGTTTTTAAACTTAAAATTGAATTACTGAATTGTTACTTTAAAAAATAATATATTTATTCTTAAACATCTAATTAAATACCAGAATTATTACTTTTCAGAAGTACTTGATACTAAGCCTATATCATATAACTAAATTATATGTGATGTAATTTACCCACATAAAAATCATATATAAATTTTAGAGAATAAAAAATAACATGTTCATTTGTCAACTCACATCATTTATAAGAGCGTCATGCCAATTCCTATATTATGAGTTAATAAGGCATTAATTTAGTTAGAAATTATTAAATTATCTTCAAAATAAAACTTATGTTTCGTAAAATTTACATATAAATACTTTATTATTCCACTGAACATTTTAATAATATTCTACAAAATAATTTTTACATCATTTTTATATGACAATTTAATTTGTTACTAAAAAATAACCTTCCCAATAATCATTTTGTAATAACCCAAAACATTCTAAAGATATTTTGATGGCTCAGGCCTAAGATGACATCTTGGGTCTAATCTGTCGTAGCCCAATTTTAAATCTGAAAAAAATGGGGAAATGTTAAACTCTATGGCGTTTAATTTTATTTTTTGGGTAAACTATTCCTAACGTCACTCTTATTTTTTGTTTGTCTTATTTTGATCACCAGTTTTTTTAAAGAAGAGGTAATTGCAAAACTCAAAGATGATGGTGATTTCGACAAGCTCCGTCTCAAAATCATCCGCAAGCTCAAGAACAACGTATGTTATTACTTGTTTTTGTTACTAATATTGTCTGAACTTTTTGGTAGCTTGTAAGCACGGACCCTTGTTGTCTGTGATTTTTCAAATGAATGTATTTTGTCTTTGATTTTAAGTTTTGGGTACTTTAATTGACTTTTGTTTGATGATTATATATGGGTATCATTTGTTAGTTTCAAATTCAAATTCAAGGCCATGGTTTTGGGTTTATGCTGAACAATTCGCTGATGTTGAATGAAAGAATGACTATAAGTTCCTTTCAACAACAAAAAAAATCTTAGGGTAAACTACATACATGCCCCCCGATTATGCTCTAATTATTTTTTGCGTCCCCTAACTATCATAAGTTCCAAATTGGTCCCTCGACTTAAAAAAAGCAACAAATTGGTCTATCGTCGTTAAAAATTTAAAGGATGATGACGCGGCAGTTAATATAAATTGATATAATTATATAATTAGCCCACATAATTTTAATAATATATCAATTTAGTCCATCTTCTTTTTTATTTCTCCAAACCCCCATTTCCTGACCTATTTTCTAAAAAATTATCCGCCTCGCAACAGCCTCTTGGTCCACAACCACCGCAGTGCTCCTATGTGGCAACATCACTACCGGAACCCTCATCACAGTTGTCGAAGACGAAGACAACCCTTCCCTCCGGCTCTCCTATTTCACTTCCTCCCCACTTTCTCATCGGAACCGATAAAAGAGGCCCGTCTCGTTCCCCAAAACGATAGCATTTAACAGCAACTAGAGACTCCTCAAAGCACACAACGAGGACAAAGCATTTATGCACTACTTGCGCCAGAGGTTAAAGGCTCAACTGTCATTGTTTTAAAAGTAGAATGGATTAAGCGGATGAAATCCTTGGATAGAAACTTGGGATTTTGATGGTAAACGTATGTTTTCACATTCAAATAAGAGTGTAAATTTTAGGATACTGAAGCTTAGCTTCTCTGGTATTACTATTGTTCTACTTGATGAACAAATCATAAAAATAAACAAATTGTTAAATACCCAGACTTTTATTTATCCTTTACGCTACTGTTTAGGGATGGGCACGGGTCGGGTAGGGTCGGTTTTTGGCCCATCCGGACTCAACCCAAAAATAAACACCTTAAACATGTACCTGACTCGAACCGAATATATTTTTTAAAAATTTGACCCGACTCGAAAATAAATATACTAAATCCGGCCCGACCTATATAAAATAAAGTAATTTTAGGGACCTAATTATAAAAATAATAATTTTAAGGGACTTAATTGTAAAAATTATAATTTAAAGGACTAAATTATAAATAAAAAATCAATTTTAAGGACTTAATTATAAAAATATATATAAAGAGGGGTATTATTACAAATATCCTTAAAAAATTAGGGAAAATTACACTATTAGTCTCGGGTCGGGTCAGATATTCTCCACCCTAAACTCGACCCCGACCCGACTCGAGTTCACCCTTAACAAAACCCGACCTAAACCCAAATTTTTTATTAAAAAATCCGACCCGATCAGGCCGGGTCGGGTCGAAACCCGTCGGGTCCGAGTAAAATATTCATCCCTATATTGTAGTAGAAAAACAAAAACAATCTGAACCACAATAACCCAAAAACACAAACACAAAAGCAAGGTGTATAGTGATAAAAAAATTTAATTTTTTAAATCAAAAGCTTATCTGTAAGAATTAATGGCGGAAACAAGAGAAGAAAAAACACAAATAAAATTAGTTTTGGTTAGTCCTTAAGTTTATTACACAACAAAAGTAGATGAGAACAAAAAATGTGTTTTCAACATAGGGTAAGTTGATGGTTTTAAAAACGTTAAAAACATTGGGAACTAAAGGAGAGGAGAAATAGAAAAGAAGATGACTAAATTGATATATTATTAAAATTATGTAGGTTAACTTTTTAGAATTAGGGTCAAATTAAAATAAATGTAAAACTTGAGGGCTAATTATATGATTATATCAATTTATATTAACTACCAGGTCATCAACCGTTAAATTTTTAACGGCATTGGACCAATTTGTTGCTTTTTTTAAAGTCGAGGGACCAGTTTGTAACTTCTGATAGTCGGGGGACACAAAAGATAATTGGAGCACGTTTAGGAGACCATATATGTAGTTTAACCAAAATCTTATTACATCTGTTGTTGCGATTGAAAAGCTTGATTTTGGTATGTTGTCCTGAAGAAATAGCTTACAGTGATTTATTATCTTTTCTTAACACCCAATGGCAGTGCTGTACTGGTTGATTAAGCTGCTTTACTGCTTTAGATTGTTGACAAATCTGATTATTGTCTTAAAGGATCTTACATTGATTGAATTTTATTTGATTTAATATCAAAAGGTTTGGCTGATTAGTGATTAAATTCACATCTTTTGTTCAGTTCGGCCGGCGTAGGCAGCATTCCTTCATCACCAAATCAAGGACGGTTAGACTAGACTTCCAGAGTCCTGCAGCCTGCAGGTTGGTTCTTTCATGATTCCCAGTTATATGATGAATTGTTTTTTCTTTGCTACACTTGAAATAAAAAAAAAAAAGGTTAAATTGTTCTTTGACCTGTCGTTCATCAAACTAAGCCAATAGCCAGCTGACACGAGTATTCTGCGTTTGTGAAGGTTGAATTCAATGTATCATTTAAGTTTCAACTGTCTTCCTAATGCCAGAAATGGGCTAGAAAACACAGAGGTAAATCAACCAAATCCTACTCATCACTCTCTTCATGTGCAGGTGCAGCAGAATGGATGATTTCAAAATTTTAAGACCCTTTACTCACGCCTTCTGATGAAGTATATCATCTGGTGTTAAATGCAACATCAAACTGTTGCTTGTTCGTAAGAGGTAAAAAAAGGACAAAAAAGTAGACTGTCCTCTTTGTCATATTCCGCGGGTCCCAAGTTTTCTACTTGTCACCATTCATGACCTGACATACGCGTTTGTGTCTGCAAACACCCTGCAGAGTTTTCCTGACATGTCAGAACACTCTCAGTCTCTCACTCTCACTTTACTACAATCTCTTTCTCTCTCTGTTTTGGATAGGGACAAGGATTCATAGCAACACAACTGGGGCGTGCTTGCCTGGTGTCATCTGCTGCATTTGTCAGTTTTATAAACTCATTTTCATTTTCATTTAAGAAGATACCCTCCCCTCAGTCCTCAGTCCTCACCCATCCCCATTCACTGACTTGAAAAATCTATTCTTCCTGCTGCAACTTTCAGAATCTGTGTGTGTATATCTCTTTTCCCTTTTACTTCTGTTAATTCAGTGTTTGTTGCAGTCCATACTCTAAGAAATGGAACCTCAACACTCGCCTCTCAAGATTGCCCCTTTTGCAGACTTCGGTATTCTTCCTTTATAGTTTATACCCTCTCTTTTTACTAAAAAAAAAACTCGACTATCATGCATCGGTAATTACCTTTTTATTGCAGGGATTGGACTTTCAAATTTGGGTGATTCCTGGAACATGGAGAGTGGTGGTGGTGGTGGAGGAGGAGGAGGAGGAGGGTCGCCTCCAATCGGGCTAGGTCTGGAGCTCGGACGTGGGTCTAGTCATACACCAACCGGGTTCACAGTTTTTCAACTGCAGGAACTACAGCTTCAATCTCTCATCTACAAGTACATGGAAGCTGGTCTGCCTGTCCCGAATCACCTTCTCCTCCCTATTTGGAAAAGTGTTGCCGGTTCTCTCGGTGGCCTCCACCTCCACGGCAGCCCTTATCAACTCTACTCCGGATGTATGTACTATGTACCCAAAACCCATCTCCGGTCTCCTTAACTGTATTTTTGTTTTGTTGGTTAACTTTTTTGTTGAATATTGTTGGTCCAGATTTGGGTTGTGGGTCATTGCACTTGGAGTACAAGAATGGAGTGGATCCAGAGCCGGGAAGATGCAGACGAACAGATGGGAAGAAATGGAGGTGCAGCAAAGAAGCAGTCGCGGATCACAAATACTGCGAGCGACACATGCACAGAGGCCGCCAGCGTTCAAGAAAGCTTGTGGAAGCTCACTCCACGGGTAGTCGTATTAGCCATGGAAATGCTGCTGACACCAACCTCTCCATTTCTCTGCAGCTGCATAGCAGCAGTAGTAGCAGTAACAATGGCAGCAATCTCTCCTCCGGCTTTATTGGATTCTCCCCCAAGAGTGTTCTTCGAGGAAGCAATCCAAAACCTGAGTCTTCACTACAGTTTGAAGGATTTTAGGAGCAAAAACTTTTGATTGAGTTGGTTTTTTTGGTGTAATGTTTGGGGATGGGAGAGACATTAATGGTGTTTGTAGGTTAGGAGGGTTGGTTGGTGAAAAGGGAAGTGAGCAGTGATGGTGATGGGCTCCATTGGAGTTGATTTTGGTCATGTGTCTCTCTTTTTAATGCTGTGGTTGAATTATATGCCAAACTTTCTATATGATTTCTATATGTCTCTGCTTTTTTTAAGCTTGCACGGCTCTATTTCTCCCGAAACTTTTGGCTCTAACAATTATTTACGTAAATAAATTTTAGCGGATTGGAGTGAAAATTCTAAAAAAATATAATAATAGAAAAATTCTATAACGGGTGACGAACATTGATGAACACCACTAACGATGAACACCGATGAACACCATTAAATTAATTAATAAAAATTTAAAATTTCAAGGACTCATCATACAATTAATAATTATTTTAAAAAATTTAATTAAATTATTTTTATATATATTAAAATTTTATTTTTTAATAAGGCTAAACTATATATTTAGTACCTCACCTATTTTCGTATTTTTATTGAATCCTCATTATTTAAATATTGTTTTAATTTAACCCTATTCTTTATAAAAAAACTTAACCATTAACCCTCAACCTAAAACCCTAAACTATTAAACCTTAAACCCTTAAACTCTTAAACATATACCTTAAACCATATACCAGTAAAAATAATTTTAAAATTATGAATTAATCCATGATAAAATTATAAAATTAAGTAAACCATGAAATCGGTTTCCTTGCATGTCTGTTTCTTGTATCGGTTTTGATTGAATGAAATCGGAATGCAGAAGGGGTCTTGGTCTTCTTAAATGATAAAAGTGTGTGTCTCTCTAGAATTATAAAATTATGAATTAATCCATGATAAAATTATATTTTGGACCCTCTTAAATGGAAAAAAATGTGATTTTATTCTTCTAAAAACTGTAAAATTATAAATTAGTATAGTGGCAAATTTGCGTTTTGACTCACATAAAATTTTTAAGGTCGGTCTAAATCGACATGTGTTCATTTGTTATATGCTCCAGATCAATTCCAGGATGAGAGCTCTTATGTGATCTGCATGGTAAGAATTTCATTCAATCTGAACTGTAAATATCTTGTATTATGTATGCTTCAACATGGAATTTTCGATGATTTTATGCTCTACTACTACTTTTCGATGATCCCATTTGTCCGAACTGTATCTCCCAAGGACTTTGATGTTGGTTCTATACAGGAAGAGTACAAGGACATGGATGAAGTCGGTGCATTGAAGACTTGTGGTCATAAATACCATTTCCATTGTATCCGGAGGTGGTTGTCGATGAAGAATACATGTTCGATCTGCAAATTTTCGGTTCTAGCCGATGATACGAGTTAGAAATAATGACTTTTGTCATGGTTTATCATTAACCATGCATGTATATACATGTTGGACTTGTTCAAACAGAATCACAAACATTGTTTTGGGCAATTTGTATCTCAATTGTTTAGAAGCATAATGTTGGATTAATTTTCTATTTCATATGTTGTTCAGGGTTTTCCTCATTCAAGTTCTCTTGTTTATCCCTTTCAAATTCTTCTTGCACATCATCCCAGCAAATGCAAGTCGGATGAGTTCTGATTGAGAAGCGAGTTCATATGATTGCTTGGGGCCTGACGACAAAATACCATGTCCACTCTCTGAATTACTTTCCTCTTCTCCCTCTTTCAGAGTTTCCAAGAAAAGAACCGAACAAAACAATTTAATTAATTTTGATAGTGTTAATTCTAGGAGATTCGAGTTTAATTAATTTTGATATATATAAAAAATAATTTAGTTGAATTTTTTTAGGAGAATTTAACAATTCATTGAATTGAATTGAATCGATAATGGTGAAATTGTTTTTAATGGTATATGATTTAGGGTATAGGTTTAAGAGTTTAAGGGTTTAAGGGTTTAAGGTTTAATAGTTTAGGGTTTTAGGTTGAGGGTTAAGGGTTAAGTTATTTTTTATAAAAAATAGGGTCAAATTAAAATAATATTTAAATAATGAGGGTTCAATAGAAATATGAAAATAGGTGAGGTACTAAATATATAGTTTAGCCTTATTAAAAAATAATATTTTAATATATATAAAAATAATTTAATTTAATTTTTTAAAATAATTATTAATTGTATGATGAGTCCTTGAAATTTTAAATTTTTATTAATTAATTTAATAATGTTCATCGGTGTTTATCATTAGTGGTGTTCATCGATGTTCGTCGCACGTGGCAGACTCATCCAATTTTTTAAAGGGTTTAAAACTCAAGACTTAAAGAGAAAAAAAAGAGACTGATCCGAATATCGTGGGTAGAAATCAACAGCAACATATAAGAGCCTAATTAGCCAATTGCCGTTTTGCTAACCCACTCATGTGGTATTTGAAGTTTGAAGAGATATAGTGGCTGACAAATTTTCAAGATCAAAATATTTTTCTGATGTGTTTTGCTTTTGAAATAAAACTTTCAATGTCAATATAAAATAAAATAAATTGACATAAAGGCCCCTGCTTTGCCCTCATAGACGAAGCCATGCGGTATATGGGAAAAACTGTCGTTCCTTTTAAATTTTTTGGTACAATAACACTATAGGCTATTTTTACTAGGATAAATTTTCTATACACAGGCTGTGGAAACTGAAAGTTTCCACAAGCGCCTTAATTCTAGGGTATAGGTAGTTAGTTTAGGGTATAGAGTTTAGGGGTTTAGGTGTAGAGGGTTAGAATTTAGGGATAATTGTTTCAATTTAAGGTTTAGGGTTAGAATTTAGGGTTTATAGGTTAAAACCTAAATCCTCACCATAATACCCTAAAAACTAAACTCTAACCTATAAACCCTAAATTATAACCCTAAACCTTAAATTGAAATAACTATCCCTAAATTCTAACCTCCTACACCTAAACCCCTAAACCCTATACCCTAAACTAACTCTCTAAACCCTAAAACTAAGGCGCTTGTGGAAACTTTAAGTTTCCACCGCCAGTGTATAGGATATTAATCCTTTTTACTAATCATGGTCGATTTAGATTTTAAAGATATTACAAAGTAATATTTGTTCGTAAATATTTTTAACTATTTTGACAAAACACATACACTTTGCAGACATTACAATTGAACCCGAATCTTCTAGTATGAACATCATCCGCTTTTATACTAAAATCACTGGTTGAATTTCATTATTAACCTTATGAATTTATATTTTTTATTTTATACTTTCATTTTTACATATTTTCATAACTTAGTTTTTTTTTAAATTAATTTTCATAACTTAGTTTTTTTAAATTAATTTTCATAACTTAGTTTTTTTTAAATTAATTTTCATAACTTAGTTTTTAAAAAAAAATTAATTTTCATAACTTAGTTAAGTAGTAGCATTAGGGTGAGATCAAATCAGTTCAGTCGAATTTATTAAACCATTTGTTTTAGTTAAGTTTAGAGTAGTTCGATTTTCAATTTTTTCCATTTTAGTTTTTGTTCCGACTTGTTTTACTTTATTTTGATAAAATATTTTTTTAGTTTTTCAACATTTATTTAACCATGTTTCATTTTTTTATGAAAATATTTTTTTGAAAACAAAATTGATACTTCTTATATAATATTTTAAAGGTAAAATGACAAAAAGATGCCCCTAATGTTTGCATGCTTTGTCATTTGGCGCTCTATTTTTTTTTTTGAGAGCAAACAACTCTCAATGTTTTAATTTGGCCCAAATATGCTCATGTTGGATGGAAATTACCAGTCAACTGACGGTCAACGGCTGATGTTGACTGTACTTGTCACGTGTTAAGATCTGCTGACGTGTCACCATCTGATTCGGCCATGTATCAATATGATAGCCAACCACGTGTCACCATCCGATCTTAACACGTGATAAGTCCAGTCAGAATCGGCCGTTGACCGTTAGTTAACTGATAATTTTCATCCAACATGAACATATTTAGACCAAATCAAAATATTGATGGTTGTTTGCTCCAAAAAATAAAGAGCCAAATGACAAAACATGTAAACGTTGATGGTATATTTTGTCATTTTACCTATTTTAAATGTAAAGGTTTAAGAATTGCACGTCCTTTTAAACGCTTGGATGTAAAGGTTTAAGATTAACATAAATTTTATTGAAAATGATTAACATAAATTTTATTAAAAAGATTAACATTAGATCTTATTAGAAAAAGATTGACATAAATATTTTTATATATTATTGATTATTATCATTAGACATCTTTCGGCTAAAGCATAGGTCTAAATATTCATTCAACCCCTATATTTTTAATAAAGAAATAAAAATGTGAAACTTATCAATCTGCTCAGTTTCAGTTTTTTATTAGGAGTATATTACAATTAGAATATTTATCTTTATCAACAAGTAATTGTTTTAGTGAGACGAAATATTGCTATTTTTTAAAAATATATTAAAAATTCAAATCATAGTATTATAAATAATATATTTTTTTAATAAAAATAAATTAAATTGAGAAAGTTGTCTTATAATACATCTCTACACAATCTAATTTAAATAAGATATTAAAGAGTAATGGTTGGTAAAAATAAATAAATAAAAATAGAAGAAAATGGTGAGAATTAGGATTCAGACCAGAGTCTTGCTTGCTGGGCTGGCGAATCCATCGCCGACAACAATCCCACCAACTTTAAAACTCCTTTCGCCGCTAAAAATCAAATTTAATGTCACTGTTTTATATTCGAATAGAATTCGTCGTCAATTTTCTTTTTAATCCAACGCTTCCCATGGCTCGATTCTTTCAAATCTAAATCTCCACCCTCAGATTATATCACCTTACTCAAGCATATCGTCCTCTCTTTGACTCTATCAGAAAATCATTGTTTTTTTATAATTGGAGAGAGGAGAAAACCCAAAGAAAAATCAAAAGTTTTGGACTTTAAGCTTCAAAGTTTCTAACTTTACAGTCACCCCAAATGGTGGAAGCGCAGACATGGACTACAAGGCGGATGAGCAACCCAAGACTGGACTCAACGCCCACCGCCGTCGACCACGAGGTTTTGAACATTCCGGGGACCCCAACTGCCGACGTTAGGACAAGCGTCAACACCGTTGGATCCCGTCTCTCTCCTAACCTTTTAACGGCACTGATCATTGCTTCCTGGTTCATGTCCAACATTGGTGTCCTTTTACTCAACAAGTATCTCCTCAGCTTCTATGGCTACCGTTACCCAATCTTCCTCACCATGCTCCACATGGTCTCGTGTTCTTCTTACAGCTGCGTAGCAATAAACTTCCTCGAAATAGTCCCAAGGCAACACATTCTGTCGGGGAAACAGTTTTTCAAGATCTTTGCTTTGAGTCTCATCTTTTGTTTCTCCGTCGTGTGCGGGAACACGTCCTTACGGTACATTCCGGTGTCGTTTAACCAAGCTATCGGTGCCACGACGCCTTTCTTCACCGCCATCTTCGCTTTCTTAATCACTTGCAAGAAGGAATCCGGCGAGGTTTATCTCGCGCTTCTCCCCGTCGTGTTCGGGATCGTATTGGCTAGTAACAGTGAGCCCTTGTTCAACCTTTTTGGCTTCTTGGTCTGCGTCGGTTCCACCGCCGGTCGTGCCTTGAAATCCGTGGTTCAAGGGATCTTGTTAACAAGTGAAGCCGAGAAGCTACATTCGATGAACCTGTTGTTGTATATGGCGCCAATGGCCGCCGTGATTCTGTTACCGTTCACTCTATACATCGAAGGCAACGTTGCAAAAGTGACGTTAGAGAAAGGTAGGAGTGATTGTTTCATTGTTTTCTTGTTGCTTGGGAACGCTACGGTGGCGTATTTGGTGAATTTGACAAACTTTTTGGTTACCAAGCATACAAGTGCCCTCACTTTGCAGGTGTTGGGCAACGCCAAAGCCGCGTTGGCGGCGTTTGTATCCGTTATGATCTTCAGGAATCCGGTGACGGTGATGGGAATGACCGGATTCGGCGTTACGGTAATGGGAGTGGTGCTTTACGGTGAGGCAAAGAAGAGATCCAAGTGATTAAGAAAATTGTGCGGCCTTATTTTGATTGGCCGCAAACAAGAGTGCGGCCTTATTTTCTTTTCTTTTTTTATTATTCACACACAATTTCTTGCTTTTTAGTTTTTTTGTTAAACTTCTGATTAGATTTCATGGATAGAGAAATTTTTTTTTTTTTTTGAAAATTCTATTCTACTTCTACTTAGAGGGGAGGGGGAAATCTAGGTGAAGGCTACGCTCCTGAGGGGTCTTGAACCCGAGACCTAAGAGGAAGGGAATGGAGCAGGTGAGCGCGCTCTGACCACCAGGCCGTCATCGCATGCTCTGGATAGAGAAAATTGTGATTAGATTGTATAGGCTTATAGTATTTGTTTTGATAATGCACACATACTGTTTAGCCAAATTGTTCGACCTTTTTTTTTATTGCAGTTAATACTAAAGTTTATATTCCAAATCAGTTATTAGTATTATTATATTGAATATTTTAACTCGACTTGATCGAATATTTACTGCCAGTTACAACACATCCTAAAACAAGGTGGTCTTGAATTGAACAATTTCCATGAAACGGAGTGGGCCGTGGGACTCCTTTTTTCCATTCTGCAACGGAGCTTGTGAATGTGCCAGTCACTTTCCCACGATCCTTTGTGATTTATAGTGACGTTAGGGCATGAGCTTTAACCAGAATAAATATTTTCCCAAGAAAATATCCATGTAAGCTAAATTAGTCTATTTTAATGTTGGTAAACAACATGAATGACCACTTAGTTATATGAGATATTCTATTTTGATCACTAATCTTTCAATTTTATCAATCAAGCCACTAATTGCTAAAAGTTAGTAAAAAAAACTGATGTGGTGATTAAAAAAATGGTATATTACACAATTGGTCTCTGTTACTTGTACATTTGGTCATATTTTAATTTTATTCAATAAATTTAAAGATCCAATTAAGTGATGACATGTGTCACCTAATTAAAGATCAGTAGTCAAAATAAAATCTCTCCTATAGTTAAGTAGTCATTCATGTAATTTACCTTTCAATTTTTGGCTTAAAACACAAAATGGTTCATGAACTTGACAAATTTAATCAAATTATCCCTTGAACTTGACAATAAATTTTAATGTTGTAATGATTGATTTCGATTATAGTTATTCAACATAGTTGGAGATTTTTTTTTCAAATACCCTTAAAGAATTACGAAATTACAAGTTAGTACAATGGGAAATTGTACCCCCCCCAAAAAAAATATTATTATAATTCAATTTGGCCCCAACCTAAGAATTTTTCTGGCTTCCCCCCTTTACTCAGATTGTGATTGTTGTCGTAATTTTTTAACACTAAAAAAAATCTTGATAATAAGGATTAAAAATTAAAATAGAGAAGATTTATATATAATCATATAAATCCATTGTCACAAATAAATTCTCATAAAACAAAATAGCGGATTTAAATAATTCAATACAGAAAAAAAACAGTTCAACCATGGAATCAATCTTAGAACAGCATTGAAACATCAAACAAAGACCAACCCAATAAAGCAAACCATGACAGCAATCCATCCATAAAAGCTAAAACCAGCATTCGGTATCGCAGCAGACTGCGATGCCGGAGCGGTAGCCGGAGATCCAACTCCATCAAGCACAGTTATGCTAAGCTTCATGTTCCGAGCTGCGCAGTGCCCCGGTACACTACAAATGTACCATTTTCTTCCTGGAGCGGAAAGCGTTATCACATCATTCCCAGTGGTAAGAGCTAGAGTATTGCTACTAGCAGCTTGACATTGTTGGAACTCAGTTCCATTAACTTTAAGTACATCATGAACTCCTGCTGTATACTTGAAAACTGCATGAAGATATTGAAATCATTGCAACTTTACATGTATATATATGTATGTATACATATGTGTATTGACAGAGAATGTTTAGTTTACCGAGCTTATCTCCGACACGAAATTCCTTTCCGGTCGCCCATCGTTGGTAATCGAAGTCGAGACTCCATCCTTTGTCGTCACCAACTGTGAACTCAGTAGCCAAACTTGAAGGAACTGCAAAGAGAGCAACAACAGCTATGATGAAGAACTTGGAAGAGGCCATTTTGGAGTAAGGAAACTGTCTTCTTAGACTCGTCTATGGTTTGTGTTGTTTAGATGTTGGCATTGAAGAGGGCTATTTATAAAGTTTGTGGTGCAGATTTGGTTAGTTTCAGCATATGTGATTCGGCCAAGGTCGGCAGAGCCAAATGGCATGCAAGAGAGTACAAAAGCATCGAGAATCAAATAGGGTTTAGAATATATTTAATTTCTTTTGGAGCTGTTCATATAGGATACTTGTGGACTATTTCAAAATGACGCAATGAGAACGGCCAGCTATGTTTGTGAATATCAATTATGCAATTTCTAATTATATTTTTCATCTTTTATGTATATATCAACTGGGTTTATATTCGATACACATGCGATGAAACGGAGATTTTTTACAAGCACATTAGTTTTAAGGTATATGGTTTAGAATTTAAAAGTTGATGTTACAATTTAGTGTTTAAAGGTTAGAGTAATATGGTTAAGGATTTATATTTTAACCTATAAAGCCTAAATTCTAACCGACATCCCATCAATTCTAAACCAATATGCTTAAACCCCTGACTTCTAAACCCTACAACTAAGACGTTTTTAAAATCTTTTTATTTTCACCGCTTGTATATGAAATAATTACTCTATATCAATTATGTAATTAGTCAACTTCTTTCACAAACAGTAATAATTATTTAACTTTAGGTATAAGGTTAAAAATAGCTCACAACGTTTCGCCATTTGGTGAATTCACCACCTATTCTTTTTTTTGTGTGCAAACAAACACCCAACGTTTGATTTTCATTCAACTTTCACCCTAAGTGGATGGAAACCGTTAGTCAACTAACGATCAACGCCTGAGGCTGACGTGGCATGTCTGCATGGCATGGGGAGATGATGTGACGATGCCACGTGACATTTTGCTGACGTGGCATTTTAAAAAATAATTAATCAATTAAAAATAAAATATCTTAAAATTTTCAAATATTTTTAAAAAAAATCACTAAAACCCTAAACCTCAAATTCAGCCACTCCCGCCGGCGTTGGTCGTGTTGCTAGCGACGGAATGAAGCGCCCACCCCTCGCGGAACAATCCACACACCGTTCGTCGTCTGTTTTGCCATTGTTCGCCGTGAATCGGTCAAATGAACCATTCGATGATTTCTTCTTCGTTTGGCGTTTCGCACGACGTCGACCGATTTTCGACGACGAGATAGTGGGGTAAATGATCGTGATGGTTCGACGACCGATGTGGTGGGAGACGACGTGGCAGTCGACGGTAGAATCGACTCAAATCAGAATTTAAGTTTAGGAGAATTAGAGATTTTGAAATTTAAGGGCTATTTTGTGAAATCTAAAAAATTTAGAGATTTTTTAAAAATTAATTAATTTTTAATTTTTTTAAAAAATAAAAAAATAATTATTTAAAAAAAAATAAAAAAATTTCCACATGGCACTGCCACGTCAGCAAAGTGTCATGTAGCACTACCACATCATCCCTCTATGCCACGCTTGCGTGTTATGTCAGCCTCAAATGATCAACGCCTGTTGACAAGTGGTTTCCATCCACTGTGGGTAAAAATTGAATGAAAATCAAACGTAAAGTGCTTGTTTGCACCAAAAAAAAATAGGTAGTGAATTGACCAAATGATGTAACGTTGTGGGTTATTTTTGACCTTATGCCTTAATTTTAAGATAGTTCATTTTCAACAAAATAAAAACTTTAAGATAGTTTCAACAAAATAAAAACATTGTGGGCTATTTTTACATATATTAAGGTACTTTTACTTCAGTCTATCTTTTTGAAACTGTTTTATCTATTTTTTGATACGTTTTTTGTCTATTTTTTAACATAATTTTTGTCTATCAATGATGATACTTTACGATTTTGTGGTGCATTCATCACGACACAACCCATAATCAAGGAAAGTCAATGGTTACTTATGGTTCAGAACCATTCGTGAATAAATCTGTGAGACTAATTTACTTTATCTTCATTCCTACATCAATGTAGTATCTAGTTTAAAAAAACACAAGACTATTAATAATTGTTAAGAATGTGTTATCTTTATTTATCCCTTGACTTTTTTTAATAAGAAAACCTAACTTTTAATTTTGTCAAAAAAAATTATTATTATTTTTTAACTATTTTTGGTCAGCCCTAATAGTAGTTCAATAATTTTTTTGTTTAAAAATCGAATTTGACAAACCGAATTACAATGTGTTCAGCAACTTTTTTTCTTTTTTCGAAAAGGAAATCAATTTTCATGTCATATATGATGTCATAATTAGCAAATCCTTTACGTACGTAAGCAACAGTGTTCCAACAAGGAACATAATCATAATTCAGAAACCAAGTATGGAGAATGGATAGTTATAGGACGAGGTCCCTACGGTGCAGCAAAAATGAGTCGGACTCTTACACAAAATCTTACTCAGTAAATATTTGTGTAATTATACGAATTCTTACCCAAAAATAAATAGTTATATAAATTCTTACACAAATTCTTACCCAGTCCTAACATAAATTCTTACCATTAGCCGCACCCTAAGGGTCTGTAATATAAAGCAAGGGGATCTCTTGTCATCAACAATCATGTCTGTATAACTCATGTCGAACTCTTTGTAAGAATGCACAATTAACATGAAGAAATAGAAAGAGATGAGAACACAGATAAATTGAGATGAGAGGAGAATGGTTTGTATTCAGAAAGAGGAAAACAGTCCAAAACATTCAATAACCCTTTCTCAGATGGCTAGGGCTACAAAACAGGTTCCCCTAGCTCAAACGACGTCGTATGGCTCTAAACACTCGTCCCCTCAAAACACAGCGTTTCATTAAACCAAAAGTAAAACAGAAATTCAAAAGATTAACGGTAACTAAAACTCCCTTTTGATTAGCTTCATTGCAATGCTCCCTTCTTCAGACAATCCTTGACCTCAAGGATTGAAGTCTGGAAACTGTTGTTGCAGTTGATAAAGCACCTTCCACGTGGCATCCTCTGGAAATGTGTTTGACCACTCAACTAGAACCTCAGTCACAGCCCGGTTCCCCTTCTTACCAATTCGACGTTCAAGAATTCTTACAGGCTCTTTACTGATCCCCCCATCAGGTCCAATTAGTGGCAATTGACTTTGCACCACATCAGATCCCACATGCTTCTTCAATTGTGACACGTGGAACACCGGATGAATTTTTGACCCTGCTGGTAACTCCAAACGATAAGCCATTGCTCCCACCTTCTCTATCACCCTAAATGGACCAAACCACTTGTGGGCCAATTTCTGGGATGCCCTGTGTTGCACTGATTGCTGCCTGTAGGGCTGCAGCTTCAAGAAAACCAAATCTCCCACCAGAAATTCAATGTCCACTCTCTTCTTATCTGCCTGCTGCTTCATTCTGCATTGAGCCCTGTTCAAGTGGAACTTAAGCATTCTTATGGCTGCTTCTCTTTACTGTAGCCCTCTGTCCACTAAAGCCACAACAGACTCTCCAGCAATATAGGGAACATGTATAGCTGGATTCTGGCCATACAGAGCCTGAAAAGGAGAAGTCCCAATCGAAACATGGTGGGAAGAGTTATACCACCACTCTGCCAGATAGAGCCAGTCACTCCACTCCTTTGGTTTCTCCCCTGTCATGCACCTCAAGTATGTCTCCAAACATTGGTTCACTCTCTCTGTTTGGCCGTCGGTTTCTGGGTGATAGGCAGTCGAAGGAGTGATTCCAGTCCCCAATTTCAAGAATAATTCCCTCTAGAAATGACTCATGAATATTTTGTCTCTATCACAAACAATTGTCTGAGGCATCCCATGTAGTTTGAATATGTTTTTCATGAACACTTGGGCAATCTCCTTTGCTGAATAAGGGTGACTGAGGGCTATGAAATGTCCATACTTGGACAATCTGTCTACCACCACTAGGATCACATCCTTCCTTCTAAAATTAGGAAGTCCTTCAATAAAGTCCATGCTTATGGAGGTCCACACTGACTCAGGAATAGGAAGGGGTTGTAGCAATCCCCTAGGATGAGACAAATCCCATTTGTTTCTTTGACACACCCCACACTCCCTGACAAAGGACTTCACATTCTTCCTAAGCTCCTTCCAGTAGAATATGCTGCTCATCCTTCTCATTGTAGTCTCAGCCCCTGAGTGCCCACCAATGGGACTGCTATGAAAATACATCATCAGCTCTTTCCTCAATTCTGCATTCTGGCCCACTACTACTCTTTCTTTTCTTCTCAACTATTTTTCATCCCAAGTATATTTCGAATAATGGGTCGAGCCTCATTGTTTTGCCTCCAAGATCTTCTTCAATTTCTCATCCTCTTGCCAAGATGCAACAACTCTGGCCATTACAGTTGTGGTCACGCTGTTGATGGCCAATAACTGTCCCTCTCCACTCCTTGGCTTCCTAGATAATACATCAGCTACAATATTGGAACTACACTTCCTGTAAACCACCTCATAATCATACCCTAACATTTTAACCACCCACTTCTGTTGTGCTGTGGTTACTGCTTGGTTCTCAGCAAGAAACTTAAAACTCTGGTGGTCAGTCTTTATTTTGAAGTGCCTCCCCACTAAATAAGCTGACCATTTTCTAACTGCCATGAGGACAGCTAGCATTTTCTTCTCATTAAGTGAGAGTCCTTGGTGTCTCACCCCCAATCCTCTACTGAAAAAGGCTAGTGGCCTCCCTTTCTGAACCAGAACAGCTTCCACACCTCCCTCGGAAGCATCTGTTTCAATGCTAAATTCAGCATTGAAGTCAGGCAATGCCAATACTGGTGCACTACTGACAGCTCTTTTCAGTCTCTCAAAAGCTTCAGTTTTTGTCTCAGTCCAATGCCATCCCCCTTTCTTTAGCAGGTTAGTCAAAGGTCTTGCCATGGTGCAATAGTCCTTGACAAATCTTCTAAATACCCAGAAAGTCCAAGAAACCCTCTAAGGTCTTTCACATTGTCTGGAATTGGCCAGTTGAGGATACTATCTACCTTTGTTTGATCCATTGCAATCTCTCCCCCAGAAATGACATATCCTAAGTAGTTAACTGCTTGAGCCCCAAAACAGCACTTACTCTTTTTGGCATATAGCTTCTGATTCCTCAATACTCCCAATACCTCCTTTAAATGACTTATGTGGGTCTCCCAATCTCTAGAGTAAATTAAAATATCATCAAAGAATACCAGGATTAATTTTCTCAAGTATTCTTTGAAAATTTTGTTCATAAGACCTTGGAAAGTAGTTGGGGCATTGGTTAAACCGAAGGGCATTACTAGGAATTCATAATGCCCTTCATGTGTTTTAAAAGTTGTCTTGTGGATGTCTAGTTCCCACATTCTTATCTGATGGTATCCAGCTCGAAGATCTAACTTTGAAAAAAATCTGGCTGCTCTCAACTCATCCAGTAATTATTCTATAATGGGCATTGGGAATTTGTCCTTGATAGTCAAATGATTCAGCTTCCTGTAGTCAACACAGAGCCTCCATGTCCCATCTGTCTTCTTAACCATTACAATGCGGGAAGAAAATGGGTTGTTGCTATGTCTGATTATACCTGCCTTTATCATTTCCTGCACTTGGTTTTCAATCTCATCCTTCTGGCTAGCTGGATATCTGTATGGTGGCACTTTAACTACTTGATGCTCTCCCAGCAGTGTCACTCTATGCTCCTGTCCCCTGATGGGTGGTAACTCAGATGGTTCTTGGAAAACATCATCAAATTCTCCCCAAACTACTTGCAGCTCTTTAGGCAACACATGACTCTCTTTCCTCAGTTCCAATTGCCCCTCCATTACCAGTAAAGTTGCTGAACAAGGACTATGAACTCCCCTCAACAGTTTGTTACAACTCTTAGCACTGATGAAGTTAATCTCTCCTGGTTGTATTCCCTCTAACATGACAGCCTTGTTCCGGTAGTTCCAACTCATTTTCATAGCATTAAAGTCCCAACTGATAGTTCCCAATGTAGACAACCATTGTACACCCAAGACTATATCACAGCATTTTAAAGGAATTACTAAAAAGTCAGATTCAAAAGCCTCACCTTAAGTTTCCCAAGCCACTCCACTGCATTCACCCAGTGTTCCCAATATGTTACCATCAGCTACTGAAACTTTCAAGCTAGTTCTTTTATCCATTCTGAGTCCCAGAATTCTCACAACAGCCACACTCAAAAAATTATGAGTGCTGCCTGAGTCGACCAATGCTATCCAGCTAGATCCTGCAATGTCCACTTTCAATTTCATGGTCTCACAACTATTTGATCCCCCATTGCATTAAGAGACAATACAGGTCCCTCTGACACTCCCCCTTCCCCCGAATCCTCACAGTCCAAAAACACCTCAGCCTCTCCTTCCTCTTCTGTTCCATCGACCACAATTTGAAAAACTTGACTCTTGTTGCATCTGTGCCCAGGTGTGTATTTTTTTGCACACCAACCCTTCTTCCTCCGATCCTCAATCTCAGCAGTAGAGAGACTTTTTCCCAAATTCTTGTGTGAGCTTGGGCCATTATGTCTTGTCTTAGTGGGGCTCAGGATAGATGGTGTCACACTCCTGGATACCACAGTAGAAGGTGGACCAGAATTTTCAACAGTGGAAAATGTCTTGATGCTAGGATTGTAGTTCCTACTGAGCACACTCAAACTAGGGGGAGTTATCCTAGCAGAAGCTTTACTAGAGACAGGGAAAAATATCGTTTCTAATTGCTTAGCCGTATGGAATGCTTCAATCAAGGACTTGGTTGCAACAAAGTCAAGTATTGGCTAATTTCCAACCTAAGGTGATTTTTAAACATGTTGAGAATGTATTTCTCGGGCAGTTGTACCTGATTCACAAGGTTGATGAACTCCTCGTAATAGGCTTCCACAAATTCCACCTGCCGTAGAGCTAACAATTCAGTGAACGGGTCGTTAAATCCACCTGGTACGAACCTCTCCCTCATCAAACTCAAGTACTCCAGCCAGCTCAAGGTTCCAGTGTTGCCTTGTGAGTTCATTAAGAACTGGTGCCACTGTAAGGCCTTGCCCTCGAGATGTAGCATTACCAATTGAATTTTACTCTGATCAGGAATAGATTCTGCTTCAAAATACTGTTCGAGCTTCGAGTGTCAACCCCTGAAGTCTGAACCATCGAATTTGGGGCAAGGTAATCTGTACGCGAAATTTCCAGCAGCCAACGGAATATCCTGTCCCCCCGTCCTAGCCTCCTTTTCGCCAGTAATGATTACTTCGTCCGCCACCTCCGATGTCGATGTCGATGGCCGCGCTCCCAAGATCCCAGATCCAGCTAATGCCCCTTGGCCAGTTGCTGTCTGAGAGACTGGATCGACTTTCTTACCCATCGCCGCCTCTAGCATTTTCTGAAAATCTTCACTGATTTGGGTTCGAAATTCACCCAGTTTGGTCTCTATCTTCGTGTCAATACTGATTTCCAACCGCGAGATATCCTCCTGCAGCTTGGCCGTCTCTTGCTGCCACGACTGACTACGCGTTATCGGTGCGCCGTCGACCATTGCCAAAACCTTAGGGCTCTGATACCTTTGTAAGAATGCACAATTAACATGAAGAAATAGAAAGAGATGAGAACACAAATAGATTGAGATGAGAGGAGAATGGTTTGTATTCAGAAAGAGGAAAACAGTCCAAAACATTCGATAACCCTTTCTCAGATGGCTAGGGCTACAAAACAGGTTCCCCTAGCTCAAACGACGCCGTATGGCTCTAAACACTCATCCCCTCAAAACACAGTGTTTCATTAAACCAAAAGTAAAACAGAAATTCAAAAGATTAACGGTAACTAAAACTCCCTTTTGATTAGCTTCATTGCACTCTTCTTGCACGCCTTCGTTTGGTACAACTTACAAGCAGACCCTTCACAAAAAAGAAAACAATACAAGCAGTAGCATAGAAGCAGAGGATCGAAGGTGACTCGAATACGATAGATAAATTAATGGCCATTGACATTTGTTGTGGTGCTGCAAAAAAAGAAGTCATAAAAGGGGTAAGAAAGTACGCCTAACATGTTTGGAATGTACACTATGTGTAACAATTTTTGTTCTTTTTTGGGGAGTATTATTATGCACTTTGTGAGTCTTGTGACCCAAGAAGCATGGGCGCACACAAAAGTACATCTAACATGTCAGTTCCTTTACATGTAAAGATTGATTTCCAGTAACAAGAAAAAGAAATATATGTCTATCTATGCACTTGTCAAAGTGTTGATCCGTCAAAACTCCGAATCAACAGCAGCATATTAAGTTGGATGTGGGTGCCAAACCATCAGGGAACATGCCTTCACTTTTAGCGGATGCCCAATCTCCTGTATAATCTGCATGTAGAGTTGCTCATTCTCTAAAATATACAATAATCGAGGGAAGACGAAAGAGAGATTGTTGTGTTAACGACCCCAATGTTACCTTATGCTTAATTGATTACCAACTTCAGTGATTATTTCCCCCAGAAAAGTGGTTTCTCCTTTGTCAAATGCCTCGCCTACAAGAAAATGGCATTTAGACGTATTACAAGAGAGCGGGGATCGGATGGAGAGACAGAATTGGTAGACCTAAAAAGATGCTAATGAAACTTCTGTACTGAAATTATGAAACTTGCCTCGTGTTCTGGTTGGAAAGAAGTGAATCTATTTTCTTTTGAGCCCTTATATCAAAGAACAATCATATGAATAACACAGAAAAATCGGAAGTTTACAAGTACAAAACAGAAAATGGAGTTATAAAACCAGGATAACCTTTGTAGATATAAAGGTAGGCCGAGGAAACTTCATCTGAGATCCATTGCTTGGCTGTAGCTCAGATGTAAGAGATAGCTGGCAGATAGAATAGACAGAAAAAAAAAAGAGTATATTAAAAAAATGGCAAGCAATCAAGCAAACCCCCCCAAAATATCTAACACTTCAAATGTTGATTGGAAAAAGATTAAGCATAAATGAGACATTTATTACAGTTTACCTTGCTAAAAAGTTCGACCGGTGGATTTTGCGGAACCCTCTTCTGGGTTTGGAAATTAAATTCCTGTATGGCAGACAAAACACAACATCATCTCAAACAATTCAGCAAACAATCAGTATGTGTAAAAAGAGGAAAGAACTTTCATGCAATACCATTGGCACTGTGGTTTCCTTCTTTATATTCCGAAAAACACCAATATCACCTTTACTGGAAAATATCTGCATAAAAAAATAGATTCTCATTAGATCGAAAACATTGATACCTAGCTCAAGCTTTTAAATACACAATACATTGATTCAATTTTATTATTTTTTTACCTTCCTATTTAAAGGACGAGCTTTGAAGTTGTATTTTGTGTCACAAACATCCTGGCTAGTGGCATCCATGACACTTGGTCTAAGGAATAAAAAACAAAATAAGAGGAAAAAACCCAGTCACTCCTTTATCAGATTAAATACAAAATTAAAAGTAAGATATAAAAAGGGACCCACATACAATTACAAAAGAATTAGCACAAGCATACATACATGTATGCTAGATACCTATATCATAAATTCTGCATAAAATTGGTCTCTAGATAGTTAAAATTTAAAGCATTTACCTTCTGGCTTCTCTAGTTCCATTGCCATTAGCAGAAATATTACAAGGTTTCTGAAGCCCCTGCAACCACAGAAGTTTACCAGATACCCAGATATGAAAATTTTTAGTGAGATAAATAAAAATATCGGCGGTTACCTTATCAGCAGCGTTTGTATGGATTGAGGAGGACACAGCTGATGAGAGTTGTGCTGCTCTTTCCAATGTCTTCAGGTGAAATTCCTGAGGAGCAATGAGAAGGTAATCTGAGCAACGCATGGAGGGAAAGAAACCTCATTTTGCTAAAATAACATTGCTTTTGATGCTTCCGCACAATGCCATTAATTCAGGAACAAGCAAGAAACTGCAGTTTGTTACTTACTTGAAACTCTGGCAACTTTGGAACACTCTTTTTTGGAACAGGCAATGAATGACCCTCGAGAATCTGCAAATTGTTAACATATATTTGAGAGGAGAGAAGTACAATAAAATTAGATTTGGAGGAAGTCCCTCTTGTAACATCATAAGTACCAACTTTTCTATTCAATGGGCGTGCTTTGAATCTACGTGTAACAGATGTAACAAGCTCTTCCTCTCTACCATTCTTAGGCCTGAAATGAAGACAACATTGCACCAGCAGCTTGTTAAGGATACTCTTACTTTACGCCTCAATATGTAAAAGATAGTGACATGAACTAACCGTATTCTTTGAGCCCTGTGTGCTGTTTCAAGCTCAGGTTCCCTTGGAACGGTAAGCCTCAGCTTTGTATTGATGGCATTTCTATCTTTTGTACCTTCCTGCATAACCAAAAAGAAAAGCTCAGAATGTCTCAGATGCAACGCAGGTTAAGATCCAATTGGAGTCCCAAAAACTAAACATAATTCAGGGGTATACTTTTTTAGGTGCCTTGTGGACCAAAGTGGTTTCCTGCTTCACCTCATCAACCTACCATGCGTAACAAAGTTAGAGCAAATAAGATGTTTATTCAATAAACATGTAACTGAACTATAGTAATAATAGAAATTAATCGTAATTTCAAATACCAAAGTCAGATATTTAATGCAAGAAAAGTGAACCCAGATGCCAAACTGATCTATGTGACTCTAGTTTGCCTTTATTCTCAGTTTTCATAGGTCTGTTACTTCATATATGAGAAACACAACCCATAAGAAGACCTTATGGTAACATGCACTCATTTTCGTTGCCAATTTGAGAACATTAAGAGGCAAGGCTCTTCAACAATATAAAACTACTTTTTTAATTTTAATTTAAAAGCAATAAATTCAATACAAATAGCTTCCATGAGAAATTCAGCAGTACAAGCAACCATAGTGGGAATACGGAAAATGTCACAAACTCATGTACCTTACGCAAGAGACCTCCCTCTAGCTTCTGCCTCTTGGCAGCTTGACTTTCAACCACAGAAGAATTACCTAGGCTTCTGTTACTATTTATCGTCTGTAGCTTCTGAAATCTATAATAGAAAACCAAATACAAAGGCCTTAATTTTTAAGGTTGTAATGTTGCTAAATAGGATATTAGTCACCACCACGAGACATACATCTTATTATAGAAGCTTTCATAATAACATTTCCAAGAGGTAAGGTACTTGGATTGTGAGACTAGAAAAATTAGGGGGGGTCGGTTCAACATTCCCATGACTTACCTGGATGTAGCAGCTTGAGGGGGATGATTTTGTTTGGCTAACTGGCTAGCAGTAGGTTTCATAAGAGTTGAGCTCCTTTGCATAGGTTTTGCACTCTTAGATTTAGCTTTTAATCTATCACTGGGTAAGTGATTGTAAGTTGTCAAGCCTGGGAAAGGGAACCGAACAAATGAAGTGAGCAAAAGTACAGGAAGTAATGTTAGAATTAATGGTAAAAAATCATAATACGTGAGAGAAGGCAAAATTGATAACAATGAGAAAGCAACATTACTGAAGAGAGAGAGGCAAGAAAGAAAATTGAAAAAACTACTATGCAAAATTGTCTTGGTCACCTGTTGTTAATTGAAATGATTGATTCAGAGCATTTTGTAAAATTTTCTGTATATTGGCGGAGATTCCTCTGTTAGTTCCTTCATTTCCTAAAAAAAAGGTAGTATCAGATTCAGACTATCACTCCAGCACAATTTCCAGGATTTCAAAAGAAGAGCATCCCTTTTTAACCATTTTTCTTAGTGATTTATCCCCCATTTAATCAATGGTTTAACCAAGAACTCTAAAACAGACGACACTGGAACACAAGCTTCATGTAATTGCCTGCAGAAGCACAACTACGAGCTTGCCTCAAAGACTGTCTTTTTCCGAACCAAGTTCCACGGCTCTTTAATTTGAAAGCCAATTCAAAGAAACAAAAGCACCATATATTACCAACTGTACCTTTGTTAATGGCACCCACATCTGAAAATTCCAAGGCCATTACATTTTGGGGATCACTTTCATGTAGTGTACTAGTATCTTCTTCATCACACTTTGGGGACGTATTCACATTTTCCAGGAGACTTTCTTCACTCATAACCAACTTTGTCACAAAAGCTTCAAACCAAAAGAAAATAAAGAAATGTCAATCATTGATATTATAACTCTATTTTTAAGAAAGTTAAATATCTCAACGGCATATTTTCTTTAATCAAACAAGAAAAAACGACAATTAACAAAAAAAAAATCAAAATACTGGTGAATAATTCTTGCTTCAAGCAAACATCATTAAGCAAAGAGATACTGACGAGACGGAGGGTAAGTCGGCGCCGAATCGAACCAAAGTTCAGCTTCTCCAACCTCCGCCGGTGATTCCTCGCGCGTGAAATCAAAGAACCGAGCCGCATCGAACTCGTAATCAAGATCGATCGATCTCACCTCGAAGACTGGCTCTATCTCCATCTCTATATCTTCTTCCATCCCTCTAACCGGACTTTCTCTCTCTCCGGAACTGACTCCCTCTTTCTCAGCCTACAATGCCCGCTCTAACTTCACCTGAACTAACCGGAATTAAACTCCGCCGCCATTTCCACCGCAAATTTGAAAGTAGTTTTCACTTAGAAACCCTATGAATCTTGGAAACGGCGAGGTTGAGTTGGTAACGGCGATGACTAAGGTCGAGCCAACTTCACTGTAGCATTCAAAGCAAAATACTTGTAATTTTTA
Source organism: Hibiscus tridactylites (assembly GCA_958450335.1). Lineage (NCBI taxonomy): Eukaryota > Viridiplantae > Streptophyta > Magnoliopsida > Malvales > Malvaceae > Hibiscus > Hibiscus tridactylites. Next base: position 109,464,184 of record OY288265.1, on the reverse strand, counting down.
TGGAACAAATAAAAACGGAAAACAAAGGACAACATCCAAAGCGTAAGGTACAAGCTGGAGAAGCCGGACTCCGGGCTGCGGGTTTTTTTTTATACCGCCGAGGTATTGTAACGATCCGAAATTTGAAATTATGGGCTTCTAAAAAATTATTAAAAACAACTAAACAATTTTGTGACGAAAGTGTCCCTAATTATTTATGGAAATTTTGAGGGTTGAACGTTAGGTTGAGGGATTTTGAGGAGGGTAAAAGAGTGAATTGGATTTGAAATTTTTTGTCTTCGAAGTGAGAAGCAGTGTTATCGTGGTTCGAGTACAGCGGCTTTGGGTGGCGAGATTCTGTCGACGAGACTGAAATTTCGGCGCTGGTAGAATTTTGCCATTGGGGTTTGATTATAATTGCGAGATTACCCCTAACGGTTTTATTCGTTTGTCAGGTAGGGTCCCCTCGGATACGAATTCAAATCTGGAGAACTAAAGTTTTGAAGGGTAGAAAGGGTACTCAAGATTTACAATGAAAAGTCTAAATTTCATTTAAGGGAAAATTCACAAATAGTCATTAAATTATCTTAATATGTATTTTGGTCACTGAACTTTCAAAAGTTACAAAATAAATTAAACTTTAGATTTTGTTACAAAATAGACACTGACCATTAGATGTAGTTAACAGTCTAACGATGGATTGACTAGACAACTAACTAATATATTAATTATTATAAAATGATCATTAAACTTTATAAATGTTATAAAATGGTCATTGAACTATTTAATTATTACAAAATAATAAATTTATTATTTAATTGTTATAAAATAATCATTGGACTATTTAATTATAACAAAATGATCATTGAACTATTTAATTATTACAAAATGGTTGGTTATTACAGGTTATGATGCAAGTGTTTTTGCTATTGATTTCAATATTTTGTTTTCATAAACATTTCAAATGAAAGGAATTAAGATGTCTATGTTTCTAAAATCTTTTAAATAAAATAAATAAAAGGTTTTTTTCCCAAGAAAATTTTTCAAATGAAATGAATTGAAATTTTAAAGGTGGGTACTAAAATAGAAATAAAAGCGTAATGTTACGTACTATTTTAAATATATATATATATATATATGTGTGTGCAGTGTACAAAAACAGAAACACAAGTAAAGATTGGGTATTAAATAAGTAGTTTATTCGAATAAAAATTGAGAGAAATACAAACGTTTTGACACCAATCTTAATGCAAGCGACTATTCACAATAACAACCGGAAGAATTGACATTTTTTTATTAAAAAAATCATATCATCATATTGTTAATGATTTTACGGCAAGCAAAATTCAATTCAAAAGATTTAATGACCCGATTGAATTTTTATAATTCATCGATTATATTGAGACAACACCTAAAGTTGAGTCCATAATTTAACCTAAATGATTTAACATTCAATGCTGCTGTAGTGACATAATTGAACTTTCCGTAATTCAGTGGTTATATTAAAACAACACCTAAACATCAATGAGTAATGTTAGAATTTAACCTAGATGATGTAATAACATTCAATGCTGGTGTAGTGTCTTGTCACTTGGTTTACATCGGATTCTTTTCTATATTTCCCCAAACACGCATATGTGAGAACAAAAAAGGACAAACTATGTTTGGTTCGAATTCAACCATTTTCTTTTGGTTCGAATTCCACTCCTTTTTAGGTTTAAACCGTAATCGCCATTCTCAAGTTAATGAATGTAATTTAGCGGCGTTAGGTTAGAAGAATCTTACATTCCTAGAATAATGTAAGAGTTCGACATACTATGTTTGGTTTTTAACATTGTTCAAGTAAAATATTTCATGCTGCACTGATGGTATACGATTTATTTTCGATTTTAATTTAGGATTTACGGGTTTAGATTTTAAATTTTAAAATATAATATTTATGGTTAGAATTTAGTGTTAGTGGTTAGGGATAGGGTTTAGTTTCAGGATTTTAGGAATTATGTTTGGTAATTATATCATACATTGACAATGGAAACGAAAAAAATTTAGAGTTAAATTAGACATGCTTAGGGGTTTATGTTCAAGGGTCTATAATTTAAGATATGTGATTAGGGTTTAGAGTTTATAGGTTAAACCCTAACCATATAACACTAAACCTAAACCTCTACCATCTAAACATTAAATTCTAACCATAAACCCTAAATTCTAAACCCATAAACTTAAACATTAAACTAGATCCATAAACCATAAAATCGAGACATTTGTGGAAACTTTTCGTTTCCACCGCTTGTAAATGAAATATTTTCCATTATATATTAGTTTTTAGAGTTAAATTATACATACTAGTAAAAAACTGTCCACTTCATGTGCATTAAATATCAACTCATAGCATAATTGTATAAGTTATCATTTGATATAATGTAGGTGTAAATAAAATAGACAAACATAATTGTTTTAATTTTAAAATTTAGAATTTTAATCTTAAACCTAGGCATGTAAATGAACCAAATGAACACGAACAATTAAACGAACGTAATTTTTTGTTCGTGTTCGCTCGTTAATAAATGTAGCGTGTTCGTGTTCATTCATGTTCGTACGTTAAAATGATAAACATTGTAAACGAACGCAAACGAACATTGAGTATTGTTTAATTTTATCTTTTTATTTCATATTTTTAATATGTGTTTTTATTTTTTAAAAATATAATACATTTGTCCTTAAATAATATAATACATTTGTTATGAAAAATAATAAATATACATGGACATAAGTGAATAAATTTAAACGAACCAACATAAAAGATCGGTTTACCGAACATTCATAAATGAAAACGAGCGAACAAGCCCTTTTATTCGTGTTTGTTCATTTAATTAAGCGAACATAAGACTTTGTTCATGTTCGTCGTTTAATAAACAACCGTACATAAACGAACTTCTCGCCGAACGGTTCGCTAAATATTCGATTAATTTACAACCATAATTAAACCTATAATTCCTAAACCACAACAATTGAACCCTAATCTCTAACAAACCTAAATTTTAAATAATGAATACATGACTCTAAACCCTAAACAAAATTTTTAAATACCCAAATTAATGGTTTCCGATTTTTCCCTTCATTTTTGGTTGAGTTCCGCCACCAAAACGAGTTTTTTTTTCTTCAAATTTTCTCGTTAAATAAGTGACGGTTACGCACTTAATGGACGTTTGTCAATAATTTTTTTTTTGTGTCCAAATAGCCATTTGTCCAAAACTGAATTTTTTAAATTTTTGACAACGAACATTCATCCCTATAACAGCCATTTACCCACAGCAGCCAAAGTGAACAACCAATGTTTGGCTCAACAGATTTGCAACATGTGTACTTTCAGTCCAATGCTTGGCTCAACAATTAATGATTCCATTGTTCATCGTTCGAGAAAATGAAGAGATTCGATTAGTAGATGCCTTTTGAATTTCATAGCTCAGATTAGGTCAAAAACAGTAAGTTCAATGTATTTGCAAGCAACGATAGATCCAAGACTGGTTCCAACATGTGCAGAGGAACGGTTTATCTTATATTCTTGAATGAGAAAAATGACCGACTTAGGTTTGGTAACCAAAGGAGTGTGTTTAAGTGCAACGATCGACAACAGAAGCGGCGGTAATTTGAGATTTGGGTTTGAGTACTTTTAAGAATTTAGATATTGCTTTGTGAAATTTTCAAAATTTCAGGATTTTATAAAAAAATTGAAAGTTTTTGGGTGTTTTTCTTTAAAAAATTAAAAAATCGAATTAGTGCAACGTGTCAAGCATTGATTGGTTAAAATATATTTTTTAACACCCATTAACGGCCAAACACCTAAAATTCTAACTTTTAAAACTTTAGACAACTATTTTTACAAAAAAAAATACTTTGAGCACCTAAAATTCAAAAATGGTATACTTTGGTCACCTATTTTTTCATTTAAGCCTTTATAATATTATTGTACTAATTGATTGAAACTTTTAGGGTTGAAAAATGAATTTTTAAAAATTCAAGAGTGAAATTAGAAAGAAACATTTTCAATAGTGACCATATTGTTTATTTTTTAAAATCGAGGACCAAAAATGTATATGGGATAAACGTTAGTGGTCATTGCAGTAGTTTACCCCTTATTTTTTCGCTGCCAGGTCAACAAGTCGTCAACGTTTAACGGCAACAAACGACTGAGTAAGCAAAAGTTTACGCCCCGAATACGCAAGTAATCTTACTGGTCGTTTTTCAGAATCGATGACCAACTCTATATTGGGGGAGAACACAAGTGACTATTCTAGTAGTTAACTCTTTTTTTTTAATTTTTAACATGCTTTATGATTTTTTAATAGCCTTGTTTGACAATTAGTGAATAATTGATAGTTAATAGCGGATTACATTAGCTGATAGCTGATTGCATTAGTTGATTTGACTAGCGGATTGTTTAAAAGTGTTTTGTAAAATTAATTGATAGATGATAACTGTTTGATTATTTAAACAAGCAAAATGACATATAAGGACATGATTATATTTGATACTTATTTGAATAGTTTATTAGTTATCAATATTTTGTATCTATTAATATTAATTAGATTATGAAAATTAATTTTTAATATAACATTATTAAGCGTGTTTGAAGGATCTATATATATTAATTTAATATTTATATAATTATTTTTAATACAATTTAATTAATTATCAAATTTAAATACAAATATAAATATGTGAGAATAAAAAGAAAAAAAAGAAAAAAATATTGGTTTACAAATGTCACAATGTAAATACGTGAGGTTGAAGAATTAAAATAGAAATGGTTAAGTTTAAGTTATTTGGAAAATTTTGATAATTATTAGAGTAAAAGAATCTTTACAACTCTATGTCAAAACTTTTAATTTTAAAAACTCATATTAACAGTTTTTTTAAAATTAGAGTTTTAATTTTGATAATTACTGTTGCTGCCATTGATGTCAACTTTAGAACTTGCTTTCAGGGTCCAAAGAATTGAACACATGAATACTAAATGAATACAAAAAAAAAAACCTTTTTTGTTTATTATTCTTTTACTCTAACCAGCGGCAACTCTATCCCCTTTGCAGTATTAATCACATCTAACATTTCTTTGAACTTTCACTATGGTTTGATTCCAGGTCTGATGGACTCGAGAACTTGAACAACTTCAGCCATGCTAGGTCTCCTTGAAGGAACCTCTGATATGCAAATCAACCCCAACTTCATAACCTGTATTAATTCATTTTCCGCTAAACCACTCAACCTTGTATCGAAGCAAGCTGAAGCAGAACCCCTCTCCAACAATCCTCTAACATATTCACACAAAATCACTACCTCGTTTACTGTTGGAGTACTCTCTACTGGTTTCCTCCCAGTTACTAGTTCTAAAAGAATTACTCCGAAGCTATACACGTCACATTTCTCACTATGTCTCAAACTTTGAGCCAACTCCGGCGCGACATATCCTACCGCATTGTGAAATCTAGTTAAACCATAAGTATCCAAAATCGGAAGCAATTTTCCCAATCCATAATCAGATAGTTTGGCCTCATAGCTATCATCTAAGAGTATGTTGGTTGATTTGATGTTGAGATGGAGAATTGGAGGTCTACAATCATGGTGAAGGTAAGAAAGTGCTCTTGCAGTTCCAAGGGCAATATGAAACCTTCTAGACCAAGTTAGTTCGGTATTCCCAACACCCGAACTAGTACCGGGGTAATTCATTCCATGAAGATTATCGTAAAGATTCCCATTCGAAATGAATTCAGATAAAATAAACTGCATTGAAGAGGACCAGTAATAACCTTGAAAAGCAACCAAGTTCTGATGTTGGAGGTTACCAAGGCGTCTGATTTCTTGTTCAAACTCATCTTGGTTTCCAAGTCTCCCTAGAGTCTCAAGCTTCTTTACAGCAATTGAGATCCCTCCTTCAAAGCTAGTTTTGTAGACTGTTCCGATCGACCCTCCACCTATTAAATACTTCTTGTCAAGCAAAGCTTTGGTACCAGCTTCCCAATCTTTGTATTTAGAAGGTAAGCTTTTGCTAAAGAGGACTAACTTCCCGATTATAACATTCGAATCCGATGAACCTGGTGGTGTGCTCTCAACAACCACAGCCACTTCCTGCTTTTTATTCTTGCGGGCCCTGATGTTCATGATGGTTACCAGACAACCCCCTGTAAGGATCACAGCAGCAGCAGCAATGGCGACAATTGCAGAAACACTAAGGACCCCAGATGTGGCAGGTGTGGCACTTCCGGAACAGGATGCCAAAGGGAAACCACAGAGGCCAGGATTGTTAGAAAAGGCTAATGCACCAAAGGACTGGATGGTCTGGTCAGTAGGAATCATACCAGATAGATTATTGTAGGAAAGGTTAAAATGAGTTAACATATTCAAATTCCCAAGGGAAGAGGGGATTGACCCGGAAAGTGAGTTCTGTGAGAGATCAAGCAATTGGATTTTTGACAAGTTCCCGAGACTAGATGGGATACTTCCATTCAGCCGGTTGCGAGACAAGTCGAGAACTTCCAGGTTTGACATGTTGTAAAGGGTATCAGGAATATGTCCCTCTAACATATTAACAGAAACATCCCTGCAGCAACATGACAGAAGTTTCTTAGAAGTGATTCAAAGCAATGCCATAGAAAATCTGAAGTACATTAGGATAGCGCGTATGCGTATACTCACAGTTCACGAAGAAACCTGCAATTGCTTATATCCTCAGGAATTCCACCAGCAAGGTTGAGATTGTGCAAATCCAAGACCTGCAGCAACTCAATGCTTCCAAATCCAGCAGGGATTGTCCCACTTAATGAATTATTAGCCAAGCTAATTGCCAAAAGCCTTTCCAAATCCCCAATATTAACTGGTATGGTCCCATTAAGCTTGTTGAACCCCAAGTCCAAAACTTTGAGGTTCTTACAATTTGAAATGCTTGTTGGGATTTCGCCACTCAAACTATTCCACGAAGCATCGATGAATTCCAATGTCCCACTACAGGTTCCGATCGCAGGAATCTCACCAACGAACTCGTTATGTGAAACATTGAAATAAGTAGTGTTCTTAAATTCAAGAACTCCCAGTGGTGCCAACCCTGTGAATGAATTTCTGCTAAGATCCAAACTTTGCAAGCTTTGGCATTTCGATATCTCTTCCAGCACGCTGCCACTTAATGCATTGCTACCAACAGATACATATTTCAATACCAAGATATCGCAAATTTGAGAAGGCAATTCACCAGTAAGATTATTGAACGAGAAATCAAACCCTTCAAGGTTACTACAGTTCACAATGGACCCCGGAATTGAACCCGAAAGACCATTATGCGAAAAAGAAACATACTTTGTTTTGTAACAGTTACTAAATAAAGCAAATGGAATCTCTCCTGTATAACCATTCTTTGAAAAATCAAGAAATCTAATGTTAGGCAAGTCACCAATGAAACCTGGTATGGAACCAGATAATGCATTTGAACTCATGTTGATCTTCCATAACGTTTGCAACAGTGAAAATTCTCGCGGGAGATTACCTGAAAACCTGTTGCCAAACAATGTCAAGACTCTGACAGAGCTTAGACCAGACAAGGCAGCCGGCAGTTGACCACTGAGGTTAGTGTTCCACAAAACAATCTTGTCCACAAATCCTCGTGGATTGCAGAACACACCACTGAAATCCACACAGGGGTTGCCATTTGGGACCCAGGATTTCAAGCTGTTGTAAGGATCATCAGTGATGTTTCCTTTGAATTGGAGCAAGATTTCCTTTTCAGTGGCGGCTGAAGAAATGGTGAAGAGGATGCAGATTCCAAAAGAAGCAAGAATCCAGAAGAGCAAAGCATGGGAAACTCTAAATCGACGGATTTTTCTCATGCTCGAAACAGCAGCAAGGACGCAGGAAAATTGAGTCTAACTGTTAGGCATATTACTACAACATTTTTACTTACATTTGCTCCACAAAAACAACAGAGCAACCCATTTTAACCCACACTTTCTTCAATGAAGCAAAGATCTCACCTTTTTCTTTCTGGGTTTGAGCTAAAAATCTCAACTTTTTCTGCTCTTCCAGGTCTAGACTCTGGACAGGAGAAAGAGAGGTAAAAAGAATGTAATAAAAATGGTGATGACTAACAAGTGAGAACAAATGTATACGAAGAAAGTGTCTTGGCCGGAAAGGAAAACAGGTGAGCAGATTTAATACTAACTATAAATGAAAAATATTTCTATCTATACGGTTGCCAAAAGCTTAACCACGTGCATGTCCATTTCTATGAAAAATATTTAGAGTTTATAATTTAAAATTTAAGATTATGTTTAGAATTTAATTTTTTACTTAAGGTTAAAAACACCAAAAAGGAGAAATAATTTTGGGGCCTTGGTTTTGTCTATGAAATTGCAAGCATTTAGTCCCTCACCAACCCCTACCTTTCAATTTCATCACCACCGAATAATTTTCAGAGAAATAAAAGAAGGAAAAGTAAGGGTTTTTAGACTTTGGTTTTTTGTTGACTGAGTTGTGTTTTTCTTTCCTTTTTGTAGCATTGAGGACTGAAGTTTCTTTGTATCATTAAATCCTGTTAGATAAGGATTGAAATTTATTTCCATTTCCTTTATTTTTTCCATTATAAGCAGAAATCTTAGAAGGAAAACATTAAAAGTGTTTACATTTCAACCCTTCTCATATCTTCTTCCCATGTTTCTGCAACAACTTTAACTTTTCATGGGTTTTAATTTTTACTTTGTTTAACTTGAGACTGTTGTCTTGTTGCATTTGACTGAGTGCAAGGTTTCTGTTAGAAAACATAGAAGAATCAGAATGAATCAAAGTACAGAAAGAAAAGCTAAAAAGCAAAAAAATAGTTCAAATATTTAGTGCAGATTAGCTTAACGTATATGAAGAACTTAGCACTTAGCAGCATGGCCAATGGACCTTGTCTTGGTGCCTTTGGCTTTTTGATGTATCCTTTTGCACGTCCATGTGATTCAACTCTTTCAAGTTAAGTGGCATATGACATTGCTTTGAATAAAACACTTTTTAATGGAATGGCAGGCAGGCAGCAACTGCAGCCACAAGCACCATCATTTAGCAGGGGAGTTTTGGACATGTACGAAAAGAACGACCGCACAGGCCCCTAAAAAAAAGCTCAAACGAGTTCAATTAATAGGAGGAAACAAAAAAAATTAGTTTAATAAATTACTAGAAACTTTTTTAAAGAGGCCCCATAATATAGTTTACTAAGTTAAAAATATTAATATAAATATTATATCTTTGAGATTATAAATAAAAAAAATCGTTTTAATAAATTGTACAAGGCCTTGTAAACCTTTAAACCGCCCCTGCCTTTTAGTCTCCATCAATTGTTTTTTATATTCATATCCTATTGTATTAATTCTTTTGTATATATTTTAATTACTCTTCTTGTGAATCCAACTAATGGTCCCAATAGAAAAGAAAATGATGTTCATCTTAAAAGACCTAAGCTCGAGCAGCCTTGTTGCAAGGTTTGTGCGTGTTATCAAAGGATTAAGAAAAATTTGAACATATACTACCTTATAATCGATTCTACTATATTGAAAATTATTGGGTAAACTACATCCATGACCACCTAACTATAGATCTGATTCTATTTTAACCATTGATCTTTCAATTTCGTTAATCAGACCATTCAACTGTTTAAATGATATCAATCAAGCTACTAACCGTTAAAAATCAATAGAGAAGCTAACATGTTGTGTGCATTATCAAAGGGTTAAAAAAGTATGAACATGTACTACTTTATAATCATTGTCATATGTGATTGTATTATATTGAAAATTATTGGTAAACTACATCCATGACCACTCAACTATAAGTTGATTGTATTTTGACCATCGATCTTTTAATTTTGTCAATCAAACCATTTAACTATTTAGATGATATCAATCAAGCTACTAACCGTTAAAAATTATCAGAGAAGCTGAAGTGACAGTTAAAAAATCGGTATAATGACACAATTGGTCCCTGTTATTAGTCCATATTACTTGCACATTCTATTATTTTAACCCTAATCACAATTTATTTAATAAATTTAATCATCTAATCAGACGATAACACATGTCACAACTTGATTAGAACAATTTAAACATTTTATTTAATTAAATAATTTTATTTTAATCATTCAGTCAGTCAGGTAATGATACGTGTCACCCGATTGAAGAAGGAAAACAAATATAAGAAACAATGGCCTAGGCGTTTACTAATTATAAAATGGAATATATAATGGATCCAGGAGAAGACATGAAACAACATAGAATTAATGTAAACAAAAATATGCATAAACTCATTTGGCCCAACGATATGTAGATGCGAAAGGATGATAGAAACTATAACATTTTGAAGGGAGCAGTGGCAACAGACATGCAAAGAGCTATGAGAATTGAGAGCCATGCAAAGCAAGGGTTCTGCAGAACATCCAGTCAGGACTCAGCAGTAAAAAATAAGTTATGTTTGGGCCAATGTCCACAAAAAAATACCCAACAAAAAAAAAGATAAAAGGAAAGAATTAGAACTTTTCAATTATTAAAAAAGTATGGTAAAGAATCTCAGTGATCAAGAGGTATATTAATAAGGATTAAAGGGAATTGTGAATTATTTAATTGTTCTTTCCCTTTTGGCTTTACGCCTGCAGAGTTGTTAAATGTTTTCCTACGCTATTTCCCATAAAGAGTTCTAAGTGCCGATGAAAAAGCGCTGAAAACCATTTCATTCATTCATCGTTGAGAAACGGAAGAGGAAAACAAACAAAAAATGAGTTCAACTACTGGTCAGTTCTTGATCCAGCGTCCACGATTCAATCATGTTTTATTGCAAAACAACAATAGCTTTCATTTGCCAAAGCGAGTTCTGTTCCCGGTTCTGCCGCAAAGTTCCAATATTCATGTTCATGTCAGCTCTTTTTCTCAGTGTAAGTTCTGTTGTTTTTGGCTTTCAATTCTTGTTTTTTAAGTCATTTGATCTTCTGGGTTATGTTTTGAAAGAATTTTCTTTACATCCTTTGTTGCAGTTGAGGGCTCTAGGTTTTTGGAGTGCAAATGTGCATCAGAGAGTGTATCAGGATCTTTTGAAAGGGATCCAGATCAGGAATATGAACCCGAACCAAATCAGGTACTCATATTTTTGCACATAGAATCAAATGGTGTTCAAATTTCAGCTAATCTGAGTTTCCTTACAGTTTGATAGTTATAATTTGGTTCAAAAGGTAATCTACATGTAGTTTTATAAAATGTTACCTAATAGTCAGCCTCAAAGATCAAAACTTTATAATGTGGGGGTGTGAAAATTGATACCCTAATCCTAAATTTGATTACTTTTATCCTATTCATCTATTTAGTTATAAACATTGGCATTATCAACTATTTTGGGCAAAAATTTATAGTAGTTCTTGTGTATGCCTTGTTTTAGATGGTTGAACAAAAGGAGGCTACTATAGTGGATATTTTGAAGCAATCAAATTCCTTTCTGCCTCATGTAGTCCTTGCAAGTACAGTTCTGGCTCTCGTCTATCCGCCTTCTTTCTCATGGTTTACCAGCAGGTTATTAGCTTATTCTTTATATGATGATGTTGTCCATATAATGTTTCTTTTTACTGATTTTGATGTTTGCAGTGGGGGTTATTTTGCTACTTGAAGTGCAATGAATTTTTGGACTGATATCTTAGCTTATGCTTTTATTATCTGATCTATTTCTAGGTACTATGCCCCTGCATTAGGGTTTTTGATGTTTGCAGTGGGGGTTAATTCCAGTGAGAAGGATTTTATTGAAGCATTTAAAAGGCCAGATGCTATTTTTGCTGGTTATGTTGGTCAATTTGTTGTGAAGCCCCTGCTTGGATATATTTTCGGAATAATAGCTGTGACCGTGTTTGGTCTTCCTACTCCTTTAGGTGTGTCTGTGTTCATCTTCTTGGTTAATGGCACCAAAGACTAGTTCTGTCTATCTTGCCTAAAAATACCGTCGAGTTTGTGCTGACGAATGTGGATCTATGAATCAGGTGTTGGGATTATGTTGGTATCCTGCGTAAGCGGTGCCCAGCTCTCAACTTATGCTACATTTTTGACAGATCCACCACTAGCTCCGTTAAGCATTGTTATGACATCGTTATCTACTGCGACTGCTGTTTTTGTTACACCGATGTTGTCTCTCCTGCTTATTGGGAAAAGACTGCCCGTTGATGTCATGGGAATGGTTTCTAGCATTCTGCAGATTGTTATTGCTCCTATTACAGCAGGATTGCTTCTGAACCGGTGATATGTTAACCCCAAACAAATATGCTTGAACTTGATAATATCTTTTTATAAGAATTTCTTATCTAACGAGTTTGCAGGCTGTTCCCTCGTCTATGTAATGCCATGAGGCCATTTTTGCCGCCGCTTTCTGTACTTGACACAGCTTGTTGTATCGGAGCGCCACTCGCTATTAACATTAATTCGGTTTTGTCCCGTTTTGGTTTAACTGTTTCGTTGCTTATCGTTGCATTCCATTTATCGGCATTCGTTGCTGGTTATTTCCTTAGTGGTTCGGTATTCCATAATGCACCTGATGTGAAAGCATTGCAAAGAACTCTATCCTTTGAGACAGGTGAGTGCCCTTTTTTCATTTCCCTCTTGTTAATTTGCACTATTGCTGATGTTACTCAATATTGCAGGAATGCAAAGCAGTCTTTTGGCGCTCGCGCTCGCTAATAGGTTCTTTCAGGATCCACTCGTCAGCATTCCTCCGGCTCTCTCCGTAAGCCTTTTCGTTACCTTTTCCGCTTATCGTTTCTAGTTGCCTATTTGCGAAGGAATCATATACAACATTTGCTTCTGCCGGTGTTGTTTTTGATGAATCGATCCCTTGTTCATAATGGTTAACAAACTCCTCAACCGTGTCGATTTTGGGATTTGCAGACCGTACTCATGTCTTTGATGGGCTTCGCGCTGGTCATGATTTGGGCAAAGAAAAAAGAATAATGGGAGAACGATGAGTTGGTATGTCAATCCATTGTTATTTGATGCATAAACTGAAGCTGCATTGCAAAGTTGGATCATTGTAGAGCAGATGGAGTGCACCCTCCTGAAAATAGAATAAAATCCCTGTAATTTTTATACGGCTTCATTCTTAACAAGTGGATAATTAGTATCTTTTTCCTCATTTCTATCCATTTGTGCTTAAGTTTAACTGATAGGCGTTGATTGAATTAATTTTTTTTTAAAAATTAAGTTTTATGAATTTTTATTTGAATTTTTAAATTTACTAACATAAAATATTTTTAACGTATCAAATATAAATTCAATTATTTTTTAATGCGACGGACTCTAATTTTTCCTTTTTTAAGGGTAAACTAATTGTAATGGTCACTTATATTTTTGCTCACCGATTTTTAAATTTGACTGATAAGGTTACTTACGTTTTCGATTTGTAAACTTTTGTCACTCGAAGCTAAGTGTCCTTAAATGGGTGATGTGGCTGTTAAAGTTAAATTCATATAATTACACATTTGGTCCATGTTAGTTACATATTATATCAATTTGATCTTATTTTTAATTTAATTAAATAAATTAATCGCTCAATTAGGTGTCGAGACATGTCATCACCTTAATTATTTATTGGAGGTGACACGTGTCATCCAATAAGGCGATGAAACATGTTGGCACCTAATTGAGTGATTAATTTATTTAATTAAATTAAAATTAAGATTAAATTAATATAATAGGTAATTAGTATGGACTAAATGTATAATTATATGAAATTTCCTTTAACAACCATGTCATCCATTTAACGGCTCTTAGCTCTTAGTGACCAGAAGTTTACAGATAAAAAATGTAAGTGACCATATCGGTCAAATTTAAAATTTGGTGTCCAAAACTGTACTAGGCGAAAATATAAGTGACCATTACAGTAGTTTACCCTTTAATTTTCTATTTTGCCTCAATTGTGAAGGATCTTAGTATTTTCAATCTCCTACAATATCTGGGCTTAATTGGATCAGGTGAATAAACTTACTTGGATTTCGTTGCTATGATGGGCTTCTTCTTTTACCCAACATCTCTTCTATTCCTTTCCCAAATGTAATATGCAATTAAATTTGATAATCTGTATTTGTATAAATTTCAAAAAAAAAAATATCGACAAAAATCTTATGATATTCTATATATTTTTATATTCTCATGTATATTGTACTACTGATCATGTTACTCCATATCATAATAAATCTAAAAATATCAATATATAATATAACTTAAACAAACATAAGAAACTTTTTTTAAAAATAAAATGGGGATAGTTCTACAGTGCGGCATAGTTGTGGTACAGGTACGGTGCAGCACCAAAAAAAATGTTACAAACTACGAAACCGAAATTGTTATATTTTTTATGACATTTTTTGTTGTCTCGCACAGTATCGGTACTTACAAAAACTTGAAATAATATCAGAAGCGATATAAGTATCCATACTCGAAGTTAAGTTTCGATACTTACCGCGAACTGAAAAAATTATCAAACAATATAACATTTTCGGTTCCTATTTTATATTCTATAACATTTTCAGTTGGTGTCGCACAATAACCGTATCACATCATGTATTACGTTAGACACGCCCATAAAATAGTGAGTATTATTTTTTTACATACAAGATAATATCTCCTCGTCGTCGTAATGTCATCCCATTTCAAGTGGATCCACTTGATCCGGTTATATGTACTCCACAATTAGACCGGGTTCAGCGTAAACTTTGCATCCTGCGAAGAGGCGTGTCGAAGAAGGGAGGGGGTAAAGAACATGTCGTTTTTTTGAAAGCAACTTTTAATTTTTATTAATTATAATTAGGTAAAAATATGTTCTAAGTCCTTATGTTTTTAACATATCTAGAATTTAATTATTCTAATATTAATTTAAAATTTTACATTTAAATTTAAATTTTGAAAAATTTAATTTTAATTATTAACTTTATTAAAACTCTTTTGTTAAATTCAAGCTTATTATAAAATTAATTTCGTTAAATGATTGCCAATTTATTTTTTATTTCAAAATACTACATCATTGATAACTTATAAAATTTAAAAAATAAACTTTAACAAAATAAAAAATACCCAATGTACTGAATGCGGATTTTTTTATTTTCACAAACGTCCTAAATTTTAAGTTTGGGAATTTAGTTCATGGTTTAAGGTTTAGGGGTTTAAATTTAAGTTTTAGAGTTAGAGTTTATATTTTAGGATAATATAATAAGGATTTAAGTTTTAACTAATAAATACTAAATTCTAACCTTAAACTCTAAATTTAAACCACAATCTCTAAATTCTAGCACATAAACTTAAACTCTTACACTATAAACCCAAACTCAATCTCTAACCACTAAAAATAAAACGCTTATAGAAACAAAATTCTCACTGCCGGTGCATGAAATAATCGCATTATTAATATATTTTTTTGTTTTTTTTAATACTAATATAATTAGACTTAACATTTTAATTTAAAACCTTAAAATTAAAACACAATTTTGGTTTAATAACTTGTGAAATACCATAAACACCCTTCCTAAAAAAATGGCCCCACCCACACCCTAAACCGTCAGATAATGGAGTTTCGACGTCACCACATCATCAGGATTCAATCAATCAGCTCAGAATTCTCGACCCTATCAGAATACCCTTTTTTTAATAAAAAAAATACCGTGTACCCCCCTGCCATGCCGACATAAAACCGTGGGTGCCGTAGAAACAAAACCAAACAAAAAAGAAAAGGCTTTAAATCTTCGAAACCAAATCGAACCAGACCATAACAAACGTTTTGGTTTTGGTTTTTCGGTTTCGGTTTCGGTTTCGTTTTCATTTCTCTCATTTCTTATCTTCTGTTCCTGTTTATTTCCACCAAGAAAAGAACCAAGTTTCTTCAGCTTGTTTCTATAAATCATTTCTCAAAATCCTTCTTTTCCTGTCGAATTTTCTCAGCGATTGACGCCGATCTACATATAAAGCATACAACGAGAAAAAAACAACCTCCGATCATCAGATTAACGAGGTATGCATGTTCTACATATTTTATTTTTCGATTCGGATTTTCTTACATGTTTATCAATTTAAGAAATGTTGGGAAATTTTCCGTTTCCATGTTATTATTATTATTATTATTATTGGTGGCCGTTCGATTTATTGACCCACTTTCATATGAATAAATAAGGATTTTTAACGTGTTGATTTTAAGAGATGGATTGATTAGGATTTAACGATCCCGATTACTGCCGGAGTCCGGTTTTTAAACTTTTAATTGGTGTTTGAAAGACAAAATTACCCCATCTTTTATTACCTCTAAAGAACAATCCCGGGGATTTATTTGACTTTTTTGCTTTTTGTTCTTTAAACTTCCCAAGTCCCTTTCTTGTCGGGCAAGCATTTGATAAGGTTACGCAATTTTTTCCATGTACCATAATACCCTTAATGGGTCGGTCTAGCCAGCTGTAAAGAACATGTAGGTAAAGGGGTATATTCGCTAATATCGAAATTAAAAATAGAGATGTTTTAGGATTAGGAAAATAATCAAAATCTATATATTTTGATTCGAGGCTTGTTAGGGTTAATTCAATTCGATCGCATCTATTTTTTTCGTGCAAATCAAGAATCAAAAGAATTAAGGGTTTTCTCTTCTTTGATTGTAGAAGCCATGGGTTCTGAACAGAATGAAGGAACTAGCTTTCCGCCATCCGAGCCAAAGCTTTGCGCCAACGGCTGTGGGTTTTTCGGCACGGCGGCGAATATGAACCTTTGTTCCAAGTGTTATCGGGACCTCCGTGCCGGGGAGGAGCAAGCTGTTCAGGTTAAAGCTGCCATGGAGAAATCCCTCCGAGTCAAAACGAAAGAAGACGAGGTTGTGCAGCCTTTGACTCCTGTTCTTGAGGTGTCTCATGTGGGTTCATCCTCGAAACAACCGGCCGCTGTCGTCGCCGATCATAAACCGACAGAGCAGAAGGCGGCGAACCGGTGCTTTGTCTGCAGAAAGAGAGTCGGATTAACCGGTTTTAAGTGCAGGTGTGAAAGTACATTCTGCGGCGAGCATCGGTACCCGGAAAAACACGAGTGCTCGTTTGATTTCAAGGGCGTTGGACGTGAGGCGATCGCAAAGGCGAATCCGATGATTAAAGCCGACAAGGTGGAGAGGTTCTGAAAGCCGACAATCTGTTTGAGAGGTTGGTGATTTTATTTTCCTACCGGGGGTGTTAGATTTAGGGTGTTGGGGCAGCTTTGTTTGATTCCACATTAGAATGAATGTTTAGTTTTCAGTTTTACTTCAAAATTCAAATGTTTCTGGCTTTGGCTTTATCTTTTCATCACATCCACATAGTTTATGCAATCAACCAGTCGATCCGACCCGAGTTTGTACATAAGATATGGTATTATTTGAATAAACTTAAAATCAGAAAATAATCGATTGAATCAAAGCAAGTTGAAGTGTTGAAATCTTCAAAAAAAAAAACACAGAATAAATAGAGTTAGGTGAGGCATTGATGGAACATCCGACCGTGGCCAACTGTGCACTTCCACCATTCGTTTCCAATTGATTTGTGGCTTCACATCTTCTGTCTACATCTATGCCTGAGACGCAGTCTCTAATTAATCAAAACAAAAAATTAATCAAAAAAACTATAAATTAAAACATGATGCATGTCGAATTTTTATTAGCTACCATGCACCTAAAGTTATAACGATGAATTTTTTTGGGAGAAGATGAATTTAACGTGCCACGTTAGTATTTTCTAATAGCCTTTAACGAAAGTGATTTTAATGAACTCAAACTAAAAATTCAATGATGATATCGAAAGCATTCTAAAAGTTAATAGACTATTTATACAATTTACCCAAAAGAAAATACCTAAGTCATTAAAAATAATTGGGAAAATTACACCGGTAGTCCTCAAACTATTACCATTTTTCTATTTTGGTCCCTAAACTATGTTTTTTGGCAAAATCGTCCCTTTTGTTATATAGTTCTCTTGTTTTGGTCTCCGACGTTAAATAGCTAATGGTTTTGCTGACGTGGCATTTTTAAATATTTTTTAATTATTTCTCTCTCCTCTTAAAAAAATGTCACGTCACAAAACCGTTAGCTATTTAACACCGGGGACTAAAATAGGAGAACTATATAACAGAAAGGATGATTTTGTCGGAAAAACATAATTTGGGGACCAAAATAAAAAATAATAATAGTTTGGGGAGCACCGGTGTAGTTTTCCCAAAATAATTCTAAGCCATTTTTTTTTCACTTTCTAGTGGGCCAATGATCACCCAAGCCCTAAGCAAACCTTAACTTTATTTTTGCCCCTTCTCTCTGCTTGGAGGGATCCATCATCATTACCCCTGTTTATGATCAGGATTTGTAAAATTATCAGACATTGAAAACCTTTATAAAAATGAATGAATATTTATAAATTAAACAAACCTTTTCAACCCTGTGTTATAACTTGCAATTGGAATTTAAATTTTTTTTATTAAATAGATATCATATATTTTCATATCAATATTCGAACCCATATAATACACAATAAAATAATATAAACATCTTTAACTATTGTGTCAATCAGTAGATCTTAGGATTATTGAATTTTTAATAAAAGGTGTTTTTGCATTCCGATTCAAATTTGAAGCGAGATTCTTACTTTTTAGGGTATTTAAAAAAATTGGTTGTCCTCCCAATTTTTCAAGATTTTTTCATGATTAACCCAGATCAACTCACGTTTCATGACTAACCCAGATTAACCCGCGTTGCACATCTAGCTATGGTGGGTGAGTCTACTGGTGGAAACTTTCTGCATAGACAAGGCTTCGAACTCGATACCTTAAGCGATACCAAGTTGCTTACTATGGATAAAAAATCTTGTTCTTTTTTGTGCCCTAACACTAAAAATTCAAATCATAAGCCACGATTAGAGGAAATAAGGTTAATTTGAAATAACCAATAAACTAATAATTCAAATAAAATAATAAAATAAACAAAACAGTTTAATTCGAAATACAAATTCGAAATAACCATAATCGAATGGTTGAGGCCTATAGAAATGTAGTTTCCTTTAGACAAATTCGACCACTCCTCGATCTAGAGATCTTAGGTCGTCAGTCTCACAGGATACAACGGCAAATGATCTTCAACTGTAGCATTACCTGATAGATCACAAGCATAAACTTGCCTTTGACTATCACCGAAAACACAATGCAATTTTGTGAGAGAAATAATTTATTAGTCGTGTGAAAAGGAAAAATATCCATTCTATTTAGAGGGAAGAATTAGGTTAAAACTGTGGGAAACAAATATTTCGAAAATAATGGTCATTAATTTTATATTCTATTTAATTCAACAATCTCAGTTAATGTCATGTTAAAACGAAATATTTTTGTGAATTGTACTCAATACCTATTTAATATTCGAATTTAAATGAAAAACCAAAATTTATCCTACTTAATTCGGAGTATTTAAAAAGATATATCAATTATAAGGAAAGAAAAATTATTCGAAGTGGGTAAAATATCTGCAGGCCAAAGGTCCGACCGATCCGAACATTCGCGTCGCCCACATCGTGCGGGTGCGCCGCAACCCGAATAGAATTGATTCGCACCGCTTGCGCGGAAAGCACAATTTCCATCCAATCCATTTAATAACCACAAAGTAAGTATATATAAACATTTCCTATTTGTCTTGGGGAGAATAAGAGCTAAAAGGATCCTTATTTGAATTTACAACTTTACCTATTTAAAATATGGTTCAAAATTATTATTTTCCCTCACATTTTTTAACATAATCTTAAGTCTTAGGATTAAATCTTATTTTTAATAATGAGACACCGAAAAAGAGAAACGATCTCTACTCCCTTACCACCGCCGTTGGTAGGGTATTCAAAATTTAAATACGATTGGGAACTATGAAACCATAAAAAAAAAGCATCAGTAAACAATGGTGTATTTATAGTTAATCTCATTGCCTTCTCTTACGGTGGGATTGTAAAAGATCTTGTCATTGCTTGATGCAGAAGATGCTTAAGATATAGCTCTTGAAGATGCTTATGAAAGTGGAGAATATGTTGAAACTCAAGGAAGAATTCGATTATAAAAGTTTGGCTCCAAAGCTACACAGTTTGATTATGGAGCTTTTGAAGTTGAGATTGCAATTCGCAAGAATAACAACAGACGTGCAAAACCGAATTTCTGAGGCCGAAAGAATCTATGTCGATTGTCGAGTATTGATTGCAATTTGCACATACAATTTAATGTAGTTTCCCTGTCTTTTTCTTCATTCCTTTTGTCACTTCTCTAGTTTTCTGTCACTTTTAACCTGAAAGGAGTGCAGGGGAGGACAAAGGAAGATAAACAGAAGAAGGGAATGGATAAGCCTTGGCTAATGGGGGGAAAAGGAGACAGACATGTGTGAGTTTGAGTTGTTCAGAGAATCTGAACTGGATTTAGGGTAATTGAATCTTTAAACAGCTGACAGGTAAGGTAGACAGACAGACAGACAGACAGGCTGAATTAAGACCCCGCATTTGTTTTGGTAGTTGCCTTTTTATGCAAGTGATTCATGGTATTGCCTCGAAAAGGAGCTTGTTCAGAACAATGCCAGTACCCCTAATGTTTTTCATGATATTGATAATGAAGAAATATTATGAGAGTTTGATGGAGCTGCAACAGTTAAAATACAGGCGAAAACAACCCTTTCTTCTTCTTATTCTCATAAAATCAAACTATGATTTAACTGTCATTCAATCAACACATCAAATTCAATTCAGTAAAGGAAAAAGATAAAGAAACAAACCCAAATTTCCTAGCTACAAATTAAGCTGAAGTTGAAAAGGAATTAGGCTGCAATCGAGTGTTAGCTAGAATGGAGGGCGACCAGTTCCCCAAAAGGCTTCACTTGGTAATTGAATGGAGTTGAGAAGATTGGGTGGCAGTCCATTAAAAACAGGCGCATTTGCATTTGACTCCGCCAATAGTTGTTGCCCGGCCGATCCTATTCCATCCCCTTGGATTGGAAGCTGCCCTTCTTCTTCTTCTTCTCCCAACGGAAGCCGCTCGTACGCGGCGTTACTAAAAGAAGCTGCCATGATCACAACCGAACCTGAACAACTGAGTGTCCCAACAACACTGCCACCCACCACTTGCCCTTGTCCACCAGCCAAATACACGGTCATCCCCGTAGCCTCCGGCGGTGCAGGTGGAGGCAAGAATGATCCTGCCAATGATAGTATCTCGAATCGGCCGTGTAAGTTGACAACTGCACCATCCAATCCCGGTTGCCTGAGGGTTACATTCGTGACGGTCCCTGTTCCACTCATTATGCATACCCCTCTCTGGCGTCTTCTGGCGAACGTGGCGACGCTCTCGACGATGTCGCATCCGTCCCCTATTTCCATAACATGAGTGCGTAAAGCGTTGGCACTGTCGCGGTTGATGATGATGGGTGGTCTAGGCTTGTTCTTGGATCCAGCAGGCCTGCCTCGTGATCTTCGGTTCATCTCTCCTTCACCACCACCGTAGCCCGGAAGAGTAATCTCTTTGCCTTCATTGCCGTTGTTGTTGTGAGTGTGACCACCGCTGCTTCCACTTTGTTGCTGGTTCTGTTCATCTTCTGAATTCTGGCGATGGTACAGATTTTCTGGCCGCTGAATCTGTGGCTGGTGAAGATTGAAATCTCTTGTATGAAATGCAGGTGGGAGAGAAAGCTGGCCATGTGATGAAACTGGATCCATGCTTCTTGAAGCTCGCACTTGCTCACATACAAAACCAGGAATCCCAGACCAAAGCGACAATAAAAGCAGGCGCCAGGCGCAAAGGTTTAGCTTGTGAAAGAATTAAAGGAAGATAGTGGGAGCAAAAGTGGGTATGGAAGAATATATAATGAAAAGAAACTGCTTGGACAGCTATTTTCTTCTTCTTCTTCCTTTGCTTTCTGTCTGGCTATCCCTAAACCAAACTCCAGAACCTGATCATTACTTGGTTTCAAAGTTGTGAGCTGAATTCGACCATGCTTTTTACATAAGAGTTTGGGATGTGATGCAGGAATTAAAGAGAGGATGGAGGTTTGGTTTTGGTTGAATGAATGAATGTTGCTGTACTTGTAGGATAGTTTCGGCTTTAGGGTTAGATAAATTGAGCCGGGAAGGATTGGGTTTGGTGGGCGGTGAGGGTCCCCACTTCTCCCTCTTTCTCTCTCAAGGTCAAAACTTTGTGCCATTTTTTAACGTGATTTTTGTGCTCAACACTAAAAATTATTAAAAATTTAGAATTTAAACTATATACCCTACTTATAATTTTTTACATGCGGTGGAAATTGAAAATTTCTACAAGTGTCTTAGTTTTAGGGTATAGGGAGTTACTTTAGGCTATAGAGTTTAGGGGTTTAGGTATAGGGGGTTAGAATTTAGGGATAGGTGTTTTAATTTAAGGTTTATGGTTAAACTTAAGGTTAAATTTAGGGTTTATATGTTAAAACCTAAATCCTCATCATATTACCCTAAAAACTAAACCCTAAATTATAACCCTAAACCTTAAATTGAACAACTATCTCTAAATTCTAACCCCCTACACCTAAACCCATAAACTTTATACCCTAGAATAACTCCTTATAGCCTAAAACTAAGGCGTTTGTGGAGCCAGTGTATAGGATATTAATCTATTTTTTATACTTAATAATAAACTCTAACCTTAAATCTTAAAACCCTAAACTTAATTTTTAGTGTGGAGTATAAATATAGCCTCAAAAAATGATAGATGATTTCTATTCTTTTCTCAATATTAAATTATAAATATTTGTTGAATCAAATCAAATAAAAAATTAAAAGTATTTATTTATTTTTTAGTCATTGGATAATACACATTTACCTTATAAATAAATTGTTTAACCTCGAGTATAGTATATAGGGACGGAACTACCTTAATCATGGGAGAGGTTGTTACCCGACGACCCAAAAAATTTCTCTACCCTTATGTTATATAATAAATCTAAAAATTTGATGTGATAATTGTAAATTGCCCCAAACTTTTATAAAAATTATACTTTGCCCCTCTCTACATAAAATTTTAATTCCATAATATTTTTTTTGAATAGGTTAAAGATGATTAGAAAATAATATCTATAAAATTTTTAACTTTTTAATAACGCACACATATTGTAGACAAATCAATTAAATTCATGTCGCAACCAAAACGCAAATAGGTTCAATACTAATGTTAGTAATAGTAAAGGTTCGTATTGTAATTTTACAATCAAAACGGCGTTGTTTCGGTGTGACATTCACATCAATAACCGTTATTGTACCGTATTATCCATTTGAAGGTTTAATGATATAAACGAAAATTAATACTATTGGACATAGACAAAACTACTATGTAACTCGGGAGCAACTGTCCCTCTATTTCTTTTATTAAAAATATATAGGAATAATTAATAATTTAGACTTTAAATTTTAATTTATTTAAACTTTATCTCTTTATTTTTATATGATATTATTGTTTATATATTATATAAACTGTAAAGTATAGGGCATAATCCAGAGTGTTGGGAGAAAAGACGCGTTGGAGGCGCTGACAGAGAAGCACAACTTAAGGCAAAGGCAACGGCTATGGCAATTTGCAGGCGGAGAGAGCAAGAAAGGGGGTTGGTATTTATAACTATATTCCAACACTAAAAAATTAAATTTAAAGTATAAAAATAGAATTAATTTTTTATATTATTAATATATATTAATTAGAAAGGAGATTAGATTTCCGCTGGTATGAGTAATTCAAAGTTGTTAGATTCAAGATGTTGAAAGACATAACGAATAACTGTATTTTTCATCATTTTCAGCATGTTTTATGCTCCGACATAATTAATCGTACATACTTTAATGCCACTTATTTATAAGATGAAGTTGTATTTTAGTCTTTTTGAATATAATTTTTATATTTTAAAATTTAAAATTATTATAAAAAAGTACAAACAAGCATGAACAAAAACCCTCTAATCACTCAAAGGCATGCCATTGACAATAACAAGGGAAGTTGGGTTCTTCAACATAGGGCATGCCATTTCCCACAAGTCCACAACCCTCTCTTCCTTTGAGGCAACAAAGTTTTTGAAGTTGATGATAAAATAAGTATTTTCCATTTCTTTTTCTTAAAAAAAGAAACCTATGAGATTATCACATAATTCAAATTAAATAGTTTTGATATCTTATTTTAATAATCCACACTGTTATTTAATAAACAAATCAATCATTAATTAAATATTTGTTTGAGCAGAAGCAATTAAATATTTGTAAATCAAAGATCCGTAGTGTTATTATGGGCTTATGGCTTAATCTTTAGATTTCAAATTATATATTTATTTTCAGTTAGATGTCTGAATTTTGTTTCGGGCTAAATAAGTGCTTAACATTTATTTTCGTAAATCAAATAAAATTTTTCTGTGATAGATGTTAAATTTTTTCACTATCCAATAAAAGTGTGACACGTGATCTATTTATGTTAATTTAAAAAAAATAAATTAAAAAATCTTTAATTTTATAAAAAAATTAAAAACCTTTAATTTCTCTAGAAAAGTCCCAAACACTAACCCTAAATACTTAAATACCATTTTTTTTCATCCAACCATCGATTCAACCACCACTCGCTACCCTTACCTTCGTCGGATCCTCATGGCTAAAAACTACATCATCCTATCGTCGAAAACTGACGAATGAACCGTTAATTGCACTGTTGACAAGCATCCAATAATGAAGAAAAAAGAGGTTAATTGAGTTTTTGACCAATGGTTGAGGGTGGGGGATGCCGAACGGTGAGATACGTGACACTTGGGCAGTGAATTGTGAACCACAAACGTGTGGGAATGTCAGACAGTGAGGGAGATTTGATTTTAGGGTTTGATTGAAAGAAATTAAACCTTGAGACTTTTAAAGAAATTTAAATAAATAAAAAATCAGGCCACATTTCATGTTATAATTAAATGACGAAAGTTTTTAACGGCCGTTAACGAAAAAACCCTTATTTGAGTTATAAAAATAAACATTATACATTTTTTTATTCGAAACAAAGTTTAGACGCCTAATTAAAATATAGTTTGGGCACTTTTCTAACAATCAACCCTACTACTATTAGTATTAGATCCAAGTCCATAGAGGGCTTAAGAAAGTTAAAAGGAAGATAAACCAAAGAAAAAACTAAACGCCATGTGAAAGGCACCCCCGGCCATAGCCTCGAATCTGGCAATATATATATATATTGCCATGTTTCTTCTGCTGTTGCATTGCATTTGCATGCATCTCCAAACACACATTTGCTTTCACATGTAGGGGCTTAATTATAGAGCAAGTCAACCCCAATACAGAGCATTAGACTTCAACATTATTGGACGCTAAGTAAATGACAAATCATGGCCGCCCATGTGATCCATCCATTCTAACCGATGTGGAATCATGTTCATCCTTTGATCCTACACTTAATTAATCAACTAATTATATCATCTTCAATTGTTAACTAAGTTGCTAATTCAATAATTTTAACATTGTTTCAACGGAATTTGTGTTAGGACTTCATTGTTTCACACTAATCTTTTCTTAATGTTGAATTATCGAGGTGTGAACTTGACTTATTACATATTGTTTTCCGTTTCGAAATCTTTCAAAAGTTTTATGAAATTGTTAATATTATCCACGCTTATCATACTACAAAAAAGTAGTATTATTTGCTCTTTTCTTTAATAAATTCTAAAAAAATTTAATAGAGACCGATTGAGTATAACTTAATTGATATTATTGTTAAATATAGTATACAGGGATGTAGGATTGAGTAGACTTAAGCGCTTAGTATCTTTTTTAATTGAAAGGGCTAAAACTGATTACAAGGTAGTATCTGTTCATAGATATTCTTAATCTTTTGACAATGCGCATATACCTTGTTGACAAAGTAATTTAAACTCGTGTCTCATAAGATTAATATCATCCGCTTTTTTTACCATGGCACTTGTTGGATTTAAGCGCTCAATATCTTTAAATACATGGATGAAGGGATAGAAACGGGGGCAATTGATGATTGGACCATTAGCTGACGCGATAAACCAACCCATTTTCATCATTTATAAGCAAACATAACCCAATTTTACAATATCGAGATCTTATCTTTTCAAGGCCTTTTACATATGGTCCATAGCATGCTAAATTTAGTAGAAGATAGCTCATGTTAAAGGGATGACAAATTTAAATTATGAATTCATATATAGTTTCAGACGATCAAGTTACTATTTGTAACGGATTCAAAGATACAAATAAACATTTTTAGATATTCATTATCCGAATCCCACATTTTTATGCTGGATTACAAAAGGAAGAATATGCTGATACAAAATTCGATTACATATTCTTCCTTTTTGTAATCCGGAGTTAGATTTTATTTGTTATTTTTTAACAAAATTGGATATCTGACAGATAATAATATTTTATTCGAATTCAGATTCGAATAGTAATAATTGGAAATTTTGTGGATAAAAATGAATGATGAAAGTGTTGATAAACATGATTGTCATAATAGAGCTTGTATTCATAAGGTTGGCTCTTTCGAAAACTTCATCGGGATTATTAACTTCAAAGCATTCAAATACAACACTCCTTTTTAATGCAAAACTGTAAATCGAATAACAATTTGTAATGTGCACATGAAGTCAGAACCATACAAAATAGTAATAAAGAACGCTAGCCGAGGCCTGTTCCAGCCTCCTTACGAGGTGCGTCGGCCTTGATACGAGGCGGTCTAACTATACGATCAATAAGTCCGTATTCAAGAGCTTCTTGAGCATTAAACCGTTTCATCCTACTTAAATCCGTGTTGATCTGCATGTGCACAATCGTTGTTAGTTCGGTTTCAACTGGTACAACAATCTAAGAGTCAACAATCAAAGCTAAAAGAAGAACAAATGAACTTTCAGCGGAGAAAGCGAATGAAAGCTCGAATGAGAGATGTGATATGAATGTTTGTGTCTCAAGCCAAAAAGGGAAGCACTCGCTATACACACACGAATGGATCCAAAAAAAAAACATCACCCTGCTAACATCACCTTCTCAACAGGCTGGCCTGTTTTCTTAGCTAGCTCACTGAAAAGGTAATCCCTGATTCTAAGAAGCTCATTTGCTTCATTGCGGATATCATCAGCCTGTCGACATTAGATAATTTTATTATAATCAAAATGATAACAACAAAAAAGTTTAATATAATTCAAAAGAAGGTAGCCCGCAGTCATACCTGACCACGAGCTGCACCAGCTGGAGACTGTAGTGCGATTCTTGAAAGAGGCATTGCAAAGCGATTTCCCTTCAAATATAGAAAACAAGAAAGGACTATATCATATTTTCCGATTTCAGATTCATATAACAGAAATGATGCACCTATCATAGGTTACAAAAGCTCAATTAGGTCAGAGAAGACAGCTTTTTCGGTTATTATCATCGCATCCAGACCAACATAGAATAAAACTTAAGAATCACTACGCGGTCAGCACAGCTATTCATGGGACTACTTCATGCATCATGCCATAAGAAGTTACAACCTTGACTCGCTAAAATATAACACCACCGGCTTTATAGATATAGATGGAAGATATACCTTTTCCCCAGCTGCAAGAAGGAAGCCTGCTAGATTATAGGCATAGCCTACACAGTGGGTGCCGACAGGACTCTTCAAGCTTTGCATGGTGTCATAGATAGCCAAGCTTGGAGTAAGCTGTAAACAAAGCCAGTCTATATCAGATAGCGAGTAGCGACCAGAGATAAGAAACTAGATATACAAATATATACACCAACAAAGGTTTTAAAAAAGGAACTAACATCTCCACCAGGACCATTAATGTAAAAATAGAGCCTTTTATTATCATCGATACTATCAAGGTATAGCATCGTTGCCAATATTTGGTTGCTAAACTCCTCATCTATATGTTGTCCGATGAAGATAACTCGCTCTCGGTACTGCATTGAAGGTATGTCATTAGCCTCTAGAAGTAGCATAATAGAATTTAAACGTGTTTGAAATAGGTTCAGGCAACAATGAAAATCTAGGAGATGCTGAAAAAATTGTCAAACCACTTTTCAAACCGAAAGATATTCATAAAACAGCAGAACAGTAAAAGAAAGATTATACGAGTACGTTGGAATCATCTCCAACATAACAAGACCCTGAAACAGCATGCACGCTACAATCTGTTAAGTTTATAACTAGGTTCTCCAATCTTATAATGTATAATGAGCTAAGTTTAATCTTACTCACTAGGGCATTCCATAAATCAACCCATTGCCAAGTTCCTTCACCTGGAACTCGATATGGAACTTTCGGAGTTCCTATAGGCATCATCCCTACACGTGCTCTCGTTGCTTTATAGTTCCACGTTCTGCAGACAAAGAAATGCAAAATCATCAATATATCGGAAGAACTAATTCGAAACTCGAATTCAGGGTTGCCATGTATCATATTGTTGAGACTACATCAGATAAAACTCCCCATTTCCATGAAAGAATATAAGCAACTAAAATGCAACAAAAATCATGGTAAGAATCAGAATAAGGCAGGCAAAACAGATAAAAAAAAGAGTAGCCATCAAACATGCTACGAAACCTTAAAGAAGCAAGCTTTGAATCAAAAACAAACACTAAAAAGATGCACTTTTGCTTTTTCTTGGAACCAAAACCAATATTCAAGAAGCTACACGTGATTTGCACTAGCAAGAAGCACATTGTAAAATCCAAATTTCGAATTTGTGAACTGCAAAATCTCCAATTACAAGCCATTAAACACAATCAATCAAAAACCAATAAATTAAAACTAGAGACTAGTTACCTGCATTGGAGACTCTTATTAACTCTGGTATAGAAGTCTGCAGTCAAGTTTGGTCTCCCAGTTGCAAACAAACCTTAATTTTTTTTATCAATTACCAAAAAAGGGTCAAAATTTAGGGTAGATGAAATTAAAATGTATGAATAGACAATATAGAGGAAGACGAACATACAGGGAGATTGAAGCTTCAAACCAGAGTAAAGCTTAGTCCCACAACTGCAAAACAATAAACGAAGAAAATACAAAATACCCATGTCATATACATACGTATAAAATACACCGTACATGTGTTATACAGTGAAAGAAATAGAACCTGAGAGAGGGCTGATAAAGATTTGAATTAAGTGAAGTGGCCATTGTTTTTTGGGGTTTGAAGAATCCGAAGAGAGTTCTATTAGGAAGAAGAAGAAGATTGAGGGCGTGGATGATATAGCGAGAATCTGGTGAAGCCGTTACTATTGTATACAATGTTCACGAACAAATCGTTGCCGGTTGAATTGGGTTTGATGCAAAAACCAAAGACTGCAAACGGAACCACCTGATTGCTGCCTTTACGGACATAAAATTCGTCCTTTTGCCGAACTCAAACTCCGGTTTTTATTTTGTCAATAAACCATTCATAGTCATCTGAATATTAGTAAGATTTTCAAATATGTTTAAAATGTTATAAATTTATCGCTCAAATTATTAGAAATTCTAAAATGGCTATTTAAATTTTTAAATGAAAATTCTTTAAAAATAAATAAAAATCTGATTTAACAACCAATTTTATAATATTGTTGAAGAATATTTTATAATTAAAACTAAATTAAAATATCATGTTAACGTTAATGACTAAAATTATTATTATATCAAATTTATTAATTGTCATGCCAATTGATCATCTAAAATTTAATAATTAATAACATTTTAAATTTGAGTAACACAACTGCGAAAAAGAATATGCATTATATTTGAACGTCCCGAAATTGAGATCAAAATTATCCGTGAAGATTAGTTAAATGTGTAATGTTATATTATTTTAGTTTGTATAATTGAATGTATGAAGTTTTTGATTTAATTTATTTTCAAAAAAAGGTTTTTGATTTAATTTGTTTTTGACAAATAATTTAAATCACATGTTCATTGATATAAAATATATTTTTATATTAATTAATATATTTTTACATTGGTTATCGTCGTAATATTGTTTTACAATTACATATTGTATACACAAATAATTATATTTATCTAATATAAAAATACAATAATATATTTATTTTTTATTATACACAAATTGGTACCTGAGATTGACAACTTCAGATACTGATTGATTCTCTCTCTGTCTATTAAATTTATCTCGTATTAACTTTTTTAGGTTAATTTTTTTTAACTTTAACTCATCATTATTCAAAATTTATTATCAAGTAGTTTTAAACTATACATTTTATAAAATTTAATTGTTTAAAATATTTAAAATAATCATGGACAAAATTAATGGGATAAACCTATTCGGTTAACAATCCAAATATATCACTGAATTATATCAGGGTCTGAAGTAAACACGAAAATAAGTAAAAGCGATTGCTCATA
The DNA here is from genome assembly GCA_958450335.1 of Hibiscus tridactylites. Lineage (NCBI taxonomy): Eukaryota > Viridiplantae > Streptophyta > Magnoliopsida > Malvales > Malvaceae > Hibiscus > Hibiscus tridactylites. The sequence goes on along the minus strand of OY288265.1, from coordinate 109,433,777 downwards.
TTCAAAACATTAGGAATTCTTTGTTCTTTATTGGTTTCATACATGAGCTCCATTAAAGAAGAAAATGCATTTATAACAGGGAAAAGAAGGGATACTGAGCTGAAAAATCAAGTTGGCTTCTCGTAGGAGTTCTGGTCTCTGAACTCAGATATGGCACTTCGTATCATTCCAGCGACGTCGGGCTGCACGAAAAAGTGGGTGTTATCCAGGACATGTATTATAAACTTCTGCGATGCTGGCAGCGAAGCATTCATTTTCACTATAAACTGTGCCATGGGAATGTCACTGCAAAATGTAATAGAACAGGAATCCTTCATCTACAATGCAGACGGAAAACTTGATAACCCGACAAACTTGGACACAGCGCAGGAACAATAATTAAAACATGATACCAAAAAATGATAAGAACACGAAAACACAAGACTGTCAAATTTTATACAAGCATATAATAACACCTTCAACGCAATAATGACATTAGAATACATATGTGAATACAATACAAATATATGGCCTGCATGATGGGGCAGTAAAAGAAAGGACTTCTCTATGCAACTGTTATCACAATTTAAAGGGACAGACAATCGAGTTACGTCCATTATTACGTCGATGAATAGTAATCAAGTGCCAAATGCCAAACAAATAATAGAATCACCATGCTAAGATCTTTAGACAGAATAGTTGCGATCTCCGCTAGATACTCCTATTAATCATATGATTTCGAGCAACAAACCAAGGTTTTAGAAAACACAGTTCTTATAGTTCTTTTGATGAATGTTAGACCATCGAAATGAAGCTGATGTTTCCATTTAAAACTAGACTACCCAAGAAACAATTGAACAGTGATGAGTGAACCTTAAAATATACTTGTCTAGCATTAATATCTATCTTACCAGGAAATAAACAGTCCTTTAGTCGCATTGACCATGATGAACCAGCAACCGTAAAATCTGAACCGCTACACAGGCACGCGGACACTACAGAGTAAGAGGAAAGCATAGTTCTATCATAGCTCTCCATGGCTTGCAAGTAAATTATAATAAAAATGGGAAAAATGCACAAGCATCTACTTAGATGCATCATACATGATGATTTTCATTTCAGATTTTATGGGGACTAAAATAAAAGTATCCGATACATTTTCCCAATAAGACAAGTTCTCCTCCGGCACTGGCTGAAAAGACGAAAGTATCTGATCCATTGTCACTATTTGCGAATACCCTTTTCTTATGTTTGCACAAAACAACAGTTGCAAAACCCCATATCTATGAACCTGAGAATGGATCAAACCTCCACATTTTACACTCAGTTGTAGCACATGCTCTTGAAGCAGATGATATAGCATGTGTGGTTGGGGACATAAAACGTCTAACGTTTGCAAATGGTAAAGGATTTGTAGCACACATGGAAAATGCTAGTTTTTTTGGTATAACCACCGCTATCCAATTCGCCGGCCGAAACCGTTATCGGCGAAAACAACGGTGGGACGCGGAATCACACTAGCAGCGGTGGATTGCGGTCGCAATTTAACGGGTAGCGGTAAATAACGGTAATAATGGGCCGCTATCCCTGTTTTCTCCCGTTACTGTAAAATCTAAAAAAATCCATGGGCGGGGGCGATACGGGTGAGCGTAAGAGTGTAAAGGGAGGCGAGCTGATGAGACTTACAGGGAGAGGATTGGTCGACGTTGAGGAGAGGGGATTGACGGCGTGCCGACGACAAGAGGTGAAATCGGGCGGCTCTAGATGCTGGTCTGATGACGACGGCGTGAAAACAACCCTTTTAGGGTTTGAAAGCCAAAGAGAAAACGAAGAAAAAAGGGGGATTTACGTTTTGTTATTAATATTATAATCTTATTTTATTATCATTAAAAAAATCATTGGGTTATGGAATCCAAATAGGAGAATGTACTAAGGCTTAGTTTGTGGTTGATTTTAAAAAGTGCAGTGAAAAAAGTGATTTTAAAACTAGCTGTTGAAAAGTAGTTTTGAAAAGCTGGTTAGTGTTTGTCATTCATGTCAAAAAGTGATTTTGAGGAGATAAAATGTCTATTTTAGACATGATATTGAAAAGTAAAAGTAAATTTGGGTCAAATTAATTAATGTTATAATTTATGAAATAAATCAATTTCAATTATAATAAAAAATTATTTTTTATAAAATTTAATTTGAAAATATAAACTACATTCTAGATTATATACGAGCATATCAATTACACATTAATAATAAATATAAAATAAAATACAAATAAAACAATTTTATTTTCAATATAAATATTATAAAATATATATTATTTTACAATTATGTATGCATAAACATTATTTTAACAATAAATTATAATTAAATAATAAGGGTAAAAAAGTAATTTTATTTTCAAACTAGCTTTTCCACCCAATAAGCTATAAAATCCAGCTTCTTGGTTTGGGTGGAAAAGCTAGTTTTAAAAGCAACAAAAAACAACCTGTTTTAACTAAAAGCACTTAAAAAAGTGATTTTTGGTTGCGAAACGCAACCAAAAACAGGCCCTAAAACTTAAGAGAGCCATTATTTTGATAAAGAAAGGCTCATTAAGGATTTTTAATTGAAATCGAGGATTAGGTTTAACCCATGAATAAAAGGTTAAATTATGCATTAAATTTTTTTTTTGCTTTTTTATGCCCTACTAAAAAATTAAATTTTAATTGTTAACTTTAAATTTTAAATCCTAAATGCTACATCATATACCTTAAAAATACATCATACCATAAACTTCCTAAACTCTAACCACAACCGCTAACCTTAAATCATAAACCCTAAACCTATTTTTTAGTGTGAGACGTACGCATGAGCATCAAAAAGGGGCAGGGAATTTCTATTTTAAATTATGAGACGCCAACATGTTTTTAAGGGTATAGGTTAATTTCCATTCCAGCCATGCCACTTTTTATCTTTGTTATTTTAGTCCTTAATTTTTTCTAATTTAGAGTGCAATTTTTTTTCAATGTAGTCATTTAATTTCAGTAATCTAAGTTCCTAAGTGTTGGAAAACATTTTAAAATCATTAAAAGTAAGTTTTATGATTATAATTATAATTATTATGTTTTATAATACGTGTTGGAAAACACTTTAACTTTTTATGACCGCAATAGCCTCGTTATGTCCACAATCGCGAATACCGTGACACGACCAAAAACACGACTACAACCGAGATTTAAATCTATGGTCTTCACATATATAAATCTTGTGAAGTTGCTCAAACTGAATTCACAATAAATCCTTAGCTTGAAAATAACAAAAATGCATTTTCAATTATAAGAGCTAAAATACAATATATATATATATATATACACACACACACACACACCTACATAAAAACTTTTATTGACTTCAGAATTACAGATTGATTAAGCAAAAAAACATGGTTTTTAAAAATGGTTCGCAATCTCAATTGCGACCGTTATATAGCGGTATTGTCGTCGTCTGAAACCGATATCGCCATGGGAATTAGATTCACACTAAAATGATGAATTGCAGCCGCGATTTAACGGGTAAAGTCCGATTGCGGCGTTAACAAACTATTATTCTCGTTATTATCCCATTAACGATCAACGGGAAAAAAATACAAATATTTTCTCAAAAAAAGAAAAAATAGATAATCTTCAAAAGACAATTTCAACTGGTATTTCCTGCTATTATCGGCGATCCAAGTATCGTCCACCAAATCTAAACGATCCTCTGGATGATTGTATGAAAGCGATGCGATGAAGTTGCAAATATGAAAAAAGAAGGAAAAAAGAGAGAAAATTTTTAAAAAGTAAAAAGAAGAAGTAGAAAGACATTTTTAGTGTTTAAATGGTAAAAATTAATTTTATTATTAAAAAGAATATATTCATCAAGGTCTTGATTTAAGGCAAAATATAAACATTAACGAGAATAAATTAACTGTGTTTTAGAAACTGACGCTACACTACCTAGTAAAACTAAAAAAGAAAGGAAAGAATTAAATGCATCTTGAAAACCGACGTTAATTTCTTCACTACTTGAATATTATAATTAGTATTTATATTATATTATACATTTATTACATTTAAATGGTAAAAGTTAATTTTATTAGTAAATGCATCTTGGAAACCGACATTAATTTTTTCACTACTTGAATAAATAATAATCAAAGGAGAAGAATGAATAAGAAACAACAGCTGCGAATGGGGTTTAAACCCTTACGACAACATTTTCATAGAACTCTAAAACTACACCGTTTTGTTTACGTTGAATTGAAGGGAAGTGGTTGACAAAAAAAGAGAAATAGGAAATGCAAAACTAGGGTATAAAGTATTTTTATTTTAATAAACTAATTTCATAGCTTTAAAATATTATTTGATTTAAAGTATTTTTTAATAAAATTTTGAAAATAAATATTAAGTGCAACAAGATTATATTTTAAAAAAATAGATAAGAAATTATAATTTTTTGTTAATATCTTTTTAAAGGAATCATAAAATCGTTAGATTTTAATTGAAGGATAGTCCCCACAACTAATGAGAATTTAACTTGTACTTTATTTTAATCCATAAAAATCATTAGATTTTCTAATTTACTATGAATTTTAATGTTTTTATGATTATATGTATTGATTTTTTTTTACATTTGTCGTATCCCTATTGTACCTGTACCTTGTAATTTTAAAAATTATTGTTTCTCGTCCCCGTATTCGTCCTTGTACTCGTATTCGTATTCGTGCAACATAAAGTAATACTATCAAGTTTCATACTGAGATGGTGGGGAATTTTGAAACAAATATCGAACATGAACTGTATTTTGAGAACTATTTAGGATTCAATGGACTTGAAAAGTTTGGGCTAAAGAAACACACGTACTATCAATTATTTTCTTTTAGTCAACTCTATTTACACTATCGTAAAAATTGGGATAAATAATAGTTAGTCCCTAAAATTGATGTTTTTTAAAACTTGATTTCTAGATGTTTTAGAGTTAATTGCACAAGAAGTCTTCAAACTGTGACTCTTATTCTAAACTAGTCTCTAAAATTAAAAAGAAAAAGAAAACAATTTTTGGTATCCATCACTAGGATTTGAACCTTGCTTTAAAAGCCACCATTGAAGCTATAACCAACGACCACTACCTAAATCAACTAATTAAAATATTAGTAGAATATATATTAAAACATGTCACATATCACATTCTAATTGGCCAACGTTTTTTAACAGTTAGATACTCTAACACCCCCTACCCGGCCTGGTTGAGAACCAGGTCGGAAAGTGCTACCGATGAACGATACGGTGACATGTGCAATGAAATTTCAATCAATAAACAACACATAAACAATTTTATACTTACAAAACGTTACCGAGTATACAACTTAGTCCAATTCATTCATTGTGAAAAAAAATAATTAATCACTTAGGACTAATTCTTGAACTGTTATAAATTTTAGGGACTAAACTGCAAATTTAATAAATTATAGGTTCTTCGATGCAATTGATTATACCATAATAAAATTCAGTATATTAACAGTAAGTCTGTAAATTTTCATATTATTTGGAGTTCATTTACTCATCCAATTGGATCATCCTAAATTCAGTGGCCAATCTGTAAAAAATGTAAACCTTCATTCTATATCTTTTAACCAATTTAACTAACTCTGTATCAAAACAACCTGATGCCATTTCGATATGGGTATACAATGGTCAACCTGGGTTGACTTTGCCCAGACCCCGTACCGATACAAGTAAGTCATGTATCGGTACAAGTTGACTTTTATTGACTCTAACCGTTGACCCGTTCCGATACGGGTTAGACCCATATCGAAATAGAGAATTTCAGTGACAAAACGTACAGATACAGTTCTAAACCGTATCGATACGCCATATTTTCAAGTTCAATTATGTTTAACCGTACCGATACGCCACTACCTGTATTAATACGGCCTGACTTATAATGACAATTTTTTGCTGATTTTTAATCGATTTGACCCATCAAACAATATTCAAATGCGATGAAATTTTATACACAACATTTTAATGCTATAAACTACTGGCATGTCAAATTTTATGAATATTCGAATACGTTTATTATATTTTCACCTATGTGAGCCATATATACCATTTTTACCAACTTTTAGTCATACCAATAGTCATTTTAGGGCCTTTAATATCATAACAACTTATACACTTTACAATCATACCAAAATGGGCACAAAAGACTAGTTCAATTTATTTTGCCACCTTCATAGTAGTTCATAAGGTCAAAAGACATTACTTTTAGTTTGTGGTGACTTGTCTTATTGCGACTTATCCGATCTTTCGCAAAGGACGATTAGACATACTTTGCCTAGTGAGGTAGTCATATACAATGTAAATATCAATGAGTGATGCATATACATATACTCATGCTTATCAATATCAATGTCATGCTTTAATATACAATGTTTAACATCTCATATTCATTATTAACCCTTGGATTGAATCAAGATAGTGGATACGCAAATTTCTACGCCTCACTAAATTAATAAATGGTCTAGTCTCTCTGCCTCGCCAATATAACCAATACCAAAATACATCCCTCTGCCTCGCTAAATTAATATTGGTCGTAGCCTTAGGACCGTAGTCCACCCATACACTAAGCTTATGAATTCTATGGCATGTCAATTGTATCTAAGGTTCGTTCAAATTCAAGATTCGATATTAACATCAAATTAATGTCCAATGGTTAATACGATGTTCAATGCTTACAATGTTTCAATTTCATAACAATGTCCAATAACAATGTTCAATGATTATAACAACAACAATAGATGCTCAATATTTATATCATCAATGACTATGATCAATGAATTTATTTTTTATATTTCAATAACAATAACTACATTAGTTTCAATGCATAATAGCCATGACTATATTAATGATGGATGCTCAATACTCTACTTACCAATACTTACCCAATGCTTCCGATAATAATATGACACAATATCCTTATAAACGATGTCAGTTATTTTAATCGAAATCAATACCAATGAATTCGAGAAGGCTTCTCGCCTAAACTCGAGACTCAAACTATACTCACTTTGATATTCGATGCTTTTACGACTCTCGGATGACAACGCCCTTGTTTCTAGTTTTCGATGGAGATGGCGAAACCTCTCTCTTCACTTCTTGGGCTAGAAAATCAACAGGAAGATTTTTAGAATCAATAATACGATATCAAAATCAATATGACGATATTAAAATCGATATCCGTATTCAATATAAACAACAACGATGGATTATCCATGGATGATCAAAACGCTAGCTTGAGATTAAGCTTGATACATCCATGAAATCTAATGATTGATAGAAGAATATAGTTTACCCAATCGATGGCAATAATTCGATATCAATAACTATAATTTAGTCACTAAAAGCTTTTTAACGAATTCGATAAGACTTGTATTCGATAGTTTAACTCAATTAGAGTCCAACATCAAATAATTGACAAGCTGATACAATATTTAGACTTTATCGATGTGATACTTTCGATCACCGGAACCCACGACTATACTAGATTTTAGGGTGTTACAGATACTTAAAATGATCAAAATGAAACTTTAGGCATATATTTAGAGCGAAAAATAGGTTAAGCACCAAAAGTGAACCACGTGTATAGTTTAAGCACCTATTTGGTTATTAAGTCTTTATTTTAAATCATACTTTAAGTTAATTATTATTTTATAAAAAATATATATTAATTATAATAAAAATTATTAACTAATTAAAATACATTTGTTTTATAAAAGATATTTATATTTTGAGTTTTTTTGAATAATTATATTTTGAGTTAAAAAAACCATTTGTAGTTGTTTATGATACTACTCTAGGAAAGTTTATTTCATTCTACACCATTTATATGTATGTACATCTTAATATAATAAAGACGACTCATATTTGTGAGACTTGGTACGAAACCATTAAACTCTTTAAATCTTTAACTCTATAATCAAAATGAACAATACTTGACCATATTATCATGAACCGTCATTTTCAGTCCGAGTCACATGCACGCATGATTGTCCAAAAGGTTTCAACGGAGATTTTGGGCCTAAAGAGACCACCAGACTTAGCTCAATTTGTGGATGATTCTAAAAGACAACCACTTTGACCTATGTAAACTTTCCATGTAAATATAAAATTTGGTTCCTTTAGATAGGAGATATATTCTAAAGAATATTCTATTGTGGTTGGTGGGCTTCGATCATTGTCATCGATGTAAATCATTAGAGACCGCCGGATGTAGGGGAACACTATTATAAATAGAAGCCTTCCTCACCTCATTTGTATCATTCATTTTCTGAGAAATCAAGACATTCACTCTAAAACAATTTGTGTTGTTCTTGTGTTGTCTTCTCTATAGTTTGCTTCTGCTTAGAATGATTGAATGTTCTTAGTGCCTTAAAAGAATTTGATATTTTAGAGTGAGAATTCAGGCTAATTTAGTTGTTTGTCTATATTTATATTTATAATTATTATATTTTTACAATAAGATGTGCAAGTTTTAAAAAAAATTATAACTGCGACACTCGCGACGATCGCAATAGCATCTGTTATGCCCGCAACTGCGATAAATGTGGTCGTTATTTTCAGTCTGAGTCACATGCACACATGATTGCCCAAGAGGTTCCAACGGAGATTTTGGGCCTAAAGAGACCACCAGACTTAGCCCGATTTGTGGAGTATTCTAAAAGACAAACACTTTGACATTTGTAAATTTTTCATGTAAATATAGTATTTGTTTCCTTAGATAGGAGATATATTGTAGGGAATATTCAATTGTGGTTGGTGGGATTCGATTATTGTCATCGATGTAAATCATATGAGAACGTCGGATGTAGGGAAACTCAATTATAAATAGAGTACTTCCTCACTTCATTTGTATCATTCATCTTCTGAGTAATCAAGACATTCAATCTAAAACTTTATGTGTTGTTCTTGAGTTGTTTTCTCTATAATTTGTTTCCGCTTATAATGATTCAACGTTCTTAGTACCTTAAAAGAATTTGATATTCTCGAGTGAGAATTCAGGCTGACTTGGTCGTTTGCCTATATTTATATTTATAATTATTATATTTTACAATAAGATGTGTAAATTTAAAAAAAAATCACAACTACGACACTTGCAGTGATCACAATTGCATTTGTTATGTCCGCAACCACAATAAACGCGACGCGACCAAAAACACTTTTTGAATCCTTGAATTTGACATCTCAAGCAACCAAGAAAAGGACAATAAATGAAATTAAAAGCAAGGGATACCCTATTTCAAAGTTGAATTCGACACAGATAATTCAAAAATTTTATTGGATCAATTATCGAGATAATTCTAAAGATCAAATTCTCACCTTAGATGAGGACTCCATTTGCTAATTAATAACAACAAAACATAATCGTCAATGTGAACACCAATATGGAGAAACACTTTTGAGTATCAACATATACAAATCTAATCTTCGCAAAGGAGATTCGAGAGTGGATTCTAAAATTTAAGGACTGTAGCAAGACATACTTGAAATTCAGAGACCGGTTTTAAACCCTAAAATTACTACTTTTTTTTACCGTTTGTTGCAGCTATAGAGTTTTTATGTTTTTAAGAGGAGAAAGATCTCTTAAGCCCGTTTCACTCTTAAAATTATACAAATTTGTCCATCGTAGGTAAAAAAGAGTGATTTACAACTCTCGATTTTAAAAATGAGCAATCAAAAATAATTAATCAGGTTTTAATGTTATCATTAATTCTACATAATTTTTTATTAACACGATAACAAACTTACCCCCTAATGATTGTACATTATGTCGATTTGATCAATTTTAGAATATTTAACACGTAATTTTCATGTTTTATAAATTTTGAAGGGTAAATTTATTGAATTTTCTAGAATCAAAACCATTGACACAATGTATAGTGGAAAACAAAAATATTTATTTTTGTTTTCCTTTGGAAAAATCCTTGCCAATTGAAAACCAAAACCAAAAACATAAAAACTTAGAGGGATGTCTACTCAATTTTTAGAAAATGCAATTAACAAAACTAATTCAACAGAAGAATGCAAGATGTTTGCTTGTTAAAATTAGAGATTCTAAAAATTGAGTTTATGCATATTTAACTATTCAACTAAAATCAACTGAAATTCTCACAATCATACAACATCGGAGTTTATGCTATTACATCAGTTTACAATAGACACAGGTTGAAATAAGATTAAGAAATGAACGGTGTCAATGTCCAACGCAGGGCGGCAGTTTGAGAAACAATTGCTTCATGTTAAAAAAGCCGTCATCTCCGACTAATCTTCCATATCGTCCAATGTTGACCAGATCATCCTTTCAAATACATATAAAAGTTAGCATGTTAGCAGGGCAGCTACTGGAATAAAAAGTAACATGCTTAGAGGGAGGTCCATGTGTGCTGTCGGAAACAACAAATTACCAGAAGATGGAGAAAAAGAGGAGAACGACAACGTAGCCAAGCTTAAAAAGGCGCTGCTTCTTCTCCCAGGGAAGGGTGTTAAATATCTCCGTAACATCTGCTAGGTGTTTTTTCTGTGTGTAACTGATAACAAGAGAAAGCATATATGATTTCAAAAGCACTCGACAAATCATATAACTTAAGTAACACAATGTTTTTCATTTCCCTGCAGAGTAAATTTCAGATGCTTGTACCCATGGTTGATATTATAAACGAAACTAGTTTAAAGCGTACAAATAATTACAATTACACGAGACACCAAGATTCTTGCATGCAATCTTCGATAGGTGGGGGAAAAAGAAAGGTAATTTTTATCACAATGTAATTCTCGAGTCCAACAAACTTGGCACAATGGATACAGAATGTTGTTTGGGACTGATGAAATTTTTTTGTTAACGAATTAAACTGAAAGTCATTAGTACGTCTGCTAATCATGTAAGTTATCCGAGAAGTGTTGGAGCTTGAGGGGGAGTGCAAGTTGACGAGGAGTGTTAGAGTTTTTATTTAATGTGTAATTAGAATTTATTCCTAACCACTGATCACACACAGACCACCATTATTCATTGCATCTCCGGCCACCATGGCCCCTTTCTCACAAATCAACCCCTTGTGAAGATCACTAAAACATTCTATTGCTTCCATCGATCAAGAGAATATTGCCCATGGCACCATACACGTTACACTCAGCAGATGAATTACACTTTTCTTTATAGTTGGTGCTTAACAGAACGAGTCTTTAACCTAGGAGAGGCTGAAAGACTATCTAATAGAGCAAACAATCAATATGCATATTCACTACAAGGAGGTTCACAATACCGGCAAAGTGTAGGCCATATAACAGGATCTAGGAACTAAATAGAACGGTCACCAAGAAGGGCTTAATCCTACAAGACATAGGGTTGCAAGCTCGATGTATAAAGGAACCGCAGGGAAGGAATTTGAAATCAAACAGTTAATCAAAACTAGGAAAACTATCATATGACCTTTTCCTCGAAACAGACCACATTAATAAAAACGGTAGAATAAGAAGACGAGAGAAAAACTTACAGTCTCACATTGTAGTATAAATATGGAGCACACAAGAGTGACATAACCCAATGCCCCGTTAACAGATAGAACACACATAAAAGTCCTTGGAGTATAAATTCCGGCAAGACCACTTTGTTTATCCGCGATGAAGAGTCATAAGGATTGACGTAATCGAACTCCAAATCAGCCAAGCACATGAGCTGCAGCAAAGTTTCGAAGCTGTTAAATCCCTTCACCGTTCTGACATAACCAGAACAATCTTCAGATGAATAATAACATAGCTAATTAGCTTAGCTCGACGACGGTTTCCGTTGTTAAGCTTCATTAATTCTTTTATGATTAAAATCCAAAGCAAAGCCCCAATAATCTAGTTCCTCAATATACCAGAATCAGGACTTTAACCCCAGGTTTTTTTTTCCTGATAATTCAAATCCCACCCCTTTTTGCAACAAAATTCAATAAACCCAGATATAAACACTCCAACAACACTACACAAAAGACACAATTTTTAGCATTTATTGAGCGTTTTCTTGCAACTAAATTGAAGAACAAACTAAGTAATCAATACCCAGAAAGGTAATAGCAGAAGAATCATATAGTTTTAACCAAAAGCAAGATTATATGAGGGAAATGACCTGATAAACAATGAGAACAAGAAGGGAAATGAGGACGAAGAAAGAAATAAGCCATATGAAGATATCTCCCATGCTTCTCTTTATCTATTCCCCCTTCTTCCTTATTTATCGATTGGAGATTTTGTTTCGGTGATAACAGGAAGCCCCAAGGACAGCAGAAGCAACCTGGGTTCGACCGTGCCGGAGGAAAGCTGTTGGCTTGACTTGGCTTGGTCTGAAATTATGAAACGTCTGAAAGATCCAACCAAAACTAGCCTCCAAAGTACTGTTTGACTCTTAACACTTTAAAGGCTTTGTAGATTTACTGTTTTACTTCCGGTAATAATTTTATCTAGAATGAAAGAAGAAGAAAAAAGACGAACAAAATTCGGCTTTAATAAAATTAGAATGTGCTAACATAGGGAAGGCAAAAATACCCGCCCCGACCGGACATTCATGAACACCACTAATGATGTACACCGATGAATATCATTAAATTAATTAATAAAGATTTAAAATTTTAAGGACCCATCATAGAATTAATAATTATTTTAAAATTTCAATTAAATTATTTTTTTAATATTAAAATTTTATTTTTTAATAAAGGTAAACTATATATTTAGTACCTCGTTTATTTCTGTATTTCTATCAAATCCTCACTATTTAAATATTATTTCAATTTGACCCTATTCTTTATAAAAAATAATTTTACATTTGACCATATTCTTTATAAAAAATAATTCAACCCTCAACATAAAACCCTAAACTATTAAACCTTAAACTCTTAAACATATACCCTAAACCATATACCATTAAAAATAATTTACAACAACCATAGTATACGATAAAACAGGGGAGGTCAATGAATCAGAGCTTCATGAATTGAGTACTTGAAGTTAGTCATCAAGGAAACTCTGAGATTACACCCTCCTGCACCTTTGCTACTTACAAGAGAATGTTTACAGAGATGTGAGATTAATGGATATGAGATACCAGCCAAGACCAAAGTGATTATTAATGAATGGGCAATCGGAAGAGATTCAAACTACTAGAACAAAGCCGAGAGGTTTAATTCGGAGAGGTTCAGTCGATTATAGAGGTGCTAACTTTGAATATGTTCAGTTTCGTGCTGGAAGGAGGATATGTCCTGGAAGGTCATATACTCATATGGTATGGCTGTTGTAAATTATTTTTAATGGTATATGATTTAGGGTATATGTTTAAGGGTTTAAGGTTTAAGAGTTTAGAGTTTTAGGTTTAGGGTTAAATTTTTTTATAAAGAATATGGTCAAATTGAAATAATATTTAAATAATGAGGGTTCAATAGAAAAACAGAAATAAGTGAGGTACTAAATATATAGTTTATCCTTATTAAAAAATAAAATTTCAATATATATATATATAAAATAATTTAATTGAATTTTTTAAAATAATTATTAATTGTATGATGGGTCCTTGAAATTTTAAATCTTTATTAATTAATTTAATGGTGTTCATCAGTGTTCATCATTAGTGGTGTTCATCGATGTTCGTCGCACGTGGTAGACTCATCTTTTTTTTTTAAATTTAGGAGATCAAAACGGGCTTAAAAAGCATGAAATCGCGGCGGGGCGAGTTCGAGTATTTGTTAGAAATTTTTCGTCCCGCCCCGGTACATTTATATATATATATATATTTATTATATTTATAAAAAATATCACTATATATAAACACTTTTATAAGTTTTAAGTTATTTTTGTTTTTGGTTCGTGCTTATCGTAAAATTTTGTTAGATGTTGTTCAAGTTTTAATATATTCGATTCTAACAGTCAATGATTCAAGTTTATTCTTTTAAATATGTAACTTAACCTGTGGGTAATTTAAAATTAGTTTTATTTTTCTTATTAGGTTTGAAGCCCCTTGAAACCATAATTTGTGATTGTGGTGGAAGATTGATCGAATCTAACATTTGTCGCCGACGAAAATTAAAATTTTTAAAATTTTTCGGGGTGGGGTCGGATTTAAGAGTTATTATTTCAGGGCGGGACGAGGTGGGTAAATTAATATTTTAATTCAGGCCAGAGTGGGGTCGAATTTAATATCTTATAGATCGGGAAGGGTTTAGGGCGGCCAAAAACCCGCCTCGCCCGCCATGTTGTCATCCCTATACTAACATTAATGTAAGAATGATTAATCAATCACTATATCAGTATACAAATAAGTAAAATATGCTCGACTTTTAAGCTTGATTGAATATATAGGAAGTGTAATCACCAATATCAATTTTTTTAAAAATAATAGCAGTTGTATCTTTATTAAAACTATAGAAGATAACACAATTACAACACATTTAGAAAAATGAATAATGAGACTAATCGATCAAAAACTCTTACGACCCAAAAAAACAAAGAAAAGTGAATACTTTTATAGAGATAAGCATATCATCAAAATTCAGAAGTTTTCTTGAATCTCATTGTCTCTATCCAATAAAGACGCACAACATGTGAAAAAATGAGTGGTAAGCGACCCAAACTATTAGCCAAAAAATTCCGCTACCTAGGACTGATTACATCGACAACCAACCATCAACCGAGTGAGGATCCATCTTTGTAAGACAACCGACAAAACTATAATAAGATATTAGCGCCTTGAAGATTTCTGTGTGAGTACCAACGATCGCCAATGTATGCTGAAATCATGCCACAATGACACATGAAACAAACCAAAAAAATAAAAAAAAATATATCACAAGAACAAAAAAACACGTACAGAAAAGGTAGAAATTATTTTAAAATATAAAAACAAGAAAAAAAGACATTGTCAATTAACAATCAAAAGCTAATTAATTGTCGATAGTCGGTTAATAAAAAAAATGAAGAAAATGCAGTCGCGACTTAACTATTTAAGAGAAAAAATTATAGCTAATAATATTAAGCTCTTATTAATTACATTTTTAACCCTTTTTAATATATTATATATCAAATTAAATAAAGAGAAACTTATATTGTATTGTATAGTATTGTATTATGGGGCTGTATATAATATCTTCTTCAAACTTTATATTTATAAGCATAAGAGAGAAAAAAACAGTTTTAATGGGCATTAAACACATATAATAAAATACATTAAAGTCTCTGCTCATAAATAAATATTCATAACAAAAAGTAGCTATTATTTGATATATTATTAAATATAAAAAGTACATAAGTATACTTATTTTAATTTAAAAAATTAATTTTTTAATTTTAAAATCTTAAATTTTAAATCATAAATTACAAACTCTAACCCTAACTCTTAAATTCTAATCATGATATTTAAATTATAAACCTTATAATATAAACTCATAACTCTAAATCAAATTCTTAAACCCTAAATTAATCCTACTAGTATAATTATTTTAATGGAAATAGTTTTAAATTTTTTATCGAAATGTTTTTAAAAGTTGAAATTTAGCGATAAGTATAATTGAACCTTTACTATTAAAATTATTTTGAAGATGAAAATATAACTCTAGTTACTTTTCTCTCTTTAACAATTCTGCGTCGCGCAATTTATTTACGTTAGTCGGCGATCGGCAATGACCTAGCTATTGGTTGTCTAGCGCCGGTGTTTTATTATTTTCTTGTTTTTGTCTTTTTATTTTTTAATACGAATTTATGTCTTTATGACACGCGTTTTTTCTATTTTTCTGTCTTTGTGACATGTATTCTTTGTTTTTGTAGTTTTATTTTATCTGTCCTTATGGCATGATTCAGGATACCCTATCGGTCGATCGTTGCTTGCATAGAGTTTTTAATCGGCGCTAGTTCCTGATTATGATTAGTCGGTGGTCACGCAAAGGTAGATCCCCACTCGGTTGATGGTTGTTTGCCGATGTAATCAGTCATGGGTAGCGGAACATTTTGCTTGATAGTTTGGATCGCTCACCACTCCTTTTTCATCAGTTATGAGTGTCGATAGGATAGAGATAAGGAGATTTAAGAAGTTTCTGATTTTTGATGGTATGCTTATTTTCATAGAAATTTTTCCCTTTTCTTTATTTTTTTGTTGTAAGAAAGTTGGGTAAAATATTGTCATTATTTTCTTTTTAATTAATTTAATGGTGTTCATCGGTGTTCATCGTTATTGGTGTTTAACAATGTTCGTCGCACGTTGTAGAATTTTCCGTTATAATTATGATATTTTTTATGGTCATATTAAAAAAAATGTCGAATTAAATTGATTAAATTAAAAATAGATGATTTAATGCATTGAATTGGTAAGATAAACTAAAATATTATATACATTATTAAAAAAACGGAAGATTCAGATAAAAAGATCAAGGGTTCAACCAGAAGATTTTTTAAGCTTTTTAACTATTATTTTTGAACCGGTGGTTTAACAATTAGACCACCGTTTTTTTTATTTACAATTGGGGAGTTTTAGAGCAACAGTTCCACTAGTTTTGTAGGGAAAAGCAGAGGCTCCGGCCACCTGGAACACGAGGAATCATGGTGAGAATGTGAGATTACAGTTTAAAAAAAGGATGGTTTTCCTTTGTTGTAAGAATTGTTGGATTTTTGCAGCATAAAAACCAAAGGAATTGCGAAATTCCCAGGAAATTTGCTTACTTTTGTGGGGCTGCATGTACTTCCCCTAGAACTAGATTTTAAGTTAAATTTACCTATATGAATGGGATAAGATAAGTCACAGGAAAAAGATTAAAGAACATGCCAAAATGGGAGAATCCATTGAATTAGATTTGGAGGATAACATTGAATAATACATGATACACAATGCCAAGTGAATTGAATTGTTTGGATCCGAAATTATTACTACATTGGGAGGCAGATGAAGTTAATGGAGTGTGGCCAGTTTGTTTTTGCAGGCTGCCAATTAAGGACAATAATAACTTCTGGGATTCTTATGTTTGTTTGTAAACATCAGGGTAAAAGCTAAGACATACAAATGAAATGAGCCTAACTTCCTCTCTTCTTTGCCTGTTGATTCCTGGATTCGAAAACGTTTAAAAAGAAGGGAAAATCATGTGCCAAAATGTAATATACATTTACAATATACAATGTCGATGATACAAATGATTGGTAAATAACAGAAGGCCAATCCCAATTATAAAAAAATGGAAGCAATACAGAAAACATGATAATCAGGTAGTACTAGTAGATCATGACTTTGATTAAGGTTGTTGTTGTTAGACTTAGAGCAGCATGATAATAGGTTGTCGTGCTCTAATATCCTGATCATTTCGAGCAAACCAACACTTTCCAGAGCCTATGCGTTCTTCTCATGATCTTGCTGAGTTTTCGAGCAAGGAAACCCGGAACCAAAAATGCAGGATGCGGAACGGCCGGAGGAGAGTTGGGTCTCGGCGGATTGATTTCTGATGCACCACTGCTACTATGGCCACTGCTATTCTTTCTAAGATAAAAGCTTCTGCTACCAGCATCCCCAATTGAAATTGATTTATCCAAACCTGTTCACCCAAAGACAGAACCAAAACTGTCTAGTGTCTACAACATATGTTTGAAGAACATTTTCATCAGAATGTAAAATAAAGAACCATGGGACTGCTTACTCTGAAGGCTAAAATAAGAATGATGCAATTCAAGTCCTGAACTGGAATCAAGCTTTGGGGTTCTCCCTTCTTCAACATACTTGTCTACGACAAGCTTTATAGTGTCGTCGACACTTGACCCCAACTTGACCATGGTCCGGACCGGTCCTGGACTTCCTTCCACTGATACATTGATTACAACCTTAGCATCTTTGTTGTAACCATGCATCCCAAACTTCACAAAAAAACAATTTTGAGTCCGGATTACTTAACAAGACAAACAAGTTTGAGTCTTGACTAGTCACATACCTCAAAACCCAGCCTTGGAGAAGAAGAAGGGGAGCAAAGACCCGACAACGAAGGAGACGAAGCGAAGACGTCCGTACAAGTTCGAGGCCTAAATAAAGGCCCCCCTTCCGTTTCAGACCCCAAAAAAACACTCCTTGTTTGTTGATCTTCGGTGGAACTGCTCCAAAGACACGGCTCCGATGCACATCGCTTCAGGGTCCTACCGTACTTGGACGACTTTTTCAACGATCGGCGGTGTGGAGGAGGAGTCCGTAGGCGTGGGGTGGGCGATGGGTGTGGCGGGCGTGGTCGCCGGCATCTGGGAAGCCGTCGGCGGAGACTCTTTTCGGACATAAAACGAAAGGGGGACGATCAGTTGTGTTTGATATTGGGTGTTGTTTGGTTCTTATGATTTGTGTGTTGAGAATCAAAAGGGGTGGCAGATGGAGGAGAAGGGTTGTTGTTGGCAGTTTGCTTGGGAGTTAGATTATTTCAACCTGGTTTGGTGTTTTTCAAGATGTTTCCTACCTTGTCTTGGTTTTGGAATAATGGTTTTTTTCCTCCTTTATTAGTTATTACTTCCTTGGGGTCCGGTTTTTCATGTCTTTATTCCATGCAGGCTGCAGCAGATGCAATTAAATTCCCGAATTTCAAAACTTATTTACAATTTTAATTAGTCCACCGAAATGATCCGCTAAATATTCTCTGTACATAAGATTAAAAATTTGAATCACAGTAGTAAGAATGGAACAATTTTGCATGTGGTTTTTGGATTTTAAAGAAGTTTTTTTATTCGAATGATACATCTTTCACCGTTTTAGTTAGCCTAACTCTTAAATTTTATTTTACTGTCACCGGTATCCGTCGACAAGCTTATCATATGCCTTATGTGGGTGCTGAAATTCGTTTTTTCGTTGCTCTTGACGGTCAATGCAACTTGTTTCTCTTCTATCCGCTCGATTGTGCAACGGTTCTTTTCTTTAATTCTATGTTTCGGGTTTATCTAGTGCCATAGTTTGTGTTGTTTAGGATGTTTGTTCTTGGCTTTCAAAGCCATATTTGTATGTTTCGGGTTTAAGATTTTTCATATTTGGTTAAAAAACTAAATTATAAAATCTTCACAATAAATGTACTAAAAACAATTGATATAAAATTCTATTAGATCATATAACACTCATGACAATGTGTGAATATTTCATATTAAAAAATATATATACAAAAAATTATTCAACGAATGGTTGTAAGAAATATTTAAGTATTTGGTCATGGAGAAAAAATGTAAAACTGCGAGAGGATTAATGCAGCAGGTTGGTGCTATTCCGGAGAATTTTAAGGCTCGGTTTGTTTGGGATAAGTTTAGACATCAATTTATAAATTTAAATTTTAAAGTTTAAAAATTTAAAGCTTAAAATTAGAGTTTAGGGTTATGATTTTAGGTCTTAAATTTTTAATAAGTATTGTGTTAAACAATTTATACGATTGTGTATTAAAATATAATCTAATTTAATTTAACGATTCCAATTGAATTAATATCCGGTTAATCTAGTAAACTCAATCAGATTCACGATGTAGCTTTACGCTTCAGCATGAGCCATTTCCCTGTGAGGTGGGAACCACTTACAACTCTAACTCCACCGCCCGGTACGTCATCTCTGAAATTATTTATCCTTTAATTTTACCTTTAAATTTAGGAGGAGAACCTAAGTCAACGGTCCAAGATTTGAAAGTGGCATTTTTTGAACAATTCTCATTTAGGAAAGAAAAAAAAGAAATTTGTAATTAATAGATCTAGAACTCATACTTTAAGGGAGAGAAATGTGTGAACTGATAACTTTTAACCACCTATTTTAGAGATTGTTGACAGAAGTGACATCTTGAACCCAAATTATTACAGAAATCGTGGCACTGAAATTTGGAGATAGATGTAATTGAACCCTTCAATACTTTTAAGAATGAAATTCATAAAAATAAATTTGACCATCAATATTTGACTCATTGGCCAACTAATCCAGATCAAATTTTACAAAGGCCCAACATAAGGCGACCTTCCCAACTTATTTTTTCAATTCACAATGACATGATTCGAACATTTAACCTAAAGAACTTAACACTTCGTCTCGGTAGACTACCTAATTCTTGGTTTCATAAATCCTATATTTAATAGTATGAAACGTAACATCTCCAATCACCCCTCTCTTTTTTTGATCCAATATCAAAATTACACAATTTTATACGAATGCTCTTTCCTTTTCGATCTTTCGTTTTCGGATTGAAAAGAAACCTTATCAATCTAGTAAACAAAGAAAGGAATAAAGGGGTAAAGCATTGGCCTGTATTTTGGCTTGAGGAATATGTCCAAAGCCAATAAACAACATTTATTCCAAGTCCAAAACAGATCTGATTAATTCAATATTGTACACCTAAATGTTTGATTCATTTTTTAACCCTTAAAACACATTGAAAGTGGCCTCCCAAATGTCATTCGTAACATCACCTTATCTTTTAATATTTATTAAAATCCATATAACATAAATTATAATATACAATTATTGGTATCACTTAACCAACAAAGGTTGAGTGTAATCAGGGGCGAACCTAGAAATTTGTAAAGGAGGGGACCAATATGAGACTAAAAGTTTTGAGAGGGGTTAAAATAAAATTTTATAAAAATTAAAGGATTACAACACTAAATTTACCTTTTTTTCTTAAAGAAATTAAAAAGTTGGCGGGGGCCACATCCCCGTGGACCCCCGTGATGTTCCGCCACTGAGTGTAATAACAAGACACATTGACCTCCGAAAATTAATATTCAAATTTAAATTTTAAAAATAACATTATTAAAAGAGAGAGTCGCGAATTCCAAACATGAACTATAAAATATACATATAGTATACTAAAAAAATACCACTTAATCATTACATTAGGAAAATAAAAATATCGATAATGTCTATCATTCAATGTAACTCGTGGTTGATAGTAACTACTAACTAGTAAGCATATTTTATTTTCATAGAGGGATAATACCTTGCTCACCCCTCGTTGTTCTAGTAGTAAAGTATAATATAATTCATTCAGGTAACTTGAGTTCGAGCGTGTGTGTGCCTTATTAAAAAAACTAAAGAAATTGAACAGATATTACCTTGTATCACACAAACATATTTAAAAAAAAGTTTTGAGGCCTATATTGGGCTTTTAACCTAGTTTTCCCTGTACTTTGGGTCTTACACTTTTGGAAAGCTCTTTTTAGTTAAGTCCACAAATTAATTTCCCTTCATTTATTTTAGGCTTATAATACAAAATGGCTCCTAAACTTGATAAATTTGATCAAATTAACCTTAAATTTGACAAGTTTGGTCAAAATAATTCTTGAACTTTCAAGGGTCAAATTATCCTCTAAACTTATTTGTTTTTTATAAAAAACAATTAGGGGCCAATTTGATCAAAACTATCAAGTTAATATGATAATTTAAATCCAAAAAAAGCATGGGTCAATTTGACCAAGCATGTCAGGTTCAAGAGTTAAATTGCCCCCTAAAAAGTTCAGAGACCAATTTAACCAAACTCACTAAGTTTAAGAATCATTTTGTGTTTTAAGCCTTTATTTTAAGAACCATAATATTGGATTATGTAATTTTTCCAGTAGCAAAACATCACTCTCATGTTCTCATGTTCAAGATTGCAATACGGTGAACATTTGATTGAATCGAGTCAAAATTTTTTGAATTAGTTGAATTGATAATTTTATAACTAATTTTATTTAAATTTTTATCGAGTCAAGTTGTTCGAGTTTATGTTCAAATTTAATTGTAAACATTTATAATGTTATGATACTACTTAGTTCCAATTTAAACGATTATCTATAATCATATAAGATATTTATACACATATATTAGATATAGTTGAGAGACTCAACTCGAACTTGAAAACTAATACATAATTACTAAAAATTTTGAGTTAAACAAAGTTTCATTTTATAATTCAAACTTTATTTGAATTTAATCGGTTTGCCGTGTGAACTATTACCAGGCTTCGCTTATGTTTCAAGTTTTCAAAATTCAGTAGTTATTTCCTATCAACATTTATACAGGAGAATTTCTTGGTGACTTCCTCATGCACATCAATTACAATACACGACCCAGAATGAAGCTCTGATGCTTATGACAAGTACAGATTGGGCAGGCATTTTTTCCATTTTTGTGTCAAAAAATGGGTACGTATAAATGGAATGAAATGAAATGACACCACAATTCAAATCAGGATGGAGCACAAAGACCTCGTTTATATCTGTAGATCATCCAAAGACAGTTCATGTGCTGTCAGCAGCTTCATTTTCTGCATATCATGACAAATACAGATTTAGTGGACCAGAGATTATCTGCCAAGTAGAAATGAGAACATTTTAGTGTTGGAAATTCAATACCGTGATAAACTGTGGAGGATCATCAAGACTTGTTGAGCCCAAAATAACTTCTCTATTCAACTTTCCCGTAAGCTTGTGGCAGACTCTTAGCTGTACATGAGGCACATTTTAGGAGATAAATAAAAGTGTTAGAAATGCACTATCATTTTAACAATATAACCTCATGGTCTTGAAGGAGAAAATAATTTTTCATACCTCCGATCTTGTAGCTCCACCTACTATAAACACAAAAATGCGTTTGCCAAACTTCTTGAAATCACTCGATGCCTGTCTTAGAATTGAATCGCTGAGATAAGGTAGGAAAGCAAATATTAAAATGCAAATCACATAGAAATAGGAACAAGCATTAAGGATAAGAAAGCAAAAGGCATGCTTCATGCTTGCCAGTCCTGCGGTGGCTTTGATGGCTTAAGACAAGTCATTGCTTGACACAGCAGTGGAAAAAAATGATAATGACTATATAAAGGTAACTGACATGAATCGTGATCAGGACCTTGAATACCCATCATCTGAGCCGCGAGGCCGAGCCCATGTTGGTGTCCTCCTCGATCTCATGGAATGAGCAACTGGAGCTTCATGTATGGGTGCAGCTTGAGATGTGCCATGGAAAGATGGACTAGGATCATTCATGCAAGGATAATCATCCTTTGAAAGTTCTCCTTTGCCAAGTTTTTCAACAAGCTCCTGGAAAAAGGAAAACAAATTCATGAGTTAGCAGCGATTCTGCCACGAACTCTGAAAATGTCAGATGCAAAATTGAAAGATATCTTTTTAATTTTGTTTTGGATAAGTTGTAGAAAGATGTAGCCTGTAGGAATCAATTATATAACAAAGACAATTGCATACACACTCTCTCATTGAAAGATTTAGACACAGTAAAAACATTGGAAAGCATGCTGCAGAAATGTGTTTCTTTCTCACCTCTATTATAGGGTAAAAGCGTGACAATTGCCATGTTTCTTGCTCACCGCTGCGGTCTTTCCTAGTTGTATGCTTCTTCTGGCAATTCACAAGCAAATGAAAACGAAAGAAGAAAACATATTTATTAGTATATAGCAACAACAGATAGACCACCATAAGCAGAGATTGAACTAGTAGGAATTACCTTATGAATATCAAATTTCAAAGAAAAAGCACCTGCAGAACTTTTTTTGGCATCCGAGGGTGGCGCAAGCAATCTCATATTATTCACAGCAGTCATGTCCTCAGGTGGTAATTTCGCTAACTGACAAAAGGTTAGAAGCATTGGGTTGGAGAAATATAATTAGCAATCTGTAAACTGATCGACCTCAAATCCCTCCTATGTTTGGTAGGGGAAGGGGAACAGGTGAGGAAAGAGAGGGGGGAGGAAGGAGAATTATATTTCCTTCATCGTGTTCGGTAAGAATGATGGAAAATAGAGGAAAGGAAGACGCTAGGAGTAAAGTTACAAATAAACTTGTTAATTAAGTAGAAAGAGTATCTTCTTTCACATTTGGAAGGGTTGAGTTTGAAGGGAGAAAAGATGCAAATCCACTCACTACTTCTGCTATACATATTTCCTTTGTAAAAAACAAAGAAAATGAGAGGGAAAGGGAGTAGCTTTTCCTTTCATCCTCTTTTATCCCTTCTTTCCTTCCAAATACTGTAAGAAAAGGGTGTTCCTGAGGGAGTAAGGAGGGAAGGAAGGGTACGAAACAGAAAGAGTGAAATCGAGAAAATAAAATAAACCTTCATCAAATTAAGACCCTTTTCGCCCTCAAACTTCTCAGGGTAAATGGCTGCAAGAATCATCAATAAGCGCAACTTATTTTCACGGGATGCTGCCTGCAAAAGGTGATATTTTTTAAAGTAATATTGACAAAGTAGAATACATCATTTACACTGGTAAAAGCTCTTACCTCATTTGTAGAAAGAAATTTAATTACATCTTTCATTCCGGCATCACCAAAAGCAAGGTCTTGCTCCAGTTGCCCAAGTTCTCGAAGCCCTTGATCCCTGATGATTCGGTTGATTTTTCCAGCAATCTGCAAATATAAAACCAACCTGCATGAAGCCATGGATCTTACAATATATATCTTTGATTTTAAGGTACATTTACTTTCAGTTATATCATGAATCTAAAATTGGTTAGGAAACAAATGAAGCTTGAAGCTTTAAACATTCATCCAAATATCTGAATTGTCTGTTTCACTTACAAAAGGCCTTACATAAACTTGGATATTGACTAAGGAAATACAGGGTAAAAGGAAAAGAGATGCTAAACTAATTACCAGAAAGTAGTATCTAGAAATTCAAATGAAAGAGTGACAAAGAATCTAATTGTTCAAGAGCTTAAAAAAGGTAGGAAAAGAAAGGCTGGCAACAAAGATATATAGATCCTCTTTGCAAACCAGTGCAGAAATCAGGTGCAAATAATCCCAAGCTTTCAGAAAGACAAGAAACTAACCTCAACATGAAGAGAGAGCTTGTCAATTTGTTCACTGTATTGGGGCAAAGCTTGAACCATTTTTTGTAATTCCCTTGTTGAAAGTTCACCGCCTTCTCTATAAAGATGTTTGAATTTCATGATGAGACAAGTGTCATGACAAAGCTAAAATTTCCAAACAAATTCAGTAAGTACAAAATGTTATAGCTGCATCATGTGTAGATATTTAACTCAATTTTCCAGCCGTTTCATTTATAAATATTAGTAATTCTGACATCTTGCAAATGCCCATGACCAGGTAGATAAATCATTGATCTAACAACTATGTGCTTCTGTAATCAACTAACAAATCGTAGAACCATATAATAAAGATTCAAAATCAATAGAAACAACTTTCTATGAAGGATAACATGATGAAAACTATTCAAAAGGTGCAAGGTGAGACAACAGTATCCCGAGAACTTTATTCCCTAGAATAAAACAAAGTAAAACAACATTTACACAAACCTTGAACCATGTTTGAGCTGTGCAGCTTTATTTTTTGATATGAAATTGGTCATCTTCTCATGCAACCTTTCACTAGCCTACGAATTAACCAACGGTCAATCAGCATTTAACAGTGGACAGTGGATATGGTTCATACACGGATACATTCAATTTTGTACAAGTTTCTCTTTACACACGGCAATCAAGATCCCGTATGCATTACCAATTTGATATTTTTTCTTCTGAAAAACCAATTTGGCATATCTTTAAAATGTGCAATATGGGTACGTGAGGGAATTGAAAAATCAAATAAATACGGCATACATACATCTGCTATATGTGCATGACGAAGCTCAAGCCATATTGGATCATGCTCCTCCAAAAGAACCTCCTTTTTCTCTGGAGGGCCTCCTGTTTTGCTTGGAACCTGAACAGTAGGCATGCTTGATAAACAGAAACCTAAAGAAAATTCCCAGAGAACTTAAGAACACACAGTGAATCTGATGGAACATACCTCATGCACATATTTATTCCCCTCCATATTCAATAAATCATGGCACATGGCATCATAAGTCCACTCATGTATGACAGGAGCAATCTAGATATGAAAATAACCATTTGTTAGAAGCAAATTGAAAAGGCATAGATGCAGATCTCATTACCTTGCAACCAATATTAATATGAAAACCTGATCTATAGATCTATCAAGGATGAGCAACTCGCATGTTTCCTTCTGAGGGAAGTTGGGAATTGATTTGTATTTCACAAGACAATTCCAGATTCCAGCTGCAAGCTTGGTGGGAATTAGATCACGAAAAGTAGTCATGGTCATTGGATCAAGAGACTTAGCAGCCCGGTAGCGAACAGAAGGAAACTCCTGATAAATAAACATGTCTCAGAAAATGCTCCAAACATTTTAGAATCATGATAAAAAAAAGGCTGCATATACCCTTAATGAAGCAAAAACTGTAGCAATGCGGGTGGCCATCACATTCAAACAAGCATCACCCTTGCGAGTATTTTCCTCATCACCAAAAAGGATCTCTAGAGCCTTCCCATTATCAGTTATGAAGCCCTTCAGTGAAGAAAACAAATGTTAGCTTGATAACCTGACAACTTTAACATCAATTAAGAAAAACAACTAGCTAGAAGATGATTCTTCATATAAGCCTAACTAGGTTATAAATAAAACATACAAGCTTCATCCTGTGCCATAAAATATTTGACTAAAGAGGAGGTTAAAGTATTAGAAACCATATCCTTCCCAAGATATAGCATGTCAGTGGTTAATCAAAATATTTGACTAAAGTCTTTCAAGCTTAAAAACAAGGCTTTATAAGATTCATTTTCACCAAAATTTGCATCTCAAAATGTAACCTTGATTTTTTCTGTGAGTTCCAAGCAAATCTAAATTAAATGATCCTCAAAATGTTATGAACGCATCAGTTAGTCCATTATATATGCTTTTTTTTATTTGAAAAAGGCTAACAACCACTATTTTAATTGAATTTATGCAACTTTAATTCTGACTATCCGTAGCTTTTGTATGGTATTCAACTTAGTGACCAAAGCAAATACCTGGCTGTCTATTGCAAAGTACTCCAAGTTCATCTGCATATGCCAGCAGAAAAAAAGAATGAGCACCAACTGACAACTCAATGATCAATTGAAGGAAAAAGATGACAAAATGATGTGACTATTTGCACAATCATTGCTTCATGCAATGAGCCAATGACCAATCCGAAGAACAAAAACCTAACCTCACTCAATGCACCTATGCGAGGCAAGACACTTGAATCCTTCTTGATATGTGCAACCAGTTCTCTTGGAATAGGTGAACTGAAGTAAACAAATGCCCTTTTTCCAAATACCAAATAAAAGAAAAATGCATACATATATCAGAAACTGTAATATACTCAGAATCCAGGATGCATAACCACACATGTAAGGACAAATACTGAGTAAAAGTCTTGCACATACTTCTTATATAAGGGTGTCTTTCCAGACATGTCTGACAAGAACATAACAACACTGCAAAAGTGAACAAGTGCAGAAATATGGGTGAGGGGGAAAAAATACTTCAAGAGAAATAGCATAATGTTACGTGTCATATAAGTCTCACATAAATGGTTCTTTTAAAATTGATCCACAGAACCACATCTTGTGCAAAAACATACATTATTACATGCAACGCTAAAAGGGAAATTTTTTTAATTAGAAAATACAGACAGATTTGTTTCTGATATCAGAAATATGACATGAGGTCATCTAAGATATAGGTTGTCAAAACTATGAAAGTCAACATATCATGGAAAAATGCCGGATATGGTGTTTGCTGTGCTGCTGTAAATATAAATGTTACGCATGAGAGTATATCAGTTCATTGCATCAAATTATTATTATTTTAAGAAAGATATTAGTTTATTATTATTAGGATCAGTTTATTATTATTTTATTATGAGAATTACAAGGAGCAAGTTTATTATTATTAGGAGATTCTATTTATTAGTATTTCATGTTCTTAGAAGCCTTTCCTTAGCAGGATTGCTTGCTTAGTAAGTCCTTTATTTAAACAAGGTATGTAGCCTCTATTTGAAGAGGCTGATTTGTATCAATAAAATTTAAGTTAGTATTTTATCAAAAACCCCATAGAGCTTGGTCTTTCTTCTAACGAGTCCTAAAGATTTCAGTCGCCCCAAGAATAAAGGGAAGGTCATTAGTGTTCCCTTAATTGCCCAGTGACTTGATCCATTAGTCGGGACCATAGCAGTAAAGTTAAACGAGTAACAATAGGGAGGAAAATGGACCAAAACATGACCAGCTACAGAAAACCCCAGACCAAAGGGGGGGGTACTCCAGATAAAGGCTTAACCATTGAAACTAAGTAAAGGGAAGATACAATACTTCTCTTTGGTAGGTTGAATGAAGTATATAGCATCCATCGTCGGCAATGGCTGCCTACGTCTGTATATGTCTTCTACCACTGCACAACAAGTGCAGAATCATTATACTAGCTGGAAAAAAAATGATCCTTCAAAATTTAAGATTCCAAGCTTATAATGATCTAGTTCTACACCCAGTTCGACCAGTCGTTATGCAACCATTCAGAGGACCAAAAAAAAGCATAGCTTACATGAAACTCCTTCCGATGTGATGTCAGCCATCTTGCAAGAGTAAGACATTATCTTAACCGTTACTTTGTCCATGATTAGCACCTGTTCAGAATGGATTGGAAATCAAGAGAACGAAGAATGACATTTCTAGTAACTAGTAAACAATAGGAACAAAGCAGAGCCAAGCCAATAAATGGCCAAAAAGAATCACAACAAGATTAGCATACCTTCCAAGTAGATTTTGAATCCTTTACTTTCGCAGAACGAAGCATTTCGTATAATAATCCTTTACATACATCAAATATATAAAAACATGAAATCAGTTAAAACACCAAAAATTAATGAGCAACAAGATCACCCTTAAAGGATGCATGGAAGTAGAAATAAAATACAAAACATGTTTTAAATAATATAATAACCTTGAAAACAAAGGAACAGAAAACACTAGACGAAGCCTAGGCAGAAAACTTAGGTTCCTCAATAAAAGCACTTGCCTAGGGGCAGTGTCATTTCCAAGTTCAGGCATCTCCCCTTGACTATACTGGTGAAACATCCCTAAACTTCTACAAAGTGCAAAAATTGAAGCTGCTTTTAACTTCTCATTGCTACTATACATATTTCCATAGCGGTATGCTCTTACAAAAAATAATCAACCACAGGTCACGCAAAAAATCTCTTCCATTCATCAGAAATATCATCCTTAAAATAGTTCCCAACAAAAAAAATGAAAATGCATATAATGCCAGCAGCATATAGCACAGTCACGGCACTAATGTTTGGATTTTAGTTAGCAATGTTCGATGTTGAAGTCATTCTCAATCGGCATTTTTATCGGAGTTTTATACATCAAAATACTGAAATGAAAAGAGAGGAAAAAACACAGCTACGCAGATTAGTTATGAAAAGATCACGATATCGTTTTTCTTTTTCCAATTTTCCTTATTTTGAAGTAAATTTTTAGTCAGTCAAGACTCAAGAGGGCTTCCTAAGAGGCAAAAATTTTCAGTCAAATCTGAAAATAATGTTAGTCGTGGAATTAGTCCTTGAGAATCAACTTAAGAGGCGAACTAATTCCGAAAAACATTCAGTTGAAATTCTATGACTAAGTCAAACTAGTACTAACGATTGTCAACCAGATAGATTTATCAAAATGATTACAGAATATTGATGTTTGAGCTTTAAACTGGATTGAAAAAGAAACTTCAAACAAAGAGATATATGAAGAACTTACTTTCTCGGCTGATTTGCCTGAAATTCTTGTAGTCACCAGCGCTGGAGGAAGAGTCGGAATCTGAATACGACATCGTTTCTGAAATCTCCGATGAGCCGATCCAGTAAAATGGAGAACCGGAGAGAAAGAGATCGTAGAGTAATCAAAGGAGAAGGGAAAGAAAGGAATGGAGCCTTTATTTATCCCTTTTGACAATTAGAAGTTAATTATTAAACAGATTAAAAGGGAAAAAGGCAAGTTGTTATGCCATTTTTTTTTAAAGAAACGGACCTTGGTCGACATGGACAGATTAAAAGTGATTTAATTATTTGTGTAAATTTTAACAATATTATTAAAAATACTTTTTATACATGAAACATTATTATTTTGTTTTATTTTTTTAGAATGCGAGTTTTAATTTTTTAAGATATCGTGTTTTAATTTTTTATTTTAAATAAAAAAATATACTGGATTATATTTAAAGTGAAAATGATTACAAAAGAATTACACTGCAAACATTAAAAAATCAATGCGAAAAAATAAATACAATAAAATCGAAAGGGCGTGAAATACGTAAAAAAAAATCAAAATCCATCACTTTCAGAAAAATTTGAATAAACTTCTGAATAAAATCCAACAATCAACTACTTTTGACCAGAAAGCTTTATGAAGAAAGTAAAAGATAAAGATTCTCTGCCCCTTTTCAGTGCCCTTACTTATGCTTCAACACTAAAAAATACTACAAAATTAATTTCGAGCTCTAACCCTAAATTATAAATTCTAAAACATACGCCTTATACCTTAAAAAATACACCATACCCTAAATTCCTTAAACCCTAACCTAAAATCCCAAACCATAAACCTAATTTTGAGCGTGTGGCATAAGTAGGGGCACCAAAAAGGGGACGGGATTTCCATCCGAAAGTAAATTCTTCTGCGACTTGTTCTCGGCATATCAACAAAACCACAAAAGGGAATATAAGCATAGACATATTGTCGTCCTTTGCTAACAAAAACGCTCGCTGTTACTTGTCATCCGAACGCTAAACTGTCAAAAAACATAGTAAAACTGCTATAAAAACAGACGAACAATTTATCACAAAAGCAGACACAAAGAGAACCATAAAAGCAGATATAATATAAATCTGACGAAGCAAAACAAAAAACAAAAAAAAAACTTAAAAATAAAACATTCTCCAACAATGATAAATTTATTTATATACCAACCAACAAAACGACCAAAGACCACTCTCAGTATTAAGAAAATACAACAAACAAGATTAACTTTGAAAACTAGTGGAGGAAATTTTAGTAACCTTTTATTTTTAAAGTTTAAACACTAGAAATAGTCTTTTAATTTATATTCATCTTAAATTATAATTCATAAAAATTTAAACAATTATAATATAATTATTAGGGGTGTGCATTTCATATGTTTAAAATTTTTGAATAGGTAATTTAGCGATTCGTACTTGATTTGAAAAATCAAATATTCAAAATTTTCGGATCGGATATTCAGATATCCGAATATCCGAAATTATAACTTGATTTATTTATTTTTTAAATTTGACAGTCCTATCCATGAAAATTTTAGGTTTTCGAATATAACAATCAACAAATTCTTGAATATAACTAGATTTGTATTCGTGAAAAATTCAATTTTTCATACATAACAAGTAAAAATATCGAATATAACAAGATTCATATATATATATATAATTGAATTTTTGGATATTAGATATCCGATCCGAATGAGAAATAACTATTCATATCTGATTCGAAATTTTCGAATATCCGATCCAAATTATCCGAAAAATAAAAAACGAATCAAATATCTAAAATTTCAGATCGGATCAATAGATAAATGGATCGGATTTTTTCGTACACCCCTAATTATTACAATGAAACTAAATAAATTTAAATAATTATTGAATTTTATTTCGTAAGAAAACATTTTAATTATTTCTTAACAATAAAGACATCAAACATGTGAATAAAACTCTAGAATGTGAATTTTATTACATGTATATTATAAATATATTTAAAGATAAAAAAAATTAAGGGTAATCTTCACTAATGGTCCTTTTTGTTTGGGGTTTATTTTATTTTGATCAGTCGAATTTAAAAAAGATCATTTTTGTCACTTATGTTTTGTATCGTGTTTATTTTGGTCCCTTGGCCGTTAACCTCCATAAATAAAAAAATTAATTTCTAATTTTAACCCCAAACTTTCAAAATTTTATTTTTCACCATCTTCCCCCAAAACTTAAAAATTTTATTTTTTTTCGTCCACCACTCGATCTCGACCTTCTTTCCATCGCCATCGGTCCACCACCCGATCTCGCAAGACGGACGACCTCGGTCGTCGCTTGTGCAGCAGCAACTGCAGGCTCAGCTGCAGCAGCTGTCGCGATGGCAACAATAAATTATCATTTTATTGTCTGCCAACACGATTCACAAATTCATGGATTCATATGGTCTGCCAACACGATTTACAGATTCATCCATCGTCATTTTGTTTGATGTTCATTTTATTGTCTTCATTTTTTATCAGGTGTGTTATTTATCTATAGTCCATTGTCTGTGATTTATGGATTCATACTGTTTTAAAATTATCAGGTGTCTCATTCATCCGCATTCTATTTACCAATGATTCATAAGTTCATACGTTTCGATCAAAAGTCTCATATTACTCCTCTCTTATGTTTGAGTGTGGTTTATATGCCTCCATTTGATTTTCACCTTATAAACTAGTTTTTAAGTTAAAATTCAAGAATTTTTAACTTTTTCAGTTGATCATTTTGCTATTCTCTTCTCAATTTGTTCTAAATTTTTCTATTACTTTTATCAATTGTGTTATTCATTGTACTGCTAGCATCGTATGAAATAGCCACATTTGGTCCCTTGGGTGCTTAACTCGAGCACCGAATATAATCTTTTACATAATTAGATTCATGTTTGTTGGGGTCATATGATGTGAATTATGTTTGTTCAATCTTTGATTTGATTATAATCTGTCATCTTATTGTCTTTAACTCAAGTCACTCTCCCTGCCTAGTGTGCCCCCTTTATTACCAGGTTGAGCAAGCTTTCACAGAAAGAACACCTATGGCTTTTCACACTGAACTTCAATAATTATTTAGTACTGTTGCTTAACTCGAGCACCAAATAGAATATTTTCACTGAATTTGATGAGGTTACCAGGCCATCGAAATGAGGAGAGCATAGTTAGGAGACGGTTGCTGCTGCACAAGCGGCGGCCGAGGTCGTCCGTCTTACGGGATCGGGTGGTGAACTTATGGTGCTGAAAAGAGGGTCAGGATCGAATGGTGGACGGAGAAATAAAATTTTCACATTTTTGGGAAGAGGTTGAAAAATAAAGTTTTGAAAGTTTAGGGATTAAAATTAGAAATTAATTTTTTTACTAACGGAGGTTAAAGGCCAAAGGACCAAAAAAGACATGATTCAAAACATAAATGGCAAGAATAATCTTTTTTGAATTCGAGTGACCAAAATAGAACAAACCTCAAACAAAAAGGACTACGGATGAAGATTACTCAAAAATTAAACGTTTTTTTAGCAAGTTTTTCTTCTTGAATAATATACACACAACTTATCAAAAAAATTAAAAGAATAATTAGACGTGTATGCAATTGAATGTAAGTTTTATAACACATAATATTTACTAATAGTTACTCCTATGATTTATTTAAAATCAAACCTAATCTTATCAAACAAATAATATAAGAACAAAAAACATATCTCAAAAATTATAAAAAAATATATCCAAAAAAAACGAATGATGTTCTAATTAAAAACCCGTATTTAATCATTTTATCTATAAACTTCGTTCCTTTTCATTCACTTTTTTTTGAAATGACCATTTTCATTCATTCTTGAGATAATTAATGCTATCAATGCACATAAACATAAGTGGCACCAGAATATTACAAAGTGCAAAAAGTAAATTTAATTCAAACCTAAATAAAATTTAAAACACTAAGGAGAAGGGGTTAAGCCGTTGTTAATTAAACTACTATCCAGGTTGTTGCGGTACCTGCAAATAACCTTGCATTTAACTACACTGCCATAGACATAGAAGCCTGGTGTGATCATGAACCGAACCATGCTTGGAGCCAATTTAATGGCACTTTCTCCACTCACGTCCTCCATGTATAGCGAATCAAACCCTACCCCTTTATCCGCCCTGAAGATCGGTATGCCAGGGTGCACCGAGTTGGCCAAAAGGTGCACCGACCACACACTCTTTGAAGCAACAAAGAAGGCTTGCAACAATGGCTCGGACCAAGCTCTGTTCCATCCCAACATGCCCACAATTTCACTCATTTTCCTGTCACAAAACTTGCTGAACTCCTCACTGAAATACTTGGTCCCTTTGTTCAAGACCCCCTCCCATGTTAGACCTTGTAAACGTTGAAACGACCTGCAATTGGCTTCGCAGCGGTCGGTGGGGTTCAATATTTGGTTCACTGCATTCTTGTGAAACCCAATGGACTCAAAATCTTCAAAGAAAGCTTTGTTCAACGAGGCTTCGAGGTAAAGAAGAAGGCTTTTTGGGTTCTTCGAGTTGCAAACTTTGCTACCCTTTTGCCTTAACTGCATGCTGAGTGATCTGCTTAGAAGTCTGATTGAAGACCTAGCTTCAGAGACTGATATCAAGAATTGTTGGATCACTTTTTCCCTAGCTTCTTTACCCGTTCTATATGGGGAGTTTCTGCTGTTGCATTCATCCAGACCAGACTTCAGATTATGACAGTAAACATCAAGCTTGTTAAGCTTCTTCTCGAGCTCAGCCATGGTGTTCTTCAACCTCGATGCTTCCTGCACTGCTTCATCTCTCTTTCGTGTAGCTTGAATAAGATTGTGTGTGAGTTCAGCAACAGCAATCTTCCACTGCTCTTCTCTGGGTGTAGACACATTGGTTGATTTCGGGTTCTTTCTCGTTAAAGAATGGAAGATGGACTTGAAGATCCCATTAGGACTTGCCATGGAAAAGGAGTGCTTGATCTTGTCCCTGGAGTGAGGCCGGCATTTGTTGCAAGAAACAGAACCATCTCTAATACCACCGCCATTTTCAGCTGACTCCTGACGTTTCCTGCTGTTGGATTTTCCGATTATTTCAGCATGGAGCGGTGTTGGGAGGTGCTTTAGAGTCACCCTTTTGTCCGTGCTTTCTGTTGGGCTAGCATCTTCATGTCCTTCCCTTTCACATTCATGAATCTGTTTCACGACGAAGCAAGAAAAGAAAATTACTCAAAGAACCGAAAAGAAAAACAGAAATGTAAAGGAACTTACAGGAGTGAAAAAGGGTGACTGATGAGGTGGAGGAGGAGATTTGGAGGAAGATGGATCCATGTTTTACTCGTATAAAATTCGTGAGAATACTAGATAGAAACCTTATATTTGATCCAAATCTGCTTGTAATCTCGTTTTCTTACTTTGTGGTATTATCAGAAAGAGTGTTAAAACAGTAGTGTATTTGAAGTTTGAACTCATATATGGTCCCAAAACATTTATTAGGGTCTTTGTGAAGATGTTGTCACATTTAAGACCCTCATAAATTCCCTCGTCTTTCATTCCTAAAACCTCAACTACCTTCATTAACTGAGTCTATTCGGTATGCGGTCCCCCGGACTGGAATCCACCGCGTACCAACCAGGTTGCCGCTCGGGCCCGTGGTGGAGCTGATCGGGCAGGCATGTGAGCCTGTGAGGGTAATAAATAGATGAGACAATGGGATTAAAAATTTAAGAGAGGCTGATAGGGCGGTTTGGCATGGCGATCTAACTAGCTAGCTAGGCTAACTGACAGAGGCGGATAAAATTCGTCTGCTCTTTTTTTTTTTTTGCCTCTACATATGTCCCAACACTAGAAAACACTACAAAATTAAATTATAAGTTCTAACTCTAAATTTTAAACCCTAAATCTTACACCATATGTCCTAAAAATACATCCTACCATAAATTTTCTAAACCCTAACCACAACCCCTAACTTAACACCCTAAACCCTAAACCATAAAGTTAATTTTGAGTATGAGAGCATATGTAGGGGCACCGAAAAGGGGTAGAGGACTTCCATCCGACAGAGGCAACCAAGTTTCGAGCGCTGACTTGGTTGTTGTGTCCTTGTCTATGCGTGTAGGTGCCCACTTTTTTTTTTCATTTCCTCTACGTGGAGGCTCGGCTCGGCATTTGGGTAAAAATCATCTACCCTTAATTATGTCCCTTCTATGCTCCACACTAAAAATTATTTTAAAAATTAAATTTTAAATCTTAACTTTAATTTCCACGTCCTAAACTTTAAATCCTAAAAATGTCATATCTCTCATTTCCTAAACTATAACCACAACCTCTATTCTTTAACCCTAAACTCTAAACTCTAAACCCACTATTTTAAAGTGAGGGCATACAAAAAGATATGATAAGAAGGCAAACAATTTCCATCCCGTCTTTGTTGGCCAATTGGTATTTTATTTTGGCCATTTCGATGGATGAGATTGAAGTATTTTCAATCTTAAACAACTATAGAATTATTAACGAAGATTAATAAAGTATGTTTTGTCCTTATTTCTTGTTAAACATGTTCACGGTTTGGTCTCTTGA
This sequence comes from Hibiscus tridactylites, assembly GCA_958450335.1. Taxonomy (NCBI): domain Eukaryota; kingdom Viridiplantae; phylum Streptophyta; class Magnoliopsida; order Malvales; family Malvaceae; genus Hibiscus; species Hibiscus tridactylites. The sequence continues at coordinate 109,397,564 of OY288265.1, read as the reverse complement.
TATAGTTATTAAAACATAGGCTGCTAATTAGACACCAATTTGATTCAACCAGATGATTGGATTTGGAAACTTCTAAACAATTTTCAGGTTTAAATTCCTTTACAAGTCAATAGTCAAAGACCAATGAAGTCGAAAAAGGGATCTACATACAATTAATACTTTTCTTCTTCTAGAAATATGATTATTCTATTTCCGTATGACATATTCTTCCCCCGATTGCCGATCGACATGTTTGATCCACCGCCTTTGGCCTTTGCCTGAACTTGAATTTCCTCCGCCGGTGGCTACATGTGCAATATCCAAGCCTTTCCCCACCGGAAGAAACACGGAGCGGACGAGCCGTCGTGAACCACCGTCGATAACACTTCTCCATTTGAAACTCGAAGCAGTTTTGGAATCGACATTCTTGCATACCAGAACCGCCCCTCGGTTACTCAGTTTCGCCACCCTTAGTACCCTGGAGAAGTCCTTTCGCTGGCTATCCACCACCATGAAATCTATGCCGTTTAAACTACCCATTACTTCCTCAGGTTCTCCGACGATGACTTCCGGTCGTGACACACTGGCTTCTTCCATGGCCTCAACGTATGCCAACCTTGATCGTTCATCGGGAACCATGCATACATGTCTTCCGTTTGTATGGCCGCTAGCAACCGCCAGGCCGACGCTTGTTGCGGTGGCGCCACCCTGTGACCATGTCTCCACGATGAATCTCGCGTTCCAGCCAGCAGCCATGGCCGAAACAAGCTCTGCTACACCAGATTCATGATAAAGTTCACACTACAAACACAAAAAAGAGAAACCCATCATCAATCAAAAGCACTAAACATCAAGGCATCAGAATTTAGAAGCTCGGTTGATGCTTACAGATTTAACAGTATCAATAAAAGCCTTGGATGCTGCCTCCGGAGACCAAACCAGCTTCATCGTTTTCGAGTTGTGTTTTAATTTCTTGTTTGAAAAGGTTTGGTGGGTGTTGCTTTATATTTGAGACCAAAAGAAAAAGATGTTAAATGGAGACTTATCTGATTGGTGTTGTGCTGTGGGTGCGTTGACAATGTTGGCCTCACGAATCCAACGTGTGGCGGATTAGGATTACCGTGGATCGGTATTAATCTAATGTTTTTCTTTTTCAATGGCCTGCTTTTTCATAGAATATTCCAAAATGGCAAGTTCGTTAATAAATTTCTTTGCAAATACCCACTGTGGTCCACGGAAATTTCTTTTACTTGTGTTGGTGTACCTTGCTAATTAAGATAGAATAATTGCTCAACTGCAAGAAATGTTAATTTGTATAGCTAGATTGTAATTGGTTTATTGTTTAATAAATTTAATAGCTTAAATATGAGGCGCGTGATTACATAATCCTCAACTATACTTATAATCATCATATCAGCTCTAGATCGTTCATAAAAATAAGTTTAAATGCGTTTAAATATAAAAGGTTTAGTGCAAATGGGGAAGTACAACAAATAAAATTAAAAAGAATTTAACGAGTTGTCTCAAAGAAAAAAAAATGATATTTATTTAGAAAATTATATTCAAATAGTTTTATGTATAAAATATGTATACTATAAAATTGTTAAAATAAATATATAAACATATATTAATATGCTATTATCTTAATATCATTAAAATTACTATATTTTTTTAGTGGGCTCCACATGCAATATCCAGAAGTATATGAATGGAAAAGTCAAAATTGAAGATTTCCCTACACCGTCCTTTCCGTCCATGTGAGCAAAGGGTAGCCGTACCCAAAAACGACAGTAGTGACACCATTAAATACAAAAACTTCATCCATTTAAAAACTATATTTTTTTTCAAACAAAAAAAGAACTATATATATATATTTTTCAGGCTGGATTAATCGTTTGAAAGAATTTATGGGTTGATTTGGCGAATTTTTATGTGTTGAATATTGAATAAGAATTCAGCGAATTTGAGTGATTTTATCTCTACATGTTTTTCCGAAGCTTCTTTGAATTTTTATGGATTAATATGTTTACTTTTTAAGTTGTGGATAATTAAGTTAAAATCAAATTTTTTGTCATGATTAAATCAAAATAAATTGCTTAATAAACGGCGGTTTGAGCCAAAAATAAGATGTTTGAATTAAAATTAGAGGTTTGACCGGCCAAGTCAGTTAATTTAGATATTTGGTTAATAACAAATTAAGGTGAAAGATCTAATTTTGAAAAAAAGTAATATGAGTTTTTGAAATTAGAAGTTTTAACATAAGAGTTGTAAAGACTCTTTTACCTTTAACAATTATAAAAAAAATCTTCAAATCACTTAAATTAAACAATTTTTTATTTTAATTCTTCACCATCACATATTTACATTATGACATATGTAAACTAATACCAAACACTTTTATACAATAAGCTATAAGCTACAATCGTTTTTGCTTGTTTAAATAATCAAACAGCTCTCAGCTCTCAGCTCTAAGTTAATTTTACCAAACACTTTTATACAATCAGCTAATACAATCTGTTAGTCAAATCAGCTAATGTAATCAACTATACGCTAAAAACTAATGTAATCCTTTGTTAGCTACCAGCTATCCGCTAATTGCCAAACATGGCTTATGCATATAGTTAAAAAAAATCTTTTTTTAAAAAATGAGTATGTTAATTTTATTAATCAAGAAAAAAAATTTAAGATGAAAATTTACAATACAGATAACAAAAATTTTGTATTACATAAATTAATGAAGTTTGTATAATTTTGATACTTATTCTTTTTAATTTTACATATTAAAATATCACTAATTGAGCGTGGGATGTCATAATTCAAACTCTAAACAATAACATACTCGTTTCAATTAATATAGTAGAATTATCCGCAATTATAGTTTTTGGACAAGGAATTACACGAATTATCCGCAATTTCAAAATTACAAGAATTAAGCACCAACTACAATTATTGGTTTAACTTTCCTTCAACACGATTACTGTTTATTGTCTGCCTCAGAATTGTCAATTTCCTTTGGTTGGCTCAATCGGTCATCGATGATGATTTCAAACATAAGAAGAGAGAAGAGCAAACAAAAGTCGAAGCTCGAAAAAATAATAGAATTTGTTTTCTTCATTCGTATGATAATGATAGCCTTATGGCTACACAAATTTCGTAAACAAAACTGATTGAATTCGTGTTTTTTATGATAAATATTTTTTTTTATGAAAATCACTTGTCCGGTTGAAGATAAGACTTAATTAGCCTATAACCTAAGATGCATTTGGATGCTTAAAAATAAGAACCACATTTGTTTAAAAGAAATAAATAAATGAGATGAACATAGACCGAGGCCCAAAGGCCAAAGTATCAACATCAGCGGCTCAATATACATATACTTGCGTACACTCAAAGCCCAAGTTTCTCTCCAGATTTCGAACATATCCCGATCTCATTCAAGAATTTCGTCGAACATCTGTGTTGTCATCCTGATTCCTGAACAACAACGTCAACGTGTCAGTGTAAAGGAGCCGAAAACTCGAACGTTGCCCACGTGTTGATCATCCTACTCTCCCATGACGAACAACTCTAAAGTCTAAACCCCTGCATTTCTTCCAACTTTAAACCATCACAGAAACAATCCAAATCTCCAGTCCAAAACGACTCTAAAATGCACCGTTTCAGACCCTCGCTTCTCTTCCACCACCGTTGCCTTCACAACCTCCAAAACGCCGGTCCGCTGTGCTCCCAATTAAAATCCCGGTCCGTAATCCGGTTCTCGGGACCCGACACCATCAAATTCCTCCAGGGTCTTTTATCAAACGATGTACGGAGGTTTGGTGAACCCCCACGTGAAGGGAACTCCCCCATTCCTACACCGAACGTGGCCTCTGTCGTAGTTCCTCCTATGTATGCAGCTCTTTTGACGCCTCAAGGGAGGTTTTTGTATGATTTGTTCTTGTATAGGCCGCCCCGGCCTGAGGAGAAGCTGGACAGAACTGGGTCGGGTCCAGGTAGCGGGTCTGGTGAGCCGGTGGAGATTTTGGCTGATGTTGATAGGTCGATCTTGGATGAGTTGTTGGCAACTCTTAAGAAGTGGGTATTTTTAGTTTAATTATCTTCTGCATTTGATTTACTTAGGTTAAATTTCATGGTCAAATTTTTCTTCTGTTGTTTAAAAAAGCTTTCTTTTGTGTTTCCCAATTCTGGATGGACCTTTAATGCCATGTATAAATTTGCTTGTGACATTTGAAATTCTGTTTGAGAATATGCCTGAAACAATGGTGGTCAGTTTTATATCAGATAACTTATTAGTCTTTACGTCTTTGCATTTCTTCAGAGTTTTGTTATTTGTTAAATCCATAATCTGTATGAATTCAGCGGTTTTGCTGTTTCTTTCAAAAATGATTTGCTGAAGAGATATATCTGATAATGTTATTGTTTCTTACCACATTTGAATATAGTAAATTGGTGTGTGATTGTCTTTTATAGTGATGCTAAATTTAGAATTCCTCTTAGTGGTTGTCCTGGTATCTGCTGTATTTGCCGTTGCAGATATCGGTTGAGGTCTAAAGTAGACATCGAGAATGTGGCAGAAGACTTCCTTTGCTGGCAGAGATACGGTGGTAACCTTCCTGGAAAGACCCCTGCTGTTGAAGAACCGGAGGCGGCTTCAGTTGGTTGGGGCAGTGGTGTTGATAGTTCTAGCAAGTCGGCTTCTCATGGCAGTGATGTTGGATGCCAATGGTTTAAGGATCCCAGATTAGATTGTCTAGGTTTTAGGGGGGGGTTTCCGTCTGGTACAACTCGTGAGTTCACAATCTTTTGCAGCTGAACTTCATTCCTGTCTGCATTTTTAATGGCTTCAAGATAATAATCGATTGAGGGTCCTATTGTTTCTTAAGAAATCATGCAACTCACCTATTGCTTAAACAAATTCTTATTCATTTCTTTGTTGCAGCACCTTTAGTTGAGTCTGATAAACAAACAGATGAAGAGAATTACCTTATGTGGAGATTGGAGAAGGGAGTTGCTGAGGGCTCAACTGAAATTCCAAAAGGTCCTTTTTTGCTTTGTTTCCAACGGTGTACTTAAGTTTCTTGAATTATGTTATAGGATGTTTCACTTTTGTTTTCAAAGTTTATAACCTATCGTGTCTGGTCTCGGTTGTGATATTGTTATTATGTTGTTTAGGGGAAGCAATTCCACTCGAGTACAATTTCGCTGGTCTAAACGCAATCAGCTTTGATAAAGGGTGCTATGTAGGGCAAGAACTTATAGCTCGTACACACCACAGGGGGGTTATTCGCAAGCGATTGCTTCCTTTGAAGTTTCTCGATAATAATGGAAAAGGTACTCTATCCACTGGACTTTGATAATTTTAATTATTTTCGCAACAACACATCTTGATACCTTTTATTACTTCAGAGGTTGAGGCAAAAGTTAGCCCTGGTTCAGAAGTGATCAACACAGTCTCTAGTAAGAAGCTAGGGAGTGTGACCACTGCACTTGGCTTTCGTGGGATGGGTGTCTTGCGGCTTGACGACGCTTTCAAAGATACATTGGCGATACAGGGGCAGGAGGATATAAAGGTTATGGCAATTAGACCAGATTGGTGGCCTGAAGAATGGTTTCAAGATCAACAATATACTGCCACAGCATAAACTACTTCATGTGAATTTGATAGTCGTTCGGGCCATTGGTCGGCTTTGGCACCTCACACGGTTATAACCAATGGTACAACTTGTTAGAACTTATTTTGCAACAGCTAACTTGTTTACTTTTTTCCCCTTACTCAAGAAAATGAAAGTAATAAGGGGATGTTCTCCGCGAGACATGTTATTAACCTTAATGTCAGACTAGCTTGGCTGCTGTTATGACAAGAGGTGATCTCTAGTTAATAAAATTGTATGATTAGGAAGTTATTTGCAACTCCATCTTACTCGATATTGCCATTAGGCACTTCATGGGTGCAACTGCAAGTCTTCTGTGCAAATATTCCATACTTGTTAGGGAAAAATACATGAATATCGAGTCTGAGGAACATCTGAACGTTGCTTGATATTTTATGTAGCATAAACCTGATCTGAAACTGACATTCTGCAATGCCATTTGGTGATGGAAATCCTTGTCGACCAGTCTAGAATTGGTTCAACTCCATCTTCTCGATCAAGGTTTCCCTTGGAGGCAAAGTCATAAATGAGGAAGCATTCGCCTCTCAGCCTGACAAGGTTTTCATGTCTTAACGAGGTTAGTAAGTACAACCCAAGCTCTTAACTAACTCGGCTTCCTCGGACTTGTAGCCGGTTACATTTACGCTTCTAATGGATACAAGAATACAAGAGAACGATAGATGAGAAGTTGGTCTTTCTAGCATCGAGTTGCAGACTCAACTTCTTCTAGGTTGAACGTAAACTTATTCAAATTTCCTTGGGAACACCAATGACTATACGTCCATCACCTAATGGATCCCATCCGTATGAATATTAAAGTGTTATAAGTGGGGACACACTTCCATTTCATTGAAATTCCTTTGCCTGGTCAATGCTAAAGGTCTCTTCAGAAGAACCATATGTATTCTCATCTTCTGTTTCTGCCTACGGTAGTGAACAAATGCCAGAAATCCAAGAACCAGAACAATATCTGCATTCCATTGAACTCGCAGTCCCGAACGAACACGAAGCTTTCTACCGTCATGGAACTCTCATGGTGCCATTGATACGTGGGATGGGGGTGGCTCTAATCTGGCGAAAATCTTCACCGGCGGTCTCTCTCTATGTTTTCATTGCTCGTTTACATTTGTTTTTCTGTTTTCTCGTTGAAAGTTTTACATTATTTTGTTGGCTTCGGGCTTATTTTATTTCCTTTGGGCTGGTGCCTGGTAGCTTGAATGTAACTATTGAGCTACGTGGATTTCTTAGGTTTATCTTAGTTCCTTGCTAGCATAGCATGATTCCTCTTTGTTTTTCCCCCTTTTGGGTTTACCAATGAAGAAAAATGGAATTACGTTGGGTAAAATAAACTATATATTTGTTTGATTACAAACAATTAAAGCTAAAATTTAGTATCTCCATTAAAATTTTATTATAATAACAATTTTCTAATATGAATTGATATAATAATAATTTTAGATCTCAAAATTTGCAAATTTTATTAATTTTTCCTATTTTAATATAATTTAATAAATTTAATTATTTATATTTAAAAATTTCATTAGTTGAATGACTGAATCTATTAATAAACGGTATTAAGATTATTGAGTTTATTCCATTAGTTTTGTTAGTTGTTAGTTGTGTAGCAGTGAAATGTCTATTGAATTATCTAATTTATGGTTTGATGAACAATAATTCTGGCATAAAATACGATAAGTGATTGAAGCATAGGGTAGAAAATGTAATATTAAAAGTTTTAAAAAACATTTTTAAAAATAAAAAATAAATTATTTTAATTATTACAAAATTGATAAAGTATATATTAAAAGCTTTTAAAGATTAAAACTATTATTATATTAAATTATATTTTAATTTTAAAAGTTTTATCAAATGAATAAATTATAATTTTAAAAAAATATTTTTAATAATTATATTAATAAATCAAATATATACCAATCGTTCTCGTATGTGGATTGGTGGGCCCATTTCAATTTTCCAATGATACCACCACACACAGAATAATGGATGGGACAAATCACACCCTTTTATAACTCTCTCTCCGTCCGAACTTCAAAAACGACACCGCTTTTCTAACACGGCACGCCATTTAACCATCAGATCCTCAGTCTTCTCATTTCAGCTCAAAAAAGGAAACATAACCATTTCCTTCCAATTTCTTCGATTTTCTGTCCTGCGTCAAACTCAAAGCTTACACAAATTCAAAAATGGGCAAGGATCTGAGCGACGAGCAAGTCTCTTCAATGAAAGAGGCTTTCACTCTCTTCGACACCGACGGCGACGGCAAGATCGCCCCATCGGAGCTAGGGATCCTTATGAGGTCTCTCGGCGGCAACCCAACCCAAGCCCAGCTCAAATCTATCGTCGCCGAAGAGAAGCTTACGGCACCCTTCGACTTCCCTCGCTTTTTAGATCTCATGTCCAAGCACATGAAACCTGAGCCCTTCGATAAGCAGCTACGTGATGCTTTCAAGGTTCTCGATAAGGACTCCACCGGCTTTGTCGCCGTAGCAGATCTGAGACACATTTTGACTAGTATTGGAGAAAAGCTGGAGCCCTCCGAGTTCGATGAGTGGATCCGGGAAGTCGATGTCGGGTCGGACGGGAAGATCCGTTACGAGGATTTTATTGCCAGGATGGTTGCCAAGTGAGATGCGTCGTTATTAATTGCTTGTTTTGTTCTCTGTTTTCCAATGGATGTTTTTTCTCTTATTTTGGGGGAAGCAGGAAGCTAGGGTTTGATGCGGTGGGGGATATTGCGTTTTTTCAATTTTTAGTGTTTGTTTCGTTTGAAGCTTTGGAAGTAACGGTAACACTCTTTCTTAGAGAATTTGTTCGGTGTGTGTAGTACTTATGTATTCTCGTGTTTGGTTTAATTTTGTATTTATAAATTTCTACATTTCCCACCATGCTTTTGATCAATTTGTTCCAACAAATTATTCTTTGGCCCTTTCAATTATTTATGCGGAAGCTGTATTCTGAGAGTCCTTGAATTCTCATTGTCAGTCCTGTTTGTATAATTTTCGATGTATTAATCTTATAGAGTTTGTGAAAGAATAGATAGGGAATTTCTGGTTCAAGTAAGAATAAAGGATAGTATTATTTGAAGGCTAAGATGAAACCAAACTGAGACTAGGATATCATCTTGTGGCAGCTGCCAATGGTTCAAAGATTGAATTATGATTGACTCCTATCTTTAATTTTCTTCACGGAGACGGGGATTGATGTTTGCATCGAAACCTTGAATCCGATGAGCCTCGTTTGCTAGATCACATGGTTATTCTTGTCTTGATCATTATAAATATTATCATTGCATAGCATTGAGTTTCAAAGAGCTCTAAAGGGGATTTGAGCAGTGCATATTGATATAGGTGATCGCTTGCGAGTTTCGACCATCCTGGCTTGACCTTTTGTGTTGATCGTCGTATGACTTCTGGGCTCAATCCTATCTGATTGTTGATCTTTGGTAATAGACTGATGGTACTTTGATTTTTATGTGCCACGGTATAAGTTGGGTTTGCTGTGAGGTTTTTCTTCATTAAAGTCTGGGATCCAACTTTAACTTTTGATAGTTGCAGAAAGCTGGTAGTCTGAGTGGAGAGCCAAAGGCCATCGTCCCCATCGATAAATTTGTTGTAGATGGATAATTCATAGCCTTGTTTAAGCAATCATGTTGCCAGGTGAGTCCATTTCCTTTGGTGTCGATGCTAGAAAAGGATGCATTGCCAGCTTATGTTATTCTTTTCTTTTGATTGATAGCTTTAAATAAAGCTGTGGGGGTGTGATGCATGATCCATTATTTGAATGTGGTGTCATGGGTGCTTTTAATGTGGATGAATGTAGATGCAGGGCGTTTTGTTGTCCAGTCGCTGCAAAACTGCGTGTATTAAGCAGGATTCGTGATATGCAAAACAGCATTCGATAGAATGTATCTGTAGGGAAGGAACATGTTGAGGCGAGTCTAGGATACATCGCCTTAATTTCAGACTAAAAGACGACACAGTCGAAATGTTAAAAAATATGAAACCTAAAATATTACTACCACACAATCAAAATGTTAATATTTTTTTTAATATTTTAAATTATGTGTCACCACTCACTACAAGTTTCGAAACTTGTCATAAAAACAAAATTCAAGTTTTGAAACATGTTGAGCAAAGTTAACTTGCCATACTTTTTGATAACATTTCGGTAGCCTTAAACTCACCCAACATGTTTCTCTACTAAGTTGATGTTACAATTCATGAATTATTGTTTGGACTTGGCGGGGAAACAATAGAGAATAATATATTTCCACACGACATTACTCCCACTACTCTCTTTCTCAGTCAGAACACCAAACGACATCGTTTTTCTCACACGGCACACCATTTAACCATCAGATCCTCGGTCCTCTCATTTCAACTCAAAAAAGGAACCATAACCATTTTCGTTCATTTCTTTGATTTTTCTTTCCTCCGTCAAACTCAAAGCCTACACAAAATAAAAAATGGGCAAGGATCTGAGCGACGAGCAAGTCTCTTCAATGAAAGAGGCTTTCACTCTCTTCGACAACGACGGCGACGGCAAGATCGCCCCATCGGAACTAGGGATCCTTATGAGGTCTCTCGGCGGCAACCCAACCCAAGCCCAGCTCAAATCTATCATCGCTGAAGAGAAGCTTACGGCACCCTTTGACTTCCCTCGCTTTTTAGATCTCATGTCCAAGCACATGAAACTTGAGCCCTTCGATAAGCAACTACGCGATGCCTTCAAGGTTCTCGATAAGGACTCCACCGGATTTGTCGCCGTAGCAGATCTGAGACACATTTTGACTAGCATTGGAGAAAAGCTGGAGCCCTCTGAGTTCGATGAGTGGATCCGGGAAGTCGATGTCGGGTCGGATGGGAAGATCCGTTACGAGGATTTTATTGCCAGGATGGTTGCCAAGTGAGATGCGTCGTTATTAATTGCTTGTTTTGTTTGTTTTCCAATGGATGTGTTTTTCTTTTATTTCGGGGGAAGCTAGGGTTTGATTCGGCGGAGGATATTGCGTCTGTCAATTTTTTCTCTGTTTGTTTCTATGCAAGCTTTGGAAGTAACGGTAACACTCTTTCTTAGAGGATTTGTTTGTTGTGGGTGTAGTGCTTAACTGCTTATGTATTTCTTATATTAATATTCTTGTGTTTGGTTTAATTCTGTATCTATAAATTTCCCACCATGCTTTTGGTCAATTTGTTCAACAAATTTATCATTTGCCCTTTCAATTGTATATGTGGAAGTTGTATTCTGAGAGTCGTTGAATTCTCATTGTCAGTCGTGTTCGTATAATTTTCGATGTATTAATCTTATAGGGTTGGTGAAATGAAAGGAGAAGTGTTTATGTTATCAGGAATTTAGGATATCATGCAAAATGCTTTCTGAAAGATGCCAAGAATAGGCTGTGAATGATAGGGAATTTCTGATTCAAGTAAGAATAAAGGATAGTATTATTGATGGCTAAGATGAAACCAGAATGAAACTAGAATGCTGTCTTGTGGCGGCTGCCAATGCTTTGAAGCTTGAATTATGTTGGTTGACTGCTATCTTTAGTTTTCTCTCATATGAGAGGAGGATTAATTTTTGCATTGAAACCTTGAATCCGGCGAGCCTCGTTTGCTAGATCACACGGTTATTCTTGATGTTTGAATGAATGTCCTTCCTCCCAAGTCCCGACTTAATCGTTCATATAACCACATTCCCATTTATATATATATATATTTTCTCTTTGATCATTATTAGTATTGTCATTGCATAGCATTGAGTGGTTTGAAGCATTGCATATGGATATTGGCGATCACTTTCGACCATCTTGGCTTGACCTTTATCTTGATCATGGTATGATTTTTTTTCTTCCTCTAAGCGGGTTTGCTACGAGGTTTTTTTCTTTAAAGTCTGGGATCCAAGTTTAGCCTTTGATAGTTGCAGAAAGGAAGAGTTGAGGGGAGACCCAAAGGGCATCAACATTAGTTGTAGATGGATAATTCATAACCTTGTTTGAGCAACCATGTTGCCAGGTGAGTCAATTTCCTTTGGTATCAATTCTTGAAAAGGATGCATTGCCAACTTATGTTAGTCTTGATTGATAGCTTTAAATAAAGCTATGGAACTGCGATGCATGATCCATTATTTTAATGGAGTGCCATAGATGCTTTTTAATGTGCAGAAGTAGATGCCGGGCGTTTTGTTGTCCTGCCGCGGCCCTGCTGGTTCGCCGTTTGATTTATATTCAGTACCAGCTGTTTACCTTGCGGGTGCTGACACTGACAGCAAAGACAAACATCACCCTTTGATTTTTCTGGAAATGAAAGCTTGAACATTGTCTGTACATGCTTAGGCATAGAAGAACGTATACAATTGTGATTTATTAATCACTATTCATAAAGAGTTTGGCCTGATAATCTTGGTGTCGGAATTGCGATAAGCGAATTCTTCAACTTCAAGACGATCCCGAACTTCTCAGAAAGATCTAACTTGTTACTCTGAGGAACTTTCCAGTCAAAAGAATGAAGCAGTGTGGCAACCAAATATAACACCATCCTCTCGGCCATTGCAATTCCAGCACAGTTTCTCCTGCCAGACCCGAAAGGAAAATAACTAAAATCGCTTCCACTAAAATCCCATTGGCTATTCAAAAACCTACTAGGGTTGAATTCTAATGGGTTTTCCCAGATTGAAGGGTCCCTGTGAATTGCCCATGCATTGATAAACACCCTTGAACCCTTCGGAATATCGTAGTCGCCGACGGTGCAGGGTTCGGTCGGGCAATGAGGGACTAGGAGAGGTAGAACTGGGTGCAAACGCAACGACTCTTTAAATATTGCGAGTAGATACGACAATTTGTGAATATGAGATTCTTCAACTAAGTTATCTTTGCCGACTACTTCATCCAGCTCTTGTTGCGCTTTAATCATCACTTCTGGATTGTTGATGATTTCAGCCATTGTAAACTCAATTGAGTTAGACGACGTGTCTGATCCTCCCACAACCATATCCTGTGTCCAAAATTGAATCATTCTAATTAAAATCATGACCAAATTGATATAATGTGAAAATAATGAGGACTAAATGTGTTAATATACAAATTGTTTTAACTATTACATCAGAAATTAAACAGTAAGTTTAGTGACTTAATTGACAAAAAATTTGTTCAATAATCAAAGTAGAATTAAGCCAATAATTCAATGACTTTGGAGTAATTTACCCTCTGTTTTATTGTAAGATGAGCTTAGACCTTTACAATAGCATTGTGGAGACCATGTATATATAAAAAGTCAAGAAGCTGAATTTTCTACTGTTCTTTTCGATAGCATTATGCAGACCAAGTATATAGATATATAATATAAATATTGAACTGAAAATTTTATTTAGTAGGACTAAGCATAATAATTTTTTATAACCAATTTGACAATTATTATATTTGAAATATTATTTATTTCTATCGTTGAACTCCTTACCAATAAAAGAAATCGACGTCCAAATATAATAATTTTCGATCCACTTACACGGAATGTAAAACTCATAGTTTTATACGTTTTTGAAATCGTTGGATGTGTAAAATGGATTGATGACATTAACTCCATACTTTTTTCAAGTGATAATCTTCACATAACCCACTGTTAATCTCAGTCATCCATTTCACTCATCTAACAATCTAAAAAACGTGTAAAAATTTAAAACTCTTAAAATATGTAATTGGATTCTATCTCATTCTTTATAATGGCATGGTTTATTAGAAATAAGTATCTAAATTATATCATTTTCTTATCTAAATATTTAAAGTGTTTTTTGGTCAAAATAAATAATTAAAGTATATTTTTAGTTAAAATAAAAATCTATTTTTTTTGTCAAAATAAATACATAAAGAATATCTTCTTTTATCGTCTAAATTCTTAAAAGTTTACCTATGACATTGAATAAAAATATTTTAAATATCTATTTTAACCAAAACAAATATAATTTAAGTATTTATTTTAACGAGTTAAAATACTTTTAGTACCTAAACACAAATTTAAGGTTAAATCAAATTACACTATTAAACGAAAAAAAACATTCGTTTATTTTTAGTATATTTAATTGCTCTATTGGTTTTTCAATAAATTAAATTTTTTCAGTGGAATCGATTTATATTTTAATATGTAAAAATTTTAAGCATCCCTTATTATTTACTATTACTGCAAAAGAGAGAAGAAAAAAAACTGACCATGAGCAAGGATTTGATATGATCCATAGTCAATGGGGTCTTGGAATCTTCCTCATCCTTCAACTGTAGTAGGAACTGTACAAAGTCCTTGAATTCCATGGCTGAGCTGCTCCCACTTTCCTTCTCCTTCTTCAACCTCTGCTCGATTATGTTTTCAAAGATTGCGTTCAACTTATCCATCGGCTTTTTCATACGTTCCAATATACCTTGCAAATCAAGCGGGGCCAGCACCGGGAAGAAATCCGAGATATTCGGCACACCCAAAAGCTCTGTTATTTCAGAGATTCCCTGCCTGAACTCTGCACCGAGGCTGGCCCGAGCCTCCCCCTCCACGGAGCCGCCCCACAACATATTGGTCACCACATTCAATACTGTTGAAAACATTTGCTCTCCCACGTTTACAGGCGAACCGGTCTGGCTATATAAAAAACGCACGGTTTGTCGTACTTCTCTACGGCGGAGCTCATATGTTTTGTCCAAAGTAGCATTGCTAAGCATCTTGATGACGCATACTTTCCTTAACATCCTCCATTCTGGACCGTAGGGGTTCCAAACTATATCGCGGCCGCCGGATAAAACCTTGACGGTCGTAGGCACATCGCGGTTGGCGAAGACGATGTCTTGGTCTTTAAGCACTTGTCGGGCTGCCGATGGGGAGGTCACCAGGACCCCAAGCTTGCTCCCGAGCTGGAGTTTGACAACCGGGCCGTAAGTGCGAGCTAGTTCGGCAAAGTAGGAGTGGAGGTCAGGGCGGAGGAAGGGAAGGATTCCGACTATGGGGAGGCCTCGCGGGCCTGGTGGGGATGCCGGTTTCCCCTTGGATTTGAGGTACGTCCATGTACAACAAAAGATGGCGAAAGCACAGACAATGGTGAAAAAGAGATCCATGGAAGAGGGACTATGAGTTAGCAATGTAAGCAACGGGATGGCATACTTCGTGTTATATAGGGATTTAAATTGTGATTGCAGTCGAGATGATATTATTACTGCAGACAAAAACTGATCTGTTGGTGCTTGGTGGAATATTGCAAAAGGAATCTTTTGAAACATAAAGGTTTGGTCGACCATCCCAGTCTTGGGGTCGTGATAATGAATTAATAATGGCATATATGTAGAAGTACCTTTCTGAAATTATAAATAATTAACAGATAAAAAATATCTATCTTTTTTCGTTGCTTTTATTTATGCCACAACCCTAAAAAAATAAAAAATTATTGCATGGTTTCGGACTATCATGTCATCTATGGCGCCTTCCACTAAAAATCAGCCATGTAATTTTCATGTTATTTTTTTAAAGATGAATCTTCATCTTTTTAAGCCATATAAATAGGGAGTGGATGGTTACATAGTGACATGGAAAAAAAGAAATTACATGGCTGATTTTTAGTGGATGAGGACCATGAATGACGTGGTGGTCCGAGACCATGTTTTCTCCTAAAAAACGCTACAAAATTAAATTTTAAGCCCTAATTTTAAATTTTAAATGTTATACACTACACCCTACTCTAAACTTCATAAACCCTGAACCTAACTTTAAACCCGAAAATATAAGTAATGACACTGAAAAGAGTAGAAAATTTTCATCTATAAATAACAGCATATTCTGCTGTACATTTCATTGCATAAAATGACAAATCTGTCAAATAATTAAAAATTTAAGCTCATACAAAATTACAAATCAAGAGATTTACACCGAGCTTAAGCTATTCTTTGATCAGAAAACCCACATAATAATAGACCATAATACCTTCTTTCTCCCTCTCTTCCCCCACCCAAAAAAAAAAACTATAACTAAAACATAAACATGTGACATGTCCACTACACTAATATGGGGAAACCAATAGTACGGTGAACTCAGCATTATTTATTATGGGTTGTTTAAAATATTTTAAATTTAGGAGGTAAATAGTAAGTTATAGCTTTTAGGGGTTAAAAAATAATTTTATCATTAATTTTTTAATTTTTAAAAATATTTTATGGGGTCATGGCTCTTCCTAGTCTCATTTATGTTCTGCCTCTGATTATGTTGTTATTGTCAAATGACTTATTTATAATAATATTTTAATTAAACGATACAATTATAACTTTTAGAAAAAAATTAACATATATATTACTAAAACCATAATTAAATGGCCCATCTTCCTAGGTTGCCTTCCTCCATTGGTTCAATGTTAAGTGATTTTGGTGTAAAAATATATAAAATAATACTCTGTCTAGTTGAAATTCCAATTCTTCAAATTCAACTCTACTTCAGAATTCCGGGTTTAGAGAGGATTCCATTGAAATTGAACCGGACATCGATTTTAGGATTTTGAAAATCCCAAACATACAAATCAAGGTTTCCCCAAAAAAAGTGTTATTAGTACAAACATGAAACAACCGTGTACAAAAGAGGTTTAAAAAATCTAAAATTACTATTTATAAAGAGTTGGATCCATTAATCTTGGTGTTGGAATTGCCACCAGTGGATTCTCCAACTTCAACACAATCCCAAACTTCTCAGACAGATCTAACTTGTTACCCTCAGGTATTTTCCAGTCAAAAGAATGAAGCAGTGTGGCAACCGAATACAACACCATCCTTTCAGCCATTGCAATTCCAGCACAGATTCTCCTACCGGACCCGAATGGAAAATAACTGAATTCCTTCCCACTGAAATCCCACTGGCTATTCAAAAACCTGTCGGGATTGAACTCCAATGGCTTTTCCCATACCGAAGGGTCCCTGTGAATTGCCCACACATTGACGAACACTCTCGACCCCTTCGGGATAACGTAGCCATTAACGGTACAGAGTTCATTAGGACAATGAGGGATTAGAAGAGGTAAAGCTGGATGCAAACGTAACGTTTCCTTCATTATTGCGAGTAGATATGGCAATTTATGAATGTGGGATTCTTCCACCAGATTATCTTTCCCGACTACTTCATCTAATTCTTGCTGTGCTTTTCTCATCACCTCTGGTTTGTTCATGATTTCGGCCATTGTAAACTCAATTGAGTTTGATGATGTGTCTGTTCCTCCCACCACCATGTCCAGGAGCAAGGCTTTGATATGATCCATGGTCAATGGAGTTTTGGGATCTTCCTCCTCCTTCAACTGTAATAGGAACTGTACAAAGTCCTTGAATTCCATGGCTGAGCTGCTCCCACTTTCCTTCTCTTTCTTCAACCTCTGTTCGATTATGCTTTCAATGATTGCGTTCAACTTATCCATTGGCTTTTTCATACGTTTGACTGCACCTTGCAGATCGAGCGGGGCCAGCGCTGGGAAAAAGTCGGAAATATTTGGCATACCTAAAAGCTCTGTTGTTTCTGAGATGACCTGCCTGAACTCTGCACCGAGGCTGGCCCTCGCCTCCCCCTCCACGGTGCCGCCCCACAACATATTGGTCACCACATTCAGTATCGTTAAAAACATTTGCTCTCCCAGGTTTACAGGCGAACCGGCCTTGCTATATAAATAGCCAACGGTTTCTCGTACTTCTCTACGGCGAAGCGCGTATGCTTTGTCCAAAGTAGCATTGCTAAGCATCTTGATGACGCATACTTTTCTTAACATCCTCCATTCGGGACCATAGGGGTTCCAAGCTATATCACGGCCGCCGGTTAAAACTTTGGCGGTCATAGGCACATCACGGTTGGCGAACACCGTGTCTTGGTCTTTAAGCACTTGTCGGGCCGCGGATGGGGAGGTGACCAGGATCCCAAGCTTGCTCCCAAGCTGGATTTTGACAACCGGGCCGTAGGTGCTAGCTAGTTCGGCAAAGTAGGAGTGGAGGTCGGGGCGGAGGAAGGGGAGGTTTCCGACTAAGGGGAGGCCTCGAGGTCCTGGTGGGGATGGTGGTTTTCCCTTGGATTTGAGGTACGTCCATGTAAACCAAAAGATGGTGAAAGCAGCAACAATGGTGAAAAGGAGATCCATGGAAGAGGCACAATGAGTTAGCAATGTAAACGGGGTGGCATATTCATGTTATAAATTAAGGAAAATCTACTCAGTTCTGATACGGACAAAAACCGATCTGTGGGTGCTTGGTGGAATATGGCAAATGGGATCTTTCGGTATTGTTTGAACGGCTAATAATCTTTGTGCAATGATAAGGCGATATCCAAATCCCAATGAGCTTCCTTTGTTGTATAGTAGGGAAAAACTTGATTCGAGTAAAAAAATTGAATTATTAAAACTTTTATGAATTTTTTAATGTTTTTCAAGTGTTTTTTTATTGTTGTATGTTTATTTTTTTATTAAATTTGAACCACGTGGCTTCCAACCACTATAAAATACTATCAGTTCTTTTTGACAATAAATTTTTTATTTTTACAGTTTAGTTTCTTATTTTTACATGATTTTCATGTTTCTTCACTTTCTCATACATTTTAATTCTATCTTTGAACAAATTTGATTCACATGCTCCTATAAAATATCTATATAATTTTATTTTTTTTCAATTTAATCCCTCAACTTTACATTTTATTCAATTCGATCCTTCGATTACAACTCTTTGCTAATTCTTTTTTCTCATCAATTTATAAAATTTCTTTATACTCTCATCAATATTTTATCCTCAAAATCTCTTTAAAAGTTAGCATTATAAATAATTATATAATTTTAGATGTTAATTAATTTAACATTACAAATCTTATTTACACATGTGAAAAAGAATATGATATATATGTAGTATATAGTGTATGGTTTGAGAGAGATCGTTGTTTAAATTAAAATCAACTAGTGTCACAACACTATAAATAATTACATTTAAATTTGAACAAAAATTCTAACAAATATATTTGATTTGACCCTAATTTCATAAATTCATAAATTTTTAAAAAATAAAATTTGAATAATAAAATGATACTCAAAAATTCGATTATCTCGGATTTTTTTCATTTGATTTGACTCAAACGAATATTCACCCTCATGTTAGATGAGAGATTATAACACAAAATATGTTGCCTAATTCAATCTTAGAATGTAATGTTGTTGCTCTTCTTTGAAATTAAATATTAAGGCGGCGTAATTAACTAAATTTAATTTAAACGGAAAGATCAATGTTGATTGAATCAGATATTTTATGGCCAATACTTGAAAAGAAAAAAATAAAAAATGCCGTGCCGTCCTTATATACGGTGACCTTGAGAAAGAGTCATAAACCAAATGGTTGGACCACTACACATCAAAGTTGAGATTAACATTTATAAACCGCTTGATATTTATTAAATGATCAAATGATCAATAATTTTTATATTGTGTAAATTTGAATTTGAATATTTATATTTATTATGTAAAAATTATTTATTTAATAAAAGAATCATTGATAAACCATTTAGGATTGGCTTTAAGCTTAAAGGGCCAATGAGTAGGGGTGGGAAAAAATACCCGACCGATTAACCTGACTCGACGACTCGAACCTAAAAATGCCGGGTAATTCTCAGAAAAAAGTTATCCGATCGGGCCAGGTACCCGACCCGACAGATTTTTCGGGACACGAGCCGGAAGTTTCCTCCTTAACGGGTACCCGACCCGATCCGATAAAAATTAATATATATTTTTTATATTTAAAATAATATTTTTATTTTATGTTTCTTAATATTTTTACTCTAAATTTAAGTTTAAATCCCTAAATTTTTCTATGTTCGTATTATATTTTTTAAGTTTAAAGTTTATTTTTTTTTAATATTTTTGTGTTTAACATGTGATTTTTTAATTTAAAAATAAAAAAATAAGAACCGATTACCCGAATTTTACGGGTACCCAAATCCCGAGTACCCGAATATAATGGACCGAGACACGTGCCACTTAATGAGGTACCCAGATAAACCGGGTACCCGACAATGCTCACCCCTACCAATGAGGACAACAAGTTTTGAGTGGAGTAGATGATATTAACAAAAAAATATCAGCAATAAAGGCCAAAATGGCACACAATGTAACCACACAAGGGTGTTTGGTTTTTTCCGTCCGCTGTTTTATTTGCAATATTTGCATTTTAATTGACCACCCAAATCGAAATATTTGCATTTGAGTCACTACCATTAATAAAAACTTTTATTTCAGTCACTGGATCGTTAAAAGGCAAACAACAACTAATGTGACACGTTAAAATGTCAATGTGTCGGTATTTAAAATTGGGTATATTACATATTGAGTCACATAACCTTTTAAGATTTTTAGAAGTGATATCATTTTTCTTCATATTTTGCACTTTTGACCTAAATTTATAGAACCTTTGCAATTTGGTTTGATTTTGCACATCCCTAAGTAGAATACCTCACTCACGCTTTAGCAATCCCTTTATTCTACTTTTAACCAAGTGAACACCTAACAACAAAGTCATCATTGCATCCCATCAGCTATTTTCTTTACCATCCATCATCTCCATTGAAACAAATGTCTGGTACCAATGTCTAATTTCGGGTTAGGTTAGATGGAAGTTGTATGTCCTTTTTTTATGCTCGTTTATATATCTCAACAGTAATTTTATGACACGTGTATTAATAATTATTTTGTAAAATATTTTATTTATTTATAATCCACATACATAAAATCATTGGTATAGCATATAAAGAAGTACAAACGAATTCTTTTCGAATTGCATATCATTTAAGAAAATATTGAGACACACATTTCCTTGCACATCTTTACATTTCCTTGCACATCTTTACAAAAATGGACACTCCTTTCTATTGTTTCAAACAAACACTTGAAAGCTGCTTCATTCTAACACGACCGATCAATCAGGTTTTCAACATTAACCACACACAAAAAATCCTAAATGGTTGAACATTCCACTTTGTGGTTCACAGCCTTTTCTTTCTATATCTTTGTGAGGTCAAATCTATCAGGTCAGGAAAGGTCAGCATTGGAGTAATGTGGGTTAAGAAATTTTGGTGCAAAGTTTCCTTCTCTTTTTCTTTCCTTTCTTGATGAATACTTTTATTAATGAAACATCATCATTAACTTGTGCCCTAAGAAAAACCATAATCACATAGCTTTTGTATCATGATAATGTGAATATTAACAGGGATAACAAATGCTTGCAAACCGCACATTCATTTTACAGCGTGTAGAATTTTTATAAATTAATATTTTTTTATCCCGATTTAGGCTCAAGGTTTAAATTAATAAATTAATATTTTTTCGAAAGACTTTTATATAAATTTTTGGTCTTTTAATATTATAAATTAATAAAATTATGTGGTTCTGACATTATTAATTTATAGAGTGTTTACCGTATATGTATAAGAATTAATACTTCTAATGGTTTCTTTAGGATTTAAACTATAGACCATCAACTAAAAAATGTGTGACCTAAACAAACTGATTATCAACCTTTTAGTCTCGAATAGGTCAATATTTTCAATTTGATACAATAATTAACTTGTTGCCGGTCGCTTAATCAAAATCCATGTTCATGGTGAATAAAAACTTGTGGACTTTGTATATAGAAAATAATATTTTGTGTATATATAAACAATGTTTTATTCATAGTTTATTGTTTTTTTTTTCTTTCCAAAAGGTTCAGGCATTCACTCATTATCAATGATATAAAAAGAATGTTTATGTGTGATTCTGTCTGCACTCAGTACACTTATGGTGGCAATTGTTTTTTCGTTTTACAATGTGACAGAAGCTTGGCCCTAGGTACAACAAAAAGAATTATTAGTTAATTCATAAAAGATGATGATAAACATTTCAATAACTTGAAGAATCTGAAAAATGATATCATCTCTGCTAAAGCAATGGTAAAAAGGACTAGATTAAAATATTTGGTTTGGATTATATAAAAAAACACAAAAGTTTTTAGCTCAAGAAAAATATTGGGGGTATTAGGTTATCAAATGAATTGAATAAAGGAAAATATATTAATATATAAGCTATACAAGTTTGACAATTTTAAGGTTTAAGGTTCTATTTAGGGTTAAGAGTTAAAGGGATTTAGGTTTTAAGAAATTTAGGCTTTATACTTTATGCTTTAGAGTTTAGGGTTTGAGATCTTAGCATGTAAGCTTAAAATAATAATAATAATGGTAAAGTACACAAATAGCCACTAAACTATTCTTAAAATACAAAATGGTCACCGAACTTTCAAAGTTACATGATGGACATTAAACTTTAGTTTTATTACAAAATGGTCACTGAACCGTTAACTGTCGCTAACTGCGATGCATGACAGTTATGAAAATTTGTACAATAACATATTTAATCCTCAGTATTGACATATTCAATCAATTTAGACATTAATAGCAAGGGTTAAATTAGGAATAAATTAATTGAATGTATCAATATGGTGGATTAAATGTTATATTATTCAAATTCCTGTATTGTCTCGTCACCCACTTAACGATAATTAACGGCTCAATGACCATTTTGTAACAAAAACAAAGTTTAATGACCATTATGAAACTTTTGAAAGTTTGATGACCATTTTGTATTTTTAGAGATAATTTAGTGGTCACTTGTGTAATTTACCCTAATAATAATATCATTTAGAAAGGGTTTCATCAAAAGCACTAATTAGCAAAACAACAAAGCTAAAGGCTGTAAATCAATAGTTGAGAGAAGCAGCATGATAAAGTTATTGATTATTAATTACAAGTGGGATTAAAATAATTGTATAATTTAGGGTGATGGATTTGTTTAATTATTTCGTGAAGCTCCCCATGAATGATGACAGGGTGTATACTGTAAAGTACATAAATGAAAAATATGAGGAAATAGTAATGGAGGGTGCTCAAACCAAATTATGCCATCTGTTCTAGTACATGGAACTGTGGATCTTTAGCCACTTGTTGAATTGCAAATGTTAATCTCAAGTGATTATGCTTTTTTTATACATTTCTTACTATATCTTTAATATTCAAAATCTTAATTAATTACACTCATTTGAGGAACACATTACACCATTAAATCCACTAGAACTCATAACGTTTTTGAATTTTGAATAGCAATAATACTAATTGGATTATTATTCTGCAGGTAGATGGAATGGTGGTCCTATAGGTCTCCCAAAGAAAACCTAACTTTGAGAGTGATCTTAGCTCTCTGCAGTTATTTTTTTTTAGTTGTCTCTTGGTTTCTTAGGGCTTTGCCCCCGATTAGTTTGTTTTAACTCGCGTCGCACACCTGATTTTGATGAGTGAGTCTCCCAACAAGGATTTTCTGTATATACAAGACCTCGAACTCGAGACATGCTTAAGTGATAACAAGCGGCAAGCACTATATAGTTATTTGAATGCACATAAGAGTTAACTATATATTAAGAGGCTATACTTCTGGTATAAACTAGAATTTATTCTTCCTTTTCCTGCATTATTACTCATAATTTTATTCTTTCTCAAACCTGCTGCTTTGGCCATCACCATTCACCATTATAGGACTAAAGATGGGATATACTATTTAATTTGACCGCAAATCTGAATCAATCTTGAGAAGATGATCATCCATGAAGCCTAATTAAGAGAAAGGGATAACTTTTTAGTGGGAATGTTATTGTTATAACATATAAGAAGATGCAGATTTTAGGGTATATATCTTTTGATTTATGAACGAGGAGGCTGAATCTGGATAATTTAGCATGATGTAGAAATATACAAATCTATACATGAATTTAGTAACTTTTCTCAAATTGATACATAAACATTTTTTATCTTGAATTGGCATCTAAAATTGAAAATAATTCTCAAATCGGTACCTAAACTTGAAATTTTGTCAAATTGGTACTTGGTGCTAATATGTTATTTCAACGACTAATCATGTTTTTTTATATGGGTGAATACTAGTAATTATGTCCTTGCCTAGGCTCTAGAATGGAGGAAAGGATTACAATATTTGCAAGGCACCGAGAAATCTTATCTTGAGGATATGAGGGTTGGTATCACTTTTGAAGTAGTAGGTAAGAAACCTTTGAAGAAACGAGGTTTACATTGGACCTTCCAACAATATTCTGAAATTAAAATATTAACACTGACGACCTAAAAATAAGCAAACTACATACATAAAACTTTTGGTAATTTTGATTGTTTTTTACTCACAAATTCAACTATGGGGGCATGATCAGGCTACTGTTTTGCTCGTGTTTGATTCACTGTCGTTTAGGCAATCGAAACCAAAGTCCTGAATCCCGCCAAAATCCTGACAATCCAGCAACCAGGCGATGTTGTCCTCCCAGGATGCCAAGGTTGTCTCATTATTACAAGCTTCTGTTGCTGGTACTGTGGCACTGGCAGCGTTCCATGAAGCATCGACCAGCGGAGGTTCATCGAGCCATAAGCTTGTTAGTAAAGATTCGTCGTTGCAAATGCTGTCTAACAAAGTGGAGTTGCTGTCAGTCGGTGTAGTAGTGGAAGAATTATCCTCCGATGAGTTGGTGGTGCCATTCTTTTCAGGCTTGGATTCTTTGTTTAAAGGTTCATGAGTAACTGGGTCGATTCCCATTTTCATAAGCTTTTTCTTGATGTGGGTGTTCCAGTGATTCTTGATCTCGTTATCGGTTCTGCCCGGCAACCTGGCTGCAATCTTCGACCACCTGATAAACAGAAGAATAAAAACCATTATTATGTTTGATTTTCAGGGTCTCACCAGAAACAAAACAGACTGATTAATTAAACCTATTGCCAAGACGAGCATGAAGGTCAATAACCAGCTGTTGTTCATCCTCAGAAAGAAGGCCCCTCTTCAAGTCAGGCCGAAGATAATTAGTCCATCGAAGCCGGCAGCTCTTGCCGCAGCGGCGGAGGCCGGCGAGCTTAGGTACAGCACGCCAGCAACACTGGCCATTGGTGAGAATAAAGTTGATGAGTTTCTTGTCTTCCTCAGCTGTCCACGGCCCCTTTTTCACTCCCAGTTTGTCACAGCAAGGCTGCCTGCCCATAATTTGGTCGCACTAAACACAAACTATCACTAACAAGTAATGAAATGTAATTAAGCTCACCAACTCTGTACCCGTAAAGCCCCACACCCCTCTTTATATAAAGTCCTGGAGCAGCTTTCACAGGCTGATATAGAAAATGGAGATTAATTATGTGACTTAACCAAGGTGATATATGTAAATATGAACATACTGTATATAATTCAGACTTTACAGATGTAATCGATTTGATCCCGAAATTTTAATAAAAAAATTCGACTCACTCTGAAAAAATTAATAAAAATATTAAATATTATATATATAAAAATAACAAATATATATCGGATCAGAAAATTTTTACCTCAAATCTGAACTCGACCCGACGCGATCTTTTTTAATATCAGACTTGACCTGAACTCTAATTTTTTAATTAAAAAATCTGCTATGATTGGTCGGATCAAGACCCGACCAATATATAGCAAGCACAAAACAACAACAAACATTAAAGAAAATAAATTACATTAAGGTCTTATTCTACTTTTTTAAAAAAAAAAATATTTTCAGGATTATCGCAATATATAATGATGAGTTTTTTAAATTAAAAATATTTATAATAAAATTATTTATTTGTCTTCGTTTATATTGTCACTATTTTAAAAAAGGATAAATTTTCTATACACAGGCGGTGGAAACTGAAAGTTTCCACAAGCGCCTTAATTCTAGGGTATAAGTAGTTAGTTTAGGGTATATGGTTTAGGGGTTTAGGTGTGGAGGGTTAGAATTTAGGGATAGTTGTTTCAATTTAAAGTTTAGGGTTATAATTTAGGGTTTATAGGTTAAAACCTCAATCCTCACCATATTACCCTAAAAACTAAACCCTAACCTATAAACTCTAAATTATAACCCTAAACCTTAAATTGAAACAACTATTCCTAAATTCTAAACCCCTACACCTAAACCCCTAAACCCTATACTCTAAACTAACTCTCTAAACCCTAAAACTAAGGCGCTTGTGGAAACTTTAAGTTTCCACCGCCAGTGTATAGGATATTAATCCTTTAAAAAATATCTATAATAGATATTTATCTATTTAAAAGTATTTTTTAACAATTTAATTTTGGCTCAGGTCAACTTAGGTTAAAAAAAATCTTTTAATTTGAAATTTTATATGTTGTAACTCTAAAATTATTTTAAAAAACAAGACATAACAAGACCTTAATCACAATTAATCTCAACAGTTCTCTAATCCCCTTATTTCACTCTACATTCTGTCCCTTTTAGTACTATATTCATTAGGCTTTTACATTTTTAAATATTTCATCAATATTTGATTTTTTTTAAAAAATATTTTGACCTTCGAATTTTTATACTTTATTTTATAACTTTGAAATATTTTTTTTTAAAATAATTAGTAAATTATATATACTGTTTTTAATTTATTTCACTAGTCTAAATATAAAATATTTATTTTTACATTATAAAAAATAAAATTAATCATAAATAATATTCAAAATCAAATTTAATTTTATTAAAATACTTATGAATTTTAAACATATAAATTATAAACTGCCCAAATCCTACTATTCAAATCGATTTTCAGCCTATTATTCATCCAATTCCCCCGCATATATGCTACACTTTTCCCATTAAGAGAAGGATACGCGTCAAAGAAAACCGCCAATTTTTATATTTATCATATTCAATAGGTTGAATTGGCACCACTTGAGTTTAACCAATTCAAATATCCAAAAAAAAAAATTATTCTGGACAAATAAGAAGTATACAATATTATATAACATACAATAAAAAATTTGCGTCACTTTTTTTTTCTAACTCAACCTTCTTCATCTATTGAGCACGACAAGTTTTATATTTTTTATTTTATTTAGCCGACGATAGTATTGGTTTTAATGTTGGTTATCGACCGTCGGATTTATTTTTCTTAATTTTTTTATAATTTTTTAATAAAAATAACTCTGCCTTTGTGGCACGTTTTTCTTTGCCTCTGTAGCATGCTATGTCTTTTGGCATATTTTTTCTTCTTTCTCGGTCGTTTAACCGTTCTTTTATTTTAAATTTTTATCAAGGTTGGATTATACGACGCCACAGCTGATCAAGATGGTGCTTATTTGTAATCATGCTGATCTTCCTTGCTCTGGACCCTCAAATTGAATTTAGATACACGATTTTTGTGCTCGTGAATGGTTTCTCACGACGCTCGGCTCTGATTAGCGGTTCTCGGTGGTCTTTTAATAGCTTAATCCCCTTTTGTGGTTCGTTTGCCGATGCAGTCAGATTTGTTCGTGTCTATTTTTCGTTCGAGTTTTTAGGATGAGTTTTTAACCTTTTTCATTTATGGTCCTTGTATAATCTAAAGTGGCTAATTTTAAAAAAAAGTCCAAATTATGTTTTTTGTTTACTATAATAATTGTAAACCGTTATTATAATTTTAAGTATTTTCTTGTTTAATAAAACTAGCTGCTTTTATTAAAAAAATATAATATTAATACATTGGAAGATTCATTGATTTTCTCTTCAATTATGATAAATTTCCACATATTATGGGTTATATACATATTGCTAAAGTGAGAATGTTGATTATAGAACCAAAGTGAAAATGTTGATTATAGAACTAGATATGGATAAAATTTTCTGTTCCTTTTCGGTGAACAAAAATTATATGCACCTTAACCATGTCTTCTTCTATGTGAGCATGCCTTCTTCTATGTCTCACACTAAAAACACTTAAAATTAAATTTTAAACCCTAATCTTAATTTCCACATCCTAACCCCTAAATCTCACACCCTAAAAATACACTCAACCCTAATTCCCTAAATTATAACCACAACTCTTAAACCCTAAACTCACTTTTTTTTAAGTCGGACATAATTTGGAGGCAGAGGATTTTCATCCTTTTTCGATGCCCCTTTCTATGCCAAAAGATTAAAAAATATTAAAAAGTTAAATTCCAAACCCTAACCCTAAATCCTAAACGCTACACTCTATACTCTAAAAATACACCCTACCCTAAATTACATAAACCCTAACAACAAACCACAAACCTTAAACTCTAAATCCTAAAACTAATTTTTAGTGCGAGACATAAATAGAGGCACCAAAAAGGGACAAAGGATTTCTATTCACTAGCATTCATGTTATCTATTGGTAAAGCTATTATAAGAGTGTTGGACTATTAGTTCGATCCTTACCTGTGGAAATTGAGTATATTTTATTGTTAGCCGCTTATATCGTAATTAGAACACCCGTAACGAAGGAATTAGTCACTACTTTCGACGGTAGATACATATTTTTTTTTTAATTTAAGAGACATGAGACGGAAAGTAATCAAATTAGTTAATAATAATATTCTTATTACTTCCTTTCTGAAATTTTAATAAAATATTTAATTTACCAAAACAAAAAACAATTTCTTCTTGTTCTTGAAGTAGAACGGAGGAAAACAAATACTTCTATATCACTTGAAGAAAAGCATTATCATTTTGACATTCTCGTTCCGTTTTTCATCATTCTCATTATAATGGAATTCTCATTATATGATTGATGATTGTCACAAGTAGTAATAATAAAACATTCTTTAGATTAGATACTTAAATTAGCAATGGTTTGCATCAGTTTCAAAAACCTTAATTTCTACAACTCAATCCTAATATTCATACTAGTTCGAATTCTTTGACATGGAGTACGTAATGAATATGGTAACAATGTTGTTAACATCTACACGTACCATTATGCTCTGACAGCCACGTATTTAGTTTAAAACTTTGGTTTTTAACCATGGATTGCGGTTTGGAAAACCTTGATCGGAGAGTAGTATGTGAGATGATCCAAGATTTTCATTTTCTAACCAATGTTACACGTGTCCTGTCTTTGTAATCCCCATGTCAATGTTCCTTTCCACACCTTATGACACATATACTATATAATAGTATAAAATAATAATATAATATAGTGGATTGACTTGTATCTCTCACCTTAGGTGAAGGTGGACCCTTCTCCTCAATATGTAGCTCAACTCATGGTTTTAAATTGCAGACGTGTTTATATTTTCGATCGCAGTTACGGACCTATCGAACACTATTTAATTATTGTGAATTGTTGATTTCTGCAATATTAATTTCGAACAATAATGTTACTATTAGTCTATCATATAACAATCGTTATTATAATAACAAACTAATATTTAAATCCCTAACTAAACTCTGGACTTCATTTAACTCATGAGCATATGAAATATGAAAAAAATAGAAATTTGATTACAAACTTAAAATACAACCCAAACCGATTTGATTCTCAATATTGGCTCTAATCTGTGACGTGCGCTTGTAAAATCCATGCACAAGGACAATACGTGCATGACTTATGTTTTCTTCTTTGTATTAAACTGTAATATATATATATATATATATATATATATATATATATATATATATATATATATTATATTTTACGTGGACATGCATACATCTGACACATACTTTCCTAAAAACAAAGGCAAAACAGTGGTAGGAATTTATCTAAACTTTGCTCTAAACGTGCATGCGGCATAATAGGCGTCGCCGCCAATTCACCAACGTGTTTTTTTTTGGGTCATACCAACATGGTTTGGATTCTGCAATCTCAAGAATTGACTTCGACTCGTACATCGATAAACCCTAAAACAACACATAATATGTTCTTTAGGTATAAGAAACGAAAACAGTGGGCAAAGTTCTTTTTCTAAGATACTATTTAAATGTAAAGTTAAAGATTGAATATTGCCTTGGAGTATATACTTGAATTCAAATACAATAACGAAGAAGTTTAAATGTGTAATTATGTAAATTTATTTAACTATTACATTAATATTTTTGTTTAAAGTTAACACTTAGTGATTTGGTTGAAACTTTTATACAAATTTAGTAGTCTAATTGAAAAATACATAGTTTGATGCTTAAAATATAACCAAACCAATAGTTTAGTGCCTTGAAGCACTACAACAGAACATGTTTTTAGAGGCGTTTTTAGCTTTATAGAGGCATTTTTAAGCGCCGCTAAAAAATTCTCCCGCACTAAAAAATTGTCGTAAGAAGTATCGCTATATTAAACGTCACAATAATTAGCGACATTTGTAAACAAAAAACGCATCTAAAGACAAAGTCAAAAGCCGCGCCTAAAAAATGCCGCTAAAGTAAAGCAATAATTTGTGATACAAATTATTATTATTATTATTATTATTATTATTATTATTATTATTATCTCATCATTTCATCCGTTGAGTCGGTATCATTTAATTTGTGATACAAATTTAATATGTTATAATTATTAAAATTTATCACATTCATAATTATTCTTTTAAATAATTATATTTGAAATAAAAGTAAAACAATAATTTGTTAAGTAAATGATTAGTTTTATAGTAATTATTTATGAAATTTTAATATTAAATTATCCTTAGGTACACATATACATTTTTTTGAAAAAATTATACTTCATCCGAAGATTGTCCCATGTTGTTTTTTGAAAGTCAAAATTTTTAAACTTTGACTATAATTATATTAATCATTTAAATAATTATATCTTTTTTAAATGTATATTTAAAAATTACTTGATTAAAGATTTTTAAAATATATTTTTTCATATTTTTATCAATAATACATTTTAAATAATTATGAGTCAACATTAAAAAATTGACAAAAAAGTCATTAAGAGGCAATTTTCGTGTGACAGAAGGAGTACATGTTATAAAAAAACAGACTAGAGATTTAACCAACAACTTATTGGTCTAATAAGATGAGACATTATATCCCTTAAACAAGATCAAGAGTTCAAGTTCTGATAATGTGAATGCAAGAAATTAGATTGAGAGAGTTGTCCTCACAAGTTCTGATGTTGGAATAGAACAAATTAGATTTAAAAGATTGCCCTTATAATGATTCTCTAAAATATTTGATCTAGATTAATCAACTAATATGTTGAGTATTGATAATTATAAAAAAATATAGTAAAAATTTATTAAGAGTGGATAATATTTCAAAGGAGTAGTCGAATTTTAAAAAATATAAATAAAAGTTGAAAGTATAATGGGTAATATGGCTAATAAAGATATGGTTTGGTAGAGTGAAAATTGGGGATGTTTCAACAAGGTTGAAGGAAAATTATAGGTCTGCTAGTTTGGTCCTGTAAGTTCCTCTTCAACGGAAGAATTTTGGTTTATAATCAAAGGTAGTGGTATGTTAGATTAGTTGATGGATGAACTTAGATTGTTGGGTGGAAGCATAATATAACCATTGTTTTCTATACAAAGAAGATGGTGAGACATCAATTTTTCTAAATTTAAAGAAGTCAACAATAAATTATATGTTCTTTGAGGGGTTAAAGAATAAATTTTCAAAGAATGTTTTTTTTATAGTGACACATCATTTTTTCATAGAAATGTATAATAAATTTTATTTTATTTAAAAAGGTATAAATTAATACACTAATTAAATTGAAGAGACTAGTAACGCCGAGAGTTAGAAGGGGTATCCTTTGACACTCTTCACTTTCCAATGACATTATGAATGGTAGGCGGAACATGAACAAGATTTGGTTTTGTTGGTCTTTGACTCTTCATGATGATACCATTAGAGATAGGAGGACTAAGAGGATTATTGTGAAGAGCATCTGATCCTCTCAATGTTTATCCCTTCACAATAAAATAGTTAATGGCACGAGGACTAACAGGATCATTGTGAAGAGGGTCTGGTCCTCCCGGTGTTTGTCTCTTCACGATGAAATCGTTAAGGGCAGGAGGACTAACAGGATCATTGTGGAGAGGATCTGGTCCTCCCGGTGTTTGTCTCTTCACGATGAAATCGTTAAGGGCAGGAGGACTAACGGGATCATTGTGGAGAGGGTTTGGTCCTCCCGGTGTTTGTCTCTTCACGATGAAATTGTTAAGGGCAGGATGACTAATAGGATCATTGTGAAGAGGGTCTGGTCCTCCCGGTGTTTGTCTCTTCATGATGAAATCGTTAAGGGCAGGAGGACTAACAGGATCATTGTGGAGAGGGTCTGGTCCTCCCGGTGTTTGTCTCTTCACGATGAAATCGTTAAGGGCAGGAGGACTAACAGGATCATTGTGGAGAGGGTCTGGTCCTCCCGGTGTTTGTCTCTTCACGATGAAATCGTTAAGGGCAGGAGGACTAACAGGATCATTGTGGAGAGGGTCTGGTCCTCCCGGTGTTTGTCTCTTCACGAAGAAATCGTTAATGGCAGGAGGACTAACAGGATCATTGTGGAGAGGGTCTGGTCCTCCCGGTGCTTGTCTATTCACGATGAAATCGTTAATGGTAGGAGGACTAACAGGATCATTGTGGAGAGGGTCTGGTCCTCCCGGTGTTTGTCTCTTCACGATGAAATCTTCAAGGGTAGGAGGACTAACAGGATCATTGTGGAGAGGGTCTGGTCCTCCCGGTGTTTGTCTCTTCACGATGAAATCGTTAAGGGCAGGAAGACTAAATAGATCATTGTGGAGAGGGTCTGGTCCTCCCGGCGTTTGTCTCTTCACGATGAAACCGTTAAAGGCATGAGGACTAACAGGATCATTGTGGAGAGGGTCTGGTCCTCCCGGTGTTTGTCTCTTCACGATGAAATCGTTAAGGACGGGAGGACTAACAGGATCATTGTGGAGAGGGTCTGGTCCTCCCGGTGTTTGTCTCTTCACGATAAAATCGTTAAGGGCAGGAGGACTAACAGGATCATTGTGGAGAAGGTATGGTCCTCCCGATGTTTGTCTCTTCACGATGAAATCGTTAAGGGCAGGAGGACTAACAGGATCATTGTGGAGAGGGTCTGGTCCTCCCGGTGTTTGTCTCTTCACGATGAAATCGTTGAGGGCAGGAGGACTAATATGATCATTGTGGAGAGGGTCTGGTCCTCCCGGTGTTTGTCTCTTCACGATGAAATTGTTGAGGGTAGGAGGACTAACAGGATCATTGTGGAGAGGGTCTGGTCCTCCCGGTGTTTGTCTCTTCACGATGAAATCGTTGAGGGCAGGAGGACTAACAGGATCATTGTGGAGAGGGTCTGGTCCTCCCGGTGTTTGTCTCTTCACGATGAAATTGTTTAGGGCAGGAGGACTAACATGATCATTGTGAAGAGGGTCTGGTCCTCCCGGTGTTTGTCTATTCATGATGAAATCGTTAAGGGCAGGAGGACTAACAGGATCATTGTGGAGAGGGTCTGGTCCTCCCGGTGTTTGTCTCTTCACGATGAAATCGTTAATGGCAGGAGGACTAACAGGATCATTGTGGAGAGGGTCTGGTCCTCCCGGTGTTTGTCTCTTCATGATAAAATTGTTGAGGGCAGGAGGACTAACAGGATCATTGTGGAGAGGGTCTGGTCCTCCCGGTGTTTGTCTCTTCACGATGAAATCGTTAATGGCAGGAGGACTAACAGGATCATTGTGGAGAGGGTCTGGTCCTCCCGGTGTTTGTCTCTTCACGATGAAATTGTTGAGGGCAGGAGGACTAACAGGATCATTGTGGAGAGGGTCTGGTCCTCCCGGTGTTTGTCTCTTCACGATGAAATTGTTGAGGGCAGGAGGACTAACAGGATCATAGTGGAGAGGGTCTGGTCCTCCCGGTGTTTGTCTCTTCACGATGAAATCGTTAAGGGCAGGAGGACTAACAGGATCATTGTGGAGAGGGTCTGGTCCTCCCGGTGTTTGTCTCTTCACGATGAAATCGTTAATGGCAGGAGGACTAACAGGATCATTGTGGAGAGGGTCTGGTCCTCCCGGTGTTTGTCTCTTCATGATGAAATTGTTGAGGGCAGGAGGACTAACAGGATCATTGTGGAGAGGGTCTGGTCCTCCCGGTGTTTGTCTCTTCACGATGAAATCGTTAATGGCAGGAGGACTAACAGGATCATTGTGGAGAGGGTCTGGTCCTCCCGGTGTTTGTCTCTTCACGATGAAATTGTTGAGGGCAGGAGGACTAACAGGATCATTGTGGAGAGGGTCTGGTCCTCCCGGTGTTTGTCTCTTCACGATGAAATTGTTGAGGGCAGGAGGACTAACAGGATCATTGTGGAGAGGGTCTGGTCCTCCCGGTGTTTGTCTCTTCATGATGAAATCGTTAAGGGCAGGAGGACTAACAGGATCATTGTGGAGAGGGTCTGGTCCTCCCGGTGTTTGTCTCTTCACGATGAAATCGTTAATGGCAGGAGGACTAACAGGATCATTGTGGAGAGGGTCTGGTCCTCCCGGTGTTTGTCTCTTCATGATGAAATTGTTAATGACAGGAAGACTAACAGGATCGTTGTGAAGAGAGTTTGGTCCTCCCGTTGTTTGTCTTTTCACGGTAGGAGGATAGGGATTGTGGATATGATTTGGAACGAGATTATCATGTCTCCTTGCTTCAGAAATCATGACTAACATACACAGAATCACGAAAACTAAAATGGACTCCGTTTTAACATCCATTTTAAAGTAAAAGTAACAATGGTGGTGAGAAGCATAGTATAATACATGATATTTATATAAAAAAAAAATTTCAATTAAAATCCTGAGAACATTATTTTTTTGGATAATATCTTAAGGTCAGATTTTTTTCTATATTTGATAGCATATGTAATTTAAATTTACTAAATACATAAAGCATATAACATTATTTTTCCTCTTTTGCACTCCTAATATTTTTTTAAAATATTTTAGACATGATAAATCTAGAGTGCATTTGGATAAAAAAATTAAAATTTGTAAAATTTTAAAATGCTATGATTATTTTAATTTTTAAAATATTTAGTTTATTAGAATTTTTGAGTTAAAAACAATTTAAAAATAATGATATTAAAAATAAATAATATGGAAATAACAAGTTTATATCATTATATTTTTAAAAACGTTTAAATAATTTTAATATAAAATATTAAAAGTATAATAGACTTCAATAAACGATAGTTAAAACTTTATTTTTTTTTGATTTTATATTGGGACCAAATGCATTAATAAAATAAATTTATGATAAATTTTAAAGAAAATGCCTATTTAGGTTGAATTTGAATAAGGAATTCGGGTTTTCAAAATCTCATTTTTAAGTTCTTGTAAATTTATAAATTTCTCAAATATTGTTACTCAAACAATGAATTTTATTTTTAGAATTTTAAAAACCATGATAAAAATAAATCACCTCCTCAAAATCCTCATCCACAGGCACCTTTTGTCTTCATCATTTACATCTTTTATCAAATACACTCTTATTTAATTTTCAAGTCACTCTTATTTAATTTTCAAGTTAAATTCTTTTTTTTGGATAAATTGAACTTTATTCATCCAAGAAACCATCCAAAGGAAATTTACAACCAAATCACCTATACCAGTCAACTCCCTATACCAGTATACCTATTAACACAAACCCCATTTTTCAGCTAAAGAATTGTCAAAATTCCTTAAATGACTACAACCAAGTAATCTATAACGAACGTCATTTTTCACAAATAAAAAAATAGTAACAGCCGTACGAGGCTTAGCTCCATGCCTTCTGCAATTTCGCTCATGCCAAACATGGTAATTCATGCCGCACCAAGCCAACCTAATGATCGTAGCTACCTTTATAAGTCATATCCTTTTTTCGATGAAAAAGTTAACTAAAACATTAAATTTTTAATAATGTCTATGTGCTACCTTTTATAATAATTTACATGTACTTCATTCTAAAAT
The DNA here is from genome assembly GCA_958450335.1 of Hibiscus tridactylites. Lineage (NCBI taxonomy): Eukaryota > Viridiplantae > Streptophyta > Magnoliopsida > Malvales > Malvaceae > Hibiscus > Hibiscus tridactylites. Next base: position 109,362,168 of record OY288265.1, on the reverse strand, counting down.
GATATTACTTGTATTCTATTTCACTTCAATAAATAATATAAATATTAAAAATAAAAAAGTAAAGTTAAAACAATTAACTTGAAATACACATTTACTGTCATGTCAATGCGCTAAAATTTTAACAATTTAGTCAACATTTCTATTAAAAATTATTTGACTTTTTAAAAAAGTTACTTGGATATATATTATTTATAGTTGTAATTGGGACTGTATTCGTAATTTCAAAATTCTTTCAATTTCACAACAAATAAAAGGTAAATCTAAAATTTCAAAGGAACTACACAAAATTTCATTTGCTTCCATTTTCTTTTATTTTGTCAATCAGGAGCAGAGGCAGAGGACTGGCAGGGGTATTATTATATAGAAATTTTTTTAAGTAATTATTTATTTATTTATTAAATGACTTCAGCTAATATTGTTTAGAAAAATGACTCTCAAATCGTTCATGTTAGGCGAATTCGCGTTTTACAAAAAAAATAAGTTTAATATTAAAAAACGTGAATTTTTTTTCTTCTTTTGACCATCTTACTCAACACAAAACTCGCGTTTTGTAGAAAGTGAGTTCAACTTACATTACATGGACGATTTGGAGTCATTTTTTTAAAATAACATTGGCTGGGGTCATTTACATAAATAACATTTTAAAAAAGATTTTTTATATGACAATCCCTGGCAGTGCATGCCCTCCTTAAATGTTTAAATATCAACTTCGGTCCATTTAAAATGAAATGTTTTGAAGTTAACGCATGGTAAAATTCTACTTTTCACCTTTCAAAAATGATAAAAAAAAGTTAGTTTAGCCACCCTTAAAAATTATAACAATATAACTAAAACAATAAATTTTGGTCCTTCTTAAAATAATTTTCAGACATTTTCCTTGTAGACCAAGATAATAAGATTTCTATTGTCATATAAAAGTACAATTGAAATTCTACAATTTCTGACAATAAAGTCTCACCGTTGTTGTAACCCCTAAACTCGACTCATACAGTAGAACCTAGGGATGTAAAAAGTTAACTCGACTTGGAAACGCGACTGAAACCTGCTCGAGTTAGAACTTGATTTAACCCGAGGATTTGATGACCCGAACCCGATCTGTAACCAACTGTTGTTGACCTGAACCCGAATTTGACATGTTACTGTAGTAACCGAACCCGATCTGCGTCCGACTAAAAACGACCCGAACCCGAATTGGACATGTTATTGTGGACTTGAAACCCGACCTGCGTATGACTAAAACGAACCCGAACCCGAAGCCGACCTAGCAAATAACCGAATTTACCCGACTGAATTGACCTGATATCCAATTTTACCCGACCTGAAATGGACCCGACCTAAAACGGATCCGACTTGAAATGGACCCGACCAATTTTGAACCCGACCTGCTTTAAACCCGACCTGTTAAGTGACCCGACCTACTTTAATGAACTAAGCTTAGTTCGAGGGTTTAGTTTGTAAGGTTTAGGAATTAGTGTTAGGGTTTAGGGTATAGTGTTTATGGTTTAATGTTACGATAACACATGATCTATGGTTTTGATTTTATGGGTTTCAATTTAGGGTTTAAGTTTAGGGATTTATGGGTTTTGTTTCACTTTAGATTTTTAAATTAGTGTTTTGGGTTTAGGGTTTATTTTTTGGTTTAGGGTTATAGGGTTTGGTGTTTTTTTTTATTTTAGAATATATATTAGCATATATGTATGTAAAAAAGTAGATACCCTAAACCCTAAAGTCTAAAACTAAATACCATAAACCCTAAACTCTAATCCATCAAACACAAACCATAAACCCTAAATCCTTAGATCCTAAACCTAAACCCTAAACCATAAACACTAAAGCCTAAAGCATAAACACTAAACCTTAAACCCTAATGTATGTAAGTATGTATATACATACTAATGCATGAACCCTAAACCCTTTAATGGAGTTTTCCCTAAACCCTAAACCCTAAACCATATACCATATACCCTAAACCCTTAAATCCACAACATAAACCCCTAAACACTAAACTCTAAACCCTAAACCCTAATATATATAAGTATGTTTATATTTATCATTGTATAAACCCTAAACACTAATGTATGTAAATATGTATGTATGTAGCTATCAATGTATGAGCCCTAAACACTTAATGAATTTCTCCATAAACCTTAAACCTTAATCCTTAAACCTTAAACCCTAATGTATATAAGTATGTATGTATGGTCCCTAAACCCTTAATGAATTTCTCTCCAAACCCTAAATCTTAAACCATTAACCCTAAACCTTAAACCATAAACCCTGAACCCTAATGTATATAAGTATGTATGTATGTATAATGTACCTATAAATTTATGAACCCTTAACCCATATTCATTATTTTTTAATCCGTACAATGTTCTATAATTTTAATTTGAAATTTTTTTATCATTCTAGACTATAAAACTTTATTTTTATTCCAAATTGACCCACATTTATTTTTTTAAATTTGTCTAATGTTTTATTATTTTAATTTAATATTTTTTTCATTCTAGTCCTTAACTTTATTTTAATTCCATATTGACCCTTATATATATTTTAATTCATCATATTTTATAATTTTAATTTGAAACTTTGTTCATTCTAGACCCTAAAACTTTATTTTTATTCTAAATTGACCTCTACTTATTGTTTTTTTTAATTACTCTAATTTTTATACTTTTAATTTGATATTTTTGTTCATTATAGTCCCCAAAACTTTATTTTTATTCCAAAATGACCCATTTTCCTTGTTTTCTTTTAAATTTGTCTAATGTTTTATAATTTTAATTTGATATTTTTGTTCATTATAATCCGTGAAACTTTATTTTTAATCCAAATTGACCAATTTTCAGTCCAAATTGATCCATTTTCATTATTTTTTTAATTACTCCAATGTTTTATAATTTTAATTTGATATGACTTTAAATAATTAACTCAAAATCAATGATGATTGACGAAGGTCAACCTAAAGTCTATCAACTACTTATATTGTTGTACCGAACTCAAACTCAATACGAATTTCAATCCCGAAAATACCCCAACCTGAATTACCCGACCTGAAACTACCCGACCTGAAATGAACCCGACCTGAAATGGACCCGACGTGAAACGGACCCGACCTGAAATGGACCCGACCTAAAACGGACTCGACCTGAAATGGACCCGAACTGAAATGGACCGACCTGAAGTGTATCCGAACCCGAATTAACCTGCCAATTATCTACTTTGGACCCGACCCGTTTTGACCCGACCTGAAATGGACTCGCACCCGACCCGAGTCGAGTCAAAACAGAAAAATGACCTGAAATGACATGTATCCGATTTTACCCAACCTGAAAGTACCCGACCTGAAAGCCATCCAATTACATGTTTTTACATCCCTAGTAGAACCGAATCTCAAGAGTCACGTTAAATTATTACATCTAACTTGTTGAAAAAGTAACCATTTTATTCAAAATATCATTCATACAAATATATGTACTAATTCAAAAACGTGTAGAAAGTGTAATTATTAACAAACAAAAATTAATATTTAATGCATGACAAAGTATAGTCCAAAATTCCCAACAATTTAACAATGTCACCGAAGTGACTCCTGAAAATATTAATGGTTTGTTTAAAATAAAATAGGTTACGGTACAGCTATGGTGCGGCACTAACTGAAATTATAAAATATGGTACTGAAAATATAAAAAGATTTTCGGTTGTGAAAAGTATCGAAACTTTACTTTCAAGTTTCGAAACTTTTGTAAGAACTAAAACTGAAAATGTTATAAAAAATATGATATTTTCAGTGCCATATTTAAATTTTTATAACATTTTCAGTTGGTGTTGTACCGTAGACTTACTCAAACAATAAAGCATTTTTTGAATGTTATAAACGAGCAAAAGAATTAATTAAAACTTGTAGTTAATTTAAGTGGTGTAACATTTACAGAAAAAATTTAAAATAGTATAAAGAATTTCTCAGGCCACCTTGAAAAACGAATTAAAGAATAACTATAAAATACTTAGCTGAAGCATAAAATTGAGACGGAACCTTCATAGCCGAACGACTTTACAAGCTTGAGAAAATCGAGAAAGAAGACAAAAAAAAAGGAGTGAGTTATAGAACTTAGTGTGTTCCTTAATACTTTTAGATATAACTAGAAAGATAATCAAAGTATATAGGCTATCACGTATTTAGGCGATTTAAAATCATAAATCAAATATCGTTTATATCAAAAGTTTCACGATTATTAAAAAAAAATCAAACAAAATATAGCACTATTACGAGAAATACATCTGATATGATAATGCATGATTTACGAGACTATAGATAGGAGTCCTTACTAGGGGTGTTCATTTCTAAGTATATGATTTTCAAGTACCCGAAAAATCGAGTATCCGGTTCTTCTGGGTAGTACATATGTTGGCCCATGTCCCGACCCGCTTAATTTGGGTACCCGTGAAACTCGGGTACCCGAAAAATCGAGTAAAGAGTACCCGATTCACATATTTTATTTATTTAAATTTAAAATTTTTAAAAAATGACATAGTGAACATATAAATTTTAAAAGTTCATAATACATATTCAAACACAAAAAGTTAATGATTTGAAGTTAGTTTTAAGATGAATACTTATATATATAAATATAAATAAATATATATATATATATATATATTAATGTTTATCACCAAAAAAGACATTAAAATATTAATCTCGTTTTTTTCGAATCTTGTATTAACAAATTAATAAAAAATATATTTGAAAATTTTAAAATTTAAAAGTAAATAATACAAACATAGAAATTATTTAGAGATTTAAATTTAATTTTAAGTAAAAATATTATGAAACCTAAAATAAAAATATAATTTAAAACTAATAAAATAAATATATTAAAAGTATCGGGCCGGGTCGAGTACCCTATTACCAAAAAATTTCTGCCCAGACCCGGCTCAAGTACCCGAAAAAAATCTCGGGTCGTGTAATTTTTTTAATAAAATACCCGATTTTTCTTTTGGGTCATCGTGTAGTTGGATCGGATCAATCGAGCCGAGTAATTTTGAACAACCCATAATCCTTACACTACTATCCTAAATTCATCCCCTATGTTGACTGAATAAAGATTTTTTAAAATTACAACCAAGCATTACTCATAAATATTATTCAACAAAAATCGTTGATACGAAAATACGTATCTATTTCGTTATACGGATCGTCAACTCATTCAAAGGAATAGTTCAACCGAACTATATAGGTCCAACTGTCAGGCGGGTCAGGTGTGAGAGTGGGTCGGACGGGTCAAAACTAAGATTAACAGATCGGGTCGAGTAAGTAGTTCGATTTGATTAAAACTAGAATCGACACTCATTTTCAGCAATCAGCTTGGTTTCAACGATTATACCAGTTCCCATAGCACAAACATATAATAAATATTAGGCTAAAGTACACAGATGGTCACTAAACTATACTCGAAAAAACAAAATGGTAATTAACCTTTCAAAAATCACAAAATGGCAATTAAACTTTATATTTTATCACAAAACAGTAACTAGACGTTAAATTCCGTTAAGTTTCTGTTAAAACTTTGGTATAATAACATATTTAGTCCTTCAACTTTATACAGTCAATTAATTTAGTCCTAATTTGAAACAATTCACTAAATTTAGCCCTTTTTATTTAAGCATTCTTTCAAATTGGTCATTAAAGCAAAATTTCAAAGTATGGTACATGATAAATAATTACAATTAAATTCTTATAGGAACTCGAAAACTCGACTCGACTTGGCTCGAATCGAAAAAATTCAAATAAAGTTTGAGTTGTAAAATATGACGCGTCAACTCGAATAACTCGAAATTTTTTGACTCGACTCGATCAAACGCCCACCTCTATCTTAAGATATGACGTGTCAACTTGAATAACTCGAAATATTCTTATATTTTAAATCATTTTTTCTTTTAATCGAATATTTTTTAAAATATAATATTTAATATTTTCATATTTAAATCACATCGAATATTTAAAAACTACTTTAAATATATGATTTAATTTAAAAATATTCGATTGAAAAGAAAAAATTGATTTAAAATATTCGAATATTTAATTAAATTTTTATAGGAACTCGAAAACTCGACTCGACTTGATTCGATTCGAATAAAAAAATTTCAAATAAAGTTTGAGTTGTAAAATATGATGCTTCAACTCGAATAACTCGAAAAATTTTGTACTCAACTCGGTCGAACGCTCACCTCTATCTTAAGATATGACGCGTCAACTCGAATATTCAAATATTTTAAATCATTTTTTTCTATTAAATCGCATTGAATATTTAATAAATACTTTAAATATTTGATTTAATTTAAAAATATTCGATTTAAAAGAAAAAAATTAATTTAAAATATTCGAATATTTAAAGTAGTTATTAAATATTGGAATATTTAAAAGAAAAATATTTAATGTAGTTATTAAATATTCGAATATTTTAAATCTATTGTTTTTTAAATCGAATATTTAAAGAAGTTATTAAATATTCGATGTGATTTAAATATGAAAATATTAAATATTCTATTTTAAAAAATATTCAATTTAAAAGAAAAATGATTTAAAATATTCGAATATTTCGAGTTATTCGAGTTGATGCGTCATATCTTAAGATAGAAGTGAGCGTTCGATCGAGTTGAGTCAAAAAAATTTCGAGTTATTCGAGTTGATGCGTCATATTTTACAACTCAAACCTTATTTGAAATTTTTTCGATTCGAATCGAGTCAAGTCGAGTTTTCGAGTTCCTATAAAAATTTAATTAATTATTCGAATATTTTAAATCAATTTTTTTTCTTTTAAATTGAATGTTTTTAAATTAAATCGAATATTTAAAGTAGTTATTAAATATTCAATGTGATTTAAATATGAAACATTAAATGCTCTATTTTAAAAATATTCGATTTAAAAGAAAAAATAATTTAAAATATTCGAATATTTCGAGTTAACACGTCATATCTTAAGATAGAGGTGAGCGTTCGATCGAGTCGAGTAAAAAAATTCGAGTTATTCAAGTTGACACGTCATATTTTACAACACAAACTTTATTTGAATTTTTTTCGATTCGAGTCGAGTCGAGTTTTCGAGTTCCTATAAAATTTAATTGTAATTATTTATCATGTTACCATACTTTGAAATTTTGCTTTAAGGGCCAAATTGAAAGAATGCATAAATAATGAGGGCTAAATTTAGTAAATTATTTCGAATTAGGACTAAATTTATTGACTGTATAAATATGAAGGACTAAATGTGTTATTATACCAAAGTTTTAACAGAAACTTAACGGAATTTAACGTTTAGTTACCGTTTTGTTATAAAACATAAAGTTTAATTGCCATTTTGTGATTTTTGAAAGGTTGGTTACCATTTTGTTTTTTCGGGTATAGTTTAGTGACCGTCTGTGTATTTTACCCTAAATATTAATAATAACAAATACAATTTACAAACAGTAGTAATCATAATGTTCATATATATATATATATATATATATATTTGTATGTAGTAATATGAAGGATTGTCAACGTAGTATATATATATATATATATATTTTAATAAAGAATATGATTTATTTACACGGTGTAAAATTTAATTAATTTTACACAATTACAAAACGGTGATCAAATTTTTAATTAATTTTTACTGCCATAAAATTGCCATAGAAAAAGATAAAACATGCTGAGCTTTTTCTAGGACAGGGGCAATTGAAACCGGTACATTTACAGCAGCATTCACGCTTTTATGGGTTTCAGATAATATTGAAGAAGAATGTGGAATATATATAATGTGTAAAGGTGTATAAATTTTATGCCTCTCAATGAACTAAATGATAATACATCATCATAAAATTTTAGAATTAAGTTAATTTATCTTTTTTTATGTGTTATAATTTTATTAACGGTCAATATAAATTTTTGTATATAATTAGTGCATCAAATATAAACACATAAAAATAGAATAATACATAAAAAACCAATAAAATCACCATAAGAAGAAAATATATATTATTTCATAAGTAATATATAAAACAACATTTTATTTTATTTAAATGATTGTAAATTACTGATGAAATTAAACGGATTAGTCACGTCCAGGAGCAGGAAGAGATCTGCCATTATTAAGAGGATTCGGACCTCCTCATACACTTCGCTTCACAATAATATTAAAATCGCCAGCTAATTGCAGAAAATGAGTGTCATGAATAGAATTTAACTCTTCCAATGTTTGTCTCTTTATGATGACATTTTTAATGCCAAAAGAATCATAACCATCAAACCTTCGTGCTTCAGAAATTACAAGTAATGTAAACAAAATTAAAAAAATAAAAACAAAATGCACTTTTAACAGCCAATTTTTAGGTTAAAGTACAAAATATGGGTAATGATAAGAAGCATAGTAATGTACATTCTATTTATATAGGCAAATTTTCGATTAGAAACCCGAAAAAGTGAACTTTTTGAGATACTATGTAATCTTGCCTCTTTTTTTCTTCTAAATTTGATATCGTGAACTTAATATTAAATTTAGTAATAATTTCCATTTTAATAATAATGTTTCCGTCGGCCATGGATTCTTGCTGGGGATTTTAACATCATACGGTGCCCTCAAGAGAGCTCAGATTATGATGGGAGCCAAGCTGTTTCAGGGGCTATGAGAGACTTTCAAGACTGTCAAGAGATTTTGGATGTGGTGGACCATCCGTTTGTTGGAGCTTTGTTTACATGGTGCAACTTTAGGGAGGAATCTCCTCTTTCAAGGAAGCTTGATAGAGTGTTGGTGAATCAAGCTTGGTTGGATAAATTCCCGACTACTTTGGTGGAATTTTTGGATCCGGACTGCTCGGATCACAGTCCTTCTCATGTGTGTTTGCGATCCCCAGTTCATAGGCCCCCCAAACCTTTTAAGTTTTTTGGAATCTGGGCTGATCATCCTGAGTTTTTGCAAACTGTGGCGGATTCCTGGAAAATGCCTGAGGATGGTAATCCTCTTCAGATGTTGTTTGCTAAACTAAAGAGGTTGAAGATGGTTTTAAGGAAGTTCAATAAGGATCATTTTGGGAGCATTCTCCAACGAGTCTTTATGAAGAAGTTGAAATTAACGAATTTACAGAAGTTGTTAATGACTAAGCCTACAGCTGAAATTGTACATCAGGAGAGGCTGGTTGCTGGAGAAGTTTGTAAACTGCTGAAAATTGAAGAGAAGTTTCTATTGCAAAAATCTAGAACTCAGTTTTTGAAACAAGGTGATCAAAATTCAGGGTACTTTTTTAGACAAATTGCAATACGACAGCAGCAGAATACTATTAAGGTGATTCATGATGCGCAGGGTAATAGAGTGGGCACTTATGATGAAATTGGGTGAGTGTTCACTGATTTTTTCTCTGGTTCCTTGGGTACAATTGATCTTAATGTTCAGTTGGTCTCTGATACTTTGCTCAAAGAGATCTTAGAGGTGGAGTTGCCTGTGGAAATGCAGAATTGTATGGTTGCCCCTATTACTCGAAAAGAAGTGAAAGATGTTGTTTTCGCAATGAATGAGAACAAAGCTCCTGGTCCTGATGGCTATTCTGCAAAATTTTTTCAAGTGGCTTGGCAAATTGTTGGTGAAGACTTTGTTAATGCAGTCCAGCATTTCTTTTCTGTGAGCTACTTGCCTGATTCTTTGAATTCCACGATTATTACCTTGGTCCCAAAGGTTATAAATCCTATTTCCCCTGTAGATTTTAGACCAATATCGTGTTGCAATACTGTCTATAAGTGTATTACAAAGATTCTCACAAATAGGTTGAAACTTGGGCTTCCTTCTGTGATTCTGCAAAATCAGAGTGCTTTCTTGGAGGACAGGGATTTAGTTGAAAATGTTTTGTTGGCTCAAGAGTTGGTGAGTGGTTATGGTAGAAAAAATTTGTCACCACGGTGTGCTATAAAGATTGATTTGAGGAAAGCTTTCGACTCTATCTGCTGGGAGTTTATTTTTCAGATTTTAAAAGTTCTGGGATTTTCGGCTGTGTTTAGTGGTTGGATAAGGGTCTGTATTACTAGGCCTAGATACTCGATGAATTTAAATGGTGGACTCGTAGGTTATTTTGCTGGAGCCAAAGGTATTCGACAGGGAGATCCCCTCTCTCCATATCTTTTCATTTTGGTTATGAATGTGTTGTCCTGTTTATTAAATTGGGCTGGAAGGTATAAGGTGTTTGATTTCCATCCTAAGTGTAAAAGAATTAATCTCACTCACCTCTGCTTTGCGGATGATTTGCTTGTGTTTATCAAGGGGAATGTTGATTCGGTTATGGGTGTTAAAGCAGTCTTGGATGTTTTTTACTATATGTCTGGTCTGCAGATTAATTCTTCTAAGAGTGAGATTTTTAGTGCTGGTATGGACCTTTCTACTTTGCAGGGACTGTTGGAGCAATCTGGTTTTAGGGCGGGTAGGCTCCCTGTGTGCTACCTGGGTGTTCCTTTAACCACTAAGAGGTTGTCTCTTGCTGATTGTGAAGGGTTGGTATTGAAAGTCACTAGCAAGATTGGGAGTTGGTCTGCAAGAAAGTTATCTTTTGCTGATAGACTTCAGCTAATCAATGCTGTGTTTTTTAGCATTCATAATTTTTGGTGTCAAATTTTTTTGCTGTCGTCGAAAGTGATCAAGAAAGTGGAGCAGCTTTGTAATGCATTTCTTTGGAAGGGTAAGGAAGGATCGGCTCGAGGGGCAAGAGTTAGTTGGGAGTTTCTCTGCCATCCGAAATGTGAGGGAGGGTTGGGTGTAAAGAACTTTCTTGTGTGGAACAAGGCATGTATTTTGAAGTCCCTCTGGTTGCTTCTCTCGCAGGCTGGGTCTCTTTGGGTGGCTTGGGTTCGAGAATACCTGTTAAAAGGAGCAACAGTATGGAGTGTTCAAGTTAAAGCACATCATAGTTGGGCTTGGAAAAAACTGATGAAGTGTCGTGATGATTTGAGTTTGGTGGCGAGCTTGGATCTGTACAAAGCTCGTAAAGTGTGGGATATGCTTCGGCACAAGCAGGGGCGGGTTCCCTGGGATCGGGTTGTGTGGGGGGGACCTTCTGTGCCTCGTCACTCTTTCATTTCTTGGTTGGTAGTGCTTGATCGGCTTCCAACCTGGAGCAGATTGATAGGATGGGGGCTTGTAGTGGATCCCATGTGTGTTATGTGTGAGGGGAGGAGTTTGGAAACAAGGGACCATTTGTTTGCAGAATGTGCATTCTCAACACAACTTTGGGAGTGTATAGTGCAAATGTGTGGTTTGCAAACTGTTGGGCACTCTTGGAATGAGCTGTTTGATTGGGTGTTGCACTATGGAAAGGGAAAATCATTGCGTGCAACAATTATAAGAATTGCTTGGGGGTGTTTCAATTACTACGTCTGGCAGGAGCGCAATGGTAGGATGCATGGCCATGGGAAGAGAACCATTTCATCTATCTTTATGCAAATTAAGAATGATGTTAGATTTCGCTTGAGTGATTGTCCAAAGGTTGAGCATGGTAATTCATGTTTAAAAGCAAACTGGGGATTTAATTAATTCGGTTGTATAGGGTTGTTAGCTTTTTGCGGTTTTGTTGGGGGTGTTGATAGGTGGTATACGAGTTGTTTGTAAATTTGGAGGTTCTTTGGATAATAAAAATTTGATTTATCCAAAAAAAAATAATGTTTCCGTCGGTAAAGTAGTTATAAGAATCTAAAATTTATTACTTCAAAAAAATCTAAAAATTAATGTTTCCATAATAGTACTCTTGTGGTTTTGTTATGGAAATATTATTTCTCTTTTATGAAAAATAATTCGTTGATTTATCTACGTAATATTTGATTCCCTCTTTTATGTTATATGTCCGGATATATTTTATTCATCGATGAAGAAAATATATTTTTTTTATGAAAATGTTACAAGTCAAGGCCTGGGTAATCTTATATTTTCTTGGGTAATGCATGTTGTGTGTGCCGTCTTTAAAAAGACTAAGAAAGTTGAACATATACTACCCTTGCATCGCACCAGCATATTAAAAAAAAGGGTCCGAAAAATGTGTTTTGGACAAAAAAATATGCCTAATCAATATATGGGTTGGGCTTGAGTCCTAATACTTAAGGTTAAGCTTATGGGTCCGACCCATTTCAATATTTTAATATACCATTCTATTTTGATTTTTATATATTAATCAATTTATTATAAGTAAAAGCTAAATCTATAACAATAACAACAACAACAACAACAATAATAATAATAATAATAATAATAATAATAATAATAATAATAATAATAATAATAATAATAATAATAATATAATGTACAGATTAAATAAGGATATGACCATAGTTAGGGCTGTAAATGAGACGAGACAGATCGCGAGCTACTCGAGCTCGACTCGGTCAAAGCTCGACTCGATTGGACTCGACTCGAACTCAAACTCGGCTCGAATTCTTGCCGAGCCGAGCCGAGCTACTGGATACCCGACTCGAAAAGCTCACAAGCTACTCGAGAATATAATATAGTAATTTTATTTTTTATTTTTTATAGTTTAAAATCTAAAATCTTAAACTTAAAACCCTAAATATAAACCATAAACATAAGTAATAAACCCTAAAAATCTAAATCATAAATTCTAAACCAACAATCTAAAACTATAAACCCTAAACTAACACCCTAAACCCTAAAACTAACAAGCTTGAGTTTACAAAATATGTGTATCAAAGTTTTTTCTTCATAGGACTTTAAATGAGACATGATAAATGAAGAGTTATTTGAGTCCAATGCGATCAAAGATCGGTCAACACTTAACTCGATTGAGCTCGAATCAAGCTCGAACTCGACTCGAGTTCTAAACGAGCCGAGTCGAGCTTAGATTTCTTAGGCTCGTTAGAAATTACTCAAGCTCGAACTCGACTCGAAATCTTAACGAGCCGAGCCGAGCTTAGCACTACTCGAACTCGACTCGGCTCGTTTACACCCCTAACCATAGTTATCTCACACATTTTTAGGCTTTGAGTGACAACTAAAAAATTGTTTCTTATATATGTTTCATTATTTGAACAATTAATTTAATATTTCATTAATAAATCATAGAAATATGATTAAAATTTATCAGACACATTATTTTCATTATTATCTTAAGAAATCACCATAAATGCATCTAAAAAAATAATAGGCAAACACTAATTTACTAAATTGTCACTTGAAAATTCTGTGAAGTTATGGAGTTATGAAGGTGGGGCCCTGAGTGGTCGCTCATGTTGCTCCCTTTCCCGATGTCATTTGGGTTGGAAGGATTGCCCCTATAATAGACTTTAACAACATCCAATTTCAATTAATCAATCAATGAGTTTAATCCCAATAATTATACCAAAATAAAGGTTGCTTATGTTTACAAATTTTTATAAGAGAATTGTAAATTTATTCGATAATAAAATTAAAGCATTTTTGGAGATGAGTTATACAAAATAATTTCAACAAGTTTAAAATAGGTTTGAGTTAGTCCTTACATATAAAACATAACTTATCAAAATTTTAGATTCATATTTCAAAATTGAACTTAGCAAAAAAACACACTATCTATACTAAAATCATACAAAAACCTAGTAAAAAATAGGGTTGAATTTGAATGCTTAATTTATAGGGTAAATTGCACAGCTAGCCACTAAACTTTTAGGACGACTTTACTTTTGTCAATAAACTTTTAAAATTTCTTTGACAAACACTAAACTTTTAATTTGTTTCCATTATAATTACAGTAGTACAAGTATTTTGTATTATTATGCATATGATATGACCCTTCGCTATAACCGAACCTAAATACATGAATTCGGTATTATATTATCATATGCTAGTCCTAAAAATATCACATTTCAAGTACAAATTTAAATAACTTAGAAATTGTAATTGAAGTATTGAACCAGTTAAAACGAGTCAAGAACAATAAATATTGCATCTAGAAAGGAGTAAATATCATATACCTTAAAACTTTTAAAATTATCGATTTCCGTCTCCGATTTTGTACTCGTATCTATATTTGTATATGTATTAGTACAATATCGGTTCTATGAACCACCGGAAAAGTGTCAAATTTGCAATGATGATTTGGAGTTCTAATAGTTAATTGCCTCTTTGATACCAAAAGTTGCAGATTGTTATCACAGTTGGTAAATAAATTAATTTTTGGTGTTTGTTTACGAAAACATTACTGAAATTAAGGCCTAACTCCTAATATTAATGATTAAATTCAAGTTTAACAATCTAGAATATATATATATATATATATATATATATATAATATAAAAGTGTACAAATTTTATGCTCATCGTTGAACTGTATGATAACACGTCATCATAAAAAAAATAGAATTGAGCTGGTTTAACTTGTTTTAATGATGTGTTATAATATTATTAACAGTTAATGTAAAAAAAATTTATATTGTTCGTGCATCAAATATAAATCCATAAAAACATAATAATAGATAACGAGAACAATAAAATTACTCCAAAAAGAAAATATATATTATTTCATAAGTAAAATGTAAAACAAAATTTTGTTTTGTTTAAATATAATAGATTGCTACTCTAATGAAATTAAAAGGACTAGTTATGTCTAGGGGAAAACGGAGATTTATCGTTATAGAGAGGATTTGGATCTTGTGGTACTTGTCTCTTCACTATGGTATTAAAACCAATAGGCGATTGAGGAGGTCGGTTGTTATGAAGAGGATTTGGCCCTTCTGGTACTTGTCTCTTCACTATGGTATTAAAACCAATAGGCGATTGAGGAGGTCGGTTGTTATGAAGAGGATTTGGCCCTTCTGGTACTTGTCTCTTCACTATAGTATTAAATTCAATAGGCGATTGAGGAGGTAGGTTGTTACAGAAAGGATTTGGACCTTCCGGTACTTGTCTCTTCACTATGGTATTAAAACCAATAGGCGATTGAGGAGGTCGGCTGTTATGAAGAGGATTTGGCCCTTCAGGTGTTTGTCTCTTCACTATGGTATTAAAACCAATAGGCGATTGAGGAGGTCGGTTGTTATGAAGAGGATTTGGCCCTTCTGGTACTTGTCTCTTCACTATAATATTAAAACCTATAGGCGATCGAGGAGGTCGGTTGTTATGGAGAAAATTTAGACCTTCTGGTATTTGTCTCTTCATGATGACATTTTTAACGTCAGAAGAATCATGACCATTAAGCCTTCGTGCTTCAGAAATTACGAGTAACATAAATAAAAATAGAAAAGTAAAAACGGTATCCCTTTAACGGTCATTTTTAGGTTAAAGTACAAAATATGGCTAATGGTAAGAAGCATAGTAATATACATTCTATTTATATAGGCAAATTTTCGATTAGAATCTCAAAGAAGTGAACTTTTTGAGATACTATGTAATCATGCCTTTTTTTTTTCTCCTAAATTTGATATCGTGAACCTAATAATAAATTTAGTTATAATTTCCATTTTATTAATAAAGTTTCCGTAGGTAAAGTAGTTTTAAGAATCTAAAATTTATTACTTCAAAAAGAATCTAAAAATTAATGTTTCCATAAAGCTACTCTTGTGGTTTTGTTATGGAAATATTATTTCTCTTTTATGGGAAATAATTTGTTCATTTATGTATATATTATTTGATTCCTCTTTTATGTAATATGTGCAGGTATACTTTATTCATTAATGAAGAAAATATTTTATTTTTCTTTTATGGAAATATTACAACTCAAAGGCCCGGGTATTCCTCTTAAATTCGAAGTTTTGTTTAATATTGAGGTTTAAATAAAAAATTAGGTCCGAAAAATATATTTTAGGCAAAAAAAAAGTATGCCTAATTAATATATGGGTTGGGCTTGGGTCCTAATACTTAAGACTAAGCTTAGGGGTCCAGCCCATTTCAACATTTTAATGTAGTACTCCATTTCAATTTTTATATATTATGTAATTTATAACACGTAAAAGATAAATCTATAATATATAATAGTACTGTAATGTAAATATTAAGGGGACGTTTGGTTCACGGGATGTAAGATTACCTCTAGGAATAAGATTACCAGAATGTAACATTACCTGACACATTACTGGGAATGTTACATTATCTTATTTGGTTCATTTGACAGGAATATAGGATTGTAGTGTTTGGTTGGAGGAATATAAGATTAATTGTAAGCAAAATTTACTAACTTGTCCTTATAATAAATTTTCTTTTTAACAAGTTTAATTTTTAATCATTAAATTAAAAATATTTACACAAAAATTTATTGTAACCCCCTCGTCCCGGTCTGGCCGGATGACCGGTCCGAGTGGGCCACACGGGGAAAACCGAAGCGAAACCCGTTAAGGTTCCCCCTCGGTTAGCAACCCTAATTTTTTTTCTTTCATTTTACTCTCGACTAAAGGCATATTAATACCTAAGTGATCACGACAGCGGAAAACATCCATAAGGAAACACATTCGAACCACGACCACACATTAACAGTCCATTTTAAGCTTACAGGGCAGGCCGTATCGATACACCAATCAAGGGTATCGATACGCCTTGACCAGGTCAACCCAAACAGTCAACCCAGGGAAGACCGTATCGATACAGCCCTTGAGCGTATCGATACGCCCTTCTCGGTCAACATCTCTTGGTCAACGTGGTAGGACCGTACTGATACGCTTCAACCCCGTACCGATACGCCCTACGCTCACCAACTCCTCGGGATTCCAGAGAGTTAAGAGGGTATCGATACACCCCCATGTATCGATACGCCCAGCCCACACTGAATTCCAGAGAGTTGGGACCGTAACGATACACGGGGGTGTATCGATACGCCCAGCCAAAACTGTGTTCTTTAGGCAAGGCCGTATCGATACAGCCCTTAGGCGTATCGATACGCCCTGCACTGCAAGTCCACAATTTTCAGCTAAACAACCTCAAACACGACTCTAAATGCAATTTTGGACTCCCCTAAGCTCATACAAGCATCTATACAACATGCAACGACCAAAGAAAGCAATCAAGATTATTAACAAGGCATCCATTCATGACATTCTCACAAAAGGCAATTCCATTACATAAAAGGGCATGCTTAAGGACTCAAAGCCTAATGGCACAAGTTAACACATATGAGGTTTGCACATACCAGCAAGCAACCTAAACATCCAAAAGGCATGCCATCACACACAAGCATTCATCAAGGCATAGCATGGTTTACAAAATTAAGCCAAGCACAAACATCCAAATCATTTACGAGTCAAACATCGTTCATACAAATCACATAATTGCCCCATTACTAGACTACCACATTAATTACTAAGTCATACTTGAGCAACTACACTTGAAAAGCCCCATTCGCCTTGCTCCTTGCTAACACCACGCTAATGATCTACATTGTTGAAAATGAGAGCGTAAGCTAGAAGCTTAGTGAGGATGCTCTAAAATCAAAAATAACAACAATGCAGAGTCCAAGCATGCAAATCCTCAACCTCACATTCAACATACATAGGAAAAAACAAGTCAACCTAGCTAGTCTTTCAAGAGTCATAATATGGCATCTCACATCATACTAAGCTCAACAACGTATTTCCATTAACACAACATTATAAGCATAAGAACGAGTTCAATTGGCCACTATTAGTTTACCCGGAAGTGTGAATTTAATCTCAACAACAACATTACCTCGGTGGGATTACACTCATCACCGGACCTTGTATGGGCGGGATTCCACTCATCACCACATGCCCTACGGATGGGATTCAACTCATCATCACGTAGAATATAAATAAATTTTCGGTGGAATGTTACATCACCGTACTCGTCCTTGATGACTCAACGCCATCAAGCCCGCGTACATTTTGACTCAATTTGTGTGTACACTAATCCTAATGATCGATCATTTACACCCGGTAAGTTAATTAGTGTCAATTTCATTAATCACGTCACACATCCACCAATTGTATCACATAATCATCGCATACACATAGCATGGTTTACACATACAAATCAATCCATATTTCACAAGATTAAATAGGCAAGGCATAATCAACATCAATAGGAAATCAAGGGGTTAAACTACCAATTTAACTCCCACCTAGGAATGGCCTACCAAGCTCATTCCCACACATCCACTACACACACTTGAACCAACTTTAAAACATATTTAAAGTTTTACTCACCACCCTTCCTTAGCAACCCAAGCAAGCAAGCAAGCCCCTAAATGCCCGGATTCGATCCCGATGCTCCTCCGATGTCTCCTCTTGTTTCTAGCCAATCAAAACACAACCATTACTCACAAATCAATGCTAAATTTCAGTCACCACTCCCACCCATGAACACAAGCCATACTTCAACAATTTCAAACCCAACAATCACCCAAAATTTTCATTTTCGAGCTCCCTTAAAACCCAGCTGAAAACCATGATTTCAAACACCCAAATGACATCTAAATGGTCCCAAAACACTTTTCTAACATTCCTAAACCATCAGCCCTTCAACCTAACCCTAAAACTCACCAAAATCTAAGTTTTAGACACCTCAAAAATGGCCACAAGGACCCATTTCAGGTTTTCACCCAAAATCACCCATTTTAACATATTATGTGTATTATGATGAGGTTAAAACAAAACCCAACTCAACAATTCGAAATCAATTGAAAAACCAAATAAAATTTAAACTTTCTTTAAACTTGCAATTTCTAAAAAGATGGTAGTTTTCAATTCTAAGACTAGGTAAAGGATGAGGATGATGAGGAGAGTGAAAATATTTAATTACCTTTGAAGATGCCTTTGAAACAATGGAGAAATTTGATGGAATAGTAAATTTGGTGTGCGGGAGGGTTTTGTTTGGGTTTAACGTTGGGGAAGAAAAGGGGGGAGGAAAGATGATAGCTTTTTCTCCTCTTTTTTTGTTCTTTTTGAATCTCAAAAAGGTTGTCTACCTTTTAAATTATTTTGGGCTAAATCACCAAAATGATCCCTCTTTTTTGCTTAAAACTCAATTGGCTCAAGCCAAGGTCAATTTGATTAAAATTGATTTTACCGACTCGAACTAGCTAACACGACTAACTCCTAACCCCAAAACATGGGTGTTACATTTATAGAACTATTTTCGATACAAATATTTATAATATAATTACTCTTATTAAATTATTTTTAAAAAATATTTTATATTTATATACATTTATCCCTTTTTAATTTTTTTGAACATCAAAATATTAAACGTTTAATATGCTTAGATTTTTTATTTTTTTATTATTTTCGACCATTTATCAAATAAAATAAGTAAATAATAAAACAAATCTAAAAGTAGTAAAAATGATAAAAAGAAATAAATTAACCTATTGATTTTTTAAGATAAAAAATATCTTATAAATCAAATAATAAAATTAATAACATCAAGTCTTAACGTATCCAGTCTCAAACAACATACAATCTCATCCTATAACCCTAAAAAGATCGTAAATATAATATTAATAAAATGTACTGTTAAATATTACAACATTATCTAAATATATACGACACCATTTATATATTAAATATAAATATTTAATAAATTTACACCATAAATAATTAGTTACCTAATTAAAAATACAATAAAGGATCAACATGAACGTAATTCATAATCATAAGGGTAATATTGTCCAAAGGGGAAGGAATTGAGTAATACCTAAGAAAATGAGGGGAATGGCATTCCCACCATTTAGGGGGAAAAGAGCAACCCTTGGAAAAGAATAATACCTCCTAGTGGGAATCCTCCTAAACCAAACATGGGAATGTAAGTCTGAAAAAGATTATTACCCATGATAATCATCTTTTCCGCGAACCAAACACACCCTAAATGAGGATCCGACGTTATGAATGAACCAAATTAAATTAGAAGGGTTATCCACATAATAAATTTTTACAGTATTTTATCTTGATTAATCAACCAATAAGTTGAATCTCGATGATTATACCAAAATAAATATGTTGTTTATGTTTAAAAAATTAGTTCAAAACTTTGGTTTTTAACCATGGATTGCGGTTTGGAAAACCTTGATCGGAGAGTAGTATGTGAGATGATCCAAGATTTTCATTTTCTAACCAATGTTACACGTGTCCTGTCTTTGTAATCCCCATGTCAATGTTCCTTTCCACACCTTATGACACATATACTATATAATAGTATAACATAATAATATAATATAATGGATTGACTTGTATCTCTCACCTTAGGTGAAGGTGGACCCTTGTCCTCAATATGTAGCTCAACTCATGGTTTTAAATTGCAGACGTGTTTATATTTTCGATCGCAGTTGCGGACCTATCGAACACTATTATAATTATTGTGAATTGTTGATTTCTGCAATATTAATTTCGAACGGTAAAGTTATTATTAGTCTATTATATAACAATCGTTATTATAATAACAAACAGGTATTTGAATCCTTAACTTAACTCTGGACTTCATTTAACTCATGAGCATATGAAATACGAAATAAATAGAAATTTGATTACAAACTTAAAATACAACCCAAACCGATTTGATTCTCAATATTGGCTTTAATCTGTGACGTGCGCTTGTAAAATCCATGCACAAGGACAGCACGTGCATGACTTATGTTTTCTTCTTTGTATTAAACTGTAATATATACACATTATATCTTACGTGGACATGCATACCTTTGCCACATACTTTCCTAAAAGCAAAGGCAAAACAGTGGTAGGAATTTATCTAAACTTTGCTCTAAACGTGCATGCGACATAATAGGCGTCGCCGCCAATTCACCAACGTGTTTTTTTTTTTGGGTCATACCAACATGGTTTGGATTCTGCAATCTCGAGAACGTAAAAGATTCTGCAATATCAAGAATCGACTTCGACTCGTACATCGATAAACCCTAAAACAACACATAATATGTTCTTTAGGTATAAGAAACGAAAACAGTGGGCAAAGTTCTTTTTCTAAGATACTATTTAAATGTAAAGTTAAAGATTGAATATTGCCGTGGAGTATATACTTGAATTCAAATACAATAACAAAGAAATTTAAATGTGTAATTATGTAAATTTATTTAACTATTACGTTAATATTTTTGTTTAAAGTTAACAATTAGTGATTTGGTTGAAACTTTTTTACAAATTTAGTAGTCTAATTGAAAAATACATAGTTCGATGCTTAAAATATAACCAAACCAATGGTTTAGTACCTTGAAGCACTACAACATAACATGTTTTTAGTCTTATAGCGGCATTTTTAAGCGCCGCTAAAAACTTTTCTGGCGCTAAAAAAATGTCGCAGGAAGTATCGCTAGATCAAACGTCGCAATAATTAGCGGCATTTGTGAACAAAAAACGCCACTAAAGACAAAGTCAATAGCCGCGTTTGTCTAAAAAATGCCGCTAAAGTAAAGCAATAATTTGTGATACAAATTATTATTATTATTATTATTATTATTATTATTATTATTATTATTATTATTATTATTATTATTATTATTATTATTATTATTATTATTATTATTATTATTATTATTATTATTATTATTATTATTATTATTACTTCATTCGTTGAGTCGATATCATTTAATTTGTGATACAAATTTAATATGTTATAATTATTAAATTTTATCACATTCATAATTATTCTTTCAAATAATTATATTTGAAATAAAAGTAAAGCAATAATTTGTTAAGTAAATGATTAGTTTTATAGTAATTACTTATGAAATATTAATATTAAAATATCCTTAGGTACACATATAGTTTTATAGTAATTACTTATCAAATTTCTTAAACTTTGACTATAATTATATTAAATATTTTAAATAATTATATTTTTTAAATGTATATTTAAAAATTACTTGATTAAAGATTTTTAAAATATATTTTTTATATTTTTATCAATAAAACATTTTAAATAATAATGAGTCAACATTAAAAAATGACAAAAAAAAGTCAATAAGAGGCAATCTTCGTGTGACAAAAGGAGTACATGTTATAAATAAATAGAGTAGAGATATAACCAACAACCTATTGGTCTAATAAGATGAGACATCATATCCCTTAAACAAGATTAAGAGTTCAAGTTCTGATAATGCGAATGCAACAAATTAGATTGAGAGGGTTGCCCTCAAAAGTTCTGATGTTGGAATAGAACAAATTAGATTTAAAAGATTTCTCTCATAATGATTCTCTAAAGTATTTGATCTAGATTAATCAACTAATATGTTGAGTATTGATAATTATAAAAAAAATGTAGTAAAAATTTATTAAGAGTGGATAATATTTCAAAGGAGTAGTCGAATTTTAAAAAATATAAATAAAAGTTGAAAGTATAAAGGGTAATATAGCTAATAAAAACAGGGTTTGGTAGGGTTAAAAATTAGAGATGTTTCAATAGGGTTGAAGGAAAATTATAGGTATGCTAGTTTGGTCCTGTAAGTTCCTCTTCAACGGAAGTATTTTTGTTTATAATCAAAGGGAGTGGTATGTTAGATTAGCTGGTGGATGAACTTAGATTGTTGAGTGGAAACATAATATAACCATTATTTTCTATACAAAGAAGATGGTGAGACATCATTTTTTCTAAATTTAAGGAAGTCAACAATAAGTTATATCTTCTTTTAGGGGTCAAAGAATAAATTTTAAAAGAATATTTCTTTATAGTGAGGCGTCATTTTTTTCTCAAAGAAATGTATAACAAATTTTATTTTATTTGAAAATGTGTAGATTAATACACTAATTAAATTGAAGAGACCAGTAACGCCGAGAGTTAGAATGAGTATCCTCCGACACTCTACACTTTCCAATGACATTATGAATGGTAGGTTGAACATGAACATTAGGGCGAAGATTTTGTTTTATTGGTCTTTGACTCTTCATGATGATACCATTAGAGATAGGAGGACTAAGAGGATTATTGTGAAGAGCATCTGATCCTCCTAATGTTTATCCCTTCACGATAAAATCATTAATGGCAAGAGGACTAACAAGATCATTGTAGAGAGGGTCTGGTCCTCCCGGTGTTTGTCTCTTCACGATGAAATCGTTAATGGCAAAAGGACTAACATGATAATTGTGGATAGAGTCTGATCCTCCTGGTGTTTGTCTTTTCACCGTGAAATCGTTAATGACGGGAGGACTAACAGGATCATTGTGGATAGGGTCTGGTCCTCCCGGTGTTTGTCTCTTCAGTCTTCACGATGAAATCGTTAATGGCAGAAGGACTAACAAGATCATTGTGGATAGGGTCTGGTCCTCCCGGTGTTTGTCTCTTCACGATGAAATCGTTAATGGCAGGAGGACTAACAGGATCATTGTGGAGAGGGTCTGGTCCTCCCGGTGTTTGTCTCTTCACGATGAAATCGTTAATGGCAGGAGGACTAATAGGATCATTGTGGAGAGGGTTTGGTCCTCCCGGTGTTTGTCTCTTCACGATGAAATCGTTAATGGCAAGAGGACTAACAGGATCATTGTGGAGAGGGTTTGGTCCTCCCGGTGTTTGTCTCTTCACGATGAAATCGTTAATGGCAGGAGGACTAACAGGATCATTGTGGAGAGGGTTTGGTCCTCCCGGTGTTTGTTTCTTCACGATGAAATCGTTAA
The DNA here is from genome assembly GCA_958450335.1 of Hibiscus tridactylites. Taxonomy (NCBI): domain Eukaryota; kingdom Viridiplantae; phylum Streptophyta; class Magnoliopsida; order Malvales; family Malvaceae; genus Hibiscus; species Hibiscus tridactylites. Next base: position 109,338,609 of record OY288265.1, on the reverse strand, counting down.
TGGCAGGAGGACTAACAGGATCATTGTGGAGAGGGTTTGGTCCTCCCGGTGTTTGTCTCATCACGATGAAATCGTTAATGGCAGGAGGACTAACAGGATCATTGTGGATAGGGTCTGGTCCTCCCGGTGTTTGTCTCTTCACGATGAAATCGTTAATGGCATGAGGACTAACAAGATCATTGTGGAGAGGGTTTGGTCCTCCCGGTGTTTGTCTATTCACGATGAAATCGTTAATGGCAGGAGGACTAACGTGATCATTGTGGATAGGTCTCCATGCTTCAGAAATCATGACTAACATACACAGAATTACGAAAACCAAAATGGACTCCATTTTAACATTCATTTTAAGTTTAAAGTAAAAGTAACAATGATGGTGAGAAGCATAGTATAATACATGATATTTATATAAGAAATTTTTTTATTAAAATCCTGAGAACAATATTTTTTTGGATAATATCTAATGGTTAGATTTTTTTCTATATTTGATAGCCCTGGTGCCTAATACTAATTTCTAATAGTATATGTAATTTAAATTTACTAAATACATAAAGTATATATATGTTCTCTTGTGGTTTTAATTTCTCTTTTATGTAAATATTATTTTTCCTCTTTTCCACTCCTAATATTTAGAGTGCATTTGGATAAAAAATTAAAATTTGGAAAATTTTAAAATGCTATGATTATTTTATTTTAAAAAAATATTTAGGTTGGATTTGAATTTGGAATTCTGGTTGTCAAAATCTCATTTTTTAAGTTATGGTAAATTTATAAATTTCTCAAATATTGTTACTCAAACAATGAATTTTATTTTTAAGATTTTAAAAACCTTGATAAAAATAAATCACCTCCTCAAAATTCCTCATCCAAAGGAACCCTTTGTCTTCATCATTTACATCTTTTATCAAATACACTCTTATTTAATTTTCAAGTTAAATTCAATCTTTAATCATTTATAAGTCATCATTTTTTCGATGAAAAAGTTGACTAAAACATTAAATTTTTAATAATGTCTACGCGGTACCTTTTATGATAATTTACATGTACTTCATTCTAAAATGATATTATTTGTATTCTATTTCACTTGAATAAATAATTATTTATTTACTAAATGACTTCAGCTAATATTGTTTGGAAAAATGACTCTCAAATCGTTCATGTTAGGTAAATTCGCGTTTTACAAAAAACGAGTTTCAATTAAAAAACGCAAATTTTTTTTTACCATCTTACTCAACACAAAACTCGCGTTTTGTAGAAAGCGATGTTCAAACTCGCTTTCTACAAAAAGCGAATTCACCTTACGTGGACGATTTAAGGTCATTTTATTAAATAACATTGGCTGGGTCATTTACATAAATAACTTTTAAAAAAGATTTTTTATATAATAATCCCTGGCAGGGCATGCCCTCCTTAAATGGTTAAATATCAACTTCGGTCCATTTAATAAAATACCCACTCATTTTCTGCAATTAGCTTGGTTTCAACGATCATGCCAATTCCCATAGCACAAACATATGATAAATATTAATAATAACAAATACAATTTACAAACAGTAGTAATCATAATGTTCATATATATATATATACAGTAGTAATCATAATGTTCATATATATATATATATATATATATATATATATATATATATATATATATATATATATATATTTGTATGTAGTAATATGAAGGATTGTAAACGTAGTATATATATATATATATATATATATATATATATATATATATATATATATATATTCTAATAAGGAATATGATTTATTTATACTATATAAAATTTAATTAGTTTTATACAATTACATAACGGTAACCAAACATTTAAAAAATATACAATGACAATTAGATTTTATGGTTTGTTACAAAACGGTTACTCGACTGTTAGCCGATGTTAAGTGAGTAACATTATAATTGCCATAAAATTGTATCGAATATATCAAAAGCTTTCATGCCCATTTTCACTGCCATAAAATTGCCATAGAAAAAGATAAAAAACATGCTGAGTTTTTTCTAGGACAGGGGCAATGGAAACCGCTACATTTACAGCAGTATCCACGCTTTTATGGGTTTCAGATAATATTGAAGAAGAATGTGGAATATATATAATGCGTAAATGTGTATAAATTTTATGCCTCTCAATGAACTAAATGATAATACATCATAATAAAATTTTAGAGTTAAGTTAATTTATCTTTTTTAATGATGTGTTATAATTTTATTAACGGTCAATATAAAATTATATATATATATACTTAGTGCATCAAATACAAACACATTCAAGTAAACATATATTATTTCATAAGTAATATATAAAACAACATTTGTTTTATTTAAATGATTATAAATTGCTAATGAAATTAAATAGATTATTCACGTCCAGGAGCAGGCGAAAGTCTGCCATTATTAAGAGGATTTGAATCGTCTGGTACACTTCACTTCACAATAATGTTAAAATCACCAGTTAATTACAGAAAATAGTGTCATAAATAGAATTCAACTCTTCTGATGCTTGTCTCTTTATGATGACATTTTCAACGCCAGAAGAATCATAATCATCAAACCTTCGTGCTTCAGAAATTACAAGTAATGTAAATAAAATTAAAAAAATGAAATAAAATGTACTTTAACAGCCATTTTTAGGTTAAAGTACAAAATATGAGTAATGATAAGAAGCATAGTAATGTACACTGTGTTTATATAGGCATACTATGTAATCATGTCTTGTTTTTTTTTTCCTTCAAAACTTGATAGCGTGGACCTAATAATAAATTTAGTAACCTATGTAATTTCCATTTTATTAATAATATTTCCGTAAAATAGTTATAAGAATCTGAAATTTATGTTTTCATAATCTACTCTTGTGGTTTTGTTATGAAAATACTGTCTCTATTATGAAAAATAATCGTTGATTTATGTACGTAATATTTGATTCCTATGTCCGGATATATTTTATTCATTAATGAAGAAAATATTTCATTTTCTTTTTTATGGAAATATTACAAGTCAAGGCCCGGGTAATCCTCTTAAATTCGAAGTTTTGTTTAACATTTAAGAGGTTTAGATAATAAAAAACAGGTCCGAAAAATGTGTTTTGGACAAAAAAAAAATTATGCCTAATTAATATATGGGTTGGGCTTGGGTCCTAATACTTAAGGTTAAGCTTATGGGTCCGGCCCATTTCTATATTTTAATATATCAATCTATTTTGATTTTTATATATTAATCAATTTATTATACGTAAAAGATAATAATAATAATAATAATAATAATAATAATAATAATAATAATAATAATAATAATAATAATAATAATAATAATAATAATAATAATAATAATAATAATAATAATGTACAGATTAAATAAGGACATGACCAGAGTTGTCTCACACATTTTTAGGCTTTAAGCGATAACTAAAAAATTGCTTTTATTATATGTTTCATCACTTTGAACAATTAATTTAATATTTTATTAATAAATCATAGAAACATGATTAAAATTTATCAAACACATTATTTTTATTATTTTCTTAAAAAAATACCATAAATGCATCTAAAAAATAATAGGCAACCACTAACTTATTAGATTGTCAGTTGAAAAATCTGTGAAGTTATGAAGTTATGAAGGTAGGGCCTTGGGTAGCCGCTCATGCTGCTTCCCTTGCTAGACATCATTGGATATGACGTTGTGAATGAAGTATTTAGGTTGGAAGGATCGTCTCATAATAGACTTCAACAACATCCAATCTGAATTAATCAATCAATAAGTTGAATCCTGATGATTATGCTAAAATAAATATGTTGCTTATGTTTAAAAATTTTATAAAAGAATTGTAAACTTATTCAATAATAAAATTAAAGTATTTTTGGAGAAGAGATTTACAAAATAATTTCAACAAGTTTAAAATAGATTTGAATTAGTCCTTTACATATAAAACATAACTTGATCAAAATTTTAGACTCGTATTTCAAAATTGAACTTAGAAAAAGACACGATATATACTAAAATCATACATAAACCCAGACAAAAATAGGGTTGAGATTTGAATGCTTAATTAATAGGGTAAATTGCACAGCTAGCCACTAAACTTTTAGGACCTTTTCACTTTTGTCAATGAACTTTTAAAATTTCTATGACAAACACTAAACTTTTAATTCATTTCCATTATAATTATCGTAGTTAGCTATAGTTAAGAAATATTGATCGGCATATTAAAATCTTCTTCCCCAAGTAAAACCCAAGGTTCTAAATTTGCGGCCATTGCAAAAGTCAAATTTTTTTAATAATTAAAGCGGTTGTCGGTCAATCTCAACGGTAGAAGAATTTGTTTGACCAAAATATTAACATATATTTGTTTCAAATTGATCTGACGGTTCATACTAGTGTATATGGAAGTTCTAACTTTTGGTTGTAATTTAAGATTTATGGTATTAAACTTATTGATTTGCGATTGTTAAGCATCAAATCAACCTAAAATCAAATTGTGTTAATCTCTTGACCAAACATAACTTTCGCACTATACTCCTTTGTTTTAACTTTTATTTTCTAGATCAACATCTAAACTTATGCTCCTTTGTTTTGTTTTTATTGTAAGATTTTTTTGTCAGTAGTAACCTTTAACAATAAGAATAAATTGTGTTTTTGAGCAAGCTCATTTGGTTGGTTGACCAAATTGCTCATCTTTGTTCCCTCATATTCTCTTAGGGCATAAGTTCTAGACTCACTGAAAGCACCTCTATTACTTTTCCTAGAGTCCTTCCATTCCTTCCCCTCTAGGTAGAATTAGAATTAAGTTTTGTAAAAAAAAAACAATGTTTTTGTGTGATTTTAATCTCTAATTTTTTTCCCGCCTTATAAAAGGGTTCAAAAATATCTCGTATGATTCATCCTAATTCAATTCGACTAAGACTCATTGTATGGAAGAATTATTAGATGGTTTTGGATCACCACGTCTTCTATGGTCCCATCCAACAATATTTTTTCATGTCATTTTCTAAGGGTGAATCTTCACCTATTTCCTACAATGTAAGATTAAATAAGGATATGACATTGTGAATAAAGTAATTTAAGTTGTGAGAATCAGGGGTGAAACTAGAAATTTGTAAAGGAAGGGACCAAAATGAGACTAAAAGTTTTGAGAGGGCTAAAATAAAATTTTATAAAGATTGAAGAATTACAACACTAATTTTACCTTTTTTTTCTAAAGAAATTAGCAATTTGACGAGGGCCACATTCTTGTAGACCCCGTGATGTTCTGCCCTTATGAGAATCACTCTCATAATAGACTTTAACAGTATTCGATATGAATTAGTCAACCAATGAGCTAAATCATGATGACTATTCTAAAATAAATATGTTGTTTATGATTAGAAATTTTATAAAAAAAAATTATAAATTTATTCAATATTAAATTAAAGCATTTTTTGAAGAATAAAATATTAAAAACAATTTCAACGTGTTTAAAATAGGTTTGAGTTAGTCCTTTACATAAACATAACTTGATGAAAATTTAGACTCATATTTTGTATTGAACTGAGAAAAAAACGACTTATACCAAAATCATACATAAACCAATCAAAACCTGACCCAAACTCGCTCATATGACCTCTAAATTCTATGCCGTCCCAGTTTTGCAACATTGTGTTTAAATATTGGATAAACTACATCCATGGCCATTAAAGTTTCAATGAGTTTTTAGTTTTGTCACTAAAGTTTCAAATGCTACGTTATGATAACTAAATTTGATCATAAGTCACAAATAATCACTATGTTGTTGCCTCCAGTTAGATTGATAATATAACATGTTAACAAAAATAACCAATACTCATGTCTAATTTAATCTCTAAAATATAACTAAAACTTAAATCTAATTATTTAACATATTTTTAACTAAAATTTTCACAAAAAAAATTAAAATATTTTTTATTTAACCATCAGTATCCGACTTATTGATTAACTAGTTTAAATTAAATTTTACAGATGTCTGATATGGGGACGACCCTAACCTAATGTTAGGATTTTAACCCTCTAACATTGCTAAAGGGACCTAATGTCTCATCCTGTTAGATCAACTGATTGTTGGTAAAAATATACAATGTGTAAAGATAAAAGGACTAAATATATTGGGTAAAATTCACAAATGGTCATTAAACTTTGTTAAATTGTTCAATATGGTAACCAAACTTTTAATTGCTTTAGTTTGGGCATTAAACTTTTATTTTTGTTACAAATTAGTCACTGAGCCATTAAGTGTTGTTTAAAAGGTAACGTGACAGTTAAAAATTTTGTATGATAACACATTTAGTCTTCCACATTTGAACATTCAAACAATCTAGTCATAATTCAAAAAAATTAATAAATTATCATACGTTGCTCCTCAAGTTTCCGCACCATTTATTCTAAAAAAAACTATTATGTATTATTATGCATATGATGACCATACGCTATAATCGAAACTAAATACATGAATTCGGTATTGTATTATCATATGCTAGTCCTGAAAATATCACATCCCAAGGTACAAGTTTGAACAACATCGGTTCTATGAACCACCGGAAAAGTGCCAAATTTTCAATGATGATTTGGAGTTCTAATAGCTAATTGCCTCTTTGATACCAAAAGTTGCAGATTGTTATCACAGTTGGTAAATAAATTATTTTTTGGTATTTGTTTACGAAAACATTACTGAAATTAAGGCCTAACTCCTAATATTAATAATTAAATTCAAGTTTAACAATCTAGAATATAAAATAATATATATATAATATAAAAGTGTACAAATTTTATGCTCATCATTGATCCGTATGATAACACATCATCATAAAAAAAATTAGAATTGAGCTGGTTTAACTTGTTTTAATGATGTGTTATAATATTATTAATAGTTAATATATAAATTTCTATATTGTTCATGCATCAAATATAAATCCATAAAAACATAATAATAGATAACGAGAACAATAAAATTACTCCAAAAAGAAAATATATATTATTTTATAAGTAAAATGTAAAACAATATTTTATTTAAATATTATAGATTGCTACTCTAATGAAATTAAAAGGATTACTCCAGACCCGGCTAAGAGGAGGAGCACCCTGAGCGCCTGCTCAGGGCCCCCACTCCTCATGGGCCTCATAAATTGGATAGAAATTAATAAAGTTTGTAAAGAAACCCATCGCTTCTACATTACTTACAAACAAAATTTTACAGAAATGGGCCCCACTTTATCATTTGTGATGCCAACATTAAATGCTTCTACTACTTTTCTCATTGGTTTGTAAACAATTAAAAAAATTTAAACGGTATTATATTGAAACCAAAACCAAACTTTAGAATAAGTATTTATTTTAAAAAAATTAGTTGTATACAAATGTGAAATAATTGTCTATAAGTAATAGTTTTCATTTTTTTAACTTATAAAACTTATAGCAGGAAACACTTATTTTAAACAAATAGTATTATATTGTATGAGAAAAAAATAGTTTAAATTGTCTTAAAATAAATAAACGGTAATATAATTTAAGATTGTCCTTAAAAATTAAATTCTAAGAAATTCAATTTCTATTTAATCTCTATTAATTGAACATAAAAAAATATTAAGAGTAATTGTCTTAAAAATAGTATATCCACATTAGAATTATTTATAAAAAAAAGAAAACGTTTTCTTTTCAAACTCGAGTTGTCAGTTGCCTCTGGTACATTTGTTGCGAACCAACATCTCACTCTCTCGATGTTCCGAAGAATCATATCAGTCTCTTTTAATTTTTAAAATTGTTTGGCTCGAAAATCATGCATGTTGTATTGCTTATACTCTTACATTTTTAATTATTTTTTTAATTTTTTATTGTATTATTTAATTGCATTTTTAATTTTTACCTACGGTTTTTAATTTTCTAACAATTAAAACAATGTGCTAAAAGTATTTAATCGTGTTTATGTGATTAATTAATAAAATTTTGAATTAATAGTTTAAATAAATGAAATATATTTTAGTTCTGCATGGGCCTATTTTGAGCTTTCGCTCAGGGCCCCAAAAATATCCGGGACAGCCCTGGATTACTCATGTCTCTTCACTATAGTATTAAAACCAATAGGTGATTGAGGAGGTACGTTGTTATGGAGAGGATTTAGACTTTCTGGTACTTGTCTCTTCACTATGGTATTAAAACCAATAGGCGATTGAGGAGGTACGTTGTTATGGAGAGGATTTGGACCTTCTGGTACTTGTCTCTTCACTATGGTATTAAAACCAATAGGCGATTGAGGAGGTACGTTGTTATGTAGAGGATTTGGACCTTCTGGTACTTGTCTCTTCACTATGGTATTAAAACCAATAGGCGACTGAGGAGGTACGTTGTTATGGAGAGGATTTGGACCTTCTGGTACTTGTCTCTTCACTATGGTATTAAAACCAATAGGCGATTGAGGAGGTACGTTGTTATGTAGAGGATTTGGACCTTCTGGTACTTGTCTCTTCACTATAGTATTAAAACCAATAGGCGATTAAGGAGGTACGTTGTTATGGAGAGGATTTGGACCTTCTGGTACTTGTCTCTTCACTATGGCATTAAAACTAATAGGCGATTGAGGAGGTCGGCTATTATGAAGAGGATTTAGCCCTTCAGGTACTTGTCTCTTCACTATAATATAAAAATCAATAGGCGATTGAGGAGGTCCGATGTTATGGATAGAATTTGAATCTTCTGGTACTTGTCTTTCCATGATGACATTTTTAACGTCAGAAGAATCATGACCACCAAGCCTTCGTGCTTCAGAAAGTACGAGTAACGTAAACAAAAATAGAAAAGTAAAAACGGTATCCCCTTCAACAGCCATTTTTAAGTTAAAGTACAAAATATGACTAATGGTAAGAAGCATAGTAATGTACATTCTATTTAAATAGGCAAAATTTTTATTAGAATTTCAGAGAAGTGAACTTTTAAAGATACTATGTAATCATACCTTTTTTTCTCACCTAAATTTGATATAGTGAACCTAATAATTAATAAATTTAGTTATAATTTCCATTTTATTAATAATGTTTCCGTCGGTAAAGTAGTTATAAGAATCTAAAATTTATTACTTCAAAAAGATTCTAAAAATTCATGTTTCCGTAAAACTACTCTTGTGGTTTTGTTATGGAAATATTATTTCTCTTTTATGGGAAATAATTTGTTCATTTATGTATATATTATTTGATTCCTCTTTTATGTAATATGTGCGGGTATACTTTATTCATTAATGAAGAAAATATTTTATTTTATTTTTATGGAAATATTACAACTCAAAGGCCCGAGTATTCCTCTAAATTCCAATTTTTGTTTAATATTGAGGTTTAAATAAAAAATTAGGTCCGAAAAATATATTTTGGGCAAAAAAATATGCCTAATTAATATATGGGTTGGGCTTGGGTCCTAATACTTAAGACTAAGCTTATGGGTACAGCCCATTTCAATATTTATATATTATGTAATTTATAACACGTAAAAGATAAATCTATAATATATAATAATACTGTAATGTAAATATTAAGTAAGGATCTGACGTTATGAGTTAAGTAAATTGGATTAGAATGGCAATTCACATAATAGATTGTTACAGTATTTTATATTGATTAAACAATCAATTAGTTGAATCACGATGATTATACCAAAATAAATATGTTGTTTATGTTCAGATTTTTTTTGAAGAATTGCAAATTTAATTAATATTAATTAAATCATTCTTTTGAAAAAATAATACAAATGATTTCAAAACGAGTTTAAAATAAGTTTCAGTTGGTCCTTAAGATATAAAACATAGCTTGATCAAAATATTAGACTCGTATTTCATGTTGAACTATGAAAATAAAAACGACTTATACTAAAATCGTACAAAAACGAATCAAAATCTGACCCAAACTCGGCCATATGACCTCTAAATTCTACGACGGCCCAGTTTTACAACATTGTGCTTAAATCTTGGCTAAACTACTTCTATAGTTAGTAATGTTTCAATAAATTTTTATTTTTGTCACTAAAGTTTCAAAACTTAAGATATGATAATTGAACTTATTGATAAATCACAAATAATAGGCAACCACTAAATGCATCTAAAAAATAATAGGCAACCACTAACTTACTAGATTGTCACTTGAAAAATCTGTAAAGTTATAGAGTTATGAAGGTGGAGCCCTGGGTGGTCGCTCATGTTGCTCCCCTTGCCAGACGTCATTGGATATGACGATGTGAATGAAGTATTTGGGTTGGAAGGATCGCCCATAATAAACTTTAAGAACATCCAATCTGAATTAATCAACCAATGAATCGAATCTAATGATTATACCAAAATAAATATGTTGCTTATGTTTAGAAATTTTATTAAAAAATTGTAAATTTTCTCAATAATAAAATTAAAACATTTTTGGAGAAGAGATATACAAAATAATTTCAACAAGTTTAAAACAAGTTTGAATTAGTCCTTTACATATAAAAATAACTTATCAAAATTTTAGACTCATATTTCAAAATTGAACTTAGAAAAAAACACGATCTATACTAAAATCATACAAAAACCTGGTCTAAAATAGGGTTGAGATTTGAATGCTTAATTAATAGGGTAAATTGCACAGCTAGCCACTAAACTTTTAGGACGACTTTACTTTTGTCAATAAACTTTTAAAATTTTTATGACAAACACTAAACTTTTAATTCGTTTCCATTATAATTACCGTAGTTAGCTATAATTAAGAAATATTGATCAACATATTAAAATCTTCTTCTCCAAGTAAAACCCAAGGTTCTAAATTTGCAGCCATTGCAAAAGTTAATTTTTTAATGATTAAAGCGGTTGTTGGTCAATCTCAACGGTAGAAAGAATCTGTTTGACCAAAAGATTAATATATATTTGTTTCAAATTGATCTGGCGGTTCATACTAGTGTATAGAAAGTTCTAACTTTTGGTTGTAATTTAAGATTTATGGTATAAAACTTATTGATTTGCGATTGTTAAGCATCAAATCAACCTAAAATTAAATTGACCAAACATAACTTTTCCACTATACTCCTTTGTTTTAACTTTTATTTTCTAGATCATAATCTAAACTTGTGCTCCTTTGTTTTGTTTTTATTGTAAGATATTTTTTGTCAGTCGTAATCTTTAACAATAAAAACAAATTGTGTTTTTGAGCAAACCCATTTGGTTGGTTGACCAAATTGCTCATATTTGTTCCCTCATATTCCCTTAGGGCATAGGTTCTAGACTCACTGGAAGCACCCATCTTCCTTCCCCTAGAGTCCTTCCATTCTTTCCCCTCTAGGTAGAATTAGAATTAGGTTTTGTAAAAAAACTATTGTTTTTGTGTGATTTTAATCTTAAATTTTTTCCCGCCTTATAAAAGGGTTCAAAAATATCTCGTATGATTCATCCTAATTCAACTGGACTAAGACTCACTGTATGGAAGAACTATTAGATAGTTCTTCCTCACCATGTAATCTATGGTCCCATCTAACAATATTTTTTCATGTCATTTTTAAGGGTGAAACTTCACCTATTTCTTACTATGTAAGATTAAATAAGGATATGACATTGTGAATAAAGTAAATTAAGTTGTGAGAATCAGGGGTGGAACTAGAAATTTGTAAAGGTGGGGACCAAAATGAGACTAAAGGCTAAAATAAAATTTTATAAAGATTGAAGGATTATAGCACTAGTTTTACCTTTTTTTCTAAAGAAATTAGCAAGTTGACGGGGGCCACATCTCCGTAGGCCCCGTAATGTTCTTCCCCTTGTGAGAATCGCTTCCATAATAGACTTTAACAGTATTCGATATGAATTAGTCAACCAATGAATTAAATCATGATGACTATTCTAAAATAAATATGTTGTTTATGATTAGAAATTTTATAAAAAAAAAATTATAAATTTATTCAATATTAAATTAAAGCATTTTTTGAAGAATAAAATATTAAAAACAATTTCAACGAGTTTAAAATAGGTTTGAGTTAGTCCTTTACATAAACATAGCTTGATGAAAATTTTAGACTCATATTTTGTATTGAACTGAGAAAAAAACGACTTACACCAAAATCATACATAAACCAATCAAAACCTGACCCAAACTCGCCCATATGACCTCTAAATTCTATGCCGGCCCAGTTTTGCAACATTGTGTTTAAATATTGGATAAACTACATCCATGGCCATTAAAGTTTCAATGAGTTTTTAGTTTTGTCACTAAAGTTTCAAATGCTACGTTATGATAACTAAATTTGATCATAAGTCACAAATAATCACTAAATTTTACAGATGTCTGAAATGGGGACGACCCTAACTTAATGTTAGGATTTCAACCCCTGACATTGCTAAAGGGACCTAATGTCTCATCTCATTAGATCAACTGATTGTTGGTAAAAATATACAATGTGTAAAGATTAAAGGACTAAATATATTGGATAAAATTCACAAATGGTCATTAAACTTTGTGAAAATTGTTCAATATGATAACTAAACTTTTAATTGCTTTAGTTTGGGCATTACACTTTTATTTTTATTACAAATTAGTCACTGAACCATTAAGTGATGTTAAAAAGGTGACGTGATAGTTAAAAATTTTGTGTGATAACACATTTAGTCCTCCACATGTGAACATTAAAACAATCTAGTCATAATTCAAAAAAATTAATAAATTATCATACATTGCTCCTCAAGTTTCCGCACCCATTTATTCTAAAAAAAACTATTATGTATTATTATGCATATGATGACCCTACGCTATAATCGAACCTAAATACATGAATACGGTATTGTATTATCATATGCTAGTCCTGAAAATATCACATCCCATGTACAAGTTTGAACAACATCGGTTCTATGAACCACCGGAAAAGTGCCAAATTTTGAATGATGATTTGGAGTTCTAATAGCTAATTGCCTCTTTGATACCAACAGTTGCAGATTGTTATCACAGTTGGTAAATAAATTAATTTTTGGTGTTTGTTTACGAAAATATTACTGAAATTAAGGCCTAACTCCTAATATTAATAATTAAATTCAAGTTTAACAGTCTAGAATATAAAATAATATATATATATATATATATAATACAAAAGTGTACAAATTTTATGCTCATCATTGATCCGTATGATAACACATCATCATAAAAAAATTAGAATTGAACTGGTTTAACTTGTTTTAATGATTTATAATATTATTAATAGTTAATGTATAAATTTTTATATTGTTCATCATCAAATATAAATCCATAAAAACATAATAATAGATAACGAGAACAATAAAATTACTCCAAAAAGAAAATATATATTATTTCATAAGTAAAATGTAAAACAATATTTTATTTTGTTTAAATATTATAGATTGCTACTCTAATGAAATTAAAAGGATTACTCATGTCTCTTCATTATAGTATTAAAACTAATAGGCGATTGAGGAGGTACGTTGTTATGGAGAGGATTTGGACCTTCTAGTACTTGTCTCTTCACTATGGTATTAAAACCAATAGGCGGTTTAATAGGTTGGCTGTTATGAAGAGGATTTGGCCCTCCCGGTACTTGTCTCTTCACTATAGTATTAAAACCAATAGGCGATTGAGGAGGTTGGCTGTTATGAAGAGGATTTGGCCTTCCCGGTACTTGTCTCTTCACTATGGTATTAAAACCAATAGGCGATTGAGGAGGTACGTTGTTATGGAGAGGATTTGGACCTTCTGGTACTTGTCTCTTCACTATGGTATTAAAACCAATAGGTGATTGAGGAGGTTGGCTATTATGAAGAGGATTTGGCCCTTCAGGTACTTGTCTCTTCACTATAATATTAAAACCAATAGGCGATTGAGGAGGTCGGCTGTTATGAAGAGGATTTGGCCCTTCAGGTACTTGTCTCTTCACTATGACATTTTTAACGTCAGAAGAATCATGACCACCAAGCTTTCGTGCTTCAGAAAGTACGAGTAACATAAACAAAAATAAAAAAGTAAAAACGATAATCCCTTTAACAGCCATTTTTAAGTTAAACTACAAAATATGACTAATGGTAAGAAGCATAGTAATGTACATTCTATTTATATAGGTAAATTTTTTATTAGAATCCCGAAAATGTGAACTTTTTGAGATACTATGTAATCTTGTCTTATTTTTTTTCTATCCTAAAGTTGATATCGAGAATCTAATAATTAATAAATTTAGTGATAATTTCCATTTTATTAATAATGTTTCCTTCGGTAAATAGTTATAAGAATCTAAAATTTATTACTTCAAAAAAATCTAAAAATTAATGTTTCCGTAAAACTATTCTTGTGGTTTTGTTATGGAAATATTATTTCTCTTTTATGGGAAATAATTTGTTCATTTATGTATATATTATTTGATTCTCTCTTTTATGTAATATGTGCGGGTATACTTTATTCATTAATGCAGAAAATATTTTATTTTCTTTTTATGGAAATATTACAACTCAAAGGGTCCGAAATTTCGTAGTTTTGTTTAATGTTGAGGTTTAAATAAAAAAAAAGTAGGTCTGAAAATAGATATTTTGGGCAAAAAGAGCATGCCTATTTAATATATGGGTTGGGCTTGGGTCCTAATTCTTAAGACTAAGCTTATGGGTCCAACCCATTTCAATATTTTAATGTATTATTCTATTTCAATTTTTGATATATTATGTAATTTATAACACGTAAAAGATAAATCTATAATATATAATAATACTGTAATGTAAATATTAAATAAGGATCTGACGTTATGAATGAAGTAAATTAAATTAGAAGAGTCATCCACATAATAAATTTTTACAGTATTCTATCTTGATTAATCAACTAATAAGTTAAATCCAGATAATTATAACAAAATAAATATGTTATTTATGTTCAGAAATTTTATAAAAGAATTACAAATTTATTTAATATTAATTAAATCATTTTTTTGAAAAAATATTACAAATGATTTCAAAACGAGTTTAAAATATGTTTCAGTTGGTCCTTAAGATATAAAACATAGCTTGATCAAAATATTAGACTCCTATTTCATGTTGAACTATGAAAATAAAAACGACTTATACTAAAATCGTACAAAAACGAATCAAAATCTGACCCAAACTCGGACATATGACCTCTAAATTCTATGCCGGCCCAGTTTTGCAACATTGTGCTTAAATCTTGTTTAAACTACTTCCATGGTTAGTAATGTTTCAATAAATTTTTATTTTTGTCACTAAAGTTTCAAAACTTACGATATGATAATTGAACTTATTAATAAATCACAAATAATCATTCTGTTGTTGCCTCGAGTCAGATTGATAATGTGACACGTTAATAAAAAAAGACTAATAAGTAATTTGATCCCTAAAATATAACTAAAACTTAAATCTAATTATTTAACATATTTTTAACTATAATTTCTAAAAAAAATATTTTTTTTGTTTAACCGCCGGTATCCGACTCATTAGTCGATTAATTTAGATCTAGTTTACAGAGGTCCAATATGAGGACAACCCTCCCAAACCAATATTCTCCATTCGCAATGTCAGGATTTGAACTCACTGACCTTACTTAAAGAACCTAATGTCTCATCCCCTCAGATCAACCAGTTGTCGGTAAAATGATACAATTTGTAAAGATTAAAAGACTAAATATAATAATAGATTTAGCTTTTTAACCTTTACACATGATATCATTTTTTCGAAATAAGTCTATACAATATTTAATATAAATTAACCGACCAATAAATAATATATTGGTACTTATTGAGACAACAAGCAATGATTTTTATTTTTATTTTTTATATTTTAATGGTTCATTAAGCAATTAAGCAATTTATATGTATTTCAGAGAACATTTTTAGTTTTAGGTAAAACTATTAAGAACCAAAAATAAAAATATAATTTATAACTAAAAATAAATATATGAAAATTATCGGGTCGGTTACCCGATAACCTAAAAAACCAGCCCAGACGCGACCCAACTACTCGTGGGAAAATCTCGGGCCAGGTAATTTTTTTTTATAAAAATTACCCGATTTTTAGGTTCGGGTCATCCGGGTCGGATATTTTTAAACACCCCTAGTATATAATATACAATGATACTATAATGCAAAGATTAAATGAGGATATGGCATTGTCAATGAAGCAATTTGGGCTGTGACATGTGAGGATCGCTACTATAATAGACTTTAGCAGAATCTGATGTATATTAGTCAATCAATGCCTTAAATTCTCATGATTATTATACCAAAAGAACCTAATGTCTCATCCCCTCAGATCAACCAGTTGTCGAGCTGAGCTATTAAAACGTGGTTGTAAATTGGTTACAGATTCCTCCTGCCCCCTCTGTAAAGCAGATTTGGAAACGATTAACCATCTTCTATTTTCATGTGATATATTATGGAAATTATGGAAGAGATTTGCTGCTTTTTGGAATCTTTCTATGCCCTTTCACTGTGACCCGAGATCCTTTCTTGTAACCCCCTCGTCCCGGTCTGGCCGGATGACCGGTCCGAGTGGGCCACACGGGGAAAACCGAAGCGAAACCCGTTAAGGTTCTCCCTCGGTTAGCAACCCTATTATTTTTTTTACTTAATCCTTTCTAAAGTTCATTTAAGTCCTATGTGATCAAACAGCGGAATAAAACACATGAGACAAACATTCGAACCCAAAACGGCAGTTAAGCAGCCCAATTTTAATCTTTTAAACAAGCCGTTTCGAAACGCCCTTGAGGCGTATCGAAACGCCTTGACCACGTCAACTGTCCTAGAGCCTTTACAAGGGGTCGTATCGAAACGGTGGTCAACCGTTTCGAAACGCCCACGACGGTCAATATCTCGTGGTCAACGAGATTTTGACCGTTTCGAAACCTTTACACCCGTTTCGAAACACATTCATCTCGTGAATTTCTCAGAATTCCAGTAGCCAAAACGTTCCGATACGTGTTTCGGAACAAGGGTTCCAAAGGCCATACCGTATCGAAACGCGTTCCGATACGGGGTCCCTGAAGCCTACCCATTCCGAAACGATCCCTCCCGTTTCGAAACGCTAGCAGTCTGTAGCCTTTGAAATACAGATTTAAGGGTGTTTTGACAAGTCTAAAGGTCCCATAGGACCCCTAAAGGCACACAAAACCATCAAGCATAATCTAGAGGCATACATCTTAGATTTAACATACTCAAACACATACAAGCATGGATTTGGACAAACTTTCATACATAGCAAACTACACATGTAGAGCCTTTCATACAAGCATGCTTGAAGACATTAAAAAGAACCAATAAGCATCATACATATCAAATGAGTTTACATGCCATTCAAAGCAACTTAAGCATTCATAAAACATCCATCGAACTAGCATTTGGCAAGATATATCATGCTTACAAATCAAGTCAACCATAAACATACATCAAGACTCGAATCAATAATTCGTATCCTATTGCTTTACTATTACAATCTTTAAATTTAAACATCATACTTAAGCTAACCGTAAGTAACACTTGGAGGCCTTTCCTTGCCCTTGCCACCCTCAAGCTATTGATCTGCATTGTCGAACAAAAGAGAGCGTAAGCATAAAAGCTTAGTGAGGGTGAGCTCTTTAAAACAAACCTCGACAATGCAGGGTCCAAGCACGAGCTACAACCAAGATAGAATGCATGATCTTACCTCCGATCCACGCGAGCCATAAATATAGATGATGCATGAACATATATTCAATATCATGTCATGCTCAACATGTTTAAATCCACAACATATGAAATCGCATATATTAAACCATGTTAGCAACACCTCCCAAAAACACATTGGCTCACAATTAACCACATATTGGCAACATAAACTACAATCTGTACTGGCACCTAGCTATGACTCGAATACGCGGATAACCCGTTGGAACGCATTTCCAACAACAACATTACCTCGGTGGGATTCCACTCATCACCGGTCCTTGCATGTGCGGGATTCCACTCATCGCCACATGCCCTACGGATGGGATTCCACTCATCATCACATAGAAATATAAATACAATTTCCGGGCGAACCCGTACTCCTCCTTGGTGACTCAACGCCACCAAGGCCACGCGCGACTTTTGACTCATGTGTACACACTAACATCCTAATGATCGATCATTTGTACCCAAGCATACTAGTGCCAATACTACACATTTCATTAATCATTCATAATATCAATTCATAACACTTCCGTGCTTAGCACGTACTCACCATGATCCTCGGATCATGAAATCACCTCATAATATCATTTCACATGCCAACACCACATGTACATCATTAACAACCACATTACCTTATATCTTACACATGTGTATAACCATATCATATCTATCGTCGACATGCATATAACAATGCATCAAACATGCCTCAACATACATGTATACAACATATACTAAATCAACACCTTCACAATTTAACATGGGGCATATACAACCATTAAAAAGTGCAACCAAAGTCTCTAATCAAAGCTTGGGATTAGGCTACCGCTCTAATCCCAACTCTAGGTGGGTTTACCAAGTCCATCCTAGGTTCACATGCTTGAACCAAATACTCAAAATCATTTTGAAAATATTTAACCACTCACCTAAGCTTCCAAGCTCCAAGCCAAGCAAGCAACCTCCCTCAAATTTCCGGATTTCTTCCCGAAGCTTCTCCAACACAAATTCCCGCTTCCAAACAACCTCAAACACAATTCAAACAATTCCAAATCAGCCCAACATCAAAAGACCAACCCGGAACACAATTCAAATTCAATTTACAACGTTGCAAGCCATGACCAAACCCCATACTTTACAATTTCGGACAGCCCACATACCCCTTCCAAAATCCATGTTTCCAACACCCGTTGCACCCACAAATGACCCCAAATCAACCCCTAACCATAGCACTACAATTGGGCTATCAATTCCCACCTAAAACAACCCCAAAAAATCACCCAAAACCCTTCAAAAAACCCATTTTTACCCAATTTCGGGAATTCATCAAAATCCAACCAAATTAATACATAATGTGCATTTTAACATGATTAAGCAAAGCCCCAACTCAATTTATCAAAACCAAATGAAAAACCCCCTTAAAAATCCGAACTTGATATAAACCCTAAATTTTTAAAAGTTCATGGTTTTAAAATCAATGACCATGGATAGATAGGAAATGGAAAGGAGAGTTCAAATATGTGATTACCTTTCAAAACCCCTTTAAATTGATGAAGAAATCAAGGGATGTAAGCTTGAAGTTTGAGAGGGTTTGAAGATGGTGGTGGGTGTTTCACATGTTGGAAAATAATGGGAAAAGGGGAGAAGATGACAACTTTGAAAGTTGTCATCCTTTTTAAAAGTTTTTGGGCAAATTACAACATAAGCCCTTCCCTTTTTACTAAAGTTCAATTAGGCCACATTTTAAGTTGGATTTATTTTAATTTAATTTTTATTGACTCGAACTATAAACCCGGACAACTCCTAACCCCAAAACACGGGTGTTACATTTCTTCTCCATTGGCATGCTGCTTCCCCTTCATCCACTCGCGACTCGATATGCATCTCATCCCGGCGGCTGTTTTTTGGACAATTTGGGTTACAAGAAACGAGATCATCTTCAGACATAGCCCGTTCGATATGTGCAATTTATTCTTCATTGCCAAATTTAGACTTGCTTCTTGGTTTAAAGCAAAAAACCCCTCGATCAGCATCCCTTTCTCTAATTTATTGGCGGACCCCTCGCTAGCAGACCAGCAACGTAATCCTACTCGGTTAAAGCCTGCTAGTTCTCTTTGGAAACTTCCTCCCCCGGGTTTCTTGAAGCTGAACGTGGACGGCGCGTTGCTTGGCAATCGGAAAGCAGGTGGTATTGGGGGCATATTTCGTGATCATAACGGTGGCGTACTCTTCTCCTTCTCAGAACCAGTCGGCGCTGGACCAGTTTTCTTGGTGGAACTTCTTGCTATAAGGTTTGGCCTCATTATCTCAAGCTCCTTAGACCATTGCAGTAGAGCTAGATTAATATTGGAATGTGATTGTAAATCCGCCATAGATTGGATTATTAACCCCTCCATTTGTCCTCCAAGATTCTGCTCAATAGTTAAAGAGATTGCTTCTCTCGGCTCCATTAAATCAGTTATCTTCAGGCACATCTCAAGAGCCGCAAATTGCGAAGCTGATAAGCTTGCAAAGGAGGGTATAGGTTGAGAGTTCTTTTGATTGCTTGCTTAGATTGTTGTATGGATCCTTGTATGAAAACTATCATAGTGTAAGTTCTTTTCTTCATGAATAAAATTTCTATGGCGCTCTTTTCCTCCTTCCGCTACCGGTGAGTACTCTATAGGCTCATCGGCATGAAGGGGGTTTTTAACGAGGCCACTATATTTATAAAAAAAAACGAGTTTAAACTAGGTTTGAGTTAGTCCTTTACATAAACATAGCTTTGATCAAAAATTTTAGACTCATATTTTTGTCATGTTTGGAAATTAGTGGATAGCGAATTACATTAGTTGATTGTATTAGCTGATTTGACTAGCGGATTGTATTAGTTGATTGTATAAAAATGTTTAGTAAAATTAACTAATAACTGATAGATTATTTAAACAAACAAAATAACATATAAGGACATGATTGTATCCAATACTTGTTTGAATAGTTTATTAGTTATCGATATTTTGTATCTAATGAATATTAATTAGATTTATAAAAATTACTTTTAAATTAAATTTTCTAAACATATTCGAATGATTTATATATTAATTTATTATTTTTATAATTATTTTAATTTAATTTAATTAATTAACAAATTTAAATACACATATAAATATGTGTTAATGAAAAGAAAAAATAAATAGGATTATCTTATAAATAGGGTGGGAAAATATTTAATTTAGGTTATTTGGAGATTTTTGGTAATTGGTAAGGGTAAAGGAGTCTTTACAACTCTAACATCAAACCTCTAATCTCAAAAAGCTCCTATTAGGAGCTTTTTCAAAATTAACGGTTTCACTCCAATCCGCTCTTTCAATTCGTTGTTCACCAAACAACAATATTAACGGATTTGACTGTTCAAACCTTTAATTATACCTCAAACCTCTAATTTTTACCTAGACCGCTCTTTACCAAACAAAACCTTTATATTGAACTAAGAAAAAAAACGACTTATGCTAAAATCATACATAAACCAATCAAAAGTTTCAATGAATTATTATTTTTATCACGAAAGTTTCAAAAGTTGCGTTATAATAACTAAATTTATTCATAAGTCACAAATAATCACTATGTTGTTGCCTCCAGTTAGATTGATAATATAACACTTTAACAAAAGTAACTAATACTCCTATCTAATTTAATCCCCAAAATATAACTAAAACTTAAATCTAATCATTTAACATAATTTTAACTATAATTTTCAACAAAAAAAAATCAAAAATGTTTTTTTTTCATCTATCAGTATCCTACTTATTGGTCGACTAATTCAGATCAAATTTTACAGATGTCTGATATGAGGACGACCCTGACCTAATGTCAGGATTTGAACATATGACCATGCTAAAGGGACCTAATGCCTCATCCCTCATCCCGTTAAATCAATTATTTGTTAGTAAAAATATACAATGTGTACAGATTAAAGGACTAAATATAATGGGTAAAGTTTACAAATGGTCACTGAACTTTGTTAAATTGTTCAATTTGGTAACCAAACTTTTAATTGCTTCAGTTTGGGCATTAAACTTTTATTTTTGTTACAAATTAGTCAATGGTCCACTAATTGTTGTTAAAAAAGTGGCATGACAGTTAAAAATTTTGTATGATAATACAACTCCATATTTGAACATTCAAATAATCTAGTCATAATTCAAAAAATTTAATAAATTATCATATGGTGCTCCTCAAGTTTCACGCACCATTTATTCCAAAAAAACAAACAAACTATTATGTATTATTATGCATATGATATGACCCTACGCTATAATCGAACCTAAATACATGAATTCGGTATTATATTATCATATGCTAGTCCCGAAAATATCACATTCCAGGTACAAGTTTGAACAACTTAGAAATTGTAATTGAAGTATTGTACCAGTTGAAACAAGTCAAGAACAATAAATATTGCATCTAGAAAGGAGTAGATATGTATATTATAATTTTCAAAATTATCGTTTTTCGTCTTTATTTTCGTATTTATATTTATATTCGTATCCGTATTAGTACAACATCGATTCTATGAACCACCGGAAAAGTGCAAAATTTGCAATGATGATTTGGAGTTCTAATAGCTAAGTGCCTCTTTGATACCAAAAATTGCAGATTGTTATCACACTCGGAAAACAAATTAATTTTTGGTGTTTGTTTACGAAAACATTACTGAAATTAAGGCCTAAAATCTAATATTAATGATTAAATTCAAGTTTAACAATCTAGAATATAAAATAATATATATATATATATATATATATATATATAAAAGTGTACAAATTTTATGCTCATCATTGAACTATATGATAACACATCATCATAAAATTTTAGAATTGAGCTGGTTTAACTTGTTTTATGATGTGTTGTAATATTATTAACAGTTAATGTATAAATTTTTATATTGTTCATGCATCAAATATAAATCCATAAAAACATAATAATAGATAACGAGAACAATACAATTACTCAAAAAGAAAATATATATTATTTCATAAGTAAAATGTAAAACAAAATTTTGTTTAATTTAAATATTATAAATTGCTACTCTAATGAAATTAAAAGGATTAGCCATGTCTAGGGGAAGGCGGAGATTTATAGTTATGGAGAGAATTTAGACTTTATGGTACTTGTCTCTTCACTATGGTGTTAAAACCAATAGGCGATTGAGGAGGTCGGTTGTTATGGAGAGGATTTGGCCCTTTTGGTACTTGTCTCTTCACTATAGTATTAAAACCAATAGGCGATTGAGGAGGTCGACTGTTATGAAGAGGATTTGGCCCTTCTGGTACTTGTCTCTTCACTATAGTATTAAAACCAATAGGCGATTGAGGAGGTCGACTGTTATGAAGAGGATTTGGCCCTTCTGGTACTTGTCTCTTCACTATAGTATTAAAACCAATAGGCGATTGAGGAGGTCGACTGTTATGAAGAGGATTTGGCCCTTCTGGTACTTGTCTCTTCACTATGGTATTAAAACCAATAGGCGATTGAGGAGGTCGGTTGTTATGAAGAGGATTTGGCCCTTCTGGTACTTGTCTCTTCACTATAGTATTAAAACCAATAGGCGATTGAGGAGGTTGGCTGTTATGAAGAGGATTTGGCCCTTCTGGTACTTGTCTCTTCACTATAGTATTAAAACCAATAGGCGATTGAGGAGGTCGGCTGTTATGAAGAGGATTTGGCCCTTCTGGTACTTGTCTCTTCACTATAGTATTAAAACCAATAGGCGATTGAGGAGGTCGGCTGTTATGAAGAGGATTTGGCCCTTCCGGTACTTGTCTCTTCACTATAGTATTAAAACCAATAGGCGATTGAGGAGGTCGGTTGTTATGAAGAGGATTTGGCCCTTCCGGTACTTGTCTCTTCACTATGGTATTAAAATTAATAGGCGGTTGAGGAGGTCGATTGTTATGAAGAGGATTTGGCCCTTCTGGTACTTGTCTCTTCACTATAATATTAAAACCAATAGACGATTGAGGAGGTCGGTTGTTATGGAGAGAATTTGGACCTTCTGATACTTGTTTCTCCATGATGATATTTTTAACGTCAGAAGAATCATGAACACCAAGCCTTCGTGCTTCAGAAATTACAAGTAACATAAACAAAAATAGAAAAGTAAAAACGTATCCCCTTTAACAGCCATTTTTTGGTCAAACTACAAAATATGGCTAATGTTAAGAAGCATAGTAATGTACATTCTATTTATATAGGCAAATTTTCGATTAGAATCATGAAAAAGTGAATTTTTTGAGATACTATATAATCATGTCTTATTTTTTTCTCTCCTAAAGTTGATATCGAGAATCTAATAATAAATTTAGTAATAATTTCCATTTTATTAATAATCTTTCCTTCGGTAAAGTAGTTATAAGAATCTAAAATTTATTACTTCAAAAAAATCTAAAAATTAATGTTTCCGTAAAACTACTCTTGTGGTTTTGTTATGGAAATATTATTTCTCTTTTATGGGAAATAATTTGTTCATTTATGTATATATTATTTGATTCTCTCTTTTATGTAATATGTGCGGGTATACTCTATTCATTAATGCAGAAAATATTTTATTTTCTTTTTATGGAAATATTACAACTCAAAGGGTCCGAAATTTCGTAGTTTTGTTTAATGTTGAGGTTTAAATAAAAAAAAGTAGGTCCGAAAATAGATATTTTGGGCAAAAAAAGCATGCCTATTTAATATATGGGTTGGGCTTGGGTCCTAATACTTAAGACTAAGCTTATGGGTCCAGCCCATTTCAATATTTTAATGTATTATTCTATTATTTCTCTTTTATGGGAAATAATTTGTTCATTTATATAAATATTATTTGATTCTCTCTTTTATGTAATATGTGCGGGTATACTTTATTCATTAATGCAGAAAATATTTTATTTTCTTTTTATGGAAATATTACAACTCAAAGGGTCCGAAAATTCGGAGTTTTGTTTAATGTTGAGGTTTAAATAAAAAAAGTAGGTCCGAAAATAGATATTTTGGGCAAAAAAAGCATGCCTAATTAATATATGGGTTGGGCTTGGGTCCTAATACTTAAAGCTAAGCTTATGGGTCCAGCCCATTTCAATATTTTAATGTATTATTCTATTTCAATTTTTATATATTATGTAATTTATAACACGTAAAAGATAAATCTATAATATATAATAATACTGTAATGTAAATATTAAATAAGAATCCGACGTTATGAATGAAGTAAATTGAATTAGAAGAGTCATCCACATAATAGATTTTTACAGTATTCTATCTTGATTAATCAACTAATAAGTTGAATCCTGATAATTATACCAAAATAAATATGTTGTTTATGTTCAGAATTTTTTTAAAAGAATTGCAATTTTATTTAATATTAATTAAATCTTTTTTTAAAAAATATTACAAATGATTTCAAAACGAGTTTAAAATATGTTTCTGTTGGCCCATATTAGACTACTAAAATCGACTAATTTCATGTTGAACTATTAAAATAAAAACGACTTATACTAAAATCGTACAAAAACGAATCAAAATCTGACCCAAACTCGGCCATATGACCTCTAAATTCTATGTCGGCCCAGTTTTACAACATTGTGCTTAAATCTTGGCTAAACTACTTCTATGGTTAGTAATGTTTCAATAAATTTTTATTTTTGTCACTAAAGTTTCAAAACTTACGATATGATAATTGAACTTATTGATAAATCACAATAATCATTCCGTTGTTGCCTCAAGTCAGATTAATAATGTGACACATTAATGAAAAAAAGACTAATAATTAATTTGATCTCTAAAATATAACTAAAACTTAAATCTAATTATTTTACATATTTTTAACTATAATTTCTAAAAAAATATTTTTTATCATCAGTATCCGATTTATTGGTCGACTAATTTAGATCGAGTTTACAGAGGTCCAATATGGGGACAACCCTTCCAAATCAATTTTCTCCATCACAATATCAGGATTTAAACTCACTAACCTTACTTAAAGGACCTAATGTCTCATCCCATCAGATCAATCAGTTGTCGGTAAAATAATATAATGTATAAAGATTAAAGGACTGAATATAATAATAGATTTAGCCTTTAACATTTAAACATGATATCATTTTTTAGATATAAGTCTATACAATATAATTTAATCAACCAATAAATAATATATTGGTACTTATTGAGATGACAAGCAATGATTTTTATTTTTATTTTTTTCATTTTTAATGCTTCATTAAGCTATTAAACAATTTATATGTATTTCAGAAAACATTTAGTATATTAATTTAAGATACTTATTTGATACAGTAGTTGTGAAAACTAAAAGTATTAGTTTTAGGGTTTAGGAATTAATTTAAGGGTAGAGTTTAGGGGTTTAAGTTGAGTAGTTTAGAATTTAAGGGTTTGTGAATAAAATTTAGTGATTGAGTTAAAACTTAAAGTTTATAGGTTAAAACCTAAATCTTTAACATATTACCCTAAAACCTAAACTCTAACCTTTAAACCCTAAATACTAACCCTTAAATTATAAACACATACACCTAAATCCCTAAACACCCTAAATTAAATCCTAAAACCTTAAAACTAAAGCGTTTATAGAAATTAAAAAATTTCACTGTCAGTGTATTAGATATAAATCCTTCAATTTAATAAAAAAGAAAAGGAAGGAATAAATAGAAGAGAAGACGTATAGCGACGAAAAGCAAAATTGATTTATAAAATATATATTTAAAATTAATTGATTAGATATTTTTAAAATATTTTTTTTATATTTTTATCAATAATAAATTTTTAATATTAATCATCTCTAATTTTTATATATTTTGTTTAGTGTATTTGTATTGTCTTCGTATTTTTTTCCAATCATTTTCCCTAGTGTTCATGTCAAATCTCAATTCATTTCATATTTCACATAATTTGATATCATGTTTTAATTTAGAGAAGATTTTATATTAATCTTGTGTCAAACCATAACATTTTAAATTTGTTTCTCATAATGATTCAATTCATAACAGTTGTTTAAAAAATAAATTCATAATATTTTTGCACATTCAAAGTATTATAAATTCATATAATTATTACAAGTTATAGGTCCTTTTTATACAAATTTTGATGAATTTATTCATTCAGGTTCATTTCATAGGCACTGTTTGAACCTTTCTCATGTATTTTTATTGTGTTTCAATTAATTTCATATTTTATAATAATTTTATTTGTTCAATTTTAACAATAAATTATATTTCAAAAAAAATTAACTCTAATTTGATTTATCAAAAAATCAAATCATTACATTTATCATATGTTGATATATTTTTTTTTTGATGAAAAATATGTTGATATAATTAACATGAATATAATTATAAACAAACACATTTGGCCAATAGACCAAGCTACTCAACTTTGTTTCTTCATATTCCTTTTTTTTAGAGTCTAGCTTTTCCCTCCCCTCTAAGTAGAATGAATTAGGATTAGAATTAAAATGTCAAAAAATGAATATAATTTTAAATCCACTCAACAATGCACCAAAAAAATACCAATGATTGGTTAAAAGTGTTAGGCAATTTGATATCGCTTAAACATGTCTTTGAATTCGAAGCTGTGTATGTAGAAAATTCCTTATGAGAGACTCACACCAAAAGTCAGATGTACAACGCAGGTCAGTCCAGATGAGTCATGCAAACCCATAAATAAAAAGCGCAACCAAACAATAGAACATGACCCATGTGACCAAGATTAATAGGTGTCCAATAACTAATCAAAAGAAGGGGTAAGGGGGTATGGTATACCGAATTCAATTTGCTAAACGACAAGTATTTGCATATATTATATTAATACCAACATTATTCTAAAGCTCCAAACCTAAAATAATTATATCATTAAACAATTTATAGAACATATAGCAGGCAAGCAAATAAACATTTCTGATACAGCACGACAGAAAAATACAAGTATTCAGCACAACCATGTTATTTTGAAGGTAGCCGGCAAGCATGATTATTTAACATACTTTTGACCAAGTATGGTTAATCTTAGGTGTCTTTGTCTTTCATTTGTGTCTTCTATCCAAGGTTGCAACAAATCAAATGTGGTTTCTTATTTAAGGGGAAAAAGGGTAGGGGAAGCAACCAAGGAGCTTTCATGGAGACGGTGATGTTCGGCAAGAACCGAGTGTTTGAGGCTCGAGCTAAAGGACATTAATGAAGTTGTGGTTGACTTAAGATTAACTAATAGAAATGGGATCTAAAGCAATATATAGGCATATCCAAAGCAAGATTGTACCTAATTGGCAGTTCCATCAAAGCCTAAGATAACCGTTGGTAAGTCTAGTAGATCTTCCTGATTCTCTCGCACTTATCTGAGTTCGAACGTCTTATTAGGCGCCTAAAAATTTCCAAGAGGGGGCTTGTTGATGGTGAAACATAGAGACTTTCCCCTACATATTTGCTTAATCAAGGAAACATAATGTCCCCACGAGAAAAACATTCATTCAACCGATGAACCTATTCTAAGCCGGGCAATAGCTCCAACCGAACAAAACGGCATAAAGCTCTCCTGCTTAAAATGACTCAAGCATCACACATGAAATTAGAGAACTTATCAACAGTACCCCAGAAACATAAAACTAAATTCTGGTAAGTTGTATTTGCAATTATAGAAACTGATTTGTTGTCAAATATACAACAAATTGTCACCACCTTAACCAGAAAAGGAAACAACTTCTCACCAAAAGCCAAAACAAACCAAAATACCATAGCAATAATAATAGTCCGAAACGAAAAGCCCATACTAGAGTTTTGCAGTCATATGTTCTCTTCTACTGGAATTGCAACTATACTAGACAAAAACAAGCAGAGGAGACTCACAAATAAGACAATGAACAAGTACTAAGTCATAAAAGTTGTAGATATTACCAATTATTGACTTAATTAATTCTTCCGGATAGAGTTGATAGATTGTGAGTTACTTAAAAAACCAACCTCCTCTGCCCGTTTCCGAGGCTGCTACTCAGCACCTCCAAGCTGAAGCTGAGATAAGATCCCTCTGCTGCCAGCAAAGAACAAGTGATGCATGACGCTTCTCGACATGAAATCCCCTCACTTGAGCCCTCTTTACCACACAATCTGCCTGAGTTTCAGTGAAGTTACTGAATGTCACAGGGGTTAAACCAGCTGAGGAAAATAGTGTCCTCCAAAGAGGTATCTTCTCAGGTGCTTGCAGACGCCCCAACATAGTGCTTTCAATTCTTGGCACAAGAAGGAACCTCTCGATCTTGTTCACAGCATCGGATGTCACATTACTGGCATCAAGCGATTCTAACAAGTTTACGTATGACTGAAAGGCATGGATTACATGTTGTGGGAATGGCAGATCATTTCTATCACACCCTTGGTCTAACGACACCACAATTTTTGGTGAAAGCTGCTTCACAAAGTGCATAAGATTGGGCAAAGCTGAGGGCTGATTCGAAGAAGACCAAACAGGGAGATTCACAGCAACTGCCTCATTTTCATTTGATCGAAACATTGGCAAAGAATAAGGGGTCTGATCTAAAGAATCAAAACTAAGCACCTCAAGCTCAAAACTTATACCAATTTCATTAGCAAACTGCATAAGATTTTCACGCATAAGCCCAAGCTCAATAGGATGGTGTGTTGAAGGTGAGGCAAAGGCGGTAATTCTCAACGACGGAGCTCCCCTACTCCTCATGGGAAGCTCCTGCATAAAGGAAGCCCACTGAGCACCAAATCCAATATCAAAGTCTACAATGTGAATCCGATCAGTATCATCAAGAGCTTCAAGGATAGCCTGATTGCAAGTAAAATTGACGAATTGGATAAGCGGAGAGACTTCAGAGAAGACCTTGTAAGCCCCCATTTTGAAGATAACATCAAAAGGGGTAGGGCTCCTTTGAGGTGGGGGAGAGACTGGGTTATGCATGAGGAGAAGTAATTGCAAAGCCTCCTTGAAGTAGAAAGCAGCCCTTTGTGGGGGCATACCTACAGGGGAGACCTGATGATTGAGCCGCGCCAATATCAATTGCGCCTGTGAAAAATTCCCAGTCCCTACCAACTCAGCAGCCTTGTAAAGCTGGTCGAACAATGTGGCTTGTTGATGCTGGTGTTGTGCTGTTTCTTCTCTCGGACCCAGCACTTTCTGTTTCTCGACCATCAGCTGCTGCTGCCGTGGAACATACTGGACTCCCTGAGAAAACCCCATGTGCTGTTGCTGTTGTTTTGGAATCTGAGAAGGAAGTTCTAAGTTACCAGGGTTAAGGCGTTTCGGTAAAGGCTGAAGTAGCTGCTGTTCTTGAGGCAATGACAAGAAAAAGTTTGGATTTTGGGGATGTTGTTGCTGACCAATCAAAATCTGAGGCTTCCCTTCTTGGTTTTCAAGATATTGAACTTGTTGCTGCTGTTGGTAAAGCATAGGCAAAGAATCAGGAAGACCAAAACTGCTAGCCGGAGAAGTAAAGGTTGGATTTTGAAAAATTGCATTAGACCCTGCACTAGAACCGGGAACTTTGCGATTGTTAACCAGCTCAACTGAAGAGCTTTGAATGACCGAACCCATCTTCCCATTCTCATTATTGTTGGCATTTGGCACAAACCCAGAACCAGGAAATCCACCCAAATTAAGAACAGCGCTTGAAATCGCGTTACCAACTGGGTCAGACCCTGGACCCTGATCAACAACCCCCAACCCTGCATTGCCTTCGAAATCGAGACCATTACCTCCACTCTGAAGCAGCTGTTTGAGACCGAAAGAAGAGTCATCTACGTCACCGGCGATCCACCGCAGAAGCGAGTGGTCTTGACTCGGAGGCATGGCTGAATCAGACAACATAGTCCCCCAATCTTCCAATCCAATATTGCATCTTTGAGCGCCTCCAGGCCCTGTAACAAGGTCTAGTTCAATCGGGATGGGTTAAAGCTCCGTCGCCCATTCTTCTTTGCTGTTGCTCGGAACTATAGTCTGGAGTGGTGCTATAGTGCTCGCCGTGGTGTTTGTTTTTCCGGTGGAATTAACTTCTCCGCCAGCACCGGCGGCTCCGCCGTTGAAAGAAGAAGAGAGAGTAGATGCAGATCTGGGTGGGCTTTGGCTTCTTCTCATATGAAGAACAGAAGTCGGTCCTTGCTCGTTGTTGTAATAAAAGAAGCTGTTTTCAAAACCAAAGCTGTTATCTGCTTCTTGCTGCTTTATCCACTTGTCTTGTTGACAAATCGAAGCAAAACCCGGGAGTTCCACAGCCCCTTTAGCCCGTAACTGAAAGTGCATTTGTGTCGTAATACAAACGAAAAGACAAAGACGCTGTGTTTTTGGAGAATCGGAGACAACAGAAAGACTATATTTTTACCAACGGCAGCACAAAAAATGTTTCTTTGCATGTCAAAAAAACAAATAATCTCCCAACATCGACAGAGAGAAGAAAAGAAAAATGACCCATTTAACCAAAATAGCACCTTGCTGTTTCCCACTGTTCAGTCTTGCAAAAACTCCACTGTTTGAGTTCCATCGAAGAAACTTTGGCGGTGCTGCTGCTTGCGGCGGCTAACCATCGACTGTGTCGTTTCACTTGTTGTTGTCGGTCTCCTTCTTCTACCCTTGTGCCGTAGCAGGACTGCGAACCCTTGGCTGTTCTGTTCTGGGCAAGGATGCGTGTATCATAAAAAAGGGAATAAAGTGGGCTTCCTCCTCCCCATTTCTCTCTCTGTAGTCCCTATCTGTCCTTCCTTTTCAATATATTTTCCATTTTCTGCTTTCTTCCTTTTTTATTAACCCATCTTTCTTTCTTTTTTTTCTTTTTAAATATGAGTCCAATAGTTTTATTAAAAGAAGAAAATTTAAAATAACAAGGATTTATAACTTAAGTAAATAAATTTAATTTAAATATATTCTTAAAAGTGTAAAAATTAACATTTTTAAAATAGGTAACAACCTAACACGAAGTGACTGTGAGCTTGTATCTAAATTTAGTTTTATAGTCCAAAATAAAAAGATTAACATAATAATTATAATAGCGTTATCTTAATCAGTCAGACAATATTAAATTCAACACTAATAAGAAAACAAATAAAAAAGAAATCGATTACAAAAAATCAGAGAATACATATAAAAAATTAAAGAAATATGTGCACAAAAATAAAATTATTAAATTAAAAATTAAAAAAATAAGAAATAAGAAAAATATCGATGGTCGACAATAATATCAAAACTAGTACCAAATCACGTAATGATGAAAACGAAAGCCATCTTTTCATTTCTCTTTTCTCTATATTTGGCTGCTCCAAATTCAATTCAAATATCGATTCAAGTCCTTTTAAAATTCAATTTTAATGAATTTCTTTTTTTAGCATAATTTTAATGAATTTGCAAATTACTTTATTGCATACTTAAAACTCAGCACATTTTATTACCAATGTTTAAGGCCGATCTAGAGTGATAACACTTATATGTATATCGTCTTTTAACAATATCCTACTACTTGTTTGTCACTCAATTTTATTCGTATTTCTATTTTAGTCACTTAATTTTAAAAATTTCCAATTCCTATTTTTGGTTACTCGAATGCTAAGTGCCAAATGTCAAAAGGAAAACGTTGTATTGGGGGGAGGGGTTGTTTTTGAAAACTTCCAGTTTTTAAATTTTGACAAATACACAGACTAAAATTGACCAATTTTAAAGTATAGAAACTAAATGGGAGTGAAATGAAAATCTTGTTGGCAGTGGCTGGCAGGCACAACTCTGTAATGGACTTTTCAGATTGCTAACGTGGAGCTAAAGGCAGGGCGTCCTTATCAATGAAAGATTTTTACACTCGTTTTTTCACCTGCAAATACAGACTAACCCCTGCTGTAACATGTAGCAGAGGTAAAAAAAAAAGTAAACAGATTTTACACTTTTGACCAAAAACAAAACATATTTTACACTCTTGCCCACATCTTTTCTCTTTATTAACTATTAAAAGCTTTTTGGGGTAAACTACCGTAATGTTTTACATATTTTTTTGTTGTGTACATGTTTGCTCACTGATTTTAAAAATTAAATTTTATGCTCATATATGTTTTCGGGGTATAAATTTATTCTCACCGAAATAATTTTTACCGTTAACATTTAACGGGAAGCTAATTTGGCAGATTAATGGTTAATTAATAAAAGGCTTAATACCCAAATAGGTGCCTAAACTATGCTTGTGGATCACTTTTGGTGCTTAAACTATTTTTAACTCTAAATAGGTGCCTAAAGTTTCAATTTTGGTCATTTTAGGTGCTTAACTGTTAATAAAAAATCGTTAGCCAATTAAATTGTGACAAGTGGCATATTTTTAATTTTTAAATAAAATTCAATTTTTAATTTTCTAAAACAATTAATAGTTTTTAATCTTTACAAAATTGTCCCAAATCCCTAATCCAAAACCCTAAATCCCCAAATTATCGTCGCTATCGCCGTTTACTACCTCACCAGAGACCACCACTACCGTTGCCGGACCACCACGATCGTTTCCTCCAACCACCCATTGTCGATAACTGGCGGTATGTGTGCCGACGACTTCCTTTTGCGATTTTGGCTTCTTTCGACATTAGGAAGCCAATTGACACACTTATCGTCGTTTACCGGCAATGGGTGGTTGGGGAAACGATATTGGTAGTCCGGCGGCGGATATGGGGGGCGGCGAAACCATTGGCGCGGATTCGGCTAGGGAGGTTAGGTATTTCGAATTTGTGGGCTATTTTTGTGAGTTTTGGGAAATTTAGGGTTTTTATAAAAAAAATGTTAAAAATAAAATAAAATAAAAAATTATTTTTTATAAAAATAACGGTAGTTGACAGTTAGGCACCTAAAATGACCAAAATTGAAATTTTAGGCAACTATTTAGAGCTAAAAAATAGTTTAGGCACCAAAAGTGATCCACAAGCATAATTTGGGCACCTATTTGGGTATTAAGCCTTTTATCAATTAACCTTTAATCTGCCAAATCAGTTTCCCGTTAAATGTTAACGGTGAAAAACGTTTCAGTGAGGATAAGTTTACACCCCGAAAACGTAAATGAGCATAAAATTTAATTTTTAAAATCAGTGAATAAAAGTGTACATCATCCAAACGTAAGTGAGCATTATGATAGTTTACCGTTATTTGTGGATAAATGAAAGCTCTATTCATCTAAATAAATCCACAAGTAGTTAATTTACAACGACTCTTGTACAAGACAACCATCTTTAATTACAATAATCCCCAACTATCTATCAGAAAAGAAAAATTATTTACAACTTTAAAATAACATGATAACCTCGAGGAGACATCCCTTTTAATTAAAAAAATAGTATCGACTAAATGAGGAGCTTTGTCATGCAAATGCCCATTTTGTTACTGTCAAATCAAATAATTAAAGCAAATCCAAGCAAGGTGAATAATTGCAGCACTGAGAGACTTGCCCCTTCCATTCCTTTGGACCAAAGATAATAAATTCATCCATCCACTGTAATTAAAATGTCAGCCACAATTCTTCAAAATTCGACAAAACGATGATATCTAGATTCCGCATCCTCACCACAAAGAAGACATCATGGATCACTAGAATAACCTCAATCAAGCCTCATGACCTTAGTTGGGAGCCGATTCAAGGCAACCAATCAATAGACAAAAGAGTAACGAGGGATAGCTGGAATGTTTCAAATTAATCTACACCAGTTAATCTTATTCTGCTTATGCCTTAATTCTTCCCATATCAACTGAGCTTTAAATCCATTATTCAAGTTTATCTCAATTTGCAACCACAATATACGCAGCTTTAATAGCTTCTTTCATGCCCAACTATACGATAATTGTGTATGAACATTCGAAAACGAACGACCTTTCAAAAGATGCTTCTCTACTCAAGCCACCCAAAATAGTCAGATTGAGTAAAAAGAAGCCAAATACGTTTCAAAAGACAAGTTCGATTTTATACATAAATATCTTTAATTTCTAACTCTCCTTCAGCTTTCGAATGACACACTTTTTCAGCTCAGATGTGCTCCCTTAGCTGAACCAATTTTTCCCTTCCACAAAAAAAAATCACATAAAAAGTAATATGTTTAAGAATTTTAACAGGTGGAATAAAAATCTTGCACCAAAAGTTATGAATACTAAAAATAACAGTTTGGATATGTTGCAAACGCCCGACAAAGGAGAAACATCTAGCAGGCCAACTTGAGATTATACTTATGATCTTCCTCACAAGACATTCACTATCAACACTAGGCAGATTCTTAGTAACCAATGGGACCCCCAAGTAACACACCGACAAACTGTCCAAACGAAATCCAAATAATATAGCCAAATTTTTAATTTCAACATGGCTCAAATCAGCGCAAAATAACTCGCTTTTAGCATCATTAAGTTGTAAATCATACAACTTATAAAACACATCTATACCGTTTTTTATACCCAACACATAATCAATATTACCTTTAGTAATGTAACACTTGGGTTCGGGGGTCGGGTGAATTAAATAATTAAAATAACGTTCCGGGTTTTGTTTTCAAATTTATTGGTTGTCTTAGACATATTTTAAAAATCAAGCCCAAATAGCCGTGGATTACATGCTATTGTGAATATCCTATTTCATTAAGGGTAAAAAGGTCTTTGGCTTTTAAATTAAAACAAAACAATAAAAGATAGCTTTTGCTCATCTTCTTCCCCCTCCTTCAAAAAAAAATTCCACGACATTTTCTCCCTTCCCCTCAAGGTTACTATTCCATCACCATTCTCCTTCATCTTTGAAGATTTCTTAAAGGTAAATATATTTTTGAGTTGTCCTCATCGTTCTCTTCATGTCTATACCTTTAGTTTTTATTTTCACCCATTGTTTTGAGTTTTGAGTTTTTTAAGTTCTAAGTTAAAAATCCAAACTTTATTGTCCATTGTTAAAGCTTTTGATTCCTTATCATTATTTATGTTATTGGGAACCAAAAAGGTCCAACTTACCTAATTTTTACAAGGTTTTATAATGATTCATGGGTTTGGGTTTGTTGGGGTTTTTAGTGAGGTTTAAAATTGAGTTTTGGGGCTATTTTATGTTGAGAATTGTTGGCTGATGGTTGTATGATGGTTAAGGGTTGTTTTGGAAGCTTTTAGGTGTGTTAAAAGTGTTAGAAACATTAGTTCTTTGCTGGGTTTGTGGGCTGCTCGAAAATGGTATTTGAGAGTGTTTTGGGTCGAGTATTAGCTTGAGTTGTGTTCCGGGTTTGCTCAGTTGAATTGTGGACTGAAATGTGATTGTTTTTCTTGTGTTTGATTGATAGCATCAAGGTTTTGTGTTGGTGAAGCCTCACATTCAAATCTGGAATCGTTGGGAGCTTGATCGGTTGTTTGCTTGAGTTTGGAAAGTCCGGTGAGTGGTTCTTCGACTTTAAATTGATTTTCAAATGTTGGTTCGAGCATGTGGACCTAGGTCGGGCTTGGTAAACCCACCTAGAGTTAGAATAGATTGGTAGTTTAATCTCAAGCTTTGGTTAGAGACCTTTGGATGAACTTTGAATGTTGTGTTTATGCCTCGTATGTTATTTGTGATTAATGTTGTTAAGTATATGGTGATATACATGTGTGTTGAGGCATGATGATTTGTTTATGCATTGTGATATGCATGTGGTTGATGTAATGTGAGTACATGATTGTAAATCACGGTGGCTACGTGCTAGGCACGGAAAATGGTAAGAAATTTGTGTTAAGGAATATTGCGAAATGAGTTAGTATTGACATTAGTATGCTTGGGTATAAATGATTGATCATTAGGATGTTAGAGTGCACACGAGAGTTGAAATGCGCGCGTGGTCTTGGTGATGGTACTCATCAAGATGGAGTACGAGTACGCCCGGAAATCTTCTTTTATATGTTAGTCGGTGATGAGTGGAATCTCATCGACGGGGCGTAAGGATGAGTGGAATCCCCTCCGCGTGAAACGGTGATGAGTGTAATCCCACCGTAAGGTAATGGTTGAGTTGTTGGAAGTGAGTTCCAACGATTGTTATTTGCGTATTCGGGTCATAGCTAGGTGTCAATACGTTTATTAAATGTGTTTCCATATGGTTGTGTTTATGGACATGTTGAGCATGACATGGTTTTGATATTATGTTATATATATTGGCTCTTGTGGCTTCGAAGGAAAGAAACATGCATTATTCCTTGGTTGTGTTGCTCATGCTTGGACCTTGCATTGTCGAGGTTTGTTTTATGAGCTTACCCTCACTAAGCTTTACGCTTACGCTCTCTTTTGTCCGACAATGCAGATCTTTAGTTCGTGGGTTGCTTGTGCAAGGAGAAGGCCTCCAAGTGTGCTATTTGTGCTTTGCTATCATCAATTATGGACTTTTAAGTTAAGATGTAATAGACAAGCAATGAAATTTGAGTATTTTTATATGTGTTGTTTTGTGTTAGGAGCTTGTTTAGACTCCTTTGATATGTGGATGTTTTGTTTATGGCTTGCTTATGCCTTGTATGTTGGCCTTGTGCCCCTTTCTTGAATGCTTAAGTGTATGTTTGGTTCTAAGGCATGAGACCTTAATATGCTATGTATGCTTCTTTTATGGTGAATGTTGATCCTTTATAGGTATGGCCTTTCATGTGTTTTGTGTGTTGTGCATGCTTGTTGTAGGATGCTTTGCCCCTAGAGTTAATGCATGTATGTGTGAAGGTCTTAGTTGGTGTTTTGAGGCATCCCTTGTACCTTAACCAGCTAAAACATGTGTGATCAGAGTAGGGGTATCGATATGGTTGGACCCGTATCGATACGGCCTACTTGTTTCAAGACAAGCATTTCGATACGCGGGAAGGCGTTTCGATACCATTTTGTTACTGGAAATCTGAGATTTTGACGAGAAATTGAGGGTATCGCAACGGGCTTAGGTGTATCGAAACGGTTTTCGTAGCGTTGACCACGAGAAGTTGACCGTTGAGAGCGTATCGGTACGGTCAACCAACGTATCGATACTGTCTTCTCGAGTTGACTTTGGCTAGTTGACCTAGTCAAGGCGTATCGATACCCTCTTTGAGCGTATCAATACGGTCTGCGGTTTAAGCTAAAATGGGATGTTTTTAGATTGTTGTTCGTTTGTTCGCCTCGCTTGTTGCTTCTGTTGTCGTTGTTTCACATAGGATATATTAAGGCATCTAGACAAGATAAAAATAAAAAGGAAATTTTCTAGGGTCGTTAACCGAAGTGGAGCCTTAACAGATTTTGCCTCGGTTTTCCCCGCGTGTGACCCACTCGAATCGGTCGACCGCCCGGACCGAAACAAGAGGGTTACAAGTAAATACTAAGAGGTCATCATTAAAGAATATATGAGTCAATTAAACTTTTTTGCATTTAAGGTGGAAATCAAAAACACCATAAGAAGTAGCAATATTCAACAAATAGGAAATAACATTCATACCAAGGATAAGCAAATAAGGTGATAAAGGGTCACCTTGCCGAATCTCTTTTGCTCCAGAAAAAAACTCAACAAGCCCACCATTCAAACTAACAGAGAACTTAGATTGAGTGGTACATGATGCAACAATTCATCTTTTAAACATAAGAGGAAACCCCGAAACCTGAAGCACCTGAAGAATAAAGCCTCAATTTAAAGAATCAAATGCCTTTCTTAAATCAATTTTCAAGGCACACTCAAGAGATAAATGTTGTCTAGCATACCCATTGACGATCTCCTGCGCCAACAAAATATTCTCAACTAAATCTCGCACATACTTAGTCCGAAAAATACTTTAGACATCTATATGAAACAAAAGGTATAATTGAAGCACTTATTTGATATTTAAATTTTTTATAATTATTCATATCTAACTCATTAATCCAGATTAATACCGCCAGAAACTTCTATACAAAAATAAACTGGTGATAGGTTGCTGGAGGTATCTTTTAGAAGGAGTTGCTTGAATGTAAGATAGTTGCATAAATCAATTAAATTAAATTAAAACCCGATAGGGGCTTTGTATCATTGTGGAGAGGAAAACATTGCTATAAAACTGAAGTATCCTCGTCTATACTCCAATTACATGCATTAAAAAAAGAAGATTTAGGTTAATTTGTGTGGAGAGGAGGGGACAGACCTCTGTGAATTGTGTAGGGAAAACATGATATGGACATGTTGTCAGGGTGGAGAAGGTTTTATTTTATGTCCAGCACCATGTGATGTCTAACCAAAGCCTCTCGCTTCATCTCATGAACTGGAAAGTGTCACTGCTCTACTCCTCTTTGGTCGTTGCCCCCACTCTAATGTTTCCTATTTTATTTCCGGCATAATATCAAAAAATATTTATAACATCTGACTTACTTTAATTTAACTTGATAATTTTAATTATTTGTTCTAAAGATTATTGACATCGTTATTCTTTTTAAGTACGGCAACATTTACCGTTTTATTCTGAATCATTTTAGCCCTAAAAACAACGTTTGATTGATGTGTCGTTTTGTATTCATGACAATTATAAAAACAATACAAAGGAACCTAGAAATAAAAAATAAAAGGCATATTATTAAAAATTATAAAGCTCAAAAATATTTCTAACATTTGGCTGAATTGTTATCTTGGAAAAATTAATGTATGGTCCCGGACCACCACGTCATCCATGGTCCCTCCCACAAAAATCAACCACATAATTTGTTTTTTTTTTCATGTCAGTTTTTTCCAAGGATGAATCTTCACCTTTTTAAGCCATGTAAATAGGGAGTGAGAGTTTACATAGAAGTTAATTATAAATAAAATAATGACATGGAAAAAAGAAAATTATGTAGCTTATTTTTAGTGGATAGGGACCATGGATGACGTGGTGGTTCGGAACCATATAATAATTTCTCGTTATCTTGAGTCTTGACCCTTATTTTTTTTGAAGCAATTTAACCCTTGACGTTTCATTTTAACTCAAAATAGTTATATATACGCGGATGAAAATTGTTAGTCAACTAACGATAAATTACTACACTAATGATATTTGACCTAAAATTAAACGTTTCGAGAGTTAATTTTTTTAAAAAAATCAAAATAAGTTTTCAATCAGGCATTAA
Source organism: Hibiscus tridactylites (assembly GCA_958450335.1). NCBI lineage: Eukaryota > Viridiplantae > Streptophyta > Magnoliopsida > Malvales > Malvaceae > Hibiscus > Hibiscus tridactylites. The sequence continues at coordinate 109,298,923 of OY288265.1, read as the reverse complement.
TGATATTTTTTCTTGACATTATGTCTTTATTTTTTATTTTGGACATTTTTTACAATATTATATCGTGGTTTCTTCACGTTGTTTTTAGGATTGTTATGAAGACAAGACGTCACCAATCTCTTTCCCTCTCATTAAGGCCAACAATCGCAGGCTCCAGTCCAGTCCCACACCTTCAGCTTGCCCCCATTTCTAATTTGCATTTATAATATAAGATCTTTAAAGTTGCATAGCAGTCCCCAGTCAAGATTCTACCTTTCTTTGAATTAGGATTTAAGGAAGAAAAGGGAAAACAATTAGGGACTTGGGGTGTCAATTTTATTTATATATTCAACTTGCAGACACGATGAGTTTAGAATGAAATTCAAAATTGAACCTATGAATCTACCAAAGGACTAAAGTTGAATCTAGTTTATGAAAAGAATTAACCCCCCGGCAACAAATAGGATGATGTAGGACCATGAGAAAGCAGCTTTTGCTTAATTAAGCAGATTTAGTGTGTGGAGTTTTCACATCAGAGATCAGCAAACTTTCAACATCTTTTCAATTTTATAATTATAATGCATGTCTTTATTTATTTTTCCTTGGAATGCTTAAAATCTGCGTTACCCATCTTTAATCACCTTTCAAACTGTAAAGCTGTAGGCTTTTTGTTTTTATAGTAATATTAATTCATGTCAGCTTTTAACCATTTTGATATCTGGACTGGAATAAACCATACCTTCATCCACTGTTTAGTTAATTAATTAACAAAGTTGGCCCAAAAAACCTGTTTAAGCAACCAATTATTGCTCAAAGTATCCGATGGATTCAGTAGATTTTAGGGCATAATGAGTTGGGTGTCTGTCGGGGGATGCCCAAAAAAGCAATGTAAGTCATTAGATTATAATGATGAGGTTAATGAACTCTTGAATTAAAAGGAGGAGACAAGCTTTACTTTCGGCTGTGATGTTTTGCTTCTCGGTTTCACTATCCGCAGTTAGGGCTGTAAACGAACCGAACGAACACGAACGATGGTGTGTTCATGTTCGTTCGTTTAACTTTAACCGAACAAATGAACGAACACGAACATAAACGAACACAAAATTTTTTGTTCATGTTCGTTCATTAAGGAATGTAACTTGTTCGTGTTCGTTCGTTTAAATGGTAAACGAACATAAACGAACATATGTGAATAAATTTAAATGAACATAAACGAACATAAATGAATGAATTACCGAACGTTCACGAACATAAATGAACGAACAAGCCTTTTGTTCGTGTTCGTTCATTTAATTAGACGAACAAAAAATCTTGTTCATGTTCGTTCGTTTAATAAATAAACGAACATAAATGAACTTCCCGCCGAACGGTTCACGAACGATTCGCTGAACGTTCAGTTCATTTACAGCCCTATCCGCAGTGGTGGTTTTGAGTATGCGTAATAACTGCAACCGCAAATAATATCTATTATACTTCATAAATTTTTAATTTTATTATACCTATTTTTATTTAAAAATTAATTTATCAGGGACAACAAATAATTTAACATTTATTTTTTAAACCAAAACCCTTATTTCAGTAAATTACACAGACAACAAAACCCTAAAATTTTAAACTATTTCTATTTATTAAGATCTTACCCTACTCAGAAATCAAAAGGATATTAAACGTTTAGAATATCTAAAGCAGCCTGGTTTTGTATTTGAGTGCACACTGGAACATTTGCATGTAACAGTTTCTTGACCATCTGCCTCGATAACAGATAACTGAGTAAACAGGTCAGTGGTCTGTGTTTGTGTTATGAGTCTAAAATAGTTAGTTAAACTGTTGTAAATGAGTTAGTTGTGGTGAGTCAGCAAGAGTGGTTAGGAGTCTGTTAGAATACCGTTTTTAGACTGACTCACCACAGCCTTGTATAAATTCACTCGGTCTCTTTTAGAGATATTACGAGTTTTTAATAAAAGCCTCTAGAGAGTGCCGTCTCTCTTTCTATCTGTTTCATTCTCTATTGGTGAATCCTAAGATGGTATCAGTCGCTTTTTCCCTGGGTTGTTTCTGTTGCGTTTCTTCTTCATCTGTCTATTGCCTTGCGCGCTGAGAGCTACGAGTGTGGATTGAGTGGGTGACTCAACAATCAATCTCTAACATGATTTTCTTCTGCGAAATGCTCAAGTTAGGTGAGATTTATGTACTCACTTCTCTTAATCTTGACATCAGTTTCCTGATTTGATAAGTAAAGATTGTCGTTTCTGGAATCGCAAGTAAATCTGTTTCGTGTTGATTGAATGAGAACAGATGAGTGATTTGTTGACAGATCTTTAAATCAGGTTTCTGTGCTTTTTAGGTTTTATTCTATCTTTAAGCATCGTAGCTATCTCGCGTCTTCAGTGATCTCTTGTTTGTTGTGCTCTTGATTTGATTCTTTTCGTCTGTGATTCTCTGCGTTTCTGTTAACCTCCTGTTTGATAGTTGTGATTTGTGTAACTCTGGTGCGTTTAGTAGTGCTTTGCTCTCTTGGTTCTGTTCAACTGAGAGCTGATTCTTGTTTGCACGGCAACTGTTTGATTAATTGCCTCTGTGAGCTGTGTTGTTTAGTAAGTGTGCTATGGTTCTTGAATCCTCAACTGCATCTGATCCGATGGGATCCAATTCTATTCCTGCCTCGCTAACAGTCTCCTCAACAGAGTATAATATTCAGCAACTACCAAAACTAGACACGGTAAAATTGACTGAAAACAATTATGTTTTGTGGAAACATCAAGTGCTCTTGATTGTTGAAGGTTATGGACTTATGTCCTTTCTTGCGGATCACAAGGTTCCTGAGAAGGTTGTTAATGACTCCTCTGGTCAAGTTGTTGTCAATCCCATATACCTTGCTTATTTGAAACAGGACAAACTCTTGGCCTCGTGGCTGCTCTCGACTGTTAGTGGTGATGTACTCCCACATCTTACAGGCCTTACCACTGCCTTGGCGATCTGGAACACCCTCTCCAGACGCTACGCTGCCAAGTCTACATCTCGCATTTCTTCTTTTCGACACAGTCTTCACTCTCAGCGGAAGCGAAGCATGTCAGTCAGTGACTATCTCGCAAAGATTAAGCTTATTTGTGACTCATTGAATGCGTCTGGGAGTACTGTGACTGAACAAGAACATGTCAGTGTCATTCTTTCTGGGTTGACTGCTGAATTTGAGTCGGTGATAGTTGTTGCCTCTAGAGAGGTTCTTACTCTTGAATCACTGTCTGAAATGCTTTTTGATTGCGAAGCTCGTCAGAAGGATTTCTTAGCTGATAACTTTTCTTTGCAAGCTAATGTTGCTACACATGTTAGTCCTAAATCTAATGTGGTTGATGTGTCTGATGATAAAGAAAATTTCTCGGAGGATTTTCAATCTCGGGATCAGTTTCAGGGTCAAACTCCTTCATTCTTCAGGGGTCAACGTGGGAATAATTCCTTTCGAGGAAGGGGCCGAGGAAGGTTTGGCTCCAATCGTCCTCAGTGTCAATTGTGCGGACGATATGGTCATATAGTTCAGAAATGTTATTATAGGTTCGATCGCAATTTTCAGGGCTCGTTTCAAGGTTCTTCTTCGGATTACAATGCTGGCAGAGGTGGTTTTCATAATTCTGGTTTTAAACCTGAGTATAATCAATCATCAGCTCAAGTATACTCTCATGGGGTGTCCTCAACACCGATTGCTTATCATCAGTCTCTTCCTACTGTTGCGCCTGTGCAGGCCTATTACCCTTCTGCGCCTGTGAGTGCTAATGTTGCCACCGTCAGCTCCAGTTCTGTGTTTCCTCAGCAGAATTCCTTGGGGTCTAATTTTCAACATCTTGTTCAGCCTGTTGTTGCATCTGCCCCTGGTCATGTGATGTTTTCTGGAATGAATACGTCCAGTGCTGCTGGTCCTAGAGATGTGGTGTGGTACCCTGACTCTGGGGCTACTCATCACATCACGAATGACCATTCCAACCTTCAGACTGATGCTCCTTACTCAGGTATGGGTTCACTTCATATGGGCAATGGTTGTGCTGTAGGTATTTCTCGTGTGGGTTCTGGTGTTTTACATAGCTTTGATCGGTCTTTATATTTGAATAATTTGCTGCTTGTCCCTGATATTAAAAAGAATCTGTTATCTGTTGTCCAATTTGCCCGTGACAATAACGTCTTCTTTGAGTTTCATCCTTACATGTGTTTGGTGAAGGATGTGCAGACCAAGGCAATTCTTCTGCAGGGGAGGCTCACTCCTGAAGGTCTTTATGAAATTCAGTCTGCTGGTGCTGGTTTGAATTCAACTTTAGTTTTTCCTTCTGCAAATAAATCATCGGTATTGATGTGTAATTCTTCCAAGCTTCGGTTACCTCTAGAAGTGTGGCATCGACGGCTTGGCCACCCATCTTTGTTTGTTCTTAAGTCTGTTTTAAACTCTTGTAATATTTCTACTTCCGATGACAAACTACCAAATGTGTGTGTACCGTGTTTGAAAGGGAAGGCCCATAAGCTTCCATTTGATTTGTCTACTACACAGTATACTTCTAGTTTTCAGTTGATTGTTTCTGATGTTTGGGGCCCAGCCCATATTGAATTTGATGGTTTTTCGTATTATGTGACTTTTATTGATGTTTATAGTCGCTTCACGTGGCTGTACTTGATCAAACGTAAATCTGATGTTGCACAATGTTTTATGAATTTTTATAACTTGATTGAAGTTCAATTTGGGTGTAAAATTCAGGTCTTGCAAACCGATGGTGGTACTGAATATAAGTCGTTATCTGATTGGTTAAGTCAACATGGGGTGCAACATCGTCTCACTTGTCCTAGCACGTCTGAACAAAATGGTAAAGCGGAACGGAAACACCGACATGTTGTTGAGATGGGACTAGTTTTATTAGCTCAGGCAGGGTTGAGTCTTGATTTTTGGAGTCATGCATTCATTACGTCGGTATTTTTAATTAATCGCCTTCCTACCTCAGTATTGCATGGCAAGTCACCCTTCGAGGTTTTACACAATGTCAAACCGGATTATGGGTTCTTACGTGCCTTTGGGTGTGCGTGTTTTCCCTTAACACGTCCTTTCAATCGTCACAAGCTTGATTTTCGGACCACTCAGTGCATATTTCTTGGCTATAGTCCTCGTCATAAAGGTTACAAGTGTCTCACTAATGATGGGAAGGTTATTTTATCTCGCCATGTTACTTTTGATGAAACGGTATTTCCTAAGTTGAATTCTTCAGTGCCCGTGGAGTCCAAGTCGTCTGCATCAGTGTCTGATTCTAGTGGTACTAGTTTCCCATTTTTTGTTGTTTCGTCTACTTCAGCTGGCCCGTCTCCGAATGGTGCTGGACCTACGTCCAAAATAGGCCCGAGTGTCTCATCTACGTCAGCTGGTCCGTCTTCAAATGGTGCTGGACCTACGTCCAAGATAGGCCCGGTTATTTCGTCTTCCACTCAGCCCGCTGTACCAGCTTTCACTATGACTGAAGTTCCCACGTCTGTACCTGGGCCCTCGTCAGCCCAGCCGTCTCTTCCTCATATACCTCTTGTGGCCTCTTCACCTGAGCATCATATACCACCGTCTCTACGAATGGGCTGTTTGGATGGGCTTCCTCTTGAGCCGATTCAAGATGGGTCTGATAATTTCTCGACATCCAATCCCGTTGATGTTGGGTCTTTAAGCATATCTCCTACAACGGGTTCTAGGTGTAACAGAGCCCTGGCCTCAGATAGTTTGGGTTCTTCTTTGAATGAGGGTTTGATAGACCTAGGTCTTGATCTGCCGCCGACTGAGGGTGTTGCTGGTGACGATGTTTCTCTGGGTACTGCGGCTATCAATGACGGTCTGAATCTGGTGTCTCCCGGCGATGCTCTTACTCGAGATGCTTCTCTGGGTCCTGCGGTTGTTTGTACTGATCGTTCTCCTTCGATTGATACTCCGATTGTTAGGGTTTCCACTTCTTCTGAGGATCCGACTCTTCCGGTTGCATCTCTTTCTGCCAATCCTATGTCTGGTGCTGAAATTTCCGTTCCCCCTGTGGATAATGCTCATCCGATGATTACAAGGGCAAAAGCGGGTATTCGTAAACCTAAGCTTTTTAGTGCTGTTGTGTCTTCTCTTCCTTCTGTGGTTGTTTCTGATATTGTTGAACCTCAAACCATTCGTGAGGCTATGAAGAGTCCTCAATGGCGGGCTGCGGCTCAGGCAGAGTTTGACGCTCTGCTAAAGAACAACACTTGGTCTATCGTTGAACTCCCTCCGAATCGACATGCAGTGAGTTGTAAGTGGATCTTTAAGGTCAAACGGAACGCTGATGGTTCTGTTTCTCGGTACAAGGCGCGCTTGGTCGCAAAGGGTTATCTTCAACAAGCAGGCTCGGACTTTCACGAAACTTTCAGTCCCGTTGTCAAACCAACGACAGTTCGTACGATTCTTTCCGTTGTAGTCACAAACCGTTGGAACCTGCGTCAAGTTGATATCAACAACGCATTTTTAAACGGGGACTTAGCTGAGGAGGTCTACATGACTCAGCCTCCAGGGTATGAACAGGGAGATAAACACAGGTTTGTCCGTAAACTTCACAAAGCTATTTATGGTCTAAAACAGGCTCCGAGAGCCTGGTTTGAGAAGTTATGTGCTTTTTTGTTGACTGTTGGTTTCTGTGCATCTAAGTCTGACTCTTCACTGTTTGTGCGCAAGTCTGATCACTCTATTGTTTATTTGCTTGTGTATGTTGACGACATAATAATAACTGGTTGTGATGATGCTGAAATTCAACTAGTGATAGATGAGCTGAATAGCAAATTTTCTCTGAAAGATTTGGGTCTCTTGAACTATTTTTTGGGTATTGATGTTCGCTATACTAGTGAAGGCATGTTTTTGAGTCAAAAGAAATATGTATATGAGCTGTTACAAAAGTCTGGACTTGAAGATGCTAAGGAACTGTCCACGCCTATGGTAACGAATCTACATCTTTCTACTTCACATGGCACTCCTATTGAGAATGTTTCGGAATATAGGAGCATAGTTGGGGCATTACAGTATATAGTGATTACTCGGCCCGAAATTGTTTTTGCAGTCAATCGTGTTTGTCAGTTTATGCAGGCACCTCTTGATACGCATTTTCAGGCTGTGAAACGCATCTTACGGTACTTACGAGGGACTATTGATTATGGGTTGAGGTTTAGTCCTGGTGTTCGCATGAATATAACAGCTTTTTCCGATGCTAATTGGGGGTCTGATACTGATGATCGTCGATCCATTACAGGTTTTTGTTTATTCTTTGCTGTTCCACTGCAGAGGCTGAGTACCGTGCGGTTGCATGTGCCACTACCGAAATCTTGTGGCTTCAGTCTCTTCTTCGCGAATTACATATTACTTTGGATGATGTTCCAATTTTATGGTGTGATAACTCTAGTGCCGTTGCTGTTTCTGCTAATCCAGTTCTTCATTCAAAATTTAAACACGTGGAACTTGATCTTTACTTTGTTCGTGAAAAAGTGGCTGCTGGGAACTTATTAATTAATGAAATTCCTGCTTGTGAACAGGTGGCCGATGTGATGACAAAACCACTCTCCTCGCCTATGTTTTCTCGTTTTCGGTCTAAACTTGCTGTTCTGCCAATTCCAGCAGATGTATCCTTGGCACGCTGAGGTATTCATGTTATTTTTGCTTGCTTATTAATATGATTCTTTTGGTTGTGTGTGTGTACAGGGTTCTTTCTTGTTTCTTGCTAAGAAGATTCTTCAGGACAAGGAAAGCAGGGTGAATGTTATGAGTCTAAAATAGTTAGTTAAACTGTTGTAAATGAGTTAGTTGTGGTGAGTCAGCAAGAGTGGTTAGGAGTCTGTTAGAATACCGTTTCTAAACTGACTCACCACAGCCTTGTATAAATTCACTCGGTCTCTTTTAGAGATATTACGAATTTTTAATAAAAGCCTCTAGAGAGTGCCGTCTCTCTTTCTATCTGTTTCATTCTCTATTGGTGAATCCTAAGAGTTTGACTTAACAGCTACCAAGTACCGTCTGAGTTTTTAGCTTATGGTTCCAACCGGACATGGGTGTAGGTTGGGGAGGTTCATGTTTCTCGCGCTGCATGTGTGCCGAGCCAAGATGTAATCCCGTGGACATGAACAGACAAAAATCATAGCCTAAACATGGACAGTTGCAGGTCTGAGGTCCATATGAAGGGCCCAGTGAGTGACGTGGCAGCACCATTATGTAAATAGAAGAGTGAATGCCATGTGGCATGCTTGCCCCATGCCATGTGGCCCCTACCCCCTCCTCCATTCCCATGTGTTCCATGCAGTTTGTATTAATATTTCCTTTTCAGGTTTCACCATCACTCTACACAGGAAAATATATTCATCAGAAACACTGAATTCTTCCCCAACGACACTGCTTCCACACCTTCAAAGCTTCAACCAAGGAAACTGCCTTACATTTTAATGGGGGCAAGGAGTGGACTTCCTCTGCACAGACACATGGTAGGACCTAGATTTACTGTTACTATTATTAATTTACTACTTCATTTTATTTTTATATGAACTTGATATCTAATTTAATTAGTTCATGCAGTTAATTAGATCTTTCTTGTTAATAATCTTTGAGAACGGATTTCATTTCAGTACAAGACATGCATTTGAGGCCACCTTGATGGTTTCTGTGTCACTACAAATATTTGGAAAACCTAACACAGAACTACAACCCCATATCACATAGGACATACATATAATTTTTCTCTGTTTCTCAAAGCTGATGAGTGATAAGCCTCTTGTCTGAATTTGAGCTCTTTCATTATCATGTATCCACTTGGTCTTATCTTCTTTCTCCTTTGTCTTCCTATGCATGCATGCAATGCTTCTCGTCTAGGTTTTGTTGCTGAAGAAACTGACAATAATCATGCCGGTTTTCTTGCCAAGGTTAGGGCGTAATAATCAATATATAGTCTGGGAAAAGGCAACCATTGTTTCATGCTAAACTTGAACTGCTTCAAGCTTTTTGCACCATATTCATTATTATTTAGTTTCTTGGGTTGACAATGTTGCTGACATATATATATGTTCATGCAGGATATGAAATTATCATTTCTTCGGGGGTTGGTTTGCACGGCATGGCAAGAGTAGAGGTAATTACAACAGTTTTTACATATGTTTGAGTTAGTATGATTAATATTCCCAGGATTATTTACTGATTGTGGTGGTGTTGGGTAGGGATTGGAGAAAGTAATAAGGTCAAGGTCTATGTTAGGAAATTCAGGTGGTGACACGGAGGAAGATGTGGATTCCGACAAAAAACGATAACGTGGAGGGGACATCGACTGCGTTATGAATTTTCATATATATTCTTAAAACTTTGACAATGTGCATACACCTTGTAGACAAAAATAATTTGAATCCGTGTCTCTTTGTATGAATATCATCCACTTTTTTACTAAAACATTTATTGAGTTCTAAGCCATTATATTTTTAAAGTTGAACAATTTGACCCTTCCAATATTTAATGTTTTATTCAGTGTTATTTTGGTAAGGCTTTTTCAAGGTTTTTTACTATAAACACCAGTTATGTGTATTAAATATATATATATTTCATTTACTAAGAACGAGGCGACATATTATGTGCATTAAAAATACATGTACTTTTATTATTCACTATAAATTTTTACATATCTTGTTTTTTTATTTTATTTTATTTTGTTTTATAATATAGTATATATAAATTCTTAATGTTATTATCAAAATGGGTTGATGGGCTAAGAGCCCATTCCATTCGGTTTATGGCATTTGTTTCTCTATCCCAGTGATGGGCCTATGGGTTTGTGTGTTATCAAGACTCCACGTTACTACACTTTAATTTTCCCTATTGAGTTCGAGAAAACGAAAATTTCCGGTAGGAAACTGCTGTTTGGTTCTAGAGAAAGCGAAGAGGGAGAAAGAAAAGGAAAAATGGCAGGAAGATTGAGCAACGTGGCATCAAAGATCATGGGCGGAAACAGCGTCGTATCACGCTCCGCTGCTTCTTCTCTTCGCCTCCGTTCCGGCATGGGTCTCCCTGTTGGTAAACACATCGTGCCCGACAAGCCTGTAAGCTTAATCAATCTATAGGTTTCTTGATTTATTCCTAGACTATATTTACACAATTAACCCAAAACCCTGTAATATTTTTACTTGTTTTTGACGCTTTAGCTTCCTGTAAATGACGAGCTAACCTGGGACAATGGAACTGCATTTCCAGAACCTTGCATAGATCGAATCGCTGATACTGTCGGAAAGGTATGATTTTTTTAAGACCCAGTTTGTGATTATCCTTGTGGGATTTTGGACTATTTGCAGAAATTGAGATTCTTTTTATTGCCCTAATTTATTCTTCTGATTCATTTTATTTATTTCATTGGCTGAGAATAGTATGAGGCATTGGCTTGGTTGTGTGGAGGTTTGAGCTTCTTTGCATCTTTGGGGATGTTAGCTTGGTGGAATGATAAAGCCTCTAAAATTCCATTTGTAAGTAAAAAAAACAACTGACTTGATATCTGATTTTGCCTTGTTTCAGTTTAGTTTTCTTTATAGCTCATGGATTTCTTCATGTGATATTAATTTGTAGCTTTGGTGGTGTTTTGGATGTGCTTCAAATATGAAAAAAGTAGCAACATAGGATATAATTGAATCACATGCCATGGCACCGTAGTGTCACTTGTCTGCTAAGAAAAAATGAATATCGTGCTCGAGTCGGTGGTGATCATAGAATTGGGGATCTGTTATCTGAATTATTTTAACTACACACGTCAGAACTCAGAAAGGAAGATATTTCTTTGTAGAGGACTGAGGACTCTAGCTTGTTGTCAACAATCTAACTCTGAGAAAGAACTTTGCTCAAGTTCCTGATATAAGATCCATGTCTTTGGTTCTTGATTCCTTTTTTAATGAACCTGGAAACATAACCAGAAATCCCATTACCCTGTTTAACATTGAATTTTTTAGATGAACCCTTGTCTTGGAATGGAGACTACTTTGGCAGTCTACCTTATTGATCCACCAGCTGGAGTTTTATATTCTCTAAATGTTTAGTTAGCAAAGATGAAAAATTGTTTTGGTGCTTGCAAAAGACACTTGCTGGATGGTTTCCATTCATCCCTGTACTTGAGGGATGCAGAAGCTCTACCATGACACTCAGGGATGGAGCCAGGATTAGGAGTTGAGGGGGCAAAACATAAATATTTGAAAGTGGGTGGGGGTGCAAATCAATGATTAATCCATTTTTGAAATATATATATAAGGTTAGAAAAAATTTCTTGGGGGATGGGGGAAGGGGGGGAAGAGCCCCTACCATATTGTACAGGGCTCTGTCCCTGATGACACTTCCTCAGATATCTCAAATGGATTGTTTGATAAATGATAATTACAATATGTGGATATGCCTACGGTTTTAAGGAACCTGAGGAGATAACAGTCGAACATAAGCTCTATGGTCCAACTGGCAATTAGATATTTTGTTTTCGTAATATTTCAAATAGCGTTCTTCTTGGGATATGGCAGACAAAAGTTCAATCAATAATACCTGCATGTGGTTTAGTGATCTCTGTTTTGAAAGATTACTTATATATATATTTTATTTCATATATGGATTTTAATTTCTTTTGTTACTGAGACATCAATCTTCATTTTGCATAGTGTGTCCTTTGTAACCATAAAAGTCTGGTAGACAGAAGTATATTTGATTTACATTTCTTAAATTTGGCTTAAAATTGTTGTTTCTGGCTAGAATTAATTGGTTTGTTACACTCTTAAAGTTATGTTGCTTGCTGGCAACATATTTAAATACTTATGATGATTGATTTTTTCTCCTACTGTTAATCAGGCACCTAAAGTGTATCCATATGACAACCTCCGGGTGGAGCTAGGTGGAGAACCATAGGTTGATCTGAACCAGCAATTCATATGGTATTGTTGTGTCACTTGTCTCTCATGTCTTTCATTTACTTTTTGGAACTCAACAGTTAAATAATGTAACTTGTGGGTTTGTTGCTGAAACAAACATTTTCACCAAATCTTGGAAGACTTAAGAATATGATGCTTGATTATTTGTTACAGATTATGATATTCATGAAGATCATCCTTATAGTTGTAGAACACTTGTCCATTTTTATGTTTCAGAATAAATGGCAAACAAAGTGTTAATTGCTGTCTGTTTCCTCTGAAATCGGTTTGTCCGTGTACATTAGAAAGATATAATATGATTTGTTCATTTCTATGTCTCAAGTCTGAACCATTTTACATAATATTATATGTTGATTAATTTGAAGCGTTTGGACAGAGAAGTGAGAATTATAATCGAGATGAGATTCAATAGGTTACAAATTAGGGGTGTTCATGGTTAACCATAATGAGGTAGAACACATTATCTTTAGACATTATCATTTAATTACACTAGGAACAAAACCTACAAGTTAACTGTTGTAGTATGTTAGTTAACCATGAACACCCTTATTTGAGACTTGATAATTAGCAAAAGTTGATGAGAAAAAAGATTAAAGATATTAATCATTGTTTGAAATGTACATATTACAGACATTATATAAAAATAATTACAGGTCTGTCATGCTGGTGCCAGTGGCTTAATAGTTGCTGATATAGACTGAAAATAATTTCGGAAGATTGTTCTAACCAAATCCCCTTTCTTGGAAAACATTATATATATAGGATAGGATTCGATTACCTAATTTTAAAGTTTTACATGTTTTTTAGATCGTTGGAATGGTGAAACGGGTGACTGAGATTAATAGTAGAATATGTGAAGATTATCGCCTAGAAAAAAAAGTAAGAGATAATTTCAACTATCATTTCTCAAATTTAACGATTCAAAAAACATATAAAATTATAAGTTTTATATTATGTGTAAATAGATCTTAACTATATATATATGAGATAAGATTTTTTTACATAGTGTAAAACTTTTTAAGTTTTACACGTTTTTTGGACCGTTGGATAAGTGAAACGAATAGATGAGATTAATAGTAAATATGTGAAGATTATCACTTGAAGAATGAAGAGTAATGAGTCAATCTGAGCCATCCGTTCTCCCATCTAACGTTCTAAAAACGTGTAAAACCTAAAGAGTTTTACATTGTGTAATGTCTTTTTATATATATATATATTTGAGCCACCCGTTCTCCCGTCTAACGTTCTAAAAACGTGTAAAACCTAAAGAGTTTTACATTGTGTAATGTCTTTTTATATATATATATATTTGAGCCACCCGTTCTCCCGTCTAACGTTCTAAAAACGTGTAAAACCTAAAGAGTTTTACATTGTGTAATGTCTTTATATATATATATATATATATAGTATTCGTTTACACAGTATAAAACTCTTTAAGTTTTACACATTTTTTGGACTGTTGGATGAGTGAAACGAATGAATAAGATTAACAGTAAATATGTGAAGATTATATATATATATATATATATATATATATATATATATATATATATATATATATATATATATATATATATAACTCTTTAAGTTTTACACGTTTTTTGAACCGTTGGATGAGTGAAAAGAATGGATGAGATTAACAGTAAATATGTGAAGATTATCACTTGAAAAAAGAGAGTAAGAAGTTAATCTGAGCCATCTATTCCCCCATCTAACGATCCAGAAAACGTGTAAAATTTAAAAGTTTTACATTATGTAAGTTGATCATAACTCTTTCTCTCTCTATATATATATAGGGTAATTGTTCTATACACAAGCGCTTATGGAAACGTTTTTACACAAGCGTCTTAGTTTTAGGGGTTAGGGACTCTGTTTAGGGTTTAAAGTTTATGGGTATAAGTGTAGTAGTTTTGAATTTAGGGATTGTTGATAGAATTTTGGGTTTAGGGTTAAAATTTAGGGTTTATAGGTTAAAACCTAAATCCCTACCCATATTACCCTAAAATTAAACCCTAACCCTAAACCCTAAATTCTAGCCATAAACCCTAAATTCTAAACATAAACCCTAAATTCTAAACCTTTACACTAAAACCCCTAAATTCTAAACTCTAAACCCTAACCCTAAACCATATAATTGAGGCGCTTGTGGAAACAAAAAATTTCCACCGCTAGTGTATAGGATAATAATCCATATATATATAGGATTAATATTTGATACACTGCCAGTGTAAAAAAAGTTTACACAAGCATGCCTATTTCTAAGCTTAAATTTAAAACCTAAAATTCTAACCTTAAAACCCTAAAAATCTAACCCCAAACCCCAAACCCTAAATTCTAACCATAATTCCTAAATTCTAAACCATACAACCTAAACCCCTAACCTCTAAACCCTAAACTAAACCCCTAAATAAACCCGCTCGTGGAAACTTTATTTTCCACCGCCGGTGTATAGGATATTAATCCATATTTATATATATACTTACATGGTGTAAATCTCCTTTGGTTTTACACTATTCCATGCCCATTGGATAAATAAAATAGAATGGATAGATGAGATGAAAAGTTTAATCTTTATTTTTAATTTTACACATAATCTTATACCCAAATTTGCGAAACATGGCGTTGTAGCAAGAAAGTACACACTAATGGGTAAAAATCTTTTGCCCTTAATTATGTCCCCTTCTATGTCTCACACTAAAAATCACTTAAAAAAATCAAATTTTAAACCATAATTCTAATTTTCACATCCTAAATCCTAAACCCTACACCTTAAAATACACCTTATCCCTAATTTTCTAAACCCTAACCATAACATCTAACCTTAAACCCTAAACCAACTATTTTAAAGCGGAATATAAAAAGGTGCATAATAAAGGAACAGATGATTTCTATCCCTAATAGAGAGAACATTATTTCATTTTTTACCATAACAACTTTTTATGTTCATTCTAAAGATTTTTTTAACATATATTATGTTTGTTTTATGATTTATGTTTAAAGCTTGTGGAATATTCACTTAATATTCACTTAACAACATTATTTTTAATATTTGAACTTTCGTTCTCTTGTTCGGAATGTAATATGTCTAGTCATTGTATTCAACATTTATCAGTAAGTTTTAAAAATGTTTAAATATTTAGTATTTTGTTTAGATTCTTTTAATATATTAGCATTTGTAATTAATTTTGGATAAATAAAATTTTAAGAGTATTCAAATTCCATGAGTTGAAAAATTATTATTATAAAAGCAAATAATATTTGTAAAAATATTAAATATGTGTATTATAATATTTGTAAAATTATATATATTTTTATAATATAAAAATAATATGAGTGAGTCTTAATTATGGTGATACCTCTTGGAGATTTGGGTTCGAATGTACTTAACAATAATTGTCATCGATTTCAAGGTACAAAGAGATTATGTGTAATTTAGGTATTGCAAAAATATATTTATCGATTATAATTAAATAGAAGGCTTAATAGTTAAAAAGGATTTCAAGGTATTGTAAAAATATATTTTGGTGGCTAACGTTTCATTACGTAACTTAGTTTGGACTTTTCAGTCAACGACCATTAAAAAATTTATGTTATCCAATAAAAACATACCATGTGGCCTATTTTTATCTATTTATTAAATTTTTTATTTTTTAAAAAAATAAATTTCTTAAAAATTCCAAAATTTTAATTTCTTTCAACCAAACCCTCAAATCACATCTCCCTCGCCGTCCGGCCTCCTCACACGTCGGCGGTTTACCGTTCATCACCCCAAGCATCAGTACCTTACCGTTCAACATCCCTAACCCTCTAGTTTTCGATTAAAAGCTCAATCGGTCTCTTTTTCTTTATTTTTGAATGTTCGTCGACGAAACAATCGCCGATTCTTTCGCCGGTTTTTGACGACGGGATTATGGGGGGTTTCAGTAGTTGGGGGGCGACAAAGGAAAGGGTGACTGGTGGTCGTTGAATCGGTGGTGGAAGGGGAGGCATTTAGGGATCTAGGGATTGAGTTTGAGGTTTTAGAAAAATTAAAGATTTTTAGAGTTTTTTTATAAAATTAAATATTTTAAATTTTTTAGAAAAATAAAAATGATAGAAAATACTAGAATATGTCATGTGTCGTGTTTTTATTGGACAACGAAAAATTTTAACGGCCGTTGACGAAAAAACTAAATTAAATTACGAAATTAAACGTTAGGCACTAAAGTAGCAAAAAAAAACGTTAGCCACTAAACCGAAAAAAAGAGTATAGGTTAGGCCCTTTTTAACTATTAAGCCTTAAATAGAATGCAACAAAGAATGAGATTTCACATGTTGGATTAATGAAAGTAACGGAGAGGTGAAAAAATACACAGTGCAACAGCAAAATGCAAAACCCTAGCTACCTCGTGAATGAGACAGTCACTCTCTGTACCGTCTACTGTTCTAAAGAAGTAAGAAAAGCAGAAATAATAGAGGATGCTTGGCAATATAATATTCAGTTCGGAAAATCATTTGCCAGAAGTAACCCAGGAAAAAGTTAAAACCAATGGCCAAAGGCGTTCAAAACGATGAAAAAGAAAAGAAAATGAAGATTGGAAAGAAACAAACAAAGAATAGGTCATGGAAATCTGCAAAACTGAACTGAACCTGCTGCGGCTCAGAAATCAAACACTTAGTCACGGATTCAAAACTGAGCTCAATAGTCACGGATAGGACATTGTAGTTTGCAAAACACCTATGCCGTTCCAAAATCTTCAATTTATTTTTCAACTTCAGCAGCTCTTGGAAATCGTATCCTCCATTTCTGTTAACACTCACGGGTTAAGCTTATACGTAAAGTTCAGCTATATATAGTTTGCTTCGATCCAAAGCCTATCAAAACTCAAGGGGAACAATCTTGGAACTCTAAGTCATGGCTTGGAAGATCACAGCCATGTGTTTCATCTTGTTGATTTTCATGTTTGTGTCGTTGCCGCCCATTTATGCTTGTGCCCCATGCACACAACCACACCCTCCCTCATATCACCGTCCAAAACACCCCGGTAACCCTAAAATAAAGCATCCACCGAGACATGGAGGCGCCCCGAAGGTAATGCCCCCAAGGCCACCTGTTTTTGTTCCACCAATAACAAACCCTCCCGTTACAATCCCACCACCTTCTTCTCCTTATCCACCTTACACCGGAAGCCCACCTTCTGGAGGCGGAGGAGGTGGTGGTGGTGGTGGTGGAGGAGGAGGAGGAGGAGGAGGGGGTGGTGGCGGAGGTGGAGGAGGTGGAGGTAGCAGTAGCACACCTGCTCCACCAACTACACAACCAACATGCCCGGTTAATGCACTTAAGCTAGGACTGTGCGTGGATGTGCTGGGAGGATTGGTGCACATTGGGCTAGGAAACCCAGTTGAGAACGCTTGCTGCCCGGTGCTGGGAGGTTTACTAGAGCTGGAAGCAGCCGTTTGTCTTTGCACTGCTATAAGGCTTAAGCTCCTAAACCTTAACATCTTCATTCCCCTCGCTCTTCAAGCTTTGATAACGTGCGGGAAAAATCCTCCTCCCGGTTTCATTTGTCCTCCTCTTTAAGGGCCGCCATTCAGCGGTCGAAGAAACTTTCTCCGGACGCACAAGGAACAAGATAGTCAGATCGTCAGCTCAGTTTCCAGGCAGGGTTGCCACCTTGGTTATCCATGCAGACTGTTTCATTAATTAGCCACCAAAAAAACTGAAAATAATATGTCTACTTCTCCATTATTAGGTCGCTTTGTCCTAGGGTTTCTCCATTGTTGTATTTTCAATTGATTTAGAGCTTGTTTTTCTTTAATCTTCAGGGCTAGAACCTATCTACGTTGCATTTGAAAGTATTAATGATTTAACTAAAATTATCATGTTAGTGTGTTACATGCGTATATTGTTTTTTTTTTCTTAAGTTAAGCTAATTACATTTAAAATGTTCTGGATTATAGTAATAACTAACATTTAGACATCATGGTAGATAACATATATGTATACCATAATTAAAATCTGAATCCAACTACATACGATATATGGTGTAAAAATTATCGGTCCCTTTTCAGTGCTCCTATATATGGCCTATCATTAAAAAAAATTAAGTCTAAAGTTAAGGAATGTACAGACAAATTCTTGAATTATTTATGGACAGGGAAACTATTTAGGGAAGAATCTGATTCTCTTCTAAAAATTGCAACTAAAGGAAGTCGCTTTCCATGGAGATAAGGCCTTGCTCGACTTTTATCATTAACTAATCAAAATCCTATTGCATCAAAGCAGTGGGGTTCTGGACAGGCGCGATAGGAGCGACCGCACAAGGCCCCTAATAGAGAGGGGCCCAAAATAGATAACCTAAATTAAATTAAATTAAATATTCGTAAAAAAATTATATATATATATAATTATGTGTGTATATAAGTTAATTTTTTGTATTAAGGTTTTTTTTGAAAAAGAAATAACTTATATCTCTTATTGATTATAAATTAAGGGCCCCATTTTAATATATTGCACAGGGCCTCCAAAATCTTTGAACCGCTCCTGCATCGAAGTTGATATGCCCTATTCGATGTCTATTTTTATGCTCCAACATTAAAAATAAATTCTAAGCCATAACTTAAATTATAAATCCTAAACCCTACACCCTACACCAAATTCTCTAAACTCTGACCATAAACTCTAACCCTATTCCCTAAACCTAATTTTTAGTTTAAGACATAAATAAGGGCACCAAAAATGGCAGAAAATTTATATTCAGCCGATCTAAATCACAAGTATTGAACATGTTTAGAAGATCACCATCATTAAAAATACTGAATTCTTTGGATATTGTGGTTAGTGAGGGATTTTGAAGTGAAACGAACCATCTTTTTCTTTCTTTCCCCCATTTGGGAATGCATTCATATTAGTCACGGACTCCTAACTGTACTTCATCAGCTGCTCTATCGGCTCTCAAAACGACTGCAGGGTTATCTAAAAAAGTCTTGGCACCAATATCTCTACTTTCCCCTAGTACTGCAAGCAATAAACGACAGGAAAACCGTAAGAACGATAGAGACGTGGTAATCCGACCATCGTTTACACTTGTTGTGCCCTGCTTGTAAACATGTCCCAGCTGTTATTTGTCAACTGTTCTAAAAGCCAGTATCTGCATGGATACGCGACCACGTTCCCCTCTCCATTTGCTTCATTAGTTAGATTTCGGTAGTGTTTGTACTTTATGAATACAATCCGTTAAGTTCCATGCACACGATTCCTAGCTCATGGTGTAGCCGAAACCCTTTATTTTTTTGGACATGTTCAATCTGTTCATGGAATATAAAATTCATGGCCAGGATAAGCATTAGAGATCATATTAATAAACAGGTGATGTTTCAACCTGTAGATTTTAGGGCATCAAAAATAAAATTTTAAAAAAAAGTCCCGGGAAAAAGACTGTGGCATGAGAATTGGGAACACTGAGAAATCGGACACGCTTCTACTCTGCAGTAAAGAAAGATTGTCTGCTTCTTCTAATAAACAAGCTGAATTACACTAGTATTTCATTTCCCATAAATTAAACACCCTTTTTATATAGTATTACATTTATTCAGTATCAATCCAAAGCGAAACAACCCTACAGGCTACAAGTACAACAAGGTAATTAAACAACCAGTTACCAATAAAACATTGATCACTGCATACAAGACGATATTAGAACATCAAATAGTACCTACGCAACACCAAAAAGAGAGAGAACCGGTTTAAGGACATTGGAAACCAGGGGGAACTTCCTTCGAGCAGACGTTGAGAAGCAAGCTGAGGGAGAGTGGGACATTAAGGTTGATGCCCAGAATGTTAGCTTTGATAGCTGTGCAAAGGCAAACGGCAGCCTCAAGATCAGCAAGGCCTTGGATGAGGGAGCAGCATGGCTCAACGGGAGGGGTACCAAGCGTGAGGTTGAGCAACCCACCGAGCAGATCAGCACATACACCTAGTTTAAGGGCATCTCTGGGGCACTTGCCTCCTGCAGAAGGAGAGGGAGTGGGGGTGGGTTTTGGCCTAGGTTTATGTTTATGTTTATGTTTTGGCTTGGGGGAAGGGCAGGAACCACAAGCAGTGACCAGGGAAAAGAAGAGGATGTTGAGTGCAAAAAATAGGGCAAGTGAGGCTGTTCTTTTTGAGGCCATGACTCTGAAACTCCCCAGTAGCTTCTTGCTTCAAGTTGAAGTAATTGATAGGATGGAGAATTTGGAGTAAGGGTGGGGGATTTTATAGCGTTTTGAAGAGGGTTAGTCGGTTGGTTATGACGGTGCTTAATTGCATACATACAATATAGTTGAAGTTATCTGAATTCGATCAAATTTACTGAAATAAAATATAAAACACTTTATAAACAAATCACTGCCGACATGGGATTAATTTAATTTTTATTTAACTCAAGTGGTCTTAATAAAAAAAATATAATGTACATATTAAAAGACTTGAGTTCAATTGCTTTGTCTGCAAAGTGTGTGTGTTTTGTCACATGATTAAAAATATGTATAAACATATACATTCTAATCTTTAGACTATTAAAAAATTATTTTTTGAACTCAATAAGTGTTCCAGTAGAAATACGGATGATTTTTTTTGCTCAGCAGATTTTTGATTTTATTATGAAAATCCTAGCTGAGAGCCTCGTTAAAAAACCCCTAATCCTAAGTTAAGATTACAGAAAGTTCAAAAAACTAACCATAGGATCACCTATTCGATAAAGCAATAAAGCCGAAAAAATACAAATTCTTAAAGCAAACATTACCACCATGCTTTGAACATGTTTCTTCTTTGCAATCCTTCTTTGGCTAGGTAATCCGCCATCGAGTTGAGGTTCTTGGAGACGTATGAATATTTTACCTTTGTAATGTCTCTTGCTAAAGAATCCAATTCATCAAACTGGTCCCACAAACGCCATGGGCTCATCAGAGGAGTTGCTATCCAATTTAACACAACCTGAGAATCTGATTCGATAACCAACTCGAACTTGTGTTTTAAGCTTGTTTCTTGGAAGACTTTCAGTGCCGTTAATATTGCTGTCAGCTCTGCGAAATCTGAACCCAAATCTTCTATTGGTCCTAAAAAAAAGTGCGATCACATCTCCTTTTTCATTTTTGAGAACTCCGCCACAACCTCCCACGCCATCTTTATATACTCCGCCACAACCTCCCACGCCATCTTTATATACTCCGTCAACGTTAAATTTAACAGTGCCTACCAAAGGAGGAGTCCAAGCTTGCCCTTCAAGTTTTTCTTTATTTACCAGGATGCAATCAAGAGGGTTTTCCCACCATTTTTTTTCATTCAGCAAAATACTCTCATTTACTGCCTTTATCCAAACGAACCCCCTTATTTTTGAGAAAAAGAGAATTTCCTTCATCGTGATCTTCTTTTCGTTGAAGACTAACTTATTTCGTGTCAACCATAAGCTCCAAAGAGCAGACGATACTGTAATAAGCCACACTGATTTTGTAATTCTGCAACCATATTGCAACAAACAGAACTCGAAAAAATCTTCAACATTTCCAGCTTTCGGCCAGGGAATTGCCCACCATTTACAAAACAAATCCCAAAAGTATTGAACTACCCTGCATTCTACAAAGAGGTGATCTGCAGTTTCTAGACTTAAATCGCATCAAGGGCATTCCCTTTTAAAATTTTCAAGTTTCAAGCCTCTATCTAACAAGAAACCTTTAGTTGGGATTTTGTTGATCTTCAGCATCCAAAGAAAAGATTTCACCTTGGGGGGAACTTTAATTCCCCAAAATGATTTATAGTCAAATCGATCGGTGTCAATAGCACTCCTTTCCATTAATCCAGTCAGCTTCTTTACTGAAAAAATTTCAGCCTTGTCGTGTAATCAGATTAACCTATCTGGTGTATCATGCTTGAATACTTCAGTCGAGATATCCCTTTTCAAGTTTCTCATCACATCTTTTTCCCTATCCAGCAAGGACCTGCTAAAGTGAGAGTTCCATTCAATTTCTTGCAAAGAAACAGAGCTAGCTAAAGAAGAAATTGTTAAGTCCTTATTGTTACAAAGCTTATATAATCTTGGATATTTTATTTTCAGTGGAGCATCACCAATCCACCAATCTTCCCAAAATAATACTGCTTTTCCATCTCCCATTTCCATTTAAAAGCAGCCTCCTCCATCCATTGATTTACTCCATCGCTCTTGAGGTTTTTTGTGATGCCTCGCCAGATCGTAAAGGCCTTCGATTTCAAATTACTTGTCCTTGACCACAAACCTTCATTTTCACCATATTTCGCTGCAATAATTCTTCTCCACATAGCCTTTTTTTCCTTCACGAATCTCCATTTCCATTTTGCTAGTAAAGCTCTATTCTTATTGTAGAGATTCATCACTCCAGCGCCTCCCAAATGTCTTGGCTTTGATATCCGATCCTAATTTACCCTAGCCATCTTCTTTGAACCATCCTCACTTCCCCACAAAATTTTTTTTCTAATTTTATCTAATTTTCCAATCACTGTTTTAGGGGCTTCAAACATTGACATATAATAGAGAGGTAGGGCGGAAAGGACAACATTGATCAGTACCACTCTCCCTGCAAAACTAAGAGTTCTGCTCTTCCAACTTAGTAATTTCTTCAAGTATTTGTCAATTATTGGATCCCATGTGTTTATTTTTCTCGGATCTGCACCTAAAGGCATGCCTAAATAAGTGAATGGGAGACTATTTACCTGGCAGCCACAAATTCTAGCAAGGGATTTTACTTTCTCATCTTCCCTTTTTATTCCAACAAGGCCCGATTTTCTGAAATTGATGCTTAGTCCAGAGCAAAGTTCAAAACAACGCAATATCCTTTTCACATAAGCTAAATTCTGTTCATCTGGTCTTAAGAATAAAATAGTATCGTCCGCAAATTGTAAATACGACACTATTGAGCGTGGTAACAAATTCTCAATCTCTTTCAATTTCCCTAATTGAGTTGCCTTTTCAAGCAAAAGATGGAGTGCTTCAGTTACGAGAATGAACAATAGTGGGGATAATGGGTCACCCTGTCTCAACCCCTGTGCAATCTAAACTCTTTTGTTGGGATGATGTTCATCCTAAGAGATGCTAGTTCAAATCGCTTCGTCTACAAAGTGTATGCGCATAGTCAAAAGATTAAAAACATGTATGAACAAATATTATATTATAATTACCTTTAGACTATTAAAAATAATTTTTGTCAATTTAATAAGCATGAGAAATATTAGATATTGGGCTTCTGGGTGATATTTGGGTGTCTGTGATTGTGAGGTGGCAGACTAGCAAATGGCCATGTTATCATTGTTCCTAACATTTATATGTGGATCAATCTTAGTTTGGGGTGAAATTTTTCAGTACTGCAAAAAAATATTTTTTGATAAAAGAAAAAATATACATAGATTTCGTTAAAATTTTTTAAACTTAAATGGAAGAAAGAAAACTTATGATAGTCGACTTTTACATAGACATACTATGAAATAACATTCAGCTGAAAAATCATGAACTGCATAGCTATTAACATCGGCGAGACATACTAAGAGATAACATTCAGCTGAAAAATCACGAACTACATACTAACTACTAACATCGGCGCGTAAGACATCTAACACCTTAACAAGAGGGTAAAAAAAACGCGTCTTAAAAATATTCATAGAGAACAAACGTGCCATCACATCCGCCATTTGATTGCCATCCCGAAATACATGTTGAAACACAACATCACAATGACATGTGGCCAACGAACAATTTAACTGTTTAAATTGTTTAATTTATCAAATAACTCAAGTATATACACCTCGGGTATCCGAAAAGTTATTTAGCAAATTAGTTTAACTACACCTTAGGTCCTTATAATTTTGAAATTAAACAAATTAGCTATTCTAAAAAAATTGCAAAACTTGCAAAAACATTATAAAGACATTCTAAAAAATAAATTAGATTTATATAGTAATTAATTATTGAGTAAAGTTTCATTAAGTATAAGCATTAAAAAAATAACAACCAAATCAGTTTTATCATAGTAATTTGATTCGATTAACTCATGATCTAAAATATTTTTTGATTTTTTTAAGTCAAATCAATTTTTGTTCTCCTTTTTTTTAAGTCTAACTTTTTTTAATTAAATTATCAACAAAATTTTTAATTTAAATAAAAATTATTTTTATTTAATTCAAATCGACATAATTTAAATTTTGTTTGACTTAATTTTTCAAAATTAATTTTAATTAATAAAATAAAACGTCTCAACCCGGATAATTCAATTTCAATTCCTTTTTAGCTAATTGGATAACGCTCTAATCGGTGAACTAATAAAGGCAAACCCGTGATTGCCCAAGGGCCAAGAGAGACTTGAGTTCCCTTTTCAAGATTCTACTAGCCCAAACTATTTTCAGGGTAGGCCGAACAAATTTTGAGCATTATACTCAGTCTGAAATACTTAACTAAAATATAAAATGATAAATAAAATTGTATAAATATTTTTTGTAACTATTAGTATCCAACTTATTAACTGAATTAGATCAGTTACTGTAAAGACATATTATGTAGATGACCCTTCCAACTCAATTTACTCTATTTACAATGGTAGGATTTGAATTTTTAATCTCGCTTAAGGGATCAAATACTTCATCTCACAAGATCAACTAGTTGCTAGTTGTATACATATAATTTAATAAATTTCACACTAATATATAAATATAAGGATTGATATTTGATACACTACCAGTGTAAAAAAAGTTTATACAAGCACGCCTATTTTCAAGCCTAAATCTAAAATCTAAATTTCTAACATTAAAACCCTAAAAATCTAATCATCAACCATAAACCCTAAATTCTAATCATAAATCCTAAATTTAAAACCATGCAACCTAAACCCTACCCTCTAAACCCTAAACTAAAACTCTAAACCCCTAAATAACCCCACTTTGTGGAAAATTTGTTTTCTACCGCTAATGTATAGGATAATAATCATAAGGGTAAAGTACACAAATGGTCACTAAATTCTCTCTAAAAATACAAAATGGTCTTCAAACTTTCAAATGTTACATAATGGGCATTAAACTTTAGTTTTTGTTACAAAATGGTCACTGAGTCGTTAATTGTCGTTAATTTGGTGACGTGACAGTTACAGAAATTTGAATAATATAACATTTAATCCTTCATATTTACACATTTCATTAATTTATTCCTAATTTAACCCCCGTTATTGATGTCTAAATTGATTGAATGTGTAAATATTGAAGATTAAATATGTTATTATACAAATTTTTGTAACAGTCACGTCTCCCAATTAACGGCCCAGTGATCATTTTGTAATAAAAATGAAAGTTTAATGACCATTATATAATTTTTGAAAGTTCGATGACCATGTTGTATTGTTAGGGATAGTTTAGTGATCATTTATGTACTTGACCCTAATCTTAAATATAATATTTCAAATATAAAATATGATACAAATACGAAATGGGTCAAAGGTGCAACGTTTTGGGCCCATACGAGTGTTCATTTTCTTCCTGAACACAAATAAAGTTTAGAAAACACCCCATTTGCAGAAAAGTTGGGAAAGAAATGGTATATGCACTTTACGCCTTGGACCGTGACGCGAAAACACGAGAGTTTTTCACCAATGCCTGTCCGGTCTTCATTAATTATATGTTTAGTTGTTTTAATTCCCATGAAGACCTGATTTGCCCATTTCTGTGAAGTGAAAACTCGACAGATTTCACATCTTTCATTTTCCCTTTGATTGTTTTCCACTTGCAATGTGAAGCGAAAACTTGATTTCCCCCGTCTCTTTAAATAAGTACCCGTTCGTGCCCGTGAAGCGAAAACTCGTGGTTTGTGCACTTTATTACTATATTTCTTTCTTAATTAATGTGCCCTAACCCCAAAACATTAAATATATATTAAGGATTCCGTCAGTGATCCGTTGGTCTAGTGGGACGAAACGTTAAGTTCTTTAAGTAAAATTAAAGATTCAAATTCTGACATTGTAAATTAATAAACTAAGTTTCAAGATCATTCTATAACGAGTTTGTATAGTATTTGATTTTGATTAATTGATTTAATAGACCGAATACAGGCGTCTGATAAAGAAAATGACAATTTATATAACGTTTATCACATTTTTAATGTTTCTTTTTTTTGACATTTGGAGTGTGTTTACTTTTCATCTAAATGGGATTAAAATTAATTAGCAACAGAATGGGATCAACTTCAGGTAATATAATTTACAGAATCAAGAATGGATCTGAATCCAAAAAGTTGAAAAGTGGTACATTCCCTACACATGGGATCGTCTTTAATTATAAAAGAAATTCAACTGCTGGCTGCCATCCATTTTCGAGTGTCTGTCGATACTTCCCCCAGTTGTGGACTTCCTTAGGTGTTAGCTAACTTCACCACCAATTATTTTAATTCATTCATCAAATCCCTTCCTGCCATCTGTCTGGTATTAAGGTTCCGGGAATCCACCACCATTTCCTTTCTATTTTTTCTTTTTCTTTTAAGGAGTCGAAATTTCCAATCAATTAAACTTGATTAGCGTAGTTGATAATTATACCATATTCCAAAAAGTTTATATAAATATTCTATTGCTTCACAAATGGAATATTCAAATATATTAGTTAAAGGATCAATTTAGCCGTTCTCAACTGCCAAAATTCCTTTAATTCTAGTCGTTTTCTACTTTGATCAATTTTTTTGATCGGTGGTAGGTAATTAATTTTAGTATTGGTTGTCGACTACCGGATTCTATTAGTTTATTTTGCCTTTTATTTTAATGAGAATCCCTTTCTATATCCTTGTAACACGTTTTTTTCTCTGTTCTTGTGACATATTTTTGTTTTTATTTTGTGGTTTGGTTCATCTGTCTTTGTGGCATGTTTCAGCATACTCTAGCGATCGATTGTTGTTCGCACATAGATTCAATCGACACTAGTTTCTGATTTATGTTTTTGTCGGTGGTCACTTGGAAAGTTATATCATCACTCGGTTGATGGTTGTTTGCCGATGAAATTAGTCCTAGGTAGCGATACTTTTTGTTTGACAATTTGGATCGCGCACCACTCCTTCTTTCTTTATGCGTCTCGTTTGGACAGAGACAAGGGGATTCAAGAGGCTGCTAAATTTTGTTGGTATGCTTATCTCCATAGAAGTTTTTATTTTTCTTTGTGTTTGGGTTGTAAGATTTTTTTGGTTGTTTAATCTAAATATTTTTCTTATTGGATGCATTGTAATTGTATTTTTTTTCTATGAATTTAATAAAAATTTAGGAGCTTTTACCAAAAAAAATATTAGTTAAAGTAGCTTAGACACACACACACACACACACACACACATATATATATATATATATATATATATATATATATATATATAATCTTAAAATGACACTGAATCTTATTAAAGCAAAAGAATGAACAACATTAACAATACAACGGATTAAAGAGAGAATTTTGAGCAAATGATTATTAATAGTGGAGTTTTTGAACAAAAATAAAATATATAATATTGAATAATAATTTAATACACTATTAATAGTGGAGTTTTTTATTTGCTAATACATTAGTCATTGTCATACTTATGTGTATGAATCACATATGGAATGCGTACATTATGTTTATGAGCAATGATGAACGTTGATTAAGTTTGTATTGGATAATAATGGATGAAAAAATATGACGGTCTCCATAGCTTTGGACATATTTAATGAATTGCGTATCGAATTTTTTTATTATTATTTAATATACTAACCATAAATATTTTTCACATACATCTTTAATTAATTGTAATGTATTATTAGGCAAATACTTTTTGCCGGTTGGTTAAATTATTCTTTTTATTTTTTTATTTCTTTAGGTAGTGAGTTCTAAACTTACTAGGAGCATTCCCTTTCTTCTTCTAGGGCCTCCTTTCTCTTATCTCTAGCTAAATAGGATTGGAATTAAAATTAAAATTTGTCAAAAATATGATGTCTTATTAATTAATATAAGTGAAAATTAAAACATTGATTATCTCATTATATTCCAAAACAAATATCATAAAAGAATTGAAGAGTAGCTTGAAATCTAATAACTTGACAACAGATCAAGCTGCAATGTCAATCCTAACCAGGTATAGGAGCTAGTGTGTCATATTAAAACATTGTATCAAAGAACACGATAAACATGTCGGTTTAATTGCCACATCGGACATGACATCATGTTTGTTCTAAATGTTTTAATTCGTGGTGGATGATGATTTTTTTTTTATTAATAAGTGGGAGTAACGCCACATGTCTCGTTAAAAAGCTCCTAAGCCTAGTTGGAGGAAAAGAGTATATGTGTTGTTACGTACAAACCATCAAAGGAAATACAACAAAAAAAGCTAAGCCGACAGATTCCTATCTTCAAGCACCAAAACCTCCACTTCCGGGGGGCAAACCCAAATCTTTCCACTAAAGGACCAATCAAACGCTAGCGATGCCATCTTATCCGCAACCCTATTAGCAACCCGAGGAACGTATCTTTGGTTACCCTAATTATGTCCCAATGCTGAATTTTTTAGTCTCTAATAAGTACTTATATATATTATTTAATAATTTCGTTGTTTGACTTGCAAGAGTTTGTGCCGCCCATTCATGGGTTAGGCCATAGATTATCATTCAAAACCAGTTACATGTATGAGTTGAAAACTTGGGGCGACAACAAGTTTTTTTTTCTTTCTTTTTTGCCATATATTAATTAAAAACGTAGCCTAGCAGCCAATTAAAACATTATACCTGGATTATTTGCTTCTCTCTCCTCTATTATAGGACTATTTTAGTGAGAAATAAACGTACCAAAGTAGTTTATTGTTTTCAATGTTTGAAGTATTTTTAAACAGCTCTAGCTTGCCCACTTGGCATGTTGTATTTATATTTTTATGTAGTGCATTGGCTCTTGGCGAAGTTGAAGAAATACATGAATATTCTACTCCACAAATCCTTAATAATACGAACATTTAATACATTATAGTATAATAAAGCATAGGTTCTTCGACCCCCAATTTTTTTATTATTAAAAAATTGAATTGAGTTTTTTTTTTTTACTTATTTGACCCCTAAAATTTAATTTATTTGAACTTTAACTCTTTATTTTTTATAATTACTTATACTTTGTCCCCTTAGTCTTGATTCATGGTTCCGTCCTTGATTGTTATCCACTTCCGTCCTCTTCTTACCGTTTGTGGAAGGTGGGGAGGATGCAGCTTAATGGTTGACGAATATTTGGTTGACTTTTCCATAAAAATGATATTTAATCATAATTTAAAGTAGCTAAGTATAAACCCACTCCTCAATCCTCATATCTCACTTCTTTTTAATATAATTATAAGATAATATTTTAGTATGTTTCATATTGTGATGAACTCACGTTCAATGGTAAATAGGAACGGGGCCATCTGATTGGTGGGGGATTAACAGGGATGGGGCCACCTTATAGATGGAACGGGCATCTCTCACCACAAATTTAATGCGTTAATTGCATTTTGAACTCTAAGAGTTTTAATGCCATTGAAATTGAGTCTCTCAAAAATTTATGATGTATTGATTTTAGGGCTATGTCAATTAAAGTTAATAAAATTAAAGGGTAAAGTACACAGACGGTTACCAAACTTTGATGAAAAAAAATAAAATGATAACTAAACTTTCAAAAATCACAAAATGGCAATTAAACTTTATGTTTTATAACAAAATGGTAACTAGACGTTAATTCCAGTTAAGTAGCTGTTTTAAAATTTGGTATAATAGCACATTTAGTCCTTCAAATTTATACATTCAATCAATTTAGTCCTAAATCGAAATAATTCATTAAATTTAGCCTTTGTTATTTACGCATTCTTTCAATTTGGTCATTAAAGCAAAATTTCAAAGTATGGTAATATGATTAATAAGTACAATTAAATTTTTATAGGAACTCGAAAACTCGACTCGAATCAAAAAATTTTCAAATAAAGTTTGAGTTGTAAAATATGACACGTCAACTCGAATAACTCGAATTTTTTTGACTCGACTCGATCGAACGCTCACATCTATCTTAAGATATGACGCGACAACTCGAAACATTTGAATATTTTAAATCATTTTTTCTTTTAAATCGAATATTTTTAAAAATAGAATATTTAATATTTTCATATTTAAACCACATCGATTATTTAATAACAACTTTAAATATATTAATTTAAAAAATATTCGATTTAAAAGAATTTTTTAAAAAAATTAAAATATTTAATTAAATTTTTATTGGAACTCGAAAACTTGACTCGACTTCACTTGACTCGAATCGAAAAAATTTCAAATAAAGTTTAAGTTGTAAAATATGACGCGTCAACTCGAATAACTGGAAATATTTGAATATTTAAATCATTTTTTCTTTCAAATCGAATATTTTTTTTAAATAGAATGTTTAATATTTTCATATTTAAATCACATCGAATATTTAATAGCTACTTTAAATATTAGATTTAATTTAAAAATATTCGATTTTAAAATATTCGAATATTTAATTCAATTTTTATAGGAACTCAAAAACTCTACTCGACTCGAATCGAAAAAATTTCAAATAAAGTATGAGTTGTAAACTATGACGCGTTTACTCGAATAACTCAATTTTTTTGACTCAAATCGATCGAACGCTCACCTCTATCTTAAGATATGACGCGTCAACTCCAATAACTCAAAATATCCAAATATTTTAAATCATTTTTTTCTTTTAAATCACATCGAATATTTAATAATTACTTTAAATATTCGTTTTAATTTAAACATATTCGATTTACAAGAAAAATTGATTTAAAACATTCGAATATTTAAAAGAAAATATTTAAAGTAGTTATTAAATATTTGAATATTTTAAATCATTTTTTTCTTTTAAATCGAATATTTTTAAATTAAATTAAGTATTTAAATTAGTTATTAAATATTCGATGTGATTTAAATATAAAAATATTAAATATTCTATTTTAAAAATATTCGATTTAAAAGAAAAAAATGATTTAAAATATTCGAATATTTCGAGTTATTTGAGTTGTCGCGTCATATCTTAAGATAGAGATGAGCGTTTGATCGAGTCGAGTCAAAAAATTTCGAGTTATTCGAGTTGACGCGTCATATTTTAAAACTCAAACTTTATTTGAAATTTTTTCGATTCGAGTCGAGTTTTCGAGTTCCTATAAAAATTTAATTGTAATTATTTATCATGTTACTATACTTTGGAATTTTGCTTTAAGGACCAAATTGAAAGAATGCGTAAATAACAATGGCTAAATTTAGTGAATTGTTTCGAATTAGGACTAAATTGATTGAATGTATAAATATGAAAGACTAAATGTGTTATTACACCAAAATTTATAACAACCACTTAACAGGAATTAACGTCTAGTTATCATTTTGTTATAAAACATAAAGTTTAATTGCCATTTTGTGATTTTTTGAAAGTTTAGTTACCATTTTGTTTTTTTACCAAAGTTCAGTGACTGTTTGTGTACTTTACCCTAAAATTAAACATTTATCCCTCATTTTTTTAGTTTAATTACTCTTAAGACCTCTTAATTTTAAGATTTGTAGAATAAAACCTTAACTCCCTTAATTTTTATGGTTTAGTTACTTTTTAAGACCTATTCATTTCAAAGTTGAATAGTTTGCTCCTCTCTCGTAGTTCAATACTGACTCTGTCCCTATTGGCAAACTATATTACTCAAACCCGAATCACCTAAAAAAATATCTAACTTCTAAATACTATGATTGCATCATATAATAAGATGAACAAAATGCTCTATTAACGTTATATATTTGTGTAGTTTTAAGATTCAATATGAAATTGTTAATAACCAAAATGTTTAGGATAATCTCCTTTGAATATTTCTCATGTTTCCTCCTCGACTCCTTATGAACTCAACTTATAGAGCCCAAAGCGACTATATCTATGAGCATTAGAAGCATTAGAATATTAATTTGCGTATTATGATCCCATATGAACAACTGAATAAGAAAAAATCTAATAATTTAATAAGATGAGACGTTAAATTAATAAATAAAATTAAGTATTTAAATTCTAATATTATGAATGAAATAATTATAACGAAAAAATCACTCCAAATTAATTAATAAATTGATATAAAAAAGCAAACAGAAAAGGGAGCAATTTGGCTAAGGCTGCCACCGTGAACCACACACCAATGAAGTCTCCGATATTGACTTGTTCTTTTAAGGGTAAATTACAAAGATGATCACTTAATTATGGGGTTGATATCAATTTGACCACTATAATTTTAGTTTTGGCTATTTTATCACATAATTATTTAATTAGTTCTAATCAAGTCACCAACCGTTAAAAAAACAGAGAGTCTGACGTGGAAGTTAAATTAAATTGGTATAATTACACAATTGGTCCCCGTTATTTACAAAATCTATCTATTTGGTCCTAATTTTAATTTAATAAAATAAATTAATTTGGTCCTAATTGAATAATTAGTTTATATTATTAAATTAAAATTATGATTAAATTGATAGATTGTGTAAATAACAAGGACTGAGTGTGTAATTATACTAATTTTATTTAACAGCCACGTCAGCCTCTCCGTTTTCTTTAACGGCTGGTGGCTTGATTAGAACCAATTAAATAGTTATATGGTAAAATAGTCAAAATTAAAAGTATAGTGGTCAAATTGACACAAACCCTATAGTTAAGTGGTCATTTTTATAGTTTACCCTTTTTTAATTGTGTTTCCTGGTCAAGTCAACCCCTAAGGCTCGATCAGTGTGGTTCGTGGGTGGGGAAAGTATGAGTGGCGGAAAATGGAATGGACCCCAAAAGTTAGAATCTTGGGAATCAGGCGTGCCACGTGTTCAATTTGTGGGCTCTTTCGTTGGCAACAGCTGCAAATACCAAATGTCCTTTCCAGATTCCAAAAATCACTTCCCAACAGATAAAATATTAACGTTGATTTTTTTTCTATTTAGGGTTTGATTAAATATATTCTGTATAATTCGGTGACGTTTTAGTTTATACTTATTTTTTACCTTAAACATTTAATTTAGACATTTTCAATAATCATTAACATAAGAAATAACCACTTTAGATTAATATAGGATCGTATAATGAAAAAAAGTTTAAAATTCAATCCATAAACTCGAACAAAGGATAGATATAAATAGAGTTGTTTGCGGCGTCAAACAAACCATAAAACGGGATCAAACTATTAAAGAGCACTAACAACTGTAAATCAGAGTTAAGCGTCGTAAGAAACCATCCACAAACTCCAAAGCAGGGAAGATCAACAGGATAACCAAATAACCGCCTTATTGATTAGCCAAGACGATGTCAATATGAAATTGAATTGAAGTGGATAGGAATTCATGATTTTCCTTTTCATTAACATCTCATATATACACAAAGTTTTACCCTAGAAGCTTCAGCAGCGAACAACCTGCATACGTGGATAACAATTTTTTACTACTTTTACAGTAGTGTAAAACTATACATCTAACAACTTTTTACTACTTGTTTTACAGTGGTGTAAAACCCTTCTCTTCAACAGTTAAATTTAACCTTGAGAAAAATAAAAATGAAAAGAACGACTAACTGACCATCAATAAAAACAAAAAAATGTATTAAAAGACAGAGAAAGACGGATCACAAGACAGAGAAAGTGTCACAAAAATAGAATCATTCTTAATAAAAAACTAAAAATAAAATAAAAATATAATAATATATAAAAAGATTATCAGCAGTCGACAATCAACGCTAAAATTAGTGTCGTCATTGATAGTTAAATAAGATAAAAAAAAAAGAGTAAAGTTGCAGTTAGATAAGAAAATTAAAACTTTGTAGAAAACCTAGCGGCTCTGTTTACGTGTGTTTTATTTAATTATATACCTGAGAAAGTTTGATTTTAATTTCATTTAGAATATTTATAAAAAAATGTATGACAGTTATTTGTATGTATAATATGTAAACATACAATAAGGACATGCCAATAACGATGTGATTTATTCATGAAAACCTAAATAAAAATGTGATTTATTTAAATTTTAGATAGGTCAATTTCAGTATTACTTGTATACGAGGCCTTTCGTTTCCATTTTAGAAATAAATAAATTATTTTACCAACCGACTATGGCCTTGTTTGGCAATTAGCGGATAACTGATAGCTGATAGCGGATTACATTAGCTGATAGCTGATAGCTGATTGCATTAGCTGATTTGACTAGCGGATTGTATTAGCTGATTGTATAAAAGTGTTTGGTAAAATTAACTGATAGCTGATAGTTGTTTGATTATTTAAACAAGCAAAATGACATATAAGGACATGATTATATTTTATACTTGTTTGAATAATTTATCAGTTATTAATATTTTGTATCTAATAAATATTAATTAGATTTGTAAAAATTATTTTTAATATAAATTTCCTAAACATATTTGAAAGATTTATATATTAATTTATTATTTATATAATTATTAAATTTTTTATATGCACATATAAATATGTGATAATAAAAAAATATAATTAACTTACAAATGTCACCATATAAATTAGTAGTAACAACAAATAAGTCCAATATTTAATATGTTATTATTTATATTAAAAAATATTATTATTTAATTTAGGTTATTTGAAGATTTTTGGTAATTGCTAAGGGTAAAAGAGTCATTACAACTCTAATATCAAACCTCTAATCTCAAAAAGCTCATATTAGGAGCTTTTTCAAAATTAGCTTTTTCACCACAATCCGCTCTTTCAATCCGCTATTTACCAAACATCAATATTAGCGGATTTGACTAGTCAAACCTCTAATTATACCTCAAATCTCTAATTTTTGCCCAAACCGCTATTTACCAAACAGGGCCTATAACTTTTATTGTTGGTTAGGATTATTATTCTATTTACTATAAGTAGAATTGTTTACTAATTACTACTAATTTTTTAATTAAAATTAAAAAATGCAGCTAGAGATGAAGTTTATAACGTCAGCATTTTACCCTGGCGGCTTCATTCGGAATAAAAATTCTCTGTTGTTTTTTATGTTATAACACTAAAAAATATTAAAAAAATTAAATTCTAAATTTTAACCCTAAATTCTGAATCTTAAATCTTACCCTCTATATCCTAAAAAATACACCATACCTCAAATTTTCTATACCCAAACTACAATCTTTAACCTTAAACCTTAATTTCTAAATTTAATTTTTAATATGAGATTTATATAGAAACTCAAAAAATAAGAGAATTTATATTTCTTCACGTGGAGGTTGTCACGTAAGGATGCACCCCACACACCACCCATATCCCTAACTTTTCTGATTTCACCCCATCCTCTCATCTCCAATTAAATTTCATTTCCATAACACCATGTCTTTATTTTTTTTAATTTAATTATCAGTATTTGATTTATTAATCGACTAAATAGGTTCATGTTTTATAAAAACTCGATAGGGAATGATTTTTCTAACCTAATTTTTCCATTCACAACGCATAATTCAAACCTTTAACATTGTTTAAGGTACTTAGCGTGTTATTCTTTTAGACCAACTAGTTGTTAGATACATCAAGGGTGTTGAGAATTTGATAGCCACTCTTCTGGTAATAAATTCAAAGATGGGTCCTTGTTAGTTGTTATGCAACACATACAGTATATCCCATGGCACTAAGAGGCAGACAAGAATCTTTTCTTTTTTTTTCGGTGTTTATTTCTATGTTTTAATATTAAAAAATAATTTTTAAGTACTGATTTGAAATTTTAAATCTTAAATTATAAATTCTAAAAAATACACTGCCTATAATTTCTTAAGCTCTAATCTTGAACTCTAACATTAAACTTTAATTTTAAACCATAAATTTAATTTTTTAGTGTAAATACATACAAAGAGGCATCGAAAAAAGACAAAAAAATTTCTAATACTATAGACTAGGGATAAACGCAACATGAGTTTTGACCATTAACTTAAAGATTTTGGGTGGTGGTCATGGCATGAGAAATTTGAACCGTTAACTTGAAGATTTTGTATTGAATCTTTTCTAACATGATTTTCTTACAATTTGTGATGCTTAGAGGAGACGAACCAATTTAATGTTGCTTTTTTGCGTGACTACTAATAACTTTTTTTAGGAATGGTGTGGTGGAAAAGAAAATGTTAATTTAAGATTTAGGTTTAAGTAGCTTGATTAGTTGCACATGATTTTATTATATATTAAAATTGAACATATATTAAAAATAATATTTCAAAAAATGAAAAAGTCTAAAAACAATGCTTTAAATATTAACGACAGTATTATTATAATAGTGTTTGATCTTTCATTCTTTTACATAATCTTTAAATTTAATATAGCGGTTCTCTCTTTTTCCTCTTTGTTGTTTTTATCTTTTATTGTGGTGTGGGTGATACTGATTTTGTGTATTTTTTAATTCATTATAGCTATTTTCACATTTTGTTGTATTTGTTTCGTCCGCTTTTTTTTTTTGGTATGGTTCTCATTTATTTTTGTTTAGTTTTGTGTTTGTGTAGCATGTCTTTGATCAGAGAAAGTAGACATTTTAATATGGTTAAATCTCTGTTGTGGTAGTTTATCGACATATTCATAATTATTAGCGGAACAAATATGTAAGATTTATGTTGTCCATCATTTCTCCTACATTATTACATAATTGTCTAACTGGATAGAAACAAAGCGATTTTGATGATGGTTGTTGAGTTTTTAAGAAAATTGAAAGTCATGTATGCATGGAATGTTTTATTTTTATTCACGACCTTTAGGTTTTTATGTTTTATTTTTTTATGTATTAGTTTCTTAAATAATCAAATTAAGATTAACATTTAAGAATTGAACATGAGTGATGAGACCGATGAATTAAAAGGTAAATTATTTACCACCCATCTAATATATAAATACATATATTTGTAAAGAAGTTTGAGTGCGATAGAAAACTAAAATGATATTATATTAACATAAATAAGTTTTATTTTCTTTTTTAGACAGCCGACCTTCGTTTCCTATCCATGGTTTCCGATCCCAAATTTCACTTTCCCAAAGAGGAGGAGGCATGCGTATCAATCATTCGTGTCCAACGACCAATTAAATAATGGCAAAGCCAATAAGTGTAGGCCATGTGTCATTTGCTCCAATTTTGACTTTATCTCAACATGACTGTGCCACCACCACCCTCCCTCTATATAAGTACCCGCCACCAGCTTTCGCTTCTCATCGGCGCCACAGCTACTCCTTTGATCTTACCATCAAAGCTTTCTGCGACCCTTTTTTCATTTTGCCTAAAACAATGTCCCTCCCTATAACACAAGCGAAAACCCTCCTTGATGCCTGGGACTACAGGGGCAAACCCGCCGAGCGCTCCAAGTCCGGTGGCTGGGCCAGTGCTGCCATGATTCTAGGTCTTTAAACCTTCTAGTTTTGGCTTTG
This sequence comes from Hibiscus tridactylites, assembly GCA_958450335.1. Lineage (NCBI taxonomy): Eukaryota > Viridiplantae > Streptophyta > Magnoliopsida > Malvales > Malvaceae > Hibiscus > Hibiscus tridactylites. The sequence goes on along the minus strand of OY288265.1, from coordinate 109,261,586 downwards.
CTTTGAATTTCTGATATGCTTTTGGTTTGGATCTAATTAACTATATGGGGTTTCTTATTTCTTTTGCTTGTAACTCTTTCAGGTGTTGAGGCATGTGAGAGGCTAACAACTTTAGGTATAGCTGTTAATTTGGTGACGTATTTGACCGAAACCATGCATTTGGGCAATGCTACCGCAGCCACCACCGTCACCAACTTCCTCGGCACCTCCTTTATGCTCTGTCTGCTCGGTGGTTTCGTCGCCGACACTTTCCTTGGCAGGTTTGCTCTCTTCTCCGACTCACAAAAACACCTTCTGCAGTACTTTCTCATGCACCCACCCAGTTAAGTAAATAACTTTATGAATTCTCTCCTGTTCATAGATATCTCACCATCGGAATCTTCGCCACCGTTCAGGCAACCGTAAGATTTTTTACCTTTTATTAGACCAGCACCTCTACTTTACATACCCTTTTGTTTATATATTTATTTTTGTTACGTTGTCGAGCAGGGCGTCACGATCTTGACAATCTCAACAGTAATCCCAAGCCTAAAGCCTCCAAAATGCAGCAGGGACAGCTCAACAACTTGCACCCCAGCTAGCGGCATGCAACTCAGTATTCTCTACTTAGCTCTCTACATGACCGCCCTTGGGACCGGCGGACTCAAGTCCAGTGTCTCAGGGTTCGGGTCAGACCAATTCGACGACTCGGATCCCGAAGAGAAATCCCGGATGACGAACTTCTTCAACTGGTTCTTCTTCTTCATAAACATAGGCTCCTTCACTTCAGTCACCGTCCTGGTGTACATCCAGGACAATGTAGGGCGTGATTGGGGCTACGGTATCTGCGGTTTAGCTATCGTGGCAGCGCTGGTGGTGTTCCTATCGGGGACCAGGCGTTACCGCTTCAAGAAATTGGTGGGGAGTCCATTGACCCAAATTGCCGCAGTGTATGTAGCTGCCTGGAAGAAGAGGCATTTGGATTTGCCATCGGATCCGTCTATGCTCTTCGAAAACGAAGATGCAGCTGAGGGACTGAAGAAAAAGAAGAAGCAAAAGCTGCCCCACAGCAAAGAGTACCGGTTAGTAACTAATTTTAACATAACATTTAAAACACATGAAATGAATCCAAGAATTTATATTGAATCAAATATGAAATAGTTTTGGGTAGATGGATTAATCAACAGAAATGGGTCCACAAAAACTCTTTTGCTAATTCACACGATAGAGATTCAAACCAACATAGTTTAATTAGAGACACATGCAATCTTAATTGTCGCCGATATAAGGTTAGGTGGCAGACGGTGTGGTCCAATATATGATAGATAAACATCAACCAGTTGGGTTTCATAAGGCAATCATAGTGTAAAATTTTAGAATTTCTAGGGTTCTTAACGATTGACAACCCTAACCGGCCCCAGGATAGCATACTCCAAGTCAAGAATCTACAACAACCCTTATTGGTTTCGGTTTTGTTCTCTCTTGCCTTCAAAACAATTACTTTACACATTCCCCAGTTAAAGGCTGAGACTTGTTGGATTTAGTTGTCCAAAGCCTGTTCTTTTTTAACACTTACTCTATTGTAATCAAGATGAAATTAAAGATTCAACATATCAAATCATACAAAAATAGTATATGTAATAATTTGACCCCACAAGTTTCAATTTTACAAACGTGTTGGGTTGGGTTGAGATGCGGAAGGGTGATTGATTTCGGCTGCTCATTATTTAAATGTTGAGAATGACTTTTTCTGTACAGTTTCTTGGACAAGGCAGCGATCATGGACCCATCTGTTGGTGAGGCAAATAAGTGGAACTTAGCTACCTTAACAGATGTTGAAGAAGTGAAATTGGTGCTCAGAATGTTACCCATTTGGGCAACCACGATCATGTTTTGGACCGTCCATGCCCAAATGACAACCTTTTCAGTGGCTCAAGCATCCACCATGGACCGTCACATTGGCAAATTCCAAATCCCACCAGCATCCCTCTGGGTTTTCTTCATCGGTAGCATTCTCTTGACCGTCCCAATTTACGACAGAATCATTGCTCCAATTGGCAGAAAGGTTTTCAACAACCCACAAGGCTTGAGCCCTTTGCAAAGGATATTTGTTGGTTTAGTTCTCTCCATTATCGGAATGATAGCCGCTGCACTGACCGAAGCCAGGCGATTGCGAGTCGCGAGCTCACACGGTCTTACGAACAACCAATCAACTCAACTTCCGATGACCGTATTCTGGCTGGTCCCCCAGTTTTTGATAGTGGGGTCTGGGGAGGCCTTTACATACATAGGGCAGCTCGACTTTTTCTTAAGGGAGTGCCCGAAAGGGATGAAAACGATGAGCACGGGCTTGTTTTTGAGTACCCTTTCATTAGGGTTTTTCCTCAGCTCATTGTTGGTTACTATAGTTCACAAGGTGACCGGAACCAAGCATGCATGGCTCCCAGACGATCTGAACAAAGGCAAGCTCCACGATTTCTACTGGCTTTTGGCAATTATGAGTACTTTGAACTTGGCAGTTTACGTGTTCTTTGCAAAGCGGTACGTGTACAAGGACAAGAGGCTTGCTGATCAAGGAATTGAATTAGAAGAAACAGAAGCAGAACCTACATTCCACTGACTTGAATCAATATGTCTTGGAGTGGACCGAATCACTTTGATTAAGATTTTGTGTTTGTAACTTTGTAATCTAAGTCCTTGGTTGGACGTTGAAATAAGTTTGAAACCCCTTTGCATGTACAAAATGAATGTGGCAGTGGGGAAAGAAGAATTCCCAGAAAAAAAAAGTTTTTTTTGGTTAATGCGTAAAATCTTTATTATCCAAGATACGCAGAATCTGCTACAAGAATACAATGGCACTCATAAAATGTGACCTAGATAATCCTCACGCTATACATGTAAGAATTCACCGGGCATAGCTCCGATGAATCAGTAAGGAAGAAGAACGGAAAGAGAGAATGAACGAGAATTGTAAAACTAACTGAGATTGAAAATAGAGAAAGGAAAAGAAGAAAAACGGAGAGAAAGCATTTCTGACTTTATTATAATTTGGGCTGACTAAAAACTTAATCAATCCAGAAATACATGAAAGGCTTTTATAACCCAAATACAAAGAAAACTTTTGTAACAACTTTAGTCCAGCTAGAATAACAGCCTAACAAACTCTGCAACAATACTAACCAAAATATAAACCACCGAGTAACTAATACTCTAACATTCCCCTGGTTTCTTTCTTTTATCCACTTTGTATGGCTTCTTCAAAAGAAATCACACCAAGACGATGGCACATGGTGTCAAAAACTGCTGGAGGAAGTGGTTTGGTGAGTATGTCTGCACACTGTTCTGAGCTAGGAACATAGTTGACCACAAGCTGCCCATCAAGAACCCTCTCACGAACAAAATGCAGATCAATCTCCACATGCTTGACCTTTGCATGGTGAGTAGGATTGGCAGCAACTGATACTGCAGAGGTATTATCACACCAGACCACATGTTTGCTATCAAGAGTAACACCAAGTTCAGTTAAGAGTTGCTGAATCCAGATTAGTTCAGAGACAAAATTTTCCAAACTTCTATACTCTGCTTCACATGTGGATCTTGAGACAACACTTTGCTTTTTCGAGCACCAAGCAACAGGATTGCCTCCAAGATAAATGCAATAGCCTGTTGTAGATCTCCTATCTTCAACAGATGATGCCCAGTCTGCATCACTATAGCAAACCAAAGAGAACAACTCACTAGATGTAAAGAATAACCCATAGGTTAAAGTACCATTCAGATAGCGTAAGATCCTTTTTACAGCTCGCCAATGGATCTTACTAGGACTATTCATGAACTGGCTGACTTTGTTCACAGCAAAAGATATGTCTGGTCGAGTGACACAGACATACTGTAGCCCTCCAACTAAGCTTCTATATAGATGAATATCAGAGAAGGCATCACCAACATTAGAAGTAAGCACAGGAGAGACAACCATATGAGTGCTGAGAGGAGAAGAGTGAAACATATCAGACCGCTGAAGTAGGTCAAGAATATACTTTCTTTGATTAAGAAAGAGACCATTACTGCACTGCTGGATCTCCATTCCCAAAAAGAAACTTAAGTCACCAAGATCCTCCAAAGAAAACTGAGAATGAAGCTGTTGCACTATACTGTCAATCTCAGTCGAATCATCACCAGTTATTATAACATCATCAACATAAACCATAAGAAAAATGCAACAGTGAGCATTTCTTTTAATGAACAAAGATGTGTCTGCCTTAGACTCTTCAAAATTCAACTTAGTCAGCAGACTGGCCCTCAAAGTATCAAACCAGGCCCGAGGGGCTTGTCTAAGTCCATATAAAGTCTTTTTCAGATGACACACAAGCACCTGACCATTAGACCCCTTTCTGCTCAAAACCAGGAGGTTGCTTCATGTATATATCCTCAGTGAGCTCACCATTTAGAGATGCATTGTTAAAATCAATCTGTCTAATAACCCAGTGTTTCATAACTGCAGTAGCTAAGACAGTTCTGATTGTAGTAGCCTTAACTACTGGACTAAAGGTCTCCTTAAAATCACAGCCAACTATTTGGGAATACCCCTTTGCAACAAGTCTAGCTTTCATCCTTTCTACAGAACCATCAGGCTTTCTTTTGACCTTAAACAACCATTTGCAACCAACTGCTTTCCGAGAAGAAGGTAGAGGAGTAAGGTCCCATGTCTGATTATTAACAAGAGCATCACACTCTTGATAAACAGCAACTTTCCAAGCAGGATGCTTTAAAGCCTCTTGGACTGAACTTGGTTCTTGAACATCAGATTCAACAAGATAAGTTTTGGGTTTAAAAATCCCAGCTTTTCCCCTGGTGATCATAGGATGATCATTCTGAACTGTAGTGGTGGGAGGAATTGTCACAGTGGGTGACATTTGTGATGGTGGTGGAGATAATGAATGAGTAGTTGTCACAGTGGGTGACATTTGTGATGGTGGTGGTGATGATGGATGAGTAGTTGTCACAGTGGGTGACATTTGTGATGGTGGTGGTGATAATGAATGAGTAGTTGTCACTAGGGATGTAAAAACAAGTCAGAACCTGGAAACCTGACTGAAACCTGCTCGAGTCAGAATTTGATTTGACCCGAGATTTTGATGACCTGAACCCGATATGCAACCGACTGTTGTTGATCCGAACCCGAATTTGACCTGTTACTGTAGTAACCGAACCCGATCTGCGTCCGACTGAAAATGACCCGAACCCGAATTGGACCTGTTAATTTGGACCTGAAACCCGACCTGCGTCCGACTGAAACGAACCCGAACCCGAAGCCGACCTGGCAAATAACCGAATTTACCCGACTAAATTGACCCGATATCCGATTTTACCCGACCTGAAATGAACTCGACCTGAAATGGACCCGACCTGAAATGGACCCGACCTGAAATGGACCCGACCTGAAATGGACCCGACCTGAAAATAGACCCGACCTGAAATGGACCCGACCTGAAATGGACCCGACTTGTTTTGAACCCGACCTGCTTTAAACCCGACCTGTTAAGTAACCCGACCTGTTGTTGACCTGAGCTGAAATTAACCCGAAACCTATGACATGATGAATTAAAAAAATTTAGAAGTTGATATACCATATACATATATAATGTATATACATATACACCTACATATATTGATGTAGGTGATGTATATGCGCGCATACATATATATATTAAGTACTAAAGTTGAAAAAAAAATAAGTAATTGATAATTTCTGAACTACAAAAATTAAATGAAGAGTTGTTTTTAATTTTTAAGTTTATTCATTAACTTGAATAAAATTGTAGAGTTACAAATTATAAAAAAATAAATAACAGTTGTATAAGTCTTTAACGTTAATTTATGAACTACAAATTTACTAAAGTTGTATATGCATTTGTAGTTCATAAAATTTACTAAAGTTATAAAAAAATTTGTAAGTACAATTTTTTTATATATACTTAACAGATTCAAGTTATAAAATTTAGTAAAGTTATAGCTTATGTATAACATTTGTAGTTCAAAAATGATTAAGTAAATTTAGTAAAGTTACAAAAAAAATTGTAAGTACAATTTTATTATTTTATACTTAACAGATTCAATTTAGCAAATTTAGTAAAGTTATAACTTATGTATAACAGATTCAAGTTTAAAATTTTAGACTTAAGTAAATTAACGTTAAAAAAAGATTAATTAGAACAGATTAATTAATTTTATTATTTTTGTAGTTCAAAAATTTTCGTACAAGTCTTACTACAATTTTTGAAGTTCAAAAATGATTAAGTTATAAAATAGATGATTTACTTAATTAGAACAAATTAATTAATTGTTGTCTTAAGTTACAAATTGTAGACTTAAGTTAAGATATAAAATAGAATTAATACACTTAAGTTAAAAAATTAACTGTTATAACATAAAAATAACTTAAAATTAATACACTTAGGTTGGCCTTCGTCAATCGTCATTGATTTGGAGTTAATTATTTAAAGTTATATCAAATTAAAATTATAAAACATTGGAGTAATTGAAAAAAATAATGAAATTGAGTCAATTTGGACTGAAAAGGGGTTAATTTGGATTAAAAATAAAGTTACACGGATTATAATGAACAAAAATATCAAATTAAAATTATAAAACATTACACAAATTTAAAATAAAACAATGAAAACGGGTCAATTTGGAATAAAAATAAAGTTTTGGGGACTATAATAAACAAAAATATCAAATTAAAAGTACAAAAGATGATTAATTAAATATATATATATATGGGTCAATATGGAATTAAAATAAAGTTAAGGGACTAGAATGAAGAAAATATTAAATTAAAATAATAAAACATTGGACAAATTAAAAAAATAAATGTAGGTCAATTTGAAATAAAAATAAAATTTAGGGAGTAAAATAAAAAAAAACTTGAAATTTTGGTGGGAAAGTGTCCGCCAAATTGAAAAAAAAAATTGAAAAAAAAATGAAATTTTGGTGGGAATCTGCCCGCCAGTTTTTTTGGTTTAGGGGAAATTATTGTTATAGTCCTCTTATATTTTGGTACTTTACGTTTAGGTCCTAATTTTGATTTTTAGGTTTCAATTTAACTCGTTAAAACATTAAATTATTAGGGTTTCGTGTTTTTTTTTATTTTAGAATTTATATTACAATATCTGTATATATAAAAGTGGATACCCTAAACCCTAATCTCTAAACCGTAAAATCCTAAACCCTAAACATTAAACCTCAAACCATAAACACTAAAACATAACCCCTAATTTATGTAAGTATGTACATGTGTACATATTAATGCATAAACTCTAAACCCTAAACCATAAGCACTAAAACCCAACCCCTAAATGTATGTAAGTATGTACGTGTGTACATATTAATGCATGAACCCTAAATCATAAACCCCAAACACCAAACCCTAAACAATAATCCTTAACCCATAAACCTTAAACAATAAAACCCAACCCCTAATGTATGTAAGTATGTACGTGTGTACATATAAATACATTAACCCTAAACCCTAAACCATAATTCTTACACACTAAAACCTAACCCCTAATGTATGTAAGTATGTGTGTGTACATATTAATACATTAACCCTAACCATAACCCTAAACACTAAATCCTAATCCTAAACTATAAACACTAAACCCTAAACCTTAAACACTAAAACCAACCCTAATGTATGTAAGTATATATGTGTGTACATATTAATGCATGAACCCTCAACCCTACCCCAAACCCTAAACCTTGATCCTTAAACCATAATCACTTCCCCTAATCATTAAACCCTAAACCTTAAACACTAAAACCTAACCCCTAATGTATGTAAGTGCGTGTGTGTACATATTAATGCATGAACCCTTTAACTTTATTTTAATTCCATATTGACCCTTATATATATTTTAATTCATCATGTTTTATAATTTTAATTTTAAATTCTGTTCATTCTAGACACTAAAATTTTATTTTTATTCTAAATTGACCTATACTTATTGTTTTTTAATTACTCTAATTTTTATACTTTTAATTTGATATTTTTGTTCATTATAGTCCCCCAAACTTTATTTTTATTCCAAAAATACCCATTTTCCTTGTTTTCTTTTAAATTTGTCTAATGTTTTATAATTTTAATTTGATATTTATGTTCATTATAATCCCTGAAATTTTATTTGTAATCCAAATTGACCCATTTTCATTCCAAATCGACCCATTTTGATTATTTTTTAATTATTCTAATGTTTTATAATTTTAATTTGATATGACTTTAAATAATTAACTCAAAATTAATGACGATTGACGAAGGTCAACCTAAAGTCTATCAACTACTTATACGGTTGTACGACCGAACTCAAACTGAATACAAATTTCAATCCCGAAAATACCCCGACCTGAATTACCCGACCTGAAACTACCCGACCTAAAATTACCCGACCTGAAATGCACCCGACCTGAAATGCACCCGACCTGAAATGAACCCGACCTGAAATGAACCCGACCTGAAATAGACCCGACCTGAAACGGACCCGACCTGAAATGGACCCGACCTGAAACGAACCCGACCTGAAATGAACCCGAACTGAAATGGACCCGACTTGAAGTGTATCCGAACCCGAATTAACCTGCCAATTATCTGCTTCAGACCCGACCCGTTCTAACCCGACCTGAAATGGACCCGACCTGAAATGGACCCGGCCTGAAATGGACCCGACCTGAAATGGACCCGACCTGAAATGGACCCGCACCCGACCCGAGTCGAGTCAATTTTTTTTTTTTACCTGAAATGACCTGTATCCGATTTTACCCGACCTGACAGAACCCGACCTGAAACCTGTCCGATTACCTGTTTTTACATCCCTAGTTGTCACAGTGGGTGACATTGGTGATGGTGGTGGTGATGATTGATGAGTAGTTGTCACAGTGGGTGACATTTGTGATGGTGGAGGTGATAATGAATGAGTAGTTGTCACAGTGGGTGACATTTGTGGTGGTAAAGATGAAGTGAATGGTGATGGAGGAGTAGGTGTCACAGTGGGTGACATTTGTGGTGGTGAAGATGAAGTGATTGGTGATGGAGGAGTAGTTGTCACAGTGGGTGACATTTGTGGTGGTGAAGATGAAGTGAATGGTGATGGAGAAGTAGTTGTCACAGTGGGTGACATTTGTGGTGATGGAGGTGAAGTGTATGATGATGGATGAGTTGGTGTCACAGAGGGTATCAATTTTGGAGAAGTACTGGGAGATAAAACATCAGATGAACAAGAAGAGAAAAGAGGGGAAGGCTGAGAAACAAACTTGAGACCATGAATATCAGAGATAGGAGCAGAGGTTTGTTTTAAGCATTTAGAACACTTAGAAGATGAGACATCAGAAGAAGAATGAAAAGCAAAAGGAAACACAAGTTCATCAAAATTAACATGTCTAGAAATATATATTCTGCCAAAACAATTCATACATTTATATCCTTTATGAGTAGGAGAGTATCCCAGAAAAACACACCTAGAGGCCCTAAATTGAAACTTATTTTTATTATAAGGACCTAAGAATGGATAGCACAAACAACCAAAAGTCTTCATGAAAGTATAATCAGGAACTTGGTTAAACAATTTCTGGTAAGGTGATAGACCAGACAAGACTTTAGTGGGTAGTCTATTAATGATATAAACAGCACTAGTAAAAGCATCATTCCAGTAAGACAAAGGCATAGCTGCTTGAGCAAGAAGACATAAACCTACTTCAACTATATGCCTATGTTTTCTTTCAACAATTCCATTTTGTTCAGAAGTATGTGGACATGTAAACCTATGAACTATACCATGCTGTTTTAAGAAAGGAGATAGAGCAAGAAACTCACCTCCCCCATCTGTTTGTAATGCCTTTAGCTTACAGTTAAACTGCCTCTCTGCAAGATGAAGAAACTGATTAAAAACAATAGAGACATCAGACTTCAATTTCAAGAAATAGACCCATGTATATCTAGAATAGGCATCAGTAAAGGCAATGTAATATCTAAATCCATTTGAAAAGACAGGGGCTGGACCCCACACATCAGCAAATACAAGCTCCAGAGGATGAGAATAAAAAGTGGAAGAATCAGAAAATGGCAACTTATGAGACTTGCCAAATTGACAGGCAGAACACAAAGATATGATTTCATTACTTGAGCAAGAGATATTACAAAGTTTCAAGACAGAACTCAAAACAGTAGAGGCAGGATGCCCTAGCCTAGAATGCCAAACATGAGCAAGTACTTTATTTGCAACAGAAACATTACATGAAATAGACTCAACATTAGAAACTAAAACATCAGAAACAGGAGCAGACTTTTTAGAAGAAGATGCATTCTTATTGAAAGCAGAAACATTAGGAATATCAAATATATATAACCCTCCATGCTCAGTGCCAGTCAAAAGAACCTCTTTAGTGTATAAATCTCGAACTTGGCAGTAATTTGGATAAAACTCAACCAGAACCCTATTGTCCTGTGTAAACTTTGAAACAGAAACAAGATTTTTAGTTATACCAGGAGCAAACAACAAATTCTTAAGTTTAAGATTTCTATCAGAAGTACTATTAATAACAGAGTGACCTACAGATTGTATTGGAAGACATTGACCATTACCAACTCTGATATTACCTGAACCAGGGCTAGGATCTCCAACAGTTAGGTTGGTAAAGTCATTGGTGAGATGATTGGTGGCTCCAGAATCAGGATACCATGCATTGTCCCCAACCACTTCAGGAGTTGCAACCATTGCTTGTGGCTGAACTGACGGAGATAAGGCATGTCTAGACTGAGGAAGATCATTAGAGGCAGGATAAACTGAATGATAAATAGGATAGGGAGAAGGAATAGTGCCAGGAGGATGCATATACACAGCAGGCTGTGAAAAAGTGGCAGCATAAGATGATGGAGGAGTTACAATTGATGAATGACTCATGACTTGATGTCTGACTTGAGGAACAAAAAAAGGGTACACAGAAGTAGGGGAACTCAGAGGTGGTGCAGCATAATAAACAGGATTGTATGCTAGAGGAACACCACTCCCAGGGCTAGAATAAGTACAAGAATTGGCCTGGGAAATACCAGTCTGAGAGTTACCAAAACCCCTGCCAAAAGTCCCTTGTCATGACCGAGAAGCCTCATTTTTGAAACTAGTATCAAGTCTAGAATAGCATCTCTCAGCAATATGTCCCAACTTGTTACACAACTGACACTGAGGTCTTGGAGAAGAGTATCTGCCTCTGCCTCTTCCTCTACCATTGTAAGAATTCTGATCAAAACTTTGGTCATTATCAACAACATTTGCTTCACTAGAACTAAAAGACTCAGATGGTTGTTGAACAGCAACATGAGCTGAAGCATTAACATGTCCTAATATACTCTGCTGTCTAGCTTCAGCATCAATTAAGATTGTTCTTACAGCTTGAACATCTGACTGAGTTGGGCTAGCAGTAATGACTGACTCAAACTCAAGAGGAAGACCATTGAGAATGGCTGTAACATGTTCATGAGGTGAAATAATTTCTCCACAACTAGCCAAGCTGTCACAAATGTTTTTAACCTTAAGTAGAAAATCCTTCATAGACAATTCACCTTTCTTTTGGGAATGAAGAAGTCTCCTATAGGACATTAACCTAGAAGTTGTTTTCTCACTGTATAATCTATGCAAAGTTGACCAAATGGCAACAGATGTGTTATGTCCAATAAGATTTGGAAGAACTCCCTCACTAACTGAGGATAAAAGCCAGGTAGCTAATGCACCATCTTGTTCTTCATAACTTTCATAATCAGGATTGAGAGTGACAGATCCATCTTTCCTAATGTACTGTGGTGGCCATGTCACATTAGGATCTATGTATTTCTGAAGACGATGAGTCTTAATAACTAAAAGGATTTGCTGCTGCCACAACAGATAGTTTGTATCATCTAAGATAACATTTATTTTCTTAGTAGAAACAACTTATTATTAGAAGGCTGAGTGTGAGATTGAGGTTGAAGCTGAGTTTCATCAGATTGAGCATCAGTGTCAAGAGCATCAGTAGTATTAGTCATCGCAGGCAAACAAACAGATTTCACCAATCAAACAAATGAGAAACAAGAATAAAAGAACTTCAAACAATTTCTCACAAATCAAAGCAGATAGAGATCAGGTAGAGAGTCAAAGAATCAAATCGAAGGATCACAACAGAATCAACAGAGTATAGCGGAGCACAACATGAAACCCTAACAAATCCACAACTCTCAATCCATAGAATCAACAGAATCAGACCTTGAGATAAGTAATCAGAATCAAATCGAAAGTATACGAAAGGCGTGAAACAGTGACCAACGGAAAGAACAGCAGCACAGATCATAAGCGATAAAACAAGAAGATATTACCAGATGAGGATTCACAACGAAAGAACCAAAATAAACCTTCTCTACAACAAACCGAAGAGCAAAGAAATCGTACAGATCTGATGACGCGCGTATCTGAAGAACTGAGTAGAAGAATAGATCGCCGGTCAATGACGGTGGCTCTGATACCATGTAAGAATTCACCGGGCATAGCTCCGATGAATCAGTAAGGAAGAAGAACGGAAAGAGAGAATGAACGAGAATTGTAAAACTAACTGAGATTGAAAATAGAGAAAGGAAAAGAAGAAAAACGGAGAGAAAGCATTTCTGACTTTATTATAATTTGGGCTGACTAAAAACTTAATCAATCCAGAAATACATGAAAGGCTTTTATAGCCCAAATACAAAGAAGACTTTTGTAACAACTTTAGTCCAGCTAGGATAACAGCCTAACAAACTCTGCAACAATACTAACCAAAATATAAACCACTGAGTAACTAATACTCTAACAATACAAAGGGAAGAATGAGCAAATCTGAATATATCTATTCCTCTATAAGAGAGCTTAATCTGTACAATCTCTCTAATTAAGAAAAAAAGAGAAATAGAGGAATATTATCACGTCCTCGTTAAAAAAACTCTTAAATTTAGTCGGAGTAATTAATTTTTTTTTACACAACTTGAATATCAAAGTTTCTTTTCTATATGTAATATTCGCTATATAAAAGATGATACAAATATGGTATGAGACAAAAATCCTATGCCTTTTTTGGTGCCTTTTATTTGCTCAACACTATAAATTCAAATTTTAAGCTCTAACCCTAAATTCTAAATCTTTTACCTTAAACCTTAAAAAATACACCCTATCCTAATTCCCAAAATCCAAAACCCTAAACCATAACCCTAAACATATTTTTTAGTGTTAAGACATGAATAGAGATCCGAAAAGGATTTCTATTCAGGTAATAGATGCAATGTTTTGTTCCCATCAATCTCTTAATTAGAGGTGTTTTCATTTTGTTCCTGAACCAAAAATAATTTTTATGCCTTGGAGGGTTGGACCGTGACGCCAAAACACGGGAGTTTTTCACCCTCATGCAAATCATTTACGTATTACGTCCAGCATTGACGTCTGGTCTTCATGTTTGCATTATTCATTAATTATATGTTTAGTTGCTTCAGTTCACTTGAAGACCTGGTCTGGTCTGGTCTGCCCTATCTGTGAAGTGAAAACTCGACACATTTCGCATCTTTCATTTTCCTTTGATTGTTTTCCACTTGCAATGTGAAGTGAAACTTGATTTTCCCCCTCTTTATTTAACTATACAGTCCTATTTCCTGCCCGTGAAGCGAAAACTCGTGGTTTTTGCACTTTATTACTACTATATTTTTCTCTCTTAATTAATGTACCCTAACCCCACCGTCAATATTCTTGGTTGTGAAGTGAAAACTCGAGCAAACCTAAACAATGATTTTATTTAATATTGAAGATTTATTCATTCGCCAATCACCCATTAATTTACTAGTATAAAATATTTGAGTTCTGACTTTTTTTTTTAACAATTCTTAAGGCTTTATTAGAGAAAATTTACGGTATCTTAATGAGTCTGTACAGTATTCTAAGTTTAAAATGAAATAAATTAGATTAAAACGTCGTCCTATAATGAGAGTATGTTCGCAGTACCTTGACTAGATTAGTCTATTAATAAATTAAATACCGTGATTATAAAAAAATATCATTTTGTACCACGTTTATCACATTTTCCCAAAGTTCGTGTATTTTAATGCTCTTCTTTTTTGTCATTTGGAGTGTGTGTACTTTCCATTTTCTCTTGACTTTTAGAAAAAAAGAAACAATTGGCTACCTTTAATGGTTGGGGAGGGTGGCATGGGAGAAAATTATCTCTCTCTAGCTTGGGTCATGCATTCCACTTTGTGTTGTCTCCATTCCAAGATATGGGGTTAATTAGCAACACAATATGGGATCAACATCAGATAATATAATTTAAAGAATCAAAAATGGATCTGAATCCTAAAAGTTCAAAAGTGGTACATTCCGAACACGTGGGATCATCTTTAATTATAAAAGAAATTCAATTGCTGTTGGCGAATGGCTGCTATCCATATTATTTTCATCCTTAACACTCAGCTATGAACGCAAAATTTTATACTTGAGTGTAAACTTGTAAAATTTTAAAGTTAAATTTGTAAAATTTTAAAAGTAAAAATTAATTTTTATTAAAATATATTTAAAAATATTTAAAATTATATACGTATCTTAAACTTTTCAGATGAACGATTATCCCTTTCAAGCCCTTGTACATCCCTGTGGACACTTCCCCCAGTTGTGAACTTCCTTAGGTATTAGCTAGCACCGATTATTTTAATTCATTAATCAAATGCCTTTCTGCCATCTGTCTAGTATCAATTTTCCTGGATTCCACAACATCATTACCATTTTTTCTTTTAAGGACTCGCAAGTCGCAATTTCCGGCAATTGAACTTGGTTTGGGTAAATTTTTTTAATAGTTTAAGAGGACGATTGATTTACGAAAAAGATTATTATCAATGGTAATAATTTTTTTTGAATTATTATTTTTATGTTTGATTTGTCATTATTCTTATTATTTTGGAAAAAAATTATTATCAACAATAGCGTTTTTTGTCAATATTTTAAAATTTTGATTCCCACTCTTTCTTTAAGTATTTGTCAATTCTTGTCACTTTAGACAAAATTACTTGAAGTAATGAGTTTTCTTAGTTTGATCATTTGTAACATCTATAAATAGTGTAAATTTATTAAATAATTTTATTTTATATTAGTTTAATAATTAAATATTTTCACATATTTAAAAAAATATTTTAATATTTAAATAAAAAAATCATAGCCATGAAAATTTTCGATAAAATTTTTATAAAATTTTAGTAAGAAATAAAATAGACACATAGCATATTATAAGGAGAATCTTTGAGTTTATTGGTTTTATGTTCCACTTTTATAGAAATCCTCGTAATTTAGTGATACAATCATCATCTCCTATTTATCATTTTTCTTGACTTTATGCAAATTTATTATTTATTTTATTATTTCAATCATTGCTTTAATATTTGGAGAGTATATTTATTTAAAAATTATTTCATATTAGTGTAATATTTAAACGTTGTTACACATTAAATATTTATTTATTTGAATCTAGTTAAAAGAATTTTAATATTAATAAAAATATATATTTTATATTGTTTATAATTAATAATATGCAAAGTATAATTGTATGAATCTTCAAGCAAATATTTTTAAATTAATATTGAAACTTTAATTTGTTAAAAAAATATATCACAAGGACAATATAGTAAAATTTATTTCGGAGTAACCTTATATTTCCTCAACCAAACAATGTAATCTTACATTCTTACCAAATAAACCAAACAAGGTAATCTAATGTTCCCAGTAATATCTCAGATAATGTTATATTTCGGGAATCCTATTCTTAAGAGTAATTTTATATTTCGTGAACCAAACGTACCCTAAAAATATTGATTAAGGTAGTTGATAATTATACCATCTTCCAATATATATATATATATATATATATATATATATATATATATATTCATTTCTTTACAAGGGGAATATTTATCTATAAATTAGAGTAGCGTCTACACATATACGTGATATGTCCAATTTGAAATACCTATAAATTGATTGTTAAAAATATTATTCATTTCTAACTGGGATTTCTTCAAAATATATGATTAGTAATCTTGCCCCTTTTAGTGTCCTTATAGATATGGCAAATTTGACTTAAGATTTGAATCAATTAACCCGACACGAGACCTGATACCGATCTAAAATCTGAAATAAATCAAACTGAGTCGAAATTAACTTAAATTTTAGTTAAATCGATATGGATCCGAACTAATTTTCGAACGAACCGAAGACAACCCAAAACAAAGAAAATATTTTAAAAGAAATAAAAAAAAAGATGAGATGTGAACTAACGAACAACTCACCAAAAAGTTAATGTAACACCCGGGTTTAGGGGTTAGGTGAAAATAATATTTCAATATTATTTTGGACTCGGTTTTATAATTAAAATGGTTTCTAAAAATTTAGGGTTCATTTCCAAATTAAATTAATTTAATTTGATTTACTATGTTTTGCAATTAAACCCTAAATGGCCATGAATTATATGTCCTTGTGAATATTTCATTTCATTAAGGACAAATAAGTCATTTGAGCTTTTAAACTAAAACAAAGCAAAAACCCCCCATCACCCACTATTCATTCTCTTCTTCATCAACGGGAAAACAAAGGCTCCCAACCCATTTACTATTCCATTCCACAACTTCTCCATTTCAACTCCAAATTTAAAGGTAATGGTAATTTTGAACTCCCCTCACCTTCCCTTTCATGAAAGTACCATTCATTTTCGTTTTCATGAGGTTTTGAGAAAATAGAAATTTTGAAAATCTTGATTAAAAATGGTGCCTTTGTGTAGCTAAACTTAATATTTCGATTTGTTAAGGTTAGATATGGAATATAGGAGCCAAATGATGCTACCTATGTAAATTTCAAACGATTTTAATCAATTTTCGGAATTGGGTTTTGAGAGGGTTTTTGGAGGGTTTTAAGGTATGTTTTGGGGCTGGTTGATGTTGGGTTTTGGGGGCTGTAGGTGGTATGACACATGAGGATCATTTTGGGTGTAATTGGTGCTTGTTTGGGTGCTTGAAATGAGAGAATTCAGTGGGTCAAGTGGGCTGCTCGAAAATCCTGTTTTTGGACTTGTTTTGAGTGTTGGATGCTTGGTAATGTAATCCGGGTTAATTTCGATGACAAGATTTTGATTGTGGATGTTTTGTTTGTGTTTGGGATTGATTAGAGTCAAGTTTGGGCATCGGTGAAGCATCGGAAGTGAATCCGGAGATTTGAAGGTTGTTGCTTGCGTGGTCTTGAGCTTGGAAGCTTAGGTGAGTGGTTAATTGTTTTAAACGGTTTTAAATTGGTTGGTTCGAGTATATGGACTAGGTTGGGCTTGGTAGACCCACCTAGAGTTAGGATTAGGGTGGTAGCCTAATCCTAATCTTGATTTAAGCCTTTGGATGAACTCAAATGCATGAATGTATATGCCTCGTATGTCTTGTGTTATGAATGCTTATGTATATTGTTTTATACATGTGAATTGAGGCATGGGTTGTATTGCTTAAAGCATGCATGGTGATGGTTCACAATTGTGTCCATGGTGAGTACGTGCTAAGCACGGAAATGATTGAAATGGATAATGTGGAATGAGTAAAATATTGGCACTAGTATACTTAAATACAAATGATCGATCATTAGGATGTTAGTGTGTACACATGAGTCTAAAGTCGCGCGTGGCCTTGGTGGCGTTGAGTCACCAAGGAGGAGTACGGGTTCGCCCGGAATTGTAATTGAATATAGTCGGTGATGAGTGGAATCCCATCGACGGGGCGTGAGGATGAGTGGAATCCCCTCCGCGAGACCGGTGATGAGTGGAATCCCACCGAGGTAATGTGGTTGTTGGATATGAGTTTCCAACGTGTCTATCCGCGTATTTGAGTCATAACTAGGTGCCAATATGGATTGATATGTGTATCATTGTGTTGGGATTTATGAGCTGTTTGGATGATTAAATGTGATTACATGTATGGTAGTGTCGAGCTCATGATTATGGCATATATGTGATATATTGCTCATGCATCTATATTTTGTGGACTCTTGGTAAATGTAAATTGCCTTGGCTAGATCGTGCTCGGACCCTGCGATGTTGAGGTTTGTTTTTAGAGCTTACCCTCACTAAGCATTATTGCTTACGCTCTCTTTGTTCAACATTGCAGATCCTTAGTTCGTGGGTTGCTCGGGCAAGTGGAGGGCCTCCAAGTGTGATTTTGGACTGTGTTCATCAAGTATGGTTTTAATGCTAAGACATGTAATAGTTTAAGCAATGGGATGTGTAAAGTTTTGTTGGATTGTTGTTGGTTGTTTGGAGCATGTGTAGACTCCTTAGTATCTTGCTTTTGCATGGTTGAGTTGCCATGTTTATTGTTAACTCATGCCTAATTGCTTACTCGCATGTTAGCCTTATGCTTTAGGAGTTTATATATGTGTTTGACCTATGTTTGAATGAATGCATGTTGTGGGAATGTTGCCTTAGAGTTAGACATGTCTAGACCTTGTTGAAGCATGCTAGTATGTTGGTATATCTTGGGTTTAAATGCTTGGTTGTTGTATGGTGCTTTGGGGATGTTTCGGGGCATCCTTGTGCCTCAAAACAGCCCAGAAAAGTCTGCAGACAGGGGGTGTTTCGGAACGGGTTCCCGTGTTCCGAAACGGCCCTTGTGTATATGGCCTGCCGTTTCGAAACGGATGAGGGTCGTTCCGGAACGTTTTCGCTACTGGAATTTTGAGAAATTGGCGAGATGAAGCCGTTCCGAAACGGGCCTCTGAAGTTCCGAAACGGTCAAATCTCGTTGACCACGAGATATTGACCGTCAAGGTCGTTCCGATACGGGTCACCCCTGTTTCGGAACGGTCACCTTGTGGTTGACCCAGGCCGTTGACCAGGTCAGGTCGTTTCGGAACACCCTATAGGTGTTTCGAAACGGCCTGCTGAAATGAAGTAAAATGGACTGTTTGTGTTTGTTTGGTCGGTGAATGTTTCGTTGATTGTATCTTCCACTGTTGTGCCACACTTAGGTCTAAAATTATGCATGTAGACAAGATAAGATAAAAAGAAATTTTCTGGGTCGTTAACCGAGGGGAAGCCTTAACGGGTTTCGCTTCGGTTTTCCCCGTGTGGCCCACTCGGACCGGTCATCCGACTAGACCGGAACGAGGGGGTTACACTTGTTGGTATCAGAGCCTAAGGTTACCGAGACCTTGGGCAGGTAAGTGAGGTAAGTTTAAGTTTTTAAGTTGAATTGCACGGTGTTTGCTTGTTCTGCAAGAATGGTTGCTTATGTGACAAGTATGCTGATTGATTTACTTTTAAGCATGTGTGTGTGGGTCCCATTGCTACTATTACATTGGAAAAAATGATTTTTAAGTGAGAAAACATACTTGGACACTTGGAAGCCTTGCCTTGCTAACCCAACTTGTATGTTTGTTTGTTGTGGTTGTAGTTAATATCTGTGAGAGCGATGTCTAGACCGAGAGGTAGGCCGAGGTTGGTTCGTCAGGAACCACGTGTTGTGGCTCCTGTTGAGCCGGTAGTTGGTGCGGGAGCTCACATAGAAGGACCGGGGGCAGCGGGAGTTGGCGCTCCTCCACCGCCTCCACCACCACCACCTCCTCCACCGGGAGTTGGGGGTGAGGATAGAGCCGGAGGAAATGGACCTCAAGGTGGCCAAGGTTGCCAAGGTCCAGCTGGAATCGATATGACTCCGCTAGTGCAAGCAATAGCGGGAGCTTTCCAGGCCGCAGTTGCGGGAGCCCAGGCTGCAGCTCAGCCTATGTGTGATGATGCTAGCTTACCTTTGGAGAGGCTCCGTAGCTTAGGGGCCGAGGAGTTTAGAGGATCTACTCCGGAGAGGTCGGAGTTGTGGTTGGAAAAGACAGTTCGTATTTTGGCTCAGATGGGTTGTGCGGGCGCACGTAGATTAGGTTGTGTGATCTCACTGCTTCAGTGTGATGCCTACACCTGGTGGGTCACCATCACTACCGGGGTTCCAGAGGCCGAGATAGATTGGGATTTCTTTGAGTTTGCTTTCAGGAAGAGGTACTTGGGACCGAGGTACCTAGATGAGAAGAAGAGAGAATTCATGACTCTCACTCAGGGAGATGCTTCAGTGACTGATTATGAGATCCGCTTTGTTCGCTTGAGTCAGTATGCCCCAGAGTTGGTTCCTACTGAAGTGGAACGCTGCAACCGTTTCCATTACGGATTGAACGAAGAGGTTAAGAGGTACACGTTGGCTTCTGACTACTCAGACTTCGATGTGTTGGTCGCTAGGGCCAAGGATTTGGAACATAGTTTGGGTTCAGCCAAACGAGCTGGTGGTTCTGGTTCTGGAAAGAGGCATAACCACTCTGATGGTAGAGATGCTAAGAGGCACAGAGGTGGCGGACATCAGTTCGATCAGAGACGTGGCGGTGGCCACCATGGTAGGGGCCATCAGGGCCATAGAGGAGGAGGGCGCTTGCCCGAGTGTGCATAGTGTGGGAGACAGCACACCGGAGAGTGCTGGGGTAACTTTCATGCTTGTTGGAATTGTGGTTCGAGGGACCACTTTAGGAGGGACTGCCCACGTCAGGCAGCTCAGGCACCGAATATTGCTCAGGCTCCTGCGAGAGGTACTGATTTTCAGAGAGGCCGTGGGCGCGGTCGTGGCTACTTCCAGCCGAGGGCTGATGCACCTAGGGTAGATGCTCAGAGGAACCTTGCACATGTTGTGGCTGTGCAGCCAGAGGCAGGAGGACCAGCGAGGGTCTATGCTCAGAGAGAGGCCGGGAACGACACCGATGTGATAGCAGGTAATTTTGAGTTACAGTCTATGTCCTTGCTTTCTTTGGTTGATTCGGGTTCTACGCATTCCTACATTTTGAGTAAGCATGCACAGAAGTTAGATATTCCTGTTGAGATCTTAGATGTAGGTATGCATGTTACTAGTTCTTTTGGTGAGACAGTTGTGGTTAGACGTATGTATAGGAGGTGTCCACTGAAGATTCAGGGTCATGTGTTCTCAGTTGATATGATGGAACTTACTTTCTACGGTTTTGATATTATATTCGGTATGGATTGGTTGGTTGAGCATCGGGCTAGTGTGGATTTTGAGACAAAGAGAATTTCCTTGAAACTTTCTGATGACTATGAGGTAGTGGTAGTGGGCGAGAACATTAAGTTCTTGTCCAATGTGGTGTCAGCTTTAGAGGCTCATAGGTTGATGGACTCTGGATGTGGGGCCTATTTAGCTTATGTTATGAATCCGGACATGAGTGAAGCTAGACCGAAAGATATCAGAACAGTGTGTGATTTTCCAGATGTGTTTCCTGAAGAGTTGCCTGGTTTGCCTCCTGACAGAGATGTTGAGTTTGTGATTGAGACAGTTTCAGGGTCTAGTCCAGTTTCGATAGCTCCGTATCGTATGGCTCCGAAAGAGTTGAAAGAATTGAAGAGACAGTTGCAAGAATTATTAGATCGTGGTTTCATTAGGCCTAGTAGTTCTCCGTGGGGTGCTCCAGTGTTGTTTGTGAAAAAGAAAGATGGTAGCATGCGCATGTGTATCGAATATAGATAGCTGAATCAGTTGACTGTGAAGAACAAGTATTCGTTACCTCGTATAGATGATTTGTTTGATCAGTTGAGAGGTGCTTCAGTATTCTCGAAGATAGATTTGAGATCCGGGTACTATCAGTTGAAGGTGAAAGAGTGTGATGTTCCGAAGACAGCTTTTAGAACTAGATATGGTCACTATGAGTTTCTTGTGATGCCATTTGGGCTCACGAATGCACCAGCAGCATTCATGGACATGATGAACAGAATTTTTAGAGACTATTTAGACCGATTTGTGGTTGTCTTCATTGATGATATACTTGTGTACTCGAAGACATAAGAAGAGCATGATGAACACTTGAGATTTGTTTTACAGAGGTTGTTGAGTAATCAGTTGTATGCGAAGCTTAGCAAATGTGAATTCTGGATTCGAGAGGTTGTATTTCTTGGCCATGTTGTTTCGGCCGAAGGCATTCGAGTTGATCCATCGAAGATTGAGGCTATTGTTGAGTGGAAACAACCTAAGTCCGTGACAGAGATTAGGAGTTTCCTAGGATTAGCTGGTTACTATAGGAGATTTGTGGATGGCTTCTCTAGAGTAGCTGCTCCCTTGACTAAGTTGTTGCAAAAGGGAGTCAAGTTTGAATGGTCAGATGCAAGACAAAAGGCCTTTGAGAAATTGAAAGAAGCTTTGACCAATGCTCCAGTGTTAGTACAACCTGTTTCAGGTAAGGAGTTTGTGATTTACAGTTGCTTCCTACGTAGGCTTAGGATGTGTTTTGATGCAAGATAGGAGAGTTGTTGCTTATGCTTCTAGACAATTGAAGATTCATGAGAAGAACTATCCTACTCATGATATAGAGTTGGCCGCAGTTGTATTTGCATTGAAAATTTGGCGTCACTATTTGTATGGTGAGAAGTGTGTAGTCTACACCGATCATAAGAGCTTGAAGTACTTGATGTCACAGAAAGAGTTGAACTTGAGACAGAGAAGATGGCTAGAGTTGTTAAAAGATTATGATTTGACTATTGAGTACCATCCGGGTAAAGCAAACGTAGTAATCGATGCCTTGAGTAGAAAAGTGGCCGTTGAGCTAAGAGCTATGTTTGCTAGATTGAGTGTGTCCGATGATGGTGGTTTGATCACCGAGTTGCAAGTGAAGCCTTCTTTGATTCAGTTGATTAGAGAGAAGCAGTTGCAAGATGCGAGCCTAGTTCCTCATGTTCAAGACATAGCCGAAGGAAGACCGACTGAGTATAGTTTCAGTGGTGAGAGTTTGTTGTGTTTTAGAGATAGAATTGTGGTACCGGAAGATGTTGAGCTGAGACGTCAGATTTTGAGTGAAGCACATTCGAGTCCCTTTTCTATGCATCCGGGTAGTACCAAGATGTACCGAGATTTGAAGAATGATTACTTCTGGGTTGGTTTGAAAAGAGATGTAGCTGAGTGTGTGAGCCGTTGTATGGTTTGTCAGAGAGTGAAGGCAGAACATCAGGTTCCTTCAGGTTTGCTACAGCCTTTGAAGATTCCGGAATGGAAATGGGAGAGAATCACCATGGATTTTGTATCGGGGTTGCCTTTGTCTCCTTCGAAGAAGAATTCAGTTTGGGTGATTGTTGATAGGTTCACTAAGTGTGCCCACTTCCTAGCAGTGAACACTACGGATTCCTTAGACAAGTTGGCAAACTTGTACATTCGTGAGATTGTGAGACTTCATGGAGTTCCAAAGTCTATAGTTTCAGATAGGGATCCTAGATTTACTTCGAGGTTCTGGAGTTGTTTGCATGGTGCTTTGGGTAGTCGTTTGCATTTCAGCACATCTTATCATCCGCAGTCCGATGGGAAGTCAGAGCGAGTGATACAGATTCTAGAGGATATGCTTCGTTGTTGTGTGATTGATTTTCAGGGTTCTTGGGAGAAGCACTTACCGTTAGTTGAGTTTGCTTACAACAACAGTTATCAGTCTAGTATACAAATGGCACCTTATGAGGCTTTGTATGGTAGACGGTGTAGAACTCCGATTTGTTGGGCTGAGACAGGTCAGAGTTTGTTACCTATGCCAGACTTGCTTAAAGGGACCACAGAAAAAGTGAAGTTGATTTGTGACCGTTTGAAAGCAGCTTCCGATCGTCAGAAGTCCTATGCAGATTTGAAGAGGAAGGAAGTTGAGTACACAGTGGGTGAGAAAGTGTTTCTGAAAGTATCCCCGTGGAAGAAGGTGATGAGATTTGGACGGAAAGGCAAGTTGAGCCCGAGGTTCATTGGCCCGTATGAGATAGTTGAGCGGATTGGGCCCGTAGCTTATCGTTTGAGGTTACCTTCTGAGTTAGAGAAGATCCATGATGTCTTTCATGTGTCTATGCTTAGGAGATATAGATCGGATCCTTCTCATGTGATGCCCGTTGAGGAGATAGAGTTGAATCCGGATTTGTCTTATAATGAAGAGCCCGTAGAGATACTTGCTTCTGATAACAAGGTGTTGCGTGGCAAGACCATAGAGTTAGTCAAGGTGTTGTGGAGACACAGAGGTGTGGAAGAGGCCACGTGGGAGAGAAAAGCAGATATGGTTGAGCAGTTTCCGTATTTGTTTCCACCAGGTAATTTCGGGGACGAAATTTCCTTAAGTGGGGGAGAGTTGTAACACCCGGGTTTAGGGGTTAGGTGAAAATAATATTTCAATATTATTTTGGACTCGGTTTTATAATTAAAATGGTTTCTAAAAATTTAGGGTTCATTTCCAAATTAAATTAATTTAATTTGATTTACTATGTTTTGCAATTAAACCCTAAATGGCCATGAATTATATGTCCTTGTGAATATTTCATTTCATTAAGGACAAATAAGTCATTTGAGCTTTTAAACTAAAACAAAGCAAAAACCCCCATCACCCACTATTCATTCTCTTCTTCATCAACGGGAAAACAAAGGCTCACAACCCATTTACTATTCCATTCCACAACTTCTCCATTTCAACTCCAAATTTAAAGGTAATGGTAATTTTGAACTCCCCTCACCTTCCCTTTCATGAAAGTACCATTCATTTTCGTTTTCATGAGGTTTTGAGAAAATAGAAATTTTGAAAATCTTGATTAAAAATGGTGCCTTTGTGTATCTAAACTTAATATTTCGATTTGTTAAGGTTAGATATGGAATATAGGAGCCAAATGATGCTACCTATGTAAATTTCAAACGATTTTAATCAATTTTCGGAATTGGGTTTTGAGAGGGTTTTTGGAGGGTTTTAAGGTATGTTTTGGGGCTGGTTGATGTTGGGTTTTGGGGGCTGTAGGTGGTATGACACATGAGGATCATTTTGGGTGTAATTGGTGCTTGTTTGGGTGCTTGAAATGAGAGAATTCAGTGGGTCAAGTGGGCTGCTTGAAAATCCTGTTTTAGGACTTGTTTTGAGTGTTGGATGCTTGGTAATGTAATCCGGGTTAATTTCGATGACAAGATTTTGATTGTGGATGTTTTGTTTGTGTTTGGGATTGATTAGAGTCAAGTTTGGGCATCGGTGAAGCATCGAAAGTGAATCCGGAGATTTGAAGGTTGTTGCTTGCGTGGTCTTGAGCTTGGAAGCTTAGGTGAGTGGTTAATTATTTTAAACGGTTTTAAATTGGTTGGTTCGAGTATATGGACTAGGTTGGGCTTGGTAGACCCACCTAGAGTTAGGATTAGGGTGGTAGCCTAATCCTAATCTTGATTTAAGCCTTTGGATGAACTCAAATGCATGAATGTATATGCCTCGTATGTCTTGTGTTATGAATGCTTATGTATATTGTTTTATACATGTGAATTGAGGCATGGGTTGTATTGCTTAAAGCATGCATGGTGATGGTTCACGATTGTGTCCATGGTGAGTACGTGCTAAGCACGGAAATGATTGAAATGGATAATGTGGAATGAGTAAAATATTGGCACTAGTATACTTAAATACAAATGATCGATCATTAGGATGTTAGTGTGTACACATGAGTCTAAAGTCGCGCGTGGCCTTGGTGGCGTTGAGTCACCAAGGAGGAGTACGGGTTCGCCCGGAATTGTAATTGAATATAGTCGGTGATGAGTGGAATCCCATCGACGGGGCGTGAGGATGAGTGGAATCCCCTCCGCGAGACCGGTGATGAGTGGAATCCCACCGAGGTAATGTGGTTGTTGGATATGAGTTTCCAACGTGTCTATCCGCGTATTTGAGTCATAACTAGGTGCCAATGTGGATTGATATGTGTATCATTGTGTTGGGATTTATGAGCTGTTTGGATGATTAAATGTGATTACATGTATGGTAGTGTCGAGCTCATGATTATGGCATATATGTGATATATTGCTCATGCATCTATATTTTGTGGACTCTTGGTAAATGTAAATTGCCTTGGCTAGATCGTGCTCGGACCCTGCGATGTTGAGGTTTGTTTTTAGAGCTTACCCTCACTAAGCATTATTGCTTACGCTCTCTTTGTTCAACATTGCAGATCCTTAGTTCGTGGGTTGCTCGGGCAAGTGGAGGGCCTCCAAGTGTGATTTTGGACTGTGTTCATCAAGTATGGTTTTAATGCTAAGACATGTAATAGTTTAAGCAATGGGATGTGTAAAGTTTTGTTGGATTGTTGTTGGTTGTTTGGAGCATGTGTAGACTCCTTAGTATCTTGCTTTTGCATGGTTGAGTTGCCATGTTGATTGTTAACTCATGCCTAATTGCTTACTCGCATGTTAGCCTTATGCTTTAGGAGTTTATATATGTGTTTGACCTATGTTTGAATGAATGCATGTTGTGGGAATGTTGCCTTAGAGTTAGACATGTCTAGATCTTGTTGAAGCATGCTAGTATGTTGGTATATCTTGGGTTTAAATGCTTGGCTGTTGTATGGTGCTTTGGGGATGTTTCGGGGCATCCTTGTGCCTCAAAACAGCCCAGAAAAGTCTGCAGACAGGGGGTGTTTCGGAACGGGTTCCCGTGTTCCGAAACGGCCCTTGTGTATATGGCCTGCCGTTTCGAAACGGATGAGGGTCGTTCCGGAACGTTTTCGCTACTGAAATTTTGAGAAATTGGCGAGATGAAGCCGTTCCGAAACGGGCCTCTGAAGTTCCGAAACGGTCAAATCTCGTTGACCACGAGATATTGACCGTCAAGGTCGTTCCGATACGGGTCACCCCTGTTTCGGAACGGTCACCTTGTGGTTGACCCAGGCCGTTGACCAGGTCAGGGCGTTTCGGAACACCCTATAGGTGTTTCGAAACGGCCTGCTGAAATGAAGTAAAATGGACTGTTTGTGTTTGTTTGGTCGGTGAATGTTTCGTTGATTGTATCTTCCGCTGTTGTGCCACACTTAGGTCTAAAATTATGCATGTAGACAAGATAAGATAAAAAGAAATTTTCTGGGTCGTTAACCGAGGGGAAGCCTTAACGGGTTTCGCTTCAGTTTTCCCCGTGTGGCCCACTCGGACCGGTCATCCGACCAGACCGGAACGAGGGGGTTACAGTTAAATAAACTAGTTTTATCATTAATAAACATTTAATCACACGTGTAATAAAATTTAAATCTTTAAACCCCTAAAAACTTAAACCATGCAAACTAAACCCCAATCTAAATCTCTAACCCTTAAAACATAAATACTTGTGTAATATAAAGACCACACAACATATATATCAAAGCTTTTTATCACTATTTAATACACTAGCAGTTAATTTTTTCCACAAACGACTTTAGTCAGTGGCGGATCTATATGGTCCTTTCGGTGGGCCTGTGCCCACCCTGAATTTTTTCAAACCTTACACATTTAGCTCCAATTTTCATAATTTTTATGAATTAGTCCTTAAATTTTATGACTTGTGCCCACCCTGAAATTTTAAGATTTTTATGATTTGTACCCATCTTAAAAATGTTTTGATTTGTGCTCACCCTAAAAAAAATTCTAGATCCGCCACTGACTTTAGTTAATTACGGTGTGTTACTAATTAATATTTGAATAATCAATTAAGGACACATGACAATAAATAAAAAGCCTTTTCTGAAGAAAAAAAATCCAATATTCAATATATATACCAAATAATATTTATATAAGAAAGAAAAAAAGAGGTTGAAATTTAAATCTTTGATTATCACATTATATTCCAAGACAAGTATCATAAAAGAATTGAAAAGTAGCTGGAAATCTAATAACTTGACTACAGATCAAGCTGCGATGTATCATACGAGCTAGTGTTTCATCTTAAACCAATGTATCATAGAACACGATAAACATGTCGGTTTAGTTGCCACATCGGACATGACATCATGTTTGTTCTAAATGTTTTAATTCGTGGTGGATGATGAATCTTTGGTTACCCTAATTATGTCCTAATGCTGATTTTTTAGTCTCTAATGAATCCTTATATATTATTTAATAATTTCATTGTTTGACTTGCAAGAGTTTGTGCCATGTATGAGTTGAAAACTTGGGGTGGCCCTAAGTTTTTTTTTTTTTTTTTTTGCCTTGTACTAATTAAAAACGTAGCCTAGCAGCCAATCATAACGTTACACCTGGATTAATTGCTTCTCTCTCCTCTATTATAGGACTATTTTAGTGAGAAATCAGCATACCAAACTGGTTTATTGTTTTCAATGTCTGAAGTATTTTTAAACAGCTCTAGCATGCCCACTTGGCATGTTGTTGTATATATTTTTTGTGCAGTGCATTGGCTCTTGGCGAAGTTGAAGAAATACATGAATATTCTATACAAATCCTTAATAATACAAACATTTAGTACATTATAGTATAATTGTTATCCACTTCTGACCTTTTCTTACCGTTTCTGGGAGGTAATGGTCATGGGAGGATGCAGTTCAATGGTTAATGAATATTTGGTTGACTTTTCCATAGAAACGATATTTAATCATAAAAAAAATTTAGACCCACTCACATGTAAATACTAGGCATTGCATCAAATAATAAGACGAACAAAATGTTCTATTATCATTCATCGTGGTTGTCATGTGGTCTGATTTTAATTTCTTTTTCTTTTAAAAAAACATAATTGCTAAGAAACATGAATCTGCTCTTGCCGCAAACTCAAGTTGTAGTTTGTCTATTTTTCGTGTTCGGCGTTCAATAAGCACCTTGTCCGTTGATATGTGACAATGAAAGAGTGGAGCATCAACAATGGGGTTTGAAGACAGAGATGGCGCACAATAGGGATGATTCGGCGATGGTGGAGGAGTGATTTTGATATTTAACGATTTGAGATTATGGCCTTGTTTGGTAAAGAGAGGTTTAGACAAAAAATACAGGTTTAACCAGTCAAATCCGATAATATTGTTGTTTGGTAAACAACGGATTGAAATAGCAAATTGGGATGAAACCGCTAATTTTAAAAAAGCTCATAATAGGATTTTTTGAGATTAGAGTTTTGATATTAGAGTTGTAAACACTCTTTTACCCTTACCAGATACCAAAAGTCTCAAAATAACTTAAATTAAAATTTTTCTCAGCCTATTTATAAGCTAATCATATTTATTTTTTTATTATCACATATTTATATGTGTATTTAAATTTATTAATTAATTAAATTATATTAAAATAATTATATAAATAATAAATTAATATATAAATCATTTGAATATGTTTAAAAAAATTATATTAAAAATAATTTTATAAATCCAATTAATAATAATTATATACAAAATATTGATAACTAATAAACTATTCAAACAAGTATTGAATATAATCATGTATTTATATGTCATTTTGCTTGTTTAAATATTCTAACAGTTATCCGCTATCAGTTAATTTTACGAAACACTTTTATACAATCAGCTAATACAATCCGCTGGTCAAATCAATTAATGTAATTCACTATCCGCTAATTGCCAAACAGGGCCTATGTAAAGAATAGGATGATCTTTTTGAGAAAATTATATATATATATATATATATATATATATATAATTAAAAAAAAACATGTGTCATGCATTGATTAAATGATCATTTTTTTGCAGTTAACATGATAAACACATAAAACATAACGAGATAAAATAATACACTTACTTTGCTAAAAAAGAATTGAACATCTAAAACGACCGAAGTAGTACAATTTATGGACTAATCTTATAACAGAGCAATAATAAAATTGTTTAGGATAATACCAATAACCAGTTGTTTTAACGGGGTGAGATACTAAAATTTTTAAACAAGATTTGAAGTTTAAATCCTAACGCCGTGAATGGAGACATTAGGTTAAGAGAATCACATTCATAATGGTCTATGTAATATCAATCTAAATTAGTCAACCAATATGTTTAAAATGAAAGGTTAACCCACAAAAATATTTAGGAAAAACGTCTTCGAATATTCCTCATGTTTCTTCCTCGACTCTTTATGAATATCTATGAGCATTAGAATATTAGTTTGCGAGGCTCAATGAGTGTGGTTTGTGGAGAAAGATCGAGTGGCGGAGAATGGAGCCCGAAAGTTAGAATCTAGGGAATCAGGCGTGTCACGTCACGTGTTCAATTTGTGGGCTCTTTCGTTGGCAACAGCTGCAAATACCAAATGCCCTTTCCAGATTCCAAAAACCATTCCCCAACACATAAAATACTAACGTTGAATTTTTTTTCCATTTACGGATTTATTAATTATATTCTGTATAATGCTCAAAATATACATTTAATATGTATAATTCGGTAACAATTTGGTTTTTATTCTAATTATATATTTTTCATGAATTTTATTAATCATCATGGAAGGTAATATATTGACAATCGCCTTAACCGAGTATGTGAGTCTCGTTAAAAATTCCCCTAACACTAGATAGAAGAAAAGAGTATAACACATACCGGTTTATACAAAACCAGATAAGGTCCAAACACATGTAATACATCTGTCGATACATAGTACACTTTACACAATACAATGCATCAATAAGAGAAAAAAATGACAAATTCACTAAAAGTCTCTTACAATGGTGCAAAGAAAAGCATACACTTCCATCGAGATTAGCATACTAAAATTCAGAAACCTTCATGAATCTTCTTGTCTCTATCCAAACGAGACACTTTACAGGGTAAAAAAAAGAGTGGTTAGCGAACCAAGCTATCAGGCGAGTTGCTCCGCTATCCAGGTCTGATTACATCGGCAACCAATCATCAACCGAGTGGGGATCCATCTTTCTAAGACCACCGAAAGAACCATAATTAGAGATTAGCATCGTGAAGATCTTTGTACGAGTACAAACTGACTGCTAAGGTATGCTAAAATCATGTCACAAGAATAGATAAAACGAACCACAAAAAAAACGTGTCACAATGACAAATGAAACGCGTGCCACAAATGCAGTAATTCTTATTAAAATATGAAAAGATAAAAAAATAAAAAAAATAGACTCGGTGGTCGACAACTAATATTAAAATTAATTATCAACTATCAACCAAAGAAAGAAAAATGAAGTAGCAAAAAACATAGAGTTGAGAGAGAGCGACTAGGTTAAAATCTATGTCCTGATTTCATTTTTTTTACTTCTAATTATATATTTGAGAGTTTGATTTTAATTTTATTGAGAATATTTATAATAAATTATATATATATAAGTAAACGTACAATAATAGCATGTCAATAATGATATTATTCGTTCAAGAAAATTAAATCAAAATTAAATTATATGTATACCATAATATCAAATGAAAGTTTGTGTTTCATATTGTATTAAATTTATTTATAGGGTAAATAAAATTAGGAGACAATGCTTTGCATTTTAATTATTTTAATGCGATTTAGTACAATCAAGTATTTTTGTTTTTTTATTTATTATTTTGAAATGAGTAAATCAAACATAGTATGGACATCCAATACAACTAATAGAAAATAGAATGAAACAATCCTAATTTATTTAAAATTTAGACAGGTCAATTTCAGTATTACTTGTATATTAGGCCTTTCGTTTTCATTCTAGTAATGAATAAATTATTTTGCTAACCGACTATAACTTTTATTGTTGGTTAGGATTATTAATTAAATAAAATCTTCATTTTTCAATGTTTGATTTTAGTTCCGTCCATGCTTCTAAGATAATAGATTCAGAAATGGGGCGTTGTTATGCAACACATACAGTAAACCTCGTGGCACTACGAGGCTCAGGCTAGGGACAAAGGCAACATACATTGAGGTAAATGGGGAAGGAAGAGGGTGAGATAGAGCAGAGTTGATGGTGAATCTTGTGTTAACGACGGTAACATCTAATTGAGGTAAATGTCGATGTTTAAACTCCCATAATTTGAGATAATATAAATATTTTTAATAATTTAGCCCATTAAAAATTTTGATTCTTTATTCATAAAATGATATTTAAAAAAATCAAATTT
Source organism: Hibiscus tridactylites (assembly GCA_958450335.1). Taxonomy (NCBI): domain Eukaryota; kingdom Viridiplantae; phylum Streptophyta; class Magnoliopsida; order Malvales; family Malvaceae; genus Hibiscus; species Hibiscus tridactylites. The sequence continues at coordinate 109,229,687 of OY288265.1, read as the reverse complement.
AAAACTATTGTATTTACTACTCATCTAAGTAAATTTATTAAATAAATTTTAATATGTATTATGAATGAACTTAATCATGTTATTTTATAAAATAAAAAAAAAACTAAAATTACATTATACTGGTATAAATAAGTTTTATTTTCTTTTTTAGACAGCCGACCTTGGGTTCCTAACCAATAACTATGGTTTCCAACTCCAAATTTCAACTTTCCCAGAGAAGAGGAGGCATGTGTATCAATCATGGATAAAAATCATCTTTCGAGGAACTTTCTACGCCTAACATAAAAACACTAAAAAATAAATTTTAAATCCTAACTTTAAATTTTAAATCTTAAACTTTATACTTCTACACCTTAAAATTAAACACTATATCAAATTCCATAAACCTTAATTAAACCTAATTTTTAATATATATAGAACATAGATGGGGCACCGAAAAGGTACATAAGATTCTATTCATCAATCATTCTTGTCCTACTACTAGTTAATTAAAAATAAAGAATAAAGCCAATCAGTGTAGGCCATGTGTCATTTCCTCCAATTTTGACTTTATCTCAACATGACTGTGCCACTACCACCATCCTCCTCCACTCCCTGTATATAAGTACCCACCACCAGCTTTTGCTTCTCATCGGCGCCACAGCTACTCCTTTGATCTTACCATCAAAGCTTTCTGCGACCTTGTCTCAAACAATGTCCCTCCCTGTAACACAAGCGAAAACCCTCCCTGATGCCTGGGACTACAGGGGAAAACCCGCCGAGCGCTCCAAGTCCGGTGGCTGGGCCAGTGCTGCCATGATTCTAGGTCTTTTAATCTTCTAGTTTTTGCTTTGCTTTGAATTCTCATATGCTTTTGGTTTGGATCTAATTAACTATATGGGGTTTCTCATTTCTTTTATTTGCAACTCTTTCAGGTGTTGAGGCATGTGAGAGGCTAACAACGTTAGGTATAGCTGTTAATTTGGTGACGTATTTGACTGAAACCATGCATTTGGGCAATGCTACCGCAGCCACCACCGTCACCAACTTCCTCGGCACCTCCTTTATGCTCTGTCTGCTCGGTGGTTTTGTCGCCGACACTTTCCTTGGCAGGTTTGCTCTCTTCTCCGACTCACAAAAAACACCTTCTGCAGTACTTCCCCATGCACCCACTCAGTTAAGTAATTAACTCTATGATTTCTCTCCTATTCACAGATATCTCACCATCGGAATCTTCGCCGCCGTTCAGGCAACCGTAAGTTTCATTTCCTTTTATTAGACCAGCATCTCTACTTTACATACCCTTTTGTTTATATATTTATTTTTGTTACGTTGTCGAGCAGGGCGTCACGATCTTGACAATCTCAACAGTAATCCCAAGCCTAAAGCCTCCAAAATGCAGCAGGGACAGCACAACAACTTGCACCCCAGCTAGCGGCATGCAACTCATCATTCTCTACTTAGCTCTCTACATGACCGCACTTGGGACCGGCGGACTCAAGTCCAGTGTCTCAGGGTTCGGGTCAGACCAATTCGACGATTCGGACCCCGAAGAGAAATCCCGGATGACAAACTTCTTCAACTGGTTCTTCTTCTTCATAAACATAGGCTCCTTCACTTCAGTCACCGTCCTGGTGTACATCCAGGATAATGTAGGGCGTGATTGGGGCTACGGTATCTGTGCTTTGGCTATCGTGGCAGCGCTGGTGGTGTTCCTATCGGGGACCAGGCGTTATCGTTTCAAAAAATTGGTGGGGAGTCCATTGACTCAAATTGCCGCAGTGTATGTAGCTGCCTGGAAGAAGAGACATTTGGTGTTGCCGTCTGATCCGTCGATGCTTTTCGAAATGGACGATGCAGCTGAGGGACTGAAGAAGAAGAAGAAGCAAAAGTTGCCCCACAGCAAAGAATACCGGTTAGTAACACATGCAATCTTAAATGTCGCCGATATAAGGTTAGGTGGCAGGCAGTGGGTCCAAAACATGATAGATAAACATCAACCAGTTGGGTTTCATAAGGCAATCATAGTGTAAAATTATTGAATTTCTAGTGTCCTTAATGATTGACAACCCTAGGCCTAGCATATCACTACTCCAAGTCAAGAATCTACAACAAGCCTTGTTGGTTTTGGATTTGCTCTCTCTTGCCAATCAAACAAAAATAGTATACATAATAATTTGATCCCACAAGTTTCAATTTTATAAACGTGTTGGATTGAGATGCGGAAGGGTGATTGATTTCGGCTGCTCATTATTTAAATGTTGAGATTGACTTCTTCTTTTTTTTTTGTACAGCTTCTTGGACAGGGCAGCGATCATGGACCCATCTGTTGGTGAGGCAAACAAGTGGAACTTAGTTACCTTGACAGATGTTGAAGAAGTGAAATTGGTGCTAAGAATGTTACCGATATGGGCAACCACAATCATGTTTTGGACCGTCCATGCCCAAATGACAACCTTTTCAGTGGCTCAAGCATCCACCATGGACCGTCACATTGGCAAATTCCAAATCCCACCAGCATCCCTCTGGGTTTTCTTCATCGGTAGCATTCTCTTGACCGTCCCAATTTACGACAGAATCATTGCTCCAATTGGCAGAAAGGTTTTCAATAACCCTCAAGGCTTGAGCCCTTTGCAAAGGATATTTGTTGGTTTAGTTCTCTCCATTATCGGAATGATAGCCGCTGCACTGACCGAAATCAGGCGATTGCGAGTCGCGAGCTCACACGGTCTCACCAACAACCAATCGGCTCAACTTCCGATGACCGTATTCTGGCTGGTCCCTCAGTTTTTGATAGTGGGGTCCGGGGAGGCCTTTACATACATAGGGCAGCTCGACTTTTTCTTAAGGGAGTGTCCGAAAGGGATGAAAACAATGAGCACGGGTTTGTTTTTGAGTACCCTTTCATTAGGGTTTTTCCTCAGCTCATTGTTGGTTACTATAGTTCATAAGGTTACCGGAACCAAGCATGCATGGCTCCCAGATAATCTGAACAAAGGAAAGCTCCACGATTTCTACTGGCTCTTGGCAGTTATGAGCACATTGAACTTGGCAGTTTACGTGTTCTTTGCAAAGAGATACGTGTACAAGGACAAGAGACTTGCAGATCAAGGAATTGAATTAGAAGAAACAGAAGCAGAACCTACTTTCCACTGATATGAACCAATTATGTCTTGGGAGTGGACCAAATCACTTTGATTAAGATTTTGTGTTTGTAACTTTGTAATCTAAGTCCTTGGTTGGACGTTAAAATAAGTTTGAAACCCCCTGTGCATGTACAAAATGAATGTGGCAAAGGGGAAAGAAGAATTTGCAGCAAAAAAAGTATAAACTACTCTTTTTTTTTTTTTTTGCTTTTGTTTGAAAATGATAAGCTGACGCAATTTGTTTCAGAAAAATCTATCTTCCAAGCGTGATGACTTAAGAATTATTTAAAACTACTTGGCATGCTGCTAAATCGTAAGATGGAAGTTTTGAGACTTAAACTAATTAATCAGGCTGTTTAATTAAAATAGTGAAATTGTTGACGTGTATGTATGGAAACAAAGAAGCAGTGCGTACAACGAGGTTGGAAACATGTTTGTGCAATAGAGGGATAGGTGGCCTTTCGTTCATCTGAAAATGCATATTCTATGGAATTAATAAAAAAATTATTTAAACTTTCAATTATTGTTTAGTAGGAGTAATAAAGATTAGCATCCATGCATCTCCCAGGATTCTCTGTGAATGAATGGGCAGAATATAACAGCACAAAAATCCATGGTATGAACTGTGTTCATGTTTATCTGATTAAACCCTGAAAATTTGCATATGAAAATATCATTTGGAGCAATCACGTGATGATAATTAAGTTGGGTATGGAATCCAATTCATTCTGCCAGTTGTGTTGCTAATATTTATTCCCACTCCCAATTATTTCTTTTTTGATTAATCAAAAATATCATACAGATAAGGCCTAGATCTCTTTCATTCTTTCTCATTCTAATAATGTTGTGGAACCCATAATAATTTAACACCCACTGTCGTTTTAGCTGCTTATCAGTATCACTCTTGTTTTTCAAACTGTATGCAACTCATCGAAAATGTTACCGACAATCTTTTATCATTGGTTTAGGTTATAATTGTACAATAATTAAGTTGAGTTTTATTATAATTCTAGTAGTATACAAATATTTTATAATAATAAGTTTTATTCAATATCTAAATATTTATGTTAGACAAGAAATAAGATTTTTTAGTGGGCAAGTATTTAACTCTATACATATACAAGTTAGTTCCAATCACAATCTTGAGACACTGTTATAACAATGGCGGAGAAGGACTTGGTATGCGAGGGCAAATAATAGCGAAGAGCATATTGGGTATAACAATCCCATAATAATAACAATTAGGCCACAGCCCTGAAAGTTTTTCTGAAAGCACAATTTTGAGCTTCAAATTAAATTGGACTCACATGTTGTCTTAAACTGGATTGTATCACCATGATGCTGGTGGAATTTGTTTGATGAACTAGACTCGTTATTGAAGGACATCACAAAGGTGAAGTACTCTTACGTTCTTAGGTGCCTTAACTCAATAGCGGATCATTTTGCAAAGGAGTAGCCTATTCAAAGCATGGTGGTGATCTGTGCTCCAGTTTTTGCTTTTCGAAATTGTTGTTGTATCCATAGGTGAATTTGGTGTTTTTAAAAATAAACTTCAAAGTGAAAAAAGTATTTAATTGACTAGTACTCTTTTTTCATGTAGGTCTAGAAGAATTTTTAACGAGGCTCTCAATTAGAATACATCATCATATGCAGGATGGGAGTAAGAAGATGGAAAACTCATAACTGTTCCCCTTTAGGCTTAGTATCCTCCTATTCTTTTTTTTCTCAGCAAATTAATTTTATTATTATTAACCCCAAATTGTATGCCTCATTAAAAACCTCCCTAAGCCTAAAATGGAGGAAAAGAGTACATACAATAAGAGGGAGGAAACAAACATCAAAGGAAAACACGAAATACACCCAAAATCACAACATCAAACGCCTGTCGACCACCAAGCTTGTTAGAATATCTAAATTCAGTCAAATCACCCTCCTAAGATCACCCTAAAAGACTCGAAAACTACTTAGCAAGGCAAAAAGATTCACACATGCACTTCTAGTCCCAACTGACTTCAACCTCCATAATTATCTACCACCATGCTAAGAAAATGGTAACCATCTGCAGGCCATCCTTTTCCAAACAAAACAAGGCAAGTAGGCAAACTCTAAAATCCTATTTTTTCGAGCCAAACTGACAAATAAATCAAAAAGGGTCACCAAAACGCCAAGGTCATTGCAAAGCCTCCAAAAACCAAAGCAACACAACCTTTGTGTCGGATTCAACCCGAAGATAAGCTTTACCGCTCCACTTCACCTCTAAAAAAACTTCCAACGTTGACTTTACGGCAATAATTCTGCAAAATCAGCACCCAAATCTTCTAGAGGTCTTGTTTCCATTGTATTTTTCACCAAAACACTGAATTTTCCTCCAAAAACTATGAATTAACATGCACCCTACACCGGTGGTCAATTAAATTAAACCCTTCAATGACTGATAAAAAGCTCCAGACCATGAAAGCCCTCAACTACTTCTCTCACTTTTACATCTGCCAGCGTTGAAGAAGCCACCAAATAGCCACATTGAAAACCCTCGATCACTGCTCCGAAACTCCCCGGGATAGAAAAACATAGTTCCCTCCAAGTTCCTTATTGTGACAAAAAATTACGAGATTGAGAAAAAAAAAACCATATCCCTCAGACTCCCCAGGTTGATCGTGTAATTACCATTCGAAAGAACAATCACAATCTTAGAGAACCTCGGCATAAAATTAGGGATATCACTAGATCAGACTTGGATCGGATTTTATAAAATTCAAGTTCAATCTAATTAATAATCAGACCTCAAAAAAATCTAAGTCCGGTTACATAAATCCAAGTTCAATCCAATAAAATATCTAAAATTCAAATCCGAAAGTCTGGATCCAATTAATTTTTTCTTTTTTTAAGTAACAACTCAAACAAATATCTTTAAATAAAAAATAATTTTCACCAAACAAATATATTTAAACTAATAGCACAAACAAATCTCAATAAATATTACAATCCAATATAAAATACATTAAACTAGTTTCATCTTATATATATATATATATATATATATATATATATGGGTTAGGATCAACTTACACAATGTAAAACTCTTTAAGTTTTACACGTCTTCTGGATCGTTAGATGGGGGAATGGATGGCTCAGATTAACTCCTTACTATCTTTTTTTCAAGTGATAAACTTCACATATTTACTGTTAATCTCATACATTCGTTTCACTCATCCAACGTGTTGAGTTTTAAGGTGCTCGATTCCTTCAACCGATCTAGCTCACCAAGTGGTGGAGAGGTGAAATTTTGGGTGGATGTGGTGTGGAAGCTAGAATATAAATGACACAGTGATTTTAGAGTGGTTCAACCTTTTAACCAAAGTGTACATCCACTACCTTAGCTTCCCATTAAGGATTTCCAATCAATTCACTATTGATTCGTCCCCTTTTCTAGGCTTAAAAGGAAACCCTTATACACGATCAACCTTTCTACCCAAAACTTTGATCAAAACCCTCTTTACAAGAGAAAAGATAAGCAAACTTAAATCCCTCTAATAAGTGATTGTTTGCACAAATAAGCTCTCACCTAAAACCTAAAACACTTGAGCAAATTTGACAATTTTGGCTCACTAGTGTTTGTCTATACAAGGAATTGACAATTTAAGTACAAAGACACTTTTTGATAATTTGTTGATTGACAATTGAAGCATTAACCATATCTTGATGCTTGGAGGTCCCTTTTTTTATACTCCTTGATGAGTTTATAACCGTTACTAGCCGTTGGGGTTGGATTGGAGCCGTTGGAGACTTAATTTCTCACCATAAATGCAGTTCTGCAGCTCACCGTTTCGAAACACTCGTGATCGTTTCGAAACACCCTTTAAGTAGAAAGAGTTGTTGCAGTCTGATGCAGCACCCGTATCGGAACGCTCTTGGCCGTTTCGGAACACCCGTATCGAAACGCATAGTCTCGTATCGAAACGACATGCATTTAAATGTTAGTTGGGAAATAGCCGTTGGGGGTTTATGACCGTTGTAGTCGATGCCACGTAGGCGTATCGAAACGACATAGCTCGTTTCGAAACGCTGGGCAAAAACCTCATCCAGATAAGACCCGTTTCGATACCCGTATCGAAACGTTTTCACTACTGGAAGACCTCGTATCGGAACGCCTAAGGGTGTTTCGATACACCTGGATGGTTTTGTTAAATTTGACTTTGAAAAACATGTAAAAACCTTTAAAACATCCCTTAAACATAGTTTCAAGTTATTTGGACTTTGGAAATAATTTTGAATTCTTTTTAAATCAGTCTAAAACATTTTTCAATTATTATATCAAAACATTAGTTCTACACAACGGTCGAAAAAACGACTGTTGGATGAGTGAAACGAATGGATGAGATTAACGGTAAATATTTGAAGATTATCACTTGTGAATTAAAAACACGGGGTTAATTGATCCTAACCCATATATATATATATATATATATATATATAATCTCAATTCAACTTAATTTAACTAGTTTAAATATATTTAAATATATTACAATCCAATTCAACTTAATTAGGATTTCAATATATGTATGGTTAAGATCCACTTACATTGTGTAAAATTCAATTATTTTTACATTTTTTGTACCGTTGGATGATGATAATAAATGGCTAAAATTATTTCCTTATTTTTTTTCCAAGTGATAATCTTCAATTTTTTATTGTTAATCTCATCCATCCATTTCACTCATCCAATGGCCATGGATTAATGTAAAACTAAATGAGTTTTACACCATGTAAGTAGATCCCAGATATATATATATATATATATAATCCCAACTCAACTTAATTAGGATTTCAATATATAATCCCAACTCAACTTAATTAGGATTTCCATATCTAATCTACCTCCTATTAGGACTCGAACTTTTTTTCGATCAGATTTGAATCAGGCTTTTTTTCTTCGAATCAAATCGAATTCAGAGATCAGGATGCATTCAAGTTGTGTTAGATTCTTCTGAGCATTTTGAACAAAAAAAAGATTCTTCTGAGCATATAAATGGTTAAAAACTCCATCAGAAAAACAAAGGGTTCGGGAGAAACATCTGCTAGAAATTACACTTAAACTTCCCCCTAAACCAACTTTTAGAATTCAGTAAAACATGGCATCAGAGTAGTGTGATTCTGGATATGCAAATAGAAACTGCCATAAAAGTTGAACAATATGCAAGAAGACTAATTGAAAAAGAAATATGTGGCAAAACAACAAAGCAATTTGCATAAGTTGTCACTCCTAAACCAAAAATTATGCTAAAGGCATCTGATACCATGAGATCAACAGAAAGCTATTCTCAAATACCAAGCATGGACTAGGAGAAACACAGCCTAGTGCTTCGAATGATGGGCTAAGCAACAGATGGTTTAGTCCGACATGATAGCGCAATAAGTGATTCTACACAAAATTCTCTTGGAAAGGAATATGTTACCAAGGTCAAATAGTAACTTCTACATGATTTTCTCCACCTGTTAGTCCAGTTAGACCTCTATAAAATTTTCATCAGGAAATAACCAGAGGTGATTTATATACATGTTAATAATATTTGGTATCAACAAGTCACCTTGGATCAATCAAAGGGGACATCTTGGGTGAGCTAAGTTCCAGGTAAGTTGGATGAGCTTATAATTGAAACAATATAACCATGTGCTTCATGACATATGCAAACAATTCTCAAGCTTAAATTTTGTACACGAAAACAACATTTTGAAAGCAATCCCAGCTTGAAATACATAATTGCAATTTGAATTATCAACAACCTTGACATGAATCCCCGCTGTAAAAAGTACAAACTTTAGCTAGAGAGGAAAATGAAGGGGAAGCGAGAAATAGAGAGACGGAAACAGGGAAGGAAAAGCGGAAATCGGCGGAGTATTCGAGGAGGAGGAGAAGGAAAGTTGGGAGGATAGGTTTGAAGACTGTGTGGAGGAAGAGTGAGACGGAGGTGTCTATAGTTATTAGGGACTGAAGGAAACGTGGGGATGATGGCGTTATTGTTTTCGTCGAACCCATTGGCGGTGGTGGTGGCGGCGGCGGTGTAGGTAGTTGCAGGAGTGGAGGGTCAACTCAGAACAGACAGTTGACAGTTAAAATGGCAAGGTTTAATTATATGATTACTTGTAAGGGTGTTATTGGATGAGTAGGCAAAACGGTGTCGTTCTTGGATATGGACCATTCTTCTTTTGTATAAAAGGCTTGTTCGTGTGTTATTTTGGGCTTGTTCGTCAATTTCATGAATTAAAATACTTAGATTTCAAATCGAATTATGAGATTAAAGTTGCTTTGGGGCATAGAATTTTTGTCCAAAGTTGAGGCCTTAAACAAGTAAATTACCAAGTTAAGTTTAGTAGAATTTATGTGCAAATTTACCAAATCAAGATTCTCACTGCAGTTACAACATGTTTGGATTTCCAGCAATACAAATGCTGCATCTATTCCAAGTGGAGAACTGAAACTTGTGCAGAAGCATGTTCCAGCTCGAGAAAGACACCAGTGTTTCTACAGCGCAAACATTGTCTTCTACTTCTTTGATCAGGAAAAAGTACAAAATTTTCTTACAAATCATGATTCAACCTGTATGTGCACATCAACAAGTTCAACATGCTTGCAAAATCTAAATGTTCTGTAATGATAAATGATGCAGAAAACATCAGATTCTAAGTTCTAACATGGGGAGTCAATGTTCTAACGTGTCACCGAGCTTATCTTTGATCGTTTGCAGGGCGCCATCTATTGCGATATCGAATGCATCCTTCTTGTACCTCAATTCCAATGAGCTACCGTGCCTTCTGTACATAACTCTCGGGATCAATTCGACGATAGATTGCCTCATCCGCCTTACTTCACTCCTCGGTATCCCCATTAACACATCCAAAATCCTTAACCCTTTAAAAACCACTTCCTCCTTCGGTATGAACACCGAGAACTCCGCGAATTTGTCCGCCGGCAAATGCCATCCGTACTGCGTTTTGGCGGACAATTCTTCGAAGAAAACCGGTATACAACCTGCAGTGATTGCATCAAAAGTTGATCTTCTAGTTGGAGTATCACCAGGAGGCTGCAAACAAAAGGTTGCTTGCAGCATAGGCTTCATGTACCGGATCGGATCGTGCTCGCAAATCCCATTCGAGCAATCCACTATGTGACATAACTTTGAATACACCCCATTTCTTTGAACAATGTTGAAACTACTGCTGCTGCTGATATTGTTGTTGATGGTACCGTTCTCGCATTCGTTCCTTATACTCCTCCTGATATTCGGAGCGGATCCGATTCCTCCGCCGCCGGCAAACAACATTAAACTAGTCCTTCTAGATCTCTTCACCCGTTGAATCCAAGCCTCAAAATACGTCAAATTCTGGGGATGGAACGAGGTGGGATAAGGCACGGCATGCTCCTGCAAAGGCCAAGGCCTGCCCTCGGGAACCAAGGCAGTTATGTTATAAAACTCGGGCAATTCAAGAAACGAAGTCCCCCATACCGGAGGATCATTATTCAACGGCTGAGAGAAATCCCAGGCAGGTCTAGCCATAACCAAGAAATGGTCATGACCCATATTCCGTTCCCAGATTCCCGGTTCATCGGATTGCAGGAACTGGAACAAATCCCTCCCATGTTGGAAGCTGGAATTCACATCAGGGCCGTACAAATACCTCAAGGAATCAATGGCGGCATAGTAAGGAAGAAAGACGGCATTTGCAACATCGGGATCATTTGTAAGACAAGGGTATTCCAGGATTCTTCTATGGAAAATAAGTTCGAGCAACAATGGGTCGGTGCGGTACCAACTACGGGATCTGATGTGGGTTTTCTGTCCTAAACCATGGTTCGCTAAGTAAGGGCAAAAGTCATCAAAAAGTGGGTAATCAGAACAGTTAGTAAGTAGATCGAGATTGAATCTGGACGGGAGGTTCCGGATGTGGATCCAACGGTTGCTGCAATCTTCTGGTGTTGCTGGGTCTGATCTAGATTCAATGGTCGGGATTTTTTGGGAAGACGCTGAATCGATGATCAAAAGAAGGAAAATATGGGTTATAATGAAGATGAAGATTTGGACGATTCGGGACTTGTAAGCCATGGAAAACATTACAATATGAACAAATATGGAAGTCTAAGAACAAATTTCTGGGTTTATAAGCATCATTATTAATGAGGTCTTGCAAATCTTTGTTTCAACGGTAGGCTGGTTTTGTTAGGGAAAGAAGAAGAAGAAGATAGCTTCCGGTATCCAGAACTGCAAATCGGAAAATTTTGAAACAAAAACTGAAAATCGTTTTTAAATTGAGGATTGTAGTAATTCTAAATTAATTTCAAATTTTGACCCAGCATTGTCGGTGGAGAACAATAAATGGCTTTGGACCACAATGTTCAGCAGCCCATGTTCTTTAATGGTTGGGCTGGAACCCAATTTGTTATGGGCTGGCTGCCTCTGAAGGATCTAAACTTAAATTATTTTAAGGAAAATATTTTGATATATAAGATTTCAATTTTAGAATTTAGGGTTTAGTGTTAAGATTTAGAGTTTGAGATTTAGGCAATTATGGTTAGAGATTTTGACTTTAGATTTTATAGTTTAAATATGAAGGTTATGTAAAAACAATTCACACAACTTGTGTGTTTAAATGTTAACCCTTTTGATAATTCTAGTAATATTTCAAACAGTAATCTATATTGGAGGTTACTCAATTATTAGTAATATTATAAATGGGTTACTTAATTATTAAAAATTATAATTTGGTCACTCAATTAAAGTTTCAGTTACGATCAAGTCACTTCTCCGTTAAAATACAAACGAACTTCTAACAATGTATGGTATAATGGTAGACACTAATTATATATTTAACATTAAAAATAATTATAAATATATTTACATTTATAAATTTGTGTATTAGATTAACCAATGATTTTAAATGAAGTTCTCTCGTATTAACGAGGGTATAGAAGCGATTAGGACAAAATGGGTAGAATATATGAGTTTTGAAGAAAAAATTATCATTATACCAAACCTTGTTAGATATTCGTTTATATTTTAATGGACCGGTTGTAAATAAAATTTTCATTGAGTGATCTAATTTTAATTTTAATAATTGAGTTACTCAATCGTATCTTTACTAGTAATTGAGTGACCTTTAATCTAATTTACTTTTGCAACAGATATAGGACAACTAATGGTCGAACACCAAACCAACATTATCACCAACACGTCTCCCGTTGCACCATGTGCGATTATATAACCATATAATTTGTGGGTTATTTTTGGTTGCTCTCTTATTTTTTTAGGTTTCGCCTTAATTAATTAATTTAGATTGACTTGTATTGCACATTTGATTTTAGTAGATAAATTTTTTAATAGGAATTTCCTGCATACACAAGACCTTAAACTTGAAACATACTTAAGCGATAAAAACTGGTTATCACTTAGACCAATATTCGTTCGTATAGTTTGTTGGTTCTTATTACTTTAATCATGTTTCTAATGGTCAGCAGCAACTGGAAGGAAACACAGTTCATACATATAGTAAATATAGACAAAAACACATTACGAAAATAACAATACATACACCCAATTGTCAACTAGACAGATACAACTTGTATCATGATTGAGTATTTTACTTACGATTGTGATGGCCTATATGTTCTAGCTCTAGGATCGACTGTTGAAAATGTTGCCGCCAATAATTGCAGATTGGCTTATGAAATGTGGGAGTAATGGATTAAACTATCATGCATGCAGATCTCATGCTTTTCTTAATCTCTTTTTAAATCTCAATTTAAACAACTTGGTTCCTTATTAATTAGGTTTAACTAACCCTGCCATTTTCTTATTGTGGATAAGTTAAATGGGATGGTGGCAGTTTTCGACATTTAGACGGTTTATCCCTTATCATTTCGATGAAGAGTCGCGGTCAATAATAGTTGTAGAGAGGATAAAGATGTGAAAATGCTAAAAAAAAATGTGAAATAGTGCTCGTCCTTGATTCTTCGTTTCGTTCATCTAAATTTACCTATATGAGTGTATATGTCTTTGTCTAGCTCTCATCATCACTAATCGATCGGTGTCGGATTTGATACAGATAATAGTTATTGATGGACTGGCATAAATAAATTCGGCTATTAATAAATAGACGTGACTAAATAATTAAATGCATAAAGTAAATATGTTGACAATGGAGATATCAAAAAGATGATCAAACAGTCGAAATTTTCCTCTGGAAGAACCATTATACGAAGTGTTAGTGGTGGAAGAATCAATTATTTAAAAGTTCACTATTACAAAAGATCTAAAAGCTTAGGGAGAATATAATAAGTGTAACACTTATCATCCTTATTGCTACACATGACAAAGCTCGGAGCAAGTAGTCCATAGTTTTTTTTTCTTTTAGTTTAACCACTGATTTTTTATCTATTGACCGATTAATCCAGATCAAGTTTTATTGTAGCCCATTATGAGGGTGACCCTTCTAACTTAATTTTTTGGATAACTACATAAATAGTACCCCACTTATGCCCGAGATTTTATTTTGGTACCTCACCTATTTTTTTTTTATCAAAAGTATGCCTACCGTTGCTTTTTCTTAATATTTTAGTACCCCCACCGTTTAAACTTAACGGTAATGTTGTCGTGGAAATTCTTTTTTTTAAAGACACGTATTTTTTATCCTAATAAGCTTTCCACTTAATTAAAAAATGATTAAATTATACTAATAATTTAATAATACTTTCACACTTTTATTGGAACCCCCAATTTCTTTTTCTCTGTTTCATTCGATAGATAGAAAGTCATACGATTGAATTTTTAAGGTTCTTGATCTGGAGAGAGATTTACGCGGCAGCTTATTTGAGAAAAGAGTGAAATTCGATAGAATATCTTCAAAGGCTTGAATTTCTAAGGTTCTTGATGGGTGGTAGAGCGCTCAGAAAGAAGGAAAACCAAGCCCTATTTATGGTACGATATTGTTTTTTATTACTCTTTTTTTAATTTTTTGATCGCTTTTTTTTGTTCATAAAAGTTTATTAAGGTTCTTGTTTTATTTCTCTTTATGGTACAATATTGTTATGCATCATGGTGGAGATTTTGTCAAATCAAGTTTTAAAAAATATAGTCAGAAAAATTGAGTATTTTGATTTTTGTGTTGTGGATAAGATGTCAATGTTTGAACTTGATATGGTTCAAAACTTAAGGATTAGAAATGTTGTAAAACTATTTAAGATTGTAAAAGATGGTTCACACAAGATATTGTATGTATGTTTAGATATTGATGTTGTTAACATGTTAGCTGATCTACTTAGAACACATCATATGCATCTATATTTGGTTGGACAAAAATTTAAAATCCAAAAAGAACATGTGTTTAAACAACCTGAAACTGAACCACATGAACAATCTGAATCTGAACTTGATTTTGAACATGTGTTTGAACAAACTGAAACTGAACTACATGTGCAATCTAAAACTGAACCTGCATTTGAACTAGAAGTAGAAATTGTTAATGACTTTGATGAATCTTTATGAATCTTCAGATTCTGATTATAATGGTTCTTTTAGTACTGAGTCTGTAACATCTTGATTTGATGATAGTGACTTCTCAATTGAGGATGTTTCTCATTTTCGTGTTGATGTTGAAATAAATTAGGAGAGTAATTTAGGGCTAAGGATGATCACAATGAAAAAGTTAAAAAAAAAGACTAAGGATGACTTGTACCAAGTGTGACAAATCATGACACAATGTCAAGACTTGTAAAGGTGTGATTGGAGGAAATACTCGACTGAATCGCTGTCAAACTCAACCACCAAGAGGTAACTCTACTATTCATCCTCAAGATCAGCCATCAAGAGCTGGAAGAATTTTAAAACTGCCAGTGAGTATCAATGCTTCCTTCATATTCTATAATTATATTTTGCCATATCTTTTAATATCATGTTTTGATACAAAAATTGTATGTGTTTTTTAATAGGTTAATAGACCATTTGAAGAAATTAAGAAAGAAACTGTACCAACAACTAATTTTCTTAATCAGCAAGGTCCTCACTACCGGAGATCTTCAACACATCCACCACCAGTTAATGTTGTCAGATGAATGTTCAACACTGCAGAAAGCTCAGTGAGCCAATCTGCAAGTTCAAAAATTTCTAAGGAATGATCAATGAGTTAATTCAGTTTAAAACTAAAACTTGAATTTTTTTGTGGTTTTTTGTACATTCACAAATATTCTAAGGAATGTTGTCAGATGGATGTTCCTCACTTGAATTTATTTGAAATGTTTTATGTAAAAATGTAAGATTTAACTTCCGAGCAACCAACAATTATCATTGATGAGACCAATGAAGTTTCGAAAGAATAAAATATATATTTTTAGTTGCATTTTGTTTAAACTTTTTAGTTTTATATCCGAATTAAGTAATTTGAATTTTTAGACTCTATCATGTTTTATATTTGCATTCTGTTTGGATTATGTTCCTACTTCTTACACAACTTTTTAGTAAATTAAAGAACTGATTTATATCAGTGTAAAATAGTGTTGATTGTTTAGTAAATTAAATAACTAATTTACACCGGTGTAAGACAGTGTTGATTGTTTAGTAAATTAAAGAATCGATTTACATCAGTGTAAGACAGTGTTAATTGTTCAGTAAATTAAAAATTGGTTTCTATACTTCATGTACTCGTGTTTTTTTAAATTAAAATTGATTTTATTAATATTGTGAATGTGATGTATGGCCATTATTAACAAATTATGTAAATAAAAAATGCAGACTTAGCCATAACAAAATATTTTACAAAGTTTCTTAAAATACAATAACATATACAAGGATCAACAACAACACTCTTCCTTTCTTTGTAAATTGAAAATTTTCACCATTACTTCAAAAGATAGAATTATTCTTAAACAAAAAATTTGAACCATAACCCAAAAGATGAAAATTACTCCTAAACCAGAAATTTCAACCATTGCCCAAAAGATTACATATATCCTTTAACCGACTACAACATCCCAACAATTTGTCACCCCTTTCCTAAACCCTAAAAAACGCAACATATGCGTAAAAAGCAAGATAAATAATTCAAATCACCCATTCATTCGTCCTTGCTTTCTCTACTGCTCCATTCGATTTTAATAGACCAAGAATTATAACTTTTGTGCGATCAGGTATTTCAATATCAAACAACTTGAAAAAACAACAATTTATTGTGTGTGTTTTTTTAAAATAGGGTACCCAAAAAACCTCCTACCAAGATTATCCTTTGTCCAAGAGGTTCTCAACGCAGCTGAAATACTACAATGACAAAAAAGAATGTCGCTTCTTCTCTTAGTTTGCTCTAGCTCCAGCTCCAGCTCTTTCATCTTCCTCTCCATCGTGCACCAAAAAAAATTCAGTTTTGATTTTATATTTTGTTGAAATAGTGAGAAGTAGTGTAGGGTTTCACCCTTTTAATAGAATTTTTTTAATTCTTGTTTTATTGAATTAATATAAGTGGAAAGCTGATTAGGATAAAAAAAATACGCGTCTTTAAGAAAAAGGAATTTTCACGTTAGTATTACCATTAAGTTTAAACGGTGGAGTACTAAAATATTAAGAAAAGCTAACTGTAGGCATATTTTTGTTAAAAAAATAGGTGAGGTACTAAAATAAAATCTCGGGCATAGGTGGAGTACTATTTATGTAATTATCCCTAATTTTTTTATTTATAATATTAGTGTTCGAACTCTTGACATTACTTAAAAAATTAATCTCTTACTACTTAACTACATTTCTATTCGTGACCTAATCAGAGATCTCCCGAATCTCTTGCAACAATAATCGATTTTGGTCACATGTGCATAAAAAAACTAATAATGAAAAGCTGGAGGTGACCGGCAGCATGGAGTTCTATTCTGATTGATAGAAAAATTTGTTTGATACCGAAGCTAGAAATTAGCATGTCCATTTGCTTGTACTATCTTTCACGCAGCTCCACGTTTAAACTGATGTTGGACACAATTTCAAATGACAATCGACATATTAAAAGGGAAAAATATTTTTTAACATTTAGAGTTTATACTTTAGAGTTTGTAGTTTAAAAATTTATTTTGATCTAAACTAAATCGATGCTGTACATATACAACTGATTAGTTAGGTGGTAACTGATGGAGATGGGACCCCTTTTGTTTGGGTTGTCGTTTTCGACAATGGCTCCGGAGGGTTTGGTTAGAGTCAGACGGACAGCAACCAGCTTCGGATGGACCATCTTTGTAAGAGACACACCATGTCCGATGGTTTTGATCCAATCGTACTAGCTGTTAGATTAGTGTCACAACAATTTTCAAGTGAAAAGAGTTTAATTTGATATGATATCAGTTGTTTTTTTATCACTCGAATGCTGTTGTAATGCCTTGCTAGACGTGTAAATCATGGATGGAAATTGTCCGCCCTTTATTATGCTCTTATTTTAAAACAGTGGGTTTAAGGTTTAAAATTATGGATTTGGTTAGAGTTTAAGAAATTAAGGGTAAAGTATATTTTAAGAGTTTAGGATGTAGAAATTAGAGTTAGTGCTTAAAATTTAATTTTTAAATAATTTTTAGTGTAAGGCATAGAAGGAGACATGATTAGGGACAGAAGAATTTTACCCTTAAATCATGGCCCAAAGATGCAAGTTGTCGATGGGAGAAATGTGATATAATATTAGACGGTGACAAGGATCACATACACTTTATGTGAAATTTTTTGATTGGGAGATTGATTAGTCAAATTCATTAATTTACTTCTTTTGAAATTTTGGTTATTATTTTTTATTAAGGGTGAAGTCAGAAATTAAAAGTTAGTATAGCTGAAAATAAAATGTTATTTTACGAGTTATAGAGGAGAAAAACACGACTAGAATTGATTTTTTTTGGGTAAACTAACACAATGACCACCATATTATGGTAAATGTATTAAAATAACCACATTAAAAAAATCGACTCAATTAAACTACCAAACTATTTAAATGGTATCAATGTGACTACCAACCGTTAAAGGTTAACGAAACGATGACGTGGCAGTTAAAAAAATAAAGATATAATTACACATTTGGTCCTTATTACTTATATACTCTATCAATTTAGTCCTAATTTTAATGACGGTCCAAGTTTAAACAAAGAGGAATGGAAAGGTCATATTCAGGTAATGTAAGGATTACTTAACGTCCCCGTTTGTTCATTGAGAGGATCTTCAAAACCAGGCTCCGTATTTGGATTGTTTTCATCTTCACAACAAAAAACTGCAAATGGAGGGAGCAACAGCAAAGGGCGTCAATCTAATAGCAGCAGCAGCGGCCGAAGTTAAAAATTATTTTCATGTGGGTTTCTCTTCTCTTTGAGTATCATAAAATTGTAAATAAATTTGGTTTTTTGTTTTATTGATATGATCCGAAAGATATGGAATCTCTGTTTTTCCCTGTTCATGAATTCGTGACTTGACAGAGTGGTCTATTGGACTATGACTTCTTTCCTTTTTTTCTTTCAAGAAAGAGATGAATAGTTTTTTTTTTTGAATAGAAGAAAGAGATGAATGTTAACTATAAAACAAGCCCTTATAACGTATACATATTAAATAAACAATATGGTTTTATTTTGGCTATTTTATATAAAAAAACTATTTGTTTTGACTCGAACCTGAGTCTTTCAAAAGAAAATGAAACATGCTTACCATTAAGCCAAATATGTTTTTGAGATATATGATAGAACGTTTAGTATATGTATTAATCTTTGCAGAGTACTATAAGGTGAAGGAAACAGAGAAAAGAACACCTTATGGTTTTACCCTGCAAAGATTAATACAGATACTAAATGTTCTATCATATATCCCAAAAACATGTTTGCCCTAGCGATAAGCATGTCTCATTTTCTCTTGAAAGACTCAGGTTTAAGTTCCCACAATGACATTTCTTTGCCTTTGATTTTTCTTTCCCCCAATCAGGTGACACGTGTCATCACCTGATTGGAGGGGAAAATAATTAATTAAATTAAATAAAAATAATTAAAGTCCTCCAATAAAGTGGGGATATGTGTCACCAAATATTTAATTTATTTTATTAAATTAAAATTAGGACTAAATTGATAGAGTGTATAAGTAATAAGGACCAAATGTGTAATTATACCCTTATATTTTTAACTGCCACGTCACCCTTCCGTTAACCTTTAACGGCTGGTGGTCACATTGATATCATTTAAATAGTTTGGTGGTTTAATTGAGTCGATTTTTTTAATGTGGTCATTTTAATACATTTACTATAGTATGGTGGTCATTGGGTTAGTTTATCCTTTTTTTTACTTTAAAACACGTATACTTTCACTTGTACATTTTACCAATAAGGTAAGAATTATTTTATGATTCAAAAGTAGAATAAATTATAACTTAAAATTTTTGAGTGATAAAATATAAAAGAAATAAATTATAAAGGTAAAAATTAAATCGTAAGGGTGAACCACGGAGCCAGGCCTCTATCAGCCCCATATAGCTACGCCACAGTTTTTTACAATAATCTCATTGTATCATTATTTTTTGAACTAGACTTGCAATATTTTTACTAAAAATTCGATTTTACTAATATCAAATCTTATTATATATTTCTTTTGTCCATGTAGTTTGGACTTGAGTGGTGACTAAATCCATGATTGAATCACAAATGATTTATTGGTTTGGTGGGATGAGGTGTTAGGTCTTTTAAACAAAATTAAATATTCGAGTAATAATCTTATGAATGGAAAAAAAAATTGTGTTAAAATGCTCGCCCCATATTAAATCTCTGTAAAATCTGATTCAGATCAATCGTCCATTGAGCAGAATAGTGATTGTTAAAAAAAAGCCCATGATTGAATTGTCTAATATAGCTATAGTCTTTATATATATATAAATTACCTGCCCATTTATTGGTCCATTTTTGAGATTCGTGGTTCTTACTCCCAACAATATTTTCTCCAAGGTTCAAACTCAGGTTCTCTCCTTAAAAGAGTAATGTGCCTTGACATTGCACCCAACATTTCAACTTCCACCGTGGTAATTTTTGTTCAATGATGATAAAATCGTGACATGTATTGAAAAATTCGACTTTCACCATAGTTAGGGTGTTTAGAAATAACCGACCAGACTACTCGAACATAAATAACCGGGTATTTACCCGAAATTTTTTATCCCAAACGGATACCCGACTCGTCATTTTTCGGGTCGGGCCCAGGTCACAAAATTAAGAATTTTCGGGTATTCGGTTACAACTGCGTACTCGGATATATTTAAAATTAATAATTTTTTATAGGGTAAACTACTGTGCAGGTCACTTATGTTTAACGAGTGTACAGAGTTAGTCACCACTTTTAAAAAGTGCATATTAGTAGTCCTTCACGTTTTCGATGTGTAAAGAGTTAGTCACTCCGCCGTTAGACTCCGTTAGAGACCTAACAGATTGCTGATGTGGCTTAGTTAATTTAATTAAATATCCACGTGTATTTCCACGTGGATAATTTGAGTCATAACCGCGCCACCGCCCCTCCCTCCGCCCCCTCCCACCTCTCCTTCTCCTCCTCCCCTAAAATTGCTAGATTCTCATCCTCCTCAGGTTTAGCTCTGGTTCGATACAAGTTTAGCTCTCGTTCGAGATCATCAGCGTCTTGCTTACTCCGCTGTTCGCGGAGCAATAACCCCATCTCCGACTCCATATCATCGCCAAATGATCCTTCAACAGTTCTTATCATTGGCCTCCTACCCAATTCAGATAACATTCTTAAAATCCTAAATGATCAAGCTTTAACAAAACTCTCAAAAATCACAACCCAAAATCAATAATCGGATACTAAACCGGAAAACTAAAACTTTTCTACAGTGATACATCTAAAACCCATATTTACAAGCTCTACAAGCTCCAAATATGCTAATTTAAGCTATCAAACGGGATAAAAAAGCAAATATCCATTTACCCAAAATTTACACAACTGAGAAAATAAAATTAAATGCACCCAAACTTAGATTTTTTTCAATTTTTGATACCATAAAATTAATCAACAAAAAACAGATAAGACACCATGTTTACCAAAATTAACTGATGTTGAATTTCCCATGAAATTTGTAGAATAAAACATCAGTTAATTAATGAGAAATTCAACATCAGTTAGCAAATTACTAATTTTCTTACATTTTTCATAGAAGAAGCCCTGCCATCAACGACTTCATCGCGAAAGCGCTTGCTGCTACCGGAAGCTTCATCGGGCTTCAAAAACCCGCCTTTCCCTTGGTCCAAGCTCAACCCCAACGGAAAAACCCGCCTTTCCCTTGGGAAACGCACCGCCTCCGATTCCGCCGAGATTTTCGGTGCCATCACCAGAGCTGAGCTGTAGAAACATTGGCGTCGCAGCGGTTCCAGCCATTCCACCGTCGGGTCCCGCCAAACCCGTCTCAGAAGGCGCGAAGTTCGGGAGACCGAGGATTTGCTCGAGAAAATCATCGGCGGGAGCTTCGTGGGGGTTATTAGCCATGAGAAAGTCGAAAAACAGAGTTAAAGCTACCAAACATGCAAAAAGTTGAAAACCCAACAAAATTATAAAGAAGAAGAATGAAGTCAGTTGAAATCTTTCTGTAATCAAGCTTCAATCTTTAGATGCTTGGGTTTTCTAGTGTTTTGGGTTCTTCACTTGAGCTCTGAGAAAGAAACGGAAAGGGAAAGAGTAGAGGAAAAAGGGGGGCTTTTATAATGTTAGGGGAAGGTTCCACGTAATAATCCACGTGGAAAAACACGTGTATATTGAATTAAATTAACTAAGCCACATCAGCAATTCGTTAGGTCTCTAACGGAGTCTAACGGCGGAGTGACTAACTCTTTACACATCGAAAACGTGAAGGACTACTAATGTGCACTTTTCAAAAGTGGTGACTAACTCTGTACACTTGTAAAACATAAGGGACCTGCACAGTAGTTTACCCTTTTTTATATTCAATATACATGTTTTTATATTAAACTAATAAAAATCTTATTTTTTATATTTTATATTTAATAAATGCATATTTTTATATTAAACTAATAAATACATATTTTTATAATTCTATATTAAATTAATTAAATATTTTTATATTAAACTAATTAAATATTTTTATATTCGTGTATTCAAATACCCGAATTTTTGGGTACCCGCAAAACCCAGGTCGGGACACGAGCCGTACTTTGAACTACCATACGATTCAGGTACCCGAATTTAAACACCCCTAATCATAGTTGAGTTTATAAAAGAAACAAAAAAAAGATGATAAGTAATTATGAAATGGAACTACTTTAAATATACTAAATATTTTTATTAAATCAATAAAATTTTACCTCTTTACCGGTGAAGTTGAATCAACCAAATGGTAAGTAACTTGGTATCACTTAAGTGGATTTTAAGTCTGATTAGGAATGGCAAAAAAAACTTGCATACGCTAAAGTATGATACTTTGTGTATGCAGAAAATATTTTTAAAAGGTTTGAGTTGGGTCGAGTTTAGGGTGAAAATTTACCGACCTTCCCGACCCAGATTATTTATAAATATATATTTATTATATTTTTGTATATTATATTTATTTTTTTATTAATTTTTTGGGGCGGGTCGTGCTTAATCAGGTTTTTTACTAAAATTTTGGTGTGGGGTCGGAGTCGGGTTTATACTTTTATTATATTAGGTCTGGTCGGGATGAAAATATATTGCAGTCAGATTGGATTTTTAAATTTTTGGGTCAGGTTCGGGGCAGCTATCAACCAGCCCCGCCTCGTTGTCATCCCTAAGTATGATACTTTGTGTATGCAGAAAATCTCTGCTAGAAAACTGAACCGCTAAAGTTAAGTGTGCAACACACGTCGATCCGAATTAATAAGAACAAAATCATAACGAATCAAAAAGACAATTAATTATTTTTTCTGCCCCTTCCTATGAAAAAACGGACCTAAGTTGACAATTAATTCTCAAAACCAAGTTATTGAGGTAAAAATTGGTGATTTGGTTTAATAGTCTCTTTTTGAAATTTTATTGGGAAAACACCTCCTCTAAATAACATTTAAAAAAATACTTCATTCAGGTCACGTAGGGTAAACTCGCGTTTTGCAGAACGAGAGTTCAAACTCGCATTTTGCAAAACGAGAGTTCAAACTTGATAAATTAACCTTTTTTCGTACCTATTCACTCAACACGAAACTCGCGTTTTTTTCTTACATGAATGAGGTGTATTTTTCTAAATGTTGTTTAAAAGGGAATGTTTTTCTAATAAAATCCCAAAAGAAAATATTCAGCCAAATGTACTAAAAATAATACTAAATATTTTCAATATGAATTTTAAAAATAATTATATATTATATTAAACGTTAACATTTTGATTTCAGTGATATAATTTTTGGGATAAATTATTTTATGAACTCGGCTCATCATGTTATCTATGCTCATGATTCTTATTCATTAAAAATAAGCCAACTAATCATCTTTTTTCATGCCACGAAGTCTTTAATAATTAATTTCTATGTAATCATATATTTTTTATTTATATAGCATAAAAGATAAAAATTCATCTGTGAAGAAAATGACATAAAAAATAATTATATGACTGATTTTTAATGAACGAAATCATACATAACATAATGGGTCAGCACTATATCATAATTTTTCGACTGTTGGGCTTTTAAAATCAATGACAATCTAGCTAAGTGATATGATAGGACCATGATTTACGCCATTTCAGCCACAAATTCATTACATTTTTTAATATTGTTAGCATGATTACGTATATCCAACGGGTTAATTTACGGTTGTTATTGTGAGTAAAGTTCGGCTCGACTGAAAATATTAACTTTTATTTTATTTTTAGTTCTTTGAGACGAGCTATTACAGTCAATTCGAGAAGAAGAAAAATTGAGCTCAAATTAAGTTGAAATTTACCTAACTCTAAAAAATAAGTTTTTATAATTTTACGATTTAGTCGATGATTTCATTTTTCTCCAACTTCTCTTTCATTTTAGGTCTATTTTAATCAAAATTGAACAACATGTTCCTAAACAAATCGAAAAAACAACTGTATATGAACAACGGTAGAATCTCAGAGCCTCGTTGGATCTATGTAATCACGTTGACAATGTAGAATTCATAAGTCTCGGTTTTAATAAAAATCGAATAGGATGTAATTTTGTACCCCTAAATTTGATATATTTCGATAGTTTTTATAAAAAATTAAAAAAGGATTGAGTAATGTGAAAAAGAGCAGGAAATCGGTTTCGTAAGAAACAACGAAATGCATGGGGGTGGGCAGATACCATACCACCATTTGGACAGAAGCCTTAAAGTCCCCAAAGGGTTGATGTTAGCCTCGAAATTCCCACTTGTATTGTATATTTGTTCATTAAAGCTTTAAAACGACCTTTCGGCCTCAGACAAAGGAACCCAATTTCTACAAACTTATTATTATTGTACTCCGCCGTGTCAGCACCGAGTCAGTCCCCCTCCCTCATTGCATCAACCTCGCGTCATCCAACCAACCAATTCATTTTTAAGTTCCTTTACTAATACATAAGATTCTAATCTTAAATTAGAATGTAAAATTAGCTTTCAACGTTTCACTTTTATTCTAATTTCAGCACTATTCTTATTTTGGTATAAACAACTACTCAACATTTCATTTTTCGTTTAAAATTTATCATTTTTTGAAAAGATTTTCGGAATCAATTAATAAATAAAAAAATGGTCCAAAAAAAATAAAATCTAAAAAACAACAACCCTTGAGCGAGGAAAAAACATGGAGCGGCATGATGGGAGAACGGAGCGTCAAGCCGGGAGATCGGAGCGTCAAGCAGGGGGATCGGTGCGTCAAGGAGGTATTGCGGAGCGCCAGGGTGGTAGAGTGGATCGGCTGTATGGTAGGCCGGAGCACCCGGGCCGTCAGGAATGGCGTCGAGTGGAGCAGCCGCGAGGGCATATCAGAAGAGGCAGGGAGAATGATGGCTTTAGGTCAGAGGAAAATAAGGTGGCTTTCGTGGATAACCTTAGCCGTAGAGTTACGCGGGGTGCTTTGTGGGAAATCTTCAGCTTTTATGGGAAGGTGACTCGAGTCTTTATCCCGTTCCAGAACAACAGGCCAAGGTACAAAGTTTGTACTTTTGCATTTATTCATTTCGCGGACTGCACTGAGATGCAAAAGGCGATTGAGAAGACTGATAACTCGTGGATAGATGGTCGTAGAGTCTCAGTATCTCGAGCTAAATTTGGCTGTGTTGGTAGAAGCGTCGGTGTGGATAAAAATAACGTGAGAGGTGATATGGCGGAGGAACAGCGGGGAAATCGTTACAGTAGATCTTTCCTCACTTCGGATCGAAACACCTTGGAAACAAATGGTGCGAAAACTTATAAGGATGCTTTGCAGGGAAATAGGTCTGGCTCTCCGGTCGGTGTAAACCCACCTCAGGGTAGGCCGGTGGAACCTCCTGAAGGAAGCCAACATAGGAACATTCTGGATATTCCAATACCAACGGATAATACTCTTTGGATTGAAAATTCTTCTGTGGGCGTTATAAAAGAAAATTTTGATTTAGATTTCGTGCAAAGGGCGCTATGCAGTGATGGGATTGAAGTCAAGTTAGCTAGTTGGGGGAGTGCCTATAATGCTTGTCTTATTAGTTTTGAATCTAAAGCTAAGAAAGAACAAGTCTGGCTTCATAAGAAAGCCGAATTATCCTTCTGGTTTGAGTGTTTGGAGGAAGATGCTCTCATGGGTGATAAACCTGCAAGTTTCTGCTCGGTTTCTTTACTTGGGATTCCTCTTTCTTGCTGGCAGGAGGATTTTTTTAGGCAGATCGCTAACCGTTGGGGCCGTGTAGTATTTGTCCATGAGGAAACTAGAAGCAAATCGGATCTTGGATCTGCAAAAATTCTGCTTAGAGTGTTTAGCCAATTTGATGTTCCTAAATCAGTTTTAATTCGTGCGAATGGCAGAGAATTTTTTGTGAAAATTTCTACGGTTGAGAAGATAACAAACTGGTGTGGTAAACCTGATGGGGTTGAGGATGATCGGCCGGAAGATGTTTGGCCGGAAAATGAAGAAGATGTTGAAGTCGGGGTTGATTCGAATCAGAGGGCAGATGTTTCGTCTCAGGTGGCGGTTGACGTGGCGTTGGAAAATCTTCCTAGGGAACAGGGGAACATAAATCCGATTAATGAAGGGGTGCCTTTTGATCCTCCCGAAAAGAATAATGGAATGTCGGTGATGGCTAATGATGGGGGAGATGATGGGTTGGCAGAGTTTGTTGCACGTGATAATATTCAAGGGTCTAATATGAATATTCCGTGTCACGGTCTGGTCAATATTTCCACTAGCCCATTAGTTAGTGGTGTCAACATGCCTGGGCCTTCGAGGTTGGAGGCCTCCTTTCATTCTATTTCAGACATTGGGCTTGGTAATGGGGGAGATTTTTCGGTGGGCTCTTCTCGTCAGTCCATTTCTAAGTCAATATGGAACAAGATTGTTCCCGATAGCTTTGGCCACAGCGTTGATTCTGCAGGGGGGCTCCGTTCAGATGAGGGGTCATCAGCTCCGGTTCGAGCTTGTAATCCTACTATGCAGCAGGCGACAGATTTGCAGGTGGCTCTGTCGGTCAGGTCAAGTAATGTCTTCTTCAACTCCAATGTCCGGAGAATTATTCGTAGCCAAGCCAGGGATTCGGCGGAAAACATACAAATCCCCTCGATTTCGGGTTCTTCGGCTAAATCCGACCACATCAGCTATATTGAGGAGGCATTAGCAGTGTGGGGTGTTAGTAAGATCCTGGGTATTTCATTTGTAGGAGGAAAAGAGGCGCTCATCAACAAGGTGGTCGCTTTGGAAGGAAAGGCTGCGTAAGTTTCTTTGCCTCTTTGGTCTTGGATAGTTGGGGTGTCTATGTTTATTTAGATGAATTGGAAAATCATATCTTGGAATGTCAGAGGCCTTGGGAAGGCGGAGAAAGTTCGTGCGGTGAGGATACTTAGAGATAGGGAAAACTCACAAATTATGTTCTTACAAGAAACTAAGACTGTTGAGTTTAGTTTTGGTTTGCTGAGAAGATTAGGGGTTAATCTTAGTTACCGTGCTTGTTCTATGCCGGCGGATGGATCTGCGGGTGGGCTCCTTACTGTTTGGGATTCAAAGTTTATTTGTGTTGAAGAATCGTTCTCTTGTAGATTTTTAGTGGCTATTTTAGGAAAAATTCAGAATGAGGCCAGAATTTTTGGTTTTGTTAATGTGTATGGGCCATCGACGGAGGCTGACAAAGAAGATTTTTTCAGAGAATTGAGTTCCTTCATCAGCAGTAGATCGGTTATATGGTGTATCGGGGGTGACTTTAACGCGTTTTTATTTGTAGAAGAAAAAATCGGTTTCTCTTGGAACATGGCGGCTACTAATTTATTCAGGGAGTTTGTTCAAAATCATCATCTGATGGATTTGCCTTTGAATGGTGGAGCTTTTACTTGGTCGAATCATAGAAAGCGGCCGACATTTATAAGACTTGATAGATTCTTGGTTTGTCCAGAGTTTGCATCTTTCTTCCCGGGCATTTCTCAAAATCTGCTTGATAAATCAATCTCTGATCATCATCCGATTAGTTTGGTCAACTTGGTTTCGGATTGGGGGGCAAAACCATTCAAGTTGTTCAACTATATGATGGATGAAGATGGGTTTGCAGATCTGGTGGCAGAGGTGTTCAAGAATGATATTCCTAAGGCTTCGAGGGTGGATCTGTTTAACAAACTCCGTAAGCTCAAGGGGGATATTAAGTGCTGGTCTAAAAATAAGATAGGGGGCTTTAAAAACAGAATACTGGAATTGGAAAAAACTATAACCGTTGAAGAGAGTAAACTGCAGCTTGGGGGGTGGAGTTATGAGTCTGTTTCGAATATTGGCAGTTTGAGAAAGGAACTATGGGAGTGCTACCGTAAAGAAGAAGCCATTTGGTTACAAAAATCTAGAGTTAGGTGGCATATGGAGGGGGATAGAAATACTCACTACTTTCATCAGTGTGCTTCGAATAGAGGTCGGCAGAATAACATTCAGTCGGTTGATATCGATGGCTTGAAAATCACGGATCCTACTCGAATGAAGGAGACGTTCTTTGAATTTTTTGCAGGCATCTATAATCAGAAGAATACGCTACAGGTGGAAGAATTAGAGCTGAGTTTTTCGAAAATTTCAGCCGATAAGAGCAAAGCACTAGAAGTAAATTTCTCTGAAGAGGAAGTTTGGTTGGCTCTATCGGATATTGATAGCTCACGGGCTCCGGGCCCTGACGGGTTTAATATGGGCTTTTTCAAAAAGTTCTGGCCTGTTCTCAAGGATGATTTGATGAAGGTTTTCGGTGATTTTTTTTCTGGTAAGGATTGGGCGAAAGGAGTAAATCATTCGTTCATTTCCCTTACACCGAAGAAGACTTGCCCTACTAATCTGGAAGACTATCGGCCTATTAGCCTTGTAGGTGACATCTATAAATTGATATCAAAAGTGTTGTCTAGAAGGTTAAGACCCGTAATGGAGGATGTAGTCAGCAAGACCCAATTTGCTTTTATCCCGGGAAGAAGTATTTTAGAATGTGTGCTGATGGCAAATGAGGGGATCGACTATGTCAACAAAATGGGTACATCCGGTGCAGTGTTTAAAATAGACTTTAGAAGGGCCTATGACTCGGTTGATTGGGCCTTCCTTCTGCGGGTAATGAAAGAAATAGGGTTCGGGCCGACTTGGTGCAAGTGGATTTCTTATTGTATTTCGTCCGCCTCCATCTCGGTGCTAGTCAATGGCTCTCCGACCAATAGCTTTTATCTTTCAAGGGGTTTGAGGCAAGGCTGCTCCCTTTCGCCCCTCATATTTAACCTTGTTGGCGAAGCGTTACACTTAATGCTGGAGAAAGCTACTCGTATGGGTTTGTTTAACGGTTTTATGATCGGGCGAGGGTCAAATGTCTACGAACTTTCCCATCTTCAATATGCGGATGATTTAATTGTCTTCTGTAATGCTGGCCTAAGGGAAGTTATGAACGTGAAACGTGTTTTACGTGTGTTTGAAATTGCATCAGGATTGCAGCTTAATCTTAGCAAGAGTAGGTTGTTTGTGATAAATAAATCTGTTGATAGTGTGGGAGAATGGGCTACTAAAGTGGGCTGCGTTGTTGGATCCTTTCCATCTGAATATTTAGGGTTACCTTTAGGGCCTAGAAGAAATTCAGTGTCGTTATGGGAACCGGTGGTGGAAAAATTTCACAAAGCCCTTTCGACTTGGAAAGCTAATAGTCTTTCGCATAGTGGCAGGTTAGTACTAATCAAATCAGTACTGTCTTCGTTACCAGTCTACTTTATGTCTATGTTTCAAATCCCGGCCGAAATAGTAAAGAAACTAAATAGTATCATGGCCAAGTTTCTTTGGGGTTCTACTGATGCACAGAGAAAACTGCACTGGGTTAAGTGGAATGATATATGCCGACCGTATGATATGGGTGGCCTTAATGTACGTAACTTGCTGGTCCAGAATAGAGCTCTTCTTGGTAAATGGCTTTGAAAGTTTGTAAACAGCACTAATAGCGAATGGAGGAAAATTATTTGCTGCAAATTGAACTTGAATGAAAAGGTTTTGCTACCAGTTGATATGAACAATAGGCTTATGTCATGGGCGTGGAAAGATATGGCTAAGTCTTTTCTGAAAAATGATGAAGCAGGTTTCACTGTCAGAGAACATATCTATATTCAAGTAGGTGACGGTTCTATAGTTAGATTCTGGTCTGATGTGTGGATCGGAGATGCGCCGCTCATGGTCAACTTTCCAAGGATGTTTGCCCTATCTCAGAATCGGTCAGGAACGGTATCCGAGTTTGGGTACATTTCTGAAGGCAAATGGGTTTGGCAAATCCCCTTGAGGCGGGAGCCTTTCGATTGGGAGAAGGGACAATGGTGTGCGTTTATGAATAGTATTAACTCTTTTAAGGCTAACAGCTTTAAACAGGACTGCATTATGGAAATGAGCTGGAGATGGAATTTATACAGCGAAATCTTGTTATGAACTGTTGATGAATCATGGTAGCCGTTCAGATTTTTGGAAAAAATTTGTGTGGGTTGGTATGGCCCCTCCTAAAGTGGAATTTTTTCTGTGGCAAGCAACATTGGATAGGATCCCTGTCCGAATCTCCCTCTATAATAAAGGTTTGTCTAATCTTTTAGACTATCGATGCCCTTTTTGTTTGATACATCCTGAAACATCGAATCACCTGTTGTTGCACTATAATTTCAAATGGAAAATTTGGGCTAAATTTGCTGCTATTTGGGACACTAGCTTTGTAATGGTTAGAGATGTTACTACTGTGATTAGATCTTGGTCTGATTTTTGCCCGTCTAGCAAGGCTAGGCCAATCTGGAATTTTATTCCCTCGGTGATGTGCTGGTCTATATGGCTCCACAGAAATGAAGTGGTATTTCAAAAGAAGAGTGTGGATGGAATTAATTTATTTTTTCTGGCAAAATTCAGACTCATTTCTTGGTTCAAGGCGAAATATCCAGCTTGTAAGATAAGTTTCGACGACGCTATGGCAAACCCAGCAATGGTATTTGTGGATGAGAGGACGGCTTCTAATCGTTTGAAGTCTATGAGTTGGGTGCCACCTCCGCTGAGTTTTTTGAAATTAAATGTGGATGGGGCGATGGTAGAGGATCGGTCGAAGGGTGGTATCGGGGGTCTGGTGAGGAACTCTGCTGGAGAGATTATCCTGTCATTCTCAGAATCAATAGATGGTGGGCCTCCAGTTCTGGGGGAATTGTCGGCCATCCGACGTGGACTGGAGTTGGTGAGTTCGTGTGAGGCTTGCGTTAACAGTCGCTTGATTGTTGAATGTGATTGTGCGGTGGTGCTGAAGTGGATAGACAATACTGCTCCCAAACCTGAGGCCTATGAAGAGCTTTTAATTGAGATACTGGATAGAGGAAAGAATTTAGGGTGTATTTTTAGGTTCACTCCAAGAGTTTGCAATATGGAAGCGGATAGGCTTGCTAAGGCAGGAATAGGGTAGTTGATTTTTGGATTATTTGTATTGTTCAGCTTAGGCTGGTGATGTAAGCTACGATTATTATATCTAATAAATAATGGGCACTCTTTTTCTCCTTCCGCTTTCATTCGGTTTCTTGGAATCGCTTGAAATGAAGGGGGTTTTAACGAGGCCAAAATTCTTATCAAAATTTTTTTTATCATTTTTAGATGAAAACCGTTAATTAACTAACGGTCAATGCTTGAAACTAATGTGACATGTCTGCAAAGCATGGAGATGGCGTGACACGGCCACGTAACATTTTTGTTGACATGATGATTGGATAAAAATATTTAAAAAATATTTTTTAAAAAAATAATTAATTAATATTTTAATTTTTTGAAAAAAATGTCAAGTGGCAGTGTCACGTCATCTTCTTATGCCCTGCAAATATGCCACGTCAGTCTCAAGCGTTGAATGTTAGTTGATTAAATATTTTCATCCAATAAAGGTAACTTTTAAAAGAAAAATAAAACGTTAGGTGATTGTTTGCACAAAAAAAGAATATAGTTAAAATGACCAAACTGTGAAATATTGAGACTATTTTTAACATTTTACATATAAATAAAACAAATTAAATTAAAAACCCTATTCCGTAATCTAAACCTAAACCAAATTATATATTCAAAGCAGTAATTTAGCAATACAAAAAAGGTTGTATAAAGATTTCTGAGAAACTTACCTTTCCAATGAAAAGTTTCTGGCATGTCAGTAGGAGATGGGTGGGGTATTCTAGTTTGAGGACCGGTGGGGGTTGAGTTTTGTCGTTTAGGGTAGGGACAACGATTCACCCTCGTGTATCCGAGGTGGCTGTTCGCGGCAGCCAAACCGTACCCCCCACTTTATAATTTACTTTTGCAATTTCCTTTTTGTTTTTCTTCCCCCACATCTAAACCGGGTTACAATTACAAAGGATGTATTACATATTTAAATTTTAGGGTAAACTATTATTAAACTTTAAAAATATTTAAAATTAACACTAAATTTTATTTCTTATCTCGTTTATGTCACTCCGTTGTTAACTATTAACGGAACCGTTAACTCAAAATGGTGTCGTTTTGGTGTGGTTGTTAAGAGTAACAACAGAGTGACGTAAACGAGTCAAAAAGTAATAATTAGTATTAAATTTGAATATTCTATAAGTTCGGTGACATTTTTAAATCGGTGATAATAATTTAGTGACATATGATGTAGTTTACCGTAAATTTTAATAAACATACTATTAACTATATAATGTTGCTTTGTTCGTAACTATACTCGGAATCTCTAAAAACTTATGTGAATTATTTAGTACTAACCATGGGTACGAACAGACGTAATTGGAACAATTTGGTCATACTCGTATTCCTATTATATTTTTTTTGGACTAAAGTATTCGTATGCTCTACTCTACTATTATTTTTAAATTATTTACTAGATTATGTCACAATTATTATGTGGGTGTGTGAACGTATCTTACACAAAATACACATATTTAAAAAAATAATCAACTCATAATCATAGGTGAATAGATAAAAGGTTTGTATATATAAATTCGTTCGCCTTACATTCAGAGTAATGGGTTTTAGTTGTTTTATTTGAAGATTATATAAAGTACGAAAAGATAAAATATTTATTATACTTTAACGTAGAGGCTGTCCTTCATTTTTTTTCTAATTGAATAGGTGTTAAGTTTACTTATGACATTAACTCAAATAGAAGTGTTATATATAATATAGATAAAAATCAATCAATTAAAAATTACCAAAAATAAATTAATCCCTAGTCCTTTTTGATGTAGTCCCTACTCCTACCACTCCTTTTCCTTGTGTTTATGGAACTTTAAACTACATTGTCAAAGAATAGAAAACTCACCTTAAACACAAAAATAATAATAATTAAAAAAAGGGAAAACTACACTGGTGGTCCCCAAACTATTATTGTTTTCCTATTTTAGTCCCTAAACTATGTTTTTCGGCAAAATCGTCACTTCTCTTACATAGTTCTCCTGTTTTGGTCCCCCGACGTTAAATAGCTAACGATTTTGCTGACGTGGCATTTTTAAAATATTTTTTAATCATTTCTCTCTCCTCTTAAAAAAATGCCACGTCAGCAAAATCGTTAGCTATTTAACGTCGGGGACTAAAACAGGAGAACTATGTAACAGAAGGGACGATTTTGCCAAAAAACATAGTTTGGGGACCAAAATAGGAAAATGTTAATAGTTTGAGGACTACCGGTATAGTTTTCCCTTAAAAAACTAAAGGGTGAATGTTCATATATTGGATCAAATTGAATAGTATAAATTATGTTTTCTCAAATTAAATATAATTCAATTCGAATCTACTCGAGTACAATTGAAATTAACTTCACTTTAAAAGATTTAGTGGAGAGTGTACCAATAAAGCACATATTGATGTTGGTGAAGGTAGAAAGGGGAGTCATATCAGATAAAGATTTGAAGCCAATTCTTATACCAAACTTCAGTAAAGAGAAAGGAGGTATTGGGCAAGCTACGGGGAGAAGGGTAGCTAGGATTTTGTTTGGTATCCGCCTGATTGGTTGGCAATTCATTATGGAGTTTGATAATTGCCAACCTTTACCTATTTTCCTCCTTTTTCATATCCGTTGATTCGAAAATAACATTAATAATCAGAAATGAATCAGAAAAAAATTATGAATAATTTTTATATTTATTAACAAATGTTGAGTGCAATGACAAGATGCATTACAGTTGCAAAACAACTAATCTTGAACATAAATCATAAAATAAACATAAACTATACAAAAAATGAACAATTCTGTCTTCTGAAAATTTCAAATTTTCAATATAATTTAGATATCTTGTATATTTATTAACAATCAAGGGGCTATTTAAAATTTTCAAAAGTATTTGGACATTTAAATTAAAATTTTTAAAATTTTGGAGAGTTTCAATTTTTTAAAAAAAAATTTAGGGTATAACTAAAATTTTCAAAAGAAATAAAACTGAATGAGAATTCAAAAAAATAGAGGATACTTAATTAAAATATTTCAAAAGATTAAAATATAATAAAAATATTTTAAAATCTTAAAGGATTCAAACTAAAATTTTTCAAAATTTGAAGTACTAAATATTAAAATTTCAAAAATGGGATCAAGGCTCCCACTAGCCCATTAGCGCTCACCTCTATTGACAATTTAATTTTGTAACTCTTAAAATTTTATAATTTTACATCCTTAAATTTTTAACATAACTTCCTAAAAATTTTATATCCGGCATAAATTCTTGCGATTGTCCAAACAATAATCCATAGTAAAATCGTTTACATTTGGTGCTACTTTACCTAAATATTACACGTTATATACAGGGCAACCCTTACCTTTTTTTAATTCCAATTTTCCTTTTTGCCTATTAATTTATACATATATTATAAATCAACAAGTGAAAAACACATGTTTAAGTTAAAAGAAATTGCCCGTTATATTCCACTCCAAATCTAATACCTACTTTCTAACCATAATATTTAAGTTAAATCACATGTTTAGTCCCTCAACTCCCAATTATCACTTAAAAAACTTAAACCCTTAAATATAAAAAGTATTGTCTTTTTAGATATTTCAATAATAATTCGATTCAAATTTTATATATGTCAAAGATGAAATTGTTACAAATCCAAGTCGGTTTTCTTAAATGTTTAAATATAATTATTAATTTATTCTATCGAGTGATTAACGACAAGACCTTTAAATTATCGTTTGACCTACTCTATGTTTGCATGTGCCTCAAATTTCCGGAACATAATCAAAATTAGAGGTTAGGACAAATATAAATATTTAAAAAGTGAGAGACAAATATATAATTAATTTTTTTTAGATCGTACACACTATAGATGTTAATCAATGCTCAAATCCCCGTTGGAAAAAAATATAAAATAAAGAGAATCTTAAGAAGTTTAATTGAAATTTGATTGATGATAAGCAAGAGAACTAAAAGTCAATATTGGAACTTAAAAGTGAATGAAAACTATTACTTTATTGCAACTTGATGTGAAAAAAAGTTGATTTTATTTTCCGTATTCCACCAATCATTGGTCTGCTGTATTACCACGGCGTTCATTGAGCTTAGAAGTCTAAACCCATTTAAAAAGTAATTATAATTAAATTAAAAGTCATTTTAAAAAAGGATCTCACAAATCCCTCGCAATGGAACTTTCCCACCCACCACGCCTAAACTAGTCAAAAGAAATGAAGTCTATAAAGAAGTTAATTATATATATTTTAAGAAAAAGTGTCTAATAAGTTGTATAACACCGTCGTCTTTATATCAACTGATATTTTTATTTTTCTTATAAGGTGTTTAACGTGAAATTGGACAATTAATGTGTCATTCTGATATTATTTGTTACAAAGTCATTAGACTGATAATATGTGCAGCGCTAACATTTTCTCTTCTAGTTTGAGATTAATATGTTCACTAGTCTCTAAGACATGACACATTCATGCTTACTCAAGTAAATCACTTTTAACATATTGGTCCTTGTCTTGTAATATGATTTAGTTAGTGGTATGAGATTCCAATCTCATCTTTAAAAGATTTGTTCATCCCTTTTCTCTTAACAGAGCATGAATATCGTGGATAACAATAATGAAACTTGTATGTTAGGTTTAGTTAACGTACAGTTAGTATTCAATATTAGTAAATACATACATATACAACAATACTGTAATAAGTGGGGGGATATTTTTTATATACATTTACCCTAGAAAGCAGGTGGATTAAGCTGGCCGTGAAGAAGAATCGTGAAAGGCTTTATTTGTGGTTCACATGGTGAAGTTAAATGGTTGAAATTAAATACCTGTCCAAATCTTTATGATGTAATTGTAATCTCCATAACTGTTAACTATTAACCACTTTCATGAACAATCGCAGATCCAATTTCTTTTAGAGTGGGCACAAATCAAAACACTTTCTAGGATGAGTACAAATTATAAAAATCTCAAAATTTCAGGGTGGGCACAAATCTAAAATTAAAAGACTATTTCATAAAATAAAAATTAAAACTAAATGTGTGAGCTTTGAAAAATTTAGTGTCCACCCAAAGTACCATGTGGATCCGCCACTGTTCACAAAAATAACCTTTCCTCTTCCACACTTGCTCGTATTGCCATTGCTAGTCAGAAAATTAAGGTACTTTGAAAAATAGAAATCACATTTGGCTGTGCTACTAATTTAATTTTGAATATTTATCTCTCATTGAGAGCACCCGTGACGAGGAGATTAATCATTGCTATCGCAGCGGATACAAGCAAAATTAAAATTAAACTTACATTCATATCAAATTAACTCCTATTGGTTAAAACTTAGATTTTACTCAAAAGTGAATCAGCATTTTCCTTTTCTTTTTTAAATGTGGTGTGAAATAGGGCATTTAATTAGAGTAATGAACTAGGGTTTCCCTGATTTAGAATCGTGAAAAGGAAATAAGGGGTAAATAGTAAATACATCAACATATTTCCCCCCAAAGGAGTCTAGATCCTTTTCATAGGATGAAATGAAATAGTTCCCTACAAGTTATTAGTCAAATATTTCAAACAGCCTTACATGGAAATATTATGTTTAGATGGAAACTAGTTAAGGAAAACAAGAGAAATAATAATAATAATAATAATAATAATAATAAAGTTTTCCATTGCTTTCTTATAATAAATAAATATAGCGTTCGAAAAACTGTTCGTGAACTATTCGTATAACGTTCTTTAATTAAGGTAAACAACGAGTATGCAAAAAAAATATGTTTTGTTCGTTTATGTTCACGAACAAGCTCGTTTATCGATTCCTTTTAATTTTTTACATTTTAAATATTGGTGAAGAAGTGACTAAATTAAACACATGGTAGACTTTAGAGTTCAAATTGTGAAGCCCAAAGAGCTTAAAGACTAGTGGTAGAATTTCACCATCTTGATGAACATGTTATCGAACATATAAGCGAACATGTCTGGAAACGTTAAACAAACACTAATACGGGCAGATCTTTGTTCGTTTAAACTCGATTCATTTACAACCCTAATTATAAGAAACGAGACAGAGTTAAATAAACTAATCAACCTACCTAATTACTCGATACCCACCCTACCAAATGATAAATAAATTAGGACAATGATTTAGTAAATGTAACATGAAATTATTACCAAATTTGTTCATGACACAATACCTCAATCTAGCAGTTTCTTGAGAAGACTGGGCCCTATCCCCACCGTGCATGGTAAAATGGGTTAAACATTGCTTCCCTTGATGTGGTAGAAAATCTGTCATCATCGCTCGTCACCTTCATGACAATGTTTAATAATAATAATAATAATAATAATAATAATAATAATAATAATAATAATAATAATAATAATTGCTTTCCTTTCATCGGTCATTTTCTATTGCTTAAAAAACAGTATATACAGTTATTTCTTTTACAAGGAACATATACATGATTGGTAGAACTTTTTTCTTAAGCGGGTTCAAATCTTGGTTTTTAATATTTAATTTAAGGTTCAACTATTAAATTTATGGTTTAAGTTTTAAAGGTAAAAATTTAAGTTTTAAAGTTTAAAGGATATAGTTTAGAATTTAGGGTGCAGAGTTAAAATTTTAATTTTTAATTTTTACAGTAAAATTAGAGATGCGTGTGGGGTATTTTTTTCAATATCAATGTATGAAATAATGATTCATATTCTATTTGCTATTTTTAAACTTTTATTTACAACTAATTTTCATTTTTGAATATTGAAGATTCTTTAAGTCAAAACTGATATTATATTCTTCTGCCCCCTCCCCCCCATATTAAACAAATAAAAGGTTGCTTAAATGTCTAAGGCACATGAATTATCGCACGAGATTTGTGCTTCGAATCATTTATATTGGACAATAATCCGTTTAAAACTTTTTATATTTTTCAATTAAAAAAACTTTTTCTATTTTTTATGAGAAAGAAAAAAACAAAAAAAAAAACAAATACGGTCACCGACGTCTGCCAGCAATGCGAGAAAGCGACGGGCGTGGACCCGAACTGACACGTGGCCACGTCACCTGATACACTTACACGTGGCATATTATGTTTCCTAAAATTAAAGGCTTGATGGTTTTAAAAACGCTCAAAGTTTTGAAATAAATCAATTCAGCGCTAAATTTTTCACACTCAACTAAGTTTTTTAAATTCAAAAAAAAATTAAACATTTTTAGTGACGAATCTATAAATTAAATAATATTGTCTAATATATATTTTTTCAAATGAATATGTAAAAAAAATTCTTTTACACACTATACAAAATTAATTTTTACAAAAAAAATAAAAATAAAAAAGGATGTAGATACTCCCCACCAAGGACGGTGGGCAATTTTGAATGAATAATCCCTTTTAAATTATTATTTGAGAAAATGACTCCCAAAAAATATTATTTGGCAAAATGACCCCTAAACTTGCCACGTCGGTGAACTTCGCGTTGTGTAGGACGCGAGGTTTGATATCGCGTTCTGCACAACGCGATTTTAGTCTACCTGGCCTTGTTGTTTGTGTTAAAGTGCATTTATCATTTAAAAAACCCCACGACCTCGCATCATGTAGAACGCGATATCAGACCTCGCGTCCTGTAGAACGCGAGGTTTACCGACGTAGCAAATTTGGGGGTCATTTTGCCAAATATAATTTTTTGGGAGCCATTTTCTCAAATAATAATTAAAAAAAAATTATTAAACTAAAATTGCCAGGACGGTGCATCCACCATCATCATTTTAACCAACATTAACTTTAACGGTTTATTGCGACATAATGCTGTCATGTGATTTTTTTAAAATATTTTAAAATTTTATTTTGACAGTATCTAAATATTTTTAAAATTCAAATAAAAAATTATCTTAAAAATTAAAAAAAATCAAAATTTTGAAAATTCCGTAGATTGATTTAAAAATCATAAAACATCTAATATTATTTAAAGAGTTCTGCAAATTGTTAGAAACTATAAAATTACTAAATATTATTAGAAATAAAAATATTTAAATAAATCTAAAAACAGTAAATCTTCTTAGAAATAATAATATTTAAATATTTTAAATAAATCTAAAAAAATTAAAAAAGTTATTTATAAAAATATAAATATTCAAAAGTTAAAATATATCTACAAAATATAGTTGGAGTGTAAATTATTTATAACTCGGCTGATTACACAATTTAACAATATTTAACAAAGTTTTATATTTCCTTTAACAAATTTGTATAATAAATTTTAAATAGTTTATAATAATTTAAATTCTAAACATATGTTTAGGCACATTTAAAATCATACCTATTCTAAAAAAAATCAAAAATCATATTAATTCATTGATAAAACATTTGTAACCGATCTAACCAAAGGTATCTTCGCAATCTAATTATATTTTCCTATAAGAAATTTAAGATACTTTTAATATTTTTATATTTATAATTTTGCAATTAAAAAAACATTTTAAAATGATTTTTATAATTTTATATTTAAAAGAATAAATAATTTAGAAATTAAAAAAAATCTAAAAAATTTATGCGGCGGTGATATAATGTATTACGTGAACGTAACAACACTAAATTATAAATATTTAATGGTCAAAATTATTAAAAATTTTAACTAATGTAAGTTTTAATTAAATATTTTTCTTAGTTTGAGGATTTGATTGAATAAAATAGAAATTTAAAGGGGTGAATTAATTTTGTTCCAAACAAATTATACCCTCTAGAACCATTAAATCCTTTTTTTAATAAAAAAGTTATATTGACAAACACGTTCCATCCTCTTCAAATTCTATAAATAGGTAACCATTTTTGCCTCTAAATTCTCCTCCTCTTTTTTTGCCGTTTCTTTTTTCTCACATTTTCTCTTCCATCTCCGTTTCCCTGTTCCATTCCGGCAGCTGTTTATTTTTCGTGTGTTTTCTCCGCCTTTGTCGATTCTCATTAGAACTGCATTTTAGCAACCGGTTCTTGTCTGGGTTTCACCTCGTTAGCCAGGTTCGTTTACATTAAGATTCCTGTCTTTATAAATTTCATTTATTCAGATTCTCATTTCTTTCTGCAATACTTTTAAGGATTGAGATCTTTTTTCCCACGATAAGACATGCAGACACATACAAACATATGTATGTAGAACCCAGTTTTAAATTTCTCGCCTTTGGGTCTGTTTTTTTCTTCTCTTGGGTCTGTTTTAAATCTGTTGGGTTTTCTTTCCTTTTATTTTCCTGTTTTGGTAGGTGCAGTGTATGTTAGGGAAGAAAATGGTTTTAGATTGATTGTCGATTTGTTTATTTGGTTCTGTAAAAGTTTCTATTTTGTCGGTTCCTACCTGTGAATGACTAGGTAATAAAATCATTGAAAATTAGAAACGTGTCTTAATCATTCTTGTAGACTGATGTTAAGTTTCAATAGTAAAAACAATTTGCTGATGATTGCCCAAAATAAAGGCTTTTAAAGATTCGATATTGCTGTTGTTTGAATGATTTGATTGGGGAAAAAATATTTATATGATTGAATAATTTTATTTCAAGATTTGACATTTTCTCTGGTCTGGACTCTGGTCCATTGGAATGTCCTTATTTTCATTCATATGAAGAAAACTTGAGTTAATTAAATTTTGATTAAATCTTAACTCGATTAGTACCATTGCTGTGGTTTTTGCTTAACATATTGCTGAAATTGAGTTATTATTTTATGTCTGAAAAGCCATCTTCTTAGGGCCTTTCTCATTGAATCACTATTTATACATATATACATATGTTGTAATGGTTTTCTTCCCACTTCTCTACATGTAGATCTTAGCACATTCTAATCGAATTCGGAAACCGTACTTCTGTCGTCTCGAGAACCTCTGCACAAATAATGTTCTGTCATCTGCCATAAATGTGGTGTAGCTTTGGAGATGAGAAGGTACACATGTTTTTCTTGAGAAAAAGAATTGTGAATCTCAAATTTACAACTTGCTGTTTTGATATTCTGAATTTGTGCTTTGATGTTCGACCACCAGTTTCAAGGAAGCCTGCGATTGATGGACTGCTCACCGAATAGTAGTAGTGATAAGAAAACATTGAAGAGGTGGTTTTTCATAGACAAGAGGGTCGGCTAAAACGTTTGACAAGGATTGGAGGTTCATAACTGTACTTGACAAAGCTGATTCCATTGAAAAAGATATAGTTTAACTTGTTATTGGTGTGTTTAAAAGTGGTCTGAAGCTAATGGAGTTGAAGTCGAATCATTCATCTCCTGTTCTCACTGATCCTATTCCTGTAAACAATTCGAGACTAGGCATCCATTCGAATCTGCTTTCCTATCAGCAATCAGGTGGATCTTTGTCCACAGGCAAGTATATGACAATTCCCAGGAAGAAACCTGGAAAGCTTGAGGATGTTCGGTCCAACGGTTGGCTAGATGCAATGAGATCATCATCGCCCCCTCGTAAGAAGTTAATCACGCACAAGGACTTCAATATTGATGCTGCTGCAGATGATTTCGATATTGCTTATTGCTCCTGGATGGTACGCATATATCTAATCGTTGATATGCATATATAATTTTACTTGTATTATACATTTCACTGGATAAACTTGCTTGCTTGTTGTTATGCTGATTATGCAGATTAAATATCCCTCTGCACTTAAATCTATTGACCAAATCTCGAAAAATGCCAAGAACAAAAAGATTGCAGTTTTTCTAGACTATGATGGTACCCTTTCCCCCATCGTAGATGACCCGGATCGGGCATTTATGTCTGATTCTGTAAGTATGACAGTCCATTTCGGTGCATGTAATAGTATTATTTGGTTGTCTTCGTCTTCCTTTGATTGAAATCTTACTATATTTTCAGATGCGCTCTGCTGTAAGAGATGTTGCAAAGCATTTCCCAACAGCAATTATTAGCGGCAGAAGTCGTGATAAGGTAGATGGTAGATCCTTCGGGAACATTCTTTCGTTTTTTTCTTCTCTGTAGTTACCATCCGAATCCGGTTAAGATATGGTCTGGTTTACTGCCTTTTCGTTTTTTTTTTATTTCAGGTTTATGAATTGGTAGGACTAACTGAACTTTATTATGCTGGTAGCCATGGGATGGACATTATGGGCCCTGTGAGTCATGCAGAGTCTGATGACCATCCAAATTGTATTAGATCAACTGACCAACAGGTAAAGACTCGATACTTTCAACAGCTTCTCGACTTCTCGAATTTAATTTCTCCGTGAAAAGGCTGTCATCTAGGTTGTTTATATTATAAATTTCGTTCTCGATTTCATGTTAATCATTATCTTATATGACAGGGCAAGGAGGTAAATCTTTTCCAGCCCGCTAGAGAATTCATCCCTATGATCAACGAGGTGTGTAAACGTTAGGATCGTGCACCTTCCATTCACCTCTTATATATAGACCATGCTTAAGGCGAACACGCTTGGCTTGTTTTGCAGGTTTTTAAAACCCTCGTTGAGAATACTAAAGATATTAAAGGTGCAAAGGTTGAGAAT
Organism: Hibiscus tridactylites; assembly: GCA_958450335.1. Classification (NCBI taxonomy): domain Eukaryota; kingdom Viridiplantae; phylum Streptophyta; class Magnoliopsida; order Malvales; family Malvaceae; genus Hibiscus; species Hibiscus tridactylites. The sequence continues at coordinate 109,187,008 of OY288265.1, read as the reverse complement.
CACAAGTTTTGCACCTCTGTACATTACCGTAATGTAGAAGAGAAGGTGAGACACGCAGTTCTAACATTGTACCTGAGATTTAGCCTAGTTGGTTAGTAGTTCCAACATCTAAATGCAAATTTTTTTCCTGCCTTTTCAGAATTGGCCGACTATCGCACAGCGCGTTCATGATATTCTGAAAGACTATCCTCGTTTAAGATTAACTCATGGGAGGAAGGTATGTTGTTTTTACTGCCTTCCGAATTCCGATACACAACTTGACCCCTTTTGTTAATCCATTGACATTTGTGTTACCTGTATTGTAAAACTCTACCATTTTCCTTGTTCTTCAGGTTTTAGAGATCCGTCCTGTGATTAACTGGAATAAAGGGAAGGCAGTCGAATTTCTGCTTGAATCCCTCGGTAGTTCTCATTCTCTCCGTCCGACATTAATATAATACGCATTCGCTTATTGTTATAATTTATGCAAATTAATGCAGGATTAAGTGAGAGAGATGAGGTTCTCGCAATCTACATCGGGGACGACAGAACCGATGAGGATGCATTCAAGGCAAGTGTATATAACTGTAAATGCAGATTTTATGGAAGAAAAAAAACTAGTTCAAATTCTAAATACAGGTTTAAAACATTGTAAATCAGGTTTTGAGGGAATCAAATCTGGGTTATGGGATATTGGTGTCTTCAGTTCCCAAAGAAAGCAATGCATTCTTCTCTGTGAGGGACCCATCAGAGGTAAAGCTAAGCTCAACAAATGTTCATATTCCAGTTGTTTCAAAAACATAGAGTAACATGGGGATTATGGTGCAGGTGGAGAAATTCCTCAAGGCTTTGGCCACATGGAACAAGTTTGAAAAAGCTTGAAGAACAGCAGCACAACAGAGTTTCATGAAACAGGAGCACTCTATCAATATTACTTATAAATTTTCTTTATATATTTTGGCTTCAAAATCTACAATGAATCCAGCCATCCCAATGAAAATGGCCGTATTATTCTAAATCTTTTGTCAGAATTTTGAATATATATATAACAAATTACTAGTATTTATATACATATATGCCCCATGGCATTTGTAAAGCAATTCTCCCTGGGTACCTCATGTAGTGCAACACCAACCGAAAATAAAACAGTATTTAAAAATGTACTCATCAACCTATAATATTATACTTTCTGATAACATTTTTAGTTGTATCGATACTTAGTTCTGAATATTGATACTTATGTGTTAAATATTAACCTAAAATATTATTAAAAAATATAATATTTTACAATTTGTATTGCATCACAACCGTACTATAACCTGTTGTACGTTAGATTAAGCCAATTCACCCGTGTGGGTGTGTTCTACGTCTTCATTTTGCTTAAATTGAATCAACAACATTATACTTTCTGATAATATTTTTAAGATAATTTATTTTTACACATGAGCATGAAAATATCATCCTTCTAGCTTTCTTCCCTCCAATTTTTCTTTCCTACCAAGCACACCCAAAAATTATTTTCTTTCCATTTCATTCCTCTCATCTTTCCATCCTTCTACTTTCCACCCAACCAAACAAAGCTTAGTTCAAAATATAAATTCTTCAAAGCTTTTTTTACTGTTCTAATTTTCAACTCTACCAAATAAGAAATAAAAAAAATTAATTTTCTTTCAATTTTTCATCCTTCTTATCAAAACACACTAATAACTTTTTTTTCTTCTATTTTCCCACTTTTCTACCCCTCTATTTTTTTCACCATTTAATTTTTTTTTACAGTCTACGTAATGTATGTTAGAAATTGCATCCACAGGCAAAGAACTGAGTCCAAAACAGTTAGGCGAATAAAACCCATATACCATTTCGAATGGAAAAACCTAATAGAAGAATTTTACCTACTATGTTTTTTTTTCTTTTTTTCTTAATTTTCAAGATTTCGCTTTGATTAATCTGGATCAACTCGTATCGCGCACTTGATTTTAATGGTTAAATTAGCTACTAATTCTTTTTAAATAATTATTACCTAAACAAGGGATAGGAGAATTCGCTCTAAAAAAATTTGAACTCACAACTTAAAAAAAGAAAAAAAATGTCAACTGTAAGCTTTAACCACTTAGTCTAGAGATTATTAACTACTGCTAAACTCTTTAAAATTTGATTAATTATCTTGGTTTGTCCAACGGTTTGCGGTGAGCTGATAAATGGTAGAAAAGAAGAGTTTAGTTATATTTGTTTAAAATTTTAAATTATTAATTTGAAAATAGGTGCTCAAACTATATATTTTTTATGAGATAGACGTTTAATATTATTTTTTTGGATGAAATGGGTGCCTAAAGTTTCATTACGTAAGTGTTTTAAGGTAACACCGTTAAAAAATTCATCATCCAATCAAAATTTAACACATATCTTTATTTTTATTTATTTTTTAAATAAAAAAACTGAAAAAATATTTTTTTTAAAAAATTTAAAAAATCTTAAAATCTCTAAAAAAGTCTCAAATTCGTAAAACCTTAAACCTCAAAATCTCAAAACTGATGTCACTATAGTTGTTGATAATCTCTCCAAACCCACCGCCGATGCCACTATAAGTCACCATCCATTTCCCCCAACTACCCATTGCTGATAACATACGAGAGGCAATCGGACGTCGAACGACTAGAGTCTTTCGCGTTTATCGTTCGACGTATAATTGACACCACTCTCGCCGGTTACCGACAATGAATGGTTGAAAAAATGAGCGGAAACCTCAAAGGACTGCAATAATGCAGTTCGGCGAGGCTATCGACGATGATAGTGGTGTCAATTTTGAGTTTAAAAAATTTTAAAATTTTTTGTGATTTTTAAAAAAATTGGGATATTGTGTAATTTATTTTTTAAAAATAAATAAAAAGAAAAAATTACATGTCTATTTATTATTTGGTGATAAATTTTTTAATGGTGTTACTTTAAAACACTAACGTAATGAAACTTTATGCACTTATTTCGCGTAAAAAACCATTAGCACATATTTTTAAAAATGTATAATTTAAATACTTATTTTTGAGTTAAGCCAATTATAAAAATACACATTTTAAACTAATTTATATATATTATTCTTTTCTTTAAAATTACTTATTTTTAGACGTGAACATAAAAAAAATACTCTCAATTTCCCCCCTCACTTTTCCACCCACTGACACTGAGTACACTAAAAATTTATTTTGTTATTATTATTTTTCACCCTCTCATGTTCTTCCATTTTCATCTATCCAAGGCTCGACCATCAATGCAAATGCTAAGTTTTTTTTTTACCACTCTGCATACCATTCGAGAGACTTCCATTAAAGCTTCTTCTATAGATCTACAGCATTACATTATTTGGGGAGGGGAGTGGGGTACAACAGTCATTGTCGATCGTAGGTGGTTATATCAGCTTAAATTTTATCATATCCGGTGGCGGATTTAAGTGTAGTTTAGGGTGAACAAGTGCTCGTTTCGTAATCTGAATTTTGTTCATTTAGTTATTCATTTTATTGACTATATACACTATAAAATCCGATTTTTTTTATGTTAATTATTTATTTTACTGGTTGTTTTCACCCTGATATTTATGAAATATATGTATGTTCACTCTCAAAATATAAACTGCCAATTGGATATAAGAGTTTGATTATACAAGGTGGTTAGCATATTAGCCTAATTGTTTTATGCAAACAAGTTCTTACAATATTCAATGCATTTGTAGCTATTACCACGTGGATTTGGAGACAAAATTTTTTGTCCTTTTTTAGTATCTCTAAAACATATATTTTATCTTCAATTCTTTAAATCTTAACCTTAAATATTAAATTTAAATTTATTTTTTTTAATGTTAAACATAAATAAAAACATCGGAAAAAAAGTTATTCGTGGTTTTGGTGAACAGTTGCGCATGACATACATGACATGCTTAAGAAAGAATTAATAACAGCCACTAAGTTAATGCATTGATTTTAAATCGGACATGAGTGGCAACCCTGTCTTAATAGAAACTGATAATTTCTCAAGGCTGAAATATACGTTCGACCTTTATTTACTCACCAATCAAAGATGTACACGTAATCATAACCCAAAACTCTCAAAAACCCACCCCAGTCTCCACCTCAATCTCCACCAACCATATTTCCCATCAAATATTCCAATAATTGTAGCAGCACGTTCCGAACTAGAGCCTTCCCACATTGGTCCACATTTCTTATTATTATTCACGACAAAAAATCGGTGGTCTCAAAATTTTCAGATTATAATTTAGTTCCAGGTGTAAACAATTATCCCCCGATCCGAATATGCATGTGGGGAAACATGCAGGGCCAGGCAATGAGTTAAAACAATGCAATAACATTATATTCCAGTAACACCACATATGATCCAATAATCAATGTGTTGGCAATGTCATATGGTTTTTTTTAAATGAATATTATTGAAGAAACTGGTGGGGCTTTGGCCGAACCAGCTCTTTTCAAATCCTAATCACCACTTTGTCATTCATTCTTGTTGAAGTGACCCGATGCCGGACCAAAAACTATTGTTTTTCTTGTAATTAAAGCTAATTATATAATACACCTAACACATCTAGGTAATAATCTTTGTTAAAATACTCACAACACTACCATTATTGTAAAATTTCTTATCTTCTTCATCTGTCTATGTTTTACTGATATCATTGCATATAATTTTACAATAATTTTGTCCACCAAAAAACTCATAAGAAATCCAACATCTATAGAAATCCAACAATCAAAATCAATGCTTATTGTCTCTATTCAACTTGACGATTAAAATGTGATATAGGAGTGACGAATGAAACATATCAATCTTATAGACTACTTTATTGAATAAATCTGAATGTATCGATAAAACAGTTATGAACAAAGATTAAAACCACATAAGATCACTTATAATCACAAATAAGATACGATAACATAATAATCACTTTATTAATATACTTCCATAGATGCAAGAACGCAATTATTTTTGGTATAAATCCAAATATTCTAATTTCCCCACCGTCTAAATCGTCTGTTAATTTATTTAAAAAAAATGTCTGTAATAGCAAATCATAAACCTCATGAACTCTGAAACAACATACACGAGACCTGTCTAACTTCTGTCTTGTCTACAACAGTTGCATGGCTAACATGATTGGATCATGTAATTTAAAGCAGTAAGTTACAGCTAAAACAATTTGTGGCAGTTCCACTTGCTTAGTAAAATGAAAATATATGTGATAAATTACCATAAGTGTTAATTTAAATCCGAATATTAGAGATGATATTATCTAATATATGTGATAAATTACCATATATAATTATATTATTGAATATAATTATATATGGTAATTTTTCTGTTTATATTTTGGTTTTGGTCATTTTATTAGCCCTGTCAGATCTCAATCATCGAAACTACCCAGCTTCTTGGCCAAGTGAAGCACTGCCACTGCCCTTATATAGCAGTCAGAACCTAACTCTTGAAACGTACTCAGCCGCCGCTCATCTCTTCTCTTTCTAAGGTCGTTTTCTTTTTCTTATTTGTTATATCCGAATCGTCGAGAATGGCGGATACGAGGCCGTTCCTTCCGGTCTCTAGCTCCGACGGCTCCATTCCATCGGAGCCTCTAGCAAATCGCCGCAAACCCATGAAAGTGCAGCTCTCGATCTTTTTTGGGCTGTTAACGGTTGGATTGTTGGCGGCTTTGTTGACAAGTAACAGTGGGTCAGATTTCGTAACAGAAAACGAACATGTCCCATTGGCTTCGTCCACCACCGCCACCACAAAACCTGAAACTTTACAAGCGGTGTCACGCGGGCCGGCCGCCGGAGTATCGGAGAAATCTAACAGGCTTTTTGCTGATGAGAATACGGTGGCGTTTCCATGGAATAATAGCATGTTGTCATGGCAAAGAACAGCTTTTCACTTCCAACCCGAAAGGAACTGGATGAACGGTATGAGAAAAAAAAAACACTTCCCTTTTTCTTTGGAATTCATTACTCTAAAAAGTTCCCACCTTTTTTAACATTATACTTCCTTAGATCTGGGTTTCTGTTGTTCTTTCAACTTTTCTGACATTTTGGATTTTTTTGTATGTCTGGGTTCTTGCTATACGTTGTTTTCTGCCATGGAATCTGGTTCCTTTTCTGCTTCAGATCCTAATGGTAAGCCCTATCTTCTCAATTTTTAATCTTGTTCATGTATTTCTCTGTATGATTTTGTACGACAAAACCTTTATTTTGTGAGGTTAAAAGTTTGAGACTTTTTTTTTTTCTGGGGACAGACAATATCCAACGAAGAACTTTATTCCCCTACTGGATTAAGAGCGGTATCTAATTGCCCTGAATAGAAAGTTAATTAAAAATTAAAGATTGATTTAACACAATTAATTAGAAATTAAAGATTGATTAGTCAATATATTAGATTCCATAATATTCTCAATCATTCCTAGTTAGTCGGAAAGTTGGACCCCACCTTTTCTATTACGTTATGTATATATTTTTTTTCATTCATACATTTATAGGAGTATCTACCGGTAGGGGTGTGCAAAAAAATTCTATTCGATTGATTCGATCTGTTTATTCGATCTAAACTTTTGGATATTTCATTCGTTTTTTATTTTTCGGATAATTTGGATTGAATATCCGAAAATTTCGGATCGGATACGGATAATGATTTTACATTCGGATCAGATATCCGATTATTTGATATCCGAAAATTTTATTTTTTATAGATGTGAATCTTGTTATATTCGATACTTTTACTTGTTATATTTGAAAAATTGAATTTTTTTATGGATACAAATCTTGTTATACTCAATAATTTGTTGATTTTTATATTCGAAAACCTAAAATGTTCATGCATAAGACCACCAAATTCAAAAAATATTTAAATTAACTCATAATTTCGGATATTCGAATATACGATCCGAAATTTCAGATAACCGAAAAGCGGGTATCCGATTTTTTCGGATCGGATACGGATCACTAAAATACCTATCCAAAAATTTTAGATATTCGAATTTTTGGATCAGAACGGATATTCGAAATGCACACCCCTATTTACTAGTAATATTTTTTTTAATGACAGGGAGAATACATGAGAACTCCATATCACTTAATGGGATGGATGAGGCATTAGATTCTTTAAATAATATTAAGAATTCGAATCTTGATATCGTTAATAAAAAAATTAGATTGACTTATAACGAGCCTCTGCTGTATTTTATATGAATTAATAAACAATTAAGTTTGATATCAGTAATTAAAAAAATACAATGAAATAATTAGTATTTTTTTATAAAAAACAGTACCTTTAATATTATTTACTATTCACTGTCATCAAATTACGTAGTGAAATTTGATTAAATTATTCAATTATCCTTAAAATGTAACATTCACAAAATTTGAACGTGACATGATTTATTTTTGACAGCTCATGAAATGCTGAAATTGTTTGTTTCCTTGGTATTATCTTACTCTGATTTGTCAAATCCAGCCTAATGTCCTAATGAATTTGGACTGTAAATCTGTAACGTGCACATGACTATCTGTTGCATTATAGTTTTTTTTTTCTTTATACAGAAAGTGCACATGACTGAGTGCTAAAAGTTTCTATAAAAACTATAATTGTTTTTTTCCTCCCGAAATGAATGTAAGTACTTGAACATTTGTGAAAGTTCGAATATCAACCAGTCGAGTCAAATTAGATGTTAAATTGAAGGCTTAAATTTTGAAATTATAAATGGTTGGAACTTGGAAGAATCACCTTCATATTAGAGTTAAATTTTTCAATATTCGATCTAAATTAATTGACCAAATAGTTTAAAGAAATCAATATGATTTACTGTAAAAAGATGTCATGGTTTTGATTTTCTGATTTTTTTTTTGGTTGGAAATCATACAGGTCCATTGTTCTACAAGGGCTGGTATCATTTCTTCTACCAATACAATCCCCATGCGCCTGTGTGGGGTGACATAGTTTGGGGTCATGCTGTATCCAAGGACTTGATCCATTGGCTTCACCTCCCATTGGCAATGGTTGCTGACCATACGTACGACAAGAGCGGCGTCTGGACCGGTTCCGCAACGTTCCTCCCCGATGGCAAAATCGTTATGCTATATACGGGATCCAATGCCGATGCTGTTCAAGTTCAAAACCTTGCCTATCCTGCTGATCACTCTGACCCTCTTCTTATCAATTGGGTCAAGTACAGTGGGAACCCTGTTCTAGTCCCACCCCCGGGCATCCTTAGCAAGGATTTCCGTGACCCTACGACCGCCTGGTTAACCTCTGAAGGGAAATGGCGGTTCTCGATAGGGTCGAAGATCAATAAAACCGGTGTAGCTTTGGTGTATGATACTAAGGACTTCATAAACTATGAGAAGTTGGATGGTTTGCTTCGTGCTGTGGACGGAACCGGCATGTGGGAGTGTGTGGACTTCTTCCCTGTATCGAAAACGGAAGAAAATGGCTTGGACACATCCGTTAACAATCCGGATGTGAAGCATGTGATGAAGGTAAGCCTGGATGATGACAGGCATGATTACTATGCTGTTGGGACTTATAATGAGAAGAATGTTACATTTATTCCCGATGATCCCGAGATCGATGTCGGTATTGGACTAAGGTATGATTATGGTGTATATTATGCTGCCAAGACTTTCTATGATCAGAACAGAAACAGAAGAGTTTTGTGGGGCTGGATCGGAGAATCCGATAGCGAAGCCGCGGATTTGCAGAAAGGATGGGCATCTGTTCAGGTACATTTTTCTGTTTCACTGGACCATAGAGGCACAGACTCCATAAACATTAAGATTTCTTCGGTTTCTAATGTGCTAATTTACTTTACTTGCAGAGCATCCCAAGGACGGTTTTGTTAGACAAGAAGACCGGTACTCATTTGCTTCAATGGCCAGTGGAAGAAATAGACAGTTTAAGGCTAAACAGCTACGAATTTAACCAGGTGACAATCCAGGCAGGATCAGTTGTTCCTCTTGAAGTCGGTCCAGCCACGCAGGTTCGTCTTTTTCTCGTGTACTCATGTCGATCACCGATACTTTATCGACCAAGATCATGTTAGTTGACAACAAGATTCTGGTCATGTGACAGTTGGATATCATAGCGGAGTTCGAGATCGATAAAGAGGCTTTAGAAAAAGCGACCGGATCCAATGTAACATTCAGCTGCAGTAGCAGTGGTGGAGCTGTAGAGCGTGGGGCATTGGGACCATTTGGTCTGTTGGTGCTTGCCGACGACAGCCTCAGTGAGCGGACACCGGTATATTTCTACATAGCCAAAGGATCCGATGGCAATCTCAAGACTTTCTTCTGCAACGACCAATCTCGGTACGTAAATAAACCCGAAGCCGTTCGTCACATAACATCAGCCTCGGACTTACCGGCTATCACATTGTATTAATATTTCAGATCATCTGTGGCACCTGATGTTAAGAAACAAATTTACGGGAGCATGGTTCCGGTACTAAAAGGCGAAAACTTATCCCTCAGAGTATTGGTGAGTAAAAAGCTACTTGTTTCATGCTCCAATTGCTAGTACTATAAGTGTAACATCAAATGAACATGAAAATGGTATTGTTTTTCGCAGGTGGATCATTCGATTATCGAAAGCTTTGCTCAAGGCGGAAGGACCGTGATCACATCTCGGACTTATCCGACGAAAGCAATCTACGGGGCTGCGAAACTGTTCCTATTCAACAACGCTACCGAGGCCGGTGTTATCGCGTCACTTAAGATCTGGCAAATGAACTCTGCATTCATTCGGCCGTATCCAAATCTTGATAACAAGTCTCAATAGGACCGATATGAAATGAAAAGCTCGTCATTGATTAATTCTTATTCCTTCTGCCATGCAAAGGCAAATTGAAGTTTCTTGTATTTGTACTACTTCTTCTTTTCCTTTTGGCTAATAAAAATATTTATTATAAATCGAATGACTCGAACAAAAGTCAACTTAAATTAATATTTTATTTTCAAGTTAAGATTGAAATTCTTAACTCTAACAACTCGATTAAACCAAATAGTAAAACGATGTTTTTGACTAATTTCCTTTCACATTTACAAAACGGAGGGAACAATCAAATCTTGTCTAAAAGCCAACCCCTAATATTGTATTGATGTCAAATAACTCGAACGATATAATACCATTCGAATTTCATTAAACTCAACTTAATTTGGAAAAAAAAAAATCAATTCACATATTTGTCGGATTATAATACTTATTCCACTTGGGTTGGATCATAATTGGTTCAGACCACAGATTTTTTAATCCGGATATAACTTGTAATGTTTTGCTTTCCTCATCCTTAAATTATGGTGTTGGATATAAAAGAAATGGTAGTTTTCAACGTTAAAAACGAAGTGGATGGTCCATACGGAGCTGAATTTTAGTGGAGCCAATCTCTGCTGGAATTATGGAAGCTACCACCACCTTATCCTTACAACTCACCACATGTTTTGGTATTATTTTAGGCTTGACCGTTAAATAGGGGCTTAAATTATGCTTCTTTTTAGTTAGGTGTCTAAACTATTTTTTAGGCCAAATTAAAACCTAAAATTTCATTATGTAACCCATTTAAGGTTCTCCGTTAATTTTTTTTATTAAAGGACACGTGTCACCTCCAGAAAAATTCAAAATTATATTAAAAATAAATAAAGTTAATTAATTTTCAAAAATCTCTAGTTCTTTTAGATTTTACAAAACAACCCCTAAAATCTAAATCCTAATTTGGGCCGATTCTGCCGCCGATTGCTACGCTGCCGCCCACCATATCGGTCTTCGGACCATCATGGCCATTTACCCCACCACCCCGTCGCCGGAAATCAACCGACGTCGTGCGAGTCGACGAAATTGTCGAATGGTTCTTTCGAACGATTTGCGACAAACGACGGAAAGAGGGGCGACGAACAACGTGTGGGTTGTTTGGCGAGGGGAGGGCGCTTCATTCCGTCGCTGGCAACGCGGCCGGCGGCGGCGGGAGTGGTCGGATTTGGGGGGTTAGGGATTTGAGGACTATTTTGCGAAAATTTAAAACTTTCATCATACATTTTTATTTTTATTTTCTTTTATTAATTTTATTTATTTATAATATTATTTTAGATTTTTGTAGAGGTGACACGTGTCTTTTAACGGAAAAAATTAATGAAGAACCTTAAATGGGTCATAGAATGAAATTTTAGATCTCAATTTGGTCCAAAAAATAGTTTGGGCGCCAAACTGAAAAAAAGAACATAATTTAGACATCTATTTGACAGTTAAGCCATTATTTTATTAAAAAAATTCAAATTAAATTGATATATAATGTTAGGTACACGACAATAGTGCAACCATATAACAAGTTTCTTGTCTCTTTGAAATATATAATATTATAAGGTAATTATTTAAGTGTTTATTTACCTAAATTTATTTTTTTATTTACAAGGAATGCATGTGTAGTGAGTGTGGTTGCAGGGACAAAGTATGCGGTTAATTATGGGAGAGCGTGGTGACTATAATCCAATTATAAATATAATATTGGATTTGCAATTCCCAAATCTAAATCCACTTTGCAATCCCCAAATCTTATTAAAATATTCATTTACAAGGAATCGTTTTATTTTCTATTTAATGGTTTGGTTGGGTTGGTTTGAGTCGGATTTGAGTATAAGATTCTTGTACTCATAATTTAACGCGATTGAAATAAATTTAAATAAAAAGCCAAATTTTTTAAGAAAAGAAAATGTAGCAAAACAGAAACCCAGTAAGGATTTAACGACTTGAAACCAAGTTCTTACCAGTAATTTTAGAGGTGAATAATATTTTACTCGAATAGAAAAAATTGAATTTTTAATTTTAAATTATTTGAGTCGAGTTATTCGAATCAACTCGAATTAACAAGTCATTTTTGAGAGTTCGAAATGAGTTTTTAAATTTTTTCAAATAAAAAAATCAAAAATCATATTGTTTTACATTTTAATCTATGATTTCTCATCCAATTTAAGTTCGTATTTAAAAAAATTAAAAGTAAAATGATAAAAAAAACACTAAAAAATCTTAATTTGAGTCTGTGTTTAAATTTCTTAAAAAGAAACTATAATTCAACTCAATTCAAGAATAAAACTAAATTCAAATATCAATTATTTTATGGTTTCATATAACTCTCCTCTCTTTTTCTTTTCATTTATCCTTTATAAATGATATTTATATTTCTATTATCCAAAGAAAAAGATATTTATATTTATAAGGGTAGGGAGTAGTTATCATAAAAGCTGGCGTTTCCTGATTTTTCTTCTAAGAAACAACTCATTCTTTTTAAAAGTATTTTATTTCAAAAAGGAAGCTTCCCTTTATTTCTCTTCAAATTTTGGTTTTCCTCCACCATTTTAATAAAGAATTGAATTGTTTTTATGCTATTGCCATGGTTTGATGACTAAAATTTTAAGTTAAAATTAAAGATTTGAATTAATTTTATAAGGTTAATTATTTAATTTGTTGTTTAAATATCAATTAATTCGTTGATGGCACCAATCGAAGTGTTACAAAATACGAAATTTAAAATGTTACTCATAAACTTAAAATGTTACACTATTTAAATATTTTAGGTTGAGATTAAATATCTATACTTGTCGTGAGATCACAAACTTAAAATGTTATAAAAAAGTATAACATTTTAGGTTGAGGTTAAATATCAATAAGTACAAGTTTGATAACATTTTAGGTTAATGTAAGTATCGAAACTTGTCGTGACTCGTGAGGCCATCAACCTAAAATATTATAAGAAAAATATAATATTTTAAGTTGGTGAATAACACTTTAAGTTTCGTATTTTTTTAACATTTCATTTGATGTCGTATTGTAATAGTACCGTACCCTGCGGCATCGAATACTCACCCAACTCTTTCTTTGGAGTTTTGTTTTGGGTGAAATATGACAGACAACTTCTCTGTTTGCATGCGTCAAACCGAGACAATTACTGCGATGCGGAACAGCCAACAGATACATGAAAACGACCAAAAAGTACCATTGTCATTTTGTTAAATATCATGCCAAACCCAAGACAAAGATCCTTGTATATTACGAAAAGAAATTAAGAATATTAAAGAAAAACTCATGAATTATACCTAGGTAACTTGTCTCTAAATACATGACAAATCTTATTTGGATTTCACACTTTATTAAAAGAAAGCATGAAGGTTAATCCAACTGGTAAAAGAAGCAACATATAAAAAATATTAGGAAAAAATATTAAATGTATTAAATAAATTTGTCAAACAACAACAGTCAACTGTCCTATTAAGTATTAACCACTCCTCTTCATCGTATTCGGCATCTCGAGGTCAGTAAATGTCCAATTGGTTGTTCGTTAATGGAAATTTACCAGAAGAACTTGGGGCAATGCATGGAATTTAGTTGTTATTATTATGATTTTTATTTTAAATTTTTTAATTTCATCCTCAAATAATTAAATTATAACCCTAATTTTAAATTAGTCTTTAAATTTTTTAATACGCTGGTTTCATCCACAAACTATGACCTTCATTCTAATTTGATCTCTAAACTTTTGAATGTTTTAGTTTTATCATCGAGTAATCGTTTATACCACATCATATAATTACATACTTTACATCCATGTTTACATGGAAATTAGTATTTTTAGAACGGTTTTATTAACATAAGATATGATATGCTAATAGCTTGGAGATAAAATCAGAACGTTCAAAAGTTCGGGGATGAAATTGGAACGTTCAAAAGTTTGAGAACTAATATAGAACTATGTTCATAGTTTAAAGATAAAATTAAAATATTTAACAGTTTAAAGGCCAATTTAAAACGAAGGCTGTAATTTGAGGACGTGTGAGGGAATCGACTCTTATCATTATTACAAGTATAAACTAAAATTAGAAACATAATGATATTAGTGGGTTTATTAGTGAGGAAGAAGGTAGCTTAGCTGCTACTGCAATTTATTACAGAAAAAAACAATGGCATTGATATCACGGCAGGGGTCCACAGGCGAAATCATGTGGCTCTTTCATGGGATCCGATCCGCGCGTCACAGTTTCTTCCCAATCCGACCAAAATCCACCTCCGGCTCCGGCTCCGGTAACATGTCTTTACAAAAATCAATGGCGTTAAACATGATGTATGGACCAAGACAAAACCCTCTCACACTGCCACTTATGCGTATTTCTGAACTGGCAACTGCCTGTCACCCTCTCTTTCTCTCTCTATCTTCTAAAAGTCTCCTCTTTTCTCTCTCTATCTTCACCTTTTGAATCATGACTGGTGACGGGTGACCGACAAAATGCTTTGGCTTTTGAGTGGTTTCATCATTCGCCTCCATTTTTATTAAGTTTCAATCCCAATTCCCACCCCATACTTTCAAAGTACTGCCTTTTTTTCTCCTACTAAAAGAACCCAGCTCACAAAGCTACATTTTTTATTCTCTCTGTTTAATTTTCTATCTTTACAGCCTCTGAACCTGGTTTCTTATTCTCTGTCTTTTGTCTACCAGATCATGTAAAGTTTTAGCCAAGTCCCTGCTGCAAAATTTGTAAGATAAACCCCAAAAGTTTCTCTCTTTTAAGAAAAAATGGATTTGAGTAAGTTCTTGGGTCTGTTTCTTATCCATATTGCTCTGTTTTTGAGCTTATGTTTTGCTGAAGACCCCTCTGTTTTCTATAATTTTGAGGTCTCTTACATCACTGCTTCTCCTTTGGGTGTTCCTCAACAGGTCTGCTCTTTCTTTTGTTGCTACATTTACTATATTTTCAGCTCTATAATGGTTTCTGTATCTGCATGATTTTGCAGGTTATTGCTATTAATAACAAGTTCCCTGGCCCAACTATTAATTCAACCACTAACAACAATGTCGTCGTCAATGTTCGAAACAAATTGGACGAAAGTTTACTCATACATTGGTGGGATCTTAGTTCGAAATGTTCTTTGTTAAGTAAAACCAAATATATGTAGTGTGACTTACTGTTTGGTTTTATGTTGAGCGATATAGGTCTGGGATTCAACAGAGGCGTAGTTCATGGCAAGATGGGCTACCGGGGACTAATTGTCCCATTCCTCCCAAGTGGAACTGGACTTATCAGTTTCAAGTTAAGGACCAAATTGGGAGTTTCTTCTACTTCCCATCACTGCATTTCCAGCGAGCGGCTGGTGGTTTTGGCGGCTTTATCATAAACAACAGAGATATTATTCCTATTCCTTTCGATGCCCCTGACGGAGACATTACGATTTTGATAGGTGATTGGTACACACGCAACCACACGGTTCGTACTTTGTCGAGTTACTGGATTTATAGTTGTGTTTTACTTTCCAGTATGTTAAATGATGAAACCTTGCTTTTGATTCTAGGCGTTGAGGAAGGCACTTGATGCTGGAAAAGATCTAGGGATGCCGGACGGAGTTCTTATTAACGGCAAAGGCCCTTACCGATATAATGATACTCTTGTACCCGATGACATCGATTACGAAACAATTAACGTTCATCCAGGTGATTGTTTATGAAATGCTAGGCATTGTCTAGTTATGATTTGCTAATTGCTATTCAGTATTCATTTCTAGATATTCGAGTTCAACTGCTTGTGTAACTGGAATTAGTTAGATTTCACCAAGACATGCAACTACTTAACTTTAATTGCACGGCAGGGCTCAGCATGCAGCCTTCTGTCTTGGTTGGGAGTATTCAGTTATGTCTATGTTGTGCTCCTAAATATAACGGCACATTTTATGTTGGGCAGGGAAAACTTACCGCCTTCGCGTGCACAATGTGGGGATATCAACCTCCTTGAATTTCAGGATTCAGAGCCATAATTTGCTTCTTGCAGAAACTGAGGGATCGTATACGGTGCAGCAGAACTACACTAGCTTGGACATACACGTCGGACAGTCTTACTCTTTTCTGCTAACTACAGATCAGAATGCGAGTAGCGATTACTACATTGTAGCAAGTGCACGGTTCGTGAATGAATCACGGTGGAAACGAGTTACTGGCGTTGCTATTTTGCGTTATTCGAATTCCAAAGGAAAGGCAGCTGGTCCTCTCCCTGATCCACCGCAAGATGAATACGACAAAACCTTTTCAATGAACCAAGCGAGATCTATCAGGTTAGTTTTCATTGTGGTTCAAGTGCACAAACACATTTCCCTCATGCATGGTGGTGATAGACTTCAGACAATGTATTAGTTCAGGACATGTGAAGTTAGTATTGACCTTCGGGTTCTGTTTAAAAAGGAATTATCTGAAATACATTAGCCGGTTATGTCTTCTTACTTTCTGTGCTTAAACTCTGCAGGTGGAATGTATCTGCCAGTGGTGCTCGGCCTAACCCACAGGGATCTTTTAGATACGGTTCAATCAACGTGACCGATATTTTTGTGTTGAGAAACAAGCCGCCTGTGACTATTGATGGAAAAAGACGAACCACGCTCAGCGGGGTATCATTTGTCAATCCTGCTACACCGATCCGGCTTGCTGATCAGTTCAAGCTTAAGGGAGTATATAAGCTTGATTTTCCTAATAGGCCACTTACAGGGCCACCTAAAATGGAGACATCAGTAATCAATGGAACATATAGGGGATTTATGGAAGTAATCCTGCAGAACAATGACACCAAGGTGCAGACATATCACTTGAGCGGATATGCATTTTTTGTTGTCGGGTAGGGAATTTGTTTCCTTTACAATCATCATGTTTAAACATATTGGTTTGCACAATGATTTTGACACTAACTCTTCAATTAACTCGTTGCAGAATGGATTATGGCGAGTGGTCCGAAAATAGCAGAGGCACATATAACAAGTGGGATGGCATTGCCCGCTCCACAACACAGGTAGGTCATTGGAACAAGCTTTCAGTTTGATTATGCTTCGTTCTAAAGACTTGCTAAGTTAATTAGTATTATCTGCCTTGTAGGTTTATCCTGGTGCATGGACAGCAATCTTGATATCGCTCGACAACGTTGGAGTTTGGAACCTTAGAACAGAAAACCTCGACTCGTGGTATCTTGGCCAAGAAACATATATCAGGGTCGTGAATCCGGAGAAAACGAACAAAACTGAATTCCCTATGCCAGACAATGTCCTCTATTGCGGCGCCCTCAGCAAAATGCAGAAGTATGGCAAAAGAGTTGTGTTTATGTGAATGATATTCTTCAAAAGTTGGCTTTAAAAACTGATGATGGCTAGTTCTAATACCACTTGGTTTCTGTTTCAGGCCACAGGATATCTCTTCCGCAACATCAATCACAGGCAGTGGATCAAAACTGTTCGTCATGGTGCTGCTGCTTGCCTCTGTACTACTACTTTTCCGCTAGTTGTTTTCTTTCGGGGTGTCGATTCTTGTCACATCGTGTGCAAGTAATCTTGTTTTGTTCATCTTTTTTTATCACAAAGTTGATAATGCTCCCGGGGTTTCCTGCTTAATTTATTAGGGACATCATTCTTTCAATACCTATAATTTGTGTACTGATGACAATTCATCAAACTTCAATACAACTTACCCTCGTGTCTAGATTTATTCGTGCATATACGCATACATACGCGAGTGTACAGATAAGCAAGTATACGAACTTGCACAATTGATGGCCTTATCTAATGTGGTTGGTGGTTGGAGTAATGGAGAGAGCGTTGTCCATCAATACAGTTACAGCCATTTCATTCAAGTTTTTATGCAGGTAAACAATGGCATTTCATGCAGAAAATATGTTGTAAGAGAAAATAAATAAATAAATAAGCAGTGTAGTAGATGTGACCTTTGGCCTTTATCTAAAAATGCATGTGCCCGGCATATGTACAAGATAGAGTGGTAGATTTGAGACTGGCCCATGCCTTTGGTGGCAGAAAACGGGTGTAGCTGTAAGTGGTGCAAAACCAGCTCCATTGCCGTTTGCCCTGGTGTAGATTTGAGAGTGGCCCAGTGTTGAAGACTTGGATTACGATGGGTCGGTGTGGTCGCCGGAAGACCACATTCAATGTTTGCCGATTGATTGGGGGATTGGGAAAGAAGCTGCAGAGTTTTGGCTTCCAAGATCAGACTCTTTTATTTCATCAATAAATTCACACCAAAAGCTATCCCAAACCAGACAGAGGCCGTTATAGTAAATAATTCTATTTTGGATATTAATAAATAATTCTATTTTATTTTGTTAAGAAAGAGTAAAATTAGAAATAACCTTTTTTCTTAACCCAACAAGTGTCCCAGTGAAAAAACGGATGATGTTCATACTAAGGGACACAGGTTCAAATCGCATTATCTACAAGGTACATCATTTCTTATATTTCATTTCCCTTAAAAAAAACACTAAAATGTAAGATCTAAGTAAAAATGGAGAAGAAAACAGTGATGAAAATATAATAAGAAAAGTTTTGAATCGGAGTTTATTTTGTTGACGATGTCGTTTTAAATCCGGGAATGGAGGGTCCGTGAGAGTGAGTCGGGTCGGGTACTAAGAATCCGCGCGTTTTTAAAGAATTTGGGTTATTTGGTTCCGTAGTCCTCAGAGATTTGTACTGTCTTTCAATATGGTCCTAAATTCAATGGAATCAGAGCTTGCAAGTTTCAATTCTTTTAATTTAGTCCCTAAATTCATTTAATTGTTTTAATTAGTTGCTTTAATTTAATTGTTTCTCGTCTGTAGCACATTTAAATATCAAGCATGTAGTATATTTGCTAGGTAAATTTAATCACATAGTTAAGTAGAGCCTTAATACTTAAGTCCTTTAATTAATTAATTTAAATAGAGAAAAAATAAAAAAATAAATGAATATTAAATGGAAACTTTAATGTTCTAAGTTGGTTAGTATCTCATTGTAATGAAATGTTAATCAAAGGTACATTTTAGTTGAATATTTAATATTTTATTTAAACTTAGAACATTGTAATACGCATAGTTAGTTTAATTAAAATAATATTAGGATTATGTTTAAATAGTTAGAGTCATTAAATAATTAGAAATATTGTTAATTTAGGGTCTAATATGGATAGTACCAATTGTTTGGGTGTTATCACATAAATCCTAAATTTGACTGTATTCATAGTTTTCTTAATTGATTTAATCATTTGGAGCCCGAATTAAGTTTGAACTTAAAATTGACAAGAAAATAAATGGAGATGCATTCAGACTTTTTACGTTGAAATAGATTTTGAATATAAATTGAAATATCCTAAAGTAACTAGATATTTCAAAACTTATATTCAGTAAAAATGTATTTTCTTACAAAAGAATACGTATATTTAGAATGAAATTCAGTTAATGATTAAAGATTTAATTAAATTCAAATTATTGCTTGAAATATCAAAATGTCACGTGAAATTAATAAGGTACCGATAACGGGCGTTTGAGGGTGCTAATCCTTCCCTACACGTAATTAACTTCTGAACCCAAATTTTAAAAAAAGAATCTATGATTTGTTTTTATGGTGTCCGATCTACCAAAGTAACTGGTGACGACTCCAAGTTAATTTTTAAGAATAAATAAAAGAAAACTTGATTTAAAATGAAAGATCCTTATTTACGGAATTTAATGAATTAAAATGGATAAAAGCCTTAATCTCTAAAGAAAATCAATCGTCAGACTATTTTTACACTTAGTTTTTAAAAATAGTCGCGACACACCAAAGTGCATTTTTGTTGTTGGAGCCTTAAGCCTCTAATAAAAAGTTCCAAGTGCAAGAGCGAACATTTTTTTTTTGTTTGAGCCGAGACATCTATTACTGATAGAATTAACAGTGACTAATTCTCTCACCGTAAGTACTTTCACTAATAGTTAAACGATTAACTATGAAACAACGAGTAAAGATCGTACCATTGACCTCATAATTAAGGGATGAGATACAATTATTCAAATATATCAAAGTTAATATATATGTAAGTGGTTAAAAAGTATAGAGTAAAATTAATTTAGTGCTTACTTATGTACTAAAACACACAATACTCTTAAGAAACGTAGTATAAAACTTGAATCAAGGTCGCTAAACAATTCCCCAGTTGGCAATTATTTGAAAGAGAGATTAGAACTCTTCTTTTTATATGTTCCAGACGACATGTTTGCTAAAAATATGGATAAGGGAACTGTCCTACTGCTTCCTGAGGTTATGTTGGAACCCAAAAGGCTGCATTTTATTTCTGCTTTGTTGTAACCAAATGCCTCTTTTTACAAAGTAAACTCCGAGATGGTGGCTTTGCTCACTTTGGAGTACTGCATTTGTGCGTGAAATGAACAGTGTTGTCATCATGTTTAAGACTGTGTGTGGGGAACTACTCCTGCTCTTCCTCATAACAATCGCATCCTATGCATTGTTTTCACTGTTCAACGAGAAGGGGACTCTAGAGGAACGAAGAGATGCTTTTAGCAGGTCTATAAATCATAATATAAAGAAATATGAGAAAACGGAAATAAACAACTTGAACAATCCGATCAAATGTGCTGACTCAACATTTCTTTTTTTTTTATTGGAATAATCTGTAATATAATTATAGAACGTGACAGATTTTAATTGACCAACTGACATCCATTACAACCCCACTTAGCTGGTCCAAGTTTAAAGGGATGGGTGTTAAAACTTAAACGGCGATGAAATTAAAATTCTTTCCGGGACTAATTTAGTCATGTTTAATTCACTGAGCCTTGAGATTTGCCACACATATTATGGCATAAAATACAAAGACTTGAATCTAAGATATATACACAACGAAGTAAGCATATTTGGTTAGTTGGTCAAGTTACTTATCTTTATTCTTTCATATATTTTTTAATATGAATTTTAGACCTATTAGGAGCACCTACTCCTTTTCTTAGGGTCCTCCTCCAGATAAGGTTAGGACTGAAATTGGGATTTGTCAAATAAAAAATATACGCATCAATCCTTCACTTGAGCTACCTTTCGCAGAGGCGAATCCTCACTAAGCCAGTGGGGCCACGACCCCCCAAAGTTTGAAAATTCGTATTTAATTCTTTAATAATTTTAAAAAAATTAATTTGACCCTTTCAAAAATTTTAAAAGTTGTTATATATTTCAAAAATTTTAAATAATTTTAATTAGATTCCATCCTAAAAGTTTTAGAAATCTTGATAAGTCTAAATATTTTTTTAAAAAAATTAGCTAAACTCTTAGACTTTTATAAAGATTTTAGACTAAGCCCTTCAAAATCTTCAAAAAGAAATTAAAAGTTTTAAATAAGTTCCCTCGGGTTGTGGGTATACCTTTGTTTTTATGGGCCTTTGTTGCCATTGTTTCTATGGGATTTATTGTCCATGTTACCCTTTTCTTGATTGAATGAATGATCTACTAGGTCCACGTTCAAAAAAAATGTACCGATGAATAAAAATTACCTATCTTTCTTTAGTGCCTCTATTTATGTTCTTATATTAAAAATTTTAGTTTAAGATTAAAGTTAGGTTTTAGGATTAGAGTTTAGGAAATTTGGGGTAAATTTTATTTTTTTAGGGTTTTGAGTCTAAGGTTTAAAATTTAAAATTTACGGTTAAAATTTAAAGTTTGAAATTTTTAGTGTTGAGACAGAGAAAATGACACAAAAAAACAACTAATTTTTGTCATGTACCAATGGGGTATGATGTCACACTCGAACATTTTAAATTCTCATATTCATTTGATGATTTAATTTAAATTTTTAAAATTTTTAATATAACTTTTAAAATATTTGTACTTGTACGTCCATCCCTATATATATATATATATATATAAATGCATGACATATAACAATTCCTTAAATTGTTTGTACATATGTGTATATATTCACGTTGTCCTTAATTAGTCTCTCTTGATAATGACTTCACTTGTTCTAGATTCAATTGTTTTCTACATTTTTTTAACTTCTTGATGACTCATCCCAATTATAAAGAAGGTAATAATTGTACTTGTTAGAAGGGAGTGATGGACATACAAAACACCCAAATATTGATGTGATAAAATGGTCGAATTCTAACAAATGGAATATATTAGAGCTACTTGTCTCATAAGACTAGTGACGAAATGATAAATTAATTAAAATTAGTAAAGCAAATGAGTTAGTTTTCTATTTTACTGATTGTATGCATTTTGAAATTTGTGAAAAAATATTTCTGGATCGGCAAATGGTTCGAATGAAAGGAATGAGAAGCTTTTCTACAAACCTAAAATTACATGCATGCTTAACTATTACTACATTACCAAAGCATAGGAATATTAAAACCGGTCCAGCAACAGCAGATGGGTTAATAAAAGTAGGTAATAATATTTGTAATAAAGTAGCCAAACTTGAGCAGCAAGTTCTTCTCAGTTCTGAGTTATCTTCTCCCTACCAATTAGTACTAATCTTAAGCTGCACTGAGAGAAAAAGAAAGAGACCTAATAGCAGCAGCCTCCATAGCCAAGTTCAGTGCTTAGTAAGGAACAACGCCACCCTCGTAGTCCTAGAAGAGAAATAAATCCGACCAGATAAGCAACAATGTCGTAAATATAGGAGAATTGAGAAGAAAGGGTGCAAAAGCAACCTGGTGGCGCACGTTAGCCTTCTTGGCAGGGTGATCAGGCATGAGGCCAAAATGAATATGTGGGAAGTGAGCCCACTGACAAAAAAGAAAACAAAAACAGGAACATCAAAGGACTGTTTTTGGGAATGGAGATGATGAATTAAATGAAACCCTAACTTTGTTTTTCTCTGACATGTAAGAAACCCTAGCTTAATTTGGTGATGGGGGCCAAAAATCTTACATTCTTTGCAGCTGCACTGAAGGCTTCTCTGTGAGTTATATCAGGGTTTCCTGCCTTGATGCGTTGGATCTCGTCCCTGCACCACAGATTGGTTTCCATTTTACAAAATCAACGCCATTACATTTCAAGACAATGTATTTGACATAAATTAATGTTTGTTTACTTGATGAATCGGTTGTACGCAGAGGGCACTCTCTGTCGTTTCTCCGGAGCTAAACATAGACAAAACACATACATTCAAAATTCAGTATTTCCCTCAAGATCTATGCTAATGCATGCCTGTCTACATTATTTTTGGTCTGTCAAGTTATAGTGAAAAGACAAGGGAAAGTTTTCTTTTTTCTTGTCTAAATCAGGACGTCTGATCTTGAAACAGAAGTCTGAAATGGCAGACAACATATGGTGATGCAAGAAGGTTTCTCTTTCTTGTCGGATTTTGAAACATTCAGGTTTAGTATTTTCATACCAACACTATTGAAGTAGGAAAACTCACGTCTGTTGGTAACTGGAAGCTCATCGGCTACTCCATGAGTGGGAAAGGTGATTCCACTCGTGTTGTTGGCTTGATTGAGCAAAAAGTTGGGTGAAGTATTTGAGATTTCCTCCTGGAATAAACAATAACAATTACAGGTATAAGAATTAAGAACCAAGTAATGTTTTCTGCTCCTTAATCAGCAAAAAATGCTTATACCAGAAGATTCTGTGAAGGAGTAAAGAAACTGTGAGCCAAATGAAACTGATTAGTTGATGGCAGAAGTAATCCACTCATGTTCACCGGCATAAGATTGGTGCAGTGACCGCATCGAACGGTTACAGTCTTGAACAAACTTGTACAAGGAACACTAACCTATACATACATGATACATAGCACAAAAACAAAGAAACCCCATGATTGTAATGAAAACACATATATAGCAAAGACCTAATTAAGACTAAACTAAACCCTAATTGGTAAAGTGGTGGGGGAGAAAGAAAGTGTAAGAATACCGCAAGGACAGTGTCGCAGACGTTGCAATGGACAAAACAGAGCTGCTGAGAAGGAGGGAGGTGGTCCAAAGACAAGGTAGAAGAGGATGACATCTTGTATGATTCCCCCTTTGCTTTCTCTTCTAAAATTGATTGATTGATTGATAGGATGACAGCTTAACAACCACCTTGGATATGCTTTTCTTTGATTATGAGTTGTGTGAGAAGAGAGAGAGATGATGGGCGGATCTTCTTGATATGCTGGATATAAAGTTGGCATAAAACAAAGGTATTCATAAATCCCATCTTTGTAGCAAACATGTATGTATGTATGTATGTATGATATACATACATGCATACACATATATCTTGGTTGGATCTATGGTATGTGTGGTTGGCATTCCCAAGGCAAAGCTTGTGTTTAAGCAAAGAGTGAGAAAGGGGTAAGGCGGCATATGTGGGGGAAGAGGAGCAAGAAAGGGACGTGTGCATGAGGTGACATAGCTTTCACTTGTTTTTTTTTCTTTTTTTCCAGCAGTTAAGACTTAAGAGCCTGTGTTTGCATAGTGTTCTTGCTTCCATTTTCTTTCAATAAAACTATCATTTTACATATAGTGTTTATTGCCTTAATTTCCGAAACCCCAAAAACCCAACTCTCCTCTCGACCTCCCGGGTAACAAGCAACACCCCTTAACTCCCCGCCTCCGCCTCACATGAACAGGTGGCGGACCTATATGGCCATTAGGGTGGACAAAATAAACCGTAATTATTAATCGGTATAACCGTTTATTTTATAGATTAATTAACTTAATCGTTAAGGTTAAATGATTTTTGTTAACCAAACCGCTAAAAAATGATTAATATATATGTACTTTTATTAACTAAGTATGAAGTTTGTGTTTAATGTTACAACATTTATCGGAGAGAGATTTATAATTCTAAAAAGAAATAATGAACATTTAAAAAGAAAAGTATAAAATGTTACAAGTTAACCTGTAAACGAACCATTTTTTAACGATAAACCACTATAATGGTTATCCGTTTAAAAAAATAATAGTTCATTTCTTAATGGTTAGGTTACGGTTAATAACCGCTATAACGGTTAACCAATCGTTTATGCTAAACAGTACGATTAACCTACTATAAACACCCCTAATGACCTCCTATGCACGCCCATTTTTTTTTGGATAAAATTCGTCTGCACCTTTTCGGATTAACCTACTATAAACGCCCCAACACTAAAAAAACACTACAAAATTAAATTTCAAGCCCTAACCCTAAATTCTAAATCTTAAAACATACACTCTATACCCTAAAAAATACACCATACCTTAAATTCTTTGAACCCTAACCACAACCCTTAACCTAAAATCCTAAACCCTAAATTTAATTTTGAGCGTGGGGCATATGTAAGGGCACCGAAAAGGTAGAGTATTTCCATCCATTTTTTAGGATTTTTTTTTATAGTGTTAAATTTTTTAATTAAAAAATTAATTTACTGTATAAAGGAGTTAAAGGTGAAA
The DNA here is from genome assembly GCA_958450335.1 of Hibiscus tridactylites. NCBI lineage: Eukaryota > Viridiplantae > Streptophyta > Magnoliopsida > Malvales > Malvaceae > Hibiscus > Hibiscus tridactylites. Next base: position 109,161,815 of record OY288265.1, on the reverse strand, counting down.
ATTCATATGTCCATTTAAAAGAATATACTTTGAAACATATTCTTAAATTTCTATAACAGCCACTACCATAAACTGTCATGGTGGCGGAAATTGTAGACATTAACTTGCGTTGCAACCGTAATATAATGTTAAGGTCCATCCCCATCCTTTTCCTTCATGTGCATGTATTCGTTCAAACATTTGGCAATTGGCATAACATGTAACATCAAGTCATCATGGCACAATAACCGGGATAAAAGTTATATGTACATTTTCGGTGTCCCTATTTATGTCTCAACACTAAAAAAATATTATAAAATTAAATTTTAAGCTTTAATCTTAAATTTTAAAATTTAAATGCTACATCTTATACCCTAAAAATATATCATACTTTAAGTTCTCTAAACTCTAACCTAAAACCATAAATCATAAACCTTAAACTTAATTTTAAATTTAAAAACATAAATAAAAATACCGAAAATGACCGAGAATTTTCACCCAATCACCAAACTCCTTACATTTTTATATATAAAATAAAATAAAAGGCCGAAATATATAACATAATTTAACGTTTTTATATATTTAGAGCTGAAAGATTTCTCTTGCTGAAATGACCACTCAATCTCCCTCGTTTTACTCGCCGACAGAAACGTATTCAAGTCAGTTGAAACCAATTCAGAATTGTGGGTTAATTGAATGGTTGTATAGGTTGGGATTCTTGGGAAATTCGAAGGAAAGTCGATCTAATATATGGCTAAAAAATAGCGTTATCGAAAATATTATAAGATAAGTAATAAAGTCGGTAAAACGCTATTAGATATGTTGACATAATATAATATATTCGGTAGAAAACATGAAGAAATATTAAAAAAAATGGTAACCTGCAAACTTAAATTATCGGTAAGTATCGATACAAACATAACAAAATAAGTAAAATTACTTATTTTGTTGATAAGTATTTTGTTGATAATAGTATTAATATATTAGGTAGCGCTTATTATGTTATTAAAGTTTAAGCTGATGGGACCTTGAAAATCCGACGATAACAAAATATGTAAAATTACTTATTTTGTTGATAAGAGTATTAACATATTAGGTAGCGCATATTATGTTATTAAAGTTTAAGCTGATGGTGCCTTGGAAATTCGACGATAACAAAATAGGTAAATTACTTATTTTGTTGATAAGAGTATCAACATATTAGGTAGCGTCTATTATGTTATTAAAGTTTAAGCTGATGGGGCCTTGGAAAGTGTCTATACTTTTTGAGTAAATTACTTTTTTTGTTGATACTTTTGAGTAAATTACTTATTTTGTTGATACTTTCGAAAATATCTATACTTTTTTAAAAGTATCTATAATTTTTTTAAAAACAATGTAAACGGTTGCAACCGGTTACAATGCTTTTTAAAAAAGTATAGATACTTTCGAGCCACATTGCAACCGGTTACATTGCTTTTTAAAAAAAGTATAGATACTTTTAAAAAAAGTATAGATACTTTTGAAAGTATCAACAAAATAAGTAATTTACTCAAAAGTATCAACAAAATAAGTAATTTACTCAAAAAGTATAGATGCTTTCCAAGCCCCCATCAGCTTAAACTTTAATAACATAATAGACGCTACCTAATATGTTGATACTCTTATCAACAAAATAAGTAATTTACCTATTTTGTTATCGTCGAATTTTTAAGGCCTCATCAGCTAAACTTTAATAGTATAATATGCGCTACCTAATATGTTGATAATATTATCAACAAAATAATTAATTTTACCTATTCTGTTATCGTAACCGATCACTTATTTAAGTGGTCACGTTGTATGTTAGTCGTATATTAACCGCCTTACAGCAGAATTGTCTGAAATTTTTCCCTTAAAAAGGTATAGGTTGGGATTTTACTATGGTGTACGGTCGTTGACTGTAGCTTCTTTGGGTAATGAAACGAACATTTATCTAAAAAATATATATATATATACCACCCATATATATATATATAAGCAAAAGAAAATTAAACAAAGAAAAAGAAATTTAACGACAAACGAAATATATAAATTTGTGTTGTGCACACGATAAACGAAAAAAATCAAATAAACAAGAATACAAAAATTTAACGAGATTCAGCAGTGTGCTTACGTATTCGAGGAACAAAGAGCGGTTATTTTTTTATTCAATGTACTTAGCCATTAGTCCTTTCTTATTAGTCATTAGATTTAAGATTCATCAGCATTTTGTAGAGATAGGGCAGGGCAGGGCAGTTCCAGAGAGTATGACACAACATTCAGAGCTGCTGACAATCGGCCTTCTTCATCTTCTTCAGCACGAAGCTCGACCTCCTACTTAAATAAAAAAGCTTTATCATACTTAATCCCACTGTTTTTTTTATCCAAATACTCAATCCCACTGTTAATTAAAAATGATTTGGACGCAATAATTTGATTAAGCTTGAAAAATGATAGAGATATATTACTCGTATTAACAAATATGTGTGGCTACATGCACCGTATATGGAAAAGCAGACTTCCTGTATAAAGCCTGCAGAAGCTATTTGTTGCTGTTGCTGTTTGTGGGGAATACGACTCTCTCTCTCTCTCTTCCTTTCCTAAGGGTGTGGGCAGTGACGGATCCAGAAATTTTTTTGAGGGTGGGCACAAGTTAAAATATTTTTGAGGATGAGCACAAGCCATAAAAATTTTAAAATTTCAGGGTGGGCACAAGTCATAAAATTTAAGGATTGATTCATAAAAATTAAGAAAATTAAAGCTAAATATGTGAACTTTAAAAAGTTCAGGGTGGGCACGGGCCCACCCCATACATCACGTAGATCCGCCACTGGGTGTGGGGTTGGGTAGAAATCGATGGAGTTAGGGCCTGTTTTTGGTTGCGTTTGACAACCAAAAATCACTTTTTTAAGTGCTTTTACTTAAAACAGACTGTTTTTTGTTGCTTTTAAAACTAGCTTTTCCACCCAAACCAAGAAGCTGGATTTTATAGTTTCTTGGGTAGAAAAGCTAGTTTGAAAATAAAATTACTTTTTTACCCTTATTATTTAATTATAATTTATTGCTAAAATAATGTTTATGCATACATAATTGTAAAATAATATATATTTTATAATATTTATATTGAAAATAAAATTGTTTTATTTGTACTTTATTTTATATTTATTATTAATGTGTAAGTGGTATGCCCGTATATAATCTAGAATGTAGTTTATATTTTTAAATTAAATTTTATAAAAAAATAATTTTTTTATTATAATTGAAATTAATTTATTTCATAAATCATAACATTAATTAATTTGAACAATCAACCAAATTTACTTTTACTTTTCAATATCATGTCTAAAATAGACATTTTATCTCCTCAAAATCACTTTTTGACATCAATGACAAACACTACCAGCTTTTCAGAACTACTTTTCAACAGCTAGTTTGAAAATCACTTTTTTCACCGCACTTTTCAAAATCAACCACAAACTAAGCCTTAATGTCTGATTTTAGTGCATCTTATTATATATATATATTTTACGATGACAACTCAATTTTTTCAAAAATTATAAAAAATTATTATAAATATAATACATTTAGAAGGAATAATTATAGAAATTAATTTATCAAAATCTCATATAAAAATCGAAAAGTACGAAAAAAAAGTAAGTGTTTTAATAGAGATTAGCATACCGTTAAAATCTAGAATCATTCACGAATTTTATTGTCTCTATCCAAGCGAGGGATGAAAATCATTTGCCCCTTTTCGGTGCCCCTATTTATGCTCACACGCTTAAAATTAAGTTTAGTGTTTAGAGTTTTAGGTTAGAGGTTGTGGTTAGGGTTTAGAGAACTTAGGGTATGGTGTATTTTTTAGGGTGTAGGGTTTAGGATTTAGAATTTAAGGTTAGGGCTTGGAATTTAATATTGTAGTATTTTTTAGCGTTGGGACATAAGTAGGGACACTTAAAAGGGCCAGATGATTTTTATCCCCAAACAAGACGCATTAAGGGATGAAAAAGGAGTGGTGAACGATCCAAACTATCATGCAAATTGCTCTGCTATCCAGGACTGATTATATCAAGAAACAATCATCAATCGAGTGAGGATCTATGACCATCGGCAGAATCATAATTAAAAACTAGCGTTGCGAAGATCTTTGTACGAGCACCAAACGACCACTAAAGTACGATGAAATCATGTCAAAACGATAGATGAAACGAAACAAAAAAAAACTCAATAAAACGTGCCACAAATGCAGAGAAAAAATTGTGACACTAGAGCAAAGATTCTTATTAAAATAAAAAATTAAAAAGTAAGAATAATAGTAAGCACCGACGATCGACAATCAACATCTAGATAATTACCGTTAATAAGATTAACTCAAGAATGAAAAAAGTTACAGGCGGCGGTTTTGGTTATTTTTAAGAAAAAAAAAAGTAAGTTTTTCGAGCTATTCATAGATACATTATTGTTAGCCCCACATGTTTTTTTTTTTTCTTTTGCAGATAATTGCTGCTATAGCTCTGGTGCATGGGCAATTGGAACTTGTTGTTTCTAAACCACAAAACAAGGCAGTAGGCAAGAGGACATGGAGTTCAGAAACTCAGATTCAACCCCTCACTAATGATCCACAGGATCGGTTGCATTCAACCACACAACCGCTGCTTCTCCTCCTTTTTAATCTTTCATTCAATATTTTTGTTCATCAGATAAAAGCAACACCAACCTTTCTTATTAATTGCCTTTTAACTCATTTGTTTAGTCGGTGACCACATTAGTTTTGATGCTGGCTGTTTACGATTGGTTATTTTTTATTTTATTATGTTTTATCGTAGCATGTTTTTTTTTTACTTTGTAGCACGTTTATCTTTGTATTTTGACACGTTTCTCTTCTTTTTCAGTTGTTGGTCGTTCTTTTTATTTTATATTTTTTAAGATTGGACTTGATGATGTCATGACTTATTAAGATAGTGCTTATTTGTTATCATGTTGATCTTTCATGTTGTTCGCCCTCATATTGTATTTGGATACACGGTTTGCGTTCGTGGATAGTTTTCTCATAACACTCGGTTCTGGTTGCGGTTCTTGGTGGTATTTCAATATCTTGATTCCTTTTGTGGTTCGTTTGCTGATGCAGTGAGATTTCGTTTTATCTATACCCCGTTTGAGTCTTTTGGTTGAGTTTTTAATCTTTTCCATGTATGTTCATTGTATGATCTAAAGTGGCTAGTTTTTTGTGTCAATGCTATAGAAAAAAATCTCTAAATTATGTATTTAATTTACAATGATAATGTAAACATTTATTGTAATTTTTAATATTTTTTTAATAAGACTAGCAGTTTTTATTGAAAAACACTGTGTAAATAGATCTTAACTCTCTCTATATATTAATATACAAAGAGAGTGAAAATCCACTCAATATATATAGAGATATGATCTACTTACACATTATAAAAAAATTTACACTTTTTTTAGGTGATCAGATTAACTAATTTAAATGGCTGAGATTAAAACTTTAATGATAATTCTAGTGTTATAATATTTTAAAATGAATTTTATTATTTTATATTATAAAAATAAAGTTCAATTCAATTCATCCCAGTCAGTAGTTTGATCCAAATACTTGGTGAAAATCCAAATGAAAAGCATACTGAGTTAAGGACATCAGTGTACTTAAAAGATGGAAATAAATGAGCCCAGACATCAGAACGGGCCTACTTCAAAAGCTCTACCTTTAAGGCCATAATATACCCCATCAAGAAACGTCGAGATTTGATTTGAGGACTACACCTTAGCCACAACAAATAATAATACTCTATACTAATTTTTCTTGCCATATATTGACCTTTTACGAAGTCATAGAAAGAAATTTATATAATATGTATGATGTAAAATAATTTAAATGACAGTTTGTTTTTAAAAAGATAAATTTTATTTTTATTAAAAATTAAAAAATGATAAAAAACTAAATATGTCATATAAAAGTTGTTGAGATTTTTAAAGTGAATATTTGAGAGAATTTTAAAATATAAAAGTGACAATTTTATTCAAACAAGCGAGTATGTTTTATTTGATTGGCTTCATAGGGTAAAAGATGCACCTAATCAACCACACTTTTCAAAAGACATTTGATTGGACACATCTTTATTTACGTGACAGAAAGTAGGAGTATTCATAAGTGGCCTAATAAGAATTTATAGGCCCAATTAGTCTAATATCACTACCATAGCATTATATATTTTTTTCCTCCCTTCTATTTTATTAACTTGCAGTATGAACTTATTAGGTCTCTCAATACTCATTAGGTCAGTTATGAACACCCTTACTAGAAAGTATATTTTCAAAGATTATATTGATTATAGTCAAATTTGATATGTAGCACATGTATTAAATTTGTTACTATTTTTAATTCAAACAATATATGTTTTATTTTTCTTCATTTTTCATCTAACACAACTATCTTCATCTATCTAGTGCCGCAAGTTATATTTTTTTTATTTAGCTGGCGGTGACACCGATTTTGATGTTGGTTGTCAACTTTTTTTTAATTTTTTTAATAAAAATAACTCTTCTTTTGTGGCACGTTTATCTATGTCTTTTAGTATTTTTTTTCTTCCTCGTCACTTGGACGATTTTTTATTTTATGTTTTTCTCAGGTTGGATTTGACGATGCCACGACTGATCAAGATTGTGCTTATTTGTAATCATGTTGATCTTCCCTATTCTGGACCCTTTGATTGAGTTTGGATACGCGGTTTGCGCTCGTGAATAGTTTCTCACGACGCTTGGCTCTGATTTGCGGTTCTCAGTGGTCTTTCAATAGCTTAATCCCTTTTTTGGTTCGTTTGCCGATGCAGACATATTTGTTCGTGTCTATTTTTCGTTCGAGTTATTTGGATGAGTTTTTAACATTTTTCATATATGGTCATTGTATGATGTAAAGTGGCTAGTTTTAGGGAAAATATCCAAATCATGTATTTAGTTTACGATGATAGTTGCAAACCCTTATTGTAATTTTGAGTATTTTCTCGTTTAATAAAACTGTGGCTTATATTAAAAAATTATTTATTTATTTTTAATTTAAACGGTCTATATTATTAATCATTTTAAACTTATTAAATCTATATATTTTTAATTTTCTCTAATTTATTATTTTGCATGTTTCTCCCGTATTAATTCTGAGGATGAGTCTACCACGTGCGACGAACACCGATGAACACCACTAATGATGAACACCGATGAACACCATTAAATTAATTAATAAAGATTTAAAATTTTAAGGATCCATAATACAATTAAGAATTGTTTTTAAAAATTCAATTAAATTATTTTATATATATATATATATATATTAAAATTTTATTTTTTAATAAGGGTAAACTATATATTTAGTACCTCACCTATTTTCGTATTTCTATTGAACCCTCATTATTTAAATATTATTTTAATTTGACCCTATTCTTTATAAAAAATAATTTAACCCTTAACCCTTAACCATCAACCTAAAACCCTAAACTATTAAACCTTAAACCCTTAAACTCTTAAACCTATACTCTAAATCATATACCATTAAAAATAATTTCACCATCATCGATTCAATTCAATTCAATGAATTGTTGAATTCTCCTAAAATCCTCTTTCCTCTCTAAGTAAGATTGGAATTATATTTAAAATATCAACAAAACTTTAATGAATCGTTTTTTTTTCATTTAAAATATTAAAGAACCATGAATCGACAAACTCAAATTAGATCATTAAACATATTTAGTTGGGTTTTCTATTGCCAGTAAAAAAAAGCGTGGGCTCTCGGGAAAATATTAGGGTTTGATGTTACAGAAGAGAAAGAAGTTATTACAAAACTACTGAATATTAATTTGAGTTAAATGATTATAAAAGTGTTAGAATTGTGATCTAAGTTATTACAAAACTAGTAAATATTTCACCATATATAAAATAATTTAATTGAATTTTTTAGGAGAATTCAACAATTCATTGAATTGAATTAAATCGATGATGGTGAAATTATTTTTAATGGTATATGGTTTAGGGTATAGGTTTAAGAGTTTGGGTTTAAGGTTTAATAGTTTAGGGTTTTAGGTTGATGATTAAGGGTTAAATTATTTTTATAAAGAATATGGTCAAATTAAAATAATATTTAAATAATAAGGGTTCAATAGAAATACGAAAATATGTGAGGTACTAAATATATAGTTTACCCTTATTAAAAAATAAAGTTTTAATATATATAAAAATAATTTAATTGAATTTTTAAAAATAATTCTTAATTGTATTATGGGTCCTTAAAATTTTAAATCTTTATTAATTAATTTAATGGTGTTCATCGGTGTTCATCATTAGTGGTATTCATCGGTATTCATCATTAGTGGCATTCATCGGTATTCATCGCACGTGGTAGAATTTTCTTAATTCTGAACCATGGTACTATTTCCCCTCTTCTTTATTTCAATTAATGATGCCCTATTAAAATTTGTACTTCATTGTTTTGTATGTTTCTCATGTATTAATTTTATTTATTTATTTATTTTAAATTTAAACAATTCATGCAATTAATAATTTTAAATTTTATTAATTTTTTATTTATTTTCATTTTCTCTCTTTATTGGTTAGCATTTTTTCCATGTATTGACTGAGCGTTTTTTTATTCTCTATTTCAGTTTTCTATTCCTCAAATTTTTACATTTTAAAATTATATATTTATATATTTTTACAATTACTATAAAGTCTTGTTATATTTTTACAACTCTTTACAATTTAAAAATGTTTTTAGATTTTATTTGTTAAACTATAATAATTTTAAAAATTTTAATACAGTTTTTATAATTATTACATTTTCCTTTTTTTTTTGCACAAAATGATAAAATAAGTGTGCCATTACTATTGGTAAAAGGCTGAAATAGATTTTTATTAGTTTTGGTATTTTTGTTTTAGAATAAGGTTATTTCATGTAAGTGATGTTATCCGGGTACTCTTTTCCTCCATTTAAGTTTAGGAAGGTTTTTAACGAGTCATGGGTAGCATTGACATTTTATCTTTCTTTTTCGCCAAAAAGGATGAAATAGATAGTGCCACTTTTTTTTTCCAACGAGTGGGTTTAGTGAAAAAGATGATGTTATTCTAGTAGACCTGAGTTCGAGCACATATGTATGCAAGGTGTGCATACGTTGTCAAAGGATTAAGAAAAAGTATGAACGGATATGATCATTTAATCACACCAGCATATTAAAAAATATAAAGTAAACTTTTAAGGTTAAAATGATAAAAGTTGCAAAATTTAAGGGTGAGGAAAATGAGACATAAAAAGGATTAAGTACAAGGTCCGGGCTCCGGGAACTGTGGAGGTCTAGGGATTGGGGAAACTAATGAATTAGCACACTGAAACCGATGCTTCACATGGAGCTCTTGCTTTCAAACGCTCAATTATGTTATCTTATTCTGCAAACAACATTTTTAATGAACCCTAATTATTCAGCCACACCCGGATGAATGCGCGCATGGGGCTGCCTGCTTCATATTCTCCGGCTTCTTTCACCAGAAATGAACAAGATTATACTTTAGAGTGGAAGCCATGAACTGTACATAATTGTACATAGACTACAGCAAATAAAACCCTAAATCTTTGTTTTCCATGATAAAATCCCAGCATGCCTCTCTCCTTATGAGAGCACGCCCAATGATTATGTCGCTCTGAAAATTACAACTATTTTTCATTGCTTTAAAGGGATACATTCTCATGCTTGGCTTCAACCCATGTCAAAAGGATGTCCTCTCAGTGTGTAACAACCAATGGACAATGCTGCTACTTTTCTTGCCTCTTAATCCTGTAATCATCCATTATTACCAAACACCTGATGTTTGGTTCCCTTCCTCCAGGTATTTAGACCAAGCTAGCTTCCTCAGTTTTGTTCCTATGGCAGCTCATCGCCAAGGCCTGGGCAAGACTGTGGTTTATTGCCGACATTTTTCATGTCTGATCAAGGGAATGTTGTAGCTTCCAGTTTCAGATATAACAAGTTTGCTAACCTGAAGGAGATAGAGTCTGGCTGAATTCATCTTGTTCAACAGGTACGTAGCTAAACCAGAGGTATTTGTTTTGCTAACCTGCAATCTGCTTTGTGCTTTGCTTTCATTATAACATGCACCAGTTCTAACTTATCTTCAAACACATGCACTGCCAGAGCCCAGAGGAATATTATAGATAACAAGACATTATTCTTTTCAATGTTAATATCTGCCTGAGCTGCTGGCATTTACCTCATATCAGTTCAATGTCGAAGAGCATTCTAGCATGCATATTCATATCTGCTGCATGGTTGGTCTAAAAGTATAAAGCATTTAAGCTTTGAATTACTGGGCTGTATAATAGAAATTTAGAATTCTATAGCTCAATAATTGTTCTTTCTTCACAAAATGTTGCCTGATTTCCTTCTATTGTCTATCATGTTTTAAAACAAATACTAAATAAATAAACGAACGAAGAAGAAGAAAGATATCAGTAAAGAAGCCATCATATGTATATCAAACTGAAAATACATTCAATATCAGGCCGAATCGTCCCCAAAGAACCGTCGGCCATAGTAAAAGTACTAATTTATTTGTACTTTTCATATAAATGTTTATAATAACTGCATGCCTGGTCCATAGCTAATGCAAAACCATATATTGTAGTTTTATTATGTACAGCAACCTGGATTAAAGACTTCTTTTTCTTATAAATTCACTTCTATAATCAGTATATATGCTAGAAATATACTTTCACTTCCACAGGTCAATTTGACAACTCGAAGTGGACGTAGAGGTATATTCCTGATGAGCAATCCCTGGCCTTTTGAATTCATTGGGCAGTAAATTCATTTGTTCATCCACTTGAAAACCGGTGGCTGCATTGGAATAGTTGTTTTCCTTGGATGCTTCCTCATGGCTAAGCTGAGAGGCGACGAATTTGTCGAGAACTCGCCAATCGGTCACCTGGTCCACCGCCTGCTCACCGTTCAGATTTTGCTGATGCACCGGGTTCAGGTGCTCTTCCTGTGTGAGAGTCGACGACTGCAATGTACTTCCGTAAGGAACAACAACTGAGTTGCAGCTCACACTCGCGGCGGATTGTGGATGTGGAACTCTGGGACTTTCCAACTGAGGGAGTTGAAGGAAAGCGTTATGAGGCAAATTGTGTTGCAGTTCAAGCTCCTGCTTGCAGGGATAATGGTGATGGTATGATGATGCATATGGCTGCGGAATTCGCCGTGGGGATTCAAGTTCCGGCATGAATGAGACTTGCTCGTCGTACCAATATGAAGATTCATATTCACTCACTTTCTGCACCGTTGTCATCCGTTTCTTGAATACCCTGCAAACCACCCACCCTTCTTCCTGCTGGAATAACAAACACAACAAATTAAACGAAATATAACCTTTTCTTACAATGTAGTTATATATATATATGTATGTATGTATACTTACGTGAGGAGTTCCATTTTCATTAGTTTCGAGTCGATACTCATGCATGATCCAATCAGATTTCTGTCCATTGGGAGCTCGTCCTTTGTAGAAGACTAGGGTTTTTCTCATGCCAACAAGACAATGCCTGCAGTAAATAGCCTTGTCTCTTCCCGTAGCTTTCCAAAACCCTGCTTTTGTTGCTCGGTTAGTCCGAGTACCCGTCGGATACTTCTTATCTTTGTGGCTAAAGAAGTACCATTCGTTTTGTTCCTCGGTTCCTAGTCTGCACAACTCTATGTTCCCAGGAAAACATGATCAAATAATCTACACATTTGTAAATCCGAGAAACCAAAAAAAAAACATGGGGTTTGCTATATTGTTTAATGCTACCTTGCAGATCCCATGGTTCAATTTTATAGAGATCAACATCTTTGATGACATCCAGATCTATCCTTTTTGAAGCAATTTTTTTTCTGAGATAATAGTCAACCAGTTCTTCATCTGTGGGATGAAACCTAAACCCTGGGGGGACGTTTGAAAACGTATTCATATTCTTCCAAAGAAAGATGAATCAAAACCTGCATTAAAATGTCACAGTATCAGCTACAAAAGTTAACACAAAAAATGCAAGAAAAGTAATCCTAATGCAGCTTTTTAATAGTCAAACAAGTGTTGTTGTTATATCTAATGATGATTAATTAACTTGGATGTACTTCTAAGACAAGTTTTCTCTAGATGGAAGGTGTTATCATTTCTGATGCTTAACCTTAATTTCTATTGCCACCCTACGTCTAAAAGTAATAAACTGAGCAATATATAAGAAAACTGAAGAGTTTTTGTAGTTCAGATATGAAATTCCATCTAAAATGAACATGTGATAGATATAAACAAGATTAACCTTTAGCTGATTGTGATCCGCACGAAAGAATCTTATATCTCAGAAAGAAAAGAAAATGAAAAATGTAGCCAGAAAACTTGGAAAACCTAATGAATACAACAATGAAGGAAAGAACAATTTGCCAGAAAACTGGCATACATATTGAGAGGGGAAAAAGAACATATATATCCCAGATCAAGATGCAGCCATGTTTGAGCTAAAAAGCAATATTGAAGCACTAATCGAACAGCTAAAGAAATCATATCATATGTTATATAGTTTCATAATTTCATTGCTTAACGTATACCAAAAGCAACCCTCACTTCAATCTTTGTGACCTTGGGGAAATGATCACTCATAAAAGAAGAAAAAAACAAACAAACAAACAAATGAAACGACAAGGAAGAGAGAAGCTCACGGTACCACCAAGCTTGATATTTGTCTAGAGTTAGCCGATAGTTTATCCAACTCAAACTGGTTAATCCTCTGAGATCTGACAAAAAAACAGACTCATGTGTTTGCACCAAATCAACTCAAAGCTAAGAAACTTTGAGCTAACTTTTATTGAACCAGACAAACAACACAGAAAAGAAAGCAAGAGATCATGTAAGAAAACTAAGATGGGTGTGAAAAAAAAAAGTCCTTTCCCTCGGGAATTGAACTGAAACCCCACAGCCCCCCTAGAGACAAGAACTTGTCCACTAGCTGTCGGAAAGGGGAGGATGGAGATCACAACTCACAAGGAAAAGGGAAAATAAAGGGCAATGAAGAATGGGAAAAGAGGGAGGAGATAGGGTTAAATAAGAAACACACATGCCCTAATAAGCTATCCCTCTCAAATATTCTCTTTCCTATACATATACATATATATATATATTATAGAGCTGGATTACTGGAAAAGTTTTGCGGGAAATAAGGGAGGCGGATAATGGTTCAAGGAAGAGACCTTGACAAAGATTTGTATATATTACAAGAGAAAGAGAAAGAGACCGCCACCTTGAATGCCGCCCACCAGCTACTGATAAGGACCAGAAAAGTGTTTAATTTGCTTCTTCTTCTTCTTCTTCTTCATACAAAAAGAGAATGAAATTGAAGAGGATTATAATCCGACGGTAAAGGTTAGATGGGCAGCTGAAAAAGGCTTGCATTCATGAATATATTTGGTGGTGGAGACTTAGGTTAATTCCTTTCCTTTTTTTTCAATTATTATGTAAGAAATTTAATTTGATTTTCCTTCTCTATTGATATTTTATTTTTTGGTTTAGTATATGTTCATTTTGTGTCCATGTTCAAGATTTGTGACTCTCCTTTCTAACTACGTCGTCTTTAAGATTTGAACTTATATTCTTTTCTACTTGATTATTATGTAAGAAACTCGGGGCACCATACATATATATATGTCCAACGTTGCACAAATATACATAGTTTTTCACATGGAATAATAGAATGGATTTTTTTTTGTTGTTGAAAATTCTCGGATATACTTGAAACTTAAGTTTTAACCTATATGAGTTATGAAAAATCTCGATTTCTTTTTCTCATTCTTCATAAAGTTTACTCCTTTTTACTATACTCCTTTGTTGACTTTTAACCTAATTTTAGAGAGAGTAAATCGTATAAGAGATATGTTGGAAAATAATTAAGATGACAATTTTATCATTGAAACGTTAAAGTTTATTTTGTTGAAAAACTAAAAATATGGTATAGAAGGAAATGTACTTAGTAAAAGTTGTTGAGTTTTTCAAACGAACAATTTAAATATGACCAGAGGCGGATCTTGGTATAATAAGTTGAAGGGGCCAATTTAAAATTTTCAAAAATTTTAGAAGTGCGAACTAAAATTTTCAAAAATTGTGAGGTTTAATGAGATTTTTTCAAAATTTTAAAAGGGAACTTAATTGAAAATATTTTAAAAAATAAAAACTTAATGATAATTTTTAAAATTTTGAGGGGGCCAAATTAAAATTTTTCATTTTTTGAGAAGGCTAAATTAATATTTTTTAAAAACTCGAAGGACTAAATGTAAAATGTTCAAAATTTTGGGAGGGCCAAGGCCCCCTTAGGCTCCTTAAACCGTCCACCCCTGAATATGACAAACTTAAAATACAAAAAAAAGATAAATTTTATAGGACGGGGGAGTAATATATATTAAAATCTTATGTTTTTGTAAAGTTTTTTTTGAACAATTTCTATTTAGTGGGAAGGGAGAGAAATTTTACTTCTAATGGGTTTTAAACCCACAACCTATGGAAAAGGAAAGAGTATCATTCGAGAGCTTTAACCTTTTGATCTAGAGATTGACTGTTTATGTCAATTTGATCATGCAAGTTTTACATTTTGCAAGAAAAAGTAGCAATATACTCGAGTAACCCCGTTGGATAATTCACCAACCTATATCTTCAACCAATTACGGAGTTTTGGAAGCTTTTGAGTAGCCATTAATCTAACTGCAATTCATATATCTGTTTCATCTTCATTTTCTACGTTGTAATTCTGTTATTTTATGCATTTTTTAATAAAAATATATATTATGTGTATCATAATTGAAGTGAAAAAGGTTATTATATATACTTATTCTAAAGAAAATTTGATTGGGTTAACGTCATAAGTTAATTGATTATTAATCAAGTTCTTTTTTAAATTACTACTACCTACTATTACGAGTTATATAAACTTTAAATAAATAAATAAACTACTACCTATGATTCGAATATGAGACACATAAACCCATATACAAATTCTTTATCCCTTCGGTATAGTAATTATTTATTAAATAACTTTCAAAAATATAAATTTTTACATGAAATATATTTATTCGTGGAATAGAATTATAAGTGTAATAAAATTTAATATTTCTTAACAATAAAATATACTATATTGTTAGAAGACAAAAACACACACCAAAACAATAAAAAATAGGGTAAACTACAACGGAGGTCACTCAATTATGGGTAAAGTTATATTTGGGTCACTTAATTATTAAAAGTTATATTTGGGTCACTCAATTATAGGTAAGGTTACATTTGGGTCATCCAATTATTAAAGGTTACATTTAGGTCACTCAATTATGTGTAGGTTACGTTTGGGCCACCCTTCATAATGAAAAAGTACATTAATTTAGTCATTTTTCTTCCAAATCACTTGTATACCCTTGTTAACATTAGAATACTTCATTTGAAATCATTAATTAATCTAATACACAAATTGATATATATTTTTAATATGAAGGGTGATCCAAATGTAACCTTTCCCATAATTGAGTGATCCAAATGTAACCTTTAATAATTGGGTGACCCAAATGTAACCTTACCCATAATTGAGTGACCCAAGTGTAACTTTTAATAATTGAGTGACCCATATATAACCGTACCCATAATTGAGTGATCTTTGTTGTAGTTTACCCTAAAAATATTATAAGAAAAACTTAAAAAAAGTGCAAATATTTTATTGACAACAAATTACTAGTAAATCTGAGAAAAGCCTTTTTAAGGTTGGATAATAAAATAGTCTGAAAAAGTTGTCACACTCACACACCAGCCATTGCACGCGACGTCGTGTGAACCGTTGGTTGGTCAGCAATTTATTATATTTCTTTATTAAATTAATATAAATTATTTTATTTTGCCAATGAAACTTTGATATGATTAATAAAGACTGAGGTTTGAGTCTCAATTTATATAAATTGTATGTATTTTTTTTACTATAAATTATCTGTAAAAGTTATAACTCTAAATTAATTCAAGTTATCTATTCAATTAATTATACAGGTCAATCTATGTGTTGCTTAATTTTAATTATAACTATTATAATTGTCCACAGGGACGAACGTAGAATTTTATGTTAAGAAAACAAACTAATAAAATTTTAAAGGGAGCAAACTTATAAAATTTTAGAGGGACGAACATAGATTTTCGACATAAAATAAATAGAAAATTTCTAAAAAATTATATCGTATAAAATTTTTAAATTTTTAGGAAATCGACCTCCCCTCCAGCTACTCTCTAAGTCCATCCCTGATTGTCGAAATTAAATCATAGAAAATTCTTAATTAATTTTACCTGGTATAAGTTTTACCGAGCTTTCGCAACTTGACCCCACGAACCGACCCTATGCATATCGACTAGTGACACATCTCCAAAATGAAATTTTAAAAATAATTTTTAAGGGCAACGAATTTTATAATAACATCGAAACTTCTTTTAAAGTTATTAAATTGGCTCGGCTAAGCTCCCAAGTCAAAGCCAATAAGCTGAGATGAAAGTAAAAGTCAGGGGTTTATTATTTCATACATGATAGGTGAAATAAGAAGAGTGAATTAAAATCTTAACTTCTTTTTTTTTATCAATTTAGTCATGTAAGTTTAAATATTTGATTTTGAATTAATTAAAATTTATTCATCAAAAAAAACTTTTAATCCTAAATTTAGATAAAACCATCCATTCAAATTCATTAGAATTTTAGTAAATTAAATTGTTTGAATGTTAAAGTTTGTAAGGTTTTTCTAAAAGTTACTATGATAATATATCTACAAGATAAATAGAATCAAATAATAAATATATAAATAAAAATATGGTTTATAAGGAAAATATTCAAAATTACATCGATGGTTTACAATTATAAATATAAATTAAATACATAATGTGGATATTCTCTTGTAATCGTTGAAAATAAGAAACTAGACACTTAAGATCATGAAAGTACCATATAAGGAAAAGGTTAACAACTCATTTATAGACTCAAACAAAAGATAAATACTAATAACATCTGTAATCGACGATGAAAGATAAAACACATATAACACTTAAGGTGTGTTGACAGACCAGTCATTATCATAATTGAATCGCTGACAATAAACGATGATTGTGAATGTGTATCCAAATACAGTCCGATAGTCCAAAGAAGGAAAGATCAGCACGGTAACAATAAACGCTATATTGATCATTCGTGTCGACGTCAAATCTAATCTTAAAAAAACATAAAATGAAAAAATAGTCAAACAACCAATAAATTAAAAAATACAATGTCAACAATCGACAACCAATACTAAATTTGATATTCCCGCCAGATGATAAGAATAACGAAAATTAACCATATTTAGAACGGAAAAATAGGTTAGCGGCGCTAGAATTATAATTAAACATATTTAAATAATTATAATAAAAATAGTCATTATAATATATACAAAATTTATAATTAAAAAGTTACACTTTCTAATAACATTTTAGGTTAGTGCTAAAATATCAAAACTTAACTTCGATTATCGATACTTATCGCTTATGATAATATTTTAGATTTTTGTAAGTATTAAAAATTATATTGTCTCTAAGTATCGATACTGTCGCGAGACACCAACCTAAAATGTTATAAAAAAAATATAACATTTTAGTTTTGTATTTCACATTTTATAACATTTTTATTAGTGTCGCACCGTAACCATTTTTAGACGCGAGTATGTTCCATAAATAGTGGATAGTGGAGCCCATAGCATTTTTTTTACAAAGTGGAGCCCACAGCACAGAATAGATATATCGGGGGCTCAGGGACGTGGCGGCTGTTGGTCCGGCGTGGGCTCACCCATAATCATTAGTCTCACCGTTTTGTGTTGCAGGCTGCCTCTTTCAAGTAGGCCCTACACCGTTATCCCTTTTGGTTTGGACCCCACTTTTTCCGTTGCCTTCGCACTCTTTACTCATTCATTAATTATTATTAGTGCTTGTGATTTCCAACAAGTAAAAGTAAAAGGTTGGAGTTTTGAGGTATTTAATCTTTTAAATTTAAATTTTTTATCTTATGTAATTATATATATATAGTTTTTTTGTTTTAATTTGTGTGGATACTTGTTTAATTATTAATTAAAAACGTGGTTTATTTTAATTCCGATTTTTGTTAGATTTTATAATAATATTTACTTTCGATAATGTATATATGTGTAATTTTAATTATAGCTATTAAATTTATTAGTTACACATTTCTTTATTACTGTATCTATACTCGTATCTCTTTAAAAACTAAAAAGACTCATTTATGAACCTATTGAGTGATTCTAGTAGAAAAATAAGCGTTGTTAACTTGGATGGAAATCTTCTATTTCCTTTCGGTTCTTCTTTCTATGTCTCTACACTAAAAAAATTACGTTTATGGTTTATGGTTAAGGTTTATGATTAGGATTTAGGGAATCAAGGGTAAGATGTTTTTTAAGTTTAAGGTTTATGTTTATGATTTAAAATTTAGAGTTAGGACTTATAATTTGATTATTTTAGTGTCGAGGCATAGAAAGAAGTACCGAAAAGGGGCATCAGATTTTTATAATTTTATTGTGTTATTTTTAAAAAAATTAAGTTCGAGTAACTTGTCTACACGATGTGTGTACATTTTTAAAGTGGTAAGAGTAATGAACATATATTACTTTGTAATACAACAACAACAATAATAAATGTGCGGTTTTGCCTTTGTCCGGGGCATCGCCTAGGGTTGAGGGATGGCATTAAAATTTAGCAAGAGTTATTTATTTACTTTTGGTTGGAACAAAGTGTATATATAGAATAGAAGTAAAGCAAAAGTATCAAACGTTATCCAAGTCTCATCTTGGCCCCACCGTTGTTTGCTTGGCATTGTGCCATTCGATGGATCAATTCACCATACTTTATATATACCATAAGGTTATAAAATATCAATGTATATTTAATCCAAGGAATTAAGAAATGTATATCATAACAGATAACATATGATTTTGAAGGATGTAATAAAATATTGTATTAAAAAATGTTACTTAATTGAACTTTATTGGTGAAATAATTAGAACTAATCACAACTAAAAAATAGTTCTCAGTTCTCAAGCCTGTTCATTTTATTACAACATATGACATTTTCGAATGTGCAATGAATATTAGCAACTTGTTCATTTCAAAATAAAAAGAATTCGGGTTGGTTAGACCTCGTACGGGTCAGAAAGAAAATGTTATCAACTATACATTTGTATTATTTTTTCTAATATATTGTTGATTGTTCTATACAAGTTGCTTGTTGCAGTTTAATCTTTGTTTGGATTTTATTAATGAAACATGTTTAAAATTATTTAAGGTTGTTATATTAAATAACTAGTTTGAAGTAGATCATCCATGCAATGCAAGGGTTAGATGCATGCATAGTTAAAAATTGTTTTAATTTAACAGATAAAATAAATAAATAAATGATATTTTATAAAATATTAAATATATTTTTATTAATTTTTAAAATTAAAAGCTAGGATCCACTTACATCATATAAAATTCATTTAGTTTTATACATTTTTTAAATCGTTAGACGGTAAACTCTTAGTCACTAGAGGGTTTGACTAGAAATTCATAACTTAGATTAAGCTTAACAAATAATGACAGAGACAAGATTGTGAGTTATGGGGGATGGAATGTAAATATAAAAGGGGGCAAGAGCCCCTCCCAGTGTCAACATAGGTTCGTCCACGTTAACAAGTTTTTTTCTAATTAAGTACAGAAATAATTATATTTCTAATTTTAATGTCAAGATTCAAATTCATACAAAATAAGATAATATAAATATCTTTGACCACTCGATTAATTAATAAATTTCGACTCAACCAGTGTTTTTATGACATCATTTGCTAATAAAATTCCTTTGTTTTTTGTTGGGTTGCAAATGAAAAAGAAAAAAAAGGAAGTAGAAGGCAAGTGGGGTGAGCTGAATCCCAACTAATGGTGGGGTCTGTGGTTAATCATCGTTGATGTAAAGCCATTATTGTTTTGGTTCCCCACGTTCAACAAAGGCCTTCTTTCTTAGCATTTGCTCACCATTCACTTCGCCTACTTTTCCTTGGTCAGTTCCTATTGGTTACCTGCCTAATCTACAAAACTTACAAAAAGTATATTATACAATGTTAGAGTGTAGCGGTAAAAGTTGATGTGAATTTATGGACATGTGTATCGTGTATAATAGTACTGTATATTAAACTTTTTTCATCGAAACTACTCATTGGATTCTTAAATAAAACATTCTTAGACTTTAACACGGCCATAATTTGCTCATATGGTTCTTCTTATGTATTTAACATGATGTTTAATGAGCCCAACAAGTCTCTTGGTAGAAAAGCAGATGATATTTATTTTAGAAGACACGAATTCGAATCGTTATTTCTACAAATTGTATGCACATTGTCAGATGGTTATGATTATCTATAAACAGATACTACATTGTACTCATTTTTAAATCATTCAAAAAAATATATATGATGTATTAACTTAATACTCTAAAAATTTTAATGTCTCAAGTTTAAATCACACTATACAACAGATTTATTAATTGCAATGCTAACTTAATTGTAATTTTGTATCAATAGTTTAATTGTAATTTTGCTATGCATTTCAATCCATTTTAAATCAAAAACCCTGCTAATTATATTTTATTATATTTAAGTATATGTACGTACATTAACTATATCTTTAAAAATATTCTTTTCCCCTTCCTTTAGGTCTCGAGATTAATACCCAGCAGAAGCATTCATTCCTTTAAAGTCTCCCTATTTCCCTCTAGATAGAAGTAAAACTAGTATTTGTCAAAAAAAAATCTAAATAATTTCGTAAATATTTAACAACAGAAATCATTATTACATTTTGGTTTACATGTCCCCTTCATGATAATAATACTAATTATGGCGATAATTATAAGATTAAGAGATGAGAACAAATAATTTAAGAAAAAAACTTTTTTTCTTAGGTGTTTCAAAAACCCTAGCCGCACAGTGTCATTTTTGTTCTTTTTTTACTCTTTAATTACTGGCAGCGACACTAATTTTAATGCTGGTTGTAACACGATTTATTCTACATCTTGGTACGTTTTTTTGTCTTTTGGTACATTTTTTTTCTTCTTGGCCGTTTCTTTCATTTGATTTTCTATCAGGGTTGGATCTGATGTCGCCACGACTGATCAAGATGGCGCTCTTTTCGTTATCATTATGATCTCTCTGTTTCGGACTCTCGAACTGGATTTGAATACACGATCACATTCACCGTCCCTTGTTTGCGATTGAGTTGTGGTAATAACCTTGTTGTTAACGTGCCTAATTGTGATATGCATTTTTATGTTGTTTGTTTATGGTTTTACCTTTCATCGTCGATCTTTGGTGATGTTTGTATCAATCTTTTGTTTCGAGTCGTTGGGTTAGATTTTTAACTTTTCCTTTTATGATCTCGAGATGCTAGTTTTATTTATTAGGAATATGTCTGAATTAGGTGTTTTTGTTTACTAAGTTGTGAAGTTCCATTATAATTCGGATATATCTTCGTTCGATAAAATTAGCGGATTTCAACTAAAAAAGAGAACAAATTTCAAGAAAATGAAAATGGTCTTAAATTTCTCTCAATGGATATAATTTTGTTAATTTTATCCCATATTTGAGCATCAGTCATTTATTTTTTTAATCAAATTATTTTGTTTTTAACAAAAAAATATGCTTAAAACTCTCAAATTTCTCATTGTAATAACATGAAAATTCACGTAACAATTCACATGTACATCGTTTACATGAGACAATACCACATTAACAAATAATTGTAACATATAAAAACGTTCAGCCGACACTGTTATTATTGTAACATAAAAATGATTAATATGATAATAAATTTGTTCTTGATTAATTTGTATTTTATGGGCGAAATAAAATTTAGGGCAACGGGGTTTAAATGAGTAGGGTGAGGTGTGCAACTACCAGGGACAGATTTACATGAGGTGGAGAAGGGCAATCGTCTTTCACCTTCGATTTTTTTTTTATTTTTGTCATTTTATTTAATTTTTTTAAAAATAATTTATTTATGAATTTATTCCCACTTTTAAATATTTATAGTTTACTCTCAACTTCAAATTCCGGTTCGTCCCCAAAAACCACAAGAGTAAACTGAGATATGGTGTTCAATGATAACAGCGGCGGAGCTTTCTGTTGATATAATATTCCTTGTAGTTAATGTGGAGACATGAGCAGCCTTTATCAAATCTAAACCATCAAATCCCATTAATTATATATATATATATAAAGTTTGCCTAGATTATTTCCTTATAAATGAAGCAATATTTGCTTAGGAGTAGGAATACAGTGTTGGACGCTAATGAAAAAAATGCTTAAAATATTTCATAGCAATAATTAGCATTTCCACAAGGAACAACATTTATACGTAGAGCACAAGGTATGTATATGCATATATGTCCATACGTAGAGCACAAGGTATGTATAAATGTAGGGTCAGCCCTAGGGATGGCATTGGATCGGATTGTATAAAATCCAAACCCGAATCCGTTACAATCAGACTTGGATATTTTTTCGGATTTGGATTCGAGTTTTTTTCAACCGAATTCGGATCGGATTTTTCAGTTCGGATTTGTTTCAACCGCATTTAGATCAGAGTTTTTGAATTCTGATTAAATTGTCATCCCTAATCTTGACCCAAGTTTGAGGGGTAGATTCGTGAATTTTAGCGTCTTTTGGGTATATTATATTTTGACCCTTTAATAATTTTATTTTAATGCAAATTAGTCATAATTTTGTATATTTAATTTCTTGTGTATTTAATTTATGATAATTAATTCTACACTTGTTCACTTTTATCCCTTGTTTGTTGACGAAGACCCAATTTTTTCAATACTTGTTATTAGGGGTTCAATTTTTTTCTAATATTTATTATTAGAGGTCTACTCCTAAAATTCATTGTTTTCATTATTTGTTATTAGGAGTTTAATTTTACTCCAATACTTGTTATTAAGGCCCTAATTTTTTTCCAATATTTATTATTAGAGACATACTCTTCAAATTTATTTTCCCCAACACTTGTTATTATAGACTCAATTTTTTTAGTAATTGTTATTAAGGGCCTTATTTTTTTAATACTTGTTATTAAAGACTTGATTTTTTCTAATATTTATTATTGGGGTCCAAATTTTCAATACTTGTTATTATGAGCTTAATTTTTATTTTAATATTTGTTATTAGGGACATACTCTTAAAATTTTAATTTTTTTTTCAGTACTTGTTATTAGAGTGCTAAAGTTCTTCTAATACTTATTATTAAGAGTCTACTTTTAAAATTTAAAATTTATTCGAGATCTGTGTATATATTACACACACTCATACGTAGAGCATAATTTCTTATATTGATTCTGATCTCCATATGCATTGTATATTGAACAAGTGCAGAAGAATGTAGGTTTTTTTTCTCTCTAGGGATTTCCGTCCCCTAAGGGCTAAGACAAAGACATCATTGTAACGTAGGATGATATATCCTTTATAGACTATAGAAGACGGTAGGTTTGCTCTTCTCCGTCCAGTTTAGTCGCATCTATTATGATCACCGTTAAATAATTTTTTAGATTATGATTTTTCGTTTAAGTTATTCTGAAATAACTTTTGAAATTATCCCATTAATCATACTCAACAAACACTAGTCAAAAGAACTATAAGAGCAAGACACATCAAAGACCTGCGAAATGATCTCATCCTATAATTATTTTGATCTCAGCAAGACAGACGTCAAGTCTACTGACCTACCGATCAAATTTATTGAATGCCAAACATGACAATTTTATCACATCTATCATATCTTACGAGAACTAAATTTAACATAATCTTCAAACCTTTCTCTCTTAGACTAAACCCCGTAATAAGGTCAAATGATCGATTATACCTTATTTTTCTTCTTCTTTTTCATCGTGATAGACCGCGACTCTCTATCCAAATAACCGTAAGTGAATCGCCTGAAAGTGCACCACCAGCATTTTTTTTTCTGATCATCAACAAGTTTGATAACCACGGTCCATGCGATAGGTCCATTCTATACTAGACCTAGAGGTTGTCGGGTGCATGACGATTGGTTGTCTATTATTAGAGCCTTACTGTTGGGTTAACACGCTTAACCTGTTTAGTGGTCGGTTTGTTGCTCCTACAACCTTAATTACTCAGATTCCTCCCCAACAAGGTGGTCGAGTTTTGACTGCAACCAGGTGAGTTGGTTCCATGGTTGAAAGTTGTGCAACATGCGTGTTAAGGTGCTTTGCTTAGCTTAGTTCATAGCAGTTAGCACTGCTGTTATGAGTGCAGTTTAAGTCTTTTGTTTATCTCTTCCCATAGCAGAAAGACAACTCATGAATTTCGAAGGCAACTGCACAACCATATAGGGTGTTCAGAAATCATTGGAAAGTGTCTCCAAAAAAAAAAACAGATCTATAAGTTGTTAATTAAATCGTTAAATAGAATTTCAAACAAGTTTATAATGTGATACATAAATTTTGATTTAATATAATTATATATATACATATAAAACTTTGATTATAATTTACTTGTACAGATTTTGAAAAATAAATGTTTAGTTGTTTTCATATAAATAAAAATATGCCATGTCGATAATAATTTTATTGATTTGTGAAAATTTAATCAAATCAAAACTTTATATATATATTTATATTAATTGCACATACTCAAAATTCTTAGATCAAATTATATATTTAATCAACATATTTTTTGGACAAATAATAGTCACTAGTTTTATTAAATGAAGAGAAAATGTCCTAAATTAAAAGAATAATCTGCAACTAATTGATATATTTCCCTAAAATTACCGTATTGCACAAACTAACCACTTAAAAATAAAATAGCCCAACTACGAAAAGAGTTAAAAACTTAACTAAACAATATTAACAAATGATAAATACAAACAAACACTATTGTCGGCAATGAAGTATTTAACATCACCAACATAAACATAAAAACTAATATAATAATGATGGTTGGTTGATAAACTGACATCACCACAACTCAATCGCAACCTATCTTCAATGACTATAGTTGTCTATCAATATTTAGTCCGGAGACCCAAGGCAGAGATAAATCATCAAAATAATTTAATGAGCATCATCTGTAGAGATGCCGACAGATCAAACACCATAGAAAAATAAAAATAAAACGTATCATAATAACAGAAGAAAAAAGACGTGTCACGAGAAAAAAACACCGACCAACATATTGAATGATCTTCAAACATAAATTTGATATTTTCCCCTTAATTAAACCCCTATCGATATATTGTGAACATTTAGCCTCCATGTTCAAAACGAGAGAAACCACATCCACAATAATTAAGATGCCATTGAAGTAGCAACCTAAATCAGAATGCAGCAAAATAGGTGAACAACTATCTGGCTCATTAAGCCAACCCAAGTATATTCTACAAATATCAACAACTAGGGGCTCCAAATGCTAACGAATTTCGGGCCGAACTAATCAGATATTTTACTTATTGTAGCAGCAGGTGGACCGCCAACCACTACGCTGTACCTGCAAATTATCCGAACAGACCAGTTAAATATAAGGCCTTAGTTAGGTTCTCCCTCGAAGGTCTAAGCCTTGCAATAATCATCATGGAGTTGGAGATCATTAAAAATTAGGTCATTAATGTACGAATCAACTTGTCTCAGTGGTTAAAGGAACGGTTGTTGTTCCTAAAAGTCATGAATTCAAACACTAACAGTTACAGCAGAGTAATTGAGCATGCATTGTCAAATAGTTAAGAGTATACTCAGAACAAATACTACTTGTAATCACCTTAGCTTTAAAAAAATTAATGCAATTACACTTTTTTTAAGATGTCAAGTTAATTCAACAAAACTTATAAATTACCATAGTTGATTAATATGCTAACATCTATATAATTACATGTAATTATTCTAAATTTCAATTATCATGTGAGTTTGTAAATACAAAATGAATGGAAAGATTTAGCAACCGTGTAAGTTTTGATTTCTTTGTTGATATTGTCGTAATCAATACCTAATCGACATCTTTGATAGGGTGGCAAAGTCGAAGGCAAGTCTCCACCGAAAGGTTAAAACTATAAATGAAGTAGTTTTCCGTGGGATCCTACACAATTATCACAAATAATATCATTCTTTGTTGTAATTAATGTGGGAATTGTTTAAGTATATATAAATCCAAATATGCATCACTTATAGGCTACAAAACAAAATTTCAAAGGACTAGAACAATATTAAATTGAGTTTAGACAATAATTAGTTATTTGATGTTAAGTTTATATTAGGGTCAGTTTAATACTGCTTTTGAAAACTGCGGTAAAAAAGTATTTTTGAAAAACATTTTTAGACTGTTTGGTTTAAAATATGAGAGTTTGGTATTGCCGTTAAAAATACTTTTAAGTAGATAATATATTTATTTTAGAATTTTTTTTGAAAATATAAAAAGGATTGGTGATTATAAACGTGGATAAATAAGTAATTTTGTTCGAAAGTGCTTTTGAAAAAGTTAGAAGTTCCAACTTTTGAAAAGTATTTTTCAAACCAAGCTAAAAAAACACTTTTAACATGAAAAACTATATGTTCTGCATTGCTTTTGATCCTAAAATTACTTTCGACCCTAAAAGTACTTTTCAAAAATATTGGGATTAATTACATAAACATTTTCTCCTAAAAAAATTATCTCTTAAAAAACCCTAGCTTTTACGACGCTCTCTCACCGATCACTAGCCGTTGGTGTCTGGTTGAGCTCCCCACCATACTCAATAAGCCTCTTCCACTTCTATTGGGTCGTCGGATCCTCTCGGTGGTTGATGGCACCACCCTTGAGGCTTTTCTTCATCCCTTGCACTGTCATATTTTGAGGGGAACAATTCTTTCACGAAACGGTGGTCCGACACTCATTTGGGTGACCTTACTCGGTACAGATTCGAAGGCTCGACAACGTCTTCTCTGTCGACGGTTTTGTCTATAGCTCTCTGGTGGGTGGTTTTATAATTTTTTTTGTTTTTTTTTCTTTGTTTGGGTTTCTCCCCTTGTCCGTTGGTTAGGTTACGTCTGGAGTAGATATGCTCATGCTGGTTGTTGACCTGGTTTCAGCCCGCCTTTCCAAGCTTTCAGCTTTCGCCATCTCACCTATTTGAGGCGTCATTTCTGTTGGGTGCTCTTTCTACATCACGTTCACTATTGATATGCTCTGGTAACCCTCGAAATGACATGCAATGCAGACATTTGGTTGTTGGCTTCATTGTCCCTGGCCTTGTTTTGATTCATCTTTTGGATCTTGTTGTTTCTTTCCTTCGTTGTTTTTGTTGTAATTTTGGTGTTTTTGCGTTGTTTACCGACTTTGTTTTGGTCGATTTTTTTTTTCCCGACTCTATTTGGCCTTTTTTTCTTTGACCCTGTTTGTTGTGTTTTTTCTCCGTTTTCTCTGTAAAGTTTTTGTTTGTTTTACATTTTTTTGGATCGTTGGATGGGGAAATGGATGGCTGAGATTAACTCCTTACTTTTTTTCCCAAATGATAATCTTCACATATTCTACTGTTAATCTCATCCATCCGTTTCACTCATCCAACGATCCAAAAAAACGTATAAAACTTAAAGAGTTTTACATTGTGTAACTCGATCCTATCCCTATATATATATTAGGGATTGTGTTGATGTTGTGGTGTGTTTATGAGTTGTTGATGAACTTGTTTGTAGTCTTGTCTTGTCGGCTCACACCGTTAGAATGTGTATCATTTCTACTATGAATAAAACTGAAATTCGTAGTAAATATTTCTTAAAAGTTTGTTTGTTTGTTTTTTAAAAAAATGGGAAACGCATAAAACGTTTGTAAGTCCGTGATGGCATCAAATATAGTATGGAGTTTGTTTCAGGTTTTGTCTTTAAAAAATGGGAAATTAAACAGGCACACATGTAGGTCGTTTTGTCTCTTTTTCAGCACTAATTAAAGTCTTTAATTATAAGCTGTGATGGGCATGAGTGAATTTGCTTGTACCAAAAATGACCGGACAAAGTTGCAGAACAAAGGCCCGATTTCACGCCTTTCATGTCTGTCTGGTTTTTCTGTCTTTTCCTGGTTTTCCTGGGACCAGTCTTTTTATTTTCTTTGGATAAGCATTTTTGTTTTTGTGTAAGAATTATATAAGAACGGTTGGCAGTTTAGACTTAAGACCCAAACCATACACAATGCCACAATGATATATATATATTCTTTGGATAAGCATTTTTGTTTTTGTGGATATCAAAGGAACAAACGTAAACACATATAATATCTAAATAAGCCAACATGAATAAAATTATGAAATCCTTAATGAAAACGAACTCGAAAAAATTTTAAAAAATAAAAATAATCGAGCAAACATGAAGAAATAATTTTTCTACTAAGCTATGTCCATTTACAACCCTAGATATATTGTATAAATATTTGTATTTATACTATACTTAAAGGTCGGACCGGGTTTGGTGTACTGGTTAATCGGACACCAACTCAACTGAAAATTAATAAATCACCTTTATCTAAAAGTATAATACATTATACATATTATTAGAATGATATTTTGTCTTTTCTTTCATTCATATAATTTTAAATATAAAACAAATTAAAAGTTACTGTTTAAGGATTTAACACCTAACTAATAGATTTGAATGCAAATTCTTTATCAACCCACTTAAGATTATTTGTTAAATAAATTATATATACGTATATGAATAAATATTCTATCCACAAGCGCCTTAATTTTAGGGTATAAGATATAAGGTTTAGGTGTAGGGTTTAGAATTTAGGGATAATTATTTCAATTTAAGGTTTATGGTTATAATTTAAGGTTTTAGGTTAAAACTTAAATTCTCACCATATTACCCTAAAAACTAAACCCTAACCTATAACCCTAAACCTTAAATTGAAACAATTATCCCTAAATTCTAAACTCCTACACCTAAACCCCTAAACCCTATATCATAATCTGACTCATTATACCCTAAAACTAAGGCGCTTGTAAAAACTTTTAATTTCCACCGCCAGTGTATAAGATATTTTCTTTTACTCACACTATAAATTTGATAAAAGTCAAATATTTATTACTTACAAAATTTAATGTATACTACGTAGTAGTACCCAAAAATTAGAGAAGAGATTATATTTACAAAATTATACAAATACTCATAACGGATACACTAAATATACATCACGTGGTGGATAATATATACGGACCAAAACTTTGAGTTTTAGACTTGGAATCAACCAAACTGAGAGTCAAAGTAATCCAAACAAGAGTTCGGAATTCAATAAAATTAGGACAAATGTGTGGCTCTCTTCTCAAGTTTTTGCGTGTGGTCGACTGTTCTCTATGTTCAAAGTGAACCAAAGTTGCCAAATCAAATAAAAAAATAAGAAATTTATTATAAATATCCTAGTATTCTGTTTTAGTTATTTCTGTTCTTTTATATTTCATTTTGTTGGAATTTAAAGATCTGATATTTGGACTATTTCCTAATTTCAATTAATTAATCGTACACAATCTATTAAGTTTAATTAAGAAGGACCACTAACAGAAACTGCAAAACTATCCATTGATTACCTACAGATACTACATTTCAACTAAGAAGATAGATAATTACTGTTAATTGTATATTTAGTTCTTGTTTTTAGGATGTTTTTTTTTATTTTATTCTAATTTTTATCTATCTTTGGCGTATGCTTCTATCTTATAACCTGTTATTCTTTATCATTGTGGTAGATCTGCGTTCGTGGATATATTTTTCACGAGACTCGGTTCTAATTTATGGTTTATTGGTGGTCTTCAGTAATTTAATCTTCTTTTGTGGTTCGTTTGTCGATGCAATCAGATTTATTTTACGAAACAACCTCCAAGATTACCGGTTTTGCTCACCACTCCTACTTTAATCTTGAAGTGTGTACGTGGTCCGTGGATAGAGACAATAAATCTTACTCCCGGCTTTGTCAACCATTTCATCTTTATTACTACTTTGCCACCCACTAGACATATTTTTACTGGTTTGATGGTCCTAATATATCAAAATTAGAATCTTAATCAAATTTGTGTGATTTTCTTTTAGTAGAAAAATAAAATAAAGAAGAAACAATTATTTGTCTCAGTTAGCTTGAAAAATATTTAAATCACATTACGATTTTAATATTGACCTTGTAAAATTCCATATATTGTGCCGACTACTTGGGCATATTCTCCTTTAAGAAATATAATAAATTTATAATGGTCACATACTAAAATTCAACGAAGTACAAGTTTTACGTATATCAATTTTTTTCAACAATCATTAAAGTATATAATTAAAAATTTTCAATTGATATGTTTCCGACTCTTATAGGTTGTGGGTTTAATACTCTATTAGTAGTAAAATTCTCCTCTTACCCCCTCAAAATAGAATCTATTCAAAAAATATATCAATTTTTAAAGTATAATGCCAAAAAATGCCCTTAACATTTGATTAAATAGTCATTTTGACACATATTTTTTTTTTGAAGTAATTTAACACTCAACAATTTATTTTGAGTCAAAATGGTCCTTCTGCAAATAAAACTGTTAGTCAACCAACACTAAATGATTTGAAATGACGTGAAAAACCTACATGACATTGCACGCGACGATAACAGTGTCATATAAACAAATATACTGACTTTACAGAATGACACACCAGTCAAAAAATAATTTTATAAAATATAATTTTTTTCTTTTGACACGTCATTCTGTCAAGTAATTTCAAGTTGTTAGCGTCAGTTGACTAACAGTTTCTATTCACGGAGGGACTATTTTGACTCAACATGAAACGTTGAGAGTTAAATTGCTTCAAAAAATATGGACTAAAATGACTATCCAGTCAAACTTTATGAGATTTTTTTACATTATTCTTTTTAACTATTTTAAAAGTTTAGATTTAATATGTGTATTTTAATTTTACTTTAACATGTCTTCATATTTTTATTTTTATTTGAGAATTCTGACTCATTCACTAATTTATGTTTAAATTTATCATTAGTTGTTGATTTAGCAGTTGTAAAAAAAGGGAAAAACAATTATTTTTTTGGTATACTACGTTCACAGCTTTTTTTTTGGTCAATTTAACTTTAAAAAATGTAAATGTAAATGTAAATGATGGGATAAAATGTATTGTCCAATTAATGATACAACATTTTATTTTTATTTTTAAAGAGTAATGATCAAATTGATAAAAGCTGTATGTGTAAAATATTTAAAAACTGTTTAACTTTTTTAAATAGTTGTTAGCACAGTAACTAATAGTAAAATTAAACAAAAGATATAGAAGGTCTAAAAATTTTAGATAAAATAAAATATAGGAATTGAATGTCATGAAATTAGAATATAAAGATTAAATTTAATATATATTTAGAAACTCACTAATTGAGCGATATGTTTTTACATGTAAAAGAATGTACCTTAGTTTGATTAAAATATTTTTTTCATAAAACAAAACTGAAATTCAAACTATTTTCAGTAATTATTAATATCATTATAATAATATTTTGGTTTTCATACCTAATATATTCTTTAAATGAAACAATTAAAAATTAAATACATGTTTAATATAAACTCATATATAAGGTCTTTAATGCTTCTCTTATGACAATAATTGAATATTTTTTAAAAATGTTTTTAATATAAAATATTGGGTTAAATAGTTTTTTGATATATGAAAATGTACCTTAAATTTCAATTCCATGAAACATGTATATACATATAAATTTGAAAAAACTTATTATTATTTTTTTTTTTGAAAAAACCCCCTCATTTTTATTAAAAAACATAACTAAAAATGATATATTTTTTGAATTTTCCAATATTTCAAAAATCATTTAGCCCTAAAATATTTTATATAAATTAATTGAATCGAATTGGAATTTATAATTGTTTTTATCAATAACATAATTTTCAAAATTCAAACATAATTCTTTGAAAACTTTGTACGCCTAACCTCGGCAGTTGTTGCTCACTACAAACAAAAATAGAAACATGTTAAAACAAGAAAAATTTCCTTTTTAGTTCCACGCTCCCAAGCCATCACAGTAAATCTAAATGCTTAATGCACGTCCTCTAATATATACTATTATTTTTATCTCGGTATTTAATATATTTTATATTATTTGTATCATTAACGCGTTCACTGTTACTCCTTTTATTTTATATTATTATTTTTAATATATATTTTAATTATTTAACAATAAAAGAAGTTGACGCGACACGATATTATCAGTTCAAAATACTAAGAGATAACTGTATGAGGCAAAATAGATAACGATAAAAATATTTACGAGCACATAAATTTAAATAATACATTATTAAGTACAAAAAAAATGATAAACATTTGGAGGGCAAATTGTGCATTAAACCAAATCAAAAATAGGACAACTTAGAAAAATCTTCTATATAAACACATCTCAATCTCCTCTAAACAACAGAACCTTATTCTCTTGTCATTCTTCAATTCTCGAACCAAAACCACCATTTCCTATAAAACCAAACTCAAAACACCTGAAGAAAAAAAAAGGCAAATCGAACCAGAAACAAGGCATTGCCATGAGAGTCTGAAATCAGACACCATTAGCAAACCCGACAAGCACCCATTTCTCAAATCCAGATTCCGACACTACCCATTTGTTTAGTTTTCATTTCTCGACGTAAAGATCATGAAGAAAATCAGAGGTTTCAAGCTTGGGCGCAGGCTAGTGAAGGTTTTCAAATGGATAATCCGACCCAGAAGAAGAGGAAACTTGAGGAATAGTTTCTTGGGACTTACGACCCGAAACTACAACCCTCTATCAAGACTCTGCTCTTTTGCGGCGTTTCTTCGACGGAGAACCAAGGGGCTGTGTGATTCGGACTCGGATCCGGGTTACGTTAAATTGGGTGGAAAAGAAGCGAAGCGGGTTGGAGTTCCGAAGGGGCACCTTGCGGTGTACGTCGGCGAATCAGAAGGTAATACGAGGAGGGTGGTGGTGCCTGTGATTTATTTTAATCACCCTCTATTCGGTGAGCTGTTGAAGGAAGCGGAGCGGGTTTACGGGTTCAATCAGTCGGGTGGAATCACGTTGCCTTGCGGGATTTCGGAGTTCGAGAAGGTTATGATGAGAATTGCCGATTGGAATCATTGCCGACGGAAACAGCACCGCCGTTATTTGTAATTATATATTTCCCCCCTGACTTTAATGGCGGATAAGATTTGATTTAGCTAATTTTTCTGTAAATATAGAAGGGTGCCGCCGTCCCGCCGGTGTTATGTTTTTTCCTTTTTAGTCTTTTTGTTTGGATAAGTGAAAAAGGTTTAATTATTCATATGAGTATTAATTTATGAGAATTGTCACTACAAATCTATACTGCAAAAACAGCATTGTAAACCCTACGTTTTCGTTCTTAACACTATTAATACTACATTAATTAGTTCAGATACTAATTTTTTTAGAAAAATTGAAAAAATCAGTTGTGGCGAAATATTCATTTGGACGCTAAATCAAGCAGAAAATGTTCGTTCAACATGAACATGATATCTATTTGAGATTGTCTTTTTCTGTTTGACACTCGAACACCTGTTAAAGAAACATTGTTAAACGTAACCTAAGACATAACTGACTTCAAAAGTATTTTCTCCTTCTCTAAATGCTTTTGAAATCAATTTCGAAACCAACAACAAAATTTCGAAACAAAACGAGATCAAGTGGTATTTATACTTATCCACGAAATGTTTTTTTATATCAAAGACATAGATTCAAATATCATCATCTACGTTTCAAACTTAAGATTCGAGATGTTCTTTCAAGAGACAAGCATCTCCAAAAACAATATAGAATATATTTTAGAACTCGAAAAAACTTTTTTAAAATAAAATCGAATCAATATCGAACATGACCTATTACATAGTTATTATCAATAAATTCAATTTGATTCGAAATTATTTTTTCAGTTTTTTAAAACCTAGCACGATACAATATTCATATGGACTAACAAGTTTCATTTCGTCACGTCGAAAAACTAGAACACCCATCATCCATGTGCAGGCTTGACTTGTTGAATCGGAGAGAGAAAATGAATGATTGTTAGATTAGAAGAGAAACAACACAATGATGAGAGTTGGGCCAGTAATTGGTTAATAAACTAGCTATTACAATAATTAAGATTCGCATTATATTTTTAAATACCAATCAACACATTTGGATTTGTTTAATAATTATGCTTAGTAACATGAATAAGATAAAATGGACCGATACTTGGTCCTCGAATTAGGGATGAGCATTTTATCCGACCGGGTCGAATTTTTTATTATTAAAAATCAAGTTCGAGTCAGGTCGATTTTGAGTAAAAAAACTCGACTCTGGACTAATACTGTATTTTTTCTTATATTTTTAAGAATATTTATAATAACACCCATCTTTATATATATATATATATATATTTATAATTAGGTTCTTAAAATTGAATTTTTATTTACAATTTAGTCTCTAAAATTATTTTTTACAATTAAATTTCTAAAATTGAATTTTTTTAATAGGTCAGGTCGAGGTCGGGTTAAGGTATATAAATTTCGGGTCGGGTTGATTTTTCTAAAAGAAGTGATCGGGTTTAGGGTAATTATTTTTGAGTCGAGTTCAAGTGGGCCAAAAAACCAACTCAACTCGACCCGTGTTCATCCCTGCCTCGAACTTTGTGTTGGAATCAAAGTACATGAATTTCTTTGCCTTGGATGCATTTTTTTACCAAATAGGAGTAACATTTTCATAAGTCATAACCTCAAAAAATATCTCTAACGTTAGACTGAATAATTATTTTAGTCTATATTTTAAAGTAATTGTACTCTCAACATTTTAATTTGGTTAAAAATAACGCTTCTGCGAATAAAAATTATTACTCAGCTAACGATAAACAACTTGACAAAATGACATGTCAACAAAAAGTTATAATTTATATAATTTTTAAAATTATTTTTGACTAATATCACATTCTTTAAATTTAACATTTTTGTTTAAAGAGGCTAATGAACTCCAATACATCGTTTACGGTTTATCCTTCTTTTGATTGCAACAACACAATCGGAAGGGATCCTTGCAAATCAGATTAAAGTTGATTTCCATAATCCAAAGTTTATATAATTAATTATTTGAATTTAAATTAAATATAGTTTTAATTTTTTTCTAACTTTTATTTGCTAAGATTTATTGGGTCAAAAATCACAAAAGAGGACCCCTAAATCCCAATTACAAACCGTTTAACCTGTCATTCCAAATTAAATAGTCTAGTGTGGTGCATTCTTTTTATCTCAATATTTAATATGATTGCAAGATCTTCAATCAATGAAAAATAAATCAAAATTCCAAAATTATACCTTATATTTTATTATTTTTATTAAAAAATAATTTGATTCTCAATAATAAGTTTGTGAATTATTATAGAAGAGGGGAAGAACATGCCTATGATGATGAATTTATAGGTCAACAAGCAAATCTTGGTCCCCTTGATTAAGGTTGAACTAATCTTCCGTTTACCCCTACTAACCCATGTGCCTAAGCCCATTTTTAGCAGTAAATAGGCCCACTTACAACATATATTTTTGAGTAAAGTACATAAATAGTCACTAAATTATTTTAAAAAAAATACAAAATAACCATCAAACTTTCAAAAGTTACATAATAGACTACAAAATAGTCACTGAGCCATTAACTGTCGTTAAGTGGGTGACGTAACAATTACAGAAATTTAAATATAAAATATTTAATCTTTCATATTGACACATTCAATTAATA
Source organism: Hibiscus tridactylites (assembly GCA_958450335.1). Lineage (NCBI taxonomy): Eukaryota > Viridiplantae > Streptophyta > Magnoliopsida > Malvales > Malvaceae > Hibiscus > Hibiscus tridactylites. The sequence goes on along the minus strand of OY288265.1, from coordinate 109,125,921 downwards.
TATTCTTAATTTAATCTTCAATATTGATATGTAAATTGATTAAATGTATAAATATTGAAGATTAAATATATTTTTCATACAAATTTTCGTAATTGCAACGTATCCCAGTTGAGGACAATTAATGGCTCAGTGACTATATTGTTATAAAAACTAAAGTCCGTAACTTTCAAAAATACGATAATTATTTTATATTTTTAAAGATAATTTAGTAACCATTTATATACTATATATATATATATATACATATGCATTTAAAGTTCAATCCATATCAAAGAGTTAATAATATCTATAAACAGATACTACCATATAATCACTTTTAAATTATCCAATTTTTTTAACTTTTATTCAATTTTTTTAACTTTTGTAATTAAGTTTTAAGATTTAAGAATAGATTATATTGTTTAAAAATTAAAGTTTAAGATTTAAGACCTATAAAAGGAATAGGTTGGATCAAATAATCACCTTAAATATTTATCCTGCGAAAGGTGCCAAGATTTCTCTCTGTTTACCTCAACCTGTTTGATATTATTTATATGTCTATATATAAACATCTGCTGCTAGGTGACAACATTCTCATACAAGCATATGTGTGTTCCAGCAGAAACGCTAACATACAACACAGTTTTGAAAACATTTCAGATTCAGGCACATATATTCACCAATCAAGCGCTATACCCATGCTTCGAAGGATGCCATTGTCTCGGATCATGGCTACCGCATGCGGCAACACACGCTTCCTCCATCAAGGACTGAGGAACGCCGCTGTTGCAAATGTTGGCGAATGCACGCATGTGTTTCATTCCGTATTGAGTTAGTGACCCGCAGTGTGTTTCAAACAACCGTACCTGGAGTGAAGAAGATTTGGTTTATAGCTTAACTAAACATCGAAAACCAGAAACAAGATGACTGGTTCAGTTTTGAGAAGAGAGTAATACCATGGATTTCAAGCACTGCCAGTCATCAACAAGCGGCGAACCGGGTTCCCTTATGTCGTTGAGGATGGCAGAGCCTTTTGCTGGCCCATACAAGAGTGTTCCGATCAAGTCGATGCTGCCATCCAAGTGTGTTCTATGCCTCATGGTCTCAGTAATCTGTGTCAGTATTTCTTTCTTCTTTGATCCATCTTCTGAATTTTTGTACTGTATAACAAATGAAGCGACCAACATCAGCACCGTTTTAAACAAATATACGATATTAGGAAAAGAGAAGGCAGGACTCAAACTCACCATATGCCACAAGAAGAGAATATCTGCATCTCTCTGGTTAATAGCTTCCATGGGCGTCTCGTGGTTTACTTCATTTGGAGGGAAGTTTACGGTAGCAGGATTGAAGCCTTGATACAAATAAAGTTTCTCAGCTTTAATGCTTGTATTCCCATACTCCATCACATGGGATCCGCCCATCGCGTCCACGTTGAAATTGGAAGTCCGTTTCCTTACCTGCATAATGAAAATTCAAGAAGAATCATACATTAGTATTGCCAATGAGGTGTTAAGCAGATCATAACTCCAAATTATAACGGCACAAGTTTACAGAAAACTTGTTCTGCTTACTGTTTCATACTGTTGCTCTACGGTTTCTCTCTTTAGATTGTGAGTTTCACTGCAGGTCAAAAGAATATAAGAAAGCTAATGAGAAAAAGAATTTTGGAACTAAACTAAAACCGAAGTCCGATTAAGATGATAACTGCTTAAAGATGAATATTATAGTATCATCATAGAATTGTGCATATACCTGTCTTCCATCCAGGCCACACTATACAAATCTCCTAAACAAGTAACGAACTCCGGGGGTGGAGGAGGATCCATCTCGGGACAATAAGTTCCCCAACTACTCTCTTGCGCATTCGATGCTGTTGTTACATAAATGTTAAGATCACTTGGCATTATGCCTTCAAATACACTTCCACTCTCACAAGCTTCTACATATATAACCTGGTGGCATCAGAAATGCACCATAAAAGGTCAGACAAGGAACTTTCATCAAAAGAAGAGAAAAAAAGATTATGGAGTTTATCAAAGTGCAGAGGATGATTAGTTTTGAAACTAGAAAATCTGTTACCATCTCTCTGTAGCTTCCAGCTGCATGTTTCTTCTTCAAGACATCAAGAAAGTCCATGGCATACAGATATGGCATATTTGGCATCCCTATAATCAAATTTCAAATTAGTCTGATCTAATTACGGCTTCGTTCCGATTTATTTTGTGGTTACAATTGCATGCATCATAGATCTATGTTTAAAGGATGATCACCAAACGGGGTTCATATACTAGCTTCAAAGGAAGTTATTTCTTAACATGAATGCCAATCACAATCCTTATATTTCAGCACAATTAACCATAGCTGGCCCTTTATAGTTCGAAAAAGTCTTTAAACGTACCGAGAACTCCGGGGCCTCCATGATCCGAGTAGTAGATGAAGATTCTGTCATCGGGTTTGCTATCGACAACCTTTCCACTTCCTCCACTCAATGCACTGCTGTTACCAAGAAGTACTGCATACAAATTTGCAGCAGTAACATGCTCACCGGTGTAATCCTACCATTCAATTCAGCCCCATCAATACTAACAATAAAAATTAAGTGGTGAACTTCAGACAAGATTGTTCAGAAACATCCATATAAAATCCGGGTTAAACAGATATGAGATTCATCCAAAGTAGTCAAGATTAATTTCTGAACATTTATCATTTTATGTTCATTACGGTTACCCTTAGTAGAGGCAGGGGAGCCTTAAACCAGATACATACAGTGACCGAATGAGTATGTTGAACGATCCATTTATTACAAGTTAAGTAGGAAGAATAATCTCACCTTAGGTACACCAGCATAAACATCATCACCTTGGGGATGGTTGATGATGATTCCTGGCCTCGGATTCAGCTCATTCATGGCTATGTCATCGTGCATAAACACAATGATGTTCTCTTCCTTCAGCCCTCCTTTCCTCAGCAGCTGATAGGCGTGGCACACATCTGCCTGCACTTGCACCCCATGTGAACAAACCGATATTATAGACTAAAAGTAACAAGTTTTTTAAAAACTACTGGGATTATAGTTGATACTTGATACATGCTTTATTAATATTACCTGGTGCCTGTAATTACCAAAGCCAGCTGAACCAGCCACAAGAACAGCCCATCTTGTTCCAAGTTCCTGACCATCTACATCTCGCGGCTCATCTTTCTCCGAAGGCAGTCGGATTCCAGACTCCCAGTGGTTCAACCGGGCGGCTCCACCAACATTCGTTGCTTCAAAAAGCAAAAACAGCAAGAAAAGTAAAGAGGGGATGTTGTGGAAAACAGAACCTTGTTCTCCCATGGATGTTTTTGATGTAAAACAGGGAACTGGTTCACAAAAACTGGCCAAAACAAAGAGAAATGAAACGAAGGAGTTGAAGCGAAAGAAGGGGGCAGTGGGAGAGATTATAAAACTTGAGTTGGGTAAAAGGGTGTAAGATGCCATGCAAAACAACAGGTTGACACGTCTGGGAAATGTTCAGAACCGTGGGTCCATAATTCCTATTCTTCAAACAAATGTCAATGTTGTTGGTATTCCTTCAGGGCTTTTAGTTGCTTACAAAACTGATGGTTTAGGGAAAAGGAAAACAGTATTAAGGGACAACCAATGGTGTTTAAAAGTTGCCCCACAAATTTTGGGTTAAAGTTTGGTCCGTTAGAGGGTATGATTGTTAAGCCGTGCTTGTATATAAGCCAGCTTTCTTCCACAGAAACGTGTGGAAATGAAATTCTTGGAAGCAAAAGCTTTGACTGCCTCTGACTTGGAGGATAAGTTCCTTCTAAAACCTGTAAACCATATGGAGTAGTTCAATGATTAAAGAAACATGTTTCATGGGTACACTCAATCCCCCTTATTGTGAAAAAACAAACCACATTCCACAAAGCTCTTGTTTCTGCTTCCATTTGCCATCAGATCAAAGTTCATTCACTGATACAAAAGAGCATCTGAAACAAAAGATATAGGCCCATTTTCCCTTGTGTTGGATCGCATAAAAGCTCCATTTCTTCCCTATTTCATATTTGCTGTGTTCTTTGCAAGTATCAGAGCTTGCAAAAGAGGTAACCGGGAAGCTTTGATATGATCAACACTTCAGAAGAAATCCCACTATAAAGGATAGAAACGAAACCAAATTCCATGGAACAAATGGAGAAGTTTTCATTTAAAGGACAGTTTCCTGCTCTTGGTTACAAAACTGTAATTTACATTGATACTAGCCACTGAGAAAGGCATAGATTCACATATGAAACATAAGCTAAATTCTGGGTCTGGCCTCCCAACATTTAGTCAACAGTTAGGTATACTTCATAGGGAGTAGGGGAAGCTAACTCAGAACCTGGAGTATGAGTATCATGCAAGGAGCTGTTCAGCTTATGAAATGATCGCCATTTGTCCATGACTACCATTTGATCCGGATTCAAGCCAGGAAGTGACTTTTCATGGAGGCGTTTCAGAATCGTTTCAGTTCTCCCCAGAACATGAGCTGCATGTCGCACACTTTCTTCCCTTTCTTCTATGGAGCTGGTCGAACACTTGGTTGTAATGAAGTGCTTTAAGTTGGTGAGACAAGCAGCCAATATATCAGAAACCATCACCGTTATGGCTTCGAATAATCTTTCCGGCGTCTTGTAATTTTTGGCTTCATAGTCTAGCAAAATGGATTGGCATGTTCTATACATGGAATTAGCAGCCAATACCTTGATAGGCCACTTTGAAGGGCCATCCAGTAGGCACAGATTCGCATTGCACTTCTTAAATTCCATGAATCTGTTCTTCCCTGTGTCAGAGAGTACTTCCAGTATTTCCTTTGTGTTTTTTCCTTGGAGTGACAGTTTGCGAAGATCCACATTTAGCCACCTATGGTACAACTCAACTCCTAGCCACACAACATTCGCAGCCTTCCTGCTGTTTACCAGATTCCCTTGCATGTCCTCTATGTTTCTCACATACACCAAACCTTCATTTACTCCAGCTATAAGATGTTTGATCGAGTTGCTTTCGATGTTGGGAACTGCAATTGCGATGCTTGTCAGTGTCACCAAAGACAGAGCCCAACAATTTGGAGCTTCTTCAGTATCTAGAGAGGGTACTTTGAAACTATCAAACTCAGTAAGTCCCTTGAATCCTTCAGTAGGTCTTGATAGTTCCAACAGTTCCATGAGATATTTTGGTTGTCTCTTCATGGCTTTCTTCCTCCAGTAATCAGTAGCATCTCGATTATCCTTCATCATTACTTCAACCAGCGTATCTTCGCCTTCGAGATGCAAAACAAAATGGCTGAGATCCAGCTTTGAGCTATGGGGTGACTCTGAACCTGAGTCATTCCCAATGCTGTTTTTAGGTGTGAATTTCTTCAGCCAGTCTCTACAGCGGTTGTAGCATAACAAAATCACACCCATCAAAAAAATCGAGATGAGACGAATTACTTTGCTCATGAACACAATTCCAGCCTGAATCCAAATACACAAGTTCAGAAATTTGACTTTTGCATCATGGACAATTCTCCTGCACAGCCGATTATGTACCGGTATGTTCAATGGGCACTCTTTCATCTCCACTAATGTCCTAATCCAGTATTCTTCTAGTTTGTACCCTCTGCCGTGACCTATCTTCCTGCCTCCCTTTGGACACCTAAAATTAATAGCAAAAAACCATCTAATAGCAGGGGCAATTGTACCCATCCCAACAGCAACAGCCTGTGTAAGTAAGATCAAATTGATCGACCACTTATAATCCGAATCCCCCTTGCAGAACTTAAATGATCCAGGCATCAGATAAAACCGAACCATGGCTTCGGCTAACGTCGCAGCACTCAACAGACACAAAGCACCTGAGGCAGTACATGTAACTGATCTTCCCATAACAAATTGGGGACTACAAGTATGAGCCATCATCCAATATCTCATTAACGCTTCTCTAAGCTTCTGTTCTAATGATTTGTCTGTTCCATTCGCTTCCGAGCATTCTTTCTGAGCCATTTTATACTTCTTTTTGTACTTAAGTTCTAAATTGTGCTTAATCGTCGGAACAATCAAAGCCGAAAAGCTCAAAACAACCAGCAAAACAAGCATGAGAAACATTATGACAGCGTGCTCCAAATGGAACACAAAAATGACACCAGTTCCAAGTTGAATGCAGATATTGACTACAACAGTAACGACAAGTATACCCAAAGCTAAAATATTGGTAAGAATTTCTTTGTTCTCCATGGCTCCTATAGAAGGCATAGAGTTACCCATTACTGTACAGATCAAGGCGGTGCTGCTGAGCTTCGCGAGCTGATCTTGGCCCCGAGGCATGGGAGTGTTCAAATCCACAGATAGTTTGACGGCCACGGTTATTATTGTCAAGGAAGTGGCATTGATGGTGAAGGATTTGCAGGGGAACCAGAGTTTCCAATGGCGGAATCCATGGATGACATCGGCAGCCATAGCCACCGCGCAGGCGAGAGACGCCGCCGCTATGTAGACACCGATCCACGGCAGTGGTTCACTGAACTTGGCTTCATTCAGGACCCCGTCGGTGCCGCACCCAAGCTTGACCATCTTCTTCCCGAAGCTTAATTGTGTTGGGGATGCCGGATGCAGGTGCTTAATTTTGTACAACGTTTTGTGTTGGTCTTTGTCTTTCACGTCTAATTACTGTTTTGGTCCTTGGAACTTTGATTAGTGAGGATTTAAACCATTTTAGCTAATGGTGATAAGGGTACAATCGGTAATCAAAATTGGTTGATCCAATAATTATGTGGGATACTCTTTGGACTGCAATGGCCTAATGGGGTATTAATTATTATTAGCTAATGGATGACGTGTCATGCCGTCAGATTTATTATTCCAAATAATAATACTATTAAATTTAATATTAATTTATCCTTCAATCACCCCACATAAATTACTCTAGCCGCTTTGTTAGTTGTTAGTTGTTACCGTGGTCAAAAGTCAAAACGTGGCAAGCCGCACCCTTTGGAGTGATGCGCATTACATGGTAAAAATGGTGTTTTCTACTTATATGAGTTTAGTTCAAACTCCGTCCCATAATTTGTGTCTCTTTTAAATTTTTAAATTGTCCCAATTAAAATATTCTATTGAAAAAGTCAACATAAAATAACACTTAAATTTCCTTTTTTACTCTTTATCATACTTCAATCTACAAATTATTTTTAGAAAAATAAAATTTCAAGTTTTCTTCCGTCTATTAATCTTCCTTTTAAAGCTAAATTTTTATATTACCATAAAATCAAGAAATTTAATGGATGCTGCCAAATTATTCATATACATTCTAAATATGAACGTTGAGTTTTTAAGTTCATTTTTATTTAATGATACAAATTTTATGGTTTATATTGAAGAGACCAAAATCACAACACCTAATAAAATGGATTCAAATTTTTTCCAAAAGAAAATAGTTTCCATTACAATTTCATTACAACAGTTACACAATAACCATTTTACATTTATCTATTGATAACTTCAACACCAACACCATTATATTTATTTGAGTTATAATTCAAGTTTACAAAAAGAATATCATGATTGAACAAAAATTCACAAAATATTTGATAACAATACCTATAAAACTAATACACTTACTACATTTGGTGTTGAAGTTGAATTTGCATAAGAGCTTCTTGTACAACATCTTGATCACCGTGGAGTTGGATGGGAAATTCACCATTTCTTTCCAACTTTTTCTTACCTATATGTGGCAACTTATAATTATTCCCTCCTTTAATCTTCATAATTTCAATCATACATGATTGTAATGTTAGAAAAATATTGTTCAAACTTTCTACTGGCAATTCATCAAATGATTTCTCTACACCCATCACCAATTCATCAATTGTTGAGGGAGATTCTTGATGCTGTAAAGATTGTATTGCTCTAAAGTATCCAAGATCCAACACATTCAAATCAGGACTGTTTGGAGGTTAAAAAAAAAGTTAAAAATTAAAGTCACCCAAACTAGCAGCTTGTAAGAGTTGTTCATCATCAATATCAATATGAGGCTTTGCATTATCTTGTTGAATGAAAATGTTCTTGTCTCTAAAACTAGGCCATTTAGCTCTAATAGCTGGTAGAACCTTATTAATCAAGCATGACCTTGTTACATCCTTAGTCACCGATAATATAGGTTTAGTCTCTAAGGTTCCAGCTTGTCTATTTATGCTATTTCGCCTTGCTGGTTCCTTAAATACAAATGAAAAAATTTCTATTTTTCCAGAAAACATACAATTGGAAAATTCGTCAAAACAAGGTCTAGCCACTGCAGCCAAAAACATCACTTTAGTGATAAACCGTTTGCTTTTACAACTGCGAAATGGCTCAACTTCATATGGATGCAGATAGTATCGCTCTGATGTTTTTGACAAATAGAACCACTTTTCATCGATGTGAACAATATTAAACATGTCAATAAATAAAGGACTTGTGGTGAGGGTACCTGGTTGGAGCATTGATGTAACCCCCTCGTCCCGGTCTGGCCGGATTACCGGTCCAAAAGGGCTACACGGGGAAAACCGAAATGAAACCCGTTAAGGCTCCCCTTCGGTTAGCAACCCTATAATTTATTTTCATTTTAAATCTCGTCTAGATGAGTATTTAATCCTATGTGATCATACAGCGGAACATCATAAACAAAACAATCGAACGAACTCAAAACCACAACCAAAAGACCAATTTTCAAGTTTATCTGCAGGAGGTATCGATACACCTAAGGGGTGTATCGATACACCTTGACTAAGTCAAAAGGTCAGAGTCAACCCGTGGAGACCGTATCGATACACCTAGGGAGTGTATCGATACCCTCCTCAGAGGTTGACTTCCCACGGTCAACGCTAGTTGACCGTACCGATACGCCTGAGGCCGGTATCGATACCAAGTTGGACAGTGGCTCCAGTGACCAAAATGGTATCGATACGCCTCCCCGCGTATCGAAACGAAAGGCCGTATCGATACGGGTCTAACTGTATCGATACCCCTGCTCTGCAACATCTCATTTCACTACTTGGTAACATCATGCAAGGCTCTAGATGCACATTTGGACATTCCTAAGCACACACAATCATACTTCCAACAACCCACAATCAGAACTTGACATGAGAGGCATTTAAACTAATGAAAACATACAAATCAAGGCTCCATACAAGTCCACAAGAAGCATACTTAGCAAGCATAAGACATCTTTCACAATGTAGCTAACATAAGGCATACCTAGGCCAACATCATACAAATTTAGGCATATGCAAATAAACCACATATGAAACATAGGTCATGAACCAAGATGCAAAAGCATAACACACAACATGAGTTTAGCAAATTCAAACATAACCTCCTAAGGAGTTTGACCCCAACTCCTAACACTCTATACCCCATTGTCTAGGCATTATTACAAAAGTAAACCATACTTAAACTTGCTTGAGAACTCCAAAAGCTCCTCCCTCGCCCGCTCGCCTCTCGAACTCTAACGATCTGCACGTTGGAAACAAAAGAGCATAAGCAATCTAGCTTAGTGAGAGAGGCTCTACAATTCACAACATGCGGTTTTTCCAAAATACGATTTGTATGCAAGAAAGCAATGGATGCATAAGGGTCTATCTCAACCACAACATTTGGTTTGCACAAGCACAACCAACACACACTTACGGTGGGACTACACATCACCGTTTCGACTAGTGGATTTCCAATGGGACTACACATCAAAGTACTACCCTACTAGTCACTACCGGTGGGACTACACATCACCGTAGTTTAGACCACCATCACATGAGGCACGAACACAACACGACTACAACCTTAACAACTTAAGATGCATTCATTAATCACAACGTGTACACAAACAACATATCACACAACATAAGAGTAGGGAGGCTTACACACGGGTTTAGGTGACCTCTCAAGGTTCCACCCAAACCCCAAAAGAGTCCTTAGCGTGCACAATGTAAAACCAATAATTCTACTCACCGTTGCTACCCAAGAGAAGATCGAAGACCAAGCTCAAGACTCCAAAATCCCCGGATTTGTCCCCGAAGCTTCTCCGACCAAAATTCTCGTCTCTAGCCATTCCAACACCAAGCAAATAATCTCAAGTCAGTCCATGTTCTAAAATACTCAACCCGGATTACAAACCAATTACAAGATATCAATTTTCACATTGAGAACAAGCCCAAAATTCCAAAATCCGAGCAGCCCTCAAGCACCCCTTAAAACCATTGATTTCAACCTCTAAACTACTCCCTAAAGCTTCCAAAACAAAGCTTACATATACCCTAACCATTGGCCCTCTCATTTCTACATAGAACACCCTCATATTTCAATCCTAAACCTCCCCAAAACCTCCCCACAACCCCATTTCGGGAAAATACCCAAAACCTTGTAAAAAAATCAGTTTGGTTGGCCCTTTTTGGTTGTAGACTACTCATAGAACCTCAACAAATCAAAAACTAGAATCAAAGACCTCAAAGACAACATTTTTAATTCAAAACCCTCCCACTCCAAATTTCAAAACATGAGTAGAAATGAAAATAAAAGACATCAACTTGTAGAGGATAATGAGGGTAAGTCAAAAACGAAATTACCTTTGCAAAACCTTCAAAAATGAGCAAGCTATTGAATGGAATAGTATCCAAGGGGGAGATGGGTTCTTTTCACGTTGGAGAAGAAATAGATAGGGAAGAAGATGGCTTTCAAAACATTATTTTAGGTTTATTTGAAAATAAAAGACTAAAGACCCAAATGCCCTTAATGAATTTGGGGAATTACAATGGATGTCATCCATGCCCAATTGGGCTTGTTTAGAAAATGGTCCAATTAAATTTTGTTGTCTTAAAACCCGGGGCCCAAACCATTATTTTAATATTTAAAATTTGGAACCGAAACCCGAACCATTTTTAAACTATTATTTTCTCCCGACCCCCGAACCCGGGTGTTACAACTCTCCCCTACTTAAGGAATTTCGTCCTCGAAATTACCTGACGGAAACAAATATGGAAACTGTTCAAGCATGTCAGCTTTCCTCTCCCACGTGACTTCCTCCACACCTCTATGTCTCCATAAGACTTTGACCAGTTCTATAGTCTTGCCATGCAATACCTTGCTATCAGAAGCAAGTATCTCAACTGGTTCCTCGTTGTAAGACAAGTCTGGATTTAACTCTATTTCTTCCACTGGCATGACATGGGACGGATCCGACCTATACCTCCTAAGCATCGACACATGAAATACATCATGAATCTTCTCTAGCTCAACTGGGAGTCTCAATCTATATGCAACCGGACCAATTCTCTCAACTATCTCATAAGGCCCTATGTACCTTGGGCTCAACTTGTCATTCCTTCCAAACCTCATCACCTTCTTCCAAGGTGAGACTTTCAAAAACACTTTATCCCCCACGGAGTATTCCACCTCCTTCCTTTTTAAATCGGCATAGGACTTTTGCCGATCTGAAGCCGCTTTCAAGCGATCACAAATCAATTTCACCTTCTCGGTGGTTCCCTTAAGCAATTCGGGCATCGGCACAAGTTTCTGTCCGGCCTCGGCCCAACAAATCGGGGTCCTACACTTCCTACCATACAAGGCCTCATAGGGAGCCATCTGGATGCTCGACTGGAAGCTGTTGTTGTACGCGAACTCCACTAATGGTAGGTGTTTCTCCCATGATCCCTGGAAGTCAGTGATACAACACCTCAACATATCCTCCAAAATCTGAATCACTCTTTCAGACTGCCCATCTGACTGCGAATGATACGAAGTGCTGAAGTTCAACCAAGTGCCCAAGGCTAGATGCAAACACTCCCAAAATCTAGAGGTAAATCTCGGATCTCGATCTGACACAATCGACTTCGGTACCCCATGTAGTCTCACAATCTCACGAATATACAATTCGGCCAATTTGTCCAATGTATAGGTAGTATGAACCGGTATGAATTGTGCACACTTGGTGAATCTATCTACAATCACCCACACTGAGTTTTTCTTCGAAGGAGTCAACGGAAGTCCTGACACAAAGTCCATAGTGATACGCTCCCACTTCCACTCTGGAATTTTCAACGGTTGCAATAACCCTGAGGGAAACTGGTGCTCAGCCTTGACTCTCTGACAAACCATGCATCTACTTACGAACTCGGCTACATCCTTTTTCAAACCAACCCAAAAATACTCTTCCTTTAATCCTCGGTACATCTTTGTGCTACCCGGATGCATAGCAAAAGGGCTATTGTGAGCCTCACTTAAAATCGTACGCCTCAACTCGGCATCCTCCGGAACCACTATCCTATCCTTGAAACATAGAATCCCACTCTCTCCAAAGCAATACTCAGTAGGCCTATCTTCCACTATGTCTTGCACGTGAGGTGCCAAGGACTCATCTCGCAACTGCTTCTCACGGATCAACTGAACCAAAGATGGCTTAACCTGAAGCTCGGCCACTAACCCACCATCCGTAGACACACTCAACCTTGCAAACATAGCTCGCAACTCAACGGCCACCTTCCTACTCAGGGCATCGGCCACCACATTTGCCTTGCCCGGATGATACTCTATGGTAAGGTCATAATCTTTAAGGAGCTCTAACCACCTTCGTTGCCTAAGATTCAACTCCCTCTGGGACATCAAATATTTCAAACTCTTGTGGTCGGTGTACACAGTGCACTTCTCTCCATAGAGATGGTGTCTCCAAATTTTCAACGCAAACACCACTGCAGCCAATTCTATGTCATGTGTGGGGTAATTCTTCTCATGAACCTTCAACTGTCGGGAAGCATATGCCACTACCTTACCTCCTTGCATAAGCACACAACCTAGCCCCACGTAAGATGCATCACTGTAAATTACAAACTCTCTCCCCGGCTCGGGCTAAATCAAAATGGGAGCTTCGGTCAAAGCTTTCTTCAATTTCTCAAACACTTCTTGTCTTGCATCTGACCATTCATACGGGACATTCTTCTGTAGCAACTTGGTCAACGGAGCCGCTATCCTCGAGAACCCCTCAACAAACCTCCTATAGTAACCCGCCAAACCTAAGAAGCTGCGGATTTCTGTCACTGGTTTCGGTTGCTTCCAATTCACAATGGCTTCAATCTTCTTGGGATTTACACTAATCCCACTAGCTGAGATCACGTGGCCAAGGAAGACCACCTCTCTAAACCAAAACTCACACTTACTTAGCTTGGCATACAACTGATTCTCAAGTAGGGTCTGAAGCACTAACCTTAAGTGTTCATCATGCTCCTCTTCGGTCCTAGAGTACACTAGGATGTCATCAATAAACACTACCACAAACCTGTCCAAGAACTTATGAAACACCCGGTTCATCATATCCATGAAGGCCGCTGGAGCATTGGTCAACCCAAAAGGCATCACCAAAAACTCATAATGCCCGTAACGTGTACGAAAAGCTGTCTTCGGTATGTCCACATCCTTTACCTTTAACTGATAATACCCAGACCTCAAATCAATCTTTGAAAACACGGAAGCACCCCTCAATTGGTCTAGCAAGTCGTCTATCCTTGGCAAGGGATATTTGTTTTTCACCGTCACCTTATTCAACTGTCTATAGTCTATGCACATTCTCATGCCACCATCCTTCTTTTTCACAAACAAGACCGGAGCACCCCACGGGGAAACACTAGGCCTAATAAAGCCTCTGTCAGTCAACTCCTGAAGCTGTGTCTTCAACTCTTTCAACTCTTTCGGTGCCATTCTATACGGAGCAATCGACACCGGTGCAGAATCAGAATATGTCTCAATAGCAAACTCAACTGCTCTGTCTGGAGGCAAGCCTGGTAGTTCTTCCGGAAAAACACTCGGAAAGTCACACACAGTCCTGATGTCCTGAGGTCTCACCTCACTCATATCCGGGTTCATTACGTAAGCCAAGTAAGCCTGACACCCCGAACTCAACAACTTCTGAGCTTCCAAAGCCGAAACCACATTGGACAAAAACTTAACATTCTCTCCAACCACCACAACCTCAAAGTCATCGGTAAGCCTCAAAGAGACTCTCTTAGTCTCAAAGTCAACCCTAGCTCTATGCTCTACAAGCCAATTCATGCCCAGAATCACATCAAAGCCATAAAAGGGTAGCTCCATCATGTCGACCGGAAATACGTGGCCCTGAATCATCAAGGGACACCTCCTATACACTTTCCTAACTACCACAGTATCACCAAAAGAGCTAGTGACATTTACACCTACCTCTAGCCGATCACAAGGTAATCCTAATGACTTTGCATGCTCACCCAGAATATACGAATGCGTTGACCCCGAATCTATTAGAGAAAGCAAACTCAAGGACTGTAATGTGAAATTACTTGCAATGACATCAGTGTCATTCCCAGCCTCTCGCTGAGCGTACACTCTAGCCGGTCCTCCTCCCTCGGGCTGGACTGCTACCACATGAGCCAAGTTCCTCTGACCCTCATTCCTTGGCTGGAAGTTCCCACGGCCGCGCCCACGACCTCTCTGATGCTCAAAACCCCTCGCTGGAGCCGGTCCTCCTCTAACTGGGTGTGGACAATCACGCCTCAAATGATCTCGGGAGCTACAGTTCCAACACGCCCCAAACATACCCATGCACTCACCTGGGTGGCGTCTCCCGCACCTAGTGCACTCCGGAATGTGCCCAACAGCCCCTTGGCCCTGACCATGGTTACCACCCCTAGGCCTCGTATCCGGCTGGTACCTCCTATCCCTATGCCTCTTGACATGATCTCTATCCCAGTTCGCATGTCTCTTCCCGGAGTCAGACCCACCAGCACGTGCTCTAGAGCTCAGGTTCTGCTCTATATCCTTGGCTCTAGAAACCAAGACATCGAACTCAGTGTAGTCGGTGGCCAACATGTAGGTCTTCACATCAGTAGTCAACCCATATCTGAAACGCTCACATCGCTCCTTCTCATCCGGAATCAACTCTGGCGCGTACTGGCTCAACCTCACAAACTGGATCTCATACTCGGACACGGTCCTATTGCCTTGAACCAAAGCCATGAGCTCCATTTTCTTTTCATCTAAGTACCGAACCCCAAGGTACTTCCTCTTAAAAGCACTCCTGAAAAACTCTCATGTGATATCCGTCTCAGCCATACCAGAAATAACAGTGGTCCACCAAGTATAAGCGTCTCCCTGAAGCAGTGAGACGATGCATCCCAACTTACGGGCATCCGAACACTCCATTTGACCCAAGATGCGAGTAGTGCTCTCAAGCCACCCTTCCGAACCCTCCGGAGACAACCCACGAAACTCAACTGCCCCCAAATTACGAAGCCTCTCTAGGGGTAATCCTGTCCCCGCACCCTGAGGTGGTGCTGCAGCTTGCATACCGGCCAAAGCTGTCTGAAAAGCTCCGGCTATAGTCTGAATCAAATGAGCCACATCTGGGCCTGCCCGACCTTGGCCCGCTTGAGCCCCATTACCTCCCACATTAGCCCCAGCCTGAGGCCCATTACCATCACCTCCGACGTTCCCTCCATTACCACCCGGAGCATTAAGAGCAGGAGGCGCGTTCTCGGGTGCCTGGTCACTCGCTCTAGGCCGTCCCCTCGGTCTCACCATATCAATTAATGTAATCTAAAACAATCAAACACACAACAACAAGGAAACGTTAGGTTAGCAAGGGGCAAAGGACTCCGGTTCTCAAGCTCTTTAAACCAAAACAATTTTCCCTTCTTATTTTGACAACAATGCCTAACAATGGGGACTCAAACCAACTCGCAAACAACAGAAAAGCCACCATAGCATGCATACATACACCGTGCTAAAACAAAATTCAGACAGGCATGGCAAAACACTCATAATACCTTAACTTACCTCACTTACCTGCCCGAGGTCTCGGAAACCTCAGGCTCTGATACCAATAAATGTAACCCCCTCGTCCCGGTCTGGCCGGATGACCGGTCCAAAAGGGCTACACGGGGAAAACCGAAGTGAAACCCGTTAAGGCTCCCCTTCGGTTAGCAACCCTATAATTTTTTTTTCATTTTAAATCTCGTCTAGATGAGTATTTAATCCTATGTGATCATACAGCGGAACATCATAAACAAAACAATCGAACAAACTCAAAGCCACAACCAAAAGACCAATTTTCAAGTTTATCTGCAGGAGGTATCGATACACCTAAGGGGTGTATCGATACACCTTGACTAAGTCAAAAGGTCAGAGTCAACCCATGGAGACCGTATCGATACACCTAGGGAGTGTATCGATACCCTCCTCAAAAGTTGACTTCCCACGGTCAACGCTAGTTGACCGTACCGATACGCTTGAGGCCGATATCGATACCAAGTTGGACAGTGGCTCCAGTGACCAAAATGGTATCGATACGCCTCCCCGCGTATCGAAACGAAAGGCCTGGAATAAGAAGGCCGTATCGATACAGGTCTAACCGTATCGATACCCCTGCTATGCAACATCTCATTTCACTACTTGGTAACATCATGCAAGGCTCTAGATGCACATTTGGACATTCCTAAGCACACACAATCATACTTCCAACAACCCACAATCAGAACTTGACATGAGAGGCATTTAAACTAACGAAAACATACAAATCAAGGCTTCATACAAGTCCACAAGAAGCATACTTAACAAGCATAAGACATCTTTCACAATGTAGCTAACATAAGGCATACCTAGGCCAACATCATACAAATTTAGGCATATGCAAATAAACCACATATGAAACATAGGTCATGAACCAAGATGCAAAAGCATAACACACAACATGAGTTTAGCAAATTCAAACATAACCTCCTAAGGAGTTTGACCCCAACTCCTAACACTCTATACCCCATTGTCTAGGCATTATTACAAAAGTAAACCATACTTAAACTTGCTTGAGAACTCCAAAAGCTCCTCCCTCGCCCGCTCGCCTCTCGAACTCTAACGATCTGCACGTTGGAAACAAAAGAGCATAAGCAATCTAGCTTAGTGAGAGAGGCTCTACAATTCACAACATGCGGTTTTTCCAAAATACGATTTGTATGCAAGAAAGCAATGGATGCATAAGGGTCTATCTCAACCACAACATTTGGTTTGCACAAGCACAACCAACACACACTTACGGTGGGACTACACATCACCGTTTCGACTAGTGGATTTCCAATGGGACTACACATCAAAGTACTACCCTACTAGTCACTACCGGTGGGACTACACATCACCGTAGTTTAGACCACCATCACATGAGGCACGAACACAACACGACTACAACCTTAACAACTTAAGATGCATTCATTAATCACAACGTGTACACAAACAACATATCACACAACATAAGAGTAGGGAGGCTTACACACGGGTTTAGGTGACCTCTCAAGGTTCCACCCAAACCCCAAAAGAGTCCTTAGCGTGCACAATGTAAAACCAATAATTCTACTCACCGTTGCTACCCAAGAGAAGATCGAAGACCAAGCTCAAGACTCCAAAATCCCCGGATTTGTCCCCGAAGCTTCTCCGACCAAAATTCTCGTCTCTAGCCATTCCAACACCAAGCAAATAATCTCAAGTCAGTCCATGTTCTAAAATACTCAACCCGGATTACAAACCAATTACAAGATATCAATTTTCACATTGAGAACAAGCCCAAAATTCCAAAATCCGAGCAGCCCTCAAGCACCCCTTAAAACCATTGATTTCAACCTCTAAACTACTCCCTAAAGCTTCCAAAACAAAGCTTACATATACCCTAACCATTGGCCCTCTCATTTCTACATAGAACACCCTCATATTTCAATCCTAAACCTCCCCAAAACCTCCCCACAACCCCATTTCGGGAAAATACCCAAAACCTTGTAAAAAAATCAGTTTGGTTGGCCCTTTTTGGTTGTAGATTACTCATAGAACCTCAACAAATCAAAAACTAGAATCAAAGACCTCAAAGGCAACATTTTTAATTCAAAACCCCCACTCCAAATTTCAAAACATGGGTAGAAATGAAAATAAAAGACATCAACTTGTAGAGGATAATGAGGGTAAGTCAAAAACGAAATTACCTTTGCAAAACCTTCAAAAATGAGCAAGCTATTGAATGGAATAGTATCCAAGGGGGAGATGGGTTCTTTTCACGTTGGAGAAGAAATAGATAGGGAAGAAGATGGCTTTCAAAACATTATTTTAGGTTTATTTGAAAATAAAAGACTAAAGACCCAAATGCCCTTAATGAATTTGGGGAATTACAATGGATGTCATCCATGCCCAATTGGGCTTGTTTAGAAAATGGTCCAATTAAATTTTGTTGTCTTAAAACCCGGGGCCCAAACCTTTATTTTAATATTTAAAATTTGGAACCGAAACCCGAACTATTTTTAAACTATTATTTTCTCCCGACCCCCGAACCCGGGTGTTACAATTGATAAACAGAACTGTAATCTGGCTCTTTTGTTTGCATCAGTCAAATAAGGCTTTATAGCATTAGTATGTGGCTTGATCAAACCTTCCTTAATTCGACGATGAAGAGTAGACTTTGACATATCTAAAGCTTTGGCCATTGAACGAATATTTGTTCTTCTACGGAGTGAAATTTCTAAGATACGATCCATATTCAAAGAAACCCTCCTCTTAGTAAAAGTCCTTCGATGATACAAACTACCAACATCAACCACTATGCCTTGCTCCACTGACCTTTTTACTTTATTCCACAACCTACTTACAGTTTTTGTTGACATTAAAAACATGGCTGCAATTTGACGTATGGAGCCTTTTGGTAGCTTGCCATTGTTGCTGAGTTTTAACAGAGTTTCAAATAAAGCTTGCCGCTGCTCTTTACTCAATTGTTTATTTGGCTGTCTACTGAGAGTATTTGTTGTCATCAGAAAAGACTCCATTGTGGTATGTGTATTTTCAGGATCCATCATGAAAACTAAGAAGAGTAACCATTAGTTCAAAGCAAGAAAAAGAGAATGGAAAATATTTGTTAAAGGAAAGAACAAGTAAATGAAGAATATTGGTTTAAAAAAGAAGGAAACTTTAAATTTGTTAAGAGTAATTCTGATGTACTCCATAAATAATGAAAACGATTTGGAGGGAGTCAAAATTTTGATCAAAAATTTAGAGCACCAATTTTGGCTAATTTTTGCATTGAAAATTGAAATAAATTTTGACTTAATTTAATTTGGCGCCATTTACTTAATTGGGTTAAAATATGTTTAACATTCTAAGGGTTATTTGGTTTTTATAATTTCACATGCAAATTGATCTCCTAAAACTATGTGTTTGCTCAAAATGAGACAAAATTTTTGGGACGGAAGGAGTATTTTATATTCGAATAAAATTATAAAAAAATTATTATAAAGACAAATTCTAAACCATCTGCAAGTCTACTTATAAATTAATTGACGTAATCATTATTTAATACACTGACAATAAAATTTTTTAATTTCTACGGGTCTCTTAATTTTAAAGTTTAAAAATTTAATTTAGGGCGTAAGGTTTAGGAGTTTATGTTTAGTAGTTTAGAATTTAGTGATTATGAAAATTAAGTCTTTAAATCTTAAAACTATGGTACTTATAAAAACTAAAAATCTCTGACGCCAGTGTATTGGATATAAATTTATAATTATTATAACATTTGAGGATACATAAACATGAGTGGTAAATATATAATATCCTCTGATTTAAAGATTGATCAATCTAAATTTATAAATTAATTGACATAATAATTATTATTATAGTTGGAATGTATAATTTTATTTTATTATAATCCCAAAATGATGTGTAATTTTTTTAGAATGACGTGGTAAATTTTTTAGTGTGGTAGATAACCAAGTCAACACATTGTTAGTGAATTAATGATGTTTAATAAATTAGTGGTCACATTAAAACAAAACTAAATATTTAACAATAATATTAAAATAATTGAAAGTTTAATTATTAAATTAATAATTTATCAAAATTTAGTTACCGACTTTACACTTAAATATATTTAGAAAACAAAACTTTATCTTATTTATTTGGCAATATCCCATTTAATCTAAATAAGCGGAAGTATTTATTAATTTGCGAATTAGGGTTCTCTGTTTCTGAACAAAAAAACAGGGTTATTTGTTTCGATTGATTCGCAAAGCAAGGAGGCCCCTGTTTCAATCATCGTTAAGTGGTAGAAAAGGTAAGCACACTCATTCATCTTATTCTTAGATCAATTCCTTCAAATTTGGGTATAATTGTAGCCCTGATAGCGTAATTGAATCCCTTATTTACAATCTGGGTCCTCTTGGTGTGGAAATTCAATTTGCTTTCAATATGCTATTCCAGTTCTTATTAAAAAAAAATTCTTGTTTCGTAAGTTTAAACCTAAGTTTAGTTTCCGCGTTAGGTTTACATTCGGCTATAGCTTCATGTTGAGCCCAGATTCTGACTTTTAAAAACCCTAATAACTTATACGCTGCTGATTTTCCATTGAATTTTAGAATTGGGTAGCTATGGGAGGTCACGGAGGGTTAAATATTTTGCCCCAGAAACGTTGGAATGTTTATAACTACGACAACAGGGAAAAAGTAAGGAAAGATGAAGAAGCTGCTGCAAAAGAAGAGCAGCTAAAACGTGAACAAGCAAGGAAAAGAGATACCGAATTCCGACTCGAGCAGCTTCGGGCTGCTCGCGGTTTGGCTCCATTAAATAAACCTGGAGGATCAGAAGCTGCTGCTGAAGAGCCTGAAAAGGTTGTTGAATCCGAACCCAAATCCGGTCACATTAATCTCTTTGAAGGGATTAAGATTTTTGATCCCATTAAAGTTTCGGGGAAGGAAGAGGGTGCTGAGAAAGATGGGTTCAAGAGGAAGAAATTGAAGAAAGAGGAGGCAGCACCCAAGGTTGTGGCGCCGGAGGACGAGAAGTATAGATTGGGTTATGGGATTGCTGGAAAGGGAGTTAAGTTGCCGTGGTACCTGGAGAAGCGAAATGTAGATGTTGAAGAGGGGAGTGGCAATGATAGGTCAGAAAGAATGCAGAAGGATGAGGGAAGGAAAACCGGGAAGAAGACGATAGAAGAGTTGAGGGAAGAACGTTTGAAGAGGGAGAGGCAGGAGAAGGATAGAGAACGTGCATTGTTAACCGAGAGGACCAGAACGAATAGGACTCGGAAGGATACAAGGTTTTCCAGGAGGTGAGCTTGCAGAAGCCAAAGCTCAGCAGTTTCATGTTTCTAAATGTTCAAATTGTAGAGTTGTATGAATTTAGGCTCTAACTGGCCTTCTGATACTTATTCAATACTCCATTAAATTTCACCATATTTTGCAAGAGCTGCTTTTGGTGCTTATGTATGAAGTTACCATTTCTTTACCAAATTATTGCAAGTTGGATGTTGAAATAATGTGAGTTCGAGCATGCTTAAATGCTCAATATATAGGAGGACATGAGTTCGAGCATACTTAAGCGTTCAATATTCTCCGATTTAGGGATGAGAAGGGATGACATTGTATCGAACTATGTGTTCAAAAATAAATAGTGTGGCTTGATTTGGTCCCCCGTCTCCCCTGTTTCATGGTGCAAAGCTTTCAAAATTCTCATCTTTATACTCTGCTGCACCATCCAATAAATTAAATTATCATTTGGTCCATTCCACACTTTATCTTTTCCATTTGTTCAATTATATCAACTAATTTATTTAATATAGTCTTGAGTTTAATCTTAATCTGTCACAGAAAAACACAGCTCTTAACATTGATTGTCTTTTATATATAACCATGTTGAGAACATGAAGGTCACAACGGTAGCAGCTTGGTGGCCATAACATGCCAAATCTATCCAGTTATGGTCCTGCAATTCAGCAGAATGTTTAATAGGAAATATTATCTGTTGTCATAGTGCTGACGGGAACTCGTTTTCTTTATAGCAACTTCACATATTTATAATACTGCATACTTCTGTTTCTTCTTGTGTGAGAGTGAATCATTGCGGAGCAGAGACTTTATTTTCATGGTTGCATGGCATCGAATACGAACACTCTCTTGCATTTCGAGGACCTGGCGCTCCCTTCGGTACGTTTTCCGGGTCACTTTTTCTTTATATCAAAGTTTGTAGCCATAAATTCCCAGCTTTGTTTTTCATCATTGTCCATAGTTGATCTGCATATCATTGTTATATTGCTTTTGCTTCCCAACTTTCAGGAACAATACCTTTTGGTTTTCTTCCTTGATTAATATCTGCAGATTTCTTTAACTTCTTTTTTTGTTGCTTCCTCTACAATTACGATCTTTCTAAATCGAATTTGTGTACCGATGACCTTCCTTCTCAAGAAACGATTGCTGTTTTAGAGTTGTAATTCAATTATTCAGAAATCACATTGCATACACCTCAGTTTCAGGTTATAGTGATGACTGCAAACATGGGGTGCGCTGAATGCCGAAAGAAAGTCTCTCGAGTTCTATCGAAAATAACCGGTAGGCACTTTTATGGGCAAACCTCAAAATCATAGGGAACTAAGCTTCATTCTAGAATAAAGGAAATCTTATTGTTTCAACTTGCAGGACTGAGAGAATACATAGTGGATGTAAGCAATAAACAAGTGATTATAAAAGCAGATTTCGGGATTCGCTGGGAAGTGAAAAATGGTTTTTCAAATGAGAAAGTATTGACATCCACTTGAAGTTTTCAAGTGTTTGTCCTCCTTATAAATAAGCTCTGTCTTGTTTTAAGATTTTCGATGTTATTTTTTTATAACCATTGATATCCGACTCTTTGATCGACTAATCCAAATTTGAGTTTTTGTCGGGAAATCTCTCCCCTGCGCTTGTAGAAAGTCCCAGAATGTGGGAGACATCACTGTGCTTTTAATTACAATTGTAATAATCAAAACCATTTTTGATGAAAATATAAATTTATCTACACATAGATGTTATTATTAGATTCAACATTGATAAATAACTTGAGTATCTATAAATAGGAACTAACAGTACTAAGTTTTGCTAATTTCCACAAAGCTAGCAAGTAAAAACCAATTGAAGGTGAAGCAGCAGTCCAAAGACCATTAAGTTTTCTTCCCTTTTCCTTCATCATACTTCTCCAGATGAAGGTAAGTTAAGTTGAGGAAAAATACTCTGAATAACCCAGGAGATCGTCGCTCATGACTTCTTCATGATATATCCCATAATTATGCCGAGCAGGCCGATCAAAATGACAACCATGAATGACAAACCACCGCCGCTTTTGCTGCCTTCACGCCTCAGAAGTTCCTAAAACATTTTTAATCTTTATATGTAAGAAGTTCAAAAGAACATAAGAAACAAGGGAGCTTTTGACTCCAGTCTTCTAAGTACGAATTAAAAAGTATACGAACATAAGCAACATATGTTTTGAGAAATAGGGAAAACAAAGAGCTTTCCAACGCAGCCTGCTATACACGGATTATTATTTACTAAGCTGATCATTCACAACAGAAGAAAAGTGCAGGGAAGCACAGAGAAATACCAAGAATAACTAAAAAGCAAAACATAAAGTGCTTTCAGCAGCATTCGGGCAAGCATCACTCATGAAGGAACTAGGGAAGGATAGAACGGATAGAACGGAAAATACACAATAATTATAATAAAGCATGATCTATTTTCCCTCACCAGTTCTTGGCGAAGCTTGTTATTTTGTTGAATTGCCTTATTTTTTTCCTCAGTCAGCTTTGTTACAAGAGCTTTTGCCTGCAATTATAGAAAGTATCATTGAGGGTTATTACATTTGTGCTGCATCAACATCACATGAAATGCATGTCATTTAGTAAAAGAGCTTTGGGCTCCAATGGTGCAAAAGCTGGCTAGGGAAAAAATTGCCAGAGGCATTCGATGGAAAACTGCACGTGATGCCTCCTTGCTGCATGGTGCAAATTACAAACTACTGAACCATAGCTCTAGGCTTAGAAGCTCACAAATATACCTAGTAGGTCAATACATTGTTGTCTGAACAATAATTCATCTAATAAGAGAGCAACCGAGCATATGAAAGCGGATATTTGACCTCGAAGATATGAAACTTACTATATCCAGATTACCAAAATAAATTACTATTATCAAGATAAAATGAAATCAATCATGCATAAGCAGAAGCACACAGTGAAACAGAAGACACGGAATTAAAAATACCTCGGAAGACATATCTTGAGCTTCAAGCCCTTCAGTAGATGCTCTAGCACCCTGCATTCAGCAATGGATATAAACTATTACCAAAAGAATAAAGATAACAAGTGAAGTAATAACAAAAACATATGCAGCAAAATCTTACCGAAGCAAACTCAGCAGCATTTGCATGCCTGACATCCGAAACAGAGACTCCCGCTGAAGATCCCTCTTCCGATCCTTCTTGTACTGGTGAAGGTGGAGAAACATAAACCACTCTCAATTTGCACTCCTCAACTACATGTCCAGCTTCTTTGTTGAACTATAACATGAAAGATGAAACACTCCACATAGATAATAAGCTGCACATATTTCCGAATGTAAAATAAATAGTAACCTACCATTTCTGCAGTTATATCCGTTGCCGTTACACCATCATTCACTTTTACACTTTGAAGGAGGAATTTGTCCCTGCATTGCATATCGGGAGGAGCTTCCTTTTGCGCTTGCATTGTAACTAAATCAAAACGAACCATTGTTTTAGAATTTATCTTGAATCCAATAATGAGTAGAGATAGAAACAGTAAAATACAATTAATTTAGTGTACCTATAACTTCACATGCGGATCGAGGCAAGACGACCCCTGCGTTGGGACGAACACAATACTTCTTTGGATTTGTTGTTTTCACCTGAAAACAAAATCAATTGTAACTCAAAAAGGCAATGTATTGTACAGTATCAATTTGAGATTTAAAACCTTAAAAATCAAAGGTTTTCACGTTCCACAAGCTGATCAATTCGTTATTCCTGATTCTACTCATCAACTAAACACTTAAACAGAGGCGTACGACGTCGCATTATTTAAGCGTAAGAATCATGATAAATCAAAGATCAAAGTTACAAAACTACATGTTCCAACATTGAAAGGGGAAAATCGAAGCCGATAAAGATGCGTACCTTGAAAGCTACATAATTATCAGTTTTATTCGACAATTGAAGAGAACACGAGATCTGCTTTCTCAGCTCAACTATTCACAAAACCGCACCAAAATGAAGAAACAGATCAAAACAAAGCTCCAAAATAAAAGCGAAACCCGTAGATCGGAGAGGGGAAAATAAAAGAACATACAAGGAAACTTGAGCTCAGAAGGCTCGCTGCTGAGAAGTTCGCCGGTGCTCATTTCGAAGTAATGGCTGAGTCAAACGAAGAATAATCGCTTTGGAAAGGATCTGAGAAACTTATTAAGTGTTTGGCTTCGTTTTAAATAGTGAACGTGCGTCGAAGAACCAAGGAAAAGAAATCTGATATCTTTCTCTCCTCCTATTTTTGGACTCCTTTTTGAGTTTTTCTTTCCTTTCTATGATTTCTGATTTAAATACTGCTACTTATTCTTTTCCCTAAGGCTTAATAGGAAAAAAAATCTAAATTATATATTTTTCTCTAGGTGTTTAAAATATTTTTTAATTCATTTAACGTTTATTATTATTATTATTAAATGTGTTTTATCGTTAATAGCCGTTTAAAAATTTTTGTTAGCCAATAAAAACATGACCCGTGACATACTTTATTTTATTTTCTTTAAATTTAGAAAAATTATTTTTTAAAAAAATATCTTAAAATTCTCAAAAAAATTTAAAATTATCCCCAAATCCCTAAATTTCAAATCTCGATTTAGCCGTTTTCGTCGTCATTCACAACGGTGTGCCCACTACTTTCTTCATGGGCCCCACAATCATTTATCCTATCCTCCTGTCCTTAAGAATCGATGAACGAAGTACTTAACGTCGAAATAAAGCCGAACGACGAGAAGAAGAAAAAAACGATGGTGTCCAACGACGACCGATCAGACAATGAACGACGTGCGAGTCTTACGGCGAAGAAAGAGGCTTTATTTCGTCATCGACATTGGCTAAATTCGGGGATCTAGAGATTTGGAGGTTATTTTGTGAATTATGAAAAATTAAGAATTTTTAAAAATTAGGCTAAAAGAAATATAAAATTAAAATAAAAGTCATGTTTTGATTGATTAAATAATTTTTTTAAAATGTCGTTAATGTTATACACCTAAAATAATAATAATAAAACGTTAGACATCTACTTAGGTCGAAAATACTTTTTTTTTCTTCCTATTAAGCCTTTCCCTAATTATTGGTTTTATCATCTTTAAATGATTTGAAACATGTTTCAAATTCCTTTTTTAATATTATCTAAATTTTAAAATGATTTAATTATTTTTTTGAACAAAAAATAATTT
This sequence comes from Hibiscus tridactylites, assembly GCA_958450335.1. Taxonomy (NCBI): domain Eukaryota; kingdom Viridiplantae; phylum Streptophyta; class Magnoliopsida; order Malvales; family Malvaceae; genus Hibiscus; species Hibiscus tridactylites. Next base: position 109,099,624 of record OY288265.1, on the reverse strand, counting down.
AATTATTGAAAAAAAGTTAATGAACTTAAGTTAATATATTTTAATTAAAGTGTGTAAGTGTGGAATAAACGTTAAAAAATTAAGTAATGAACTTAAGTTATAAAATTTGTTTGATATATTATTCAAAATTAGGTGTTGTTATATAAAAGTAAAATTTAAAGGATAGTATAACCTTCGTAGAATTAAAATAAAATGTATTGAATTATTTTCCACATTAAACGATAAGCAGATCCTTATCTACTTCTCGTTCTCTATAGCATAGATTTCCATTTTGAATTATCAAACATAATTAAGAATTAAATCATTAGTGTTACGTTTAATATGAGTGGTATTTTTAGTATATAAGTTAGCATTTAGCAATAAACGTACTTCATGCGGTAAATTTAATTGAGTATATTCATGATTTTATTTTGAATATATATATGGATATATATCTAATACAGTGGCGGTAAAAATTTATACACAAACGCCTTAGTTTTAGAGTTTAAGGACTTAGTTTAGGGTGTAGGGTTTAAACGTAGATGCTTAGAATTTAAGAGTAATGGTTAGAATTTAGAGGTTGGGGTTAGGATTTAGGGTTTATATGATATAGTTTAGGTTTTATGGTAATATGTTGAGGATTTAGGTTTTAACCTATGAAACCTAAATTCTATTCACATTCCTTAAATTCAAATTATTAAACTTAAACCCTACTCCCCTAAACCCTAAAACTAAGGCACTTGTAAAAACTAAAAGTTTCCACCGCCAGTGTATCAAATATATATATATATATATATATATATATATATATATATATATATATATATATATATATATATATTGCTCCCTCAAGTGTCCTAATTTCAGGGGTTATGATATAGTTTTGGGTTTATGGTTTGGAATTTAGTGTCTATGATTAGGATTTAGGGTTTAGAGGTTAGGGCCTAGACTTTAGGGTAACATGTTAGAGATTTAGATTTTTACCTATAACCCTTAAATTCTAACCCTAAACTGTAAATTCAAACCTCGGTCCTTAAATTCTAAGCACATAAACCTAAGCCTCTAAAGTATAAATCCTAAACTAAATCTCTAACCCTTAATATTAAGGCGTTTGTGGAAACAAAATATTTTTACCGCGTCCACGAGACGCCAGTACATGGTATAATATATATTACTTTTAATTGAGTTTTTTACTCATATTTAAATTTTCAAATTTAAAGACACGTTATTTTAAAACTTATATAATAAAAATAAAATTTCTCGTGACAATATTTATGCAACAAAATGTGACATAAAAATATAATTTTCATTTGATTGATTTTTTAGTAAATTATAAAACTAATGCCTGACCTAGAAAAGGTCTACATATTAAAAAAAATGAAAAAAATGAGTTGATGGGTTCATATTTTAATAATAAAAATAAATTCATAAAAAAATTAAAAATTTAAGTTTAAATCCAGCTACATAACTTAAAAAGTTTAAAATCCATCTTCCACATATAAACAATAAATAAAGGTATTTTCAGTCTTTAAACTGATAATATTTTCAATTTAATTCTCTAAACGTTTTTGTCCATATTTATTTCTAAATTAGTTTTTTTTTTTTATCTTTAGTCTTTTTAATGAGGTGACATTTCGAATATCACATTTACGAGAAAACAAGCGGTAGTTGCCAAGGAAAGAGTGGATCAAGCTTTCTGGGGACCAGACCAGAGCACATGAACCTTTTATCCTCTACCTTTACTTCTTCAAACAGCAAGGCAAAATATGCATTCAGCTTTTGGTCATACTTGTCAGTAAGTTTAAGCATTAGGATATTTTTTTTGATTAAATAGAGATTTATTACATTCTCATGCCGAGATTCAAACTCATGCAAATGGGGCAATATGAGCATTATTAGCCACTGGACCAATTAGCGGATCTCTAAGCATTCATATCTTTAATATGTTGTGCAAGCCCTCTAAGGACCTATCAAGGGAAAACAGAAGAAACAAGATTACTAATAAAATGATCTGATTTGGACCACCAAGCACAAAACATTTGTGGTACTCACCATCTTGGTGTCCTCAAGTGCCACTTCCAATGCATCAATTTTCTGTCCCATAAAGATGATCAAAACCATTGCATTCAATCTTATTTGTGTTGTTACAGACAAGAGGTGAAAATTGTACCTACTTTACTGGTCTCTGCAACTGCAGCTTCCAGTGCCTTGAGTTTTGGTGGTGCAAATTTGCCATTTTCCTGTTTTATGTCCAACTAAACCTTGAATCAATTGACTACATATACGGAACATGAATCATCGACGAGGTACGAGTGTAGAGATGCTTACCGGATCGTGCATCAAACCATCTCCTGAAGCTAGGTCACCATTTCCTTCATCATTGGTCTGTTCTGCTGCAGAAATTGCCTGTAAGAAAATAAATGACAACTTTAAGGATCATATTATAGTGATACTGTGAAACCATGTTCATATTTACATCGAAAATTTGGAAGTTGATTGAAAATGTACCAAGTTGGAGTCAACCTGAAGCATCTCTGTGATTTCTGGATTCTTCCAGGGTCCTTTATCACTAAGCAAGCAACCCCCGTAGTCAGCACACGTACAGCTTCCGCCGAGAAATGTCGGTAAATTACTGTTGAGTTAGTGATTGCAGTATTCAGTGGCTTAAAAGCACAAGTACATGCATATGTTTAGACTTACATGCACAACTGCCAACTTTGCTACATGAATAGTAGACATGAGAATGATAAATTACCTAGGATCAATCACTTCAATTAGGTTGCTAAGGTAATTAGATCCCAGCACCTGAAACATCAATGTCATTTTCCCCAAGTAAACTTTTCTTGTTCGAGAAGGAACTCGCATATAACACACACACACACAGAAATGCCGGAGGAAATTGATTGCTGGAGTACGTTACACGTACATGAATTTTCGCCAAGGTTCGTGCATCCATAAAGGCCTTGATGACCTTCCATAGCATCCTGAACCCAGAGCCAGCATTGATGATGAAGAGTCGGTTTAGAGTCTGCAAGAACGATTATCGTTAACCAAAATTACCCCGCTAATATTAATGATTAATGAACATAACCTAACAAGTCCTGAGCTATGACTTATTCAAGAGTATAATTGGAAGAACAAGTTGTGTCTGCATACTGAACAAATTTCTACTGAAATGAAAAAGCTAATGGATCAGAGATTTGCCTACTAATTGCCTCAAATTATGTTCTAGCACTGAAATGGAATTGAACTTACCTCTGGGTAGTAATTGCTGTCAATCTTCTGAATTTCCATGAAGAGATATCTTGCAGGCTTCGAGAAATTCGACATTCCCTTGACAGAGATAACACTCGAAAAATTTAGAATTCACTATTAGGAAGTCAGCATTTATATAATGCCCCACTAAGGCAGGCTTCTTCATTTTTGAGATCAATTATCATGCTCCAACATACTGATGTAAATATTGTCATAGTAAATAGGCCATATTGCGAGTAAGAAAGCATCGATATCGATTAACGTGTATCATACTATGATGCAACTTCCAGACATTAAGAAGGTAAGAGATGCTTACAACTCCCTTCACGTCTAAGATACTTGTGGTGGATGCTATATGCCTCTTGGCTGCAATCGAGCATGCAGGAAATCTCGAATTTAGTGTTTTCTCTTGTTCTGATACATGATACTTAACGAATCTGTCTATGCTGGTTACTTGTAGCAATGCATTCAGGTCTACCATCCCGACCCTCTCTATGTATACCGGTCTACCACTTCGATCGACACCATGAAATCCATGAGGGTAGCATTTCTTCACCTCTTCGAGCTCGACGAACTTAAAGTCCTGGATGACAGAGTTTTAAACGAGAAGACGATGAGAATTTTGAGCAAGAAATCCAGGTGGTCCTTAGCTTATTAATGTGGTGCTAGAACTGTAGAACATCATGCATAAAAAGGTAAGATATAGCTTGAACCGCCCAACAACCTATAACGCTAGTCACTACTCCCACTGGGGCTAGGAAGTAAGCCCTTTACTTGCCTTGTGGATTGTATCAACTCCATAGTCCTTGCGCCATTGAAGATAATTCAGAAACATTTCTTTCGCTTTCGGCAGATCAAAATCTCTCATTCTCAGAAACCTAAATCCATAAGGCCCCATCACTGAACAATATATACATTATATGTGTATATATATATTAACATTGTCATTCACTTTACCGTAGAAGTGTATGATAGTCATTGTGCTTTGCCGGTAACTGATCCTCAAGGAAAAGTAATTCACGGAAAGACTGAACAATTTGTTCATCTTTTGGATCATGTGTACCTTCAAGGATCCTTTCCATGCTTTTGCTCTTCCCGAGTCTCTTGACCGAATCAAGAACCTTGAACGGATACGAAAGCACAGACTTAAGCCCCGATGAACTCGTCGGCTTCTCGGCTTCTTGAGGCAGACGAGGAGGGAGGAGGAAATGGGTTTCGATCGGCGGATGGATAGGCTTGTTCATCACCTTCGGAAACTGGTTTGTATCTCTATAGGGAGAGTCTTCACTGCCTCCTCCTCCACCTCTTTCTATAACTATTTCCCTATATTTCTCATCTGATTTATGCATATGCATATGCACTCTGATTGACAATTTATGATTCAACACAACAAAACAGAACACTTTTTTAAAGAAATGCAAATGTCATAAAACAAATTAAACAATCAATGTCCTAACCTGCTGCAATTACAACATGTGATTGAACAATGTTCAATGTTCCACATACTCTTGTCCTGCAGTTCCCATACAGAAACCTTTACTAAAACAAGAACTTCAAGTCTTAACCATCATTAGCCAATGTGAAACGTGTAAGGAATTAAAAAAACAAAAAGTTGGAAATTATTTCTTAAACAATATCTATTGAAAATCTAAGCAAAAGCAATGCCAAAAGTGATGGCCAAGATTTCAAGAGAATAAAACCATATGGAGAAACAAATGAAAAGAAACAAACAGCAATGTATAAAGTTGTAAATTCTGGGGAAAGAAAGAGAGAGCAGGGAATTAATGAAACAAGTAAATTCTGGGGAAAGGAATGTGAATGTGATACTTTGGTGCAAAAATATGTATGAACTGATCTAATTGACAAGGAATATTGTAACTGATAAAATTCGTCTGCCCCTTTTTAGTGTCCCTACATATGCCTCAACACTAAAAAACACTATAAAATTAAATTTTAAGCCTTAACCTTAAATTCTAAATCTTAAACCCTACATCCTATACGCTAAAAAATACACCATACCCTAAATTCCCTAAACCCTAACCACAACCTCTAACCTAAAACCCTAAACCCTAAACTCTAAAGCTAATTTTGAGCGTGGATCTTGTGTCTGTCTTAAAAAAGCAAGTAACTCCACGTTTTACGCATAAGATTCCTTGGTATTTCTTTCCCCTTGCGGACAGGATTGATACTTTGGTATCTCAGTTTCCTCTCAGAGCAGGAAAACACCTGGAAACACAAAGCCTCCAATCCAAAGGAGGCTAACCCATGTGAGAAGATCCACAGTGACACAATTTGAAACTGAGAAAGAAGGATTTAAATAGCGGTCCGCAATAGGTAACGAATGTATAATCGTACAATTATTATTTGAAACTGTAATAACCGCAATCGTAATAGCATCTATTATTAGAAGAATTCACGAGCACGATATCACTGCGGACTACAATAACATCTGTTATGTTTGCAACTGTCAATAACGAGATCGAAAACGCAGTTGCAACCACAATTTAAACCTTAAACAAAGAAGATTAAAATGATCATGATTGTATATATCTGGGTCCTCTCTTCTTTTCTCTATTTTCTTTTATATTTACGTCACCTTGAAGATGTGAACAAGAAGTCTGCGCTGCCTTAATCATTTCATCTTTTGGGTTTGCTTTTCTAACCGTTCCCACTGCTAATTTGCATGCATGCATATGACTTCTTTACAAAGAAAAACTAAAGCTTCTTCAACACACATTTTATTCTGTATAAACCCAAATTGATTCTAATTCTGCTATAAAACTTTAACATATCCATTGCTTTGCACCTAGGAGAAAGTAAGAAGATTAATTAATAGTAATCAAAGCCAAAACCCAGATTGTAAGGTTAAATATTATGGCCTTGCAAATGGTTGTTTTGGCCTCGCATGGCATGAATCCAATTCTAGCTGGTTTAGCATTATCTTTTCTATTTAAGCTCTCTTTGAACTTCGACCTTCTTCATCAAAGTTGCATCGATCTATGGCAGGGCATTGAACCGGGTCTTAGCGGCACCGGCGGCAACCGCAGGTGGCAGCAAGCTCTGCAGATACTCTACGAGAGAGTAATGAATGTGAGAAGGTCGCCTCCGCCAGCCGAGACTGGCTTCGACGACCTCACTATGACCACGTAATTGTAATACGTCCCAAACGAAGAAATTCAACATTTATGTTCATACGATTATCGAATTTTACCAGATTTTTTTACACCAACCCACTCTCGCCAATAGGATGGGCCTCCTTATTTGATGAAATAGGAAATTGTGGACGTCTGTGTTTGAAAGGTCCACAGATTCTTGGTGTTTTTTCTTCTGCTTGGACCATACTAATGATTATATCCATTGAGTTTTCTTCCTTGTTTTCGCTGCTTTGTTGCTGTTTTTCGTTGGTTTGGTATTTGTTATTCTGCGCTTTGGTCCTGAAAGGGTGTTCATCCCAGTATCGTGTTCCCAAGCTACCTTTTAAAGTTCATTTCTACTATCGCCGTAACAAAGATCACAACCACTTAATGGTGTGAAAGCCTTCCTCTAGATAGAGCTCTCCGGCGGAGTTAGTTATGTTCGTGGTGGCCAAGGAATGCGATGGCTGATTTTAGAGCTTCCGTCCTTTCTGTTAGACTTTGCTGATGCTTTGATGCTACCCAGGGCTTTGCCGCCGGAAGCATGGTCTCGTTACGCTCTATGCGTGGATAGTGTGTCGTTTTCTTTTGTTGTTTTTTGTTCTAAAAGGTCGAGGCCATTGGTTGATGATCTGAGCTTCCTGTTTGGGTGTGAGCATGGTTTTCTATGCCTTTTGATGCGCTTTTTGTTGTCTTCCTGTAACTATCGCAGCTGATTTTCAGTTAACAGGTGGTCGGATTTTATCTCGGTCTTTGTTTTAGGTTTTCAGGCCTTACATGATCAGTTGTTTGTTCTTACGGCTGTTTACTTGTCTCGTTTGTGTGTAAGTCCTTTTATTGAACTTTTTGCTGTATTTTTTCTTTAGGTTGAATGGCAGTTATTTTATGATAAAAAAAATGAATAAGGAGATATATGTTCCGGGTTTTACTGGTTTGACCTAATAGTAAAAGGAATCACATCGTATGAGATGGAGTTTCAAAGCATACGTTTAAGAAATTGAGAGGAATAGGAAAAGCAACCGAATGTAATAAAAAACAAGAAGCTCCTAATCAGATTCTTCATTTCTCCAAGGAAAGCAAAGAAAAGTGGGTAGGACTGTAAATGAACTGAACGAACGCGATTGAGGATAAGTTTATGTTTGTTCGTTTAATTTTAACCAGATAAATGAACGAACATAAACAACTAAACGAACATAATTTCTTGTTCGTGTTTGTTCATTAAAATGATAAACGAACGAAACAATGAAATTGAATGGAGAGATAAACAGTCTAGGGTTATTTTCTTAAAAAGTCTGAAGTCTCTTACATTGAGTATTGTTCAATTTTTTCCCACATTTTTAATATATGTTTTTAAATTTTTTTAAATATAATATTTTTGTTATGAAAAATAATAAATATAAATAGACATATGTGAATAAATTTAAACGGACATAAATGAACGAATTAACGAATGTAAATGAATGAACGAGCTCTTTGCTCGTGTTCGTTTATATAATTAAACGAATAAAAAAATTTATTCACGTTCGTTCTTTCAAAAACTAAACGAATTTTATCAAACGTTTCTCGAACAATTCATTAAATGTTTGGTTCGTTTAATACCCTGAAAGTAAGAGTCCAAATTAATACACTCCATTTACCTTTGCCCCTATTAACTACGATTTAATAAATAAATAAATAAAATAGGAGCTTAACTCTCAAATAGGTGCCTACATTCTATCTTTTTTTAGTTAGGTGCTTAAATTATTTTTCGGTCAAATAGGTGTCTAACGTTTCATTTAGTCACCAAATAGGTGCCTACTGTTAATTTTCACCGTTAAATGTCATGTGTCACCTCCAGATAAATTCAAAATTATATTAAAAATAAATAAAATTAATAAAAAATAAAAATAAAAAATATACCTTAAAATTTTTCAAATATTCCTAAAAGAGTCCTTAAATCTCTAAACTCTCCAAATCTGACCACTCCCGCCAGCGACAGTCGCGTTGCTGGTGACACAATGAAGCGCCCTACATTCGTCGAACAATCGGCACGTCGTTCGTCGCCCCTCATGCCGCCGTTCGTCGCGAATCGTTCAAAAGAACAATTCGACAATCTTGTCGATTCACACGGCGCCGACCAATTTCTAACGACGGGGTGGTGGGGGAAAATATTGGTTGGGATGGGTCGGCGATCAATGTGGTGTGCGGCGACGTGGCAATCCACGGCGAAATCGCCCCAAATCGAGATTTAGGTTTTAGGGATTTTGGATCTTGGGGTTGTTTTAAGAAATTAATTTTTTTTTTAAAGTTGAATAATTTTATTTATTTATAATATAATTTTAGATTTTTCTAGAGGTGACACGTGACATTTAACTGTAAAAGTTAACGGCAAATATCTATTTAGTGACAGAATAAAACGTTAAGCACCTATTTGACCCAAAAAATAATTTAGTCACCTAACTGAAAAAAAAAATATATAGTTTAGGCACCTATTTAACTGTTAAATCTAAAATAGGATTGCTTAACGCGTCTTTTATACAGTTCATTATACCCTTTGCCCAGTCAAAAAGACAAAAGAAGCCCCCTAGACGACTACGTCTGTTGCGTCCACTAGGACAATCGCGTAATTCTGGTCTCCCTCTGCTGACTTGACTTTTCCAACTTTTGAGTTTTTAGTGTCCCTTCCTCACTTTCCAGAATCTAATTTCCAATACAAGGGTCGAAGGATGTTAACTGAACTTTTAAATTTTTTATTTAGTGTAAATATTTTTTTAGCATTTTTATTGATATTTTAATGTTATGTTTTTAATTTTTAAAAAATTCTCAGTATAATTTTATAATAAATTACATCATTGACATAAATTCTTACGTTTATTATTGTTTCTAATCTTTCAAATTCTTTCTTTCTCTAATTTTTTATTGACGTTTTAATTTTTGTACCCTAAATGTATTATAATTTCACATTTTTAATATATTTTTATAAAATTTATATTTTTTAAAAAATATCATTAATTTTATTTTAATTGAAATGCTACCATAAATATGTCATATTCCTATTGAATCAATTATTCAGATAGACTCTTCTTATTCTTATTGAATTGCACTTTCATTTCGATTAAAAAATATGTCAATTAGTCAATATATTAATATTTTTAATATTGTACAAAATTTTTATATTTAAAATTCTTTTATTATCCTATCTGAATTTTCAATACAATTAATTTCTTAATTATTTAAATAATGTTATTTCACGTTTATATTTTTATAACATTGATTGGGGACCAAATTAGAATCTAAGCTATAATTTAAGGATGTCTAATGCAATTAATCATGCATGTGAATGACATAGTCCCTTATTTGATCCAAATTCAAAAAAAAAAAGTCCACCCTTATTCGACCCTTTTAAAAAATCAACCGTATGTGAACCACTTTTATCAATCTAAGTTTAACTGTCAGCCACAAAATTAATTATTTACGTGTTAAGTTAGATATTTTATTAGAATTATTCAATGGAACCAACTTAAAGTAGTTAATTAATTTATTAATAATAAAATTTTTAAAATTACCAACAATGTGCATTAGTAAGGCACATTGCACTTCTAAAGAAAGGATGTGAGTTCGAACCTTAAAGATGACATTATTAAGAGGGACAACCTCATACCTCAAACATGAACCGTAAGACGGACATGCATATAACCAAAAAAATTAGAATTAGAATTTGAAATTATATAATTACGCTGAAGTTAATAATTTAATAAAATTAAAATGTTTATTTTTTATCAAATATGGTGTTAAACTTAAGGATAAACTACGCTGGTAGTCACTAAACTTTTAGAACACTTTCAATATGACCATCAAACTTTTAAAACATTTAATATAGTCATTAAATTTTTAATTCACTTTCATTACGGCTATTATCGTTAACCACGTGAAGTTTTAAAATAAAACATTTTCCGACCCTATTTTCTCTCCCCCCTCCTATTTTTTTCTTATTTTTCTTCCATTCAAAGATGTCTCTCTCCTCTCCTCCTAAAGGTCTTTCCTTTTCTTTAAACCCAAAATACATTGCTTTTTCTTTTTGTTGCTAAAAGTAAGTGACAATGAAATCAAAATTGTTGATCTGAGTGGTCAATTAAATTCTCTCTCATAAATGAGAACCTTAGCTGATCAACTTGTTAATGTCGAAACTCCTAAAGCTCTCTTCTCTGTTAGTAACTTATTTTATGTGTTTCTTGAGGAAAAGGGATATTAACTTTTGAGTTTGAAGAGATGATTTAATTTAAATGTGGAATTCTAAATTAGGCTACATGTGCACATTATACTTGTTTATTGATTGTTCTTGAAGCAACTTATAATAGAGTTTGTAGAGAAGATGAAAGGAAAATAAAAGAAAATGAGAGGGGAGAAAGAAAATATGGTGGGAAAACGTCTAATTTTTAAACTTCACGTGCCATATCAATTATTTTTAACGGTAATTGAAGGCAATGATCAGCAAAATAAAAATTTAGTGACTGTAATGAACGTTTTAAAAGTTAAGTAACTATAATAAAAATATCCTAAAAATTTAGGGACTGCCAGTGTAGTTTACCCTAAGAGTAATGACTCATGAGGCAAATTAATAAAGTTTTATATAGCAATAAAAAAGGAAAACAAGAATAAATGGAAACGAGAATTTCCAAAATGCCCCACTTGAACTTCCGCTTGAAGAGCTTTCCTTCTGTGCTTCCTTCGTACATTGGTTTTATTCTCCCCTATTTATATGCTTTGGAAACCTTGAAGAATTGCCATCCAAAGCCACTGCTGTTTCGTTCCTAGAGGACAATTTTTATTATACTTTCGGAGTTGTTTTTTTTTTCTTTCTCCCCAGAACGAATGGAGAGTCGAAACCATGTTATTACATTCTTAAGAGTCTTGCTGGTATTGATGGCGGCGGTGGAAACGACGGCGCTTCACGGGGTTAAACTGAAGAAGAAGGAGCACCGGAACGCTTATGCGACGATGATGTACATGGGGACGCCGAGAGACTACGAGTTCTACGTCGCCACACGTGTGTTGATCAAATCCCTTGTGAAGCTCCAAGTAAACGCTGATCTCGTCGTCATTGCCTCCCTCGACGTTCCTCTCCGTTGGGTTCGTGCCTTGTAAGAATCCAATAAAACTTTTCACTCTTTATTTACTTTCTTTTAATTTCTTTAAATGCTTTTTACTTATATACATAGTATCATATATATATATATATATGAACAATTATATGGTTGATGTTAAGTGTTTAATGGAGATTGGATACCGACGCAGAAGCACTAGAAATGAGAATCCTTTGAATCTATGAAACTCTTTTATGGGTAACGTTCGATAATTCCTTCATTAATTACCTTAAAAAGTAATTAATTAATGCAAAGGATAAAACAAAACGGTGTTGGTCGATCGGCAGAGAAACACTATTAGTATATTATTTTTATTAGAAGTCGGAACTCAAAATGAGTTTATTCTTAGTGAAAAAGAAGATAATTTTCGCTTAAAAAGACTTAAATTCGATTAAACTTATCTGTAAACAACTTCATATGTAAAATGCATGTGTATCTTATCGATGATTAAGAAAAATAAAAACATGCCTTAAAAGTGTAATGGTCGGCCATCGAAAGTCTAACGAGTTAGGTTCGGTTTCACAGAGTCAACAACCGGTAAGAGTTAGAGGACTTAGGGCTAGGCACGTTAACATTTTACTTTATTTATGTTTTTCCATCATTCTCACTTCTTAGGTTACTCTCGGATTTAGACAGGCGTTTTTATTATATTTGTAATTAAATATAAGTCAAACATAAATAACAAATTAAATATTAAAAAAGAGAATAAAACCTCATTAGGATAAATTTCCCCGCATAAACACACCGCTGGGCGCTGGTTATGATTTTATCACAGGGAGGGAGCATCCAGTCTAATTTTATTTCGGGTGGACCAGCAGGGAGGAAGGCAAGATTTGGGGTAGAGATAAAAACATAAATTTTGAAAAATCGAGGTAAAATTAATAACTAATTCAATTTTTTTAAAATAAAGAATTAAATGTAAAAAAATAAAATTCCTGCCCGAGGGCAAAGAGCCCCTCCCACAGTCCATTTAGAACCGTCCCCGGGTCTCGGCTACTGTATTGTAGCTTGTTCGATGCAAAAACCATTTAAAAACATGCCCCATTTATTGTCATATTCTGGGGGTTTCCTTCGCTCTGATCCTTCCACAAACATGATGTTCAAAGACTATAATGTTCCTTATTGTGATGAAATGGACATGAGTATGACCGGTTGTGTTTGTGTTGGTATAGGGAAGAGGAAGATGGAGCAAAGGTAGTGAGGGTGGAGAACATAAATAACCCTTACAAAGGCCAACAAAATTTCGACAAGAGATTCAAGCTGACACTGAATAAACTGTATGCTTGGAGTCTGGTGGACTATGAGAGAGTTGTCATGCTAGACGCCGACAATCTTTTCCTTCACAAAACCGATGAATTGTTCCAGTGTGGCCAGTTTTGTGCTGTCTTTATCAACCCCTGCATCTTTCATACCGGTCTCTTTGTGTTACAGGTAAAAAAATTCTAGCTCCCTATGTAAATCATTCATTTCCACTGTTTCTTGTGAAGCAATTTTGGGTTAATTATCTGCACAGCCATCGTTGGGTGTATTTAAAGACATGATTCATTCACTGGAAACTGGTAAAGAAAACCCTGATGGTGCAGACCAGGGATTTATTGGTGCCTACTTCCCTGACTTGCTCGACCAGCCAATGTTCCACCCACCTTTAAATGGAACCAACCTTGATGGCCAATACAGGCTTCCTCTAGGCTATCAAATGGATGCTTCTTATTATTGTGAGTAACGTTTTGATTGAATAATTATTTTTATCTGTATGGATTACTATTCTATACACTGACTCCACAAGCGTCTTAGTTTTAAGATATAAGGAGTTAGTTTAGGCTATAGGGTTTAAGGGTTTAGGTTTGGTGATTTAGAATTTCGGGATAGTTGTTTCAATTTAAGGTTTAGGGTTATAATTTAGGGTTTATAGGTTAGTGTTTAATTTTTAGGGTAATGTGGTGAGGATTTAGGTTTTAACCTATAAATCCTAAACCTTAAATTAAAACAACTATCCCTAAATTTTAATCCTCTACACCTAAACCCCTAAACCATATACGCTAAACTAACTCACTATACCCTAAAACTAAGGCGCTTGTGAAACGCCTGTGTATAGAATATTTATCCTATCTGTATTCTCAAACATTTCATTTTAGGTCAAAGTAACTATTCCGTTGATGAAAATTATTAGTCAACTAACAATAAATAGCTGGAAATAACATGATAAATCTACATGATAGTGCACGCTGACATAGCAGTATCATATAGACAAAAGTATTGTGTTGTCCTGTCATTTCAAGCTGTTTATCGTTAGTTGACTAACGGTTTTTATTCACGGAAAAATATTTTGACCCAAAATAAAACGTTAAGGGATAAAGTGCTTAAAAATATGAATCGAAGTGACTATCCATTATAATGATTCTGAACTACAAATCTATTTTTTATATTTCTGGTGGCCAAAAGATCTTAGACTTCGTTGGAGAGTACCTTGTGGACCGAACAGTGTGATTACATTCCCTGGTGCACTATGGTTGAAGCCATGGTATTGGTGGTCTTGGCCTGTCTTGCCTTTAGGCATTCAATGGCATGAAAGTCGTCGTCAAACACTAGGGTAAGACAAATAAATAATGGTCAAATACCAAATGAGAAAGAAAAAAAATAGTCACTTTGTATGACTAACGTGAGTTTCAATTTCTCATACAGATACACAGCTGAGATGCCTATTGTAATAATCCAATCGATTATCTTCCTTGGAATAATTGTAATGGCTCATCTATCACGCACCAGCATCTCCAAACTATGCTACCAGAACTCGGACCGAACCACGTCCTCGATCCAAGCTGCCGTAAAGTTCATAGCAATCTGGTCGATTCTCGCGGCCTATTTAGTTCCCTTCGTCATTATTCCTCGCACAATTCACCCATTAGTAGGCTGGACACTGTACTTCCTCGGCTCCATTGCTCTGTCGTCGATAGCGATTAACTCGTTCTTGCTGCCCGCCATTCAAGTTTTCGTTCCGTTGATCGGGATTTTTGGCTCTCTTCTGGTAATGGCATGTCCTTGGTACCCTAATGGAGTTGTGAGGGCTTTAGCTGTTTTCGGGTATGCGTTTTGTTATGCTCCTATTGCTTGGGGTTCGGTGGTTAAGGTCTTGGCTCGTATTCATGTGTCACTTGAAAGGGAACAGTTTTTCCCCAAATTGGTTGAATCTTCACCACCTCCCGGCTCCAACAAGTTGTGTTGATACTTGATATATAATGCAATGAATCAGTGGGTTTTAGCTTGATTGTTTTTGTGAATATAATATTTTTACATATAATTCATTTATGTCATTGTACAATCCTATGTATTGAACTTTTAAAACCTCAATAGATTGTATAGGTCAAATTATTATTCCATTCCTCTACTTTTTCTTAATTTGGAAATTTATCCCTTGTGCATATTTGATTTGTTTTCCATTAGTTAGTTAAGATGCCTAACAGTATACCAATAATCAGTTGGTCCAGCGGGATCAAGTGTTAGGTCCTTTAAGCAAGATCAAGGGTTTAATTCCTGACGTTGTTAATGGAAAAATCTAATTTAGATTAGTTGACCAATAAGTCAGATACTGATGGGAAAAATGACTAACATTATTAATTAAAATACTGATATGAATTTTTAAAATTAAAATTATTCTAATGGAAAACAAATCAAAATCAATAAGGGAAATAGTATCCGTCAAGTAAAGGTGTTAAAAAATACACGACCTGAATAATTTGGCTCATTGACCCGTCGACCCGATAAAAAAATTGGATAATTTTATAAATTTTTTCACCTCTGGGGTCAGGTACCCAACCCACCATTTTTCGGGCTGCGCTCGGGTCACAAAATTCTAAATTTTCGTGTACCCGATGTATTTGAAATTAAAACATTTTTATATTAAACTAATAAAACATCTTAAAATATTTTTATATTTAATTAATGCATAATTATATATTAAACTAATAGATACATATTTTATACTTTTATATTAAACTAATAAAATATTTTTATATTTAATAAATACATATTTTTATATTCGAGTATCCAATTACTCAGTTTGGTACTCGCAACATTCGGGTACGCAACCAACACAGGTCGGGATACGGGCCGACCAAGCTACTGCCCGTAGGCTCGGGTACCCAAAAATATAGGTACCTGAATTTGAACACCCTTACTGTTAGGTGCCAGAAAATCATTGTAATGAAAAATTATTTGATACACGTGTACATTTTTACACAAACATGTCTATGTTAGGTAGTTGTTTAGATTTTATGTGTTTAGATTTTATGTTTATTGTTTATAATTTAGAGTATAAGAATATATGTTTAAATTGTATAGTTTAAATAGAAAAAATTATGTTATATTTTACATAAAATAAATCAAAATCACGAAGGGAAGGAGTATCCTTCGTGTGCAAGAAAATTAAAACTTGACCTAATTTAAATATAAGAATTTTTACATTGAAATGGGCTAGAGCCTTGGGCCTTGAGGAGTTATAAAAACAATACAGCTTGTAGGTTGACATGTGTTTTTTCAATTGAGTTTGTCCCACCAAAACTCACGTTGTAAAGAAAAGAAGAATATAGTTGACACGCAAGAAGCCCATATAACATACCCATGGGTTGTTTTCATCAATCACAATAAAAATAAGGGCCGTCGTTAATGCAACTTGCAAGAGCAAATGCATGGCCATGATTAAAACATATTAAACATATTATTTTCATTGTTTTTGTTAAGAAAATTTCATAAATATAATTAAAAAAATAAAGAACAAACTACTAGCTTACAAGATGTCATTTGAAAAATTTGAAAAATTTATGAAAATGGAAAGTAGAGTTTTGAGCGGTCGCTTATGCTGCTCTTCTTGTCAAACCCTACTACTAAAAATATGTTCGATAGGATTTAAATTGTCATCCCTTTTATTTACAATATGTTGTATTTCCAATTCTATTCTATTAGTTGAACCAAGCAATGTAATCAAATCTTAATAACATTGATTTTACGGTATGTGTGAATTGTTTTTAATTATTTTAATATAATCATTAATATTCAACTCATTAATTCAAATGAAAATACTTTTATTTTATTTCATATAAATTGCTAGGATGAAGATTTTTTTTTTTTTTTTGAAAGTTAGGATGAAGAAAATATGGAAAAGCATATATGTAATATCAATATGCCCAAGAGTCTAGGCTTTTTTGTCTCCCGCCCTAATAGGGCAAAGATTTTTATACTCCCAACGTTCAAAAAATATAAGTGGACCCCATTTATGGGAATCTTTAGAAAAATGCTTTGTGCGTTGAAATTTTAAGTAATTGAGCCATGCCCGGACCATCATTCTTCATGCACGGCAACCCCACCTGACGCTTCACAAAAAAGTAACCGTTTCTTGTTAATCCGTTTTTTTTTTTGGAATAATGGGAAAGATTAAGCCTAATGCTCCATCAATGCATAGATAAAAAATTTATGATAATTTTCGGTGTTTTTATTTATGTCTTAATATTAAAAAATACTATAAAATTAAATTCTAAGTCTTAACTCTAAATATTAATTCCTGAATTATACCCTATAAAATACACTCTACTCTAAACCTTAATCAAAAATTAAAACGCTAAACTTAATTTTGAGCGGCAGGGCATAAGTAGATCACAAAGATTTCTATCCTTAATGCATGGCCTATTCTAGATTGAACCAAATTCATAATTTCGTTAAGCACGTATTATATACTAATTCTTGTCAATTTTTTTTAAATTAACATGGACTAGAACACAAAAATCATATAATAAAAATAGGATTAATATCCTATACACCGGCGGTGGAAAATAAAGTTTCCACAAGCGGGTTTATTTAGGGGTTTAGGGGTTTAGTTTAGGGTTTAAATGTTAGGGGTTTAGGTTGTATGGTTTAGAATTTAGGAATTATGGTTAGAATTTAGGGTTTGGGGTTTGGGGCTTGGGGTTAGATTTTTAGGGTTTTAAGGTTAGAATTTTAGGTTTTAAATTTAAGTTTGGAAATAGGCATGCTTGTGTAAACTTCTTTTACACTGGCAGTGTATCAAATATTAATCCATAAAAATATGGGTAATTGTTCTATACACAAGCGCTTGTGGAATTTTTTTTACACAAGCATCTTAATTTTAGGGGTTAGAGACTTCGTTTACGGATTAAAATTTAGGGGTATAAGTGTAGTAGTTTTGAATTTAGGGATTGTTGATAAAATTTTGAGTTTAGGGTTAAAATTTAGGGTTTATAGGTTAAAACCTAAATCCCTACACATATTACCCTAACCCTAAACCCTAAATTCTAACCCTAAATTCTAAATTCTAAACATGAACCATAAATTCTAAACATTTACATTAAAACCTCTAAACTCTAAACCCTAGCCCCTAACTCTAAACCCTATAATTGAGGCGCTTGTGGAAATAAATTTTTTTTAAACATTAGTAAACTTTTTAGTAATAAAAACATTTAAGTGGAATCCTAAAAATATTAGTAAACTTTTTAAACATTTAAGTTCGAACATTTTTATCAAAAACAACTAATAAAAACACAGTAACTGTAGTAAGAATCCAAGTGGAAGACGGACATGACAGAAGATTCGAAACACATACTAAGATAACATGCAAAGCCAAAGCTTACGGTCCCAACATCGAGACTTGCGCAAAATACAGCCAGTAGGCAGTAGCTACCATAAAACCTACCCTAGTGGCGACGCAACAAAGAGAAATGACCGTTGCAAACATGAACTCAATTAATTTATAAATTAATATGCGTTTCTTTATAAGATCCCGAGCAGAAATTATCAACCCCAGAAGAATCCCACGTCCAAACATTCTTTACATTTGTATCTCTCTATCTTTCTCTCATTTGCTTCATCATTTCTATTCTCTGACCAGCTAATGCTAGTATTTTATTACAATGGAGTCTTTTAGTTGCTTCTTCTTCTTCTACTTCTGTTTCGTCTTTGTTTTTGCTTCTTTCTTCTGTCCTACGCCGCCGCTATCAGTAGCTACAAGCTCGGTTGTCAATGGAACCGCACCTTGTACAACTAACACCACAAGGCACCGCCATAAGTGGATCGGACCCGTCGGTCACCGGCTGATTACCGTCGACGTTAATGGGTTGGGTCAGTTCCGGTCAGTTCAAGCTGCGGTCGATGCTGTACCGGAGAACAATAGAAAGAATGTTCTAATTCGTATCAGCGCTGGATATTACATGTAATTCTTCAATTTTATTAAGGAAAAAAAATACTCTTAGTTAGAAAATGCTAAACCTACTTCACTGTCAAAATGTCTGTCTAACTCTAACAGTCTAAACATTTTTTTGGCGGCGTTGCAGAGAGAAAGTGGTGGTGCCGGTGACAAAGCCATACATTACGCTGCAGGGAGCGGGGAGAGAGGTGACGTTCATCGAGTGGCATGATCGAGCAAGTGATCTTGGATCCAACGGCCAACAACTGCGTACTTATCAAACAGCTTCTGTCACCGTGTATGCTAATTATTTCTCCGCTAGAAATATCAGCTTCAAGGTAAAGAAATCTGAAACAACCGAACAGCTAACTAATAACATTCCACGTCATTAATTCTTCAGACCGAATGGAGAAAGTGAAAGCAACAGCTCTGAAAACAGTAAATACATATACAGTATATAGATATAAATGTAGATACCTATATTTATTACAACGCTGTGCTGCATGTGACTTTATTTTGGCGGTAATACTCTTGTAGCTGAAATAGTGAAAATACACTGAAACCAAACATTTTGAACAGATTAACCATGAAAACATTAAGTAACGTTGTTAATGATTAATGTACATTGTATAGAATACAGCACCGGCACCCATGCCGGGAATGCAAGGGTGGCAGGCGGTGGCGTTTCGGATATCGGGCGACAAGGCTTATTTCTCCGGCTGTGGATTCTATGGTGCGCAAGACACTCTTTGTGACGACGCTGGTCGCCATTACTTCAAGGAGTGTTACATTGAAGGATCAATCGACTTCATCTTTGGAAACGGCCGCTCCATGTACAAAGTAAGAACTATATCCGAATCTCTTGAGATGAACAATGTGCAACATATAATGCAAGTTGATAAAGAAAAATGAAAAGGACGTTGCATTGTTCTGTAGCATGTCTGAATCTCTTGAGTCTTGTCCATAAAGGTTAAAGAAAAAGGAAGAGAGCTTTTTCTCTTATCAACCAGAGCCTTTTCTGTCAGAAACTAGTGGTTCCCAACTAGTAAACAATCATAAAATATGCAGCATTTTTCTTGCAGCATGTAGCCATCTTCTTGAATCAAAGAACACTCAGCCACAAGATTCGAGGTCTCCCTTTTAAAGTATTTTCTTACAGTAGATTTATTGCTTGGTTGCTTGCTTTTTGCCAGGACTGTGAGCTGCACTCCATAGCCACAAGATTTGGATCCATAGCAGCCCACGGCCGGAACTCACCCTACGAGAAGACGGGCTTTGCATTTGTGAGCTGCAAGGTGACGGGTACGGGTCCACTTTACGTGGGTCGAGCCATGGGTCAATACTCGAGGATTGTCTATGCTTACACATACTTTGATGACCTGGTTGCGCATGGTGGGTGGGACGACTGGGACCATGTCAGCAACAAAAATAAGTACGTTCCCTTCATTTTAATTACTACTTCTATGTGTTCTCTGAATTTATATATAATAATCTTTAAAATTTGAATTTTGATATCTCATTAAGATTTAAGACAAATTAGCAATGTGCTCTTATTTGTTCCCTTTGCAGAACTGCGTTTTTTGGGGTTTACAAGTGCTTGGGTCCCGGAGCTGCTGCGGTGCGTGGAGTGTCATGGGCGAAGGAACTAGAGTTCGACGAGGCGCATCCCTTTCTAGCCAAAAGTTTCGTCAATGGCAGACACTGGATTGCACCCTGGGACGCCTAGTCCAACTCACAAACAACAATATACAACCTGACCGATATACTATGTTCCATTCCCTTTCGCATTATTTCATTGATTCGATTCGATTCAATTCAATTCTTGTTTGCATATATACTGTAACGATGAAGTTCTTAGTTCTTACATTCTTTAGGTTCTTCAAAATGTAACGCATTATTTTCTTTTAAATTCTTACAATACCAGTGGTTCGATACATTCTGTTCTAAACCAAGGTTTCCTTGGATGCAAACTCAACACGTAATACTCGGTTATGTCTGAAAATAAAAACTACCCTTTTACAGAAACCGATTTTTTTTACAGAATCGTTAAGTAAATAGCACACTGAAACTGAACATCTTTCCCCGTGATCAAATAATGGTAATTTAAAAGAAAGCTGCTTTATTAACTTGAAACATTGAAAGAATATGTATTAAAATAGAAGGAAACATTAGTCTACATTGCAACAGGCTGTTGCCTCACATTATACGACAGTTTTGCTGCGAATCGAGCATTTCTGGGGATCTGCAAAAGTAAAACGTGGTCGTTAGCTAAAAGAATACAAGGAAAATGCTCCTTTTGTCAAACCAAATAGTGGAAGAAATTAACAGTACTTCATCCAACATAAAGAAAGGAGACTACATTGCTCTCAAGAGTATTATGTCACCCGAGGTAATTTGGAGCAGTGAAAATTGTAAGGATTCACCAGGTATAGCTCGAACTAGATTCAGATGAATTGAGAAACGGAAAGGGAAATAAAGGAAGAACACAAAAAGGAAAAGGGATAAGAGGAGCAATACGATAATAGAGAGGAAAGAAAATAATGATGAGAAATAGAAAGAGATTTTATTAATCTGATAGAAAATTCAAAGTCCTTAACAAACCCAATTACATGAGAGGTATTTATAGCCCAAAGTATAATTTGGGCCTAAAGTCCAGCTAGGATATCAAACTAACAAATTCTGTAACAATACTAACAGCTGGAAAACAACTAACAGCTGGAAATTAACTGAGTAACTAATTACTCTAACATTCCCCTGGTTTTCTTCTGTTGAGAGCTTTGAACGGCTTCCTCAAAAGAAATAACACCAAGCCTTCGACACATAGAACTGAACACAGCAGGTGGAAGTGGCTTGGTGAGTATATATGCATACTGCTCAGAGCTAGGCACAAAATTCACCACAAGTTGCCCTGCAAGCACTCTTTCACGTACAAAGTGAAGATCGATCTCTACATGTTTTATTTTTGCATGGTGTGTTGGATTTGCAGCTACTGACACTGCAGAGGTGTTATCACACCATACTACAGGCTTACTATCAAGAGTCACACCAAGATCAGCCAACAGTTGCTGAATCCAGATTAATTCAGAGACAGAGTTCGCCAGACTTCTATACTCAGCCTCACAAGTTGAACGAGACACCACACTCTGTTTCTTGGAACACCAGGCAACAGGATTGCCTCCAAGATAGATGCAATAGCCTGTAGTAGACCTTCTATCTTCCACAGATGCTGCCCAATCAGCATCACTATAACAGACAAGTGAGAACAGTTCTCCAGGTGTAAAGAACAAACCATATGTCACAGTGCCTTTAAGATAACGTAAGATCCTTTTTACAGCTTTCCAGTGGATCTCACTAGGGTTATTCATGAATTGGCTAACCTTGTTCACAGCGTAGGAAATATCAGGACGAGTAACACAAACATATTGAAGCCCTCCGACCAAGCTCCTATAGAGATGAATATCAGGAAAAGAATCATCTTTAGTAGAAGTAAGAGCTGGAGACACAACCATAGGTGTACTGAGAGCAGAAGAATCAAGAGTGTTAGAACGTTGAAGTAACTCAAGAATATACTTCCTCTGATTTAAAAATAACCCATTATGGCACTGTTGAATCTCCATCCCCAAGAAGAAATTCAAATTTCCAAGATCTTTCAAGGAAAATTCAGAATGAAGTTGCTGCACAATAGTATCAATTTCAGTAGAGCTATCTCCAGTAACTATCACATCATCAACATATACCATGAGAAAAATAGAATATTGAGGAGTTTTTCTGATGAACAAAGATGTGTCTGCTTTAGACTCTTCAAAAGACAGCTTAGTCAGCAGACATGACTTCAATGTATCAAACCAAGCTCTAGGGGCTTGACGAAGACCATACAAAGCCTTTCTTAAATGACAAACTAGAACTTGACCATCAGGTCCTTTTTGTTCAAATCCAGGGGGTTGTCTCATGTAAATGTCCTCAGACAACTCACCGTTTAAGAAAGCATTGTTGAAGTCTATTTGTCTAATCACCCAGTGTTTCATAACTGCAGTTGCTAAGACTGTTCTAATAGTAGTGGCCTTTACTACTGGACTAAAGGTTTCCTAAAAATCACAGCCAACAACCTGGGAGTACCCCTTAGCAACAAGCCTAGCTTTCAGCCTCTCAACTGAACCATCTGGCTTTCTTTTGATCTTAAATAACCACTTACATCCAACTGCTTGTCTAGAAGGAGGTAAAGTGGTAAGACTCCAAGTCTGATTATTAACAAGGGCATCATATTCTTGATGAACAGCAACTTTCCAGTCAGGATGGTGAAGAGCTTTCTGAACAGAGCTGGGTTCTGAAATATCAGACTCAACAAGGAAGGTTTTGGGCTTAAAGATTTCAGCCTTGCCCCTGGTGACCATGGGATGAACATTTTGAACTGAAGAGAATAAAGGAATTGTCACAGTGGGTGACATTTGTGGTGATGGAAGATGAGATGATGGAGGTGGTATAGTTGTCACAGTGGGTGACATTTGTGGTGATGGAAGATGAGATGATGGAGGTGGTATAGTTGTCACAGTGGGTGACATTTGTGGTGATGGAAGATGAGATGATGGAGATGGTATAGTTGTCGCAGTGGGTGACATTTGTGGTGGTGGAGGATGAGGTGATGAAGATGAAGTCACAGTGGGTGACTTTTGTGATGGTGATTGAGGATGAGGTGATGAAGATGGAGTCACAGTGGGTGACTTTTGTTGTGGTGATGAAGGATGAGATGATGAAGATGGAGTCACAGTGGGTGACTTTTGTTGTGGTGATGAAGGATGAGATGATGAAGATGGAGTCACAGTGGGTGACTTTTGTGGTGGTGAAGGAGAACAAGCTGATGGAGATGGAGTCACAGTGGGTAACTGTTGTGGTGATGAAGGAGGTTGAGATAATGGTGTTGATGTAGTTGTCACAGTGGGTGACAAAATAGGTGAATCAGTAGAAATCAAAGGTGAACCAGAAGATTGAAAACCAAACCTCAGACTAGAAATTTCTGTAATTGAAGCTGAAGTATGCTTGGTACATTTTGAACACTTAGAGTCAGAAGTAGGATTAGCAGAGGCATTCAAAACAAATGGAAAAATAGTTTCATCAAACTTAACATGTCTTGAAATGTAAATTCTTCCATTACTATCCATGCATTTATAACCTTTATGAGTGGGAGAGTAGCCTAGAAAGATGCATCGAGAGGCTCTAAATTGAAACTTATTTGTATTATATGGTCCTAAGAAGGGATAACATAAACAACCAAAAGTTCTCATGAAACTATAGTTAGGAATCAAATTAAACAGTTTTTGATATGGTGACACACCAGACAAAGCTTTAGTAGGGAGTCTATTTATAATATAAACAGCACTAGTGA
Source organism: Hibiscus tridactylites (assembly GCA_958450335.1). Taxonomy (NCBI): domain Eukaryota; kingdom Viridiplantae; phylum Streptophyta; class Magnoliopsida; order Malvales; family Malvaceae; genus Hibiscus; species Hibiscus tridactylites. Next base: position 109,075,564 of record OY288265.1, on the reverse strand, counting down.
AGGCATCATTCCAGTAAGATAGGGGCATAGCTGCCTGAGCAAGGAGACACAAGCCTACTTCAACTATTTGTTTATGCTTTCTCTCAACAGTACCATTTTGTTCAGATGTATATGGACATGTAAATCTATGAATTATGCCATGTTGTTTCAAGAAAGAAGTTAAAGCAAGAAACTCACCTCCTCCATCTGTTTGTAATGCTTTAAGTTTGCAATTAAATTGTCTTTCTGCAAGATGAAGAAACTGAGTAAATACATTGGACACATCTGACTTCAATCTCAAGAAATAAACCTAGGTATATCTAGAGTATGCATCAGTGAAGGCAACATAGTATCTAAATCCATTAGAGAACACAGGAGCTGGGCCCCATACATCAGCAAAAACAAGTTCCAAAGGATGTGAATAAACAGTGAATGAATAAGAAAAAGGTAATTTGTGAGATTTACCAAACTGACAAGCAGAACACAAATGCAACTGTTCATTATTAATGCAGGGAATATTACATTGTTTCAAAACAGAATTCAAAACACTAAAGGCAGGATGTCCTAGCCTAGTATGCCAAACACTAGTAGGAACTTTATTAGCAGCAGCAAGATTACAAGAAACAGATAAAACTTCAGAAGCAAAAATATTGTGAACATCAGAAGTAGAAACAGCAGTGTGCTTAGAGGGATGTGTAGATTTATTGGGAATGTCTAATATGTATAAGCCTCCATGCTCAGTGAATGAATCGATGTGCGAACGGAAAAACTCTTGCACGGCGGCTCTCCGGCACCAGCAACGGTGGCTCTGATACCATGTAAGGATTCATCAGGTATAGCTCGAACTAGATTCAGATGAATTGAGAAACGGAAAGGGAAATAAAGGAAGAACACAAAAAGGAAAAGGGATAAGAGGAGCAATACGATAATAGAGAGGAAAAAAATAATGATGAGAAATAGAAAGAGATTTTATTAATCTGATAGAAAATTCAAAGTCCTTAACAGACCCAATTACATGAGAGGTATTTATAGCCCAAAGTATAACTTGGGCCTAGAGTCCAGCTAGAATAACAAACTAACAAATTTTGTAACAATACTAACAGCTGGAAAACAACTAACAACTGAAAATTAACTGAGTAACTAATTACTCTAACAAAAATCACCAAATTATTGTTAGATTGCAGTAAAAGTAAGAGAACTTACAGGTGGTTAAGATTGGACGAACCAAATTCCGGAGTGAGCTCTTGCACGATTTCGTTTGGTGGCTTACCACATTCTTGCATGTTTTGCATGAGGTCGAAAATTCTGGTGAGAGTAATGTTCATAATCTTGTTTGCTCAGACTGGCTTTATGCTCTTCCAACCACTGTCGGTATATTTCTCCGATTTCCTTCATGGGTTCACGAAGAATCTCCTTAGACAAAAGTTGTTACATCATGGATTCCATGTCCTGGTCAAGATTGAGTATTTATTCCAAGCACATGCTACCCGGGCAAACAATTTCAGGATAAAGTTCACAAATGTTCGATAAACATTCAAAAATTATGAAATGGTTATTAAACCTTTAAAAATTACGTAATATACCTTAAACTTTAGTTTTTGTTATAAAATATCATTGAGTCGTTAATTGTAGTTAAATGGATGTCGGTGCAGTTAAAAAAAATTGTATAATAGCACATTTAATCATCCATATTTATGTACATTCAATCAATTTAGTCCTAATTTAAAAAAATTAATCATCATTATTTACACATTCTTTCAATTTGGTCTTATTTTTAATTAAGCATAACTTAATGTCACCATTTAATTTTCAACAATAAAAAACAATAACACATATATTATATTGTTGTCATTTGTAACCAAAGATAGGCTTTAGCTCAATTGTTAAACGTATCCCATTCATCCTACACCACTCAAGTTCAATTCCCTTAGTCTCAAACAGTCAAACCTTTTAAAAATTACAGCATTAAACTTTTATTTTTATTAGAAAATTGTTAAACTTTTCTGGTCTGGTCTGTTCTCTTAGCTTACCAATTGCCTCTGTGACATGGGATTCACTTAACATCTTATGGTTTCCCTTTTTCTTGCTACTCAAGTCAGGTAATCCCATTCCTAATCCTACAACACCACTCGGTATAGAACCAGATTCTTGCTTCTTTTCTTCACCATGTCCATCTCCCCCTTTCCTATTAACAAAAAAAAAAGCTAAGTATTTCGAAGAAATAGTAACATAAACCTAACCTAGATAAAACACCAGAGTTAATATCCGAAAACAAAATTGAATAATGAGAAACATGGATTCAAATAGTAGTCCGCTACCGCAATAGCAGCCATTATATAGCGATACTGTCTGAAACTGTTATCGCAGAAAATAGCGGTCCGCAATAACATCAATTAATTCTTGTTTTTCTTCCAAACCAATACAGATGAGTAAACATTTCACTTTTATAATTCCTTTGCTTTCTTCTAATGTTTCACCTCGAGAGAACATTTATGTTCTTCTATAAACGAACAAATGACCAGGGACAGGGCTATAGCAACATTGGGGGAGTTGTGGACTTTCACCCAAAAAATTTTTTACCTTTAATTTATATAATAAATCTGAAAAAAAAAATTATGGGTTAATATAAATTGTCCTCTTACTTAAAAAGAAAATTATATTTTACCCCATTTGAGTTAGAATACTGACTCCATCCCTACAAATGATTGCATGTAAAAGCGACGAAGACCTCTCGACATGGGAGAACATATTTTGAATGAATGTCTATTTAATGATCGACGGTTAAGAATGAGATTATGATTTTTTGAGATTAAAGTCAAATTTTATGTATCTTTCTGAGAAGAGTTTTCAAAAATTTACTCTAATATATATATATATATATATATATATGAAGACGCTAGTGACAAGTAAGGTTTAGAATTGATAGAAAAGAAGAAAAAAGATTTAGAATTGAAAATAAAAGAACTTTCATTTGGTGATGGATCAATATGAGTTGAGAAGACGCTAGTGACAAGTTGGGTTTAGAATTGAGAGAAAAGAAGAAAAAAGATTTATGACATGAATTAAAAAATTAAATATTTTTTTAAATTAAGAGTAAATTGATACAAAAATTAAAATATTAAAAAATAAACACGTTATTATATATGTTAAAAATGTTGTGTCATCGTTTTCGTTAACAATTTAACTAAGCATGGTAATTATTGTATCCTCATTTTTTAAAAACAAATGTAATATAGTGTTATTTTTTTCTAAAAGAAATAGTTGTGTGTAAAGGGGAAAAAATTGCATATCGATTGAAGAAAGCATATTATTTCAGACCTTCCTTCATGAATTTTTAAATCTACCACGGTTTCGCACGTATGTAAATGTGTTTTTAATAGTCTAAATGTGATTATAAGGTAGTATTTGTCCATACATGTTTTTAGCTCTTTAACAATGCATATATATTTTACAAACAAAGCGATTTAAACTCATGTCTTATAGGATAAATATCATCCGCTTTTCTACTAGAATACTTATTAAGTTCGCGTAAATGCTTTGAATAGTTAGAAAGACAATTACATTAAATATTTTTTTGACTAAAAATTACATTAAATGTTTTGAAAATGAAAAGGCCATGTCGATGGAATGAATGATTATCCAAAGCATAGTAAATGGAGCATCTTATGCATGTAAAGCCTGTCCACATCAATAGTTGGTTGGCAACGGACTGTTTCATTTTCATATGCTACATTTTATGTTTTTCATGTGATGTACAATCATACCAAGGACGGACGCAGAACTTTATTTAGGAGACAAACTTATAAAATTTATAAATTTTTAATAAAAAATATAAAAAAAATTTAAAAAAAAAATCTAAATTATTTAAAAATTTCAATTTTTAAGAGAGGTGATCGCCCGCTCCAACCTTTTCTAAGTCCATCCCTGAATCATACCATAAATTATCGAACGCAACTGAAACTGAATGTAATCTAAATAAACTCTAAATCATTAATAATTTACCTTTCATTTTTGGTCATTGATGTACTCACCAATCACTGCACCTATTTAATAACTTTGCACATCAACCACCATTTACATCTTGTGATGGTGATTGCGTTTTCCAATTTGGAATAGAAAGTGCCCCTTGCATTACTTGCAATATAAATTTATAATCATATTACATAAAAATATTTAAAATGAACACTAGAAAATTCATAATAAAAAAAGATAGTTTTTTTTCCAGTTCCAGAAAGGAATCTAGAAAAGAAAAACAATGGAACCCAAATGCATTTAATTATTCTGACTGATTCTTCTATATAGTAATAGGATAAGTCTGGTGGCAGCTTGTTTTGCCCGATCATTTCGTTCATATCAAGGCAGGTAAACATTTTAATTTGGGGATAAAAATTTTCTGTCATTTTTTGGTACGTCTCTTTAAGTTCAAGTAATTTTTTTTTTTTAAATTTAATGTTAAATTTTAAGCCTAAATCATAAATTTAATTTTTTAATATAAAAACACAAATAAAAAAATAAATGATTTCTATTCTTAAAACGATCATCTTGTTGCTGCAGTATCCCTCTAGTTTTTACTCAACCCAGATCAAAGAAATGTAAAACCCAATATTCAAGAAGGTTATTTGAGTCAATCCATGTTGAAGTTTCTGGTTGATGTTCCTATCATTCTTCAAGCTGGAACTGAGAACAAAACCCATAAATTTATTTTTTTTAAAAGCGTACAGAAATAAATAGTTTTACGGAAAAAGTGGATAATAAGAAACAGGACATGTTATCAGAATCGAACACCTTTGGTACTTGCAGAGGCCAATGCGCCTGTGTTTGGTCCACAAGCTAACTGCTAACCCAACCAAATCCCATACAAAAATGCTTTGTTCTGACATGGAATACACTGGAAGTGAAACTCTGCTATCTGACTCTTCAACAATGGCAGCTAACAGCCAATAGCAGGGACAAAAACTTGGTAGTAAAACATGTACTTTAGAGGGGAAATAAAAGAAAAAAAACACTTGTTGCAAGATGTTTTACGGTTGAGTTTCAGTACTAAAATGAGATATATTCTTGTAATAATTTGCAGCAATTTTGCAAGTGTTTTGAGAAAGAAACAATGAAGAAATAGTAGAAACTACAGTAAGAAATTGCATAAAAAAAACATCGATTTTAGAGGCATCAGATCCACGTGAATTCGATCCCATAACAGCTACGCATCTGAAACCACACTAAACTCGTCATCTTCCAATGGAGCCGGCAAGTTTAGATCTATCAGGTTGTTGTCAAATCTGCCTGAATTTGCGGCGGCGGCGGCGGCGGCGGCAGCAAGCAAATGGGATCTTTTGTGACCGCCGAGTGCTTGTCCTGAACCGAACACTCGACAGCACAATGGGCACTCAAATATCCTGCCGTCGTTGGAACCAACGAAAGCAGCAGCAACGGCGGCAACTTTACCTGTTTTCTTAGTTTCAGAGCAAACCCTTTTGTGTTCATCCAATGTGTAATAAGATCGGAACGTTTTCTTACATTTCTCACATCGATGTTTACCACGAATCTTCTTCTTGCTCAACTCCTGAAGAACGGATTTTTGTTCCATTTTTTTGCTTTTCCAGACATCTCTTGACAGCATCATAAGACACATAGCAACGTGTTCTTCAGGTGAAGCATCGGAAACTGAACTCACCTGTTCTGGCTCAGTCAGTGAGTCGACCAAACTGGGTTTCCTCAACAGCTCTCGATATCTCTTGGATCGTCTCCGAGTTGGGTTTCCTGACTCGGTCTCGCTTTCTACATATTGAACGACGGACCCAGAATCGACGGCGAATGAGAATTCAGGATCTGCGAACCTCAAACTCTTCTTGGGATTCTCTCTTAACCCGTAAACCAAACATTTCTCTTCAAGAGCGCTGATTTTCTCTTCTCCAAGTTCTTTCTCCTCGCCTGATGAAGACGATGACGAAGAAGCTGAGTCAGTGCGGTCACCGAGTTGGTGCCGTTGAGTCGTCTTCTGAGTTGCTAAGTGACCTTTCATGTGACCTCCTAAAGCTCTGCCATTAGAGAATGTTCGAGCACAGAGCTTGCATTTGTGCTTCTCCATTATCGCAGAACTGAAGCAAACCAAAGATCAAAGTAACCCTTTTTTTTCTTTTCCTCTCACCAAAAAGCATGAAAAAACAATGAAAAGAAAAGATTGGGAATTTAAAAGAAGTAGGTGACAAGCATTCATCCACCAAAAGACACGATCCAACCCAAAATTATGAATTTTCAGTTAATTATTTATAAAATATTTAAAATAAACAAAAAAAATATTTGTATGGTAGAAATGAAAAAACAAAAAAACAATAATGTTGATAGCATATTTATTTAAAATAAGCATTATAAAATATGAACAATGTATGATCATTGATCATGTCAACAACGTTCATAGCATGTAAACTTTGCCCATAAGAAATAGTTAAAGTTCACAATGTCATTGAACTAAGCAAAATTAATTTTTTAGTCATTGGAGTTTCAGAAATTTCAAAAACTTAAGTATCCAAAAAAATCATTTTTACTTAATGTAATGATTATTTGTGTACTTTACCTTAAAATTACAACACAACCAATTATAACATTTTGCTCACTAATTCATCTAATTTACTTATAAAAATATATTTGATGAACATACTAGCATGATTTTGGAGATTAGCTCTCTCGTTAATCATTAGCTCTCCCGTTAAGTCAAAACGACGTCGTTTTAAAATTTAATTTAGCTTAAAACGACGTTGTTTTGTTGGAGGAAAAAATATTAGAACCATGCACTTGAGGGGTTTTGAATGCAAGGCCTTTAAGAGAAAAAGTTAAGCCTTAACCACTAAACCAACATAACATGTATAATTTTTTACCACAAATATTATATATCTCAAACTACTTCAGATTAATTTAAATTATTTTATGAAATAGATAATATTAAAATATATTATTTGCATATATATAATATATATAAATAAAAGTATTGTATTGTTTTTATTTTGCATATAATATTTACAATATAAATATATTATTTAAAATTTTAAAATATTCATAAAAATAATATATTTATATTATAAATATTATATAAAAAATCTAAACTCCAAATCCTAAAGCTTAAACTATAAAGTCCAAACCTCAAACCCTAAAATTTATGATATAAGGTTTAGGGTTTATAATTTTTATATTATTTATAATATAAATATATTGTCTTATGAATATTTTTTGTTTTTAAAAAATAAAATATTTTTTATTGATATATGTAAAAATAATATATTTTATATTATTTAAAGAATTATTTTTTATAAAATAATTTGGTTTAACCAAATAGATAAGTTTATATAATTAAATAAAAATAATTTATTTTTATATTATTTTTATTTTACTTATAATATAAAATTCAAATTATAAAAAATTCTTATACCATAAATCATAAATTCTAAATTTAGAATTTAAGTTCGAGGGTTAACAATTTAGGATTTTGGGTTTTTATATATTATTAGTAATATAAATATATTATTTTTATAAATAGATTAATTTTAATATTATTTATTTCATAAAATAATTTGAATTAATCTGAAGTCCTTTAAGATATATAATATTTGTGGTAAAATATTATATAATATTATATTAGTTCAGTTGTTAAAGTTTAACTCTTTCTCTTAAAGGTTTTGAGTTCAAAACCCCTTAAGCGCATGATTTTTATTTTTTCCTCTAGCAAAACGACCCCATTTTAGGCTAAATTAAGCTTCAAAACAGCCGCACCAAAACGACATTGTTTTGACTTAACAGGAGAATTAACGGCGGAGTGGCATTTTAGACTCGCATATTAAAATTCAGTGATAGTTTTGAACAATTTTAAAGTTCGGTGAAATTTTCGACTCAGACACCGTAGTTGAGTGGTATGTGGTGTAATTTACCCTTCTAATTTTCATGCTATTTTAACTAAGCCATCAAACAGCGACTGGCCCTTGGCGTGGGGTTGTCAGCTACAATGTCACATTTTAAACATACACATACAATAGTAAACATCAAATTGGACTTTTATCTTCTTTTTCCTTTACGATAAGGTTTAAATTTTAATAGTATTTGGGAAAAAAAATAATTGTGCTTCTGAATTTTTTAAAGAAGAAGCATATTATTACCAGCATCAACATGTAATAATTACCAGACTGAATATAATTTATGAGTCTAAAATCCCATTTGGTTTACAAGATTTAATTTTCCCCTACTCTTTTACCCAAAGCTAACCTCTGATCATCCCTAATATAGAGTCTGAACTCAGAGTACCATACAGGATTCTGCTGCTACATTGAGTTTCTGCAAAAACAAAGCCAAAAAAAAAAAAACAGTTGAAATATAGGAGTATTTACACTTATATTGTGAGCTTCAATCACACTTCATATGGTCTCCGTTGATCTTGCATGTTAGGGAACACGTCAAACTTCTGATTTTCGTCGATCTTCGGATACGAAGACGATAGCTCTTTAGCTTAATAGAGGCTTCTCTGGATCGAACTCGCTTCCCAAGCCTTCCCCGACCAAGTAAACTTCTTTTCCTTTAGCCCACAACACGAAGTAGAGGCCGGTGAACATGAAGAACATCCCAGCAAGGCTGTATCAAAAGAGGGAATTATGGAATGTCGGAAAATTTTCGATTTGGAACTTGAAGAAAATTTGGTAAATCTGTATGTATATGGTTTACCTTCCTAATGAAATGGTCTGTCCTAAAGTAATGAAAGACAGAAGTATTGTAATGACTGTTCCAATGGGGCAAAACATTGAGACCAGCACCGGTCCCCTCTTCTTCATTGCCCATCCGTTGAAGCTTACACATATTCCGCTCACAGCTCCTCCCTGCGCATCCGAATATGAACGAATGTATCGGTGAAAAGAAGGGGGGATATGCATTATTGTATAGGCAACTTATAATCACTAACAGAAAAGCCAAGTAGAGAAAAGAAAAGAAAAAGAGAGACAGATTTGCATACCAGTAGAGAGAAACCAAGTAGGCGCCAACCACTAACAGGGGGCCAACCCCATTCGAAATCATGATTTTCGAACAACTGCACCAGTGAAGTTATAATCACTCCAATCAAGGATGTTATCGCACACAAGGACATCGGAGCAGGAAAATCGCCCAAAGTCGTCGCCTTTCAAACATGATATCTTAGCGAAAAAGAAGAAACCGAAAAAACACAAATTCAAAATGCTATATCTGTTTTCCATTTTTCAAGAATACCTGCAATACTACATTGCTTGATAGAACCAGGACTGCTGCCATGAGGTACATGCAACCGATGATCTTATTTTTGTCGAAAATGCCATTATAGATGGCTACGGGATCCAGCATTGCATCTCCCGACGAGACAGTGCTCAGCATTACACTCATTATAAGGGCACCTATGACACACAAGAATGTGCCTGCAATCTTAACTTTACTGTATAAACAACTTATAGCAACTTCTTCTAGCCTGCATCAGCATTGCCAAATTTCACCAGTGGATTTTCATTACTAATTTGATCATGAAAAAGAAAAAACATGTATCGAATTTATTACCCGAAAACCCAAGCAATTATAAAGATAAGCCCGGGAGCAAGGTTTGGCATGGCTGTTGCCACTGCTGGTGAAGTTAGATCAATCCCTTTGAGGAATAGGGATTGGAACAAAGTTATCCTGAAACAAAGACTATCAATAACATGATTGAAAAAATGGATTGTTAACATCATTTCTTGAACATGAAAATTAACCTTACCCTCCAAAGGAGATTGAAACAAGCTGAATCATGAACTTCAAGGTTAAGCGGTTCGGCCATTGGCTCCTGCAAAATGAATGGACGTGAATGATACGTTCGAAACGTTTTCATGGCAACGCAACTCCGGAAAGAAAGTGAAAACAAAAATGAATTTACCTTTCAAAATAAAAGGCAAAAGGGGAGAGGATAATGAAGGTGGCAAAGGTGAAGAAAATAACAATGGTGAAAGGGCTAAGGCCAAGGGACAAAACATAAGCGAGTAAAACCGAGTTCCCTGCATAAACAAACTGCACTCCTACCAATCCTCCTATTATCGCCACATCTTCAAGTAAAACTCTTTTCACGCACACCACCATCTTACTTTCCTCCCCACTTTCTTTCCTTCCAAACAGGGAACCAAAAGAATAAGAAAGGCAAGAAAAATTGTATACACCCAGCACCTTTCTTCTCTCCCTTTCCCTCTCTTTATTTGCAGTTTCTGATTTTCTACACCAAATCACTTGAGTATTCTTCTTTCTTCCTGGTTTAAAGTTTTGGTTTCGGGTTACGTAAATCGTAACCAGATGAAAAGTAGTTTTGTTTATTCAATGTTCTTCGTTATTGTCTCCCTGTTGCTCGTTTGGGACTTAACTAACATTAAGACACATTCTCCAGGTTATTCGCAACAAGGTGGTATAACGAAGGGTCTGCTCTGTCTTTGTTTTTAATGGCTCTTCTCTTATTCTCTTTTTATAGCTTTGTACACAAATTTGGCTCCCTAGATTATGTTTTGCCATTTCAACTCTCTCTCTCTCTCTCTCTCTCTCTCTCTCTCTCTCTCTCAAAATCTCTCTTCAGATTTATTTAACTATTTTTAGAGCTCTGTTAATGGGGACAATTCCCATTTTTTCTACTAAATATTTGTTCATTTCACCCATCATTTATGGTCTCCCTTCTCCTTCAAGCACTCGGATTTTTATAAAAAAATCGAATATGAAAACGAAGAAACTTATTTTGATCCACTTATCAACTAGTCGAACCGGATGAGATTGTAAGTTCCAATAGTGTCTGAGTTTGAATTCTGATGTTGTTCATGTAACAAACTAGATTGGGAAGATCTCGCCATATTGAACCTCTTAGTATACTATTCGATACATATTAATCGGCCAATGAATCAGATATAGTAGTTATACAAAAAAATTGACATCTAAGAAAATAATTTAATGTTTTATTTCTGATTCAAGTTGGAAGATCATGATGGTCTAGCTTAAACAAGGCAGCTTCGTTCTTAATTTCATAACTTGTATAAACCAAAATCAGCTTCACTGCTGTTAGAATGAAATGACAACATTTTTTTTTTCAAATGAAAATCCATAGGTCTTTGCTGCTTCAGTTATTTGAACACTGATATCAGAGGCTTGTTAGCAGAAACCTGTCTAGAATGTGTAAATAAAGCATAGTAATAGCATTTAACTCCGAAGTCCGACCAACCATCGAGTGCATCAGCCCAAGCTCCAGAAAAGATCAAATTAATGAATGCTGTATTTTATATCTGTTTTTGAACTTCTAAACGTAAGAACACTTAAAATGTCACCTAGGTAGCGTAAAACCGGTTTCCTCACTGCGGTCAATGTCAAATTCAAATGAAAAATAGATGACAGGCTTCGCCTTCCAGAAACAGGCGCATGTCTCACGTGCCATCAAGTCCATCTGGGAAAAGGAGCAATTTTGTTGTTACCATGGTGTTCTAGATCACTTATAAATGAATCACTCTAGTCTAAGTAAAATAAATCGGTTGCAATACTTGATTCCACAAAGAAAACTGACCATATCCTGACCTCTATTGCACAAATTATTAGAATGCATTCACTATATCCACCCTGATGTTTAACCAGGTAGTAGAAAGAAGACTATGCCAAACAAATGAAGGAACTGTAAGCACAAAGCTAAATGGAAGGACGAATAGGTTGGCGGGTTTTAACATGTCAATATTGATATTTTTATCTTATCCTATATGAGAAAAGCAAGGCTAGTTCCAGTAAGATAGGAATATAAAAATCCACACTATACACACAAATGCAAGGAATATGATGTAGTATTCCAATCCCACAACTACACAGGGAGGTCATGTGTGACGTTTAATAGGGGTTTTTCTTTGCAAAATTAAGAAGAGCATAAAGAAGGGAACTGGTTTAATAAATAGAAAGAGACGTGAAAATAAGGCCATATTCTGAATAATTAAATTCAAGATTACTAAGAAGGCACTCATGGTTTCATACTTGAGAATGAAGATGGGTCTGTCACTGTAAATTCCCACTTTATTTCTTTCAAGCATATTGAACTTATGTGCCTGCAGGAACCAAATATTCTGGTCAGATATAGTTAAGATGCATTATTAAAGCACTGTAGGTCCCATTTCATAGACCCTATTTGCTTCACTCAGAGAAGGCAAGATCAATTATCTGATGGCATCCACCATCTACAAGTTTTGAGAAACAAAAGTTCTAAATTTTACTTCCTAATTAGCTATGTTCTCTAAAATTGGAAGTAACACCTTTGACTCGACCAAAATTTTAACGAAACATCAAATTTATCTATCACAGGGGATCCGAGATAGAAATCACTCGTGATACTCAAGTAGCAATTGAAGTATAATCTGGAACCAAACCTTTCAATTCAGAAATGCCTGCTGCATGCATCATAAGCATATTTTCCTACTATATTTGGAGTCTACTACTTACCTCATAAGCCTATTTTTGAAATACATGTTCTTAAGGTTACATGGCTCATCTATCTAATGCAAGGCTGGGACTTGGGTGGTTTATCAAACAAACTTGCCTCTCCACCTAATTGGAGTATAAACAATTGGAGTATACAAGTTAAGCATCTTTTCCATGACTCCATTTCAGAAAATAATAATATCAATTGGTTTCGGATATGTGCATGGTCTACGGTCTACCACAGATGCTCAGCTTGTAAGAGAGATAGAAACAGAGAGACTTAGTACTCGCTTCTTACTTGTAGAAGAAAAGATTTTAAAGAGTAAAAATTTGACATTCATCTTATCATTGTTTTTGAATAGGTATTAGTTAGCTTTTTGCTCACTTAATCAATAGAATCCTGCTCTTAGCCTTAAAGCTTTGAACAAAAATCTTCTGCCCCCTAGGTGGCTAGGTATGCCGCTTTCTATGGCCCAACACTAAAAAAATTAAATTCTAAAATGTAACCCTAAATTCTAAATCCTAAACTTTAAAAAGTACACCCTACCCCCAATTCCCTATACCTTATCCTACTGTAATTATAACACAGAAATAACATTTACAAGCAAAAAAATCATTCAGAACTGTCATCATGCTAGTAGAGGAAAACAAACTTAATACATAAAATCAAATCCAAGAATGATGAAACAAGAGCAGATATGCATACTATCACATTACGTCGGAGAAGCAAAAAAAGCTACTCACAATAGAAAACAGATAAAATAGTACTAGAGGCCGGGATAGGTGCAGCAGAGTGTACCCTGAGAAAGTGCCCGGCAACTCCTTGATGTTGAGCTCAGGCATGACGTCATTCTCACCGCCGCCACCGCACTGTGCAGCGGCAACAGTGACTGCGCACATCCCAACTCCGAAGGACACCTGCCATCATAAAAAAATAACTATTAAAACTTCAAAAGAGGGGAAAATAGAGACGATAACTCCCAATTTATGAAACGAATGATTACAGAAAGTAGTAATTTAGAAAACGGAAACAAAAAAAGCACCTGGAGAAAGAGAAACGGCGAAGAGGAGAGGTGGATTGGGAAGGGAGAGATGATCGGGTGGAGGAGGGAGCAGCAGCAGATCTTGAGAATGGGGATTTTGGACCGTTGGTTCTTAAGGCGGATTTAATGGAGGGTGATGATCTACTGATGAATCTCTTGCAAGCTGAAGCCATTAGCATAAAAGGAGATAGGAAACTGAAAATCTTTACTGATCGGAGCTCAAAACTTGGAAGAAGCAAATCCAGAAAACAGGGTTTAGGGTTTAGTCTTCTAGCCTTTATGTCGTGTACGACAGAGAAATTATTAAATCGACCTACCTCACCAAAGTTTATTTACTTTATTTTAATTTTTAAATAATTATCTATTTTTTCTTTACATATAAAAAAGTCGAACATTCACCTTAAAAAAGAGACTTAGCTAGAGTGCTAAACTCATCGAATAATTTTTTCTTGTATGACTATCTAATTTGGAGTTTGGGTTATGCGTTTAAATTTTAGGGAATGAACTTTGAATTTAGACTTTATGGTTAAAATTTAGAATTTATATGTTTAAACATAAGTTCTTAACATATTACCCTAAAATTTAAACTCTAAATTCTAACCATATAACTTAAATTTTAATCACAATCCATAATTTTTAAATCTCTAAACCTAAACTTTAAACTTTAAACTAAATTTCTAACCCTTAAAATTAAAACGTTTATTAATAAAATCTTTACCACTAATACATGTAATATTTTCCCAATATAATGTTATTGGGTATCTGTCTTTTTTACATTTAATTTATTAGGACTATATTATATGGACTCTTCCTCGCCCTTGAATGAAAAGATACTAAACATTTTGCATGCTCGATTACATAACTTTATAATTTTATTTAACAATTAAATTTATTTTCTATACTCCGATTATTATCATTTAAATATCAATCACATATCTAAAATTGTAAAATCATTGAATTTAAATATTTGAAATCCGCCCAATCCTTTTGATCACATCCTAACCTTTGAAGTCCTAAATTAATGAATGGTCATCGTCTCGTAGTACTTAGTACAGATAGAAATTCTCTGTCCTTTTTCGGTATTCTTACTTATATTTTCATGTTTAAAATTAAGTTTAGAGTTTAAAAAATTTAAGGTAGGGTGTATTTTTTTAAAGTATAGAGTGTAGGGTTTAGGATTTAGAATTTAGGGTTAAGGCTTGGAATTTAGTTTTATAATATTTTTTAATGTTGTGCCATAAATAGGAGCACCGAAAAAGGACAGATAATTTTTATCCGGTTAGTACACCTTCAAACAAGTTTGAACCATACAATATAAGTAAATTTAAAAGAAGAAAAATCAAACTATAATATAAAAACCCAATAAGCACTATTCACACTTCACAGATATATTAATTACATCATTAAAAACTAAAGAATTGGTTTCAATTCTTTTGGTGTGAACAATTTTTTCTTCACACAAATAATTCTATAGAAAAAAAAGCACTATAATTTAGCAGAGCTCAAAAAAGAAGGCTCCTAAGTAATCATGAAAAGAAGAAGAAAAACTAGCACTACCCATAAACAAGTGAAGCTACATGGTCTACGGTGCAAACCAATTGCTTTGTTATAAGAATTCTCAGACGCCAACAAAGAGCTGTATTTGAAGTTAGGGTTCGATCCGTACAGCGCTTGAACGCCTTCAACATCGTCGAGTTTAAGGTCCAACCGTCTACTCCGAGGCCTCAAGCTCGGATACATCACCGCTTCCGGCACCGAGCTATGGGCCAAGCCGAGTATATGACCGATCTCATGAGTCGCCACTGATTCCAAGTCAACAGCCACCTTTGATTTCACTTTCCCGAAATCAACGGCCCACGTCTCTGCTTCGTCCAGGTGGAGCCTCCCGTTCTCCGGTGAAAAAGCATGGGCTAACACTCCTAAAACCCCATCGAACGGTTCGCCGTCGCCGTGATCGCCTCTGAAGAACCCGATCCTGATGTTGGCCGATCCGTAATCTTCTGTCTCCGTGAAGTTCACCGGAATCACCGAAGCCCACCTCGAAAACGAGCGTTGAAACGCTGCTCTGATTTCTGGTAAGCTTATGTAATCGATCATGTTCGAAGGCGAGAAAGCGAACGTTAAAGTCATAGACGACCCACGGTCCCATCTTGGCCTTCCGTAAAAATAGGCAAAATGTTTGGTTGCATGGAGTGTCGGACCGGTGTCGGAAACGCCGCACCTCGGTGACATGATTGCCGATATCGTTTCGGTATCGAGCTTTCCGGATACGGTCAACCCGAACTTCTTCTGGTATAAAATCACCGCGGATTCGAATTGAGCATCGAAAACGTCAGTGAAGCTGTCGTTTTGGATGTCCGGAATCGATAGGTACCCGAACCGTTGGAAGTATTTCTTGAGTTCCGACATGCCGCTGACGTGGCTACCTTTCTCGGCGTCCTTAAAGCGAGTAAAATTATGCCACGTAGCGTTGTGATCATCGGTCGTTATGACAGTTACTTGTCCCGGTGCGAATCTGGCGGGAAAACAAAGCTGCGGAAAAAAACAGAGGAAAAAGAAGAAAACAGAGGAAAAGTAACCAAACAACCGAAACATGGTTTCTGTTGTTAGTTATTTTTGGGTTTAGAACTGAAAGTTGAAGAAATTGATAGGGTTTTATTAGGAGATTAGGTTAGAATTCATTTTTAAATTCACATAAAAATAATCGAATTTTTTAACAATTTGTTTAAAAAAATTGTAATAATTCAGACAAGTTTGGATGAACAAGAAAAGGGAAGAGCAAGGTAGATAGATTCTGCCGTGCCCCCTGCCTGGAGATACTGACTTTGAAGGCAGAGAGAAGGGTGGGTTAACCGTTAACCACTGCCTTGCCTCGGTTTCTAATCAAATATATTTTCTGGTATCTGATTTCATTTTTTATTTGGATTGGATTAAAGAGGGGATATACTTTAAAATTAAAACCTTAGTTTAATTTGGTTTGTTTTTTTATTCTAGTTGTTTGTTGACCAAATGGGCTGATTTCAGCTTTAGTTTTTTTTTCTTTTTTAATTTCATATCACTTTCCAATCAGGTTTTCCTATTGTTCCAAGTTCTAACTTTTATTACAAGACAATTCTTGGGACTCAAAATCTTCGATTGCGTGTTTTGTCCCGTCAGCTAGACCGTTGCTTTTGACATGGTTAGGCAGTCTTGCCTGAAATAAATGAAAATTATAGATGCAGTATCGGATCTATAAATATATTTGAGGGTGAACACACATAAAATTTTAAAATTTTAGTGTGAGTACAAATTATAAATATTTAAAAAAAATCAAGACTAATTTATAAAAATTAAGAAAATTGAAGGTGAATGTGTGAACTTTGAAAAGTTTATGGCGGGCACGAGCACATCCCACACTACATGTGCATCCGCCATTGTATAGAAGTGATGATAGGAGTGAGTATTCGTCGATCAAGTTGACGAATCATATTTTATCATTCAATTTTTTATTTGAGTTTTAATTTAAATTTAATTATAAATATTTATAATGTTGTGGTATTGATTGGTTCTAATTTAAACGGTTTTTTATAACCATATATGATATACATATATATCTTCACAATATTTTTCATAAGTGTGAGTAAGATTTATAATGTTATTTAATAAATCAAATACCATCTAAATTATATAACATATATAATGCTATTTTTCAAACGAAGGATTTTGAAGGCAAAATATTAATGACAATATAAAAAAGTGAATTGATGGAAAGAAATTATTTGTAAAGAATTGCAGTCAGATTATTAAATTCAATAGCATATAAAGTTGAGAGACTGAATTGTGGAAATATATTCTTTTAATTTTTTGAGTTATTTGAGTCTAATTTTATAACTTAAGCTTTATTTTAATTTTTTTGAGCCAAATCAAGTTCATAAAATTTGAGTCAAGTCAAACTGAGATTTATTTATAAAATTTAAGTCTAGTGAAAATTTTAAATTTTTTATTCAAATTTTACTCACCCTAATTAGTAGTGATGCTAAAGATGAATTAAGAATGTGTTGGGAAGAACTTTTCAACTTTATGAACTTAAGCTTAGCATTACCCAATTTGATTTTGCTTTCTAATGGTATCATAAAGCCCTCTAACAGAAAAAACCAGAAAGGGATCTTAAATTAGTTGAAAGTTTTCCATGTTTAAATAAAAAATAAATATAATCAGCAATACAAGGCTACTCTACTGCAGGCAACCATACCTATTTCCTTTTAATAACTATGTTATAATCATCTTATTACACCAACCTCAAAAAACGAGTGCGAAAATTTTATGTTAGAGATATAAACTTTTAAACAATTATATTAAAAAATCAAGAAATATAAAATTATAAGGGTGTCAAATTAAACTATAAATAGACAAAACAAAAAATATTTAAATTTTATGAGGATTTAAAATTTCCAGAGATGCAGTCCACCTAACACCCTTCATTCCAGCTTAATCATCCCATCCATTTTTCCTACATAATCAAATCAATTTCATAGTGTATGTGTTTTTACAAAAATGGTCATAATTTGTAAATAAAAGAAGAGTCGTTGAAATTCAAATTACTATAAAAACCAATTAAATGGAATTTCAAATTAAATGATTGATTAATTAGTTTGGCAAAAGGGGACATTTAAACCCAAAGTCTTCCCTAATTTCGCTTTCAAAAGTTCAATGAAGTTATCTTCATAAATGGGTGCATTAATTCATTATAAAAAGGTAATTTATATAAATCATCATTGAACCTTACTCAAACTTATTTTGGTCACTAAAGTTTCAAAACGTTCAATTTATTCGTTAAAATTTAGACATTCAACGTTGTTAATATTTTGATAGTGTCCATTTACCAACAAATATAAAAATTTCTTCAAGATCCGAACGGTAAAAAACTTCATTAAAACGAGAGAAGCAATATACTGAGAAACGGGCTCCATCTAACGATGAGACAAAGAGATCAAAGAGAGAGAAATTGAAAAAATTTTACTCGATTCGTAGACTTTGAGGCACTTTCTAACGAAATGAAGGTCGGATTCGAATTCAGAGAGTCGAGATAAAGCGACTGGTAAAATTTAGGACAAAACGACCACCATCTATGGCCATCGAAGGTGGCTTTTAGCCACGGTGAACGGTATCCACATCATAACACCGTAAAAATTAAAGAATGAGTGACAAAAAATGTTTAATGTCTAAACTTTAGGGAGCAAATTGAATATTTTGAAATTTTAATAACCAAAATAAGTTTGAGAGTAAAATTTAGTGCTAATATATGTATTTACCTATATAAAAAACACTTTATATTTATTTCCATGACTATTCCGGATTATCCAAGCAAGCAAGCCACTCTAGCTTTCCCTGTCCAACCCGTTTCTTTCGAAGACGACCTATTTGCTTGATTCCATTCCTTCATGAAAATCAATGTAAACATCAACAACGTATATCCAATTATTTGCGTGTGTACATATATTACCTTATAATCACACTAGTATTATTTAAAAAAAATTATCTACATGACTGCATGTGTAAGAAATTTTAATTTTTACATTTTTTTAATCGTTGAATGACTGAAATGAATGATTGAGATTAATAGTGGGTTATGTGAAGATTATCACTTGAGAAGAAAAAAAACAAATGTTAATCTCAACATTCCTTTATCTTCATTCAATGGACCAAAAAAGGTATAAAACTATGAGTTTTACATTTCGTGTAAGTGAATCCTAACTATATATAAAACTTGAAAGTTTTATACCTTTTTTGGTCCATTGAATGAAGATAAAGGAATGTTGAGATTAACAGTAGAAAATGTGGAGATTATCGCTTGAAAAAAATAATAAAATAATCACAGCCATTTATTACTTTCATTTAACGGACCAAAAAAATGTGAAAGTAATTGAATTTTACATTGTGTATGTGGATCATAACCCTATATTATATTTAAGTATATTATATTTTTTCATATTTAAAATTATTTTATTAATTGAATTATTTCTTAAATAAATTAATTAATCAATATTTAGGAATGGAAGATAACCTACCCTACAAGCAGCCATTGATGATGTCATAATGAATGGGATTTTGAGAATTATAAAACTGATATTGATAATGAATTTAAACTTATCCATTTGGTTCAACCAAATCATAATTAATTAATTAATTAATTATTGAGAAGACTAATGTTTTATTGGATTTATGAGGAGAGACATATTAAGTAAGTGAAGCATTTTTCACCCATAGTATTTGCTGCTTCTTTTTCACAGTCAATTCATGATTTTCAAACTATGATTTCGACCGAGAACAATTGATACCAAATCAAGTGAACAGGTAAAATAAAAAATAATCAATTGATTGTACAAATAAATTTTAAGTACAGTTGGATCCTCGTGTGCATTTACTCTTGTAAATTTGATTTTCTTATTAAATAGACTACTATATTATCAAAGACGGAATTGTTTAACTGTTGGGACGGAGTCAAGATTAAACTACGAGGGGGCAGACTGATTAATTTTAAAATAATAAAATCTTAAAAAGTAATTAAACCGTAAAAATTAAGAGAGTTTATGTTTAATTTTATAAATTTTAAATTTGAAAGGTCTTAAAAGTAATTAAACTAGAAAAAAGAGAAGTCAAAGTTTAATATTATTAATTTTAAATTATAGGGTCTTAAAAAATAATAAGTCATAAAAATTTTGGGAGGGACAAGAAAGGAAAAAAGACTTAATTGCAATAGTTTCAAAATTATTAAGGCCTAAAATATAATTAACCTATAAAATTTAGGGGTAATTGCCCCTTGTATATAGATCCGTCCCTGTTTAAGTAGAATCAATGTCTCGTCATTTTCAATAATAAATAGTATGAAAATATTTAATTTTCAGGGTTTATAAAAATTCTCTCCACAACACCTATTTCAAACTTAAAAGAAAATGACATAAAAATTCAAAACCTCGCGTACAAGAAGAATAAAAATGGAGATAATGCTCTTTTAATTTACTTTTTCTCTCTATTTAAGGACCAAGTAAAAGGGAGATGGATGACTAAGATTCAACATGGCAATTCTCATTAAAACCCAAGGGTCTAGATTTCTTTTTCAATTTTATGTCACGAACATCTTAGGGCTAATTACTACGTAAAGAACATCTTTTGTTTATTCTCATTTTGACCCTGAATACATTACAAACCTTCCAATTTTAGCCTTGGGTAGAAAATTAAAGGGCATTACTCAAGGCTCTAATTTTCACATATTGACACTTGGTTCCAATTAGGTATGGCCATAGGTCAGGTTTTCTGCCGATCTGCACCTAACCCGAAAATTTAACATCTCCATCCAAACTCGGCCCGACCCGACATTTTATGATGTTCCACCCGACCCGAACTCGAATTCTAAAGTAAAAACTCGAACTCAACCCGACCCGACATAAATAAAAAATTATAATTTTTCATTACTATTCGATAAAATAGAGAGCTAGTTGAAAAAAAATAAAGAGGGAGCATTATAGTAATTATTCTATTTTTATTAGACAAAATAGGGAGATAATAGAAATATATATAAAGAGAGGCATGGTAACAATTATACCTAAATATTTAGAATAAAATTAAACTATTATTTCGGGTCGAGTAGGGTATTTTTCACCTTAAACTCATATCCGACCTTATCCTAAAAAAAACAACCCCGAACTCGAAATTTTCTTTTAAAAAATCTGGTCTTATAAAATCGGGTCGGGTCAAAACCCATATGATATGGGTCAAATGGTCATCCCTAGTTCCAATGATTTAGCCCCTAACGAAATATTTGGGGCGTTATAAGTTTCTTTTAGTTTGTTTATTTATAATTCTTTTTTAGAGAGATTCATAAGATTTGGAGTGGAAAACTTAAGAGAGATTGTGTAAAGTTAAAAATTGTACACAAAGATTGAAAAATATATTAAATTTGGAAAAAAAATCCTTATTTGATAAAATTAAAGTAGTGAAATATGCAATTAGGGTAGAATCATTCCAAAGTTCTTGTGTTTACCACCTTTATTTTTGTTTTCATGAAAAAAAAATAAAAGTCAACTTATATTTTCTTGACATTTTTTATTGATCATTTGAATTAACATTCTTACATTGATGAACAAGAAAAAAGTTGTACATGAAACAAAACTAAGGAAAAAAAAGAACTCAGTGACTATAAGCAATAGTAGAAACAAGAAAAAGTTTTTCTTTTTGAATATAAAAACAAGAAAAAGTTGAACATGAAATAATAGGAAACAATAAAATTTTCGGGCATCGTTGTTGTAACCAAAATATTAGACGACCTAATAGAAGCAGAGAATCTCAATAAGTTGTTGGGTACAAATAAAAAAAAGGGAAAACTACACCGGTGGTACCCTAACTATGCCTGTTTTCCTACTTTGGTCCCAAAACTATGTTTTTCGGCAAAAGAGTCCCTTCCGTTACATAGTTCTCCTGTTTTGGTCTCCCGACGTTAAATAACTAACGGTTTTGCTGATGTGGCATTTTTAAATATTTTTTAAGGCTGACGTGGCATTTTTTAATATTTTTTTAATCATTTCTCTCTCCTCTTATATATTATTTTTATTTAATTTTATTCACCCAATAATGTTGTGACACGTGTCACTACACTATTATGTGAAAACCCCCCAAAAATCCTAAAAGTCAAACTTGGTGCCACTAGGATTCAAACCCAAGACACTAGCGCACCAAACATGCTCTTGAACCAATTAAGCTAGGCTTGATACTTGATTTAAATCTACAAACACTTATATTTGTTGAACTACCTTCTTTCTATATTCCTTTTTCAAGACTGCAATGTCCTTTTTCTATATCCCTATGGTGCTTGGAATTGTATCTCCACCAAGTTTAGACCTCACTGCAGCATCTCTTCTTGTTCTAATCTCGTTGGCGATTCTTGGGTTTTTAGAATTAAGAGGATTTCATTTGAAATATTCCAAGTTCTTCAATGCTTCTTCTTCTTCAATTAGCTCTAAAGTTCCCAGTAGAGTTGGCATGTTCTTGCTCTACACACCGGCCTTCCTCGTCGGCGTTGCTTCCTTTTGGCTTTTCCCAGACGGAGATTTGAGGTTTCTTTTGCTCAAATCCGCCATTACCATCCATTTCTTCAAGAGAATCTTTGAGGTATCCTTTCCCGTTTCCAGGTTTCTCTCTTTTTCGCTTTTGTTATGCTTTAGTCGGCATTGAGATTTACAAAAACAAATATTGCAGGTGGTTTTCATTCACAAATACAGTGGAGAGATGGCTCTGGACACATTTATCATTATATCTCCCAGCTACATTTAAGCATGACGAGGAAGAAACGAGTTCAGCTGATGAAATGACAAGAATATTGAACTGCTCAGATCATTATCAAGCACTGGAGATTCCTCGTCACACAAAAATGGACATTGCAGTCTTGAAAAAGGAATATAGAAAGAAGGTAGTTCAACAAATATAAGTGTTTGTAAATTTAAATCAAGTATCCAGCTTAGCTTAGTTGGTTCAAGCACATGTTTGGTGTGCTGGTGTCCTGGGTTCGAATTCTAGTGGCACCAAGTTTGATTTTTAAGATTTTTGGGGGGTTTTCACCTAATAGTGTAATGACATGTGTCACAACATGATTGGATAAATAAAATTAAATAAAAATAATATATAAGAGGAGAGAGAAATGATTAAAAAAATATTAAAAAATGCCACGTCAGCCTTAAAAAATATTAAAAAATGTCACATCAGCAAAACCGTTAGTTATTTAACGTCGGGGGACCAAAACAGGAGAACTATGTAACGGAAGGGACTCTTTTGCCGAAAAACATAGTTTTGGGACCAAAGTAGGAAAACATGCATAGTTAAGGTACCACCGGTGTAGTTTTCCCTAAAAAAATACTCTTTTTATTCTCAAGATATCTACCGCAGCGTGTTTAATAATTAATCATTTGTGTTTTGTTAACTAATTAAAAAATAAAGACTGATGTTAGTCACAAATTTTAAACTATTTTATGCTAATGATGTTGATCAATCCATCAATCATTACTCAATACAAGAGAAATCCTTACTATCTTATTTGAATATTATGGTTAATAAAACAATCGCATGACAAAAAATAATTTCCAACATTTGAAAAATGTTAAGATGTATATATAAAAAAAATTCCTATGGTTTAAGATATTTATCACTTCCAGCGTCTACCACAACAACAACCACAACAAAATCCCAATTTAGTTACATTGTGCACATTTATAAATGACAGTCGACATTTCCCTTTATTCTAGTGACCGCGGCAACAACGATAACTAATTTAAAATTTTCATTAAGATTTTTGAAATTTAGAGCTTTAGTAAAATTTGATAAAGTTGAAGTTTTTCTAGAAAGTTTAAGTTTTTTAATAAAAAATAATTAAAATCGACCATGTGTCACATTTTAATTGGTTAACAGATTTTTTTAATGGCAATTAACAACTAAACACTTAAAATTTAACAAAATGGAACGTTAGATACCTATTTTTACAAGAAAAATGTTTAGGTGCCTAAAGTTAAAAAAGAAAAACAATGTGAAATTAAAATAGAAAAACAGTCCAGAAAGAAATGAAATTGTAGCAGAAAAACAAAAAAAATCCTAAATCTAAATAGAAAAAAACCCTAGAAAACGAACATCAGACCAACGAAACACCTCTAGTGAACTGCAAATCAGTGATAAAGATGAAACATCGGAAAAATTAGAAGCAGAGAACAATTTTTTTTATCTATATCCACCTACACGCTTCAGGCTTGAAGTAGGAGTGGTGTGCAAAATCATCAATCTTGGAGGCTGCTTTGTAAAATAAATCTGATTGCTTCATATGAGTGGTAGGTAGGTAGTGAATATGAAAATTTTAGATGAGTATGGGGATGGGGGAGGGGATATTGCACCCGCCCCGCTCGTTTGTCGTCCTTAGTTTCGGCTTTTTGTTCTGCCTCCGTTACTTTGGCGTAGTAAATTTTGTAAATATTATCATATGTATTTTTTCTCCAGCTAGATTTAAAGAGATTTTTTTATTTATAATGAAGAGTAACACCACATGCCTGATAAAAAACCCCTTTAAAGAGATTTTTTAACGAAATATATGATAATATTTTTTAATAAAAAATAATAAAAAATTAAATATATATTCTATTAAATTTAACGGAATATTTACTCAAATATTACTTTGGGATTTTTTATTTCAAAAATAGGGATCCTCACAGATTATTTTCGAATATAGGGATGATTACTGTTCAAAATCAGAAAACCTATGGACCACAACCCGAGTTTGAATAGTAATTTTCATGGCGTATCACTGTGCAAAATCGAATGACGAACCACCACCCTTTTAAAATGCCATACTGCCATGTGGCGCGATGTGGGCGTTCCGAGCACTGTTTAAAGTCGGACTGCCCACCCCCGTTTTTGAACAGTGCACCGAATAATGGTGCCTGGGCTGCTCACTGCGTGCCATGTGGCGTCACGCAAAAAAGGGGAGGAAAGCACCCCGTTTTTGAACAGTGAAACAACCCCAAGAACACTGTTTAAAAACGGACTGTGCACTGGTGGTCTTTTGACTTTCAACAGTAAACATCCCTAGATCTGTAAATAATTTTTCAGATCCTTAATTTTGAAATTAAAAAATTCTAAAATAATATTTGAGTAAAAATTCCAAGTTTAACTCAATTAATATTAGGATTATTGTAAGTAGATACACAAAAAGACATAAACCTCAAAAGACGTTATTTTCACCATTTTAGTGAACCAAGACAGCGGCAAACCCCAATATTAATCTGTAAAAAGTCTGGTCTTAAATTTCAAGATTATCGAAGAGGTTTGTTCCTTCTTCAGATTTGCATTTATATAAACATTAATTCCAACTATAAATACTTTAAACAAAAACCTGCAGCAGCTTTCTCATCCTTTCTTTACTTTACTCTTCTTTTCTTCCTTCTATTACTTCACAGTAACTTACAAGTTTGCCGCTTTCGATTCCAAAGAGCTAAAGCAAAACCCTACTCATTCATCAATTATTAACCCCCGCATTCGCATTATTTACAGTCATACCCTCTCGGTTCTCACCCTCATTTACTCATTGATGACCGTGGTTGTTGGGAGGAGCGGGAGGTGGCATTTCGGTGTAAATAAGTGATGAAGTTGGGGGCGGAGTCGTTATTATTGCTGTCGTAGTGTTTAATTATGGGCGTGGCTAAGGCGTGGATGTTCAGCGTGAAACCGGCGAACTTGGCCTTGTTACAGCATCTCTACGGCTCCGTTCTTGGCTACAGGGATGAGTGTTGGAGGTGGCGATCCTCTGCGGCGCGGCAGAGTAAGCCAATCTCATGGTCGCTCGTCTGTGGCTTGATGCTTTTCTGCTTAGGCATTGTTTCGCTCTTCACTGGACACGTGGCCTCTGATCTCGACTGGTATTCCCAGCGACTTGTGAAACGAAGACTCTATTTCAAATTGGTACTGTGAAAAGGAAAAAAAAAAGAGTAACTTTACTTTCTTTCTTTATTATTTTGTTTTTATTTTTACAATTTTTCTGCTAATTTTGATGCAAATGCTGTAGGATGGAAGTGATAAAGGGTCGATTGATATATGGAAATCTGAAAACGGAAAGAACTTCTATGGATGCAGCAAAAGAAGTCGTAAATTTCCCCGTACGTTATTTTTATTTTTGGAAACTTTGATATTCTCTACAAAAAGCTGGGTTAAGAATTAAGAAGCACAGTTTAATCATGACAGGAATGTTTACTCTGCTTAAGTATGTTGGTTTTATCTGAAATTATGTGTTTTTTTCTTCTAAATGTAATGGATAACACAATGTTAACAGATGCAAAGATTGCTGCTTTAGATGTTTGTGCTAATTACTTGTTAAAGCAAAGTTCTCATTTTTCATTTCCCAAGTTCAAAATTATGTTCATCTTATTGAATTGATAACTGATGACAGTAGCCTTAAGTTCTTTTTATGGCAGTCAATAAATTGTTTGGTTTTAGGGTAAGAAAGATCTAAGCAATTAACCAATTGACTGTATGTTGTATTAAGGACACATCAAATTTCAACATTACTGACTGTTGATAGCAATATGAGCACGATAGTTGTGTGGTGCCTTTACAAGTCTAGACTGGCTAAAATATGACATAGTTAAAAAATAATGCATTGTACCCGGACTGCTTCTTTTTCTAAAATAGATTTGGAGCTTTAACTTTTCCTATGTTTATTATGTCTTAGCTCATAGTATCGGTCTTTAACTTTGAAGATTAAAACTAAATTATTGGCAATTTTGTTCTAGTGGAATCAGATAGAATTACCTCATATTGAGCAATTTTCTGATACTTATTTTTTTACCATAGGTTTCAAGTAAAGTTATTCTAATACTTGGTGTTCTTTATCATCTTCTTTCACCTCTCATAAAGAATCTATTTGATACTGTTTTTATTTAAATGCTACCAAACCAGTCTATTAAGTTCATTGATTCATCATTTACATTGATATTTGATATCTAGATGCTGTACGTGAGCGATCATCGAATGGTTACTTGCTTATTGCTGCAAGCGGAGGACTGAATCAACAAAGAACAGGAGTAAGTGGAATTATTTATGCATTATGCTATATTTTTGGGTAAATATCCTAATGGAAGATCTTTTAATTGCTTCAATGACATGTCTAGCTTATTTATATGTGTACAGAGTATTGTTACTCCTTCACAATGTATTATTTGAACCAATAAGTTTTGTTTTAGTTTATTTGAATAAATTAAGATTCAGTGTGCCTCTGAGATTTAGGCTGCCTGCTGAATTATTATCCACTGACCTCGGAGAGTACAATTTGTTCAGAACTCATAATTTGCTTATGCCGCACAGATATCAGATGCTGTAGTTGTTGCGCGAATTCTGAATGCAACTTTAGTGGTACCTGAGTTAGATCATAATTCCTATTGGAAGGATAATAGGTAAATTGAATAAACTTATTTAGAAGTTCTGCACTTCTGCTTAATAACCTACTCCTCTGTTTTATTGTTAAATTTTGTTTTCTTTTGTTTTTCTTCTTTCCTTCTTCTAAATGCAGTGAGTTTGCCAACATTTTTGATGTCAACTGGTTCATTTCTTACCTTGTAAAAGATGTTACTGTTGTAAAAAGAGTTCCTGATAAATTCATGCGATCAATGGAAAAAAATCCGTACAGTATGCGTGTCCCGAGGAAATCCCCTCCGGAATATTATGTAGACCAAGTTCTGCCTCTACTTAAAAGAAGACATGTAAGACTACTTTCAGATACTCTATCACTAATGCTATTTAGGCTGATTGTAGATATAATCTGCACAATTGAACTTCCTGTTGCTTCTTCATTCCCTGAATTATATATATATATATGGATTAATATCCTATACACAGGCGGTGGAAACTGAAAGTTTACACAAGCGTCTTAGTTTTAGGGTATAAGGAGTTAGTTTAGGGTATAGGGCTTAGGGGATTAGGTGTAGGGGTTTAGAATTTAGGGATAGTTGTTTCAATTCATGGTTTAGGGTTATAATTTAGGGTTTATAGGTTAAAACCTAAATCTTCACTCTATTACTCTAAAAACTAAACCCTAACATATAAACCCTAAATTATAACCCTAAACCATGAATTGAAACAACTATCCCTAAATTCTAACCCCATGCACCTAAATCCCTAAACCCTACACCCTAAACTAACTCTTTATACCCTAAAAACTAAGGCGCTTGTGAAAACTGAAAGTGTGAATTGCGGATTCGTTTGTGTAATTAATTGTATTTAATGCTTCAAATTATCAAGACTTCCATTGTCTTTGGGTCAATAAGATGAAAATTAAACAAGAAGAGAGATGATGGAAGTTATTAACTTCAATTCCTTTTATTGTCTGCACTGGAAAGAAATAGTAATTAAAGAAAATAAGAATGAATAAGAATGCCACAATTACAGTACTTTTTCATCTATGTTTTATTCTCCACTTTTGAAAGTTAGAAGAGAATCTATAAGTTGCAAATTCCCTCTCTTCTTTTCACCTCTCTGTCTCTCCCCTACTAGTTTTGCTGTTCAAAGGCGAGAGTTTTAACAACATCCTATCCTTTTTATCTTCTTTGTATCTTTCCAATCGAAACATCATGTTACTAGAATATTTTAATCATACATTTTCTAGGATATTATAGTTTCCATGTGCGAGTGCAGCCGTTAACACTCTGAAAATTTTGTAGGTCCTGCAACTGACAAAGTTTGATTACAGACTGGCCAACGACATCGATGAAGAGCTACAAAAGTTGCGTTGCCGGGCTAATTTTCATGCTTTAAGATTTACAAAACCTATTCAAGAACTTGGACAGAAACTTGTCACGAGAATGCGTGAGATGGCAAAACGTTTTATAGCAGTCCATCTGAGGTTTGTTCCTTATTTCGGATTGCTAGAATTTGACTTTTGGAAATGTGCATATAGGAAGGAACTTTAAAACAGTAATATATTGAGATGTGCATCCTGAAATTGGGTTTATCCGCAATATAACATTGCATACTTTGGAATTGGCATGATTAGACTTATTTTAAGTCCCTTCACATTCAGGCGGTGGTCGATTTCAAATTATTTAAAACAGATAAGTTAGTGACATTGTAGAATGCCTTCCCCTTAAGTGCCCAATCCTCAAATTTTTTGGAAATACATCTTCAGTGAGTTTATATATGCATTTTGCTGTTATGTTTGACTTTATATCCAACAACTATCTGAATCAGTAGTTCAGTACTTCAGCATCTGAGTGCATGTGTATTCAATAACAGCATATTGTCTCATTGACATATGCAAACAGAAACATCCTTATGTAATATTCTAAACTCTAAGATCTGTTTTCCTTATATATTATTCAACCTTTTTTCATTACAGATTTGAACCTGATATGCTAGCATTTTCTGGTTGTTACTTTGGTGGAGGGGACAAAGAGAGATACGAGCTTGGAGAGATACGAAAACGATGGGAAACATTACCAGTTAGATGCCATCTTTTATGACTTCTGAGCAGTTCTCTCTTCAATATACACCATAATACTAGTTTTCAGAAAGACTACCCATTTCCCCCCTGCATGCTGCTTTTATCTAGTAAAATTGCACTCATCTTTATATCTGTGCAGGATTTAGATGCTGATGGAGAGAGAAGTCGAGGCAAATGTCCACTTACTCCTCACGAAGTAGGATTGATGCTGCGGGCACTTGGTTTTGCAAATGACACATACATCTATGTTGCCTCTGGAGAAATATATGGTGGAGAAGAGACTCTTCAACCACTAAGGGATCTCTTTCCAAACTTCTATACAAAAGAGAGGCTTGCCAATGAAGAGCTGAAACCTTTTCTTCCTTTCTCTTCTCGCCTTGCTGCCATTGACTATATTGTTTGTGATGAAAGTGATGTTTTTGTCACCAATAATAATGGAAATATGGCAAGGATTCTTGCAGGTCGAAGGTGAGAAGTCTACTTATTTCTCGTATCATCCTTCTTTTTTTTGGTACAGTCCCATGTCTTGCATGTATGTGCTAAATTTTATGTTTATCTAGAAAATTTTCTGTTTAATTAATTTAAAGATGTGAAATTTGGACCAGGCTCTAAAGATATCAACTGCAAGCAAAATACTGCTCTTAACATCACCGTGTGTTAATTTACCTAAATGTAACATAATGCGAGGCTTTACCTCTTTGGCGGGCTGTGTATTAGCTTAGATTTTTAAAATATTACATATGAAAATATATTAAGTATGAACTTTTATGAACATCCTCAGTTGAAGGTTTCGTATCAATTTGATTACTGTAGACTCAATCTTATTCAGCGTATTTTCATATTTAGGATAGTATTATTTCTCTTCATTCCTTAATTCTTCATGATTTCTTGTTCGGATTCGAAGGAGGTACATGGGGCACAAAAGGACTATAAGACCAAATGCCAAGAGACTAAGCTCTTTGTTGATGGAAAGGGATCAAATGGACTGGGACACCTTTGCCAGAAAAGTGAAGGCAGTTCAAAGAGGATTCATGGGAGAGCCAGACGAGATGAGACCCGGGCGTGGTGAATTTCATGAATTTCCATATTCTTGTATCTGCAAAAAGAATGGAGATCCCGAACCGGAACAAGTAAGAGGAAGTCAAGGAGCGAGGGAGAGAAGCAAAGAAGAAGAGCCAGTTTTAGGAGCCAAGGAGGTTGAAAAAGTGTTTCCTTCATGAGGGGAAAGAAAGATGCTGCAGGTTGGAACTTGTTTGTTATATTTTTTTTTGGCTTAATCATCATTATCCGACTCATTGGCTGACTAATCTAGATCGGGTACTGCAGGTTGAATTTGAGGACTAGAACCTGTTTGTTGTCTGTCAGAAAATCTGACAGAACATGCCACCATTTGATGGCACAGTCAAGGGAAATTTATCCTGTTTCTTCTCGTTTTACTGGTTGCATATAGGAGACAGAGAAAATTGTACAGGGAGAGCCATGTCTGAGAACTTTCGACATGATTAAGGTACGATGCTAGAGATTGTTTTGTTTGGTGGATTATATTTAATTCGTTTTTTTCTGGATAATTTATATGACTATCTAATTCAAGTGTTCTATGATCATGATTCTGGGGAACCTTTGCTGCACCCTTTTCATGTTTTGCACATAAATGAAGTTGGCCAGTTATTCCTTTCCAATCAACGTCTCGTCTCTTATAAACGGCTCATATTTTCTACGCGGTCACTCCAAGTATGCAAGGGAAAATATTTTAGGCCGTAGAAACGGAAAGTTTTTACAAATTTTTAGTTTTAAGGTTTAAGTGCAAGAGCTTATAATTTAGGATTTATAGTTAGAATTTGAGGTTCAGAGGTTATGATTTAATTTTTAGGGTAATATGAGAATTTAAGTTTTACCCTATAAATCTTAAATTCTAATCATATTCTATAAATTCAAAAGTCGTCCATTAAAACCCTGAACACTAAATTCTTAAATCATAAAATTAAGGTGCTTGTAAAAATAAAATTTTCACAAGCATTTATGCATGGAATAATTACCTTAATTGCTTTTAGTAATTTTTTATACACCTATTCGAATCTTAAAATTTTAAATTTTAAACTCTAAAATCTATAATTTTTAAATACTAAAATTTTAAATTTAAAATAGGCAAGTATAATGTTTACACACCCGTATGAGGAAATTTTTCATTATTTTGAGATTTCATTTGAAAATTATCATTTGTCACACCATATGATTACATAATACACATAAGTGCTTACATGACAGTTAACAACGTTTATAATTGTTTTATTAACATAGGACATAATTAGCGTATACTGTTAATTTTAGGGATGAAATTATAACCCTCAAAAGTTTGAAGATTAAATTAGAATGAAGGTCATAATTTGGAGATAAATTTACATGCTTAAAAATCTAAAAATCAATTTAGAATGAGTTATAAAATTTGAAAATAAAATTGAAACTTTCAAAAGTTTATACTAATTTTATTGTAAAGAGACTAATTTAGAATAAAGATCATAATTTGTAAACATATCATGAAATTAACCCAAACACATATCACGTATTATAATACACCAAAAGATCCTCAGCTATGTGGCTAATAGGAACCCTCAGCACCTTGCCGTGCTCTCTTTATAACAAATTTAGCGACGAATTTGTCACAGCG
Source organism: Hibiscus tridactylites (assembly GCA_958450335.1). NCBI lineage: Eukaryota > Viridiplantae > Streptophyta > Magnoliopsida > Malvales > Malvaceae > Hibiscus > Hibiscus tridactylites. The sequence continues at coordinate 109,043,430 of OY288265.1, read as the reverse complement.
CAGGGAACTTATGCTTAAGCACAAAATTCGTGCAAGAGATTCAGAAGAACCCATTCCCCAAGTTCAAATCTCTGCAACAATTAAGCTCATTTCAAGTTTACATTTATTTTGCCAAGTACAAGCATGATTCCAGAATTAATAAATGAATTTTAACACAACCGCTCATGACAAACAAAGCAGAAGAATAACGGTTGGGATCCTGATATTTTATTTTGAATCCTTTAGGAACAACACAAAGCTAGAAGAAACCCCGATAGGTCCACGCACAGAGCAAAGAAAGGCTGAATAAGCAGATGAGCAGTTAGATGCAACAAAGATACATGGATTGATATCGCTTTGCAATGCTGCTCTGCGAATATCAAGCCTTACTACTCGACAGACGTTCCGCTCCGTATACAAAAGCTAGAAGAGCATGGCATGGCCTAGAGAGATCAGATCATAATAGTTCTGAATAAAAACTAAGAATCAGTACATATTTTTGTATATACCTACAGCTACATCAAAAAGCCAAAGAAGCAAATTTTCATTCTTAGCTTTCTCCTCTGTCGTCTGATAATTTACACAAGCTACACTGGTGTACGTTCTAATCTCTGAATTTCTTCAAGACTGGATTCCTTTATTTGCTTTCAACCTTGGTTGTTTCCTGTTATTTCCCAGGCAGTTATCAGTACATATATCACTGTATATTTGAAAACAGAGGAAGCTAAAAGGGCAGCAATATTGATTCGGAAATTTAACATTCACCTCTCGTACTTCTGCTTTGACTTTTCTGACTTTTGTCATGTGAAACAGAAGGAATTTTCGAGATCGTCAATGAGCTTTGTATCCCTTCCAAAAGCTGTGGGCAACAAGAAAGGTACATAACTGGATAAGTACAAACTATAAAAAAAATGCATGAAAGTGAATATGAAGAGGGAAGAGTGGCGTATCCTAGTTTAATACGGCCTGCACCAAGCGTAAGTAAGACGCAAAAACAGCTCTTCAAATTCCCACTATGATTCGACAAAATACTGTACATGGTCTGAAACTACCAACATGATACTCTAGCAGCATAGGGTAAAACCCAGAAACAAATTTATATTTTTGACACATATCTGTCTAACCAAATGTCAAATGTCATAAATCAATTTTGGTTTGATTATGATAAAAAATATATAAACATGGCAAAGATGCTGCTTGTGATGTATCTACACCCCAATATTATTATTGGTAGGTAGAATAAGAATTCAACAGCTTTGCCAACTGTTAATTTGATTTCCCTATTCCCTTACAAGGGAAATGTTGTTTCTATATTCCAAGAAAACCTCTACTTCCCAACTTGTTCCCTGCTGAGTCTGAAATCAGGAATCTTATACATAAAATGTCGCCTGTTTGCAACCAAAGAATTTTGCAACGCACAAAAGTTCACATGGGCACATGATGTACAAGCAAAGAAACTTGCAATTCATTTTCCACAAAAATAGCAGTATTATTAGCATATGAATTTGATTCCAAGATCTGGAAATTTCAATATTGCAGTATAGTGATCCTAACTTATGAGATAAATGATCGTATATTTTAACTTACTCTTGATGTTGGCTGGATCCTGCGAATAGATCTACGAGGTTCAACATCAGAGCTTGTTTTTGTTGATTTGTCATTGAAGACTTGTTCCTCGATTTTCGCCAACTTCCTAGCAGCTGGTGCAAGTTTCCCTTTACTAATCCTTTCGGATTTAGCATTTGATGCAGAAGCTTTCTTTGGAGGAGCATCTAATGAGAGGGCCATTGAAGAAAATAAGACTGGGCCCTTTGCTGCACCATCAGAAGATGAAAATGATTTAAACTCCATCATGTTTGGCTTTCCTGATATATTCTCAGCATGGCTTATAGAATCCTCCAATTTTGACACGTCCGAGGCTACAGCACTACCAGGTTCAGAAACCATAGTGTTTGATAAGTGGTCCTTCTGAGGAATACTTCTACTAGAAACACTAGACAGTTTTCCGGGATTGAGCATCTTGGGCTTGGATACAGCCATTCGTTTTTCCTTTGGTTCAGTTTTATTTTTAGTTCCACCGGGTTCAGATCCTCGAGGCATTAAATATTTTGCAAACTTAGTTGAATCACTAGTTTCACAAGTCTTGCTACTCTGATCAGCAACATAGTGTTTGCTCACTTCCATAAACTTTTGCTTCTTTCCAGGCTTAGGAACACCAAAAACCACTCCTGGTCCTTTCTTCTTTAAACCAGTACGCAACATTCTGAGTGAATCAGGCTTACTCTCATCTCTGGTGCTTTTACCAATATTAAATGTTTCTTCACTTGCAGACAAATCCAGCAATCCCGTGTCATCAGGTTGTCCAGATTCCTTAATGTCAACATTTTTTGAAAGCTTGTCTTTCCCTTTGGCCTCAACAGCAGGATTGCTTATCCTTTGTCGTTTTTCCTGTGGGGTATCACCCTGAAAAATAGATCAATGACTTAGCACCAAGAAGCAATTTGAGTCTATGAGAGAAACATCAACCACAAGTATAAGCTAACATATCACCTCATGGGAAGATTCATTATTATCAAGAGAACTGGACCATTCAACCCAACTACCTTCCTTCCACATCAGAGAAGGGCGAAGAAGCCATGCTTTGACAACAGATGTTTCTCCTTGTGCTGCAATAAAAATAATAAAATGAAGTTTTATTATTCTCAGAGTACAGGCTGTATAGACTTTTACTACTGGGCAGATTACAATCAAGATTGTTAATAAATGTTACCTGGAAAATGGATGGTAAATGAAGTTCCATCTTTCTTGCTCTTCTCAGTGACAACTCCCTCCCACCAGCTGAACAAATAAACGAACATAATTTTATTATATTTATTAATTTCAAACATCAGTTCATTCCTTCATGATTAAAATTGAAACAACTTGATACAATTGAAACTCTCCTTCCTCTCTTTAACACAAGGAACTACAAAGCCATCCAAAAAACAGGGCATAAAAACATAGTCTTGCATAAAATCAGTTTCTCAAAGCATGGGCAGATTAGAAAATGACAAATCATAGGGTTCCCCAAAAGATCATTATGGAATTCCTAAAGGTTGGCTTGTCATTAACTTGATATTCTGCAAAAGATTTTTATGGATTTCCAGAAGGTCAGATTGTCTTTGATATTCATAATCACTTTTGTCCATAGTTAAGCACAATCTATTTAATGGGTTCCCACGAAATTTTACACAGTTAACATATATGCAAATGCCAATAATGTAGACTTGTATGATTTATCTAACACTGCTCATGAAACAATTTTTAACATCCTTTTCACCATAACTTTTAGTACAGCTAGTGACAATTTAAATTCTGCATACAAATTCATCAAGCACTACTTGCTTTGGGCAATATGACAAATCACTCATGTTGCTAGTTCAGCTAGGAAAAATAGACAAAATATCCTACAGTCTACTTCCTCATATTGATTTTATAATGCCCCATAATCTTCAACAGTGCCATTTCTGTCCACTGGATTGCAAGAAATAAATAAAATAATACAGAAAAAGATGCATGCATACCTATTTTGCATCCATGCATCAACCCTATCTCCAACAGACCAATTATAATCCTCCATGGCTGCCCTACGTCTCTTCCTCGTTCCTTCAAATGACATGGCCGTAATAGGACGAGAGTAGCGTATCCTGGGTGCCCTATAACCTTCAAGTTCAAGTTCTACCCATTCCTTTAGCCTATCACCATCTGTAAGACAAGCAGTCAAAACAGGTTTATTAAGAAACTATAATATGCCATGCTCATGTCACAAGACTTCTAAAGAAATTGCTTTTCCATGAGAACACACAAGTTATGTAGGAAAGTACAAAGGAAATATACCCTCACTCTGGTGCATTTAATCATATTTTAAATCTCCCCACAACATAAGCACACATCATACAGCAAAATTTTAAGATTCAGCCTAGAGATGATCGTGCAATAACAAAGAAAAAGTCCATACACATCAACAAAGAGTTAAATAAAAATTAAGGACAGTGATCCCAACAGGTCTGCTTTAATAGTTATTAACACTCAGTTGACTGAACCAAAACATAAGTTATGTATCTGTGATTGCTCACCCTCTTGTCGAAGTTCATGGTAGCACACATAAGCTTTGCCATCTTTCAAGTCCAGTATATCTGCCAGGAACCATGCTGCTCTTGACCCACCTCCATCTCTTAATACCTGGACAAATGTCAAACCCAGTACTATAATGACAAATTTCCATCACATACAAGTGTACTTCAACTAAAGATCACAAATCTCAAGCTATACTTTAAGAGAAGTCACAAACCTCAACATGCGAGCCTTCCCTTATATTATTATCTTTTGAAGTCTCCCCTTCCCCTGCTTGTTCACGGGAAGACTGAGTGGTCATCAAAGGCGATCCAAACCGAATCTGAGATTCAGAAGCAACTCCTTTAGTTTTGGTGACATCTGAAGCTTTGCGGCCCTTTTGTCCCTTTTTATCCTTTTCACTAGTTGCAACAGGAGCCAAATCTTTCGGCCTAGAACGATCTTCTATAGACTCTCTGGCCATCTCCCTAAGAGTAAGTGACTTTCCATGGTTATCACTCTGCTTTTCCCTCTTGTCCACAGGAACTTCTTTTAGATGCCCAACGGATGAACCAGGAGCTTCCACTCTACTAACAATGCTGATGTGTTCTCTAATAGCACCATCTGGCTCATGAGATGCTTGGGGTACTTTCCAGTATGCCTCTGGACCTGCTTCTACCAATTCAGTCAATGAGAAAGGTTCACCCATAGCAACGATCTTTCCAGCTTGTGACACAGCTTCAGCTGCCAACTCAGCAGCTTTAACAATGGCATCCATGTTTTCAGCTTGCTTTGAGGCAGCTGAAGCTGCTTCTAACCTCCTCCTAGCAGCTTCCCTAGCAACAACAATGGCAGGATTCGAACTAGTAGTAGCATCCTCACCCCTTAAGATGGATGCAGGAGTAGCCTTGCTCAACTTCTTCACGCTATCAGAGATTGAATTATTGGGAATGGAATTTCTGTAGCCACTTGAAACCAATGCTTCATCAGCCATCAGTTTTGCTTGCAAGGCAGCATTTGAGGCAACATTGGCAGCCGCAGCTGCAGCCTTTGCAACAGCAGCAGCCGCTGCTATTGCAACAGCTGCGGAAGTCAATTGAGTTTCAACATCCGGTGCCAACCCTGAATTTTTGTGCTTGTCCAACTGATTCCATATTTCTTGACTCTGACTAACAGCAGCAGCAGCAAGAGCAGCAGCATCCTCTGCATGCTTCTGAGCATTCTCATGTTTATTAAGAGTCTCTTCAGACAGACTAGCCCTCTGATCTGATTCTTGGTCTCCCTTTTTGAGATGATTAGCAGAGACAGGTGTGAATTTATCAGTGGAGGGCTCGGATATATTGGTAGCAGGAATGGTAATGGCATGGCTAACTGCAACAGTAGCTAGCGAGGACTCTGGTTGAAAATGAGATATAATCTGCCCAGGCTCCTCGGAAACTGTAGACTTTTTCCGTTTTCTAGGCTTTGGATCAGCAGAATGCTGACCAGGTGTTACTGCTGTCTTTTTTGTGTCAATCAGGGGAGTCCCTGCAAAAACATTAGCAGGATTTCCACTCTGGACCATAGGAACTGCAGAAACCTGTTTCACACTAGAAGTTTGAGGCACAGATGCTTTTACAGGATTCAAATTAACTGCTTCCATGATGGGGCGCGCAGTATAACAAGCATTGCCATCAAATGCAGAAGTCTGTGGAGTCCAGGGGCCACGAAAAGGGGATTGTGACATCCAAGGAGGATTGTGTCCAACAAAATTCCTTGTAGGTGGAGGATGTAATGGAGAAATTGCCAGCTGATAATCCATAACGGCACCTCTTGGAAGGCCAGTTGGTTGAAGGCCATCACCAGAAGGTGAACGAATACTCCATAGTGGTGATGAAAGGGGTATCATTGGGTTTACAATTGACGTTGTTGGGGTGCCCTTGCTGGTAGACCAACTAGAAGGTGAGGATGTAACCTTACTCTGAAGTGTTTTTTGTTTGATTGGTTGATCAGAAGTTTTAGCACCTGAGCATCTCAACCAAGGCACAAAATTAATAGACAACAGAACCAGAAGAAACTATTTCAACAACATAAGACCAGGAAATATACCTATATGAGACTGCAACGGAGTTTCAGGGCTAACAAGAAGTGATTTTTGACCATATACTCTCTCTATACCTGCTCGCCAGGCATTCTCCCAAATGGTTCTTCCACCATCTGCATACAACCAAAATAGTGAATATATCTGTATAAAAAGTTCCATAGGTAATAGAGAGAGAGATAAGAAACCCAACCAAGACCTCCAAATGCCGATATCATATATGCCTCATCAGGTACTATTCCTTGTCTGCAGCAACATTGTTCAAAACAATTAGATTGATGTGCTCAAATGATCAAGAGTACCAAATAAAAATGCAATACCAAAGACAATAAGGTTTGACAATGATAGCAATACACATGTACAAAAATTTCATTACACGCTAAGACAATGAAAGTTACAAGTCTTACATCAAAGCTCCATACACAAAAATCTGAGCTCGTAATTGAACTTGCTGCAAATCCGTAAAAGGCTGCTGAAAAACTGCATATGAAGAAGGTGATGTGTTCAAGAATGCCAGACTAGATACCGAAGTAGAAAGAACACCAAATTGTTTAATATTACCGCCTTCTATGTGTCCATGGTGCTGCATCTCATTAGATTGCACAAGCTGACCAGTTCCAGCTGAACTAAGTGACAGATTGCTTGTTCTATCACTTCTTTCTGATTGCCTTGCAGGAGTTGTTTCTTTTGTAGCATTTCCCTTCCTAGCGGCTTCCTTTCCAGCACTCTTACCACCTGATCGTCTTGGTTTACGCTCAGAAGTCCCTTTGGAGCTACCACGCACATTCCCCCTTTTAGTTACCTGAGGAGTTGTATGACTTGTCTCCTGAGCAGCTTTGGGCCCTGCAATGCTTAAGCCAGAGGTTGATGGGGTTCCTTCCATGGCCTTCTTGTATCAAAACAGAGTGAGAGAGCAAGTGCAAGAGGGGATGGGCATAACCAGAAGGAAACAATAAAAATTAGAATCATACTTCTTAAAAGTCTTCAACTAGAAGACGGGAAGCAGGAAATTATTAGAGCACAAAAAAGGCCTTCTTAACATAACCGTATGGATCACTTAGAGAAAAAAAAATACCGAGGACGTTTTGTCATGTTGCATGGTTGAAAAAGGTTTCCAATTCTTCCCAGTTTCTTGTTCAGACACAGCTAACAATGGAGGTACCTCAAAGGTGAAACTTTTGTCTCCTGGAGTTGCATCATTTCCTTTTGTATCCTGAGAAATTGACTGCTCTTTGTTTGCTTCCTCATTAGTAATGCCGGACACTAAAGCACTCCGATCTTTGGATCCTCTCACACCTTCACTTTCAATTTTACTTTGTGACTGCTCAGAAGTTCTAACGACAACTGGAGAGCCACAGGAAGGATTCTCAAGATCAGCACTACTGCTTCCACCTTCCATCACGCGAAACTTAGTTTGAGATTCAGATGAAGGTGCAGAAGCAAAGGAAGTATTACAAGTCTTTGCAGGATCAACTGCAGCATCAAAATAATCCATGAGTATAGTAACATGAAGAACATGGGAGGAAAACAGGAAAAACTGATGAAATGATCTCAAATGAAAAACAGAGTCATCAAATAAGCTAATCATGCAAAAACAATAAAAATATAAGTTATCCTTGAACATGACAAAACTTCACAATACACAAAATAAGAACATGGAAAGATCCACCTCAAGACCTAAGGGAAAGGCAGGAAGGATGGCAAAGAAAGAAGAAAACAAACGTTTTCCCAACAAAAAAAAAACACAATCCAAGCGAAAAACACCAGGGACAACAGTAAAGGAGGGATTCCACCATGACAGGCATAAAATATTAAATTGTAATTACTCCAAGAAAAACTGATAAAGAAACTCACCATCAACATGATGCACAACAACATGACCACTGATCACTTCAGAAACCAATTTGGAATCACTATCTTTAGGGTGATTTTGGTCGGCACTATGGGAGGTTTCCATTGAAGTTGAAGGCACTGAATTCATCGACGTATTGTTCAGCTGAGTTGATACATCACCTGGCGGAAATTTTTTGTTTGCTGACATTAATCTTATGGAGTTTCTAGAATCATAAATGCTAGGTAATATGATTCAGAAAGTAAAGCACCAACAGCACATAAAACCAATTATCATCACGTGAATAAAATATTTCAGAAAGAATGAGCCAAAAGCACTATCACAACAAGGAAAACAGTGAAACAGACAATTAAACAAATGCACTGGCTCTGGAAGACTACCAAATAGAATTAGCATACACACCCTATAAGAAATAGCTAATACAAATTTAAGTGGAGGTGATAGCTAGTTAAACAGTAAACCAATATATACTATAAATTATAGGTCACCTGCAGCATCTGTAGAAACCTTTTTAGGGTTAACTTGAGCTTCATCGCCATCAGTCCTCCTCACTGTTGAATCAGAGACTCTGCAAAGTGTCTGGTCTCCACTTTCGCCCTCAACGGTAGTGGTATCCTCCCTTAACAATGACTGATCAACTTTCTTGCATGAGAACGGTTCACCAGTCTCACAAGAAGCACCTTTTTTGGTTGTTGTTCCCGAGGTCTTTATGGCTGAGAAACTTGCTTCTAAAGATGGCACCTGAACCGCTTTCTGATCCAAAACATTATCTGCTGGTATATCCTTTCCAGAAGGCAAAAGAAGACAATCCACTGTGCCAAGGAACACTAGATTAGCACATGATACAGAGTGGGTAAACAAAAGCATAAAGAAGGAAAGAAAAGCTCAACTATTAGACATAATGCTTCAGAAAATAATACCTGACCTACTGCTGACACTGAACGATGAGGAATCAACTCCCTTTGTTAAAAGTGGGGATCCATCATCACAACAATCTGCACTACTACAATCAGAAGGCAAACTGGTTTTCAGGTTTGCAGCATCTGAAACACTTTCATCAGATTTATGATCATCATTATGTTCAGCGACAACATATTTTTCACATACTCTCATGGGTTCAGCTACCAAAGTGCCATGAGAACCTTTATCTTCATCCTTAGAATCTTTACAATCTTCCACTAACAACAAAGATTTCTCAGACTTACTGCTCAAGATTTTTTGATCTGGGAGGCAATCACTTTCTAGCAAGTCCTCCTTCTCAATAGCATCAGATGCTACCTGCACCATTGAATTCACCTTCAACTCTAGACCCGTACAATTTATAGTATCAGTGTCGCTAACCTCATTTTCATGCTCCTTGAGAATACTATCAATAACAACTGGCATTGGTGATGTGTCATGTAGTTTTCCTTCTGACAAGACAATATCTTCAGATTTGCCGGTCTGCAGAGGAATTTCTACACCCACACCCTCGCTGCATTCTTCCACATGGAGGTAAGAACTCCCTTTCAATATCCTAGAAGGCTCATCCACATTGGCTGTGCTGTTTCCGATAGCATGTTCTTCTTCCCTAGACTGCATGTCCAAAGCTGAATGTTTCTGCACATGCGTGGTAACACTTGCAACTGTATCATCAATCAAGTTCCTACCACCAATGTGACGTTCTGGACTTAAACCAACATTTCCACTCTCTAAACTGTCCGCATTTTTATCAATGATGTCATTTTTCAAATGTGTAGAATCTTGATCATCTATCAAAACACTGCTCGTACATGCGCTTTGCACAGAAGGGATTACAGTATCAACTTCTAACCCAGAAGCAAATTTACCTTCCTGTCCCGTATTATCCAAAGACTGATCAACTGAAGCTTCCACTTGATTTTCATCAAGAACAATTTGTTTACCATCTTTAAGCTCATTTGTCTCAGTCATAGGTATGTCAGTATTTCTGCTATTGGGATCTTCTAATGCCCCATGAACAGATGGCTCTCTCTCATGGGTTTGAGAAGCTTCTTCAATCAACTGATGGTCTCCTATACATATTCCGGGAATCTCACTTGTTTGTAGGGCAGGTTGTATGTCATCCCCTACCTTAGAAAGGCTACTATCTGCGTGTTTCAAACTAGGGTCCATCTGCTTTATGATGCAACCCAATTCATCACAAGCATCTGAATCCTTACTAATAGTTTGAGCAAGATTATTTTCGTCCTGCCCTAAAGATTTTAATAGCATTTCAACTGATTCTGAGGACGCTGCCTCAGACCAGACATTGTTGCGCCTAGAAATCAAACAAGGTTCTGCTGCACTTGAACTAAATGCAATACCAGTACTCCCGCGTGAAAATTCTTCAATCCACTGATTGTCTTCACCACTTTCAATGCCGAGAAAAACTTCAGTTTCAACTAAACTATCAAATCTTAAATGCCCACGAAGATTGTCATCAAAATCAAATCTTGGGAGATCATATGGCCGCAAAACAGGAGGAAATTTATTGTTTCCTTCACCAGCTAAATGAAGATTCTGGCTTTGCAGATCATTGTCATCATAATCCATGAGTGTATCCCTACAACAGAAAAAGTATAGAAGAAAACAAACTGTAGAATCAGACAAAGTGATCAAGATTCTTGAGTTTAAAGAGTATCCTGTCATGGCATGAATTGCATAGGAAAGCTTAAACTTTACAACCTTTCTACAAACGGAACAATCCACATTACCCATCTAACTACTTCCAGTAGAGTTGAATACTAAGGCAGGGAAAAGAAGTTGAACTGTTCACATGGCATAGGCCGATTTCATCTCTTAGAGTAAATATGTCACTCACTTTATATCCAAAATGCAGAAATGGTGGTTATGAGTTCTTTTCACTAATTTATACTTCCTGTACATAATTTTCATGTCTCCAACATAAGGAAATCAACCGTACATTACCAGTTTAACACATATAAACCAAACATGGCAAGTGAAAAGCCACCTGTGGAGTTTTCAAACCCACTACAGTGTACAAACTGATAATCATTAAGAGGAAAAAAAAAACATGTATTTTCCTTCCTGAACTATGAGTTGGTTGCACTTAGATACTAATTCAAGTATACCATTAACTCATTTCAAACAAAGATCTCGCTCAAACCATTAATTAGTCAACTACGAATTGAAGTAAACAAAACCTCCAGCTCAAACACATTAAGTATTAGAAAATTATTACTAGAGAATAGAAACTGGAAAAAGAATTGACTGAGGCAATCTTGAAAACTTAATAAAAGAACTCGGTTCCAATATATTTACGCACAGAATCACAGAATTAAGTTCCAAACCTTAAACAACTACCTCACCACTTCAAGAAGAAAGATAATTGTTTCCAAGTTCTCTAGTTAAACACGAAAAACGAAAACCCTAAATAGAATTTGTTTATCAAAAACAAAGTAGGAATTTGAACAGTTACCAGAACAAGTAAGTCTAGAGACGCTACCTCCCTCCATTCGGTGGCAAAATCCCTGGCCGCTTGATCTCAACTCCTCCCTAATCGTACGGTCATCTACTGCACCACAAAACTTCCAATTCAAAACAATACCACTTTAAGCACACCATAACAACAAGAACAGCAGCAACAAGAAGGAGCCAAACTAAGACAAACGGGTGGAGAAGATAAAATGAAAGGAACAAGAGAAAAAAACCTAAACCGACGGCGGAGTAAATGAATAGAAAATTTATAACTGCGACTTACTGGAATCTTGAATTGTCAAGCTGGTTGAGTTAGGGTTCCGTTGAATCGAAGTAAAAAAACAAAGTCAGAGAAAGAGGGGAGATTTTTCCGATGTGTAATAAGGAGAGACCTTTCGATTCTTTTTGTCGCTGAGAAACGAATGATGCTTTTGAAAAAGGAACAAAAAGAAATGGGTTCAGTGAACTCTAAAAATGGCGAACATCAAATGGACCTGATGTTACGGAATATGACACGTGGTTTATATTAGACGTCCGATAAATCTACATTCTACACTAATAATATACGGATAAGTTACCTAGATGGTCACCCAACTTTAGGATCATTTCTACATTCTACGCTAATAATTCAAGGGAAACTACCTAGATGATCACTCGACTTACGATCATTTCTACATTCTACACTAGTAATTTAAGCAGGGGCAGATCTTGGAGTCGGAGTTTGAGGGGGCCTACTTAAAATATTTGAATGTTTAAATTAAAAAATTTAAATATTTTGATGGGTTTAATTTTTTTTAATTTGGAGTCGACTAAAATTTTCAAAAAAAAACTTTAAGAGAACTTTTTTAGAATTTTAAGGAGGGTACTTAATTAAAAATATTTATAAAAGTAAAATATAATAAAAATATTTTAAATTTTTGAAGGAGCCAAATTGAAAATTTTCAAAATATTAAAGACAAAATAATAAAATTTCAAAAGTTTGAGGGGGTCAGGGCTCCCACTGCCCCCCATAACCATCCGCCTCTGAATTTAAGGGAAGATTATCGTTTTCTGGTCTGATGGGATAAGACACTAAATCCCTTAAATAAGATTTAGGGTGTTGTAAACAAAGAAAATTAGGTTCAGAGGATCGTCTCGTAACGAGTCTCTGTAAAACTCGATCTAAATCAACCAATCAGTGAATTGAAAAACAATCGTTAATAAACTCAAAAAAAATCTTAAACAAAGCTATTTATCATTTTTTTCAAATGTTGCTTCTACAAATGTTTTTTTTAGATAATACCGCTGCTTTTATTTAATTATCAGATAAAAGGATAAGATTACATCTGACTTAACCGAGCGGCACGTGGCCTCCACTACCAGTAAAAGTAAATGAAGGATTGGGGTCTTCTATAATGAAGAAATCTGATTAAATCCCCAAAAATAAAATCATCAAAAAATCAAACGACGGTCGAGGCTCTCTGATCCATGTCCACCAGCACCATGATTCACGGCGGAGCCTCCTCCACCCAGATCTGATCCTCCTCCTAACCACGACCCAGCCTCGCGACGGAATGGGCGACTTGCTTCTACAAATGTTTTAATTCTACATAATAACTGATAATAACATTTAGTAACCATCACAACTTTGTCACTAAGTCATATTATTTTCGCTCTAGTCTTAGATAATGTTACATTTTAAAAAATTTATTTTTTTCTATAAAAAAATATTTTCAAAGATAATGTATTAATGTTATATTTTATGAACCAAATACATACTAAATAATATTAAATGTTATTTTTAAGTAGACGTCAGTTAAATTGTGTAATTTGTAATAACTTTACGTAAAACTATTATATTGTATGGTAATAACTTTTTGATTAATTCTATATAACTTTTTACATATTAAAAAAAATATCAAGAGTTAAATCCATATAAAATAAAACAATATAAATATTCTCAACAATTTTTAGATCTCTAATTGATAGTAACTTTAAACAAATAATAATTAATTAAGATATTAATAAGTATTAGATACAGCGTTAAGACATTATATTTAAATAAGAGAATGCAATCATAAAACAAACATGAAAAATAGATAAAATGTATTCATATATGAAATTTAGGAACATAAATCATTGTTTATATGAAACTTAATATAGCATGACTAATTTTCTTCGACTCCTTTAATAAGAATAAAGTGTGATTTATTACATCATTAAAAGTGTTTTGTAGTATACAATAAAACTTCTATAAATTAATAATGTCGGAACTACGCAATTTTATTAATTTAAGGAGGTATTAATTAATCTATAAATTAATAATTTATTAATTTAAAAAAATCTGATTCAACGAACCTACATTATCCTTTATGAATACGATGATTAATGACCTTGGGTATCGCAACAAAATGGATGTTAATCACATATAGGATTATTCGGGTGAAAATGATACATGTTCAGAGGTCCAAAGTTTAGAAGAAATTGTAGCTAGTGTTATTGAAAATCTTATTGAGGATGAAACTGAAGATGATACAATGCCTTTGCAACCAATTGCACAGAAGGAAGTACTCATAACGGCAACAACTCTTCACAATTTTTTGTTCTAGTATGAGAACGCAATACCAAAACTTTTGAATGCAGTAAGGAAAGTTAGAGATGAAATACAACTATATTTAAATTTTAAGAAGAAGCAAACAACAATATATTCATGTTTTACTAAGTTGTCCTAGTTATATTTGTAATTTTATAGAATTATTAATTTATAATATTGAAGGGACCGTAAATTTATATAAATGTATTTCGAAAAATTATTATATTATTTATCTATCGAAATTATTAATTTAGATCTTGGGCCCAAGTTGAGACCGAATAAAAATTATTATTATTAGAAATGTTATTAATTTATCGAGTATCAATTTATAGAAGTTCTATTGTATATGCATAATCTTTATATTTATAAAATTTATAATTGTGTAAAATTGAATTATTTTTACGTAATATAAGAGGATCCATTTATCTAGTCTAAAAAATGTGTAAAACTTTCAAATTCTACGTAGTATAAAAGATCCTATCCCTATATATACTTGTAATACCAAGACAAAATTAAATCTTAAAATGAAGTAAAGATGATTACCAAGACAAAACCACTAATGTTGACATGGCCATTTTTCATTGGACCATGTCAGCACCATATGAAGTAAAAATGATTACAGTTTTACAGTGTCAATATGTACATAACAAAGAAGTTTAGAATCAAACTTTATATTCTACACCGAAATTCAAGGCTTATTACAATCCCAGAGCAAAAAGACTCATAAGCTAAATTTGGCAGGCGGCACCTACTTCTGCAAATGTCAAAATACATGTTAAATGATCTAAGATTAGAATGTACAATGAATTTGACATGGTTACATGTAAAGATGTCCGATACCTCCCCTTCGGAAGTTACATTTCATTCGTTTACGAGATATCGACGACCTTAATCAATCCGTCGACCATGGTTTCTCCGTCAAGTCTTTCGAGAAAATGTACCTGAACCTTGAACTATAAGGCAACCAGTCAATGACCTGCGATGGTTTCTTCTTGGATCTGCCATCCATACATTTCTGTATTGAATTGTGGAGCTTTTTGTCAACATTTTCGAGAACCCAGTTCAATAGATCATCCGAGCAGATCGAGGCTTCTTTCGCGAACCTTTCAAGAACTCTGGGTAGAAATACTTTCTTTGACTTCTTAACAACTACATTTGCTTGAAGAAATTCTCTTGTTGCAGTTTCTAGCTCTTCTTTAACATTCGATGCTGTGTAAACTTTTAGCTACACAGTGTAAGATGAGCAGAGGCCAGGTTAATTCGAATAATACGACTTCGAAAATCCTACTGCACTACAATGTAAAAGAGAAACAGAAACTACCACAGGATCAGAGAAAGCTCCAGTGCAGAGAGCAAAGCAGGCAAGTGGTTGGGAATATGAAAGACCAAATTTTGAACTGATGATTTGCCTTTCTTCACCAGATTTTTTCCTTAAGGCTGTGGAGAGGATGCTCTCTAGCCACTGGTGAAAACAGATCAAATATGTGAATATCAGGAAACTGGCATTTTCCTATACATCAGTTTTATCATCTAACAACCGGTTATACCCGTCCAGTTCGAGGTGTACGGAAGCAAAATATTGACTGTTCTATGGCATTTGCACTTATGACATGGCCACCGATGTTGTATGAAGCCTGCACTATACAGAAAAACCTATCAGTTTTATCATCTAATAACCGGTTAAATCATAACGAAAGAATCCCGAAGATGCATCCACTCCCCGACCTACATGCACATGCATCTCGTTAACAGCATCACTAGAAACAAAATGTGGCCTGTCTAATATGGTTGACACACTTTCTTAAGATTTCATTAAATGATTACTATACCTACACTCCAGTACTATTTCCTGAATTGTCTTTGATTTAGAGAAAGTAAAGGACTACCTTGTGAAACAAGGCTAACCGTCTCAAAGAACCGTGGGGAATTCCATATGCTAAATATGCCTGCACAAGGGAATTTGAGAGCTTATGATAGTAAAAAGAAACAGACAATCAAGGAGCCGGTGAATAAATTTAAGCTTACATGCATAACAAGGGCATTGTACACATTGATCCAGAATGCAATTTGCGCATCGTATTCCATCCGGCTCACAGTCACTTTTTCTAGTTGTTCCACCAGAGCTCTGAAATTGACAAATTAATGCACAAAAAATTAACAGAGCAGAAGTTTTCCATCAAGACTAATGCTGCAATGTGTACCTTAATTTCTTTAATTAACCAACCTGTAGTTGCTAATAGCATGAGATGCTCGAGAAAATTGGTTCCTATCGGTTGATATCCAAGATATTTCAACATTGGATGTGCATGAGAAATCCCGGTCCTCTCCAATGCCATGTTTGGGAAGTACAACCTTAGTTGATGATCTTGACAATAAAGGTGATAGATTTTTCTCAGATTTCGAAGATGTTGCATTACGAAGTCCACAATATACTGCTGCCATATATCTGACCATCTCCTCCGACAGCTTGCTTGGACATTGATGCAGATGATCTTTCAGGGTTCGCAACACCGAGGGTTTTTCCATACCTTGAATCTTTTCATTAGCCTGGAAAATGCAAAGAACAAGAACGTCTAATGACAATATATGACCGATAAGCCATATGACGAACACAGTAATATACAAAACGAGTACCCGTATTTTTTTTTACCTTAACTAGGTGTGAAGATGTATTGTCAAATAGTATGTCACTTTTGCCACAAAACTGTGAAGCATCAATGCTTCTAGAGATTCTTTTCCCGGAGCCATTTGTGGAAACAAGTGCTTGCCAAGGTCTCAAAGGGAACTTTTTTGAAGAACAAAATGCACTCGAAATAATACTCGGGTGTTTCCTTGATGTATGCTTCATATGGGCAGGAGAAGCCTTGCCTGAGCTCTGCTCAGAAGGTTGCCGACTAACACAATTGTCAAAAACATTCCTGTAGAGCGAGAGTACATGTTGCTCACGGTTTGCGACCTCTTCCTCAAGTAACTCGATCTCCGCAATCAATTCCTGTGTCTGAAATTAACCAGTAGTTGTCAAGTTATTTTCAAGCAAAGTGCCTGCGTCCTGGAGAAAAAAACATCACAATATTTGCTGAGGATCGGATCCATCGACAACTCGGAGAAAATGTTACCTGCGTAGCAAAGTGCCTGTGTCCCGGAGACAAAGTGCTTGAAGCCCGCCCCATCACTCTCTCGAGCATAAGTCGCATAGATTTTTCTTGTTGCAAACGTAATTGCAGAAGTTCTATCTGAATATGGGAAAACCATGGTTATGCTATTGTTGTATCTTATGCAGCAAAAAGATATATTATGCATCTTTTCAGCATTGAGAAGCTGTTGATCCATTGTTTATGTGCACATGGCAAGTTTCTCATAGAATACATATAGGGTCATTATCCATTTACAGACCAACAGAAGTAGAATTGAAATGGTTTGGCCAATTTAGCCCCATAGCATTTCATTTCAGTGGTTCAGTCATCTTCGAGAAGGAAAGTTATGGGAATCGAAAAGCGTAGTTAATACACATTGATTCATCTCTTCCGAATTCATCAAAGGAAAACATCTAATTTCAAGGCTTACATCTTTCTCTAATGAGGCTCGCTGGTTCAACGATGTAATCTTGTTGCTATAAGCGGAGCTGTCATGTAGAGGACTTCGAGTCCTATAAGCTCTTGTCGATAATGGAGATGCCTGCATCTTTATCCATTTGAAAAACAATAAAAGAGTAAACCACAAATGAAGAAGTATTCATAATTCTCATTCAACACTGCAAATGAAATGCTATGGGGCTAAATTGGCCAAAAAGATAACATGAGATGGGACAGTTTGAAGTTGTTTAGAAAATGTACCCTCACCTGTAGTTCATTCCGCTCTTTCTTGGCACGATGCGGAACTCCGTCTCTTGAAACATCGATCTTTCTGTCTGAGGCACTGAAAGAAAAACAAGAATAGTTTTTAGAACAGTCGGAATGAGATTTAACGGATTCTATTCTTCACTTGTGGCTAAAGTTAATGAAACCAACCCCATAACCTATGGTTACTTACAAGAATTACTACTCAAGAAAGCACTCATTTAGGAACTCAGTATTCATCACTTCACAATCAGAGCAAGCAGAATGGCGATTAAATCTATAAACATAAAGTGCAATTTATGATGCTATGATTTATAAACCATTCCACTGAGATTTACTAAGGTGATTAGATCGAATTTCGAGATTTGTTTAGTCGCGACTCGGATTGACCTGTCCAACCATGTTGTAAATGCATAATCCATAACTACAAAGTTCGTCCTTGGTCGGATCTAACATAAACTCAACTAAGCCTTATCAAGTAAAGGTAATACCAGAGAGAATTGAAAAAAGAAGCAAACAACAGTTAAGTACAAAGAAAAGCAAACCCTCACAACTCTAGCCAAATTGACATGGTTAAGGAACTCCAATAAACTTGATTCTCTGTTTATTATTACACAACAAGCTTACAAAACAACGTAAGAAACTAGTCAGATGTGAAGCTCACCTCTTAGAACGCCTATGTTGAGCCTGAACATGTGGATTTGCCGACCAAGAAGAATCTCCAGTCTCTTCCTTTCCTCCTCCTGCTGTTGCAGCTCCTTCTTCCTGATCTAATCGGAAACCACCCATTTCTTATAGTTGTAGGTCACATTCTTTAACTCTATAGCATAAAATAATGATTTACTATTATATTCCTTTGTTAAAAAAACATTCAAACTTGACAATGGAAGGAGAAAAAAAAAGAACACCCGACAAAGATTATATGATGAAGTTGTAATAAAAGTGGCCAAACTCAAGAGATCTAGCTCATCAAAATGGGGTTTATGTAAATGGAAGTAATTGAATTCAAAGGGAACATAAATGCTCAAACATAAGAATGTGGAAGTAAATAAGGCAAAAACTTTCCCTCCCCGATGGGACCATGTAGTTGCCTGCTTTAGATGATCACCTTCCGAGTTGTTGAGTGCATTCAATGTGAGGAGTTATTTCACCTGGTGGGTTTTTTTCCCTGTCTGAATTTTACCTCAGTTTGAATTTTTGAGCATGAGTAAGTTTGTAAATTAGTGTTGGTTTCTAGAGTATGTGGCTACTCTCCAAGTCTCCATTAATCTTCCATCGACTGACTTTGTCTTAACTCGCCTGCAGACTGTCGCCTGTTAAACCAGTCAGGAAAGTAAGGTTAAAACAACAAAACCAGTCAATGGGAAATTAATGGTGATTCGACAATTACACTAAGGTCGGATTCGAACAAAAATCTTTTTTGGTGCATTTTTTTTATGTCCAGCACTAAAAAATTAAATTTTAAAATCTAAACAATGAACCCTTAAACTACATTCTAACCCTCCGCTTTAAATTCTAAACTTATTTTTTTAGTATGAGAGCACGAACAAAGGCAAAAAAAGAATAAGATTTCTATTCGATTGGATTCATGTTAGTTGCATGTTGTAAAGATTTCTAACGCCCTATAGGCTTATGTTATCTGGCAGCAAGGGAGTAGGAAGCTTGAGTTTAGACTTTAGACCAGATTTTGTTTTTATTTTTAAGTTATGTATTGCCTGAAAATGCAGTGGAGAGAACACATTTCTCAAATTGCATTTCAAAAAAAAGAACACATTTCTCAAATTGCTATCCATTGTCACATGATGCTCCACGTGGATTGTGATTTGTGAATGTACCTACTTTATATTGCATGATGAATTCGAATGAAAGCAGCAGGAAGTAGTTGGAGAAGTCATATCATTAGGTATTTGCCCTTTTCAAGTCCATTACCAGTTTACCACTCTCTTAACGAATTACTCCTAATTTATTATGACAAAATAAGAAAGACTAATTATTTATATATAGAGAATATATCTCATTTACGGGCGTTGGAATTAAAATTATCTACAAATGTTTTAATTTTAGGGTTTAGTGTTTAGGAGTTATTTAGAATTTAGGATTAGAATTTATGGTTTAGATTTGAATTTTAAGTTTTAAGATAATATGGTTAGAGATTTATGTTTTAATTTGTAAGCTTTAATTTTTACCCTTAAACGTTAAATTATAATCACATCCCTTAAATTTAAAATTACACTTAAACCCTTAAACATTAAACTCTAAACTCTAAAATTAAAGCGCCCGTGAAATCTATTTGTTTCATTTTGTTTAACCGCATGTGCATGGAATAATTAGGGGAAAATGGGAATATGCGGTGGAAAAATAATTACCCTTATATATAGATTTTAACCACGTGTGCATAGAATAATTACCCTTGTATATACTAGAATTTGTGATCAGAATTTCATTTTATTTCGGCTTAAAAAGTTTGTGGTGCGGTCAATTTGATAAAATATAAAATTAAGAGAAATAGGGATACGTGGTAGAAAAAAATAAAAGTTCGTCGGTTCACTATCTGTACATATCTATACTTCTACAATTATACTTTTGTATAGAGTATGAAATTCAGTTTGAGTAAAATTTCAACACACAAATTGTGCTAAGTCAAAATCCTCTTCTATTCATGTATTTCGAAATTATAATAAATTGCTCCATAGTTTTCCCCGAAAGAGTTTTTCAAGTAAATTTAAATTTTTTTTCTTTATTGCACGATCACATATTTATTGTTATTTTTCTACAACACACTATATTATTCGGAAATATAATGGTCATGTTTGGTAAATAGCGGTTTGGACAAAAATTAGAGGTTTGAGGTATAATTAGAGGTTTGACTAGTTAAATCCGCTAACATTGATGTTTGATAAATAGCGGATAAAGAGCGAATTGGGATGAAAAAGCTAATTTTGAAAAAGCTCCTAATATGAGCTTTTTGATATTAGAGGTTTGATAATAGAGTTGTAATGACTCTTTTACCCTTAACAATTACCAAAAATCTCCAAATAACTTAAATTAAATAATAATATTTTTAATATAAATAATAACATATTAAATATTGGACTTATTTGTTGTTACTACTAATTTATATGGTGACATTTGTAAGTTAATTTTATTTTTTTATTATCATATATTTATATGTGCATATAATTTTTTTAAGATTATATAAATAATAAATTAATATATAAATCTTTCAAATATATTTAGGAAATTTATATTAAAAATAATTTTTACAAATCTAATTAATATTTATTAGATAAAAAATATTAATAACTGATAAATTATTCAAATAAATATTAAATATAATCATGTCCTTATATGTCATTTTGCTTGTTTAAATAATCAAACAGCTATCAGCTATCAGTTAACTTTACCAAACACTTTTATACAATCAGCTAATACAATCTGCTAGTCAAATCAGCTAATGTAATCAGCTATCAGCTAATGTAATCCGCTATCAGCTATCCGCTAATTGCCAAACATGGCCAATACTTTTGTTTAAATTTAATTGTAAATTTATATAAATATATAAACATATTTTAAACGATAGTTTAGATTTCAGATCCAACGTAGACAAAAGAGTCTGAAGAAATTGTACTACGAATTGGCATCAAAATTATAGGTTTAATGTGTAAATTTACCTTAGCACGTGAATATGGTAATCTGTTGCCAAACTTTTCGTGTGATTAAAATTTGTAACTAAACTTGAAAATTTATTGAAATCTGCCATCAAATTTTTGATGACTTGAACAAAAAATTTAACTATAATATTCTTCCATGAGATATAAATATTCAATCTAACTATATATGTTAGTTGTGAGTGTTCATTAGAATAAATTATAATCTCATAATCTTTCTTTAAATATTTCTCAGCAGATATTTAGCACTCACAATAACACCGATTTAAATCACAGAAATAACTCTTACAGTGTTTTTCAAATAAACTAATTTGTGAAACATAACAAAACTCTCTTTGTGTTCACACAATTATTCGACAAAAAATCTTTACATATGTAACAGATCCTTGTCTGATTAGAAAATCGATTTTATGATGTTCTCAACTTAAGTTCTTCAAAGTCAAAAAAATGGTTTCTTCAATTATCCGATATTCATCTTCAACAAGTGTAGTCCAAATAGTACTAAGCTTTTGAAAAATCGTCTAATTTAAACAAAATATGTCAATAAATTCTCATAAACAAGTTGTGATTACATTGTTCAGATAATTGGAACTTAAAAATAGAAATTTTAAATGAAAATAATTATAAAATTCAATAATATAAAAAGTAAAGTGGTTAAGTTTAACGTATTGAATTAAAATATAATGATAAATTTACTTTATTCTTAAAAGTAAAATGATAAATACCAATTAAATTAAAATATAGTGACAAATCACAATGGTCGTCTACCCATTAACCCAAAATTATATTTTTGGAAATATAGTATCAAAGAAAATTTTTATTTTTTTTGGTGTTATTATTTATGTTCTTACACTAAAATTTGAGGTTTATGTTTATATTTAAGGTCAGAATTTAGTATTATAGTTTAAAAAAATTAGAG
The DNA here is from genome assembly GCA_958450335.1 of Hibiscus tridactylites. Lineage (NCBI taxonomy): Eukaryota > Viridiplantae > Streptophyta > Magnoliopsida > Malvales > Malvaceae > Hibiscus > Hibiscus tridactylites. The sequence goes on along the minus strand of OY288265.1, from coordinate 109,020,994 downwards.
TATAGTGTATTTTTAGGATTTAAAATTTAAAATTTAAAATTTAAAATTCTATATTTAATTTTTTTATGTTAAGACATTAAAATAAGCACCGAAAAAAGTAGATATTTTTGTCTACCACTCTATGTCCTCCCGGTCAAGGCAGAATACAAGAAAGATTTGGTCCCAACGAGATGCTTGGATTTTGCCTACTTATGGTTGAGATTTTAATTTAGGATGAGTCTACCATGAGCACCGCATGCTGTTAAAATAACACTAACGTAATATGCCACTGAATATTATTAATTTTTGAATAAAAATTAAAAATATTAAGGACTAGACTTATAATTAAAATTATTTTAAAAGAAAATTAAAAATAAGATTTAATAAACCTTTTATATTTTTTTGTAGCATTTTCAATTGATATATTAAAATCAAATATTTCAAAAAAATTAATATCAAAAACTCTAAACCCAACTTTTTTATTTCTTTTCTGCCGCCGTCACTATTGTCGCTGTTACTCAGAGCAAGGCATAATTTAGATTAAAAACAGTTATCCAACTTAAATTATTATCAAGAATTTAAATTCTAATCCAAACTAGACCCAACCCCCAAAATTCTTAACCTTTTGGATTGGATAATAACTGTTTCAATCTCAACTAGACTTTTTTTCATTTGTTAAAAACACAGATCAAAACACGCTAAAAATAATGGTGTTCAATACTCTTGCACAATAAAGGGAAATAAAGGGGGTGATTGCGGCGACGGCAAAAGAGAAATAAATGGGTTGAGTTTAGGCCTTTAAGTTATTTTATATTAAGGAGATTTTAAGATTTTTTATTCTAATATATTAATTAAAAATATTATAAAAAATATAAATGTTTATTAAAATTTATTTTTATTTTGAAATAATTTTAATTATAAGTCTAGTTCTTAAGATTTTTAATCTTTATTAAAAAATTTAATAGTATTTAACGGTGTACGACGCCTATAATAAATTTTTCCTTTAATTTATAGTGATAAGGCTAAAATGTGTGTTTGGTGATCAATTTTGTCTTGCTTGCTTAATTTATTGGTTTATTTATTAACAATAAATGAGTTGCAAAAATGTCCGTTAATATTTGCGTATTTTTGTTAAAATAATATATATTATTATTTATTAAATTAATATCCATCCTCAATTATTTATAAGTGTCATATTTATTTGTGTCGCACATAAAAAATACGTTTAATCATTACGTCTTTTTAAAGTGTGTACGATGAATACATTTTTTTGAATGATTCCATATAATAAAATGTTGCATTATCAAGAGATTTAAGGCGTAAATACGAGCGTGCATTATACATTTTTTTGCATTGTTCAGAAACTTTTTCATTTTAATAATTTTATTTTAATTTTTTTATTTTGATATTTTCAATAGATGCATACTCTGACTGAATACGTTACATGTCATGATTATAAATATTTCAAATAAGACGTAGTGACTGAACATACTTTTATATTATATAACATAAATAAATGTTTTTGTTATAAATATTTAAATATAAGTGTTTAAGAAAAAGAAGATGACATATGAGACATAAATTTAGTTATTTGTCTGCAAAGGTGTGTGAACATATTAAAAAATTTAAGAAAAATTGTAAAAAGATGCTACCGTAATTTTTGCTCTCAAATTGGTATCTGAACTTTAATTTCACTCACTATTTTAGTACTATTATTAACAATTTAGTTTTGAAACTTATACATTCTATCAATTTGATCCTCATTCGAAACAATTAAATAAATTTAACCATATATTTTTAAAAATTCCATAAATTTAATCATTGTTTGTGATATTGTCAAACCAAACGAGTCTATCAGATCAAAAATTAGTTGAATAACTAAATTTCACCACAAATCAACAAGTTATTTTTTAAACTTTTATTATACCAAAAAAGTAATATAACATTTTTAAGAGAAGAACAAAAAAATTAGGCGAATAACAAATAATCAATTGATAGAATTTTTAAATATAAATAATTAAATTTGCTGAATTGTTTTAAATTATAATCAAATTGATAAAATATATAAATTTTAGTTCTAACTTGAGAGAATGTACTTATTTCAAGTACCAATTTAAGGACAAAAATTCTTTAGCTACCCCTTATGAGAATGTGTATAATTTAAGTACTAATTTGATAGTAAAAATTATAAAGGTACCAGATTGAGAGAAAGTACATAGTTCAAGTACTAAATGTATATTTAAGCCAATAATTAAAGATATATTTTTCGTGTAAAATTGTCGAGAATTACGAACCCAACAGATCCAGATTTTCCAGATTAACCCTGAATCTTCTCATCTTCCTTTCATTTCTTCGCCCTGTGACCCAAATCCTCTGCGTTTCGAATCGGAGTTATACTCAAAGGAGAAGCCTCCCAAATAATGCCCGTAAGTCTCTTTCTACGGTTCGATCCAGATCTCGAAGTTCACAATGATGATGTTTTTCTGTTTTTGTTTAATTGATGGCTAACCTTGGGTTATGATTGCGTGCGGTGCAGTTCGGAACAATGATAGAGGTTGAACCACCGAGTCCGTTAAGATATATCATCGGAGCGGCGGTCATGATGATCGGAGTCGTATTGCCCCTCGGATACATGATGTTCCGTAACAAACGCGTCCCTTCCTCTTCCTCTTATTCCAAACAGACGTAGGTGTGCCTTTACTTAAATGCTACATTTCCATTTCCTATAAAGAGATTATGATTTTATCCTCTCTTAATTTGAATCTCTGGTTCTCAAATTAGATCTAGAGTTAATTGAGGTTCGTTTCTTAATCTCTCAGTTTTGGAGATTTAACAAATTTAATTAACTGGATTTATACAACTGTGGACTTTGTTTGGATCGGAGTGTATTTTATTTACATGACAATTTGGTATTTATGTTTGGTGTTGGCATTTCAGGAACAAAGTTCTAATATAGAGATACTGGTTGAAGAGAGACATTTTTTACACGAAATTGGTGGTTTAAATTTGAAGGAAGATGAGGGAAGTATTGAAAATAGGCCTTGAATGACCTGCAGATACAAAAATGTAAATGACTTATAAAACCCTCGGTCCTATTTTGTGTTAGTTGTTTGGGTATTAATTGAAGTTTAGAAGATGAAATGTGCTATTTTGTTCAATTGATGGATTTTGATTATGTTTCCATTTTCACGTTATAATATATTAATTCTATGACATTGGTTGTTTCGCTACTAATTTGAGTTTCATATGCCTTTGATTAGCTATATATAGTCACTTGCATCTCTCATGTAGCTGCATTTTCTTTCTGAAACATCTATAGATTCTTCCTTTCATGTGGTGTGTGATGAAAATGGCATTTTGATAGGGTCGTTGCCGTGTGTTTCATGGACTGGAAAATGGCTTGCATCATATTTTTTTCATTGCTTGGGCCTTGGAGTTTGGGTGGATATGCTTAATCGCTAGTAGCATGGTTTGTCGGTGGTGTTAACTAAACAAGGACATTTTTTGGCATTACAAATTAGCTTAGAGCTGGTTCTAAAGCTATCTAAAAGATCCTTCGTTTCCAATTCATTTTCGTGATGTCAAACATGTTTCTCATAAGATGCATTCATAAGAGATTGTTTGAATGTTTAGATTGACCATTATTTCTGAGGATATGTTTCATGTTAAGAGTAGTAGCAAAGAACATGTTCCTTTACTCAACTAGTTTATGTACTGGTATATCGAAAGGATCTGCGGTGGTTCATTTGAACTGAATTTTGTAGATTTACAGTTTCCTTTACAACGGGACGATATATTAATGAAATAGTAGCAAAAAGAATATATTCCCTTAATTTACTATTTTCACTAGTTTATGTATTGCAATATTGCTGGGACATGGTAGCACTTTTTCGGTGGTGTCTGAACTGAATTGTTGTAGATTGACAATGGAACTATAGATTTTAGCAATAGTAGCATATAACATGTTCTCTTTATCCACTAGTTTATGTATCGGACTATTGGTAGGACATGTGAGAAACTCTTCAACCGAGTGTAGGGAGATATATTGTGGTTCATTGGAGTTTAAAACATTGCAGTAGCAAGTAGTAGTGCAATGGTTCCTTGGGGATTTGGGGTTTAGGTGATGGGGTCATTGTTCACGGTGAGATTTAAGAATGATGTTAGTAAAAGCATAGGCAAGGGCGGGTTGTTCAGGATCATCAAGGAACATCCATGGGTGCACTATCACTTGTAAAAGAACTAGTTATGTCTCAGGCAATTCTAAGTGGTTGACTGAATCCGGATTAACTTTCTCAGGGTTGCGATAATACATTCTGGAGATTTTGCGGCGGCTTCTACTGTTATTAGCTTGTATATCCAATCCAGATTCTGGCTTTGTCCGTGAATTTACCCGGCTTCTACTGTTATTAGCTTGCATCTTCCACTGCATTGGCAGTGATATTTGCATCTTGCGGTGAAAGGTATGTGGAGGAGGAGGCCGGATTTGTATCTATAATGGTGCCGAAGTGAGTTGGATATCCTTCACCGCCATGTCGGGACTCCAACGGTCAAAGAAGAATAAATCCCTTTCCAAGGACCAAGGACTTTCTCTATGGATAAGTTCCAAGTCTTTCGTTTCACCTACAACATAGCCTTGCCCTTAAGAATGCTATTGTGTACTGTCTTACCCTAAAATTCTCTTAGGTAAAAAAGATAGGCTAAATTGCATAGATGTTAAAGCTCATTACTTCCAGGGCAATAATGGACCCCTGTGGCTCTGTTTTTTACTACCGGTAGGACAAAACGGGCCTGAATGATGTCTCTGAATTGTTCACTATCTCTTGACTGACCTAAATCATCACTTCCAGACCAGTTTGCTTCTCGTCCATTGTATTATCCATTTCATTTGTCTTGTATGGGGTGAATGTATTAGTTAGAAAGGTTAGAGGTAGATAAAATAGGGAGATGGATTGTTTAAGTTATAAAATGGAAATTCGACTCGTTTTAACACAACTCGAAAAATTTTCAAATAAAATTTTAGTTACAAAATAAAGATTCAAATAACTCGAAAATTTTAGTAATTAGTGGATCAATTTTTAAGTTCAAGTCAAGTCTCTAAATTTTACTTGATACATACATATATGATATATATATGTGTGTGTATTACATATAAAAAATGTGAAGAAATATTTATATGTGCATTGTTTATGGTTATAGACTACTTAAGATTCAATTCAGAAAGGCCTTAGCTTAGTTTCGAAAGCCTTTGTCGTTGTCAGTCAACTTAGAACTATAATATTATAAATGTCGACAATAAAACTTGAACAATTCGACTAGCCGTTTAAATTTTAATTAATTAATAGTATAACATTATAAATGTTGATAATTAAATTTGAACATAAACTCGAACTCGACTTGAATTAAATTTTTTAAGCTCGACTCGAAAAAATTATGAATAAAATCTTAATTATAAAATAGAACTTGTTAACTCGACTAACTCGGAAATTTTTTTACTTGACACGATCGAATGTTTACTTCTATATATTGCCATGGGAGTTGCAACACAACTTTCTATCGAGAAGGGCCTGTTTGTCACCATGGTCGGAAAAACCAAATCCACCATAGTTATTGTCATTCACTTTTCTATTTGTTGTATATTTACAAAGGATCAAATAATGGTTTTCAAAACTAAATAATTTCAAATGCACCTAATTTTCTTAAAAAAACACCATAATTCCCCTCTTTTTTGTTGTTGCAAAGTTTACTTCACTCATAAGTCAAAAAGCCCATATTAGTTATGAAAATGGGCTGTAAAATTTGTTTTGGCCGAATTATGTAATTACTCCGTGTACTATGCATAAGCTGTGTATTTGGTCATTGTATTCTAATTTGGTTGATTTTAGTCCTTGATTTTATTTGAATTTTGAAATTCCAGCCATGATTTAAACAATACAATGAGAATAAATTATACAATTTAATATGATCAAATTGAATAACATGATCTATAACTTATTCATAATACATGGACTAATAGTAGAATTTGATTTAATAGATTTCATGGTTATTATTTAGTTTAGGATTGAAATTTTAAAATTAAAAACCGTAAATAAATACATGGACGAAATCTACAACTTTTTATAATACAAGGACTAGTAAAAGAAATTAAATTTTTTAAACCAATAAATGAGTTTGTAATTTTTTTGTTTATATTGTTCGTGCATAGAATAATTACTCATATTAAATTATCATTTGCTATGGCTGTCCTTCGGGGTGCGCATGTTAACATGCATTACGCACCATGTTCAATTTAATAAGGTCGTCGATGCAGTATAAATATCACAGGCTTTAGCGCCATTTCCAATTTTGGCGTTTAACTTTTTGGTGCTTAATCAAAATGGAAGACGAATCGGGAGAGAGGTCGAACTTCGTGATCAGTCTCATTGAAAACAGAGCTAAAGAGGTAACTCCGTTTGGTTCTTGAGAAAATGCACGGTTAATTGAAAAAATATTTGAAATTCTACTAATGTAATTTTCCTTTTCTTGTTTCAATTCTTGCACTGGCAGCTTTTAAAATTTTTCGTTGTAAGTGACCTGATTTTAGTGTTTTAGCTTGGCGATATATTTTTCCAGGAATTTGAAAACTAAAAATAAAATCTACTTAAACTCTCTTTGATCCGTTTCCCTTCAGTTTTCTAGTCAAACAAACACGCATCTCGCCGCTCAAGCTTTATTTTCTTCGCTTGAAATGTAATAATACCTGTATTTCTTTCACCTTTTTTCTTATTATTTTAAGTACTCTTGCCTGATTAAAGGTTTTATATCACAATGGACGGATAGGCTTTATAAAATAATTATGAGAGTACTGTTTAATTAGAGATTAATTAGTTGAAAATAAATTTTTCCTACATGTAATGCGATTCTTAATAGAATGAAAACAGAACATTATAATAAGCATAATACGGACAAAATTCCATGAGCCGAAGTTGGGATTGAATCTAACCGAAGAATAGTTTGATTCAATAAAATAGTAAACTCTGAAGATTAGATGATTATCTAGCAGTGAAGTTCATAATGCTTGACTAACTGCAATCTATGTACAGGTTGGAATGGCTGCCTTCGACTTAAGATCAGCTTCATTGCACCTTTCTCAATACATTGAAACCAGTAGCTCATATCAAAATACAAAAACTTTGCTGCATTTCTATGATCCCATGGTGATCATTGTTCCTCCGAACAAACTGGCTCCTGAAGGTATGGTGGGAGTATCAGAACTGGTGGATCGATTTTATGCTTCAGTCAAGAAGGTGATATAACTCAACAGTTAGAAACTCTTGCTGTTGTTGTGAGCAAATTTGATTCTGTATGAAATTTACCAGTTAATTTGATGACTTAGTTAATACCATGTATGGCTTTGCAGGTTGTAATGGCTCGTGGTTGCTTTGACGACACTAAGGTCATACAGATACATACATCTCACTCTTCAATAACATACTATATAACAGGTCTGACGGTTGTATATATTTTGTGGAATTTCACTGTGATTAAATATTCAGGGAGCAGTGCTGATTAAGAATCTAGCAGCTAGAGAGCCTTCATCGCTTGGTCTAGATACATACTACAAACAGTATTATCTTTGCTTGGCTTCTGCTTCTGCTGCAATCAAGTGGTACTCTCACTCTTTCAGAGCTTAAGCTATTTTGTTTTAAACTCTAGTCATGTGCTCAGCTCGGTATGGTAGCATGTTTTAAAGGATGCCATTTATTGTTTAAGGGTGATGTCTATGTCATTGTTATTATAAAGGGGGAAAAAACTTGAGAGTCACTACTGTTCACAAGCCAAAAGAAAATACTAGAATAGTCATAATAGGTGCAACCTCTCCATCTTTCCCTAATAATTGAAGAAGGTTTGGCACCATTAGACTATACCCTAGTGTAAGGTCTAGAGTCTAGACCTAGCAATTTTAGACACAATACGGAAACACAAAAAAGATACATGTTTTATAAATGCAACACAACATGTTTAAATGCTATTAACACGTATTTAATACATTATCATATTTGGTTTATAATTTTGTCACATTTAATAGTGCATTTAATAATTTATCTTGTGTTTTCATTTAAATGATTGACGTGGGAAAAAGCAAGAGCTATGATATACATTTACGAGTCTATTAAGGTCTTATGTTGTGCTGAAATTGAATGAGGTGGACATCTTGCATGAGTAGTTTAAGCAAGCTCTTCATCAGGGGACAATTCAAGTCAGGCAAAGTTTTTAGGTTTTCATGAACTGGTATTATTCTTTATCATCAACGGTTAAATAAAACTGTGTTAAAGGGAAGGTTTTGTGCACTTAAAACTTTGATTGAAAGCTATAAACCAAATATGATTACATGCTTGAATATCTTTGTAGTTTCTCTTCAGATGGTATTCATCATCTGCTGGTTCCTGTTACTACCTTAGGTGTTCCATTCTTCATTGAGCTATATGCTTTGCTTTCATCTCTTGGCTCTCCTTTCAATTTGATCATTTTGAGTCTTCCTTTCTTCAAGTTTCTGATTTCGTGCTTCTCATAATTTTTTATTTACTTTTGATGATCAACTTTATATGACTGAAACATAAGTTCAATCTATGTCATTACTCAGGATAGAAGCGGAGAAAGGTGTCATTGTCACAAGTCACTCATTAGTGGTATGTGCTTCATACATACCATTGCAATGGTTGGGGGTTGGGGGGGGGGATGGAGTGATTATTCTACCACTAAAGTAAGTCTATCTTAAAATATGTGTGACGCCTTGAGGCAAAGTAAGAGTTGTTATAATTCGTTTATCATCCTTTGCTTTGTGAAGAGTTACAACCTTTACCCTTTTCTCTTGAAGGTCACATTTAATGGATCATTTGACCACATGAACATTGATGCTACTAGGTATTGTTACTTTGTGCTTCACTTGTACCTGTCAGTTGGATCTGGTTCTGGTGACAACATTTTGCTACCCAAACATATTTTAAAGCTTTATAAATTTGATATTTACTGTTTCTTCTTTGTTAAAAAGGTCTTATGTTTTATTTTGGACGGCAGTGTCCAAAACTTGGAAATTGTTGAACCCCTTCATTCTGCACTTTGGGGTACAAGCAACAAGAAAAGAAGTCTGTTCCACATGCTCAAGACAACAAAAACTATTGGAGGGTATGTTGAGAATCAGATAATGACATGTCATCTTGTGAACTGCTGCCTAACTTTTGTCCCAACCCATTATTCCTCAGTTTCAGTTCTTCCATTCACTTTTAAACCATCTGTGCATTGTTTCAACACTTTTGGATAGCACCTAATGTTTTTAGTTGTCTTCAAAAACTGTGGTTCTTCTCCAGGACTAGACTTCTTCGTGCCAACCTTTTGCAGCCTCTAAAGGACATTGAAACTATCAATACTCGTCTGGATTGTGTGGTTAGTCTTGCTTTTGCTTTCCATCAGATTTCTCTTCTGGAGCTATTTTAACTTTTGACCTCTCCAACTTCTATAGAAGACTTGTGGATTTTAAACTGAGTGCCCTATGTAGACTAGCATTTTTTTTGGCAGCATTATGTTTTCAACTGGAATAATTTTATAGTAGAAGCACTTATCAGGTGATGCCAAAAGTACTTCAATTGTTTGATTTTTTTATTTCATTTTTTTCACACTTATGTGATTGATGAGGTGAAAATATATGAATTAAATATTTTCAAGACAAGTCACCAGAACGTCACACCTCAACCACTTGGTTGTGATGAATGAATCCTTTTTTAACCATTCAGATCTGCTTGGTGATGGTTCCATTATGTTTCAGGAACAAGTGTGAGCAAGATTTAAGCAAATAGCTGTATATTATTGTTTTAGTATCCATATTGTTGTAGTGTGACACGCATTCTGATGCTCACAACTCAAAGACATTATAATGCTTACTTTCTGAGGGGCTTGTCTGACAAGTTGTTTTCCTCCCTTTGATTGAGTTAATTTCCAGTCATAGATAATTTCCTGGTTAGGATATTTTGAAATATATGAAATTAGGATATTCATTTCAATTTGTAGGATAAAAGACTCATTCTTAGTCACCTTTTGAGCTTTATTCCAACCCTAATGTTTAAATTCATCAAGGCACAATGCCACAACCTACAGACATCTGTTTTGGAACAATACAAAAGATAATCTCTTTCGTGCTTGATTTCCAGGATGAGTTGATGAGCAATGAACAGCTATTCTTTGGACTCTCTCAGGCCTTGCGTAAGTTCCCAAAGGAGACTGGTAAGTGGAACTTTTATGAGGCGGAATAGCCCCCCAAAATAAAGATTAATCGAACTATTAGAAGTTTGTAGATTTATGATTACAATCTAAAAACTGACCTGTTCATACTTCATTCAGATAGGGTACTTTGTCATTTCTGCTTCAAGCCAAAGAAAATAACAAACGAAGTCTTAGGTGTGGACAATGCTAAGAAGAGCCAAATATTGATATCAAGCATCATTCTTCTCAAAACTGCATTAGATGCCTTGCCGTTACTGTCCAAGGTAAATATTCTTTTCTCCCTTTCACCAGTGGGCTCCTGCTGGAATTCTGAAACTTCTTTTGATATACTGGTGGCATGTTAAAAAAATTAGGTGCTTAAGGATGCACGGTGTTTTCTCCTTGCAAATGTTTACAAGTCTATATGTGAAAATGAAAAATATGCTGGCATTAGAAAGAGGTATGTGGCACATTGCCCTAAACTGACAACTTAGAAACCTTTTTCTTTGCATGGCCTGCTTCATAATTTGTTCATTCATCTGTTTGTCCATGTGTTCTCAAGATGCTAATTAGCCAAAAGAAGAACAGTAAGAATATTTCATGTTTATTAAAAAGGCAACTCAGGACTAGAGGCAAGGGGCCACATGTTGATTGCGGAATCCCCAAAAACTTAAGAACTTAACATTGAGATTGTTTGATAACATAATTACAGTTTTTCATTCTTGAGGATGTATGATAACGTGTCATATGCTAGACATGTTTCAGTTTGTTGATTAATGTTTTGCTGCACTGGTTGGCTGGTTGCAAAAAAAAATTGTTTTTACACCAGTGTAACTAAGTCCGAAAAATGTTTTGCTGCATTGCTGCCCAAACCGACTTCCAGATCATAATTGCTCTGGTGAATAACTAAAGAAAAAATATACAGATAGATCATAGACGAGAGATAGAAGATAAAGGAACTAATTACAAGCATCTCTCATAGGTTCATGAATTTACTTGACTGTTGGCGATTTTCTCATTGATATCTGGTAAATCCCATACTCAACGGTTAAAAGAACTATATAAGCATAAAATGAGGTTACTAATTTCTGGAAACTTTAATTTTTTTTTAAGAATTGGAGAGGTGATTGACGAAGATGTGCTTCACGCTCGTGTCCCTTTTGTTGCTCGCACACAGCAGTGTTTTGCCGTCAAGGCTGGAATTGATGGACTATTAGATATTGCTCGAAGATCCTTTTGTGATACCAGCGAAGGTTACCCCCTCTTCTCCATTTCTAATTCCGCTCTGTGCTTTATTTTCGTCATTCCAAGATGGCTATTTTACTATCTCATTTTGAATTGACAGCCATACATAACCTTGCAAACAAGTACCGGGAAGAATACAAGCTGCCAAATCTGAAACTCCCGTTTAACAATAGACAGGGTTTTTACTTTAGCATTCCACATAAAGACATTCAGGGCAAGCTTCCTAGCAAGTTCATTCAGGTTGACATTTGCTATTCTCTTTATTACTTCATGTATTGATGTAAATGAGAATTTCCTTGATCATCCGAGACTTTGGTATACTTGTGATGGAAAAATCAGGTTGTGAAACATGGGAACAATGTACATTGCTCAACTTTGGAACTCGCTTCTGTAAGTATTGTTTAAGGATGCCATAGTTGTGGTTTGATTTTGGTTCATGGTATGATATAGATTTCCTTACTTATCCCAAAAAAGAAAAGAACATATACTGGTATACTTTTATCAGCTTTCCTGGGTATTAAAAAAAATGCTTTGATTACTCAATGTTAATTGCATAAGTTGCAGTTGAATGTCAGAAACAAATCTGCGGCCGCTGAGTGCTATGTTAGAACAGAAGTTTGCTTGGAAGGTTTGTAATTGACCGCTTAGTTTCAATGTCTCTGACAAGTTTTACATGTCCATTTGTATCTTATCATGTGAATTCTCTGAACCTTGTTTTTGTTGATGTCTACCTTAACTGAATTAAAAATACCGGATTTTTGTGGAAAGAAAGGTGTTTTTTGATCCTGAGAGGATCGAGCATGCAATCAAATTTTTTAAAAGCATTTTTAGTCTTCCTGAATAGATTTCCCCCCTCATTTCCTAACTACTAAAGACTCTGGTAAAGAGTAAGCTGTTAACATACTATCTTTTCAAATTTTGATTCACATATGTTACATTTTCTCCATGTTATTAAATGTTTCAATTGTTTTATTCGTTACTTATGTTAACTTTATCTGATTTGTAGCCCTAGTTGATGCCATAAGGGAGGACATCTCTCTGTTCATACTTCTTTCTGAAGTACTGTGCCTCTTAGATATGATTGTTAATTCATTTGCTCATGCAATATCAACCAAGCCTTTTGACCGATATATTAGGCCGGAATTTACTGGTATTTTATTTGCCAATTCGTAATATGTGTTCTTTTCAAGTTCCAGGTTTGGTTAGGGTAAATTTAATTGTTATTAGTTGCTCGCAGATAATGGCCCTCTAGCAATTGACGCTGGAAGACACCCCATTCTAGAAAGCATACACAATGATTTTGTGGTACATTCTTTTGTATAGTAATTAAGTAGTTTTACTTCTTTCATGAGACTCTTTATTGGAGAAGTTGGATAATAACACTGCTATCATAGATAAATGATTAAACTTTCTGTGCCTTGGAGTTTTCTTAAAGTTCTTAGGTACCATTAAGATTTTTTAAAATGCTTTTGGTTGCAGCCTAACAGCATCTTCATTTCTGAAGCATCAAATATGGTTATTGTAATGGGACCAAACATGTAAGAAATTCTTTCATGGATAGTACCAATAAGAGTCTAAGTCTTTGTATATATATATATATTACACAATGTAAAACTCTTTAAGTTTTACACGTTTTCTGGATCGTTAGAGGGGGAATGGATGGCTCAGATTAATTCCTTACTTTTTTTTCCGAAGTAATAATCTTCATATATTTACTGTTAATCTCATCCATTCGTTTTACTCATCCAACGGTTCAAAAAACGTGTAAAACTTAAAGAGTTTTACACTGTGTAAACAGATCCTATCCCTATTATGAAGATTATCACTTGGAAAAAAGAGAGTAAAGAGTTAATCTGAGCCATTCAATTTTCCTATCTAACGATCTAGAAAACGTGTAAAACTTAAAGAGGTTTAGATAATCATTGCATTAGTTTAACCTTTAAACTATCTATTTTCTCCAACCAGGAGTGGGAAGAGCACTTATCTTCAACAAGTGTGTCTCATAGTAATTCTAGCTCAGATTGGCTGCTATGTTCCAGCTCACTTTGCAACAATCAGAGCAGTTGATCGTATATTTACAAGGATGGGCTCAGTGGATAATCTTGAATCGAACTCTAGTACGGTACGGTATCTGAACTTCACAGTCGCAAATGTTTAAGCCATATTTTCATGTCACCATCTTACTTCTACTCCTGACGAAATGCAAAGATACAAGTGTTTAATAGCAGCTGCACTGTTTCTTCAATTTTAACTTCCACATTCACTTAACATGCTGACAAGTTAAAATTTTATCATAATCCTGCAAACTCCTTCCTAGAATGGCTAAGTTATTCAAACTATCAATACGATGGCCGTAAAAATCTGACGAATGGTTGATTGCGGTGATACAGTTTATGACAGAAATGAAAGAGACAGCCTTCATCATGCAGAATATCGCCCAAAGGTAAGAATCTTTAGGGTTCCTTAACATCTTGGTATATGCAAATTATATGTGCTTTTATGATACAGGAGTTTGATTGTTATGGATGAACTTGGGAGGGCTACTTCTTCCTCTGATGGTTTGGCAATAGCATGGAGCTGCTGTGAACATCTGCTATCCCTCAACGCGTAACTACTTAACTCATTTCCTTTTTGTGTAGCAAATGACCAAGCTTTCACTAATCAGCATCTTTTTTGGGTCATTTTTTTAGGTATACTATATTTGCCACACATATGGAGAATCTGTCGGAACTAGCTACCATATATCCAAATGTGAAAATACTTCACTTCCACGTTGACATTAGAAACAGCCGCCTAGATTTTAAGGTGATATTTCCGTTTTCTTTTTTTGCCCTAATAAAGACTGCTTTTGCTGATTGGAACTCTGGTTTTACCCAGTTTCAACTCAATGATGGACCGAGACATGTAGCGCACTACGGCCTTCTACTAGCGGAAGTAGCAGGACTACCAAGTTCAGTGATTGAAACCGCTCGAAGCATAACATCAAGGATTACAGAGAAGGTATTTTCCATTAACAAAATAATACTCAAGTTTCGTTACGATTGCCTACTGATAATGCTTGATGCTCGAGTGAATTACTGCAACCTAAAATGTACCGCATATCCCCATTTCAATTCAACGATCCATCTGTTAATATAATTTTCAAAAACTTACCTAATTACTCAATTGACATGCTATTCGTTTTATTCTCTATGGCACTGCTAATTTGTCATTCTAATAACGTTTAATGTCCAGGAAGTGAAGCGGATGGAAGTGAACTGCCTGAACTATAATCAAATAAACTCAGCATACCATGTTGCTCAACGACTAATTGGCTTAAAGTATTCCAATCAAAACGAGGACTCGATCCGACAGGCATTGCAAATTCTAAAAGAGAGATATATGGAAGGTAAACTCTAAAGACAACTTATTCACCCCTATTGCCCTCGGTCTAAATAGTAAAGGGGGATGAAATAAAGTTGGCATACCATGTTGCTCAACAACTAATCTGCTTAAAGCATTCCAAACTAAACAAGGACTCAAACCGACAGGCATTGCAACTTTTGAAAGATAGATATATTGATGGTAAACTCTAAAGCCAAAGTAAGGGGATGAAATGGTAATCCAATGCATTAAACCTAAGCAGAAAAACAAACGGCCGTATTATCAGAAATTTTGGACGCAAATGAATCAGTGACAACTCAATTTGGAATTAGAAGGTAATAAAGGGAAAATAAGGGCCCTAGATAAGCAAATGATGTAAAAGTAGTTGTTCCGATAAGAACGTAGTAATAACTTAAGAAATTCATAGCATCTCAAACAAAAACAAATTGCATGTAAAATTCAAAGACACAAAATCTTCAGAAATTCCAAAAATTCCAAATCCAAAATGATTTCTAAAACCAACAAGGGAAGCAGTAAAAAGTCTAAGCAACACACTAAACTCAACGGTAGCGACGAAGGGAAAGAGTGTTGTTTCTCTTCCAGGTTGCCCTGCGAGAAGGACGGTTCTTGTGGTGCAGGTGACCCTTCCCATGAAGACCCCTGTTTTTCTTACCAGCAGATGTGAGTCCTCGAAGCTCTCTGTGCTTGTGAACTGGATTGCAGATCCAGTTAATTCTTGGGTCATTGCGGATTGCATTGTGTGCAACATCCACCAGGATAACCTCAAAGTACTTGTAAGTTGAATCCTAAAGGACAAAATCAGACAGAAATGAGAGCCGAGCAATTTTGGAGTTTTGAGACAAACAAAAACATCTAGCAAGTCCTGCATACCTCATTGATCCAGTACGAGTTAACAACTCTGAGACCTCCCAATTTTCGACCAGCACGTTCCTCTGCAACAGAACGCTTGCTGCGCTGGAACTTCAATTGGGTGACACCCTGGTTTGTGGGCTTACCATACACAATACCCTTGGGAACAGGCCTCTTGCGGCCACCCCTCCTAACACGGACACGGTAAACCACATAACCCTGGACAAAATGCACAAAATTTCCAAATGCAATCATTTAAAAAGGAAGTACATACATGCATACAATTTCATCAAATCACCTAAAAATAAACAACTAAAGCTAGCATTTTTATATGTTCTTCAGAACGGAATAAAAGAGGCAAACAACTAAACAAAACATGCCATCACAAAATGCTGAATTGGACATTACTTGTTTGGCCTTGTAACCCAATCGGCGTGCCTTGTCGGGACGAGTAGGGTGGTTGACCCTAACAATCGCGGGATGCTGACGATATTCCCAGCACCTCACCCTCTGTAAAAACCTCATCACATCGGACTGCTTCTTCCTCCATAGCTCCGAGACGTACTTATAAGCCCCTACATTCCATCATTCACATAATCAAAACCCCACACTTTAATCCAAAGAAACAGTTACACAAGATAAAGACTTAAAAGAAATCGCAAATACAATTGCTTTCCACTGCAACGATAAAATGTTTCATATCATAACAGTGACATAAGATAAAAAAAAAAAACCTATAAAACTGGAGAGAAACAAAAAAAACAACTTATCAAAAATACCAATACCAAAAATGAAAATCGCAAGAGGTTCAACTTATTTAAAACCATAGAGAAAAGACAATCAATCCCTTAATGGAAATGTGAAAGTAGTTGAGAGAAAAACATGAGAAAAACATGGAGTTTGAATCAGTAAAAATGGATAGAAAGTGAGATTGAAGGAGTACCCATTGGCGAGTTGAGCAGAGAGTGGCTAGGGTTTCGCTTGTGCGGGAGAAGACAACTGAAGGAGGCTAGGGTTTAGGGTAATATAAATAACCTACTACAAAGAACGAGCCTTATTGGGCCGTCCATTTCGTTTATTATAGTTCTAGTCTTGAGAAACTTAAATAACATGTGAGCCTTTCAAGTTAGATAGCCAATTTGGCCCACTCGAATACATGTTTTTTTTAATGTTTCGAGATATCTGTTTATTATTTTAGTTTTTAATAAAATTTATGCATATTTACATATAAAATTGTTCGAACTTAAAATTTTTATGAACATCTTTATTTCTTTTTCTACTGTGATCATTCATTAGGTTAACTAAGGTTCTTTCTATCTTGGTTCGAGTGATTGTTTTTATCATATGAGTTTTATTTCTTTTTGTCAAGTAGTTTCTTTATATAATCATAACGATTTTTTTAATATATATATGTGTATGTATGGAAAGGAAAATAACTATATAAATATGAAATATTGGTTTAAGTTCAGTCCAATAATAATTTTTAGCGTTAGACAATAAGCTGTAATTACATTTTCGAGTTTTTGCACCACTTTTGGGAATTAGTACATTATATATTTATTTATACTTCAGATGTCCTTGTTAATCTATTTATTGATCCTAATAGATATTAATCTTGTTAACGCTAATTCAATTAAGGGTCTAAATAAATACTAATTTCGTCATTAAAACCGTTGTATATGCATATATGTAATTATGCATGCGTGTAGATATCATTCCAATTTCCAACTAGAATTAAGATTCAATAAAAAAACACATTATAATAATACCTAGTGAGAAAATAATATTTTTTAATTATAAAAGACACTAGGATTGTAAAATACGAAACAAAAACAATTGTATTATTTTCTCCACAAATCCACCCATTAGGCTTAATAGTAGAGCATATAATGGTGCAAAGGTATGCGATAGCTCAGAGCGAACATATGCTGCTTTAATAACAAGCAGTAGTACAACTACTACAACCTCTTGTACATTCTATCTATGTTTACTATAACTGCTACGTTCCCGTTCCCGTTCCCGGTCCCGATCTCTTGATCCTCGAGAGTGCCGCGGTTCCTCTTCCCACTCAGCTGATGGTGGCGGCGATGACTCGTACCTTGACGGCTTCCTTTTGAAATGTCTATCATCATCACTGGACTCATAATCTACAGCATTGCTACCACTGCTCTTCCTCCCACCGCCACTAGTAGTAGAAACTGCCTTGGCAGGGACAAAAGATGTCTTGTAATCATTTCCATTGGAGGATGGTTTGTGATGGCCAGAAGACGCAGGTGCATCGGAAGATATCTTCTGCTTCTTCTTGCTAATTTCTTCCTCCGGAAAGCTAATGCGAGAAAACACACTTCGCTTTGACTTCTTATCGGTTCCTGATGTGGTTGTCGTGGAAGTTAATTTGGGTGCTGCTTCAGGCGCAAGCTTGGAAGAGTCGGAGCGATGATGATGATGATGTCGATCACGACCGTGGTCATGATCATCATAGTTACGGTCACGTTCAAGGTCATGATGCTGATCAGCTTTCCTCTTTGCAAGGAGGGAAGGTGCTTCATAGTTCCGTGAGGAATGTTCTAGTGAGGTCCTCTCTGATCGGTGCCGTAGATGCTCGTGGCGATGATCACCACCTGACATTTGTGGTGGAATAGGCTTCTGCAACAAACAAACATAATTGAAATGATACATCGTCAACGGATCATCTAATTACTTCTCATGTCACTAACCAGAAATACGACGCTTATATGCTTATCGTTTTTCACAGTAAACTACCATAAAAATATTCGAGTGAAAAACCAAGAAAATGTAGAAACTTCAAAACTTCACGTAGACCCGAGTTAAACACTGTCGGAAAGTTCCAAGTTTTATACACTTCCTTTGAATTCTCAATATCAATAAATAGAACCGTGTGTTCATAACCAAAACTAATAGCACCAATCGAAACAATCACGAATCACATTTACTGAAACCTAATGAGTAATGACACTAACAAATAAAATCTTATATACACACACGTTATCTACAAGTCAGTCTGCCCTAGACAACTAGTTGTTGACAATCATGTAGCATACCTCATCGCATGACAAACAGGAATAAAACAAAGCTAGGGGGGAAAGGAACACATACAGATTTTGACTTCAATGACGAAACATCAGCACTGCTGCTCACTTCCCTAACAAATTCCCGATCTCTAGACAACTCCCTGCAATAATTTTAGAAATAGTAAGTAAACCGTTTCATCCCGTGAATCCATCCCCGTAAATAGTATGATATTATTTAACACCAGCAGGAAGCCCTTTTCAGGTATCTCAGGAGTCAGGACACATGCACCTTGTTCCAAGGAGTTAGCCAAATGAATGACTAGGAATTACTCCAAGGTCAATGTAAAGTATAAAGCAGTTGAATAACAATAATGTACATAGCAAGTTTAGAGTGATAAAAGTATGCTCTGTACCTTCCAGCTCGTCTTTCACTTTCACGGTTCCTCCTCAAAGCAGCTTGCCTAGCCTCAAATTCCTCTCTGCTCATGATAGGTGGGGCAGCATTCATACCCATTCCAAAATCCGCAAGATCTCTACAAACCATTAAATTCAAAAAATCAATCAAAGATGTCCAGGCTCCAGATATCATCTACATAAGAAATCAAAAGAACATAATCCAATATTTTTTTTAACAGATAAAAATGCCATGTACACACTAGCAATACACACACAACTGGCATAAACATAGGCTATTTAACAAATGTTATACATACCTCAGAGGTGGGACAGGAGGAAACATATAATTTTGAGCACCAAAAGGATCTGGAGGCATGAAGCCTCCGAATGGCATGTCCATTGGACCTAGTCCATATCCGCCCATATAAGGCATCGCTCCAGCATAAGGACCCATAAATCCATCCATACCAGGCTGCATTCCAGTCCAGTAAGGGTTATTATAGGCAGAGGGACCCATAGACATCATATAGTTCTCAGCTGCAAGATCCTGAGGGGTTTTCCACTGCAAGTCTGGAGTGAAACAAATAAGATTCAGGTTATAGGACTCACATATAGTTTACACCATCATCAAATGCAAAATAGAGGCTGCAAACCTACCATTTCCCGGCAAACGAACCTTCTTCTTCTTCTTTTTCTTTCCTGAAAGGATCAAAATAAATGCCAATGACCCATATATTTTTACTCATTTACACTAAAGAAAAAATAATACTTACTCTCACTACAATACACACACATATACATCTAACTCAGAGTGCAAGATGGAGCAGGAAAGATAACAAAAATTTAGTGCATGAACAATGTAAGTTCTTAACAGACACATTTGAGAATTTCTTTAAAAATATGACACCAGAAATAATTCTCAGCAACAAGCTTTCAAGAACGGGAATGATACTGAGGTTGACAAGGAATGAGATAGCCCACTCCAAGCATTTCCACCCAGGTTTAACCCCAAAATCTCACCTCTCCCGTAAGGAGATCAGTACCAATGTTCTTATAGTGTGTCTTCTAACTTGACCAAACCAATATAACCAATAAATTAGGAAACAAATCACAATTACCAGCCTCTCCAGAAGCCACCTTCTGTTGCACTTCTTCCTCAACAAGTGGGGCACTCCCTTGTGATGCAGGCTCCTTCACACTCATTGACTCCGGTGTAGCCTCGGATGCATCAGCTAGTTTAGTGGTCTTCACTTTCTCCAAGACTTCCTGTGGGGGAATAGCTTCCTTCATCTCATTAGCTTTATCCTTAACTTCAGGACTTTCTTCCTTGGCTGATACTAGTTTCTGCTCTCCCTTAGATGCAGCAGATGTAGTAGGAGATGGAATTTTTGGTTGTGGACCACGTGCAGATTCCATATCTAGAATTGAAAGACGGGAAAATCAATAAAGATCCGTGCATCATAGAAGTCAGTTGAATGCTAATTCATTTGGTTATGTTGACAATGATGAACCTTGAACATGAAAATTGCTTCCAGCATTGTCAGCACTGCTGTTACCAGACTCCAATATACGGTTAATTGTATCTCATAAGGTCTTATTTGGAAGAAGATCATCAGCAAGTATGTTGGTCGCCCCACATACACACATTGATTTTGAGATAATGTGGTCCCTTATACCTGAGTTACATTTAGTTAATGTGAGCTTCAGCATACATATACAAATTCATTCGACGGGGGCGTGAACCAAAAGATGAATGGGATAAGCAGAGCAATAAAACTCACATTTATCACAAAAACTTGTAAAACAACATTTGCTTGTTAGAACAGCATCTTTCATTACTTCCTTGCACACTGGGCAGTGGAATTCAGGTGGAAGGTCACCAACAGAACGAGTGGAAGGTAAGCCCTCAATTTCTTTCTCAAAAGCAGCCCTATTGGAAACAAAAAGTCAGTTTGCAAGCATAACAAATAAAATTGCCCAAAAGAAAGAAACAAAACCACACTAATAAGACAAAACAGTTACTCATTGGGTTTCAAAACTGCAACCGCTCCACTTGGCAATGCGTAAGAGCCGTCGGGAGTTGCCATTAGCATTGACTTTGGAATGCCAGTTGGAGGCTTCACCCTTTTAATATCATAGTTTGGATCACCATTTGTGGGGCAGTGCTGGATAAAATGCCCTGCAACACAAATTCAATAGCAACCACAGGTTCACTAAAAAGTATAATCTAAGCAAATGAAAAAAGAAAAGTAAATTCAACATACCAGGGACCTTGCAGCGGTGGCAAACATATCCCTGAGGAGGCGTTTTGCGCTCCAATCCTAATCAATATCAATGAGAAAAACAAAAACTTCAGCTCAAACTACTATTCAGAAGCACGGTTACAGCAATTAAATGCCCCACAAAATTTAAAAAATTACTGAACTGAATGACAATAACATCTCTATCACTTGTTCAAGCATAAACAGGTTTACACAAAAAACTGCTATATGTTATAGCAAGAAAAGAGTGAGTTCTGACGTGAATAATCTGCAGATGCATAGACCACTGACAAGCTCACACTAAAATGATGCATCTATGGACAAGACCAGCACATTCACATGCACATATGCATACACACACACTATCTAGGTAATCACCAAAATCTCACATGCAAAAGCACAAGGCACACTTAAAACAAAATAATAAGCAGAAGAAGATGATCAAACTTCAATAATCTAGAGATGTAGCTTAAAGTGAACATCCTATACAGAAACCCCTGCTCCCACCCACGAGCACGAATTGAGATCCAGTCCATTACTTTCCAACACATAACTCATCATCGTATATGATATATGTGTAGGACCCACCTATTGATTGTGTGAATCATGCTTAGGAACAGTGATGAGCGGTGATTAAGTTTATACTGAATCGTAATGGATGAAAAAAAAATGGATGGAGCTTGACCCCACAAAGACACCCCACCAAGATAAATGATGCAATTAAGACAAAAAGGGTTTAAGAAAATCACCAAAACCACGCCCGCCCATCCTTCCACCCATACCCCTTCCAAAGCCTCTACCAGGTCCAAAGCCATCTGCACCTTGGCTGCAAATCCAAATAATTAAGAATGAAAATTGCATCAATAGAAGAAAAAAGAAGAAGAAATATCACTCATCTCACCGTTGCCAATCCAAGGCAGGAGTATCTATTAAAGCCTTAATCTTGCTTTCCTCATCAGCTTTATTAGTAGGGGGAGCATCAGGAAAAGGAAGGCTTGACTGGACTGGCAGCGTTTCAGGGATTGAATACAAATCATTCCCAAATTCATCCCATTCTGAGTCTTCAGGCTACAAGTAAATATCCAAACCCAGCATGATAAGTTCAATATTCATCAAAGGCAAGAAGGCAACATCAGTATTGCAAAGACAAGCCCATTTTTATAGAGGAAAATATCTTAGAAGCAGAGCTTACATATTTTGGAACAGATGAATCAGCATCCATGAAGTTACTCTTTTCAGGTTGATCATTCTCAATCTGATCTACCACCTTAGGCCTGTGAAGCATAAAAACGTGCAAACCTAGAATCAGGTGTCCTCTCACAATAGCAGCCACCAAAAGTCATAACCAATCTAAACACACAACTGATCAAGTTCATGCAGTTAACTGAACCAATGATACTTGTTTTCTTAACAAGTTCACTAAAGTTAAAATATTTAAGTGGTTAGGTATTTAAAGGATTGAAATAGTACTCTGGAGCAGCAACAATGGGCATGCGAGGCCTTCCAGGAACCCGGCGAATTAATACAGAAGTATTTTTCGGGATTAACATTGCTTCATCAAGATATTCTGAAATTGAAAAGATAAAACAAGTCTATGAAACACTACAGAAATATGATATTTCATGAACGGAGACAATTACTAAAACTTAGTCCTAACATCATCAAGTTATGAAACGAAGAGTGAGCCAATATAAACCCCAAGGGGAATTCCAACAAAATGAAAGATTTGGCCATACTCCTAACGAAAAATAAGGATTCCAATGCATTGAGCAAAGACCAACCTTCATTAGTTTGGGCATTAGTGACGACGAGGTCAAAGTCTGTACCCCTGCCCAAGTGCTTTGATTCAAATATTTTTTCTTTCAAAGTACCAACACTTATAAACGGACCATCCATGGCAATTGAATCAAAATCTCTTGCACTTTTAAATTTGTAATAAACAGCCATTTTTTACGCTTGTTTCCTCTTAATAATAATAGTAGTAGTAATAATATGATATTTTATAAAAAAAAAAAAACACACAAGAAAATATGAACTTATTTATTGGCCTTCCAAACAATATTAGGCCTGATATTCACTAAAAAAAGCAAATATAAACAAGTACAAAAGGTTTTTTTTCTTCTTATTCTAAGAGAATCCAAACCAAACTCCTCGAATTCTTCTTCGATGCAAATTCCGACGCTCTGACTTCGAGAAATCAACTCTGAAAGTTTCTTCACGCTGTATTTCAATGAATCGAACTTTTCAGCTAAACCAGAAGTCTAGGGCAAATCGTAAAGAATAACGAAAACCCCCCCTTTGCTCTTGGATCATCAAATTCACACGAAATCTTCGATTATCGATTATTTTACTAAAAGAATAGCTCCGAAACAATCAACCCGCCCGGTCCAGATCTTGTAAAACGCGAGCAACAATAAACCATCGGGAAATAATCATACGATCGATTGATCTTCAAAAGGAAACTCGGAAACTTTGAGACTTGAGATTCTGATACGCCGAAACCGAAAATCGGAAAATTACAAGCTTGCGAAAACTCAATTAAAGATTGGAGACTGAAAGAATTAGAGAATAGTGATCATCGTGAATCTCTAGGGTTATGATCTGGGTAAAGGGTTTCAAAAAAAGGGGGGTAATGGGAATTTGGGGAGATGTTATCGAAAAGATATAACCGAATCTGGCCCTTCAACAAAAAAATAAATAAATAGATATTATCTATAATCTATAATGGACCGCCATATGCCCCGCACGTGCCGGGCCATGGCCCCAATTATTTTTGGACTAACTGCTTTTTAGGTCCTTACAGTTTCAAGCTAGATAAATTGAGCCTTGGGCCATCTTTAGTTTAAATGCTTTTTAGGTCCTCCCAATTCTGCAATTAGATGAATTAAGCATTGTTCCTTAATTTTTGGCTTGCATACCTTTTAGTCTTAGTAATTTCAAAATTAGACAAACTGAACTTTCTCTCAATTTTTACTTTTTTATGTTAACAACTTAACAATTAAGATTTCAAAAACTCATTCAAATTCTACTTTATTCATCTTTGTCTTTTTAACTATAAATATTCGACTTATTAACCGACTAATCTAGATCGAATTTTGCATAAGTTTAATATGGAGCGACCCTCTCAATCTAATTTTCTCAACTCATAACGTCATAATTTGAGTCTCGTTTTATTCTATTAGACCAACTGCTTATTAATTTTATCTTCTTTTATTTTCACCAAATCTAACATGAATGACCCAATTGCCACCCATACTGATAAGTCATAATCATATTAAAAAGTAAAGTTATAGAATGATGTTTAATTTTAACGATATCTTACTTTTCATTTGTAATTTTAGTTCAATATTAATTTTTTTTAATGAAAAAGGAAGGCAACACATTAACTAAATGTTACAAACTTAGTATAAGGAGGACCCAAAAATATGTCGCGGTCGACCGAAGGCTGAACAGATGCAGGAGAAGTCATGTGATTAGAGACCTAAAAATTCTGATTTCTGGCTAGTTTCAATGTCCCGTCCCCAACCACGTGTATTCGCGAGGAACCCACATGATGTCCGTAAACTAACTAATAGATTTTTTAAATTAATTAAGACAATTATAAAATAAGTGCTTAAATTATATTTTTTTTTGTAATATGTGTTTAAAATATTTTTTAACTAAAATAAATACATAAAATTTTATTTTGACTAAAATAGACAACTAAAGCATTTTTGATTGAAATAAATACCTAAAACTAAAAAGGGAATATTGACCCCAAATATTACTTTGGAATTTTTTTATTCCAAAAATAGGGATCCTCACACATTTACTATTCAAAAAGTGAAACCCTTGGAGAACACCCCGATTTTGAATAGTATTTTTCACAAAAAAAATTATTTTAATATTAAAGTCAGGTGGATTACAATCTGACTTTGAACGGTAATTTTACCAAAAAATGTTAACAAAAATAAGGTTCAAGCCTTCCTCCATTTAAATGTACCTACTCATGCACGCCACTTGTTCAAAACACTGTTTGAAGTCGGATTGTAATTCACCTGACTTCAATATTTAAATATTTTTTTAAAAATACTGTTTAAAGTCGGGCTGTTCTCCAAGAGTTTTCACTTTAAAAGGTACTCAAAAAGAAACTAAATGTAACATTTGAGTCAAAATTCCAACCAAAAAGGTACTCAAGTAGGTGCCGAAATTAACTTTAAAGCAAGACAAAAATAAAAATTTAAGCACTTATTTCAGTCAAAAAATAGTGTAGGCACCTATTTCAGCTAAAATGAAAATTTAAACACCTATTCTAACCAAAAAATATACTCTTGGCACCTATTACAAAAATGAGACGTAGTTTGAGCACTTATTTTATAATTTAGCCATTAATTAACTATATAGTTTAATTTTCAATGGTAAAATCTAATAAATTTGAAATTTTATATTTAAAATCAACAAAACTAAAACTATAAAATAAAATAAATTTTCAATTCAAATTAAAAGACAAGTACAACCCAATACAATTAAAATTTAACTATGAAACAAAGGAGAGATAAAATCAGCGTTTGCACTCAAAAACAAAGTTACGTGTCCTTACAAAAAAGCAAATAGTGTAATCTACTTAATCTAAGTTTAATAAATAAAATAAAGGGGGAAAATCACAAGTTAGTCAATAAAAATTAAAAGGGAAAGACAAATTCACACATCGGTCAATATTAAGGAAGATACAATCACCACATAAGCTAGAAAAAAGAAAATGGCTATCTGAACGAAAAACTTTGGATTTTCTCTCATGTTGGGAGATGTAACCGCCCTGCAATACCACAATTTTATCCTAGTTAAAACCTTGTGGCTGGTGAAAATGGAGTAGACAAAAAGACATGGAAAGTGAAATTATGATTCAGTGTGGATGGTGCAACTGGATTTCACCTCGCAATTCGCTGTGAAAATCGATGGAATGGCAAACTCTGGATGAATACGATTCCGGGACCTGTTAGAACAGCTGTAACCAAATTGTCCCCCTGCAAGTTTGCATAGAAAGAACAACGAAACTTACAACGCCATATATGCAAATCGTGTAATCAAACCAGTGCGACTCACTGTGCTCATAATAGAAGATTCAGAAGTGACGTTTTTAAACAAGCCCCGACTTCTTACAATGTGTAATAGATAATTTTTGCCATTAGAAAAATACTGTCAACAATAACTAATTTGTTGCCTGAAAAAATAAAACATCGAATATCTAGGCACACATACATGCACCAGAACTCCTACTCGACCACTATCAATCGAGAGGGTAAAAAATACCAACTGAAGGCAGCTTACCCCAAAGACTGCTCTTCTTATCGGACCATTGTATTTGATTTGAACGTTGATGGAAGTAGTAAGGGCCGCTATGCATGAGATATCAACTGCCAATACCTCCCCTACCTCAAGATTTTTCTGCACAACTAGCAAAAGAAAGAATCCCACAGAATCCCAATGGTCAGTTTACCTATGTGTATAGATTTATAACTTTAATAGATTGCTGCAACTAGCAAGAGGAATATGTTATCAATTTTCAATGGTTGGTTAAGCAATAAGAAAGGAGTTATTTTTCCTTTTTTCTATTAACATTTCAGCAAGGGAAGGCAAGAACAACGAGATCATAAGAAAAGAAAAAAAATAAGGAAAATAGAACATGCTCTTTCATGAACTGTAATGTGATATATTTTGAATTCAAGCAACTAGAAAGGCAATAAAATGATGTACAAAAGAACAATACATACCAGATCCACCAGCAAGGATAAACGCAAGCCCCTGGCCAGATAACTTCTGTCTCAGAAATCCCTGCTATGCCAGTAACACATCCATCAAATACACAGATACACAAAGCTTAGAAAAACTGAGGAATAAACCAAAGAAACAGAAAAACTGAAATATGTCTATATATATAATTTATCATTACGTAACCTCTACACCGGTTACAACATTCCGTGGCCGTTGATCAACTGTATTATTAACCTTCACATCATTGATGGAGCAAAGAAATGCATCTGGCTACAAAACAAGCTTACAAGATGGCATAAAGATTCCAGCTAATTCAATGAAAAACAAAGCTATTATTATTTATTGCAGCAAAAGTGAA
Source organism: Hibiscus tridactylites (assembly GCA_958450335.1). Lineage (NCBI taxonomy): Eukaryota > Viridiplantae > Streptophyta > Magnoliopsida > Malvales > Malvaceae > Hibiscus > Hibiscus tridactylites. The sequence continues at coordinate 108,993,506 of OY288265.1, read as the reverse complement.
TTTCCATGAACAAACAAGCTACCTGACATAAAAGCACTCCACCAAACATTGCTAAATCAATCTGTCAAAAATAAACATGAACCAGGAACAAGATATAACTCATAGCTTGACATGTGCTATAAATACGTATATAAAAAAATTTGTTAAGAGTTTGAAACACAAACCGGAAGAACCCTTGCAAGAGAAGGTGCAGCAATGCCAACAAATCCATCATTTGGACCATTATTGCGAAGAGCAATACTAGTTATACTCTTGCCAAAAAGCCACTGCCACATGCCTACCTCATTTTCTGGGACATAAGTATTTTCCATTTCAATGGACCCAGACATGAAGCACATGGAGCCTGCATTTTGTTACATTCCACATCAACTTTGGATGAATTAAATTCTACATGATAACAAGCAATAACTAACGGAATGCAGCAACCCAATCATCTTATCGATTAAGCAGTTCTCCTTATTGACCTTCAGAAGAGGATCAAATGTGATCTTAATTATAAGCAAAAACAATAGCATACAAGTAGATAGTTTAATTGATAGTAAAGTAACTTCTCCATTCTTTTCAACTTTTGGCACTTCTAGTCACTATTTGTACTCCAACATAATCTTGGCAATAGAAATCGGTAGCATTTCAAATTGTAGAATATAGAGCTGAACTCCTAGCCTAGCAACCAACAATTTCCTTATCATAATATCCATAAAGCCTCAGTATTCATAATTTTACCAAGAACATTAACTTATGATCACAAAAAATACTAAAATTATGATGACACCCTGCATCATGACAGCATCAAGACCATATTCCTATACTAAAACATAAAAATATAGTAGTGTTAACCGTTAACCCCAACCAAGAAATCCAATATAGACCGAATAACCTACCCGGTTTTGCAATAACCTTTTCTTGTGGCTTCAGCATTATCTGGTAAATGAAAGAACCATTACCAAGATTTAAACAAAAATGTTTCATAATCATAGGTATAAGATCATATGCTTCAATTAAAAGAAAATTCTTTGATAAAAGCTAATAAGTACCTGAACTATTTGAGCTTCACCACCCAATATCTGAAATGGTGTCACAGCATCTTGCGGACTCTAAATGATTTTATACCAACAAGAGATTATAACGTAAATAAACATACAAGCTGAGACATTTAAACTGCACATCGTTATCATTCTAGTTTCATCGGGAAACTGTTTCACCAATTTGGCAATCGAGCTAGCTACTCTCACACTTTGATCACAGCAGTCTATACAAGCTTGTTTACAAATTGATTATAAACGGATCAATTTCAACAAGAAACGGAATGAAAGTCAACTCTATTTAAGGAAATCCAAATTAAAATTCTTCAATAATGCGAGATCAAATGCAAACTGTAAAGCCTAAATTCCATTACAATTTCACGCCACTTTTCCGAGAAGAAACATTCAATTTCCTTATGATTTTAACTTTTTTTCTCATGAAACAAGCAAAAATCAGTGAAAAACTCGAGAGTGCAAAGAATTTTATTTAAGAGTGTTACCTGATACACGTAGGGTTGAAAAGGAGTGGGAAAAAAGGGGGCGGCCATGGACGACGACGACGAGGTCTAGAATTTGAAATTAAGTTCTTCGATTTCGAGATTTAATCCGACTTCAACAGTTTAATCACAAAAAATCATAAAGGAAAAATAAGGGAATTATCTGCTCTGTATTTGTTCTTTATTAAAGTGGGCGATCTGGGAATTAAATAGGTGGAGAATTAAGTTACGTAATTAGCCTTGGTAAATGGTAACTTCTGACATTGTATTGGATGAACTATCGGGACAAAGGATTTTACTCGGTGGCTTTTTAGTCATTTTAAATTTGATCTTGTTGATATTGGATCTCTTGATGACATGGCGTCATGCTATTGGTTTAAGTTTCAAGTCTCTACGTGTTTCAAAAGTTTTGGCAACAAGAGAAGCTTCTCACAGCGGCGCGGGTGAAGGTGGTTACGGTTAAAAATTGTAAGTTTCAGAATTTAATTAAATAATTTAAAATGTGAAAGTTTTTTTATAACATTTTAATTTTTTTGTCAAATTTTGAAACTTAATTTTTTTTTTACATTTTAGGTTGGTGATTTTTTATAATAAGTTTTAAAAATTATTGAAATAAAAATAATAATTTAATATATTATCAAAACGTATAATATTTTAATTTATTTAGATAATTTTAAAATTTTGTCATCTTTTAGTCTTAAATTAGACTATCGTCCTTTTCCTTTATACTCTCCCCACACCTAAAGATAGGCGAAAAACTTAAAACAGGTGGATCTAATCGTTAAAATTAATGAAATAATATAGTTGAAAAAAAAATTAAAAATTGAGTAATTTAAAAAAATTAATAGGTCTCGTTAAAAATTCTTTGTAAACTTAATAAGAAAAAAAATATCCCGAATATTATTAAATAAAAGCACTTTACAATGTTTTTGCCACTGAATTTAGTTTATACATTCCATTTGATCCACACCAAGCAATGCTATCCGCTGAATTTGGGTTCGTAGCAGCTCTGTTGAGACTATTGGTAGTGTCGGTATTGGTGGTATTATACAGGATCTAACATTAATTTTATAATATTAGGAGAAGTATGTTCTCCATGAGATTAAAAAATCATTATACCTTCTGATAATTATCATAAATGTCGAAATTACACTTTATTTTGATCTTAACACTTAAGTCATTATAAGCTTAAAGTTTAATAGTTAAATAAGTGTCTAAATTATATTTTTCAGATGAATGTTTGAATTATATTTTGGTCAAATAGGTATTTAACGTTTTATTCTATGACTTATTTAAGGGGTTTTTTCGTCAATAACCGTTAAATTTTTTTGTCATCAAAACATAACATGTGGCCTGTTTTTTATATTTTAATTTTTAAATTTCTTTAAAAATCTAAATTTCTTTAAAAACCCACAAAGTTTATTTTCTTTCAATCAAACCCTCAAATCACATTTCCCTCACCACCCGACATCCCCCACGAATCGGTGGTTCACCGCCCAAAGCATCGTGTAGCTCATTATTTGACATCCGCCATCATTTACTGTCGGTGGGAACTCAGTCGACCTCTTTTTTCTTCATTGTTGGGTGTTCGTCAATAGTGCAATCGACGATTCATTCACTTATTTTTTACGATGATATGATGGGGCTTTCGGTATAAAGGGTCCGATGAAGACAATGGTGCTCGGTGGTGGTTGAATTGGTGGTTAGGGGTGGAGTAATTTAAGGATTTAGGGTTAAGGTTAGAGTTTTTAGAGAAATTAAAGATTGTTGGGTTAATTAATATGTTTTATTATTTTTTATTTTTCGAATTTTAATTTCATAATATCATCAACCATGTCACATGTTCGAATTTTATTAGATAATGAAAAAAACACGTGTCACAAAAAACCTTAAATGGATCATGGAATGAAACGTTATGCACATTTTGGCCCAAAACAAAATTCAAGCACCTATCTAAAAAAAGTATAATTCAGACACTTATTTAACTGTTAAGCCTAAAAAACAATAGAACACAAGTAGATTGTTTTAATCTAGTCTCTTAACTTCTTCAGATTCTCACTCTAGCGTTTCAAATATGTCTTTGTTTCATTTTCATCCCAAAATCAAAGCAAATTCATCATGCTTTCTTGACAATTAGGGTAGTTTTAAGAAAGAATAAAAGCCACAAAGTCTTCAGAAAGGTATAATGACTCTTCCAATCTCATCGGGAACACACCGTACAAACAAATTTACTTTTACTTACTAAACATGTTTGAACAATTAAAATTTCTTATAAATACATAAAATAAATTATTACGCTTATAATTACATATCCTTATAATCATGCAGCAGAACCTATAATTACATATCCTATTTTGGTTTCCTAAAACCCTCAAGTGTACAAGCCCATGAAAATATAACTCTAATGAGAAATAATGAACAAAACAAAGTGATGAAAGAGTATGGCTTGAAAAGTAAAGAGAACAGAGGGGTTTGAAAATTTTCTTTCTTTGCTTCACACATTGCTTTGGACACAAGAGAGGGGATCAAATACAAGAAAGTGAAAGAAAAAAAAGGAACCATTTCTCCCTATTGTTGTGTTTCTGATTTATTTACAATATCAATGAGACAATCCAAGAGCTTTCTTCACTACGTTAAAAACAACAAACAAGAGCAACACCATCACCACCTTCTTTGAAGCCAACACCCTAAGATTTATCCTTAAACCGTGTTTTCTCATTAATCTCGTTGTTGTTGTACCCATCATTAATAGCCAAGAGCCAATTAAGCAAACCAGAGTTTTCATGGTCTCACCTGGTCCGCTCACGCTTACTGCATCACCTGGGAGATCTACATAGGACCACTTATGAGCAACACCATTATCTTCCGGGCGGTTTAGGCCAAGGCTTTCGTTCAACCAGCTGGATAACCAAATAAGCAACTTTGCAAGCCATGCAACCTCATCGTCAGAGATCGGGCGCTTCATCCAGTCACCCTTGTATGTGACATTAGCTGAGGTTTGGTTGCCAACTCTTCTGGGCTTGAAGAGTTCATCACGGATGTGTTGAGGCTGTCTCAGTTCAGGGGAAATTGGAATTGGCTTCACCGTAGAGCCACCAAACAAGTAGCTCACCTTTTCTTTTAATGAATCTATTAACTGAAGGCCGTGTGCATGGGCCATATCATCACCTTGCAACTCAGCTTCTGCACGCAATATAAACAACTGCAGGAACAAAATCATTGTCAATGGATGACGACAAGTATTTGAGATAGATAACAGAAAATGCAATTGCAGCTTTACAATTACAAATATTAAAAGTTACAAAAACCTGAAGTAGTCGTTGTCCCCCATCTTCCCCATCACTAAAGAGTTTTAGATCTTTGTTCCAGTTCTCATGCAAGAAAGATCCATCAGCATCACTTTCACATAAACCATCCTCCCAATCCTGATGTCACCAGCCAAAGAAAGTCAAACAATTGTGCATAGATGCTAGGCCTCAAATATAAGGGAATGGCCAAAGGGCCACATCAGAAACTATTGAGAAACCATAAATGGAATTAAAATAAAAACTAAAATACAAAGATTGGAACTTCTACTTGTAAACCCTTATTTGTTAAAACTGATAAGCCACAGGAAAAGAGCATAGTGATTCACTCGGTAATCTACCTTCAATTGTTCACGAATTGAAGGAACAAATCTATACAGGCCATTGAGGGGTGATTTGCTTGATCCACCTTGTTTAGAATGATAAAGGCTATCTACATTCTTTATAAGATCAACCAGCTCTTTAGATGATGTCAGCAAACTTATAACCTGTAAAACAAGAGAAGGAATGACAAAAAAATTCTTAGAAGAGAAATAGAAAACAAATAAAGAGACTAGAAGATAGCAATCTATCTTAAATCATAAGAAAACCTAGGTACATATACCAACTACCACTACCAAGGGGACAGTGTTATCTACCTTCTTCCAGCATTCAGCTCAATACTTTCTTGTTATCTAAATTCTAAACCTTAGCAACAAAGTGTCGATAGCCTAACCATGATTGGAAATGATAGGAAAGTTATACAATTACAATAAGACATGAACTGGATTACCTAAAGGCTAAAGCCCACATGAAATAACCACAGCTCCTAATCTAGTATGGTACCCTCTATAGTCTATACTGACAAGAACAGTGTTGCCTAGGCATGTCTATCGTTACACCTTAGATCAAGCGCCTAGTGTGCCTAGAGGAGCTTTAATTGTACAACCATGAAAAAGAATTGACAGAACACTCACTGAATCAAAGTAAAAATGGCTATAGTTAAGAAGCAAACCTTCAATACCATCTGGACAATTACGTCTGGATCTGTATGAAGGAACTTGTGCGCAAACCCAATGAAATGCATAACCAGTGAACTGTAGTATAGAAAATTAGACAACACAAAGGCTTGCCATACCGGAGAATATCCAGAAATTTGAGACTGTGTTTCCTGATTCCTCACATCCTTACTTGTTCCATTGACAACCACATGAAGCTCTGCAAAATCATCCAAGCTGATTGTCCAAGGCTCCATATAACTAACCCATACAGAGAACACCTGGGACGTATTCTTTATCGAACTTCCCACAGGAGATAACAAGAATGTTCTCAATATAAACCTATACAATGGCCTTTGTATCCAGGAGTTCCAAGAGCCCACGGAACACACAGAAGGTGACAAGTAAACAAAATCCCTTGAAGTCCCACTATCAAAACCTCCAGAAACTCTCCAGCTCGAACTTTCATTATACTCAATATTGTCAAACACATCCATACTAATGACTGAGCTTAAATTCAAGTACTTAACAAACAACTTCACCACCTCACCCAGCCCGCTTGTTGGTGGGATCTCCCCCAACACTGACCTAAACGGAAACGACACACCAAAAGATTTGCATACATTAACAGGCAATGGCGAAAAATCATTATCAACCAACCAATACTGCACGAAAACGTTGACCAAAAACTCGGCACGAAACATAACAGAACCATCACACTTCAGAGAGTGATTCAAAATTGAACTACGATAGGGTTGGTGAGCATCCAAATCAAATATAGGCACAAATGCACGAAGATAAGCATATAAAAGCTGTATATAGAGATTACCCTCAAATTTTTGCTCCATTTCACGCTTAATCGACCCTGAAAATCCCGGAATTGAACGTGTCCAGTTCTCTAACCTAAACTTACTGCTTTTTACTGAATTCGAGTCCAAGCTCTCGCCGTTCCCTTTACAAACGGGATAATAAGCGAACCAAAACAGATAGTATTCAAACACATTCAGTTGAAGTTGACATAAAGAGCCCTGAACCGAATCTTCTTTGACTTTACCTTTAAAGAAAGGGCACAAATCGGATATAACCCGGCAGTATTTTTCGTTCGACAACATGAACCGAACCCACTCGGGGAGGCGTTCGACTGGGAAAACGTATTTGACGAGGGAATGTCTATCAACGGCTGAAATTGAGTTCATCAAGGTTCCATTTGGGGAAAGGAGGGAGAATATGCTGGAGGATAAATCCGCGTGGCAAGATTGGGAGGCGAGTTCGATCCAGCCATTGGACTGGGGAAGCTGGGGTTTCTGAGGCGGTGGAGGTGGGGGAAGTGACGTGACGTCATCGAAGCCGAAGAGCTTACAAATTAGGGTGGGGAAGGTGATGGAGAAGAAATGGCGGGACTGATCGGGTGTATGTGATTGTAGGAAGGAATCGATGGAGGCGCAGGTGGCGGAGATTTGAGAGGGGGCGGTGGAGGCGAGGATTGCGGAGGCGAGGTCTTGGGATCGGGAAAGGGAATCGACGGCGTACGAGTGAGGGAGCATGATAAGATTTCGTGGTAAAACAAAGGGGAAGGGATTAGGGTTTTTGGTTTGGTCGGGCAGAAGAAACGCAGAGCGAAAGAGGTAAAGAGCAAAGGGTTTTTGATTTTAAACAAAAAGGAGAGAAGGAAATGTGGCGCGTTTTTAAGGGAGGGATTCTCTTAATGGAGAAGTGACGATATGGCCAAATTTCGGCATAACTTTCCTAGGCGGTACCTTTTTGTTCATTATTTATTATCAACTATACTATTTATTAATTATTAATTATTCTATTATGTTTTCCATTTTCAGCTTTTTATTCAGTATTTTTAATTAATATTACATTATTATTAAGTGAAACTATATATTGCGTTACATTTTAATATAAACGTATGGTAAACCTAATATATTTTCCAAAATATATTTTTAAAAACTAAAAGAGAGATGGTAAAAAAACTAAAAGAGGGCATCTCATATTTTTGTCCTCTCTTTTACTTTCTGTTCATTTTATTGATTTTTATGTTATACATATTTAATATAAGTAAATTGTATTATATATTCTTAAATTTTAATTTTTGTTTAAAATTGATTTTAATTTTATCTTAAATTATAATTTTTATTCTAAAAAATACTTTAAGTACTTAAATGAAAAAATAGAATAATATATATACTTATTTGGATTATGAATTTTGCATCGTGTATTTTTTGTCATTACATGTTCAATAAATTTAAAAAATAAGTGTTGAAAGAATAAATACTGAAAGTTTGAGTGTTGATTTTAAACTACAAAAATTTAATATTTTACTTAAAATTAAATGCTAAACATAATTATATTATGTAATAAATATAAAATTTAAAGATTAATATACTTAAGTAAAAACACATTTTTACATGATTTCAGCTACAAATAATTGTTAATTTGAATAGCGCAATAGAAAAAATTAATTTACATTTTTTTAAATATTTATATCTATTTCATTTATATAAAGTTCGAAAATTTTGAATTAAAAATATAAATATGAATACGATATTAATTAATTACTTTGAAAGGACTCGCAGGTTTCTTGAATTATATTATAGCTAGATGATCGGACTTAAAAAACGATTATGAATTTATTAAAAGAACAATACTTGAAAGTTGCTTTTGAATTCCAAGAACACTTAAATATAAAATGAGCTATAATCCTCGAAAAAAATAGATCTTAAGACTAATAACTAATGCTATAAATATAATCCAAGAGATCGGAGAAACAGATAGTTGCCTAGAGCAGTGAATCTGGCCTTCGTCTCTCGGGTGGTCGATATCTCGCCACTTTATTCGTTAATGGCCTAATATACGGTTCAAAACGGCACGCTACTTCGTTTGTCAGAGTCTTGCTGTGCGAATATGCTGCTTCAATATCGGCCGAAGGTACTCGAGGTAACCATCCGGCACAACTGTGTCGTTCAAAGGATCCTTCCATGCTTCCTGATAGAGTTTTTGATAGACATTTCCGTCATAGCAACCAAGGATCGAGCCAAGGTAGTGGTCGGTGTAATTGAATGCATCGACGAGAGCAATGGCATTTGGACGGACCTGAGAGGAAAACGAGATGAGAACTAGCAGATTAACTGCAGCCTTTCAAGCTGAGCACCGTGTTTAACTAAATTGGAGTATTGAAACAAACCTGAGCATACAACAGTCGTAGCTGTTCATTTGCCAGTGCACCTTGCTTCGGGGTAATGCAACCGGTGGCAACGAAATCTCCGAGATGTTTGTGTAAAAGATGCAAAGCATATACGTTGCAGAGGATCTCCAACTGTCTTTTCACTCCCTTTCCCGGTATGTCCTGCTGCAGTTTCTCAAGGAACCTGGCGTAAAACAAAGGTACTATCTTAGAAAACTTTTCAGGAAACGAACGAAGCAGTAACGATAAGCCGGATTTCATTCAACTTCTGTCAATAATTACTCAAAAAAGCCATGAAATTTATAATTTTACGCGAGTGGAGTTTGCATCCTTCCGTTCAAAAAACCCAATCAACAATAGGAAAACTAGTTAATTTTCTGACCATGACAATTGAGCTGATAAGACTTGAGAGGCTTACTTGGAAACAACAATTAACTGACAATGAGCAATTGCAACCTCAACCAAATCAGGCGAAAGTTCAGCAAAACCTGGAAAATAAAGAGAAAGTGCAAGCACATCAAACATACAGACATCAACGACTTCAACAGAGAGGTTACCGCACAACCTTGGACTTAAAGCATCAAACCTGTTTTGTTTTCTATCATAACAAATTACAAAATGATGTTCATTGAAAATTCATCCAAGGTTTCAAATTATATGACACAGTATGCCAAATTTTTTAAAGAGATAACTTAGTCGAGTAACACGTCAATAAAAAAATACGGGTAAAAGAGAACACTTGCTTCTCAATCTATGTATAAAGGACATACCGTCTTCTGGATTCGAAAATTTGCCAAGGCTTTTCGCACAGGCAATAGACATCCTCACAGCCCTCGCTTCAAATGCCTCCAAAATTGTACTTGGCTTTAGCCAATCCTGAGCTGTGAACCAACACAAGGAATGAAATATTTTATTAACCGAAACCGGTGATAATTGTCAATGAGTAAAACTAATGAAAGATTGGCACCATGTATAGCAGTACTTGGCAATAGTTTGTATATAGAATTGAGAAAAAGCTCAAAAGTGTAATCAGGCATTCAGCAAATTCTAATTAATGTTTGTGAAAACTAATGTTTTCAATCTTCCAAGGTATGAAGAGATAAGTTGCAAACAATCTCAAGAGGAAAAGAAAGAGAAGAAGATATAAAGGATACCCATTTCAACTTCACAACGACATTGCATGAGGTGTTCTGCTCGCCCCATGTAAGCTGTTGTCCCAACAGGCTTCTTCCCCGACCCCAGCTGGGTAACCGTTTTCATCAGAAATCTTGCAACCTACAGACACGTTCCACTTACATTGTCAATAAACGGCACCCAGAAGCATTATCAACGCAACATCAAAGAATTTTAGATTCATTCCCTATTTTATTCCTTTCTTGTTCTTTACTATAGAAGTATCCAATCTTTATAAAGTACCATAGAACACAAGAAGTACTAGCTAATATGAAATGGAACTTATCGCCTACCATCTAAAGAACAAAATGAAGATGATGGTATACTTCACATTTCGCATACCTGTAAAAGCAGCACAACATTGTCTCCTTCGTAAGTGCAGGTAGGTATATAAACTGCAAATAACTCAGGGAGCCCGCTGTTGGAAAGATATCCATGACCACCACATAATTTCCGACATTCCTCAATTGCATCCTGCAACCATATTTATTTTACTTAAGCTAAAGCATAAAAAAACTTAGATGTTATCGAGTTATTAACTGAATGATTTATTCTGTATTGAATGCATTTTCTTAAACGAATATAAAAACTATTTATACAATCAAAATAGTGAGGCAATATTTTACAGAAAAAAATAGTTAACAAGAATATAAATTATTAAAGCTACAACAAATTAATCAAATATAAGAGTGGTGAAGGTTGGTGAAAGTAACATACTGCCGTTACAGATGTAGTCATAGATTTTAACCCTGCAGTACATGCATGAGCTTCAGGTAATGTCGAAAAATCATTGGCTTGCAATCTTTGGGTCACATCAGTGTACAACCACTTCAGCCACTCACCAACGAATCTAAAAGCATATGCAGAAGCAAGCAAAGGAAAGAGTCTACTTTGCTGAGTTTTATAGTCAATCACCTGAAACAAAATAAATAAATGAAAATAATTAGATCAGCGTTCACCACATAAAAAACTAAATCTGAAAATTCAACATCAGCAAATTAGATATTCTTCATAAAATTTTATTTGGAAGTTTATATGGTAAAGAAAAACCATTAGAAGTGATTGTAAAAGGTAGTTGTATACAACAGCAACCCATAATTGAAACATGTATGTGTACCATATCCAAAATAAGATACCTGAGTCTCTGGACTACCATTCTGAGAACCAAATTGTCTGCGAACAGCACTATACCTTGTTGCTATACAAACTGCCCTAGCTAAAGCACAAGAGGCATCAGATACAATTGTTTGTCGAACATAAACCATTGTACCATAAACCAGCTGGCGAGGAACATCAGATTGCACAAATTTCCCTTCTCTTGTAACCTGAGAAACACTGAGACATTTGTAGAGGAAAAAGAAAATCAAACTTCAGAACAATCAACTTTTTTGTCCATTAAAATTAAGCTATAAGAGTGACAATTCAACACAGATTATAACTTCTTGGCTTCTTCAGGGTGATTTTCTGTTGAAAAGGAAATTTTCTATGTTTTAGATTTATGAACTGTCTAAAACTTCTATAGGGTTAAGAGAAGTAGCAGAAAATTTTACATCTTCTAACTTCACTGGAGACAACCACTCATTACAGATGATATATTGCTTCAGAAAAAAGTAGAAGTCGAGAGAGACAGAGGCATGGTTAGAGAACAAACCGCATTAGCATTTGGTTCCTTGGAATGCGCACATGATCAAATCTCAGAAGACCATTGTCCATGCTGTTATATGCACCACTTCCAAATTTCATTCCAATATCACCAACTGTTATGCCTGGAAGAGGCAAGTGATCATCCAAACTACGCAGCTGGACAATAAAACCTGAAAAATGGAACTCCTGAATTAGTATCTGAAATACCAGCTAAATCAGTGGCTTTATGAATTTAGAACTTACCATGCACTCCATGGTCCTGTCCACCCGTTATCAGACGAGCATATACCACAGCATGTGTGGATACTTTACCCAATCCACCAGGCCACCACTAGTAAGGACAAAAAGCTAATTAGAGCGCCTTAACCCCAAGACAATACAGGGAGACCAATATAAGATTAAAACCTCTCACAAATAATTTAAAGTGACAACAAGAAAACAACACATTGCACACAATAAAAATAGGAGAGGACTAGAAGGTGTCTTAGCCAAAAATCATAGAAGGGACAATTGAAGAACCTCTCATTATAAATTGCTTGAATGATGTAACTAATCAATGTCAAAGAAAGAATTGGTAAAGGCTCACTTTGCTTGAAGTCAATGTTGGACTATGAAGGTCAAATTCATCAGTCTGAGGATCAAATGTTGCAGTAGTCTCAAGCCCCTGGACATTGGATCCATGACCAAGTTCAGTTTGTGCATAGCATCCAATTATTTGCATCTTATATGCCATTGGCAGCCACTTCTCATGCTGCTCACTAGTTCCTTGCCCTTTAATAGTGAATAAACATTCCCTGTAAAAAATATACACTAGTAAGGTAAAAAAAAACTTCCAATCCATTTCTCTAAGCATTTTAAGTGGCATATACAGTACTAGAAAATTTGTGAAGCTTAGAAACAGGAAAAGAGAACAGAACGTACCCAGTGCAGATCTGTGAAAGCAGGCTGATCCACATAAGACCTTAACATATTGGCCTCTTCTTCTGTTATAAGAAGATTTTTATTAATCATATAGCTAAGTGAAAAATCAATTTAGAGGAAGAGAAAACAAGTTAAAAACAAACCGGAGAGACGAAGGTCAATTATCCGCTTCCATGCATGAGCAGCTTTTCTCAAAGTATCTTTAAACAAGTCCTTCCTAGCTAGCATAGTTCTGTTATCCTTTCGAAAGACCTTGAGAAAGGTGCAACATGATTACTTAATCGTTAAAGAAAAGATTAAAACTCCAAATGAAAACTGTATCTAATCCTTTAGTTTAGATCACCGAAGGAGGGGGAAATTAGAGATACTAAATTTTGCTATTACAGTTTCTTGAGAAACAAACAGTAAAACACATGGCTCCAAATAAACACTAAAAACGCGCCTCATGAGTGGAAAACCATAAAAGATTATTTAAACAGTATCTTTTCAAACCAATTGACAAGAAAGTTTAGCTCCATTATTTTCCTACATGCTCTCGGGAATCAAACAGAACAAAAAATAGCAGAGCAACGAATGTAAGTTCCATCCTACGATTTCCTCAAAACCAAACAACGATGAAACTGAAAGATATGAATCTAAAGAAAATAAAACTAACAAATCATTCAGCAATAAGAGTGAAGAAAATCTTTAAAATCAGTGAGGAAACTTAATAAACAAATATATTCCACAGTTTCAAGTTATAAACAACCAAAATTACTACATACTCTAAACATAAACGTCGCATTTATATAAATTTCTTTTTTTAAAAAAATACATTACCGGATCGCTAGCGACGAGACGAGCGACTCGATCGGAAAGTTCATAGTTTCGACGAGAACCAGCCCAAACGATCTTCATCTCCTCCAAATTGAACTCCGCCTTGCGCCTCTCTTCCGCGTGGTAATCTAGTGCCTCCATTTTCTTTTCCTCAATTCAAATTTGAAATTTCAAAAAGAAAAGAAACTGCCAGAGAAATCGTATTCTGATATCGGAAACGGAAAAAAAAATAAACAATGCAAAAGAAAGAAAGAAAAAAGAACGGGGTTGCAAAATATGACTAGCCAAACTGAATATAAATAAGCGTATATGCCAGAGCTAGGTTCGGCTTCAGTGCGAGGATAAAATCGCGGCTGGTTTAATTTTAGTTAAATTTAGCTAATGTTATTGTTGACGTTGCATCATTCTCCTCCTCAAACAATGCTTCTTCTTCTTTTTTATTGATATTAAGTATTAAATATATTAAAAAAACACACAAAAACAGGAAAAGGGCACGTGAAAACTGCAAGCGAATGTCTAACAAAATAAAAGGGTAAATTACACACTTTCACCACTTAACTTTCTTATCACTCATATTTTGGTAGCTTAAGTTTTAAAAAAAATTAATTTAATCATTGAACTTTTAATTTGCTCCTATTTTTGTCACTCTACCATTAAGTACCTAGCGGCATTATGATTAAACATTTATCTTTTAAAAAAATTATGAAATAACTTCAAATTTTTTATTGTGTCAAAAACGTCACAATCGCATATTTCCTTTAATTCCTCAACGATGGAGCATATTCTTTTAAATACTAATGGTAGAGGGATGGAGAAAGATAGATATATGATTTGACTCCACTTTTATCGAAATTGTGGATATTATAGATCTGAGTAGTTTTGGATTTTTCTTTTTTAGGTTTTGAGTTGAGTTTTACGAGCTTTAAAGTGATTTGAAAAAATCTAAACTAATAGAGTAGTAGGAGACGACGAGAAGAGTTTGTTGTTGTTTTGATTGCTCAAAGAAGACGTAAGAGAATGATTATTTCAACGTCGACATGATATATGGGTGGACTTATAAAATTTTCATCTTTGGGAAAGACGATAGAGAATCAAAAGGAAAAGAGAATTAGTGGGAAATGACGTGGTTGTCATGCCAGCAAAATGCAATTCATGTCAGCACACGTTGTTGCCATATCAGTGATCAGAATAAGAATAAATCAAACATTAAGTGATCAAATTACAAAAATTTAAACTTAAGTAACCAAAATATGAATGAGAAAAAATTGAATTATGAAATCTATAATATACACAAATATATATATATATATATAAAAAGAGAAGTGTGCTTCTGACCGACAATGGTGTTAGAATTCTATCTAATTGCTTAGTCCATCCATGTTTAAATTAACTGTTGTTTTAATAACAATTAAATAGTTTTTAAAAATATTAGTAATAAGAGTCATGAGAAGTTTCAAATTCTTGATTTTTTTTATATTTAAATATTCAATTTTTATTTTATCTTGTTAATTTAATTAATTGGAGCACTAAATTTTAATTTAATTCAATTAATCAAACCACAAATCCTATCTTCAATTGATCTACTTGGTCTAACTTTGAACAACCATGCCAAAAGGTTACCAACTTCATATCCCTTTTCCAACTAACACGATTCTATAAAGTTTATTTTATAATTTGATTTTATCTATAATATATAGTATAATCTAGAATATTAATTATTATACAAACGTAATTTTAGAGAAAATATTTGAATCAATGAAATTATCATTAATGGTTTATTATAATACTACATCGATATAAAATAATAATCTAATACATTATTAATTAATATATAATTATAAATAATTTAATTATATAAAATTATATTATATATTAAAATAGACGTTGTATTCGATCATAATTGAGTGATTCTATTATAACTTTTAAAATATAACAATTCAATTATAAATTTACTGATAATACAATAACATGTATAATTTTTATTTTAAATAATTTAAAGATAATTATAAGATTGTATTTGTTGATATATTTTTAACCATATCGAGTGGGTACGGTCATCGTTATTGTCTTTAATGCAAGCGGCCCACAGCAATTATTTCCCTCATCTTTGCAACTTGTCATTTGTCAAGCTCTCACTCACCGCATCATACGCCTATTAATATTAGCTGCCGATCTAATCAACCTCTCAGGCTCAGCCTTATCTAGCCTTCAAATAAACTCACAATTGGCTCAACTACTCCTCCAGTTCTAGCCTAGGGAACTGGGAATGACCATTTGAATATCTGATCCACATTTTCTGAATTTGGCTAGATGTCGGTAATTACTATTATCTTCCAATATTAAAGCATAGTAATATTACATAAATATATTTTTAAATAGTTTAAAATTGATTATAAATAGTATTTGTTTATATATATTTTTAACTTTTGGACAAGGATTAAGGAACATATACTTTGTAAACAAAACGGTTTGAATTTTTATTTTTTAAGATGAACATCATCTGCTTTTACACTGTTACACTTGTTGGGTTCGCATAAATAACGTATTAAGTTATACAATCAAATAATATTATGATTTTTGTATAATGTTTTTCTAATTACTCTTATACAAAGGATTATTATTCTATACATTGGCGGTGAATTTTTTTTTGTTTCCACAAGCGCCTCAATTTTAAAATTCAAGGTTTTATATTTAGAATTTAGGATTTATGATTGGAAGCTAGGGTTTAGGGTTAGGGTTTAAGTTTTTAGGGTAATATAGATAGGGATTTAGGTTTTAACCTATAAACCCTAAATTTTAACACAAAACCTAAAATTCTATTAACAACCCCTAAATTTAAAATTGTTAAATTTATACCCCTAAACTTTAAACCCTAAACGGAGTTCCTAAACCTTAAAACTAAGACGCTTGTGTAAAAAAATTTCCACAAGCGCTTGTGTATAGAATAATTACCCTTATACAAAGGATTATTATTGTATACACTGACGTTGGAATTTTTTTGTTTCCACAAGCGCCTCAATTATATGGTTTAGGGTTAGGTTTTAAGGTTTAGAGTTTAGGGGTTTTAGTGTATGGGTTTAGAATTTAGGGTTAATAGGTAGAATTTAGGATTTATGATTTGAATTTAGGGTTTAGGGTTAGGGTTTAAGTTTTAGGGTAATATGGATAGGGATTTAGGTTTTAACCTATAAACCCTGAATTTCAACCATGAACCTTAAATTCTATCAACAACCCCTAAATTTAAAACTACTATATTTATACCCTTAAACTTTAAACCCTAAACAGAGTCCCTAAACATTAAAACTAAGACGCTTGTGTAAAAAAATTTCCACAAGCGCTTGTGTATAGAATAATTACCCTTATACAAAGGATTATTATTCTATACACTGGCGGTGGAACTTTTTTTGTTTTCACAAGCGCCTCAATTATATGGTTTAGGGTATGGTTTATGGTTATGGTTTAGGGTTTAGAGTTTAGGGGTTTGGTGTAGATGTTTAGAATTTAGGGTTCATATTTAGAATTTAGGATTTATGATTGGAATTCAGGGTTTAGGGTTAGGGTTTAAGTTATAGGGTAATATATATAGATATTTAGGTTTTAACCTATAAACCCTAAGTTTTAACCATAAACCCAAATTCTATCAACAACCCCTAAATTTAAAACTACTACATTTATACCCCTAAACTTTAAACCCTAAACAGAGCCCCTAAACCTTAAAACTAAGACGTTTGTGTAAAAAAATTTCCACAAACGCTTGTGTATAAAATAATTACCCTTATACAAATATGTGATAGGTTGTCATAAATCTATTATCAAAGCTTATGCTCCTACTGGGAACTTAAGGCCCAAAGCTTTATGGGTTTTCATTTTCATTCTTGAATTGCCTAATAATTTAACGTACCCCAATTGTTGGGGACTTGAATGTAGACATGTTTGTTGACTTGATGGGTCGCTGTTAAAAGTCGGTGTTCTTGGCAATACTCATGTTTTAAACACATGTATTGTAGTTGCAAAGGAGGAATCGAGGTTGGATGAAATCATGAAATAACACCCTTGAAATATGATATTTTAATTATTTTTAAAAAATCATTAAATATTTTAATGTACTGGTGGGTGAAAATAGAAACAAAAACAAATATTTCTTTAGGTATTTTAATTTTAAGGTTTAAAATTTAGAGTTTTGTGGTTAAATTTTAAAGTTTAGAATTTAATTTAGAAATATTTTTTAACCTATAAACCCTAAATTTTAATCATAACCCTTAATTCTAAATCACTACACAAACTCATAAATTCTAATACCTAAATTAAATCGCTAAAACTTAAAATTAAAATATTTATGAAAACTTTTTATTTCCATCGCTAGGGATGATATAACTACCCTAATACACTTATTTATTAAAGAATATTCCATTAAATATTTAAAATAAAAATGAAATAACACCTTTGAATTGTAAAATATATTTTGAAAAATGTCATTTTTATAATTCAACTTTTTTCTAAAAAAATGATCTAAAAATGAAATTAATTTGAAAAATCATCTATCTCATTAAAAAATAATACACATGTATAAAAAATTAGTTGGTTTAAAATTTTTAAAGGGAAACTTAATGTATTTTTAAAAGGATTAATTTGTCCAATTTCAAAATAGTAAAGCAAGGCTTTTTTACCTACAATTTTCAAATAAAAAGCTACAAGAACGGCCTAAAACTAAGCATTGAATTAAGTAATTCTAAAATCAGAAGAAAAAGGAAACAAACTTATTTAGTTGATTTCACAACAGAAATGTATGACTAAAACAAAACCATACTGCACATAATTATTCTTCTATTAAGTATTAACAACCTCTAATGCTCATAGACCCTGAACTAACCTAAGGCGCTGGTTGAAGATGAAGTTGGTCTTAAACTGCATGGATTGGGCTCCCACTTGAACTACGAGAAGTCGGATTGGCATGGAAAGCCGATTGTCTTGACGAACCATCAAGTCTTAGTGAAAGAGACGACGGGCCATTGTCACCAATAGATTCTCCCAAACTCAGTTTCGACATGCCCACCAGCTCATCGACATTGATCGGGCTCGTCGAATGTACTGCTGTTGGCTTCACCACTTCATGCGTGTCGGGTTTGGTTGGTTCTGTGCTGTAACCCATCCAATACGGAAATGGAAGCGGAATGAAGGGTGGGTAGTAAGCAGGGTGTAGTACCGGGTAACAGGGTTGTAAGCTCTCCAACGTTGTTGGAGGTACCGGTTCTCCGTCATTTGAGTTGGTGGAATCCATTGATTCGTCTTCTTCATCCAACGGAGGAGGAATAGGCAACTGGTCATTGCTCTGTGTTTCAGCCTGCAGAGGGTCTGCAGTGAACAAATCCTGTGATACCATTGGCGTATCGCCCGACTGCAAGAAAGTGAAGGAAAAAGATCACTCAGACAAATAGAAATGGGGGCAAACTAGCTGGATACAAAACGCTAACCGAATTATATCGACAAATCAATCCACTGAAGAATACTAATATGAACAAAGTAATTGGCATAAATCTATTATCTCAAACAGAACAAGCTAGAATAACAACACACCCCAAAATAACTCGACTAAAATAGGCTATGTTACGCAGACTCGGGATTAAGTGCACTAATGGAATGATAAACTAAAACAAAAAAGAAGCAAAATCTTCACAGCCAATACTACAAAACCTCAAGGTATGTCCATCCTACTCATACCTATTCCGTCAATTGTTATAGTGGTTTAAAGTTACTAGTCGAATTTGTAATTAATATGACAATTGAGGTATCATTCATAGAGAGAAGGGTACTAACTTCATCCGCTACGATATCGAAAAGGCTGGAACGCCTTTTTCTCCTAGAAACATTGGACTGCCTGATGAAATATTTCTGAGCATGGCTAGCTACTTGAGTAGGAGTCCTTGATATAACATAATTGCGAGAGATTCCACGCCAATCACCTTTCCCAAGCTTCTGCAGGCCAAGTAGAAACATCCGATGCTCCTCTTCGGTCCAAGGAACACCTGCAAAACAAATTACAACTGAATTCGACAATCGCAGAAACACTAATGCTTCGACAAATCAATTAGTGGAAGGATCACCTAGCCATTGCTACACCTTGTAAGCTCTAGACTTAAAATATCGCGTGCAACGGCATGTATGATCATATCATAAATAATCAACAAGGTTTATATCTGGTTCATTTCTTAATTCATCAACAAGACAACAACCCAACTTACTGCAATCAAAAGCACCATGAAACATTACTCCAAAGCTGTTTAATCACAACCTTACCTTACGCCCTAAACTATTTAATCACGGCAACATAAAAGTGAAAAGTAAACATGTGAAATTCTCACAAAATCACTTTATCCAAAGTAATATAGAGAGATATATGATCAGTTTTACACGTTTTCTGGACCGTAAATATGTGAAGATTAAGAGTTAATCTGAGCTATCCAAACCCCCATCTAGCTATGCAGAAAATGTGTAAATTGTGTAATATGATCCTAACTCATATATATATATATATATATATATATATATATATATATATATATATATATATATATATATATATATATATAAAAGCAAATATTTAAGTATTTAGAACACTTCTTCATACCACCACTCATGGTCTTTAATCTGATTACTAACTAATAAAAACTTAAAAACAATTAAACAGATAAGAAACTAAGAAAACCAATAAAAAAAGATCAAATTAGCCCTTCAAAGAAATGAAACCTTTTTTCCTATCACGGCTGGAAGACGATCCAGGGACAAAATCCTCAGAAGCATAACCATCGGCGTGATCTGGACCCTCACCGGGCGAGCCCGACCCGTTTCCGTTATGCGAGGCGGAATTCGAGCCGGAGAATTGGGATAAGTTACTCATACTAGCGCTCTTCCGAATCAACCCGTCAGTCAACCGAACTCCGAACAGCTTGACCCCACGATTCGGGCAGGTCCGGGAGTTGTGCCCGTTGTGGCTGCAATGCGAGCAGCGGCGCGTCATTTCTGAACGCCGGGTGGTTTCGTTTTGGATCAGATCAGATCAGATAGGAAAGAATAGAGATAGATATGAATCGGATATTGGATGATGAATCAGATCCGAAGCGCATCCAAGTTAGGGCTTTGCTTTTCAACCCAAAAGAGAAAGAAAAAAAAACGAATTTTTTTCTTTGTATGGTTCCCTTCTTTGGACTCTGGCTGTGTGTTATTTATAGGATAGAAAGATGGAGAGACAAGACAATATCCACATGATATATTATCGTGTATTTTTATTTGCAGTTTAAATGAAATTATCTGATGCTTCGCGGCTTTTTACTCGGAGAGAGGAACACCAACGATTTTCAGCCGTTGATCCGGTCAGGTTTTGTGATGTAATACAATCATGTGTTTGGTGTGTGGCGAGTTGCCTTCAACATGAGTTTCTTATTTTATTTTTATTTTTATGATAAATTTAGTCTTATGTTGTCTGGAGAATAATAGTAAAATAATAATATTTGCTTAAAATATAAATAATTAACAAAAATATAATACAATTGACTGAATTTTAATTTTGTATTACTATTTTTAGTACTGTATTAAATATATATATATATATATTATTTTTACATAATATAAATTATTAGGTATTACTATTAAAATTTTGATTGAATTTAATAAAAATGTGTATACTTAACCAAAAACAATAAATAAATAATTCTTATTCGATATCTATATATAACTATTAAGCATACCCAAATATAAAATACGTTAAATTATTATAATTTTTTTCAAATATTAAATGTCTAATAACTATAGAGTTATGTGTATTATTTTTTTTAAAAAAATTAATAACACTTTTATTAATAATGGATTGTTATACTTGGTGCTTTTAAAAAAATATCAAATTAATTATTAACTATTATGTTCTTTATGGAAATGTTATTATAAGTAAATTTAATTAAATTTAAGTAATTAATAAGATCATAAAACATAACAAATCACCAAGCAAACAATGAAATACGACACGTGTACGGCAAGATATGTTCCTGGGAAGAAAACATAATCCGGTAATCGGTCCGGGATCCAACAAAGAAAGTTGGTTGATATGTGTTTGGACCGTCCACGTGGAGAAGGAAAGTCCTTTTAAATGAGACGTGTAGCATATTCTAGCGTATAATAGCTTTATCCACTTTATCCAAAGTAACAGATATTTTATCATTATTTTCTTTATTTCTTTTATATTTATGGCCCCAACAAAATGGGACTATATTTTCTATTTTTTTGTGTGTTCTATTCAAAATATAGTAATAATAATCTTTTTTGTGGGCCCGGATTGCTGATCGACGGCTCAGATTTTTGGATCCGAATTGATGTGATTAATATCTTCAGGAAAAAAAATGCTTACCTTAATTATTTATCAATGACGAAATTATAAATGGATTAACCTTTCTTTAATGACTTTCTTTTTCTCGAATTTTATTTTTGTTGAGTTAAAAATAATGATAGAACTTGACGAAAGAGTTGTGGCGTCAATTTAATTTTTTAAATAAAAATTGAAATTAGAAAAGGTTTTATTTACAAATTTTCAAAAAATTTGGAGGCGTATCTAAGCTTTTTAAAAATTTGGGAGACATAATGAAAAGTTTTAAAAATTATGAGAAAATTTTAATTAAAAATTTAATATGTATTTTTCTAAAAATTTTATAAGGTGAAATTAAATATCCTCAAGTTTTAGAAGACTAAAAATTATTTTTCTATAAATTTTTAGAGGTCTGTGGGCCCACAACTCTTCACTGTGTTCCACTCCTGGTCATGAAGATTTGATAAACGTCCTCCTTTATTTTTTGTTTAATTTACAACCCTATCCAACGCATATTATGGGTAATTTCATTACAATTAAAATTGTTTTGTTTAATTTTGAGTAAATTAATCGTTTCACTGTAACGCTGAGTAAACTGAAATACCAAGACTCAATTTTAAAATCTTAAAAAACTTCAACTTTATTAATAAACCAAGATTCGGACTATTACTTTATTTAAAAACACGATTAAAATTATATTTATCATGCTCACATGTCATTTTTATCATTAAAATGAAACAGTAAACATTAACTGAGATGAAAAAAAAAAAACAAGAAAGCGTGACAAAATGGTGTTGGATATCTTTGTCTGTCGGTTTCAAATCAGATGGCATGTGTAAAATACTGTCAACCGTTGAAACACAGGACATCAATGTGAGATCATCATAGGCAGATGTACGGTCAAGATTTAATCTCAACCACAAGAAGGAATTTGTTTTCCAATTTCCTCTGGTTTTTGAATGGCGTTTTTCTTGCTGTTGTTTACTCCACTTTTCTTACGATCCACTGCAATCAGGGATAGATTCGAGATATTAGGTCGAGAGGGGACAAAGTATAATTAACAATAAAAATAAAATTAAAATAAATTAAAATTAGGGGTCTAAATACGCAAATATACATCTATATTTTCTAACAATAAAAAAATGAGAGGCGTTAGCCCTCAGGACAAAGCATAACTTCGTCTTGATTAGTGTGTTTAGTTTTGCGGTAGTAGAATTCATTTTGAATTAATGTGATTTTTCAAAATTAATTTTAAAGTAACATTATTTATGTTTGAGAGTTTTTTTTAAATCACGATTGTATAAAAATATAGTGTAAAAATCACGGCAAAACGTAAAAACTACTTCTACCTTGCTTCTCTCATAAATCATAATCACGTTTTGAATTTAGAATTGATTTTGAATTTTTTATCCAAACACACACTTGTTTTCTAATACCAACTACTAGTGCTTTGTCTCATATTACCGTCTAATTGTGGGTGGTTTTTATAATAATTTTAAGGTGATTATAAGTAATATATGCTCATATTTTTTTAAATCCTTCAATAATATACACCACAAAACCGTTTAAACTATGATCTTTTAAGTGAACATCAACATCTTTTTCACCGAGACCACCATTTAGGTTCAATAATAAATTTTAAAATACATTCAAATTTATATTTTTTATAAATTTATTAAATTATTTCTTTTAGATAATCAATAACTATGTCAATTGAATTATTTAAATATTAAACTATTTTTGAATTCATCTAAAATTACCACAATATATATATATATATATTAACCACCAATAATATAAATAAAACACATTGTTGTAACTATAAGGTAATATAGATTTGAACGCATTTAGAAAAAGGTAAACTTCACCGATAATTTGAAAAAATATATATTATTGCTACTTAAGTTCTCGACCATTACTGTTTTGGTCACCCAACCGGCAACTGTTATTACTCGTTAATACTATGGTGTAGAACGTTAATAAAAAAAGTTAATTTTTAATTTAACGCTCAAACTTTTAAAATTTTATATTTTCACCATCTTCAGACACAAATTTTTCTTTCTCTAAAAAAATCTCAAACCCTCCCTTTATAAATAAAATGCCAGTCGATTTACCCATTTAGAAATTCGTTTCCATTGAGTTTCTTAAAAATATCAGCACAGAAATGGTTGCAATTCTCGGCAATCAAGTGATATGTATTAGAGACCTTTAAGAATGAAGTGGGAATATTGCACCAGGATTCTCCATCTTCTAACCTTATGCAGCTTGACAAATTGATTGATGTTGAAAGGCTTGAAATCCGCACTTTTGCCTTGTTTTTTTAGAGGGGAAAAGTTGGAGCAATGCACACCATTCTTTTCTCCATACCTGGTTGATAATTCTTGGTGACAAAGTGAAAAAAAGAACCAAAAATACCAAGACAAGAATGCCTAACCAGAATCATTGAAAATGTGGTTTCAGTCTGGTTCCATTATTGGTGCAGTGAAACCCCCCACTAAGACCATCGGTTTCAGATGTTTCAACATCAAAGTTGTGTTCATCATTGCTTTTTAAAACCAATGTTAAAACAACTTAAATCTTACAGTGTTTAAAATGTAGGATAAATAGGTTATCACTGATCTTCCCAACGGAGAAAACCCAAGTTTTATCACAGAAAAACATGGCAACCAAGTAATTCAAACCTCAAATATCTATATACTAAGTACATCAGTTGTAAACAAAAGAAGGTTAAGTCTAAACATGAAAGAACTCTAAAAATTTGTCATTTCGGTTCCTACAATCCATCATTAGGAATTAAACACTCATATATGTTGGACAAGTACTGCAAACTAGGGCGTTAGCACTTACTGGGAATAAATAAAAATAACCGAAAATAATATTTAACCGTGTCGTGGTAAGAACGACGGCCTTAGAAATAGATTCGCCTTCACTGGTGTAGTTGGGGGCCTGAGACAAGGGGATCCCATCTCTCCGTTCTTGTTCATTATGGTCACCTAAGCTTACTGAAAGAGTAAATCGAAGACAAAGTGCTTGATCCTTAGGAATACAATCTGGTCTAAATATTCACATCTTGTGAAGAGCGTTTTCTATAATCTTTACAAAGTTTAAGGATTTGACATGTAATTTAACCAATCTATCTAATATTACCTTAATCTACATTCTTTTCTTTTTCGCAAAATCAGAGTTATTTTATTATCATTAAAGTTCTGCAGCAAAACCAGAACTGAAAGGAAACAAAAGCCTACAGCAGCTATAGAACAGAACAAATTCAAACTCCAAATTACCATAACCATCGGTTTTAAAATTCAACTTTAAAGATTTTTATGAAATTTTACTTTATTATGAATTGAATTTTATATATAACATAAAAAAGGTTTTCCTTATTTAACTTTAAATAGATTTTCCATCATCGATCTTCCCCTCATCAAAGCTTATCAGGTATGGAGTAAAAATCTCCTGCCCCCTAACCATGCCTCCTTTTATGCCCCTGCCTAGAAATACTTAAAAATTAAATCTTGCCTCATAACCCTAATTTTCATATCTTAAACTCTAAACCCTAAACCCTAAAAAAATATACCCTACCCCTAATTCCCTACACCCTAACCCTAAGCCCCAACCTTAAACCCCAAACCCTAAACCACTATTTTAAAGTGGGGGCACAAATGGGGGCATACTTTGAGGAGAGATGATTTTCATCCATCAGGTATGACTATACCAACATATAGCATTGAATCAACTTTACGGCATTGAATAAAAATATTGGTTTTTTATATTTTAGACAGTGGTGTCAAGCTTAGGGGAAAACAATGTGATGGTCATACTTGACAATCACGTAAGCAAGCCCGGTTCGTGCTGCAGTAATCTCGATGACAATGGTTTCTTCGGTGACAAGTACTTCAACCCGGATCAATGGATCACCGGGCTCACACGGATGGCCACCTTATTCAACGGCGTCACCAATGTGGTCGGCATGAGCTTGAGGAACGAGCCCAGAGGTCCGAAACAAAACGTGAATGATTGGTACAAGTACATGCCGAAAGGAGCCGAAGCAGTGCACTCGGCAAACCCGAATGTTCTCGTTATACTTTCAGGATTGAGTTTCGACAGGGACTTGTTATTCATCCAGAATCAACCACTAAAACTCACGTTTAGTAAGAAACTAGTATTCGAGGCGCATTGGTATGGATTTCTCCGATGGGCAGACCACATGGGTGGACGACAACCCGAACCAAGTTTGTGGCAGAGTGGCGACATACATGATGAGGACATCAGGGTATTTGGTTGATCAAGGATACCCGTTGTTCATCGGTGAGTTCGGGATCGATCAAAGTGGAGCCAATGTCAATGGCAACAGGTACATCAGCTGCTTCTTGGGTGTGGCAGCTGAGCTTGACCTGGATTGGGCCTTGTGGACACTGGCTGGGAGCTATTATGTGAGAGACGGCGTAGTCGGGTTAAACGAGTACTACGGAATCTTAGATTATAATTGGTGTGGAGCTAGGAATTCGAGCTTCGTACAAAGAATTTCAGCTCTCCAGTCTCCTTTCCGGGGTAAGCCAACATATACCACTTTCTTTTTTATCCAACATTGACATCAACTGAAAACTTGATGTTGTTCCACAATGACATATGCAGGTCCGGGTCTATCAGAAGTCAAACCATACAAAGTGATCTTCCATCCCTTAACAGGGCTTTGTATCACAAGGAAATCATTGCTCCACCCGTTGCGGTTAGGTCCCTGCTCTAACGCCTACCCTTGGAGTTACTTGCCCGAGAAGAATTTAGTAGTAAAAGGAACTCGTTTCTGCTTACATACCGACGCATTCGGGAAATCGGTGAAACTTGGTATCTTCTGCAGCGACTCGAATTCGAAATGGGAAACGATATCTGATTCTAAGATGCATCTCTCAGCTAAGCTCAGAGATGGAAAATCCGTGTGCCTCGATGTAGCGTCGGACAACACCATCATTACAAACGATTGCAAATGCATAAGTGAAGACAAGACATGTGACCCTTCGAGCCAATGGTTCAAACTGGTGGACAGCACAAGGAGCAGCACAAGAGTGGGGCGATCTTTGTTGCAAAGCTTACCCGGAAAGGGTTTGGTTGGCTGAGCAAATGGGCAAAGGATACATACGGTTCAAGGCATTTGTTAGGGAGCATTTGATTTTAGATTTATTTATTTTGAAATGTATAGGAATTTAAAGAAATTAGGTTGGTGGTGGTCACACACTCACACCCCAAGAATTTTTGTTTTTTTAGTTCTTTAATTTATTAATTTTTTAAATTTAGTCCCGATATATGTTCACCAAATAAATTTAAAAAATTAAATTTAGTCCCTAATTCATAATCTTTTTCCCAACGCTAAAGCTTTTCTAAATGACAATTGTGCTTTGTGGGAGGATCATTCTAACACTGTTGCAGAGAGGAAATAGAACTTATAGCAAAATAGAATGAAAAGAATCAATAATCATATTAATAGTAAGTTGTTGCTTCAAGTACAAGAAACTGATATTTCTTGGCAGAAAAAACAGAAAATGTTGCAGACTGCCTAGGATTCTAACACTGTTGTGTCTGGGATGATCCAACAAGGCGGTGGCTGAATCTTGTCCGAAGAAAACTCATAAATCGGCTTCAAGCTTCCATCTTTCAAGTTATATATCCCCATGTCATGTCCTCCATACAAGTAATCCTCTTCCATTCTCTCCCAACAATCATCACTGAAATAAATGCAATCCTTTTCGCAGTTTGGAAAACTACGAGCCGACACCGAAACCGACTGGTTCCCACCTAAGAACAGAGCGCGATCGCCTAAAGTATCCATCTCCACCCATCTAAGCTTGTTGATATCCATCTTATAAACATGGAACAAACATGTCCTGTAAGGACAGACCTTGGGGTGATTGCAGTCTTCAGTTAAAAGATCATGCTCATGAAGCAATGTCCCATCCCAATCCACATAGTCCCCGATAAATCTCACCACAAACAGAAGTTCCCGGCATGATTCAACCAAGTAAAACCTTCTGGTGCAAACATCTCTCAATGAGTTTATTTTGGCAAGTGACTTGTCAGGAAACGGGACAGCAATGTTGGACTTTTTCTCGACTGATCCGTCGCGGCCATGTAAATCCCAAACTTCAATATTGTTTCTGTCACTCAGAGCATAGAGATAGTTTCCATGGCATATGATATCTTGGTATGGTGGACGGCTAACGTCAAGAACCGTCCAGCAATTGTCTCCACTTCCATGATATGCAATCTCTTCACCATTGTTGCACAACAAAACCAGACCATACTTTCCATTGTTGTTGTCATCAGGTTTTCCAGACAGAATCGCTTTCTGAACGAAACAATCCTGTACTTGTTGTTTCCCACACGACCTGAACAAAAACCTACAAGAACCTCTTTCAGCAGAGTTGAAATAATCAAGTTCATATCCACCATTAACGTTCCTTTCCATCCTTTTTAACCCTAGCAGATGATCAACCGAAGGAAGCTCGATCTTCACTCGCTTCAAAGGGTTAAACAAACAGGGGACTGCCTTTTCTTGCAAGAAAAGCAACCATCCATGCGACGAACCGATACAGCAACACTCACTGAACTCCTTTGGCACCGTTTTCAAGCTGTAAACAAGATTTTCACTCAAACTCAAGAACCCATGGTAGCCATTGTTGTCGACGTCGGTTCCGTCGCCTTCTTCGACCTGTTTCTTGGAAGGAAGCATGAGCCATGGCGTCTTTGAAAGCAGCTCTTCTCCAAGTAAATTTCATGAGGAACAAACGGATTTGGCTTGAACCAGGTCGTTGAAACTTAACCTGGTGAAAATAGACTTCAAGATATCAGTAGAAAGTTCATGGACCATTGATTTTAATGGCGATTGCTTTCTTCTTCTTTTCATTGTAGCTTGCACCGCGATTATAAGGTGAAAAAAAAAACTGTGTAAAGAAGGTTCAAATTGTCGACGAAATTTATAAGTAAACCAATTTTGCTGCAATAAACAAATTTATAAGTAAACCGATATGTGTTCCATCAACCCTGAGAATTAGGTTTTTTTTATAAGTAAACAAATTTAGTTTAACGGTAAGTTTCCTAAATGAGATAAGATATATAAAAAAATCTTTAAACACGAACAATTATTTAATGCTTAACGATAGAAAAATACTTTAATATAAAAGTTTGTGTAAACTTTAGTTTATAGTTTACATAAACTTTTCAATTGTATGATTTATAGATTTAGGTTGTGGTTTAGGGGTTTAGGTTGTAGGGTAAAATTTAAGGTTTATGGTTAGAATTTAAAGTTTATAGTTTAGGGTTTTAGGGTGCTAGGCTTAGAAACTTAAGTTTTAGATTATATAGCTTAAACATGAAGAGTTGTGTAAATCTTTTATTATTTATTTTTTTTTCTCAGCAAAAGTATTTTTTATTAGAATAACTTTGCTCGTGTATCAAAATATAACCCTTCGCAATATATATTTCGTTAGCGAATTTATAACATTGTCATGTGTACTCTCCAAGAAACTCTAAATCTAAATACATACCCTCTAAATTAGGGTAAGTATTCTATTAAATTGAATAAAAAAATTCGACTTATGATTTTGTTATATTGTCGATGTTTCATTTTAATTATTCTAGTCAAAATTTGTTATTAGTAACCGTAACATGTGAAACTTATGTATTTAGTTCTAATTCTTATCATTATATGTCTTCATTATTTATTCAAAATGTCTTTATTATATTTTAAACCCGTAATTTTTGTATAATATAAAAACTGAAATGAAAAAATATTCATTAGGGGAGAAACGTTTAAGCGATTACTGGAGGCAACAACCCCTAAAATTTTAAAAAAATTGAACAGATAGTACCTTATAATCACTTTAAGATTATTATAAAAAAATCATTATTTTCGGTGCTAGCAATTAAGATAACTTATTTCCCTTCCCCAATCTTCTATATCAAAACAATAGATTAAAAAACAATCCTTTTAACTGTGGATGTAATTGGCTGGCAACCTGTTCAATCCAATTGCAACATAATAACCTTACACTCTGTTTCGTTTTTCTAACATTCGGCATTGCCTGGACAGTAACATTACAAGAATCTTAAAACAACACCAAAATTATGGGTCATCCTTCATGACCATCGAAGTCTTTCACCTTCTCACGAATCTCCTCCTACGCCCCCTCACGGGGGTTGCACCAACTTCCATGGTTCCGTCTTGCCTTTTCTCTTCATCGTCGCTTGTCTCGTCGGATCTCCATCTCAGCCCTTCATGTGCATTTCTGTCCTCCAATGGCCTCTCTCCATGGCTGAAAATATCCAAAACAGGAAATAAAGTGACAAGATGATATAAGAAAATCTTCCCCCCTCTGAGGTTAAAAGGAAAATAAGGAGTAGAAATCAAAATCTTTACCTCCAAGACACATCCATTAAGTCTTCGGTAGGAAGAACATTCCGATGCCCGTCATCTCTATCTGATTGACCCCTCTTACCAGAAGTATTTGATTGCAAGTTATGAGCCAAACCTTTAAACAATCCCAAGTTACTGCTAGGTGTAGAAGCAGGATTAGCTGTCACCCTTCGGGAATAAGGAGGACTTGCATAGCGGACTTGGTTAACAAACCCATTTTGCTCACCGTCTGGAATGAATTTATCAGATTGTTTTTCGCGTAGACGTCTGCTTGAAAGCTCTCTTGATGAACTCTGACCGATACCTTTTAATGGTGTAGAAAATATGGGACTTGAGCGATGAATTCCAGGACTCGAGATGTTCTCAAATTTGAAGTTTTTGCTTCCTTCAACATTTGATAATCTTTCTGCATCTGCAAATAACCTCCCCGGGAGAATTGATGTAGATCCATGGGCACCAACTTCAACATGAGAATTGTTGGCATATCCACCCAATATTTTAGGAATTTCAGATACGGGTGGTCTCAAAGGAGTAGCCGTATGGTATGGTTGTAGAACAATAGAATCAGAAGTAGAGGGAACCAACAAACTCGTTGATTTTAGTTCTTGCAATTCACGGAAACCAGTTCCTGTTGGCATTTCATCCTCCTGACGAGAAGTAACTACCATATCAGGCAATGTTCCAGCCTTCACTTGTTGTTGAAGGACTTCTGGAAGCAATTCTATACCTTTATCCTATTGAAGAGAGGGTAAGCAAGTCAGTAGATTCTCTATAAAAGCTACTTGCTACCAGTAACCTTCGAACTTCACCGAGAACAGAAAAGAAAAGATAAAAATGATACAATTGAATTCATTTTAATAGCAGCAAAAAATGACAACAAAGTTTAAACCAACTTACAACCAAATTTTTTCTCCTCTGACGATGTGATTCCATACTTGATAGAGCTTCTAGAAAATTCTCATCACCAGAATGAGTTGAAATGAAGTCTTCCTCCAAGCTCCAAAGTTTACAATTGACTTGATATGCCTCAACATACCGATAGCGCTGGATTAGTAACAGAAATCAAGTTAATAAGCTCCAGTAATACATTAATACATGTTATGAATAATCTATTTGACCTAGAAAAGAAACACTCCTAAATGTGATGTTAGAATCCATTGGATTGGCCAAAAACGAGAATTGTATAGAACCTGACAGTTAAAATGAGAATCACACAAATTACTTGAGGCCGAAATACAGGCCAAGCATTCATGAGCAAAAACTTAAATGCTCCATCATTCAATGAAGCAGTATCAGGATATTAAGTTAAAATGACAAAAGACTCAAGATGATACATTTCCCTTCATTGATCTTCCATAGCTCCGTACATTACCTGAAGATAGAATACAACAAGGAGACTTCCGATAGTAGATGTGGGGTCATCAGTTGCACAATCTAGCAGGCATTTATGGATATATTTCTCCTCTTCACTATTCCACGGTAACTCTATTATTTGATCAACCACATTCCTCCTGATGCATAAGCAACAAAACTCAGTGACCAATACTTCTATCCAGTCCATCCAGGACCTGCATTGACCTTTTAAGTCATCAAATGCATCCCCGTTACGTTCATATCTGAACTTCTTTTCCCGGACTTTTGCACAGATCATTCGCTGATATGCAAATGCTTCAGTCAAAAGCGCACACTCCACTTTCACCCGAACAATAGTAACAGCCTCACTAAGTGAAACCATCAGTGATCCACCATCACGACCAGACCCACGTATCACCATTTGTGCTGCCTTAGGATCCTGCCTTTCTAACAGAACTTGTGCAATCTTTGGATGAGTTTCTGGGCCAGAGATCTCAGGAAGAAGTTGATGACATTCCTGAGACATATGATTGTGAAAAATAATCAACACGTGGAATTATATTAGGAATGAGCACACCTAGAGGCTGGAAGGACATACAATGGTTATTTACTGTCATCCCCTTAAACAAGTACGGTGGTTCTCCACAACAAATGGACCACAAGAATATGGTAAAAAATTAATTTGGGTTTTTCAAACTCCAAACATTTCTTTTGGATTTAGCAGAGCAGAGCAGAGCTAGAGGGACTATATTAGTTCACTCATATATTAGTCTATTTGAGGTTATAACTCACAATTAAAAAAGAAACTACATTTTATTTTGGGTGAATATAAAACCTCATATGGACAGAATTAGTAATAAACATTAAAGACGATACCATTTAGTTTAAGCTTTAACCAGCACCGGTAAAATTCACTGCATAGCAAGTAACAAATTTAGCAATATTCAGATCTTAGGAGTACAGGAACGATTTCCATCAAAGCTTACGCATGCATGTTTGAATTATAATCCATTTTAGCAATATACTTCAATAGTCACTTTCTTAAGCATTGGACACTCATACCAGTTTACAACCACAGCACAATTTAACGGCAATAGAAACCATCAGACTACTCCATTTAATGAGGTAGTGAGTGGCAGAGAAGTTAACGGAGCAAACAGCCCAGCAAATGGTTATACAATTAATCTGAAATCTGCACACAGCAAGTAAATATGGAACTTAGACTCAAACAAGCTTTTATAAGAATAGATACAGAAATTACCAGTAAAGCTTCAAGTGAGTGGTCATCCAGAAGACAGAAAGTAAATGACTCAAGTAATGAATGCCTGCTTACACCAAAGGAGCCTGCAAAGTCATCAATGATAAACCTCCATTCTTCCTCAGGCCTTCTCCAATGCCGATCAAACAGGTAATACACAAACTACATCTCAGTTAAGAAAAATTAAATAAGTGTGCCCAATAAAAACATGCCCATTCAACAGAAGAACTCTAAATGAAAATCAAGTTAGAAAGAGAAGGATACAATTGCTTGCTTGGCAACCACCAAATCAGAAGCACCACGTAGAAAGAGGATGTCCACAGCAGCTCGAAGACTTTCAAATGGATAACATCCTGCAATTCCCCCTACTTTAGACTGAAAAAAGGACAAGGCAACGTTCTTCTGCAAAAAGGCAAAATCCGACTCTTCCCCCATCTCGTGTATGTCAAGGTTTTCTAGTGCATCTTCAATGAAAAGAGAAGCACCCAGTCCAGTGGAGTCGACTGAGAGATCTAACAACTCAGGTGGAGGCCATGCACGCGCAATTGCAGCTGATTTCCTTTCACGGACATGATTACGCCAGGATGTGCAATCTGCGTGACGAGACCTCACATCTTCCAAGAATTGGTGCCTTATACACCATATTGTGATCTCAAGATGCTGAAAATTTAAAACAAATAATGTGGAAAATATCAATTATTGCATGATTTTAAGATTGTAGGTTTTGTTTAATTTGTCCATTGAAATGCTAAAAGGAGTCTCTACGCTGGTTCGCAATAATGTACAATAGTAAAAGACAAAAAGTGAGCACAGCCACATTGCATCAAGAAGATCAGATAAATGCAGTAACCAAATGAAAGCCATTAATTTCTCAAAAACTGCAACCTCCACCTGCCATATTCTTTACTAAGCAGATTTTCAAGATTGCAGGTTCTGAGACTTTGCTGCATAACATATTGCTCTTAAAAGATACTAAAATATGGTAAAACATTCGCTTAACTGAATCAAACCTGCTTTGTCTTCAATATGCTCTCTTGAAGGTTGTGCAAGTCATGAAGCTGTGCTGAAAGACGACCCTTGAAAGATGAGTCCAAAACTTCAAGTACATTGGATAAGCTGGCCAGGTGTACAGAAAATTTTAGAAGTGAACCTAACCTTTTTTCCATCTCTTCAACTTCAAGATAATCTGATAAAAACCAGTTAGGGACACCAAAAACGCATTGTATAGACAAAAGACTAAATAGCATAGTTCTCAAAACATTTCATAAATATTCAAGGATACATATACGTTGAAGTTCTGTTCCCATGTTTTTAAATGTCCACTTGACCCAATCCTTGACAACCTTCTCATCCAGCAACAAAGCAGTGACAGCATCACTGGAAACAGCAGTTTCATCCATACATATATTTGTAACATCTGTTATTTTCTGTTAAGGGAAACACGAATTCTAACAAAAAACCAAGGCAGTTCTGATCAGGACTTGTTACAAAAAAATGTAAGCAAATCAGTGTGCCCTGCAATGTTAAAACACGACCAAAAGAAGAGCAAAAGGATACAATGACATATCAGAGAAGCCAAGTTATTCTCCAAGGCTACATCAAAGAAAGAATAAAGACGCTGGACATCAGCTGTGAGTTGATTATTTCTATCTTCTTTCTCTTGAAACCTCTCGTCACATCTTCTAGATATGAGGCCGGCATCTATGCACTCGTCAAAAAGGCGAAGGCGGAGTCTATTGTTACCACTTTTTATCAACGGGGTTCTACAAATTGGGCAAATATCATAGCGTTGGCTACACTCCGCACATAGAGAAGCATGTCCACACGAGTTTAAGGCATACTGTACATAACGCCCGCAGCTTCTTAAGTCTCTAGCTGCTCGACAGTGCTCAATTTTCGCCTCATTGACTAACTCACTAAGGTCGATAGTTGCCAAGTGTTCCAAAGCTTCCTGAAATTTAAGTTAGAACCTAATATAATTTCCCATACTAAATATCTCCAATAAACAACACTATCAAGCTATGAAATAATAATTTATTCACATTACATACATAATAAACTATAAATTCATTCCAACATAATTGGTTTTTAATGCTTAATTGAATTTAAACCCTAGTATTTGCAACAACAAGAAATTCCTAAAGACCGATTCTAAGCAAGCAAATGTGAACTTAATGCCTTGTTACAGCACCGTTACAAAGCATCAAAAAAGAATTAAGAATTGAAAACCCTAAGACTAAGAAACGAAAAGGGACTAGGGTTTTTGCAGTTGAAGTTAGGGAAGAGTACCTGAACGGCTCGGCTACTGAAGTTGGGATGAAGAGGAGGAGAAGCTGGTGATCTAAAGGTGCCGCCATTAGCTATGGAGCTCGAAGAGAAAAGCGGACCGTTGATTTCCGATTTCTCCATTTAGTTTTCAATTCTGGTAAATGGTAATGGATTTGCCTGGGAAAAGTGAGTAAAGTTTTAGAGTGTTTTCAAACCTATAAGGCTTAGGGCTGGGCTGATTGAGATGCAATTTTAAATTAGGGAAATAAAATCAGGATTATATAATCGAAATATGAATCCTAGGCTACCGCCTACCGGACATCTTTAAAGTTTAAATTATGTTTAAATTTTGAATTGATATTTAAATTTCAAAATATTTTAATTGAATTATTAAATTATTAATATATTTCATCAATAATTAA
Organism: Hibiscus tridactylites; assembly: GCA_958450335.1. Taxonomy (NCBI): domain Eukaryota; kingdom Viridiplantae; phylum Streptophyta; class Magnoliopsida; order Malvales; family Malvaceae; genus Hibiscus; species Hibiscus tridactylites. The sequence continues at coordinate 108,957,906 of OY288265.1, read as the reverse complement.
CTGGTTTAATAGGTTAAAATATTATATTATTTAAATAATATCAGATATTCGAATTCTAACATTGTGAATGAAGGAGATTAGGTTGAAAGGGTCAACTCATACTGAATTCATGTAATACCCAATTTAAATTAGTCAACTAATAAACTAAATATCAGTGATTATACCAAAATAAAAATTATCAAATATCGTTTAATCAGATTCTTTTGTCAGTTTAGCGTTCTAATTATACATTAGACATTAGTTTAAACCTGATCACAAATACACATGCGCCTGATATCTAATATACATACTATCATTAAAATTTAATAGGATTGTTTCTCTTATTTAGTACATTATATCAAATTATCAGTATAATTAGTGTGTAGTGTTTAAATAAAAATTAATTCATAATTTAATGATATGTGATGCAATTAACTTATATTTTTTAAATTTTGCTATTGTTATTTTTATTTAGACAAAAAAAATATTAAATTTAATTTGTGATATAAAATAGAGTTTAATTTAATGTGACCGTGTACACACAAAAATTGGTTTAATTCAATAATAATTGTATGCATTAGTAGTTTTGCAGATTAAAAATCACATATTGATTAATTTGTCCTTGTATTGAAGAGTGATGAATGCCAACTATTGAATTTTGAAATTTGGGAGGATTTGGTCAAAAATATCAGATTTGAAAAATAGGTTTAAACAAAATTATTCAGCTTTTTAAAAATATATATTAGGCTATGAGCCTATGACTCTAATATTGAAGACCTGAGTTTGACCCCGCTTATCTTGTTTCTTAGTTTTATAATATAATAATTGTTTTATTATGGTATATTGTATAAGTTTTTTATCTATATTGTACAAATTATATCATGTAAAAAAACAATTTTATAATAATATAGAGAATTATAATGTAAGTTGTGAAAGATATATCAACACAAGTAATCCTAAAATAGATTAAAATGTTCCTGGGTTTATATTATTGGGCTTGTTTGAGCTTCGTGTGGGCTTAGCTTAGAACGTTGTGGATCCATTGACATACATGTGTAGGGCTGAATTTTGCCATAGCTTAATAAAACATGTGCACTGCCTGCCCGTTTTATTTCGAGCTGCTCCTTTAATTGTGGACCGTTTTTTTATTTATTTAGTGTACTCACTTTTTCATTTCTTACTTTAAAGTACAAAAGAAAGAATCCATCAAGTGGTTTTCGTAAAATATTGTTATTCATAGATAATATGAGTTCAAACAGTTTATTTGCATGTTTTATGCGCTCAAGGACATAGTCATGATCAACTTTGAAATAACTTAGATTCTAAAAAGTAGTTAAATCATAAAAAATTAACAAAATTAAGGCTTAATCTCACTAATTTTAAAATTGAAGGGTCTTAAAAAGTAATTAAACCATAAAAAATGAATGGTCAAAGCTAGATTTCATGAATTTTAACTGAAATTGTCTTAAAAGATAACAAACCAGAAATTTTTGGGAGAAACAAATACTTAATTGCAATAATTTTAAAATAGCCTAGAAATAGTTAACTCATTTAAAATTAGGGGCAATTGCCCCTCCCACCCTCTATTTTAGGTCCGTCCTTGTATGCGCTTTATTAAAATTTAAAAGACTATAATTAATATCTTATAATTACACCAAACAGTTAAATATAATAATCTAAAAAAAAGATTGGTATATAATTAAACCAAGGCATTGAAAAAAAATAAAAAGCTCAATGCCAGCTTAACACCATAATCTAAATTTTTAATAAATACAAGTAGACCATGTTCTTCTCCAAACAAGCTTAATTAGTTATTACAATATCCCAATCCCATGGGGGAAACATCCTCGTCATCAAAGATGGCAAAAAGCATGTATTTTTGTTGCATGCTCCAAAAATCATGATTAATATTATTATTATTTATAATGATATTTATGTGAATTCAAGTAAGTCGTACAATACCACACGTGCATTCCAACTCAGGTTTTAAAACATCGATAAAAACCGATTTAAGTTTAGATGATTTGCTTAGCCGTTAATCACATGGTGACCAGCTCACCCGGTCAAATTGTCCGACACGCCGGGCCCACCAAATGCTCTATACATGAATAATGTTTGAAAAAGAAAAAAGGCGAATGAAAATACTCAAAAGGAAACTACTTTCTTTTTGGAGGGATTCACATGGACGTATGAGAAATCATACGATCAACGGCTGGGATTCGTTTTGGGAGATCATCAGACGGGCGGGAGAAGCTCGAATGCTCATCGAGGCGTTAAAAAGGGAATTGGGAAATAATGAGGCAAATGATTTAGGGTTGACTGTTGACCGGATATCCAGCAAATGAGAGGTAAGCTTTTGACAGGAAATGCACGTGTGGGTGAAACGAGATACACGTAAGCTTTTACTGTCCTTCTGGTGCGTGAAAACTCGTGCGCCACGTGGAGTGCACATGAGTGGTAATAATGGAGGCGCACGCAACTTTCCTAGAAAGCGCAACCGACTACCGAGGTTAAGATATTAATTTTCGTATGGCTTTTGAAAGCCGATAAAGTTTTTTTTTTATATAACTATCTGATTTAATTTATTGTTTAATTAATTTAAATTAAATATTATAAAAATTTGCTGTAATTATTTCCATTCATTGCTTTAGAATTAAACATATCATTATATTTTAGGATAAATATTTGTTTCAGTTTAAGTTTAGGGTTATAATTTAGAGTTTATAGGTTAAAACTTAAACCCCACCCTATTACCCTAAAAACTAAACTCTAACATATAAACCATAAATTATAACCCTAAACCTCAAATTGAAACAATTATTCCTAAATTCTAACCCCCTACACCTAAACCCCTAAACCCTAGACTAACTCCATATACCCTAAAATTAAGGCGCTTGTGAAAACTTTTAGTTTCCACCACGAGTATATAGGATATTAATCCTTTATTTTATTGACTTAAGGGCTATTTTTGCTCTTGTAATAGTGTCAACTTATTGACTCTATCTTGGTGATATTTTCGTATTAATTTAGCACCTAAAATAATATAATTCCATCATCATTTGCAGCTATATACAATAATAATAATAATTGTTATTTTGTTATTACTTTTATACCAAACATGAACGGATTGTTTTGAATATATTTAATACAAGTACACGTAAGAATGGTACATGATTAAGCGTGTAGTTATTTTTTAAAGTACTATTAAATATGTAGTTTTATATTTTAAAATTTTGTTTGAAATATAGTTTAACGTCAAATCAGCATCTAGCTTTGCCTAGGACTAATGATTAATTATACTTATTATCTAAGCAAAGTTGCATATCTTTCAAAATTCCAACTACTAAATCTTGCAATTGATTCAATTAGTGATAGCTCATCCTTTCTCAAAACAATAACGAGTCTTCTAATCATGAAACTATTAACTTAATTAAAATATTCCTCAATAATTGCGAAAGATCATGCTTTAATTATATAATTTGGGAAGATTAGCAGCTACATTAGTTTACAAATTAACAATATTAAAAACCCACTTGCACGAATGGCCAACCGGAAACATGTGCCATGATTATGGGTTTGATTCCAGAATTTACGCTATGACCAGAGAATTCAGCCCCTTTTATTTAATGACATGTTTATTTTTAATCTAATCCTAACACATTTTTACCACTATCGATATTCGATCCATTAGTTAAATTATGATCGGATACTATAAATATTCATTATAATGACAACACTTTTAATTTAATTTGTTCTATTCACAATATTAAAATTAGTGATGAGCATTTCATCCGATCCAGTCGAGTTTTGATATGCCCCTATTGGATTGGAGGTTTTGTTTTAAAAAAATTGAGTTTGGGTATGGAATTATTAAGGGTTGGGTTGGTTTTAGGGTAAAAATTATATGTCTTGATCTGATACTAATAGTGTAATTTTCCCTTATATTTTTAGGAGTATTTGTAAAAACGCCGCTCTTTATTATTTATTACAATTACGTATTTGGAATTAATTTTTTACAATTAAATCTTTAAGTTTATTTTTTTACAGTTAGATCCTTAAAATTGATTTTTTTTAATAAATCGGTTCGGGTTCAGGTTGAGATATATAGTTTTCGGGTTGGGCTCGGGTTTATGGTAATTAATGTTGAGTTGGGTTCGAATGGACCAAAAAATTTGACCCCAACTCGTGTCTATTCCTAGTTAAGATTTGAATCTCTGACCTTATTTAATGAACATACAATTTATAACATTTAATTGAAGAATATGATGTCTGGTCTTTGATAATTTGTATTTTGAAGATCAACCAGTCCTCATATTTCTTCTCTATAAAATCTTCATATGTAGATGTATTGTACTGAAATTTCAGTGTTATCTCTTAGTGCAACCATATATTTTGCTATTTGGTTTCGAGGGATTGTAACTGTATCGTAATTTTTCATGTTCGTTTTTATGGTACATATCTAAAATTTATAATTATTCCTCTAAATAATATTGTTTCCGAGATTCTGATTAAGATGTTGTCTTTTTAGAATGCAGTATGTCTCAGACATTGACTTGAATTACAATTAATAATATTTAGTTGTGACTCTAATTAACTCTATTTGTTGTAGATTACTTAATTATTAAATATTTTTAGTAATATAAATGTTTATTAATATAAGAAAATCTTGGTGAAAATGTTTGCAAAAAATCGGTTAAACCGATCAAACCGATTGCATTAACTGAAATGTTAATTAATTAAAAATTGTATATAGCAAAACCTAATCAATATCATTTGAATAATCCAACCCTATTAATAATAAAAACACAACCTAAAATAATTAAATGTAAACCAAACTCATAAATTTGTACACAACTTAATCTATCTAGCTATGCAATGATTTCAGATTCCACACCTCATTACAGTGGGGATGTTTCTGCAATAATTTCATCTTTTCGCCGGTCCATTTTAAGATTTATATCAAACCAAACAAAAATAAAAAATCAACCGAATCGAAGCCATTCGATTTGTATTAAGTTGGTTTTAACTTCTTTAAAAAATGGTTTTAATATTAAATGAAGTTTGGTTTAATATGTTTGCACATATTAGTAAGTTTACTCCGTTAAAATCATATAAAAATAGAACCGAACGAATGCACGTTTCTATTAATGATAAAGATTTGTCGGTGTTTAGATTTTATTTTTATTTTTATTTTTGATAAAATGTTTAGATTTTAGTTGTAATCAAATAATATGCCATATAAATAGAGAATAAAGTTCAAATTTGGAATTAAGAGTGTTAATTATCGATTGAATTTTAATTTGGTTGGCATTCTTAGAAGCTGTAGATTTGGCTATACTAAAAAGTAATTGCAACTCATTTGATGACTAAAAAAAATACGGATGATTTATTAAAAAATATTATGGAAAATACTTTGATACACAAGGTTTACACAAGCCTTTTAATTTTAGGGTTTATAGATTTAGGTTGTCGTTTAGAGTTTATGAGTTTAGATTGTGAGTGTAAATTTTAAGATTTATGGTTAGAATTTAGAGTCTAGGGTTTAGGGTTTAAGGTTTAAGTTTTAGGGTGTTAAGGCTATGAATTTAAGTTTTAAATTGTATAGCTTAAATATAAAAGGTTGTGCAATTTTTTTACACAGTTTGTGTATCAAAATATAACTCAAATATAATTAGTTAAATACTTGTCCAAAATATAATATTTACAAAATTTAATTAATTTCAATTTTAAATTCACATGGATTTACATTCATGTTAAACCATTCATTTGAAGTATCTAAATGAACAAAAACAATATAACTTTAACCTTTTCTCTTATACTTTATAAAGCGCTTCAATTATAGTCGACTTAAGTTTCGTCCGGGATCATTGTCAAATTGTTAATTAGAGTTGAAAATCTACGTTTGGGAAGAAGCTGAAATTTTTGGAATCTTCAAACACAGTTGTTTAGAACAAATTTGATAAAAAAAAATAGAGTCAGGAGACACCAAAAGCACCTTATTTGGTGGAGCTTATCCAATAACTGATGGAGAAGCTCTGCTGAACGGAGCCTTTGTGTGATTATATAATAGGATCTATTCATTCTCTTTTATTAGGGTCAATTTGGCATGACTTTTGAAAAACTTTTAAAAGTACAGTCAGAAAGTGATTTAAAAAGTTAATTGTAAGATTATAGTGTTTGACATTATTGTCAAATATACTTTTGGAAATATAAAATGTCTATTTTAGACATGATATTGTAAAGTAAAAATAAATTAATGTAAATGATGTTTAAATTCGTTATCATATAATTTGTTAATATTATTATATTAAAAAATCAACTTAAATAATAAAAATATAAAATTTAGGGGTGAGCAAGACCGGGTACTCGACCAATTTGTCTAGAACTGGTCCTAGTCTTAGTAACCACCGGTTCTTAAAAACTAGAACCAGTCCCGGTCAGACCGGATCCAAGATTTTAAGAACCGGTCCCGGTACTCGTGGGAACCAGTACCAGGTACCCGGTCAATTAGTCTATTATTAATTAAATGTGAACAGTAGGGGAAAAATTTCAACCATCAATAATAATAATAAATAATAAAGTCAGAATATTGTAGGCTTGAAGGTTGAAGTTTTAAAACGAGTCATACTCATAATATTCATATATAATGAGAAAGAATAAACTAAAGAATTCTATCTATTGCAAGTTGGACCACCAGAAAGTTCGATAAGCAGAAATAAAGGAGCGCGTTCAATTGTTTCCAATCTCTTTAATGCCTTTTGTACAAGATTAGTACCAGGTACTCGGTACTGGTCCCGATCTCATTGGGTACCCACTGGATACCGAGTCCAAAAAATCAGGATCCAGTCCCAATTGCAACCGGGACCTAAAATTTAGATCCAGTCTCGGTCCCACCGAAACTAATTCTGGGTGAAAATCCACCGAGACCGACCGAGTCCAGGTCCAAGACCGCGTAATCGGGTTTTTTGCCCACCCCTAATAAAAACCATGACGATTTATTATTAATATATATAATATAAACTTTAAATATTTAATATATTATAATAGTTATTATATTTAATATTATTTTATAATATTAAAGTTTTTTATTACTTATTTTTATTTAAAATGTTAAACTTTTAATAATTATTATATTTAACATATTTAATAATTATTTTATTTAATATAAAAATATTAGTTTAATATAATAATTATTATATTTAATATTAGCTTAATATATTAATATTAATATTAGTATTAATAATTAACAGTAAAAAAGTAACTTTACACCTAAAAGTAACTTTTCACCCGAAAAACTAGAAATCTTAGCTTTTTGAGGTTGTGTGGAAAATCATTTTTAAGTGATTCTTCACATCAATTTATAAGTGTTTGACATTGCTTATGGGTAAAAAGTAATTTTTTAGTAAAAATTCCTTTTAAGCCATGCCAAAGTGCCTTTAATTGTTTAATAAAATTAACACAAAATCACACACATAAATATTCGAACCCAAATATCTTATAATAACATTATATTCTATTTTATTAGGCTCACTCGTTGAATTAAAAAATTATTAATAATACGAAAAACAAATATAGTAATTATTGTGGAGGAGGAAGAGAATGGGAACTACTGGCAGTACTCCACTTGTCAGCCAAAACACATATCAAAAAATCAGACAACCCAAAGATCTGAGGACGACATCACCAATTCTTTTACTTGGATGCATGTCGGGAGTCTCCCTCAGTGTTTTCATGACCCAATTTATCACCCACCAGACATTAAGATAGAGCCGAATGTCCAATCAAAAGAGTTGTAATGAAATGTGTGTGTGTGTCCACTCCACTTGAATTTGATTGCGAATAACAACCTGGGACTCGGGGTGGGGGTCTTGTTCACGTGAAAATCACATGGGGGAGGAGGCTAACCCAATTATTTGATAGGGGTCGTGTTTTGATAACGAAAGTGCCATTAATGGATGATTCGGGCGAACCGGAGAGGTGTGGGACATCAGAAATAACGATGATTTGGACTTTTGGAGATTTTTCACTTTGAAAACACAATACGTTTTCACATGAAATTGGTTGTTTTTCACGACGAGGGAACAGAAGAAAGAACGAGACATTGCGCTTAACATATGTAGTTGGTTTCACATTATCAATGATCTAAAATGTAATTAGACCATTAAAGTTGAGGGGAGCAATTACCTTTCTCACCCTCAACATAGTTCCGTCTTTGAATGTCGTCTCTAGTATTTGAACTCACATCTTTATTTTGAGAGTGCAGTGTGCCTTACCAATGCATCTAACACTTGTTGGTAAATTTTCAAAATTTTTGAATGATTTAATTTTTTTAAAATTAGGGTCTAACTAAAATTATTAAATAAATAATATTTTAAGAGAACTTCTAAAAATTTTAAAGAGGGCACACAATTAACAATATACAAAATATAAAACATGATAGGAATATTTTAGAATTTTGAATGTACCAATTTTAAAATTTTCAAAACACAAGACTAAATAATACAAATTTTAAAATCTTGAGGGCCAGATTCCCACCGGCTCCATTATCATTCGGCTCAGATGATAAGTAATATGTGTTCAAACACTCCATAGTAATTATACAAATAATAGTTATAAAAAATAGTTTTCTTCTCAATATTTTCAAATATATTTGGCAGAATGATTTTCTTTGGCCTTTAATTTTTATTTTTATTTTATTTTAGCCCGTAAAATTTTATTTTGATATCTACAGTCATTAACTTTTTTTGTCAAACTAATTTAAACATAACAGTATAATAATATTATTTGACTTTTACTGAAATATTGACGTCAACAATTTTATCATTTTTTATCTTGTCATAAGAAATAAAATATCAAATGTTATAAAAAGGAAAACTAATATACCAAGATTTCAACAATGACATTTTTTTCCAATTTTTGATGACAAGTCATATAACAGCAGAATCACTGATGTTAGATTAAAGACGAGATTATTTTTAAGTTCCTTGATAATATGACGAAAATGATAAAATAGTTGACGGCAACAATTCAATAATAACATAATAATGTTGATGTTTTATTATTTTTAGGTCAATTTTACAGGAAAAAAAAGAGTTTTAAGAACATAATAGACACAATAAAAATTTAAGGACTAAAATAATTAACCTAGTAGAGTTAAAGACAAAGAAAATCACTACGCCGGTTATTATATATAATTAAATACGTAATTCCTCAATTCTCAACCACGATAAAATTGACAAATGTAATTGAATAGCTTTGACTTTATTCAATTCAGAGAAACTCGTTAATTATAATAATTACTCAAATATATAACACATATATAATTATATAAAAAAAATTCAATGTTGTTTAAACTCGAACCATAAAAAAAACTATGAATTAAGTTGAGAAATTTTTTGAGATAATTTTAATATGATCGTACATAATATATATTTTTGTTAGTTTCTAATAACTCACGCTATACTTTTTAAACATAATTATTATTATTCGAACCCGAATATTTAAGAGAAATAAGATTCAATTTTTGACTAGAACTATCACTTGGTTCAATTGGGAGATTTTTTTAGATGAAACTTTTTAGGAACAAGGCAATGAGGAGCCGATTTCACGTGCGTGTCACGTTGTAGAATAAGCCCTGACCAAAGAGAGTGCCGTAAATCATTTTTTTTATTATTATTAAAAAGAATAAAACAAAGGAGGATGGATATTGTCGGATAGTGTAGGGTATAGGGTATTATTGAAGGGTCCTAAGTAAATAAGGGGACACGTGGGGACAGCTTTCACGCACTCTCGTCGGGACGCCCCCAATCATCACCTGACATCATGTCAAATATCTCATTTTTTTATTATTTACCCACAATTTCTTTTCTCAGCCGTCCGATGTACTTGGATCCCATCTGATCAAGGGCTTTTAATTTTTTTATTATCAAATTTTACCTAGTAGAGGAAGAATGAATAATTTACTCCAAATAAATTTAAAATTCTCAATTTAGAAGAGACTGTAGGGAATTTTTACTCAAATATTACTTTAGAATTTTTTTAATTTCAAAAGTAGGGATCTCAAAAAATTATTTAGAGATCTAAGGATGTTTACTGTTGAAATTCAGAAGAGCACCAGTGCACAGCCCGTTTTTTGAACAGTGTTCTTGGGGTTGTTTTACTGTTCAATAACGGGGTGCTTTCCTCCCCTTTTCTGTTTTGCGCGACGCCACATGGCACGCAGTGAGCAGCCCAGACACCATTATTCGATGCACTGTTCAAAGACGGGGGGTGGGCAGTCCGACTTTGAACAGTGCTCGGAACGCCCACATCGCGCCACATGGCAGTGTGCCATTTTAAAAGGGTGGTGGTTGAAAATTACTGTTCAAACTCGGGTTGTGGTCCATGGGTTTTCTGATTTTGAACAGTAATTATCCCTATATCCGAAAATAATCTGTGAGGTTCCCTATTTTTGAAATAAAAAAATCCCAAAGTAATATTTGAGTAAATATTCCAGACTGTAGAATATAAAAACTTTAATTATTTGCTCTAGAAATTGAAAATTGATTTTCTTTAAATGCCATAATTTTTTTTGAGAAAATTTAAAAAATTCATTTAAAATTCAGTAAATATAAATTCTTACAATAAGATCGCCTCACCATAAAACTACCCTGATTCCCTACTCTCCTTAAAATAAAAAATAAAAAAACAGTTCCGGGAAGGTCACGGATGCTTCCCCCATGTCACCAATAATTGATTATTTAAGGCTAATTTTTCATCTTATTTAAAAGCTTGCCCTTATTTTCATTTTCATCACACTTTCCCTTTCAAATATAAATATATGATAAATATATATGCTCACTTGAAATCATTTTTAAATAATTGTTTCAATTCGATCTATTAAGTAAAATCATGATTTAAATTTTAGTTTTGCAAATAAAGTAAATTAGATTAAAAAGAATTGTCACTTGAGTTGAATAAGTATTTGTTTGTTGTACTTCTGATCTCCATAGCTATGTCCTAACTAATTCAAATCGACTCGTGTCACACACTTGGCTTTGGTGAGTGAGTCTCCCAACAAGAATTTTTTACATATACAAGGCCCCAAACTCAAAACATACTTAATCGATATCAAACTACTTACCACTTGGATCAACCTCGTTGATAGTTCAATCAACATCTTAATATCAAATTAAACATTTTTGTTTTGTTTTTAAAGGTACTATTTCTAGCGAATTCAGTGACTAATCATTCGTGTCATGTTGGCTCATATAGAACGTAAACAATGACAACAATGGAGTCTTATTACATAATGGGTATCAGTTGACACTCTCGTAACTTTTTGAAAAATATTTTATAAATTTTACACAGAGATGTCAAAAAATAAATTTAATATCAGATAAAGAAATATTTACTTACATTTTAAATGTTGACACTATAATTTTTTTAAATGCTATCACCGAGCACTAATCACAAATTTTTAAAAGATAAATATTTTATACACATGCGGTGAAAACTATAAATTTCCACAAGCGCCTTAGTTTTAAGGTATAGTGATTTAGTTTAGGGTATATAGTTCAGGGGTTTATGTGTAGGGGGTTTAGAATTTAGGGATAGTTGTTTAAATTTAAGGTTTATGATTAGAATTTAAGGTTTATAGGTTAAACCCTAAACCCTCATCATATTACCCTAAAACTAAACCCTAACATATAACCCTGAACCTTAAATTTAAACAATTATCCATAAATTTTAAACCCCTGCACCTAAACCCGTAAACCTTATACCATAAACTAAGTCCTTATACCCTAAAACTAAGGCGCTTGTGAAAACTTTTAGTTTCCACTACCAGTGTATATGATATTTATTTTTTTAAAAAAAATTTTCTGTCAAAAGTGAAAATCAAATTACCCATTTAATTAAAAAAAAGATTTTTACCATATCACCTAAACCCACGATGAAACACATTTCATTCTTTTGGTAAAAGATTAGTTGGGGGGCGAATCTGTAAATGGGAACATGAAAACTCATTTGTAGCATAAATGCAAGCAAATGAATGATTTCTGCATTATAAGTGTAGGGTAGGGGCCTAGAGCTAAGCATGGCATGGACAACTATTATGTCTCTTAGTGAAACATTCACATTTTCTTTTTCATTGTTGGAAAAAACAATATTTGTCAATTGTTATTGATTGCATTAGACAACAATTGACCTATTCCCTAAAAACCAGGTTAATTTGTCTTAAAACTAATAGTCAAAAACAAATGATGACCATTCACTAATTTCAACATTTCTTTCTCTCTTGCATTTTATTATACACAATTTCTAAGTGGAAATAAGACCCGAAAAATGGGAGCAGACTAAACAAATTTTATTAATAAAAAATGGTTGTAGTTTTTAGACATTTTTAATTATAATTTTTTAATTCTTCTCTCTAATATAGTTTTGATCCAAAGATCGTCTAAACTTTATATTTGAAAGTGTATTTAGACAATTAATTTCTTTACATTTGATTGGAAAATAAGATGTTATTTATGTTTATGTCAAAGCGACAAGACACCAAACAAGAGATGTAGAGATGATAAATTAAGATTGCTGTGATAAATTCGAACGATTCAATTTTTGTATATTTGAGCGGAGAACCACAAATATGGGTGGAGCCAACCTTTAGAATGGGGTGTCTGGGTGTCATGAGACACCCCAAATTTTTTTAAAAACTTTTTTTTATATAGTTTATTTATAAAAAATTAAAAATATATACAACTGAATATCCCAATTGTAAAAATGAATTTGTATTAACGCAATTCAATTGGTGAGAGTTCAATTCAAGGACCGTCTATATATTTAACCTTAAAACTACATCGTTTCATGTTTAACCTTAATAAAAAAAAGGAAGATGTAGCGTCAGGCTCCAATCATCACCATCCACTCATGATTTGATGGTCGTCACTGGCACCGGTTCCCAATTATATACAGCACAATATAACATTCCCCCACAAATGGGGTCGATCGGGACCGTTGATTAGGATGGGGAATGGGATCAAGGCCGTTGGTTGAGAGGCAGGATGGGCCATGGAGGGTGAGGTGTTCAGGTGGAGTAATGGCCCACTAGGTTTTAATGCAGAATCAATATATTTGGTCTGGTCCTTCTGGTTGGGATTCGGAAGACAAATAATGAGTAGTATATCTGATCTTATTTTAATATTTTATTTTATTTTACTTTTCAAATATCTACATATATTTATGCAATTAGTTTATCTACAATAATTTTTAGCCAAATATTTTAATTTAAAATAAATTTATTAACTTAAATTAAATACTTTAAAAATATATTGTACAAACAAATCTCATAATTTCGATTTATTTTATTCACAATATTAAAATTTAAAATTTATTTAAATATATTTTTCTTCTATTAGACCAACCATGAGATGTAATGTAATGTTTGCTACCTCATTTTTATGAAATAGATATATTTTTTCTTTTTAGTGTCATTATTTATGTCTTAAAATTAAAAGGAGCATGATTAGAGTATATGGTTTATTTTTGTAGCGTTGAACATAAATAGAGACACAAAAAAAAAGACATAACTTTTGTTCATTTTCATGTGGTCGAACGTTCAAACAAAAATTCTCAACCTCTTTTATGTCCCTATATTATAAACTAAAATCTTAAATTATAACAACTAAATTCTAAATTCTAAATTCTAAATTCTAAATACTAGCACGAACCAATTTGTCTCAGTCGTTAGAGAATGTTTGTTGTTCTTAGAGGTCACGAGTTCGAATACCAGCAGCTATAGCATGTGATTGAGCTTAAATCGTCAAATGGTTGAGATTATATTCGTAACAACACTAAAGAAAAATATGAGTGTTTAATACATTAAATAATAAATTATATTTCATAGTAAGTGTATAGTTATAATGAGAAAATTAATCAATTATCTTGGTTCCAACTTGGCCTCCTGACAACAACTCATCATTCATTCAACTTACCATTCTCTTTCTCTCTTCGGCTTTCTATATAATCTTCCATTCCCCTCTTTACATACCCATCACTTTTCAACTCCCTCAACTTCCAAATATTTTCCATCCCTAATCACCATACAAGAAAAAGTGTGTTTGGCAAAAGAGAAAAAGAAAAAAAACTAAAGATGATGGGAAAGGAAGATCTGGGTTTGAGTCTTAGCCTGAGTTTTCCCCAGAATGACCACTCTTTACAGCTACATCTTAGGCCCTCTCTGGTCCCTTCCTCTGCCAATTCTTGCTCTTCTCCGTCTGGTTTAACTTTAATCAAATCCTCATGGAATGATTCTTCTCCTCCTCCTTCAGGTTTGTTTCATGTTTGACGTATCATTTTTTACAATAGTATCACTATTCAGATGAAAATTCCGATTTCCAACTTTTTTTTTATATATGAAATGTTATTTTTACATGCAGATCATAACTCGGAATCTTTCCGGGCCGAGACTGGATCATTTTTCAGAGGAATCGACATCAACATATTGCCGTCGACAGTCGGTTGTGAAGAAGAAGCCGGAGTTTCATCTCCGAACAGCACGATATCAAGCGTGAGTGGAAAAAGGAGCGAGAGAGAAGGTAACGGCGATGATCTCGAGATTGAAAAAGCCTATTCCCGCGGCGTCAGCGACGAAGAAGACGGCGACACTTCGAGAAAGAAGCTCAGACTTTCTAAAGACCAGTCTGCTATTCTCGAGGAAAGCTTTAAAGAACACAGCACTCTGAACCCAGTAAGTACTGTTTGGTTGCCAAGAAAATAACTATTTTTTCTCAGTAACCAAACACAAATCACTGATGAACCAATGGCTTTTTCTCTATTTGCAGAAGCAGAAATTAGCATTGGCTAAGCAGCTGGGATTACGGCCCAGACAAATCGAAGTGTGGTTTCAAAACAGAAGGGCAAGGTGAGAGATTTTGTACCTCTTTTTGGGGCAATTACGTAAATTAAATGAAATGACAGTTATGACCTTTGGGTTTGATATTATTTACTAAATATAGGATTTGGGGATTATTTTTTATGCAGGACCAAGCTGAAGCAAACGGAGGTTGATTGTGAGTTCCTCAAGAGATGCTGTGAGAATCTGACGGAGGAGAACCGGCGGTTGCAGAAAGAAATTCAGGAGCTGAGAGCACTGAAACTTTCCCCCACGCAGTTCTACATGCAAATGACCCCACCAACCACCCTCACCATGTGCACGTCATGTGAGAGGGTGGCGGTCCCACCCAACCCGCCATCCACAGCCGTCGGTCAACGGTCCCATCTCAGGCCCATCCCCATTAATCCTTGGGCCCCGGCTGCCGCAATCGCCGCTCGTCAACCGTTCGATTCTCTTCGTCCTCGATCGTGATTACGACATAGGTGCAAGGGCATTTCGGTCAACGTGAAAGGACTCATGTGTGGAGTGTTGGGTCCGAAAGATATGGTGGTTAGAATGGGGATTTTGGTGGGGCTTTCGTGTTTTGTATTGTCGGGCCCAACCAAGCTTTTGACATATTTAATTAGTTTAATTTAATTTTTTGGGTGTTAATTAGTGATGCTAATTACGTCTTCCTTCAATTTCAATGGTGGGGGAAGACAAAACTTTGTGTGTAAAGTAAAGTTCAAATGTCTAAATATTAAATTCGAACAAGCTTTTAGTTAAACTTTAAAGCAGATCTTTGCTTACTATCGATGCGTTGGTATACGTGTATAAACTAAAAAAATAATTTAAATACTTAATTGAGAAATAACTTTTTTTTTTTAATATGCTGGTACGATGCAAGGGTAACATTTGTTCAATTTTTTTAATCTTTTTAAATACAACACACATAGCATGCATTACTGGTGCTCGAACCCGAGTCTTAAGGGATGATAAACATCAACCTTTGCCACCAAAACACAAAGGGATGAGCTGATAAAAAATAGTTAAAAACTATAAAGTAAACAAAAGAAATAATTTATTTTCTTTAAGCCTTAATCTTATTGAATTAGAGCGTTAGTTTTTGAGTCTTAAATGAAAAACCACTCCTTAAATTATGTCTTTTGTTTTTTTTAATTCTTAAATATTTTTGTTAAAATAAATACTTAAATTATTATTTATGACCCCTTTAAGTTTGATTTTTATTTAAATTTAAAAAATATTTCAACTGAGGCGTTGACACATCACAATAATTTAAATACTTATTTTAACTTAAAGGATAATTTAAGGACTAAAAGCAAGAGAAAGTAAAATTTAAATAATTTTTTGAAAAAAAATAGTTGATAATAGTTTAAGTTCTTTGTTTTAACTGAAAAATAAGTAAGAGTTCGAGATAAAAGTAAAAGGAAACATATGAGTTGATTTTTCGTTTAAGCTTTTTTTTTTTGTTTAGATAGTGCAAAATAATTAAAAGATCACGTGAAGATATTTTTTATTATTAAATAGATAAATATTTATATTCTCAAGACAAATGTCAAGATTTAAGTTCATATAAGATAAAATAACATAAAAAATTTTGATCACTCAATCAATTAGTGGATCTCAAAGATAACATTTTTAATAATAGAACGGTAGAGTTCATTAGTTTTAGGCTTTGGAATTAAGTTGCTCTCTTTTATTAGGACAAAAATCCTTCACCTAATTAAATTTTAAGTCATAAACCATAAATTCTAAATATTAAACTGTAAAGCTGACATGTCCTCAACTTTATCCTGTAGGAGGCTGCCTGCTATGCCAACAAATAGAAGCTGAAGAATCTCCCAGTTTCTATTGGTTGGTGAACTCAGTTGCTTGTGAGGGAAAATCTTGGATTATCACCGAGAAAACTATGATTAGGGAGTGTTTAAGCATGCTCGATTTCACATCTTCTTGTCGATTATACTATCGACATATTAATTGAGCTAAACTTAATTAAACAATACATTGTAATTCTTCCGCTCTCTGTTCATCCACAACCAATCAAAGTTTTCACTTTGTGCACATAGTCAATGCCAAAATGAACTCTGATTTTTTTGTAAAGTGTTAGAAAGATGCTCAACATTCATATCTCTTTGTTTTGATTCTGCAAATATGAATCTGTATTCCGGTGCTAGCACGCAGGCTGTTTGAAACAGAATGTACTCATAATAAAGGCAGTTGTCGAGAGAATTCTGTTTGCAGACACCATACAGGTTATATATAACACAATTTTCATCTAATGATATGCTACATTATTCGGGTTTATCCTTACAATACAAGGGATAAGCTGGTAAGGCTATTAAGTTTAATTTCAAAGGAACGTGGATATAATTTGATTCGAACAATACTCTGTAGATCAAAGACAATGATATGGCTTAATCTTCTGTAAGTCCAAGTAATTCCTTGATGAAGCTTTGGACTGACGGGGGCCAACGGTAGGACGACGATCCATTGAGTACGAGTTCCGACCATGCTTTTTCCTGCAACAAAGGCAATGCTTGCTTTCTCTTATGGTTTACCATGACCTTACGATGAGGTCCATGAACTTCGACATAGCTACTCCGAATGCCATCCTCAATTGACGCTTGATCCTTCAAGAAAGGTACAACATGCTTTTTCATGTCTTCGTTCGAGATTCCGAGATGACCTCCCGAGACATTAATGTAGCGGACCTTTCCGGCATCGTCTAAGGTTTTTAAACCAATCCAGTCCTCGGTGTAAAGCTTTGTCTGCATAGGTAAAGCATAATAAGCTCCCAGTTAAACAAGAAACTGCATGAACAGATTGTAAAACATTGATCTGGCCACAATTTGTTGCTAGCCTAGATACGTATCAGGTCGTAATTCGGTTTCATACATCAACAACATGTAATTTAGTTTCAATCATGATTAAACAAATGAACTTTTGCATGGAAAAATACCGTACATCTTGAGGCCGAATGACCGGCTTGAAGGCCCCATCCGGGTAAAATCCGAACCAAGAGGTTTCCTTTGGTATCAAAACAGTGTCATGCTCAAACTGTTTGAGGCAAAAATGAGCTGGATTAGAAGATAATTTTACAGACATTCAGAGAAGCTACAGAATTAAATGAACAAAAGAAGCCAATGGTTCAATCTGGGTTTGAAAAGCTTAAATGCATTTTTTTTCCAGCTTACCATGATAAGTACCAAGTTTTGCAAGCGAGTGAACCTCTCCTTATAAGTAGAATTCCTTGTACCGGGGAGTTCGTTGTTAAGCTTCGGAAGAAATCTACATTTCTCCAAATAATGAAGTATATCCTGGAAATTTAAGTACGATTCGAAACATAGACATGATTGTATAAGTTAACAATATGTAAACACAGTTATTAAACATATAAGAGATCTTTTGGATCGTGAATTATATCCGTAAACCGCTTCAACCGGTTAATAACAAGAGATCATGCAGAACAAAGCCTTCAAAAATTCAACTAATTTTCCAGATACAACTGTATGCTACTCACATTTGGTAATTTTAGATAACCACTTGGTGCCAAATGAGCCTGCAAAATAAAATTAACAATGTATTCAACTGATATTGAAAAGTTGCATTGTTCCTCAAAATCATGAAGAAAGATGAGTGTACGAGCTAACAAGCCTCGAGGAAAAGAAGTGTACTTGGATATAGTCGCTGTATATCTCCGACTTGATTAGCTTGTCTGCAATTAGGCACAGAAAACCAGACTGCAATACCAAAGTAATCACTTCAACGACAAGCAATACAGCTCCGGATAGGATTAACCGAGTTTCGAATAGACTAGAACAGTTATCTACCATGACATTTTGCCAATACTAGCAGTAAACAATTAAAAGTGTAGCAGGACACTTACACCACAAAGAGGAACAGAAGCAGTACCGGCATGAGGCCCTGCTAAAGATATAAAATTCTTCACCTGTTTCGTAATGCAGAAGCAGAAAAATCATTCGGAACATTCAGTTCATACGAAAAAATAATTCCTAAAACGTTCAACACATAGTAAATCTTGATGATAATGGGAAAAAAGGTTGTAAATGAAGAGAGAACAAAACAGGTAAATAATGTAGGTGAAAAGATTCAGTAAGTACATGATCAAGAAGTTAATCTTTCCATTTTCCATAAACCAACTAGATAATGTTTCGATAAAAAGAAGGTTTCGGGTAAGCCAGCTCGTACGGTCGTACCTGTGGTGCACCATCACAAAACTCTATAACACCCCGGGCTATCAAGTTACCCTGTTAAACCAAGCAAATATTTGAGAATGATAGTCCATGTATGGAAGTTGCCTCTCACCATCAAACTATAAAAACAACCGAAACGACCGACATCGGTTTTAGATGCATTTTCTTTGTAAGCTCTAAGTTTCTATTACCAATTCCCCTACTCAATGTGATGATATAATACAAAAAGATCCCTGCAGATTCTAAATAAAGTTTGGATTAAGGAAAGAGGAAGCAACAAAATGTAAATCCTAGAAAAAGCAATGCTATTAAAACAGAACTATAGATGAACAAATGAAGGATTTGTGCATCAATTAGTGAATTGAATTGGAATAAACTAACTTCATTTGTTCTAATTTCATTCTTTTACATGAAAACAATCACACTTAGTATAAATTTGAATAAAAAGTCACCTGGGAGAGACCAACTATGTTGTAACCATTACTCAGTTCTTTCATTTGCTTAACCTGTCAAAGGGAAGGGAAGATAAACTCCAAAACCCAGACCAACAAAGAAAACCAACAAATTTCCCAGAAAAATTCATCACCTTCTTACAAACCACGTTTGTCTGCAAACAAGCAGCAAAATTTGTCAAGAATAGAAACCAGTCAATAACAAATGTCTCATCCAAAACGACAATTAATGGGATCTTTTTCATCTTGTAAGAAGTTTTACCTGTTCTTCCAGGGGCATAAACCAAGAATCCCATGTCCCATCTCCAATTTCTCTGCATGATTGAGAAGGAAAATCAAGTCAATATGCAGTAAAAAAAGAAGGAAATGAAAGGAAAAGAAAGCTGAAGAAGCATACAAACAATATCCTTTAGAACCAGAAAAGTTAGTGAGAAGTTCAGTGAACCGTTTGACTCCACGATTGGCACACTGATCTCCGATCCCTGCAACAACAAAAGTAAAGAGAGAGAGAAAAAACCCAGAAAAGTTTAAGCTTTACATAGGAAGAGAATGATGGGAAATGAAGAAGAAGACAACAATTACCATGGATAACAATGAAAGGGATCGAATGAGAAAATGGGGTGATTGTAATAAATACAAGAAAGGAGATAAAGGCAAGGAATTTAGAGGGAAAAGCCATGAAATATTTGATCTTTATTTTTTTCCTTTTTGTAATCTGGGTTTTTTGGTTGCAGCTGCAGGAGCTTTCAAAGTAAGTTGTTGGTTGGAAGTTTGAAGAAAGGTTGGAGCTTGGAGGCTTCTGATTGGTGAAAATAGAGCGAAAAACACGGACTCATGAATCCGACAAGACGCATTCATTTGTCACATGTTCAGATTGCTTCTTGAATTGCTTTTGCTGTTGTAGGCTTGTTTGTAGCTTGTGAACTTAATTGCCCTATCTTATCAGGATCGACTTATCATTAATACTGTATTTACTCCCCTCGGTATTTGTTTATGGTTTTGGTCAAATTTCATGACATGTCCCTGTGTTATGCGTTTTTGTTGAATTTAGTCCCTTTAATTCAATAATTTTAGTTAGCGACTTTCGAAATGTGTGTTTTTGGTCTCTGGACAATTTTTTTTTAATTCAATGTACAATGCCTATACTCAATCAGCGTCTCTAAACTATTTTTATTTATTTGTTTGTTGAAATAGTTTTTACCTGATATTGTACTAATGTGATTTAGGACCAATTTAGCATTACTTTTAAAAAGTGTACTGGAAAAGTTAATTTAAAAAGCAGTTTTTTAAAAATGTTTCTGAATTTTTGAGTTTAAAATTTAAGTGTTTAATAGTGATGTCAAAAAGTACTTTTAAGAAAATAAATGACTATTTTGAACATGATATTGTAAGTTATATATATATATATATATATATATATATATATATATATAGTGATATTTAAATTCTTTAATGTTATAATATATCAGCTTAAATTATTATAAAAATATACAAATATTTTTATTAATAAAAACATTTTTTAACAATTGTACGTGTTCCGTGAAAATATAATATATTTTAAATATTTTATTTAAAAAACTTGACATGAAAAAATATATACCCCTCTATCCCCGTAAAAGTGTCACATTTGTGTTTTAAAATTATCTTAGTCAAAATGTCACTTTGAAAAACTCAACCACTTTTATAACACATTTACTTTTCTACCTTTTTTTGTTTCCTAACAAAAAATAAAGTTAAATTTTTATGGGAAAAATTACCATTTAAATTATTTTACATCACACAATTTATATAAATTTTTTCTTCTTAAAATTCCGTGAAAAATCAACATGTGACACAAATAATGGGATAGAGGGAGGATTATTTTTAAACTAAAAAATAATTATTTATTATATCTTCGTAAAAAATTATAAATTATAAATAAACACTAACAAATAAAGGTTAAAATTATAATTTGGCTCCTAAAAGTACTTTTATAACCACAAAAGCTACAAAATTTAATTTTTGTGTTTTGGTTAAAAAGTCTTTTTCAAAAAATAATTTTTTTTAAAAAAATAGTTATTTAGCATTCTTTTGTCTCCAAAACAACTTTTGACCTTAAAAGCTGGTTTAAAAAGTAATGCTAAACGGAACGTATGTAACTTAACATTTTTTTTTGAATAGATGTACCTTAACATCTTTTGTACAAGTTGATAAGGAGTACTATGATTTCTAAGGGTATATATGTTATACATATTTTAATTTTCACTGTGGAAATGAATTCTATCCCGTTCGCATATCTTTATCTATAAATCATAACAAATCCAATCTGGTTTATATCTTTTTTACTTGGCAGACGTCGCAGTAAAAATCATCATCCGAATTGTAAGCATCTTCAGCTGAGTTCAATCTCGTTCGCATATCCGAAGGTGCATGTTGAACTTGCACAGCACGCATCGGAAGACGAAGCTGCCAACGTTTTCATAACAAATGTTGCAGACAAGGTTGCTTGCATTGTCGAAGAGAGTGAGAAGGTGGTGGTGAGTGTGATATTTGACGAAGGGTACGCGGTTAACACACTCGACACGGAGGTTAAAGTCGCAGTTCGAACATCGGTAGGCGTGAAGAAGTGTGTGGAAGTCTTCTCCCATTACTCTCCACAGGAGTGGTGTCCTTGTGGGCGGTAGTGATGATGGTGAGGGGACATTGATGCTGTGGCGGTAAAAGTAGCAGCCATCGATGAAATGTTGAGGACGAGCGGGCACAGGCGGAAGAACTGCAGATTTCGGCAATGCAAAGAAATGCAGATTCATGCATTCACAAACAATAACACAAAATTCAAACTTTTAGCTTCAGTTAATCTCGAAGCATATAGAAATCATACATTGGATGAAAGAAAAGGCCATAATATAGAATTTTTTCGGACAAAAAGATGACGGAAACACATCTAATGGTACAGAATCCGACCACCCATGTTTTAAGGGTTATACGGTAACAAATCTGAACCTTCGTGCGGTAGCACAGGAGTATGGTGGCGCATGGCTGACATTTTTAGAATAAAAATGAAGTCCATAACATCATAGTTCGGAGGAAAATCATAGTTCTCTGGTAAGCCTCACCGTCTTTTCTGTGAAAAATGCAACATCGCTGTCTGGTATAGTCAGCAGATGATGATTTGAATCGTCTTCCTCGCTCTCTGCTGTTATAGATGTTGCAGCAGAATCTAATCTCTCATCATCTGCATTGGAAAATATCTCGATAAAAAAATATATACGAAAAGGAAATCTGGATCAGAAAAAAAAGACTTTAAACATAAGCATGCATATACTGATGATTTATCCATTGTATTCAGGATCAGGAAAATAGTTGTAAAGTGCATTGCCGGCACTCAAAAATGAAAGTTACAAGTTTTGGAACCATTCGAAAGCCAGATATACTACAGCAGTGTGGATTAGTAAGCATAAATTTGGTAATTTTTTTTAAATGATGAACTTCGATACATGGTGGCCAGAAGAAGCTTACCAGAATACAGAGGATGATCGGGAAGATGTCGAACCGTATTAACCTGAATGTTTTCCGGAAGTAGACAGTTACAACATGAACCTGAAACTTCAAAAACCGCATTGATCAGACAAAATAATTGTGAGGATCTAGAGTTAAGGCAATTATCTAACATCGAAAGATACTTTTATGACTACGCCGTATAATTATGCAGTCTACCGCAACCAGAAGCCATCTGGTAAATTAAACACAACTTCTTGGAGGATAAGAACATGGAAAACAGGCAATTTTCTCACCTAGTCGAGCCAGTCTATTTACCCATCCAGGAATATGCTTCCCAGTTAGCTGCTGGCACACTTCATCAGTGAAATGGTTGCAATTCTTAGCAATCAAATGATACGTGTCCCCGTGGTATTTTTGCGAAAGCTGTTCCATAAATAATCGAAATTCCGAGCGAGACATGTTAGTGCTGCCCAATAATACTGATCGTCTGAAGACGAAACCTGGACAACTTCTTGGTTCCACTTCAAACACTCCACTTGCAGGGTACTCGTGTGCTCCAAAACCGTACTCCAAACCATATGCTGATTAGCAAATACGACATGAAACGTTAATGTCACAACAGTATTAGAAAATAAAATAGCAGGGAAAAGAAAACAAAGATAACCAAGTATGAAGTATGAACTACATTAAATTGCAGATAACAGAAATCAGAGACTAAACAATGCCATAAATGACAATACTTAAGTTACTATATCATGGAATTAACTTGCATGATTTGTTACCTACCATGCCTTATGTAAAAAATTATGTATCAAATAACTAGAACTTGTAGCAACTCCAATCAACCAAATGCTAAAAAAGAACTAACATATAAACGATAAATGTTACCTTCAATACCGGAGTGGAAAATTCCGAGCCCGAACCAGTAAAGATGGTTATTTATAGGTGTGAGATCATATACATTGAGATACAACAAAGCACCATCGCTTCCGCCGTTACTCTGCCCATTTTCCGAACTCGAATTTGATCGAAACAACCGCATGATTCCTTTAAAATCTAAGCTTGATTCTTCAATCTATTTCACAAGCTCCTCATTCTCTGCATTAAACCAAGAACACTAATTAAGTATCCACTATTTAGCAATGATATCATAAAACTTGAATGAAGCAGATAAACCCAGAAAAGAAAGAAGAAATCCCCATTAACCAAATTAGGTTACAAAGCAAGAGAAACTAAAGATAACAGCTTTTGAGTGTTGGGATTTTTCCAACTTGGGGAAAACAATAAGTTTCCAAATAAACATTGAAAAACAGCAATACACACAAGTAAATCAAATTGCAAACAATAAAACTAAGCATAGAAAGTTCTTAAGGGGAAAAAGAAAAAAGGTTGAACCTTTTGAATTTACCTATGAAGAAGAGGAGACCAGAGATCGAAAAAAGGAAATGGTTTTCTTTGGTAACTCAATTCAAGCAACTCTCTTGTTTCTCTTTAGAATTTGCATGGAACACTGAAGCTTTTGCACAGATTCAAGATCCATTTTGTTTGGAACAAAATGTAAAATAATTCAGAATTTAGAACCATTGTGTGTCTTTCTTTGTTTCTGTGCCTTTTGGTCTGACCGGTTTGACTTTAGGTTTTCAGGGATTTTTAGTCAAAATTTCTAATGTTTTGTTATTGAGTCAAAGTCTAAAGTCTATGGTCTAAACCTATTTTTTCCCCAGAAAATAATGGGTATTTTCATAATGAATTCAACCTTCTATAAAGAAAATGGTATTAATAAATTGCAACTAAAATGATATCTAAGCGACTAAGCTACATATTTTGGCCAACATTTTATACAAGAAAGCTGATCATATGTGACTTGTGACAATCGCCAAAACATTTTGGGACTCAATAATTTACATTGAAATAACAGTAAAAGGAATTCATTCAGCGACAAATATGATGTATTTTTTTGGGTAAAATATACGTAGGGTCACTAAACTATATTAAAAAATATAAAATGATCATCAAATTTTCAAAAGTTACATAATAGATATTAAACTTTAATTTTTGTTATAGAATGGTCACTGAGACAGTTACGAAAATTTGAATAATAACACAATTAATTCTTCATATTTACACATTCAATCAATTTAGTCTTAATTTAACCCTCATTTTTTATGTCTAAATTGATTGAATGTGTAAATATTGAGGATTAAATGTGTTGTTATACAAATTTTCGTAACTTCTATGTCACCCAGTTAACAACAGTTAACGACTCAATGACCATTTTGTAACAAAATTAAAGTTTAATACCTATTATGTAACTTTTAAAAATTCAGTGACCATTTTATATTTTTTAGATAATTGAGTGACCGTTTTTGTACTATACCTTATTTTATTCAGTGACATAAATTTGAACATCAGTATTTGTAAGAAAAGTGAAAAGAAACGACATAAATAAGAGGCTTATATAGTTATATTATATATAGACAACTGAACTAGACAATTGTCGCATTTTTGCTCTCAAATTGATACATGAATTAGATATTTTTTTCTTTAGATTGGTATCCATTTTTTTCTCTCGAGTTTGCACCCAAACTTTAATTTCATTCATTGTTTTGATATTTTTATTAACGCTTTTAGTCCTTAAGACTTGTACGTTCTATCAGTTTGGTCCTAATTCAAAATAATCCATTAAATTTAACCCTTCATATTTAAAAATTACATCAATTTAGTAAGAAAAATATGATACTATCAAACCAAGAAAGTCTACAGAATCAAGAAAAACAATTGGACAATTGCATTCTACGATAAAACAAGTTGTTGTTTAACTTTTATTATACTAAAAGAGTTACATTTCATTTTGATACAAATTTTAGAGAATGCGTCTAGTTTAAATACTAATTTGAGAGCAAACATTTTTTAGAAACTGACTGAAGAAAATGTGGTTAGCTCAAGTACCAATTATATATTTAAGCCGTTGTAAAAAAAACAGTATAAGAAACAAGGCAAAGGTGTGGTTTTATAGTGTGTAAATGATGATATTAGCATTGAAAGCTCTTATTGACGGTACATGGAGAATCACTGGTAAATCATTTGGCAGAAAATTACTGCTCGAAATGCCTCTTTTTACGAGCAAGTAATATCTGAGTCCAACAATTTCAAGAAAAACAAAAGACGAAAACGAAAGAAACTGAGCAAATGGGGTGGCGTCCAGACTTTGAAGCAGTGTACCCTTTCTCATATCACACAGTGTAATGTGGGTTCACGTCGATATCCAAACCCCTCAACTTGGCAAACGACTCCACTTTGCCTTTCAGTGTATGAATTTCCCTCAATCTGCACATCACATTAAAACACTAGAATCAGTTTCATAAACCACATATGTTACTCGAACTCGAACTCGAATATATGTATGTCCAATGCTTCAAATACCTCGCAATCTCTGCACGCCTTCTAGCTTCTTCTGCCATGACATTGATCTCCCTAAACGTGTGCTTGTCGGAGAAGATCTTCGGGTCCGAGGTAGTCTGTAGGCCGTGGAGTGTTCTCTGTTCAGCCGCCCATTTAGCCTCGCGAGCCTCTTTACCGAAGTCCTTTTGCGTGTTGAATGCGGTCTGAGAATAAGTAGCCAAACCCCATGTTTAGATCATGTGTGATGTGTCAGCTTCAATGGAAACAAATGAATGTAGTGAGGAAACTGTTTTGTATTTACTCTTTGGTTAAGCACAAGATCCCAGGCTCTTCCGCTGAGTGCATATCGAACTCCGAACTTTATAGGATCAAGCAGTAAATAAGTTAGAATGTTGTAAATCCAAACAACACCGCACCATCCCCACCCGATAGCTCTGATTCGAGCGAAACTCCATGTTGCTTGTGCTGAAATTAGTGTTGCCAGCTGCATACATAGGTGAAAGCTTCATTGGTTTGTGAAATAGAAAATGATCCGAGGTTTTGAGCTGGCTTACGAGTTGAGCAATGATGAAGGCAGCGACGAGTAGAAGACCGGGTCGTTCGGTGAATGACCATCCTTGGGAACGAGTCACGAATATAAGAGCCTGGCTGATGGTGCTAACTTGGAGGTAGATTGCAGATGATAACAATGCATTCAGCCTCAATCTTTCACTCTTTTGTGTAAGATCAAAGTTCTTTTTGCACAAGCTTCTTACACCGAATTTATCCTGTGGTACGATTGGAGAGAACAGAGTTTCGTACATGTGATTCACTAGATTGAAAAAAATGAACATTATGTTAGCTAGAGATCACTTGAATAGTTTGCATTTACCGGGAAGAAATCGGTTTCGTAGGCTGCATAGAAGAATATGACAGTCATTAAGGCAAGGTAGCTGCCTAAGACAATGCCAGTGGCAAAGATTTCTTTGAGCTTCCAAGAGTCAGGAACCGGTGATGGCTTGACCCGGTCTTTCGATATAGTCATAATGGTACCTGTAAAAGAACAAAATCATCTATCCGTAAACAGCGAAAAGAAGAAAGAAGAGTCCAACTAGAAGATTATTCACTTACCATCATTAAGAATGGCAATGATTAGGACCATGAAAGGAGGGAAATTCAACCTCCAGATTGTAGTGAGCAGCATGAACCCCAGCTGCATAAAACCATTAAAACATAAACACCGGTGTTTTCCTTTTCCGGATCGAAATAGAAAATGGCCAAAAGGATATTGAAAACTCACCACTATACGTATTGTGATAGATACTGCATATATCTGAAAGAAAAAGGAAGAATACAAAGTGAGAAACTTTTGACAGCAATGATGTTACTTTCAGTTCACTTGCTTTGCACTTAAAATGAAATTCTCTTTTGTTTACCGTGTAGTTCTTCATTCTTTGAAAGATTGCACGGCTTGTTAAAACAGCACTAATGATCACACTCAAACCAGGTTCTGTCAAAACAATATCCGACGCACTTCGAGCTGCATCGGTGGAATCTGCAACTGCAATCCCTATGTCTGCTATCTTCAATGCAGGGGCATCGTTGACACCGTCGCCCGTCATTCCAACTATGTGTTTCTTAGCTTGTAATCTTTTCACAATCTCATACTTATGCTCTACATTAAATATGGAATTAAATATATCAATACAAAGCATAATTGTTAGGCTTAGATATAATAGCAAATACATTTACCAGGAAACACTCCAGCAAATCCATCAGCATTCTCAATAAGTTCATCAATTGAAAAAGCTCCGATTTCTTCGTTCTTATGTTCACCGAGCAGAGATGATGAAGGATACATGTTTGTGCCCATTCCAAGCCTTCTTCCTGTCTCCTTACCGATTGCGAGTTGGTCACCTGGAACAAGATCCCCAATAGCCAACATTATGATTCCGGTTTCGACATTTGACCCCAAAGAAAAAAGCTCAAGCAGACATATTGCATACCTGTTATCATCTTAACACTGACACCGAGATCCAGGGCTCTTCGAATGGTCTCAGCACTGTCATGGCGGGGTGGATCAAAAAGGGGAAGAAGTCCCACAAATTCCCATGGTCCTCCAAGGCTATCTTTAGTACCAGCAGGAACTTCCTACAGAAAATAATTGCATATTTTCCATTAGCTCAATGAATGAGTGATGATATTCAAGGAAAACTAAGAGTGATATCGAAAAGCTTTAGTACTTGTCGAGCAACTCCAAGGGATCGAAGTCCACGTTCAGCATATTTATCAATTATGGAGTGAACTTTGCTTGCAATATCTGATTTATTCCAGGCCAGGTTGAGTATCTCCAAGTTGCATATAAAGGATCCAATAGCTTATGAGTTTCAGACAACCTTAAATGATGCTATGTCAGGAAAGATAAACTTGTATTATTATTGGCATGATGTATACCTGCTCTGGTGCACCTTTGCTGACTCTATGCATCTTACCAGCTTCATCAATGTATGTAAGGGCCGTTCTCTTGTCGGTCGGATTAAAGGGAAGGAAGTGAACCTCCGTGATTCCGGCTCGTGCCTTTCGATAGTCAGCAGAATAAACCAATTATATCAAAGGAAGATTTGAAGCAGAGAGTATTTTTCATTAAATAAGATGTTTTACCTCTTTAGGATCAGCCAACATTCCAACAATTGCAGTATCTATGGCATCTTGATTCTCCAATCTCGAAGCTCTTGCCGCCATTAAAACAACCATATCCTTATCGACGTTGTTGACGAAAACCTATGATGAACATAGTTACATTTTAAGTTTCAACATTGTAGATGGAAAATCGATAGGTCTCACCTCTATCAAACTTTTGTCTACTGTAAGCTTGTTAAGTGTCAATGTGCCTGTTTTATCACTGCAAAGTACATCCATCCCTGCCATTTCCTCAATGGCTGTCATTCTCTTTGTTATGGCACCCTGCTGTGATAAGCGATGAGAGCCGATCGCCATAGTGACAGAAAGCACGGTTGGCATAGCAATTGGGATACCACCGATAAGTATAACCAGCAAGTTATCAATACCGGTTCGATAAGCCCTCTGTTGACCTCCGTATATAACAACGAGTTCAATCAGCATCCCAATTGCAATGGAGCATATGCAGAAGTTACCGATTGAAGTTAAGACCTGAAATTAACTATCAGTCAGTGCCTCGTTATCGAATGATCAGTG
The DNA here is from genome assembly GCA_958450335.1 of Hibiscus tridactylites. Taxonomy (NCBI): domain Eukaryota; kingdom Viridiplantae; phylum Streptophyta; class Magnoliopsida; order Malvales; family Malvaceae; genus Hibiscus; species Hibiscus tridactylites. Next base: position 108,928,312 of record OY288265.1, on the reverse strand, counting down.
AGTCTCTCATGCAGGTAACTTTACAATAAAGACTATTAGATTTTAACACAATACGATCTTCCTCGGCATCTATTAGGAACTATTTTATTTGGATACTAAGAGCTCTGCAAGATGAACCTTTTGAAAGTGCCCAATATGTGTTGTGCTTTCCACAAGATGAGCTGCCTTCCCAAAGAAAGTATGCACACCGGTGGCGATAACCACTGCTTCGATTTCACCTTGTTTGCATGTTGAACCCGAGTAAACTCCATCGCTGGGATTTTTGGTCACCGGGAGCGACTCTCCTGTAAGAGCTGACTGCAAACGACAATAGAAAAAAAAGAAATACACATTACTTAAATCGCAAGTTACAGACTTACAGTCCCAAAATAACAAAAATCACTCCTACATTGATCTCTTTTATAGAATTTCTTTGCACTCTGATGTTAAGTACATGACAGATTTAAACTATGTAAAGTTGTATGAGTATCTAATTATGCTTTAAAAAGGAGTGGAATGCAAGCAAAGCCTAGAACCTGATCGATTTTCAGAGGATCTCCTTGGAGTAAACGAGCATCAGCAGGAATAATATCACCAAGTTTGATGCTGATAATATCTCCAGGAACCAACACCGAAGCATCTTCTTCGCTCCATTTACCGTCACGTAAAACCTTTGCTTTCGGAGCCAATCGAGCCATAAGTGCTGCAGCAGCATTTCCAGCATTGTTTTCCTCTATAAAACTGATTGTTGAGTTGATAATAAGCAGTGCTACAATACCAAGCAAATCATGGTAATCTATACCCATGTTCTGCAACAACAAAAAGGGCTTTAGCAACCGAATCCGAAACCAAAGGTGTGATTAGATTTTCACTCGTTTCGCGACGTATCAACTTACCCCTCCATGTGCAAGACCGATGGCCATAATGGCTGCTGCTTCCATAACCCATGATAGAGGATTCCACATAAATCCCAAGAATTTGAGTATTTTATTTTCCTGAAAATGCAGAACAAAACTCAGTTTGATTGCATAATTAGGACAAGATTTACAACCACAACAACAACAACAAATAATGAAGATTTAAGTTACTTTTTTCTCTTCAAGCTTATTGTAACCAAAAAGCTCAAGCCTCTTCTGCACTTCATCAGAAGTTAAACCTTCTTTGGTGCATGTCAGCTTTTCAAAAACCTCTTCAACTGGGATGTTTTCCTGAATGAATAACATAAAAAAAAAACAAGTTTATACATCTAAATACATGATTTAAACACATATATATGTCTGAACTAGTACAAGAAATTCAAATGTTTTCTTACATTTCTTCCAACAATTGTCATGCATCAATCTAAGACCAGAGGGGAAAAAAGAGAAAAGAACATGTACCAGATCAACAGTCTCCTTGTTAACGGCTTCAAGAGCAACGGCTGTTTTGTCAGTGTCCATTGCAGTTCTGTTTTCTTTTTCAAGCTTCCGACTCTCAAAATCAAACACAGGTTATCTGCAAACAAAACAGCATTCCATATGATCATTTCACTTCCAAAACAAAAACACGCATTTCGAAAGAACATGTACCTAGCAAGATGACATGAAAGCAGGCAAAGATGATTGACAAAACAAGAAATGCGATGGGTATATATAGAAGTTAAGAGCAATGAAACAAGATGCTTTGCTATAAAATGGAGAAAAGATGGAAAGTAAGCCAAAAGGTGGAGACAAAAACATGGCCTCTGCAACTCCGTCACCAGCATTTGCTTAGCAAAGGAAACTGGTTGTTTCCAATGACACGAGGGTGATGACTTTGAGATAGAGATAATTATTGAATTTGTATGCATCTTTGGCGTATGTACATTTGCTTTAGCTCATATATAACTCTTATATAATAGGAGCATTCCAATGTTCTTATGGTGGCATTTTATTTTATTTTCATAATTTTATAAATTTTTTAAATAAAACAATTAAAAATTGAGAAGTTAAAATTGATAAATTAAAATTTGGTCGAGTTTGTGGTGCACTAACAAATGACATTGCTCTATTCATGAATTAAAAAGTGGATGGAATAAAAACGACCAAGTTTGGAGGTGAACATACAGTTAAATGGATTTAATTGAATTTTTTTATTATTTATCCGATATTTATAATTTATTCAGTTTTAAAATTTTAAATTGAATAATTCAATAAAAAAAATTTAAGTAACAAATTATATATACATATAATTGATATGATATTTCAGATTTTACATACAGAAACAAGGTGTTCTTAATTAGTGATATTGCCTTCTCTTTATCTTAAAGTCATACGCTTTGTCAACGGTCTTTGTGATCTTCTTTTACGTAGCCATGTAAATGAACACGAACTAGGGTGTATTCATGTTTGTTCGTTTAACTTTAACCGAACAAATAAGCGAATACATTTTTTGTTCGTGTTCGTTCGTTAAGGAATGTAGCTTGTTCGTGTTCGTTCATGTTCGATCGTTTAAATGATAAATAAACATAAACGAACATATATAATGTGTTAAATATTTAAAATTTTGGGTTATTTCGATTTAACCGAACAATGAATACCCCTAGACATATGTCAATAAACTTAAACGAACGGAATGTTCACGAACATAAATGAACGAACAAGCCTCTTGTTCCTTCATTTAATTAAACGAACAAAAATTCTTGTTCATGTTCGTTCGTTTAATAAATAAACGAACTTCTTGTCGAACGGTTCACGAACAATTATTTGAATGTTCGGTTCCTTTACATCACTACTTTTACGTCTTTGTTTCAACTAGGGTTTTGATTTTTGGGACCTATTATGTTTTGGGCCTTTGGTGTTGTCTTTTTCTGTACTGGGAAATTTTCAACCCGTATTTTTTGTTGGATCTTGCCCACGGTTTGTAGAACTAATTTTATGAGTAATAAAAGTGTTTGTCTTTTTTGACTAAAAAATACAAAGAGACCCTAATATAGGGTAATTATTTATTTTCGCAAGCGTCTTAATTTTAGGGTTTAGGAGTTTAAGTGTAGTAGTTTTGTATTTAATGGTTGTTGATAGAATTTTAGGTTTATGGTTAAAATTTAGGGTTATAGGTTAAAACCTAAATTGCTAACCATATTACCCTAAATCTAAACTCTAACCTTAAACTCTAAATTATAACCATGAGCCCTAAATTCTAAACTCTAAATGCTAAACGCTAAACTAAAATCATACACCCTAAATTAAGGCGCTCATAGAAACAATAAATTTCCACAACCTAAAAATCCATTTATATTTTGGCAGAGTTGGATTAATTAATAATTAATTTTCCGGATATTATTAAGCTCTTTTTTTCATTGGCCACAACAAGGCTGTTGTTTGGCTTCTAGGAAAATGTCTGACTTTAGGAAAATTTTACAACGGGCGACGAATATTGATGAACACCACTAACGATGAACACCGATGAACACCATTAATTTATTTTTCTAAATTTTAAAAATTTAAAGGATTAAAATTGTAATTAAAATTTATTTTTTAAAAAATAAAAATTAGATTTAATAAAATTGTTATATTTCTTTATTGTATTAAAAATTAATAGTTTTGAATCAAATATACCCAAATTTCATAAACCCTAATATCCCAATTCCTGCTGCCGGCGCCGTCTCCTCTACCGCCGTGATCGATCGACTTGTCTCGTCGGCGTTAATACAGGTCGTTCCGCCGTTCCGCCATCCTCCTGTGCTCACCGTTCCAGCATCGAAAGGTTAGTTTTTTGCCCTTTAATTTTTCGTCGATCTTGGTCGGCCATCGCAGCCGTCGTCGGCTGTGTCTGACAACCACTCGTCGTCCGCGGCCTGGCCCCGACGAACCAAACCCATCGCCGGCAACCCCAAATCTCAAATCAAAAATACTAATTTTTTATTTTCCCCAATTTCATAAACCTATTTTAACAAATTATAAATCATAATCCCCAAATCAAAAACCCCAATCTTTTAACAAATTATATACTAGAGGAACCGATGAATTGTGGTTAGGAATTAGTATTGCTAGAAAAGTTTGATTGGCATTAGTCTTATCTTAAGGTAATTTATATAGGTTGAAGTATGTTAAAAATTAGATTGTTGTGATATTAATCTTCGATTGGAAGTAGTGTTCATAGAACTAGAAATTGTTTTAGAACCGTAAAGGGGTAGAATTGATTTATTAGTATAATTTATAATGTTTGGAAATCTGGAAATTTAAGTGATGAACACTTATGAATTTGAATTATAGATTGGACAAGAAATTTGGCAGGAGGACCTGCAATTTGGATGGGATAAAATGAGATTGGTTTGTCCACAAAAGATTAGATTAAACATCAGGGGAACTCATTATTCACCTGCTATGCCTTGTATTTGATCAATTCTTTTAATCTATCTACAATGTAGAGAAGTCCTTCAGAGTTAAAATAACAAATGTCGTCAGTTTTTAACCACCCTTCTGAATCTATGGTTTCAGCGGTTTCCTTTTCATTGCCTACATAACCTGCATTCACACCATAAATTTCACTTAAGGGTTAAGAAAAAGTGAGCTTCTATAGGAGCTTCAAGTTTCTGAAATATCAAAGAGGAAAGTCTATGCAACTTTTGTTATTTGATAATGGAGTTTTGAGCTATGTTTATCTTATTTTAGATTTTTTAAAGTCCCGATTTTGATACTCATGTCTTGTGTCTGGCATATTTTTGGACACAGTACGAGAATCTAATCCTTCAAAGATACTCACAAACATACTCATGTAAGATGCATATTCACATGAAATTTGAATAACATATGTGATTTGGTATTTACATGTGATAGCTAACTATTCGATTGAAATCTTGCATATGCTCGAAGGATTGAATGAATTGAGATGGTTCCTTGTATGTTAAGTTAATAGTTATTCTCGTCATGATTATATGGGTGTTATTTTAAGTAGAAAGTTGATGAAATGATATGGATGGTAATGTTTCATGGTCTTAAAAGGAAATTGAGAATGTATATTAATATGTGATATGTTTTAGAGAATGAAAGATTGCTTAATATCTAAGTTTTAAATGGGGATCATGTTCGAATGGAGGAATTAGCTATATAGAGATGTTTCGAATAGGACTGGTTGTCTTAATTTGGGTATTGAAAATTGTAGGAGATCGTTTGTGTTTAGTGTTATCTTTGGGTGTCGGTAAACTAGTTTTCTGAATTGACATGGTAATAATTTGTTCATTGTTTGGCTGGAAGACAACTGTTATACTTAGTCTTGCAAGTAAAATGATCCTTGCTTTTTATGTCTATCATACTTGTTGGTTGTGCATAAGTCTATCCTTGATGTTATGCTCGTATGTTCTTGTATGTTGGTGATGCCTCTTAACTCGGTGTATCACCTATTACTGGTTTAGGGGTATTACAATAGTTCTCCCTTATTTTCAAATGAAACGATACCTTTTTTTATGATTTGTTTTGTCTTCAAAATAAGCTTTGTTGTTATACTTGATATATCTATATATCATCTTATGTGTCATTTCGAATATATGTATAACTTTGGTGAACTTACATCGAACATTATCTGCAGGACTACAATAATAAATTGGCACAACTTCGGGCGGGGAAAAGCAGCAAAAGCAAGCTTCTGATTGCAAAGTTCAAATCTAAAGATTCATTGAATGGTTGGGAAGTACGTCAAGGAACTTACTTCCAGGATGTGATTGCTTCGAAATATGATTGGGGAATGGATGCTAAATTTGAGTTCACTGAGACTGGACAAGCTGTTTTCTCAGGTCAATCTCAGTTAAAATATCATTATGCCTAGCTTGAAGCAATTGAGATTTACACCCTTCATGTGTGGCTTTTACCTTTGACAAATATAGGTTATTCTATTTTTAACTCTTTTGTTATTATTATTCCCAACTGTAGGCTATGTTTTCACCAGAGGTGGATATGTTGAGCTCTCTAAAAAGCTTTCACTTCCTTTAGGTAGCACTCTTGATAGGTGTATGATGTTTCCATTATCTATAATCTTGCTTTCTTATCTGAAGATGGATGTTATTTGATTTGTTATTGTCGGATACATTGATTCCACCTTAAAGTGCATCTTAGTGAAGTTTTTAGTGTTCAGGTATGAGGGTCTTGTTCTCTGTCTTGGTGGTAACGGAAGATCGTATGTCGTAATTCTTGAAGCTGGTCCTTCAGCAGATACAACTCAAAGCAAATTATATTTTTTCTGAATAAATACAAAAGTAGGATTTTGTCGAGTAATGATGTCATATCCTTAGAAAGCTATGGTGTTTTGATTGTTACCATTTTATGAACCAACTCTTCTAATTCTTAAGAATTTTGGTGAGGCTTGTCAATTAAATTACATATTTTTCTCTTTACTTTGGTTGACAGGTCAGAGTGCCATTTTCATCCTTCCGTCCTGTAAAACCAGATGATCCACCATTAGATGCATTCCTTGTACATACATTAACTATACGCTTTGAGCCACGAAGACGGGTTTGTGTATTTTGAAACTTGCACTAACTCACCTAGTTTATAAACTTGTAGAAATACGGGGAATCCTTCCCTACATTTATTCTCAAAGGTTTTTGGTATAACTCTTCGAATGGTAAATAGATTTGTGTTTCTAGATCATCAGATTTTCAAGGTTGTATTTTGTTACTGTTATCAAGTGGGTTCATAGTTCATAATTGGCATATGATTTTCCACAATCTGCCTAAGGAAATGTTGTTGTTAATTTAGGTCTTGTTGTGTGCATTCTAATTTTTTCCCTTCTGTTTTTGGCTTAGTGAGGGTTAAAACTGTAAAAGTTATTAACTATTAGATATAAGCTCTTTGGTGATTTGAGTGCTAGCTTAGTATTATGTTGTGTAAATGATTTTTAAACCGAGGAGAATCATGGCTTCTATCATCTGTCTGGTGTTGCTGTTGTTGGTTACTTCTTGAAAATTATATGGCCATCCATTGTGAAGTCAGATGAACTTTTTCATAAGTGTTATTTGATATAAATTAAAGTTTACACAGCCTGTGTATCAAATTTTTTTTCAATATAATTCATGGATTCATATAAATGATATAAAAAATCTATAAAATATACAACGGGAAAAGGATTTGTTTTCCTATGATCTTATGATTTCTCACTAGTATGGAGTAATCTTGGTAAATACTGAATGTTGCCTTTCCTGAGACAGGTAATGTCATTACTATGAAGCTTGCTTGTTCATTTCTTATATTGAAATTTGTGGAGCATTGCCTAGTTTGTGAATGGTGATTAAGAGATTTCATCTGTTTGCATAGTGAGGGTTGATTGCATTTATGAACCTTTCATGCGGGCATTTGAGTTTTTATGTTTTTGGTACATTATTATTTTTTAACTATTCTTGTTTTAGCATTTGTTAGACATATTTTTTTAATGATAACTTTTATTAGTAGTCTATTCTGAACTTTTTTTTCTCAGGTTTTATGGTCTCTAAGAAAAGTGTATTTTTAACGACTCATGCCATCACTTTCTTTTTGCTGATGAAACCTTAAAAAAATTTTGTTTCCTGTATTTTTCTACCACACTCTTCTAGAAAGGGAACTAGCAACTATTTTCATTTATTCCATAAACATCTCTTAATTGAGCAAGATGTGGTGTGTTCAGGTCTATAAGATGACTAGCAATAAAAGGTCTAAAAATCTTCTAATTGAATGGGTGGGGGCTTTTGTCTTTGTGTGTGCGTGTTTTTTTTTATATTGTAGTTTTTCTGTTGTACCAAGCATCCCTGTACATGATTTTGCAGGGGACCTTATGTCTCATTGTCATGATCTGCAACAATAGAATTCTACTTTTCAAAAAAAAATTATGTATTGAGCTTTTCTTGTTCTAGTGCAACATCAGCACTGCCACTGAAATTCGAATTCATACTGTTGTGACACTAATTTCGGATGATTTATCAACTTGTTCCCCTTGATCAAATAATCACTATTATGCTTTTAAAGCTTCTAAATTTGAATTGTATTGATTCTTGCTGCAAAGACCTATTGAAGGATCAGCAGGAACAAAGCAAGACCCCCGAAGTTTCAAGCTTATATTTGAATATATTGTCTGATATAGAAAATCCATATGTTGATAAAAAAACTATGTATTGAGCTTTTCTTTCCTGTAAATCTATATGTTGTCTGATATAGAAAATGTGTATGTAGGGTGGATAGCATACAATGTATATGGACAAAAGCTCTAGATATCGTGGAGCTATGTCGATTTTTCGAATATATGATTCACTGTGATGTAAAACATCATGAAATGTTACATAATCAAAATTGAACAGCGTTGACATATTTTTGGGAATGAGACGTGCATATTAACCAATGAACTCATTTAGATGTGATGTTTCAAAGAACATGATAATTGAACTCATCAAAGAATATATTTATTTACTTGAACAAGATGCTTGAAGAATGATGTTGTTGTTTTGTCATGGGGTCATTCTCACATGCAATTCATGTGAATTGATGCAAATTTTAATACGCTTAGATAGAAATAAGTGCCTAAAAGTATCTCTTTTGAATTTTAGGCGCTTAAAGTATTTTTTGCTAAAAATAGATTCTTAAAATTTACACATTTGTAATTCTAGGTGTCTGGCTGTTTAAAAATATTAACCAAGCAATGCTTGACATGTGGCAATAATTTGAATTTTTTAATTTTTTTAAAGAACCCCCAGATTACAGTTATTTAGAAAATTTTCAATTTTTATAAAATAGTCACCAAATCTCTAATATTTCTCAAATCCAAACCCCAATCGCCACCGCTTCTATTGCCGATCGCCGCTCCTGAGCACACCCTTTGGTTGCCGAACTTAAGTGGTCATTTCCTCCAACACGACGTCGCCAGAAACGCTGAACGCAAAATCAACGTTCGGTTGGCACTCTGTTCGACGTTTCCAGTGACGACATGTTGAGGGAAATGACCGGCTAGGTCCGGCGACCAAAGGGTGTGCTTAGGAGTAGCGATCGGGGGTTTGAGTTAGAGAAATTTTAGGGATTTGGGTACTATTTTGTAAAATTTAAAAAATTTCCAGATTTTTTGAATAATTAATTTTTTTGTGTAAAAAATGTTTTAAGTTTTAGATTTGGAAAAAATAAAATAAACATATCATGTGTCATATTTTGATTAGTTAACGAATTTTTTTAACGATGGTTAACTATCATACAATTAAAGTTTTAACGGTGTAAATTTTAGGTACCTATTTTTAGCAAAAAAAAGTTCTTGAGAAACTTAAAGTTCAAAAGAGGTATATTTGGACACTTATTTTTCATTTAAGCCATTTTAATACTGCGATCTTTGTGTCCTGATTACTGGCCAGCCACAAAAACAGAGAGGTCGACGCGTGGATAACAAAGTGAAACGGGATAACTCTCACTGCAGTTGTTATAGTCCGCAGCTGTGACTGCCGAGGTAACCCAATACTTGCATCATATTGGCATTGCTTTCAATAAAGTATACCAATTATAAGAATGAAAGATTAGTGGACTGCTCGAAAGCTTAGCAGGCAAATTGCCTACACTTGCATCATAGTTCAATTGTCCTTTGGATGTTCATTTTCTCCAAGTTCTGGTCCAATGAATTCATTCTAGTTATGAAATCTATATTTTCATGTGCAGCTTGGTGGAGTGTTCTGATATTTGTAATTTGATTGGTGATGGAGACGATGGACCTTGAATTGTATATGATTCTCTTACAGCAACGTGAAATGACTTTTACCTTCATTTCGTGATTCGATTTCTGTTGAATGCCTTTGCTGACTAAAATAACCGTAGCTCAGAGGGTTATAGTCGAATCTAACATGGAACTAAATCTACATTCATGTACTGATACATGTTAGAAAACTTGAAACTGATGCAACATAAGAGAATGGTTTTTTCAAGAGAATTGAAATTGACTTAAAACAACATAACATTCAAAACAAAATGGCTAAAGTGTCAACCAAAATGTGAAAAAGGTATGCCGTGAATATATGGTGTTTTGCTTAAGCATGCAAAGGATCAAAGAAAACAACATTTTGTAATGGCTACCATTATACTTTTTGATTGTAGAACACCATATGAACATGTCAACCAAAACAAAATAGCTAAAGTGTTTATTACATAAAGGTATCCCATGAATATATAGTGTTTCACGATCAAAACAAAATTGCTAGACTTAAAACAACATTACAATAAAGATAGCAAGGTCATACATAAATAAAATTACCTGGACAACAATGTGAACATGTCAACTTAAACAAAATAGCTAAAATGTTGAAATATACATAACAAAGGATCAAATACTATGAAAAAAAAGACTTATAACCATTACAAAATTAAGGTTTCTAATTTCAGAATTAGGGTTTTTCATTTGGGTTCCTAATTTCAGAATTAAGATTTTTAATTTCATAATTAGGGTTCTAATTTCAGAATTAAGGCTTTTAATTTAGGTTCCTAATTTTAGAATTGGTTACGAATTTGTTAAATTAGTCCTATGAAATTGGGGAAATTAAAAAATTAGAATTTATGATTTGGGGATTAGGGTTTCTAATTTGTTAAATTAGGTTTATGAAATTCAGGAAATTAAAAAATTAGAATTTATGATTCGGGGATTTTTGATTTGGGAATTAGGGTTTATTTAGAAATTAGGGTTGATTTCGAGCCGCCGGAATTGGGGGTTCGGTTCGCCGGGGACGACGGCTATAGGCCAGAAACGACCGGCGATGGTTGGGACCAAGGTCAACGACGACAGATAGGCCAGAAAATCTTACCTTTTCGCGGCTAGGACGATGGACACAGGAGGACGGCAGAGCAACACAACGACCTGAATGAACGCCGGCGAGGCAAGTTGGGCGGATCTCGGCTGCGCACGGCGGGAAAGATGCGCGATTATGGTTGCAGAAAAATCAATCGGCGTTGGTTTTGGTTGGACGATGCAGGCAAACTGCCACCGTGCAAGATCACCAGCAGATACTAGTAACGACACCGGTGGATACGGCGGCGGCAGGAGGATATTAAGGGTTGGGTTTATTAGGGTTTATGATATTAAGAAATTTGTGTGTTTTTTATTCTAACCTATCAATTTTTAGTACAATAAAAAATATAATTAATTTATTAATGTTGTGAATAAAATAAAGAAGAACAAGAATAAGAACAAGAAGAACAAAAAGATGAGAGAAAGAGGGAGATTTGTATTATTCTCAAATATAGACTTGTATACAATGCCTTCAATGAATCATCTATTTATAGGCATAAGAAGTACATAATACATTAAACTCTAATTCATAGAGATAATATTCCTAATAATAAATAAATCAAACTCCTTTGATAAAGTTCTAATCATGATAGACATCCACATAGATAAATATTCATAACACTCCCCCTTGGATGTCTATGAAGATAATGTGCCTCGTTAAAACCTTACTAAGATAAAAACTCAGTGGGAAAAAAATCTTTAGTGAAGGAAAAAGAGTACACACATCTTTGATACACATAACATGTTGCCTCATTAAAAACCTTACCAGAAAAACTCATTGGGACAAAACCTCGGTTAAGGGAAAAAGAGTGCAACGCGTATTTACTCCCCCTCATGCAAACACCACAGAAGATCTTTGAATCTTCATAATTTAATCTTGAATATCATTTTTCTAAAGATCGTGAGGGATGCAAACTTTGGAGTAATATGTTCCATGATGTATCCACTTTCAAACTGAGATATACATTTTGCGTTATCTTCACACAAGATAGCTTTTATCATATCTTGTAAAAGTAAATCCACTTATCTTTTGGATATGTTGGGTCAATAGTCTTAGCCAAACACAGTTTTTTTGGCTTGCCTCGTTCATAACAATTATTTCTACGACATTTGAGGAGGCATCAACGAATGTTTGAAGATCTAAATGTAATGATCTTTGTATATTCATAGATATTTCTTGACCAACTAATATATAGTGCTTCAAGACCAAGAAAAGATATAATTATCTTTATTCACATCCAAAAATCTTACAACTATTGGGATACTCAATAGATATGCTCTATTCATATTGAACCTTCTTTAAGATTCTTTCAGCTTATGTCTATTCATAGACAAAAGAAATATATAAAAATGCTCGATCTTCAGGTCGAGATAAACTTGATGTCAAGATTCAAGTACTTGTATTGAAAGTTCTTCATGAGTTTCCAATTTGAAGCTCTTTAGGAGTTCTAAAATTATCATAATGGATCTTGATCCAAACTCCTTTATAAAATACATAAGGAAATCTGATCATTCTTATAGTATTTTCTCAATTAGTATTCACTAAGGCGATTATACCAAATGCACCAAAATATCCATGAGACATGTCTAAATAAATTTCCTCAGAAATTTCCAAATGCTTATAGCATTTTAGATCCTTCAAGGATAAATATGGATCCACAAATAATTAGACGCATGTAAAATTTTCATAACTGCCAAAGTAATTGCATCCACCATGAAGTAATTAAACTTTTCATAAATCATAGTTCAAGTCGTATTTACGACTACTTATTTGTGCCTCACTTGCATTACACCTTTATGTGTTTGGACTGGTGGTCTAAATACTTCTATTTTAGAAGTTCAACGCGTCTTTCATCATTGGCCAATTCAATATCTATACTTCTGGATAGATTTTATACAAGATCCTCGATTTCTTTTTTTTTACTTCTATAGAAGTATTTTATGTAAAATTGTTTGTAAAATCGTTGTCGATAACTTTCCAATTTTCTGGTTCCATTCTCGTAATGACATAACTCATCGAGATCTCTTCAAGATTTCAATCTTTATTCCAGGTACCTGAAACTCTTCAAGAGTTTTATTATTTGTTATGTCTTGGGTCTCTTCAGGAGCACCCGCCTCCAATATATGACCATCTCATATTACTTTCTATTTACGAGAATTTTGATCATTGGAACCATTTCAACTATCATGCTTCAGGCATGATTTACATTCTCTCGCTCTAACATGTAATTTAAACTTAGAGCATTTCAGCTGGTATATGAGACTTAATTACTCTCATTGGGTCAGTAAATATGTCTGGCAGTTGACATGTAATAACATGAATTATCTTATGAACTTCTAGTTCATATACGAGGATCTAGATAATGATAATTCATTTTCCTCTATCCAGCTGATTATTATCTCCCCTTGATGTTGAGAAAAATCATGTCATAAATGATTCTCCAATTAATGTTTAAGAATTTAAACATAAAAGGAGACTCGTACTCAATATATATTCTCAACCCTTTTTATTTACCCATTTTGTGCGTTGTGGTGGAGTAATTCATATCGCACATTCAAAAATCATAAAATGGGAAATGTATGGTTTCTGACCAAAAACAATCATAACGGAGAGTTTTATTATAACTCGTTGGCTTGATGCGTATAAGTGTTGCTATATGGAAACACCATATAAATAATAACTCTTTTGTTCTCATAGTTTAGCTATTAAATAGGAGGCATCCAATTGAAATTTTGCTAAACTATATTTTTCATAATCAATAGGCTTTGTAACAACTGATATAGCCTAAAATATAAACCCACTAGCTTTTCAAGACGAATAGTCTAACTGCATAATCTGAATATTTTTAGAATCAATCTCACAAACTTCTGGTTGTAAGTCGATAAAACAATGTAGATGCATCTACTAAAATCATATAAAACTTTCCACATTTGTGGATAGATGGGCCCATATTTCGTTCAGATATGCAAGACATACAGTCTCAACTTCAATACAAGAACTTTAAGTTCTAATTCTTTTGGTAAGTGGGATCATCTATATCCTTTGAGAACAAACAACACAAGAACTTCAGGTTCTTTTAGTAAGTGGAATTTAATCAATTCCTTTAAGCAACACAAGAACTTCACGTTCTTTAATAAGTGGAATTTAATCCATTCCTTTGAGAATAAGCACCACAAGAACTACAGGTTCTTTTAATACATGTGCATGTAAATCTCAATAATTTCTGCACCATTAATCAGGATGGTCCAACCGATCATGCCAATTATATATATGTGTGTATATATCTCTGAATTTGTAAACTCCTTGTTTACCATAACATGTAATTCAATCTCACTCGTACATGTCTAGTACGGCCATCAAAATTGTTCCTTTAAATAGGAATATATTTAGCTCTTTCGGAGCTTTAAATTGAAATTATCTTTTGGTAGTAATATATAGCTCTTCTAGAGCTTTCAACTGACTTTTTGGCTACCAGAACTTATATCCATATTGGCTTATTTCAAATGCCAATTGATAACATATGTTATCTATAATTCCCAAAGGGATAGTTTGCGAACTCATATTGCTCTCTTTATGACTTTGACGAGTATAACGCACTGTGAATATAGAATAAAGTTCCATTTGACAATAACATATTTGCTCAACCAGAGCCTTTTGTGATATTAGTACTTCCGGATATAGTACTCACATTATTCCCTTGCATTTTAATCGAGAAATGCATAATTGTGCACCTTTCAAAATGTGATTTGTTTCATTTACTTCAGGTAATGAAAATATGTACTTTGTATCATTCACTTTGAGGAATGAAAAATATAAAATATAGCACATCATATCAAGTCGGTTATCTATCAGAGATAAACTTTCAAGTGCTCTTTCGAAGTATTGATATTTTAGTACTTTGAGAAATACTACTCATATTTCCCCTTGCATTTAAATGGGAAAAATATTTCTTATGCTTAAGTACAATACGAGTACTTGCATTATCTGCTAGGCATAAATAACCACAATTCTAGGCATTAATAGCCACAATTCTAGGCATAAATAGCCACAATTCATTGTATATTTTATTCCGGAAGTAATCATATTCTTCAAATAATAAATTAACATAAAGCGTAACTAAATAATACGTGAAATAAATAAACATAAAGCAAACTAACATAAATAAATAATAAATAGAATGAATTAACATAAAAAATAAAATAAAATAAAACCAATTATTCATGTTAGAGGTTATAAGGGAAATAAAATAAATGGTAAATTATTCTCTTCAAGGGTTATGAGAAAATTAACAATATCCAATTGAGTTGGACCAATAACGCCATAATTATTTTCGCCATAAACAAATTTTGTTTATATTTTATTTCATTTATCATTCATGATTATGGATAAAGTCCATAATACTTTGGCGTTTGACAAGTACGAAACCAATGGTATATAACATCACATTGGTAAAAGAATTTCACTTCCTTAGAATGATCTTTATCACTCTTGTCATCCTTATAACTTTGCTACCAGCGGGTAGAAGTATTCTTAAAACGACTATATTTTTCATGTGTATATTCATAGCCTCGACCACGACCACAACTTTTAATGTGATTTTTTATTCCTTCCATAATATAATCTCACATTCACTTCAGGGAATGGAGTAGAGCCAGTGGGCCTTTAAAACCTTTTTCACATATCCTTATCACAGAGAACAAAGATTTAATCCTCGTACGCGGCATTGTTAAACCTGTCCACAAGGTCCTTTAAAAACCTCCTTTGAGACCAGTAGCCTCGCAGAACGGGATGTCCAGCCAATTATACTTGGATTATATCGAAATCATGTCTCTAATTGAATAATGATTTACCATGTTTGCATTCACTTCAGGGAATGAAACAGATCCAATAATCGCATGGAATAAACATCATGCTTGCATTCACTTCAGGGAATGCCCCATCATTGATAATTGCATGGAATAAACATCATGCTTGCATTCACTTCAGGGAATGCCCCATCATTGATAATCGCATAGAATAAACATCATGATTTGCATTCACTTCAAGGAATGCCTCCCATAAAACTTTTTGAATCAAGAAGAATTTTCGTAACTTGAAATTAGGAGAAGTCTATGGTCAAGTTTTTCAACGAAGAAGAAATATTGCTTTCGAGCAAATATAGACTTTATAACAATCTTTTTGTAGATTCAAAATCATCACAATTTATCGCACTTTAAAATCGTATTTAAAAGAATAAAAATAAAAATAGAATTTACCGATATTGATTTTTCTCTTGAGGACAATGGAGACATAGCAAATGAACAAGACAACTTCCCATAATCTTTTTATGTTGTGTCTCCTCAATAAAGAACCGCACAGAAACTTAGTTCATCCTTGGTCTCCCATGGATCTCCTTGTTCTACAAGAACCTTAAAGATCAAAGCACCAATTAAAACTAATAATAATAATTATAATGAAAACTAATTTTAAATATATAACAAATGTAAAAGGAAAAAGAAAGTTGTTGGGGTTTATTATAGTCTAAGGAAATCGGCAGCCTTGAGTGCATTGGCAGCCTTTAACCTTGACACTCATGCTTGTGTCACAACCAATTCAATGGCTTTGGGCTCAACACCTGTCTCATACACTTCTTCATCGTCCTGGACATTGGTCGATGTTTCGGGATTCAATATCATATTGCTTAGATTTGGAGCCTTAAATTGCTCGGTTGATTGAGTCTGTAGTTGAGAGCTTAAGTCCTCAATCATGGCCTCTCCAAATATTACATAGGTATCTGATGCTGAGCTCTTGAACACTTCCAGTTTTGAGATGACGAATAAGATATTAAGGAATTGAACATATTAAGGTAATTAGTGAATAATACTAATAAAAGATCATAACATAGCTAATTAATAAACGAATATATATAGGGAGAAGAACTTATCTTCGGTTAATCCTAGAATCGAATTCTTTCCAAAAAAACTTCTTTTTGGATTGGAACGATGAAAACCTCAGTTGATTAGAGTCTCGTGCTGATAACGTGTTGTGAATAAAATAAAGAAGAACAAGAATAAGAACAAGAAGAACAAAGAGATGAGAGAAAGAGGGAGATTTGTATTATTCTCAAATATAGACTTGTATACAATGCCTTCAATGAATCATCTATTTATAGGCATAAGAAGTACATAATACATTAAACTCTAATTCATAGAGATAATATTCCTAATAATAAATAAATCAAACTCCTTTGATAAAGTTCTAATCATGATAGACATCCACATAGATAAATATTCATAACAATTAAATTTAATTTCTATTTTTTAAAAAATAATTTTAATTATAATTTTAGTCCTTAAGATTTTTAAACTTTAAAATTTTTTTAATAATGTTCATCAATGTTCATCGTTAGTGGTGTTCAGCAATGTTCGTCGCACGTGGTAGACTCATCTCTGACTTTATTATAATTTCAACACGCAATCTTCCTTTTGGATGTTTAAGACTGAAATACGACATTGAAAAATTACGAGTGATTGGATCATATGTTTAGCAATTTTCCCCATAAACTCTCTAGTGGGAAAGAGAAAATATGCTTAATTTGGCAACTTTCATAGAATAAATGGATTCTTAGATCAAATTAAAAGGTATGGTGTATGAGATTGTGAAATATATTTGGATATTTAAGTCAATAAACATGTTATAATGTTACTTGAAAAAAAAAATCCAAAATTCATTTTTTTACTTTGTTAGTAAAGTTTTTTTAAAAGATAAATATCGTCATTTGTGAAATTCACATTTTGTTATGACCGTACTTATATGTCAAATCATATTTTTTTGGAAAGTGAACAAAGTTGTAGATCGTGCAGAATTCTAATGTGCGGCCGCCTAATATACGGCTAAGAAACGGCGTTACCGAAAACATTTTAAGATAAATAATGTATCCGGTAAAGCGCTACCGGATATGTTGATATGAGATAATGTATCCGGTAAAAAACATGAAAAAAAATAAAAAAATGGTAACCGGCAAATTTAAGTTATCGGTCAAAGATAACAAAACTGGTAAAATTACCTATTTTGTTGATCCGAATATCAATATATTCGGTAGCGCTTTACCTATTTTGTTATTAAAGTTTAAGCTGATGGGGGCCTTCGAAAGTATCTATACCTTTTTAAAAGTATCCATATATTTTTTTAAAAGTATAGTATAACAAAATAGGTAAAATTTTACTTATTTTGTTGATAAGAGTATCAACATATTCGGTAGCACTTTACCTATTTTGTTATTAAAATTTAAGCTGATGGGGCCTTCGAAAGTATCTATACTTTTTTAAAAAAGTATAGTATAACAAAATAGGTAAAATTTTACTTATTTTGTTGATAAGAGTATCAACATATTCGGTAGTATTAAAGTATCGATACTTTTTGTTGATACTTTTTTAAAAGTATCGATACTTTCGAGCCACATTGCAACCGGTTACATTGCTTTTTAAAAAGCTATCGATACTTTTAAAAAAGTATGGATACTTTCGAAGTATCAACAAAATAGGTAATTTTACTTGATATGTTGATACTCTTATCAACAAAATAGGTAATTTTACCGAATATGTTGATACTCTTATCAACAAAATAGGTAATTTTACCGAATATGTTATGTTTACCGGTCACTTTTCTAACCGGTTACGCCGTATATTAGTTGTATATTAACCGTCTTACCGCAGAACTACTCGTAGATCGTATAGTTAAAAATAACAAAAAATAATTAGGTATCAATTGATCAAATAGGATGAAATACTAAATTTTTTAAATAATAAAAATGTTAAAATTTTGAAGAAAATATTAAATTAGGAGACTCGTCTTATAATAAAATTTTATAATATTTAGTCTACATTAATAAACTAACGAAGTAAATACAAATAACGATAATTATATAAAGATAGAGAAGTAAGAGTAACAAATGTCAAATTAATTGATTTGTTTCGCATCTGTTGAACTTGTTAGATTATTGTAATATTCCTCTTTAATGAAATGTTAATTGAGAACGAAAAAACCAATGATTTACATAGTAAATGTACATAATAAAACGACACGTAAAAGTCAAACAATACGAAGATCTCATTGAGTTAAAGAGGAAATGTTTGTACTTTTTTCATATTAAACAATTTCATTTGTACTTTCCTACTAGAGAGCTTCTACTATTAAAGCATTTTCGGTTTGTACAATAACTATTATGAAAAAAAAAGGGTTTCTCAATGTTCTAATATAAAAAATGGATTTACTTTTTATACGAAATAAATAACTCAATTGGGCCTTTTTATCTACTTTTCCTCTGTACAAAAACATATTTTCTCTCGAACCCTAAAAAATTCCAAATATTCATCCGACTAGTTATTGACAGCTGCTATCCCGTCTCTTTTGATTTTGACATATTTTTTTGACTTAAGGTTATAAGAAGTTTTTAAATTTTTTTAAATCAATTAAATTTTTATTTTTTTTTCATTCAAGTTCTTGAACCAATAAATTGAATCAATTAAATCATTTGACCATTAAATATTGACAGATTTTTTCTTTAAATATTATTGCCACATAATAAACTACAATTTTATTAGGGATGACAATTTGACCCGCTCCCATCGGGTCCCGACTCGACTTGATAGGGGCGGAGTTTTTTTATTAAAAAAATCGGGTCGGGTATTGGAGAAATAAAGTAGGGACGGGACGGGTTCGGGTTTATGGTGAAAATTTTCTGACTCGACCCGATATATATTATATATTTATTATATTTTTATTAATTTTTTCGGGTCATGTCGGATTTAGTCAAGTTTTTTATTAAAATAAAGGGGTCGGGGTCAGGTTATATTTTTTATTATGTCAGGTCGGAGATATAATATATTAGACTCGAATCAAGTCGGGGTCGGGTAGATGGTTTAAATTTCGGGTCGGGATTGGGCGGATGGTTTAAATTTCGGGCCGGGGTCGGGCGGATGGTTTAAATTTCGGGTTGTGTCAGGACGGCCAAAAACCTAACCCGACCCGACACGTTGCCATCCCTAAGTTCTATCAGGTGACATTTATAATTTTTTTTAAATATTTTGTATGAGTTTTATGAATTTTTAATAAAATTTCTAAATTTTTTAAATAAAATATACATTTTAAATTGCCAAGTGATAATATTATAACACGACGCTATGCATCAACCGATTCAAAAAAACATACATATTATAAGTAATATTGAATAGAAAGCAACTTTTTTTATATCAGAAATTGTTGACCTACAAAAAGGGACAGAGCTACAACATAATTGGGAGGGGTTGTTGCCCCTGGTAGGGGAATTTCTTTTATATTTAATTTTTTATATTTATTTTTTTGAAAATTTAGGAATAATTATAAATTCTCCCCACACATTTAAAAATGTATATTTTATCTTTCAGTCTCAAATTCTAGCTTCGTCCATACATACAAGCACAACCGGTTATAAAAGAATCTAGGAGAATCATTCATGATGGAAAGAAGATAAAAAAATTAAATTTTTCGTTGAGAGAAGGAAGAGAAATTTTGACAACAACGGACGAAAGTTAAAAGATGAAAAAAGCACTATAGTGCTGAAAGAAACATAAGAAAATAAATTTGTGTCGCTAAACGAATTTAATATATGCTGCAAAATTTGATTGTATCTAGTAGAAAAATATAATCATGTACGAACTCAATAGCTAGCTACTCAAACCACATAATGTAATTGTTGGATCTAACTATAAAACTTTCATAGAATGATAATCAGAGTTTCAATTAGCGGTTTGTTATTATAATAGTGATTGATATATAATGGTAACGACATCGTCTAAAATCAGTATTACAAAAAATAACAATCTATAATAACCGTAATATATTTAGTATTGTTTACAATGACGATATATATTTATTATTGTATGCAGTCATAACCGCAATTTAAATCTCCGACAATATTTATAAAAATCATTTGAAATTTGC
The DNA here is from genome assembly GCA_958450335.1 of Hibiscus tridactylites. Lineage (NCBI taxonomy): Eukaryota > Viridiplantae > Streptophyta > Magnoliopsida > Malvales > Malvaceae > Hibiscus > Hibiscus tridactylites. The sequence goes on along the minus strand of OY288265.1, from coordinate 108,907,644 downwards.
TATTATTGAGAAAGATATTCTCCTTGGAAATATTTGGTTGATAGTATGAGCTAAGCTTTTAACCCAAAGTCAAGCCAACAAAGAGATGTTTCAATCGGGCAGAAGTGGAGATGACATTGGACCGACGCCATTAGAATTCAAATGCCAAAATAAGAGTCAAAATTATTTGTAATAAATTACAAACCCCCCTGAAGATCCCGAAACCTACATTAATTATAATATTTGCCTTGTTATGCTAGAATGAAAGTCAAACAAGCATTTTGATTAATCCTTCTAAATAATAGCCGATTACTTCATCGTTTCCCCTTCCAATGGTTTAGGGAATTAATTAATTAATTAATTAATTGATTCATTCAACTCCAAAGATTTAAATCACTTACTTTAATTTTTATCGTTCTACTTCTCCTTCAATAATCACGGTTGGTATCTTCAAAGATTAAAATTACTTTAGTTTTTTATCGTGATTTTTTTCGGATTTAAATATTCGGTTCCCGTTCGTGAATAGTTTTTTTAGTACGCTCGGCTCTGATTTGTGTTTGTCAGTAGTCTTTTAGTAGTTTGATCCTTTTGTGGTTCGTTTGTCGATGCAATCAGATCAATTTGTATCTATTTTTTGTTCGAGTCTTTTTGTTAGATTTGTTAACATTTTCATTATATGGTCCTTATATGATCTCAAGTGGCTAGTTTTTTTTAATTTTTTTGTAATTTTTTAACCCCTAAAATGTAAATCATAAAAAGTCATAAACTATAAACTAGATCCTGATCTTAAACCTAAATAATAAACACTAACACTTAATCGCTGAACACTAAACCTTGATTTACTAATATCATCGGTTGATTTTATTTAATTAATTAACACAAAAAGTAAGAGAATAAAAGTTAAATTATTAAAGAAGAATTGACCTAACGTTCATGATATAAGTCAAGAACATCTAATTGAAGCTATTGTGAATTATAAAATCACACCAAACTTAAATAATATAAAGATATGATTGTTTGTGAAGAATTCAGGTGTGTTAATTTGGTTTCCATGACTATGAAGTCAAGAATTTTGAATCTAAACAATAGGGATAACACTTTTTTTCTGAATATTAAATTAATTGTCAATCATATACATCATTTAAGACTTCAATATGCTAATGTTTTTTTTTTCATGAGTCTGCCACGCTCAACGAGCACTACTAACGATAAGTACCGATAAGTACCATTAATTTAATTTATAAAAATTAAAAATATAAAAGACTCACCCTATAATTATAAAGTATTTAAAAATTAGAAGGTAAATTAATTAAAATATATTATTTTATTTTTAATTTTCTTTTAAACATAGATCAAAATATTTACCCTACCCCTAAATTACAAAACCCTAATTTTTGTTCATTTGAAATTCAAGCCGTCGTCGCCCCTAAATTACAAATTACATACCTTTTAATTTTTAATCTTTATAAATTAAATTAATGGTATTCATCGGTAATGATGCTCATCGATGCTCGTCGAGCGTGACAAAATTTTCATATATATATATATATATATATATATATATATATATATCATCTTTGACCAACAAATGAATAAGTAGCCATGAATATGATGTATCTTTTGCTGACTTAATTTTGTAAAAGGCAGGGCCAAAATTTTCAAAGCCGGTTTATTATTCCAGTTAAATTGCATTTTTTTTCAAATAAATCACATGCAAGTTTTGTCTTTTCAAATTAGGGTAAACTACTTTTCTGTCATTGAATTTTGTCCGTATTTTTGTTTTGATCACTCTACTTTGAAATTTTCCTATTTCATCATTGGATTTTTGTATTTTGTTCGTTTTGGTCGCTCGACCCTTAAGTGTCTAATGTTAGCGCCAAAATATTGTGTTTTGTGCCTTTTTATTTTTGAAAGTTTCCTAAAATTCTGATCTTATTCTCCATAATCAGAATTGTTTTTCGTCGTTCTTCGATCATCGTCGACTATCGTTTGCAACGGAATTGGTACCAAAATGCTTCTCTTTCTTTCATCATTCTTCTTTTCAGTTTGGTTTTTCTTGAAATCAACAAAACTCAAACAAAACATCAACCTATATTGGTCTAATATGCAATCTCCATTGTTTGATAAGCGTGGAATCGATATTTATTATTTTTCTCCTCTTTCTCGACCTCTCCACCATTCAAATTTAAAAGAAAATACTATGGCATTATGAATCAAAGGGGTTCCAAAAATCTGGGTTTTAGTTTTAGGGGTTTTTGAATAAATTTATATAAAAAAATTGTATCTTTAACAGTCGAGTGACCAAAACAAATGAAATTAAAAATTTTGGTGATGAAATTGATTTTTTTTAAGTTGAGTGACCAAAAAATTGTTTGCCGTTCAAATAATAAAATCGTTTTTTGTATTAAAAACGATGGACTAAGAGCTTTCTTCAATGAAAATGGAGACGAGAATCGCACTTTATAATAACTATATCGACATTGTAACACCCGGGTTTGGGGGCCGGGAGAAAATAATATTAAAATATTGTTTCGGGTTTCGGTTTTTATAATTAAAATAATAAATTAATATTTGGGCTTCGTATTTTCAAAACGAATTATTTTATGTTGGACTTAAGTTGTTTTGGAATCAATTTCATGGATTTTAAACATGGATGAGATATGCCATCTCATTAATGGCAAAGGTGTAATTAAAGGGTCTCCCATTTTTAAAACCCCTTTAATTTAAAAGACCACTTTAATTCCTATCTTCATCTTCTTCTTTCCTCCCCTTCACGCCAAAAACCCTCTCCCTCTCCAAATCTCTATTCCTTCATCCCCATGCTCTTTGTTGGTGATTTTTGAAAGGTAAAATCGTTTCTACCTTATCCTCCTCTTCCTCTTTAAGATGATACCTTTAATTTTCATAAAGTTCATAGATTTTGAAGTTTAGGGTTTTGAGTTTTTAGGATAAAAATGCAAACTTTAATGTCTTTAATTTGAGCTTTCGATTTGTTGAAGTTATATATGTTGTTTACTACCCATAAGACCCAACATAGATGCTTTTTACATGATTTTATACATATTCCCGAATTTGGGTATAAATGGGTTTTTTGAAGAGTTTCGGGTGAGTTTTGGGGTTGTTTTAGGTGAGAATTGATAGGCTATTGGTAGTACTATGGTTGGGGGTTGATTTGGGATCATTTGTGGGTGCAATGAGTGTTGGAAACATGAATTTTGGAAGGGGTATGTGGGCTGTCCGAGATTGCAAAGTATGGGGTTTGGTCATGGTTTGCAACATTGTAAATTGTGATTGAATTGTATTCCGGGTTGGTCTTTTGATGTTGGGCTGATTTGAGATTGTTTGAATTGTGTTTGAGGTTGTTTAGAAGCGGGAATTTGTGTTGGTGAGACCTTGGGAACAAATCCGGAAATTGAAGACCATGGTTGCTTGACTTGGAGCTTGGAAGCTTAGGTGAGTGGTTAAATGTTTTTAAAATGGTTTTGAGTTTTTGGTTCAAGCATATGAACCTAGGATGGTCTTGGTAAACCCACCTAGAGTTGGGATTAGAGTGATAGCCTAATCTCAAACTTTGATTAGAGACTTTGGTTGCCCTCTTTAATGGTTGTATATGCCTTGTGTTAAATTGGGATGGTGTTGATTATGTATATGTTGTATACATGTATGTTGAGGCATGTTTGATGCATTGTTATAAGCATGTTGATGATATGTATGATATGGTTATACACATGTGTAAAATAGGATGTGATATGGTTGTTAATGATGTACATGTGGTGTTGTCATGTGAAATGAGATTATGAAGTGATTGTATGATCCGAGGATCATGGTGAGTACATACTAGGCATGGAAATGTGGTTTGTGCATGACGGTAAGTCATGGTGAGTACGTGCTAAGCACGGAAGTGTTATGAATTAATATTGTGAAAGAGTAATAAAATGTGTAGTATTGACACTAGTATGCTTGGGTACAAATGATCGATCATTAGGATGTTTAGTGTGCACACGTGAGTCAAAATGCGCGCGTGGTCTTGATGATAGTAGTCATCAAGATGGAGTACGGGTTCGCCCGAAAATCTTCTTATATATATATATAGTCGATGATGAGTGAAATCCCATCGACGGGGCGTGAGGATGAGTGGAATCCCCTCCGCGTGAAAGGAAGCGTGAGGATGAGTGGAATCCCCTCCGCATGAACGGTGATGAGTGTAATCTCACCGTCAGGTAATGGTTGTGTTGTTGGATGTGAGATCCAACGGTTATCCGCGTATTCGAGTCATAACTAGGTGCCAATACGGGTTGTAGTTTATGTTGCCAATATGTGATTAATTGTGAGCCGGTGTGATTTGGGATGTGTTGCTAACATGGATTAACATATGTGATTTCATGTGTTGTGGATTTAAACATGTTGAGCATGACATGATATTGATTATATGTTCATGCATCATTTAGAATTATGGCTCGTGTGGATCGGAGGTAAGAACATACATTTTATCTTGGTTGTAGCTCGTGCTTGGACCCTGCATTGTCGAGGTTTGTTTTTAAAGAGCTTACCCTCACTAAGCTTTTATGCTTACGCTCTCTTTTGTTCGACAATGCAGATTAATAGCTTGAGGGTGGCAAGGGCAAGGAAGGGTATCCAAGTGTTGCTAATGGTTAGCTCAATGTATGAACCTTAAATGTTAGAATGTAATAGTTAAGCAATGGGATAGATATTGTTGATCTGAGTTGGATGTATGTCTATGGTTGACTGGTTTGTAAGCATGATAAATCTTTCCAAATGCTTGTATGATGGATGTCTTATGAATGCTTAAGTTGCTTGAATGACATGTAAACTTATTTGAGATGTATGATGCTTTTTGGTTCTTTTTAATGTCTTCAAGCATGCTTGTATGAAAGGCTCTTAATGTGTAATTTGCTATGTATGAATGTAACCCCCTCGTCCCGGTCTGGTCGGATGACCGGTCCGAGTGGGCCACAAGGGGAAAATCGAAGCAAAACCCGTTAAGGCTTCCCCTCAGTTAACGACCCAGAAAATTTCTTTTTAACTTTAGTCTTCTCTAGATGCATATTTAATTCCTATGTGTAGACCAACAGCGGAAGATACAAGCAACGAAACATTTACCGACCAAACAAAAGCAAACAGTCCATTTTTCTTCATTACAGCAGGCCGTTTCGAAACACCTATAGGGTGTTCCGAAACGCCCTGACCTGGTCAACGGGCCTGGGTCAACCACAAGGTGACCGTTCCGAAACAGGGGTGACCCGTATCGGAACGACCTTGACGGTCAATATCTCGTGGTCAACGAGATTTGATCGTTTCAGAACTTCAAAGGCCCGTTTCGGAACGGCTTCATCTCGCCAATTTCTCAAAATTCCAGTAGCGAAAACGTTCCGGAACGACCCTCATCCGTTTCGAAACGGCAGGCCATATACATAGGGGCCATTTCGGAACACGGGGACCCGTTCCGAAGCACCCGCAGGCTTTTCTGGGCTGTTTTGAGGCACAAGAATGCCCCAAAACACCACCAAGGCACCCTAACCTCATAGCAAAACAACCCAAGGCTTACTAACAATACTAGCATGCTTCAACAAGGTTTAAACATATCTAACACAAAGGCAACAATCAACACACATACATCCAATCAAACAACATCCAACCTTAAACATGGATTCTAAGCATTTAACCAACATACAAGAGAGCAAATTAGGCATGGTTAACAACTTAAACATGGCATCACAAGCCACACAAAAGCAGCATAACATAGAGTCTAAGCATGCTCCTAGCAACCAACAACAACCAACAAGTCTTACACATCCCATTGCTTAAACTATTACATGTCTTAACATTAAAACCATACTTGATGAACTTAAGTCCAAAACCACACTTGGAGGCCCTCCACTTGCCCGAGCAACCCACGATCTAGGGATCTGCAATGTTGAACAAAGAGAGCGTAAGCAATGATGCTTAGTGAGGGTAAGCTCTAAAAACAAACCTCAACATCGCAGGGTCCGAGCACGATCTAGCCAAGGCAATTTACATTTACCAAAAGTCCACAAGATATAGATGCATGAGCAATATATCACATATATGCCATAATCATGAGCTCGACACTACCATACATGTAATCACATTTAATCATCCAAACAGCTCAAAAATCCCAACACAATGAATACACATATCAATCCACATTGGCACCTAGTTATGACTCAAATACGCGGATAGACACGTTGGAAACTCATATCCAACAACCACATTACCTCGGTGGGATTCCACTCATCACCGGTCTCGCGGAGGGGATTCCACTCATCCTCACGCCCCGTCGATGGGATTCCACTCATCACCGACTATATTCAATTACAATTCCGGGTGAACCCGTACTCTTCCTTGGTGACTCAACGCCACCAAGGCCACGCGCGACTTTAGACTCATGTGTACACACTAACATCCTAATGATCGATCATTTGTATTTAAGTATACTAGTGCCAATATTTTACTCATTCCACATTACCCATTTCAATCATTTCTGTGCTTAGCACGTACTCACCATGGACACGATCATGAACCATCACCATGCATGCTTTAAGCAATACAACCCATGCCTCAATTCACATGTATAAAACAATATACATAAGCATTCATAACACAAGACATACGAGGCATATACATTCATACATTTGAGTTCACCCAAAGGCTTAGATCAAGATTAGGATTAGGCTACCACCCTAATCCTAACTCTAGGTGGGTCTACCAAGCCCAACCTAGTCCATATACTCGAACCAACTAATTTAAAACCTTTAAAAGCAAACAACCACTCACCTAAGCTTCCAAGCCTAAAGACCAAGCAAGCACAACCTTCAATTTCCCGGATTCTCTTCCGATGTTCCACCGATGCCCAAACTTGATTCTAATCATTCCCAAACACAAACAAAACGTTCGAATCAATAACACATCATCGGAAACAACCCGGATTATCATTAGCAAGTATTCAACACCCCAACCAAGTCCAAAAACAGAATTTTCGAGTAACCCACTTAACCCACTGAAATCTTCCATTACAAGTACCCAAACAAGCCTCAATTTCACCCAAAACGATCCTCATATATCATCTAAACATCAGCCCTCAAGATTCCACCCAAAACAGCCCCAAAAGACACTTTACAACCTCCCAAAAACCCCCTTAAAGCCAAGTTCCGAAAATTGTTTAAAATCGTTTGAAATTCACATATGTGACATCATTTGACTCCTATATACCATAACCAACCATAATGAATCAAAATATTAGGTTTAGCTACACAAAGGCACCTCTTTTAATCAAATATTCAAAAACCTCTAATTCCTTAAATCTTCATGAAAACGAAAATAAAATGTACTTTTGAGAAGAGGGAGGTGAGGGGAGTTCAAAATTACCTTCACCTTTAAATTCGGAGTTGAAATGAAGAAGCTTTGGAAATGGAATAGTGAATGGGGAAGGGAGTTTGGTTTCCCGTTGGTGTGTTCTTGTAGAGGAAGATGAATAGTAGAGAAGTTGGTGTTTATTTGGCATGTGACTTATTTTAGGGCTCAAAGGACTACTTTGCCCTTAATGAAATGAACTAATCACAAGGGCTTAAAATCCATAACTAATTGGGGGTCTAATTAATTAATTTTTTTTAAAGCATAGGCCATCAATTTCATTAATTTGAAAACCAAACCCGAACCATTAATTAAATCATTAAACCGAACTCAATTTATATTAAAATATTATTTTCACCTAACCCCTAAACCCGGATGTTACAACTCTCCCCCACTTAAGGAATTTCGTCCCCGAAATTACCTGGTGGAAACAAATACGGAAACTGCTCAACTATATCCGCTTTTCTCTCCCACGTAGCCTCTTCCACACCTCTATGTCTCCACAACACCTTGACCAACTCTATGGTCTTGCCACGTAACACTTTGCTATCAGAAGCAAGTATCTCAACGGGCTCTTCATTATAGGACAAATTCGGATTCAACTCTATCTCCTCAACGGGCATCACATGCGAAGGATTTGATCTATATCTCCTAAGCATAGATACATGAAAGACATCATGGATCTTTTCTAACTCAGAAGGTAACCTCAAACGATAAGCTACGGGCCCAATCCGCTCAACTATCTCATACGGACCAATGAACCTCGGACTCAACTTGCCTTTCCGGCCAAACCTCATTACCTTCTTCCACGGAGATACTTTCAGAAACACTTTCTCACCCACTGTGTACTCAACTTCCTTCCTCTTCAAATCTGCATAGGACTTCTGACGATCGGAAGCTGCTTTCAAACGGTCACAAATCAACTTCACTTTTTCTGTGGTCCCTTTAAGCAAGTCTGGCATAGGTAACAACCTCTGACCTGTCTCAGCCCAACAAATCGGAGTTCTACACCGTCTACCATACAAAGCCTCATAAGGTGCCATCTGAATACTAGACTGATAACTGTTGTTGTAAGCAAACTCAACCAACGGTAAGTGCTTCTCCCAAGAACCCTGGAAATCAATCACACAACAACGAAGCATATCCTCTAGAATCTGTATCACTCGCTCTGACTGCCCATCGGACTGCGGATGATAAGATGTGCTGAAATGCAAACGACTACCCAAAGCACCATGCAAACAACTCCAGAACCTCGAAGTAAATCTAGGATCCCTATCTGAAACTATAGACTTTGGAACTCCATGAAGTCTCACAATCTCACGAATGTACAAGTTTGTCAACTTATCTAAGGAATCTGTAGTGTTCACTGCTAAGAAGTGAGCACACTTAGTGAACCTATCAACAATCACCCAAACTGAATTCTTCTTCGAAGGAGACAAAGGCAACCCCGATACAAAATCCATGGTGATTCTCTCCCATTTCCATTCCGGAATCTTCAAAGGCTGTAGCAAACCTGAAGGAACCTGATGTTCTGCCTTCACTCTCTGACAAACCATACAACGGCTCACATACTCGGCTACATCTCTTTTCAAACCAACCCAGAAGTAATCATTCTTCAAATCTCGGTACATCTTGGTACTACCCGGATGCATAGAAAAGGGACTCGAATGTGTTTCACTCAAAATCTGACGTCTCAGCTCAACATCTTCCGGTACAACAATTCTATCCCTAAAGCACAACAGACTCTCACCACTGAAACTATACTCAGTCGGTCTTCCTTCGGCTATGTCTTGAACATGAGGAACTAGGCTTGCATCTTGCAACTGCTTCTCTCTAATCAACTGAATCAAAGAAGGCTTCACTTGCAACTCGGTGATCAAACCACCATCATCGGACACACTCAATCTAGCAAACATAGCTCTCAGCTCAACGGCCACTTTTCTACTCAAAGCATCGGCTACTACGTTTGCTTTACCCGGATGGTACTCAATGGTCAAATCATAATCTTTTAACAACTCTAGCCATCTTCTCTGTCTCAAGTTCAACTCTTTCTGTGTCATCAAGTACTTCAAGCTCTTGTGATCGGTGTAAACAACACACTTCTCGCCATACAAGTAGTGATGCCAAATCTTCAATGCAAACACAACTGCGGCTAGCTCTATGTCATGAGTAGGATAGTTCTTCTCATGAATCTTCAACTGTCTAGAAGCATAAGCAACAACTCTCCTATCTTGCATCAAAACACATCATAAGCCTACGTAGGAAGCATCACTGTAAATCACAAACTCCTTACCTGAAACAGGTTGCACTAACACTGGAGCATTCGTCAAAGCTTCTTTCAATTTCTCAAAGGCCTTTTGTCTTGCATCTGACTATTCAAACTTGACTCCCTTTTGCAACAACTTAGTCAAGGGAGCAGCTACTCTAGAGAAGCCATCAACAAACCTCCTATAGTAACTAGCTAGTCCTAGGAAACTCCTAATCTCGGTCACGGACTTAGGTTGTTTCCACTCAACAATAGCCTCAATCTTCGACGGATCCACTCGGATGCCTTCGGCCGAAACAACATGGCCAAGAAACACGACCTCTCGAATCCAGAACTCACACTTACTAAGCTTCGCATACAACTGATTGCTCAACAATCTCTGTAAAACAAACCTCAAGTGCTCATCATGTTCTTCTTCTGTCTTCGAGTACACAAATATATCATCAATGAAGACAACCACAAATCGGTCTAAATAGTCTCTGAAAATTCTGTTCATCATGTCCATGAATGCTGCTGGTGCATTCGTGAGCCCAAATGGCATCACAAGAAACTCATAGTGACCATATCTAGTCCTAAAAGCTGTCTTCGGAACATCACACTCTTTCACTTTCAACTGATAGTACCCGGATCTCAAATCTATCTTCGAGAATATTGAAGCACCTCTCAACTGATCAAACAAATCATCTATACGAGGCAGCGGATACTTGTTCTTCACGGTCAACTGATTCAGCTGTCTATAGTCAATACACATGCGCATGCTACCATCTTTCTTTTTCACGAACAGCACTGGAGCACCCCACGAAGAACTACTAGGCCTAATGAAACCACGGTCTAATAATTCTTGCAACTGACTTTTCAATTCTTTCAACTCTTTCGGAGCCATACGATACGGAGCTATCGAAACTGGACTAGACCCTGAAACTGTCTCAATCACAAACTCAACATCTCTGTCAGGAGGCAAACCATGCAACTCTTCAGGAAACACATCTGGAAAATCACACACTATTCTGATATCTTTCGGTCTAGCTTCACTCATATCCGGATTCATAACATAAGCTAAATAGGCCCCACATCCAGAGTCCATCAACCTATGAGCCTCTAAGGCTGACACCACATTAGACAAGAACTTAATGTTCTCGCCCACTACCACTACCTCGTAATCATCCGAAAGCTTCAAGGAAATTCTCTTTGTCTCAAAATCCACACTAGCCCGATGCTCAACCAACCAATCCATACCCAATATAATGTCAAAACCGTAGAAAGGAAGTTCCATCATATCAACTGAGAACACATTACCCTGAATCTTCAGTGGACACCTCCTATACATACGTCTAACCACAACTGTCTCACCAAAAGAACTAGTAACATGCATACCTACATCTAAGATCTCAACAGGAATATCTAACTTCTGTGCATGCTTACTCAAAATGTAGGAATGCGTAGAACCCGAATCAACCAAAGAAAGCAAGGACATAGACTGTAACTCAAAATTACCTGCTATCACATCGGTGTCGTTCCCGGCCTCTCTCTGAGCATAGACCCTCGCTGGTCCTCCCGCCTCTGGCTGCACAGCCACAACATGTGCAAGGTTCCTCTGAGCATCTACCCTAGGTGCATCAGCCCTCGGCTGGAAGTAGCCACGACCGCGCCCACGGCCTCTCAGAAAGTCAGTACCTCTCGCAGGAGCCTGAGCAATATTCGGTGCCTGAGCCGCCTGACGTGGACAGTCCCTCCTAAAGTGGTCCCTCGAACCACAGTTCCAACAAGCATGAAAGTTACCCCAGCACTCTCCAGTGTGCTGTCTCCCACACTGTGCACACTCGGGCAAGCGCCCTCCTCCTCTATGGCCCTGATGGCCCTTACTATGGTGGCCACCGCCACGTCTCTGATCAAACTGATGCCCGCCACCTCTGTGCCTCTTAGCATCTCTACCATCAAAGTGGTTATGCCTCTTTCCAGAACCAGAACCACCAGCTCGTTTGGCTGAACCCAAACTATGCTCCAAATCCTTGGCCCTCGCGACCAACACATCAAAGTCTGAGTAGTCAGAAGCCAACGTGTACCTCTTAACCTCTTCATTCAATCCGTATCGGAATCGGTTGCAGCGTTCCACTTCAGTAGGAACCAACTCTGGGGCATACTGACTCAAGCGAACAAAGCGGATCTCATAATCAGTCACAGAAGCATCCCCCTGAGTAAGAGCCATAAACTCTCGCTTCTTCTCATCCAAGTACCTCGGTCCCAAGTACCTCTTCCTGAAAGCTAACTCAAAGAAATCTCAATCTATCTCGGCCTCTGGAACCCCGGTAGTGATGGTGACCCACCAGGTGTAGGCATCACCCTGAAGAAGTGAGATCACACAACCCAATCTATGTGCGCCCGCACAACCCATCTGAGCCAAGATACGAACTGTCTTCTCTAACCATAACTCCGACCTCTCCGGAGTAGATCCTCTAAACTCCTCGGCCCCTAAGCTACGGAGCCTCTCCAAAGGTAAGCTAGCATCATCACACCTAGGCTGAGCTGCAGCCTGGGCTCCCGCAACTGCGGCCTGGAACGCTCCCGCTATTGCTTGCACAAGCGGAGTCATATCGATTCCAGCTGGACCTTGGCCACCTTGAGGTCCCTCTCCTCCGGCTCCATCCTCGCCCCCAACTCCCGGTGGAGGAGGTGGTGGTGGTGGAGATGGTGGAGGAGCGCCAACTCCCGCTGCCCCCGATCCCTCTATGTGAGCCCCCGCACCAACTGCCGGCTCAACAGGAGCCACAACTCGTGGTTCCTGACGAACCAACCTCGGTCTACCTCTCGGTCTAGACATCGCTCTCACGATTATCAACTACAACCACAACAAACAAACATACAAGTTGGGTTAGCAAGGCAAGGCTTCCAAGTGTCCAAGTATGTTTCCCTCACTTAAAAATCATTTTTCCAATGTAATAGTAGCAATGGGACCCACACACACATGCTTAAAGGTAAAACAATCAGCATACTTGTCACATAAGCAACCATTCTTGCAGAACAAGCAAACACCGTGCAATTCAACTTAAAAACTTAAACTTACCTCACTTACCTGCCCAAGGTCTCGGTAACCTTAGGCTCTGATACCAACAAGTGTAACCCCCTCGTCCCGGTCTGGTCGGATGACCGGTCCGAGTGGGCCACACGGGGAAAACCGAAGCGAAACCCGTTAAGGCTTCCCCTCGGTTAACGACCCAGAAAATTTCTTTTTAACTTTAGTCTTCTCTAGATGCATATTTAATTCCTATGTGTAGACCAACAGCGGAAGATACAAGCAACGAAACATTTACCGACCAAACAAAAGCAAACAGTCCATTTTTCTTCATTACAGCAGGTCGTTTCGAAACACCTATAGGGTGTTCCGAAACGCCCTGACCTGGTCAACGGGCCTGGGTCAACCACAAGGTGACCGTTCCGAAACAGGGGTGACCCGTATCGGAACGACCTTGACGGTCAATATCTCGTGGTCAACGAGATTTGACCGTTTCGGAACTTCAAAGGCCCGTTTCGGAACGGCTTCATCTCGCCAATTTCTCAAAATTCCAGTAGCGAAAACGTTCCGGAACGACCCTCATCCGTTTCGAAACGGCAGGCCATATACACAGGGGTCGTTTCGGAACACGGGGACCCGTTCCGAAACACCCGCAGGCTTTTCTGGGCTGTTTTGAGGCACAAGAATGCCCCAAAACACCACCAAGGCACCCTAACCTCATAGCAAAACAACCCAAGGCTTACTAACAATACTAGCATGCTTCAGCAAGGTTTAAACATGTCTAACACAAAGGCAACAATCAACACACATACATCCAATCAAGCAACATCCAACCTTAAACATGGATTCTAAGCATTTAACCAACATACAAGAGAGCAAATTAGGCATGGTTAACAACTTAAACATGGCATCACAAGCCACACAAAAGCAGCATAACATAGAGTCTAAGCATGCTCCTAGCAACCAACAACAACCAACAAGTCTTACACATCCCATTGCTTAAACTATTACATGTCTTAACATTAAAACCATACTTGATGAACTTAAGTCCAAAACCACACTTGGAGGCCCTCTACTTGCCCGAGCAACCCACGATCTAGGGATCTGCAATGTTGAACAAAGAGAGCGTAAGCAATGATGCTTAGTGAGGGTAAGCTCTAAAAACAAACCTCAACATCGCAGGGTCCGAGCACGATCTAGCCAAGGCAATTTACATTTACCAAAAGTCCACAAGATATAGATGCATGAGCAATATATCACATATATGCCATAATCATGAGCTCGACACTACCATACATGTAATCACATTTAATCATCCAAACAGCTCATAAATCCCAACACAATGAATACACATATCAATCCACATTGGCACCTAGTTATGACTCAAATACGCGGATAGACACGTTGGAAACTCATATCCAACAACCATATTACCTCGGTGGGATTCCACTCATCACCGATCTCGCGGAGGGGATTCCACTCATCCTCACGCCCCGTCGATGGGATTCCACTCATCATCGACTATATTCAATTACAATTCCGGGTGAACCCGTACTCCTCCTTGGTGACTCAACGCCACCAAGGCCACGCGCGACTTTAGACTCATGTGTACACATTAACATCCTAATGATCGATCATTTGTATTTAAGTATACTAGTGCCAATATTTTACTCATTCCACATTACCCATTTCAATCATTTTCGTGCTTAGCACGTACTCACCATGGACACGATCATGAACCATCACCATGCATGCTTTAAGCAATACAACCCATGCCTCAATTCACATGTATAAAACAATATACATAAGCATTCATAACACAAGACATACGAGGCATATACATTCATACATTTGAGTTCACCCAAAGGCTTAGATCAAGATTAGGATTAGGCTACCACCCTAATCCTAACTCTAGGTGGGTCTACCAAGCCCAACCTAGTCCATATACTCGAACCAACTAATTTAAAACCTTTAAAAGCAAACAACCACTCACCTAAGCTTCCAAGCCCAAAGACCAAGCAAGCACAACCTTCAATTTCCCGGATTCTCTTCCGATGTTCCACCGATGCCCAAACTTGATTCTAATCATTCCCAAACACAAACAGAATTTTCGAGTAACCCACTTAACCCACTGAAATCTTCCATTACAAGTACCCAAACAAGCCTCAATTTCACCCAAAACGATCCTCATATATCATCTAAACATCATCCCTCAAGATTCCACCCAAAACAGCCCCAAAAGACACTTTACAACCTCCCAAAAAACCCCTTAAAGCCAAATTCCGAAAATTGTTTAAAATCGTTAGAAATTCACATATGTGACATCATTTGACTCCTATATACCATAACCAACCATAATGAATCAAAATATTAGGTTTAGCTACACAAAGGCACCTCTTTTAATCAAATATTCAAAAACCTCTAATTCCTTAAATCTTCATGAAAACGAAAATAAAATGTACTTTTGAGAAGAGGGAGGTGAGGGGAGTTCAAAATTACCTTCACCTTTAAATTCGGAGTTGAAATGAAGAAGCTTTGGAAATGGAATAGTGAATGGGGAAGGGAGTTTGGTTTCCCGTTGGTGTGTTCTTGGAGAGGAAGATGAATAGTAGAGAAGTTGGTGTTTATTTGGCATGTGACTTATTTTAGGGCTCAAAGGACTACTTTGCCCTTAATGAAATGAACTAATCACAAGGGCTTAAAATCCATGACTAATTGGGGGTCTAATTAATTAATTTTTTTTAAAGCATAGGCCATCAATTTCATTAATTTGAAAACCAAACCCGAACCATTAATTAAATCATTAAACCGAACTCAATTTATATTAAAATATTATTTTCACCTAACCCCTAAACCCGGATGTTACAATGAAAGATTGTCTAAATCCATGCTTGTATGTGTTTGAGTGTGTTAAATCTAGGATGTATGTCTCTAGACTTTGTTTGATGGTTTTGTTTGCCTTTAGGGGTCCTATGGGACCTTCATACTTGTTGAAATACCCTTAAATCTGAATTTCAAAAGGCTGCAGACAGCCCGCGTTTCGAAACGGGCTGGGTCGTTTCGGAACGGGTAAGGCTTCAGGGACCCCGTATTGGAACGCGTTTCGATATGGTATGGCCTCTGAAACCCCTGTTCCGATACGCGTTTCGGAACGTTTTGGCTACTGGAATTCTGAGAAATTCACGAGATGAAGGTGTATCGAAACGGGTATAAGAGTTTTGAAACGGTCAAAATCTCGTTGACCACGAGAAGTTGACCGTTGAGGGCGTTTCGGAACGGTTGACCACCGTTTCGATACGGCCCCTTGTAAAGGCTCTGGGACAATTGACCTGGTCAAGGCGTTTCGATACGCCTCAAGGGTGTTTCGAAACGGCCTGTTTAAAAGATTAAAAGTGGGCTGTTTAATTGCTATTTTGGGTTCGAATGTTTGTCTCATGTATTTTTTGCCGTTTTTCGATCACATAGGACTTAAATGAACTTTTAGAAAAGATTAAGTAAAAGAAAAAAATAGGGTTGCTAACCGAGGGGGAACCTTAACGGGTTTCGCTTCGGTTTTCCCCGTGTGGCCCACTCGGTCCGGTCATCCGGCCAGACCGGGACGAGGGAGTTACAGACATTTTGTTTTACAATACTTTTGAATAGTTTTAAGGTGATTGCAAGATAATATATGTTCATATATATTTTAACCTTTTGACAAAGTACATATATCTTGCAGACAAAGCGATTTGAACACAAATCTTCTGAGATAAACATTTTCCGCTTTTCTACTAAGACCGTTTGTTGAGTTTTATTTTACAATACTTAAAAGTTAAGATTGTGAATGAACTATATAAACATACAGTAATAATATATGTGGATAACTATTTTAGGTACTGAGGATGAAAAAATTATTCTACGAGTAAAATTCTATATTGATATTTTGATATGTAATTTTAATTATATTTTAAAAATAAAATAATGATATATGATAATCATATAATCCTATTTATATTTTTTTATCCGAAGTGCATGAAATAATTATTATCAATAAGACTAAAATACTCAAACTAATAGGTGTCCAAACTTTTTTTTACATCTTTTAGGTGTCTAAACTATCTCGTTTTTTTATTTTAGGTGCTTATTTTATTTTTATCTTTTTAGGTGCCCAAAAAATGATAGTTTGGACACCTAAAAAAACAAAAAAAGTTTAAGCACCTAAAATAAAATAAAAAAACGAGATAGTTTGGACACCTAAAAAACAAAAAAGTTTAAGCACCTAAAATAAAAAAACGAGATAATTTGGACACCTAAAAGAAGTAAAAAAAATTAAGCAGTTAAAAAGAAAAAAATGATAGTTTAAACACTTATTTTGACATTAAGCAGATTATTTTTTATAATTTTATCCAAATATAAAATAATATGTGTGTTCGATTTAAATCTAAACAGTTATTTCGATTCATTTTATTGTACTAATAATTAAAAAGAAATAAATGACTGAACTCGAGAAATAAACCCTTATTTGTCGTCTAAAACGTAAGCAAATAGGATTCGATATGTATATGTATATGTATATGTATATGTATATGTATATGTATATGTATATGTATATGTATATGCACACACACGGCGACATGCATGCATGTAAACCCTTTTGTTTGGCTAACTTAACATGGGTGTACAAATTAATTAACAAGGTTGAGTCAACAGACACTAACTACGTATTGTTTGAATTCAAATATAAATAACCCATTATTCAAACTTCAAACTTCTCCAACCAGATAGACGCTCTTTTTTAAGTCTCGTCATTTCAGTTCAGAATTATTTCTTTGTGTTTTGAAGATAAATATAAATTTTATTTTTTCATAGAATTTGTATTGATTTGAAATGTGGAGTTTACTCGTTTGAAAAGTAAAGAATTTAAAAAATATTTTTTAGAAAATGAATATTTAACCCGTTACTTTATAGGACAAACTCTATAACAATTAAAGAAGACATATATCCCAAGTCCTACAAAGAATTTGTGACGTCTATTTAAATGTTGCTCGAGTCTGACGTCAATTATGACTTTTACAAACGAGTGTTACAACGAGTATTAAGTAATCAATGAAGATTTTTTTAAAGTGGAAGATAGTTAGAATGATATTGTACAATAAAGCTTCTACGGCTAGCGTTGCGTGTGTGATTAGATTAAAGATTAATATCTCTTGTACTGAAAATATTATAGTATACTTCTCCTGAATAAGGCTTCACAAATATAGGATCGTTGCTAATCTGAATTGCGCAAATAACTCTTTTATGTTTTTTTTATTACATTTTGACTTTTTTTCCATAATTCATATGGTAAGCATTGTTCAACACAACTACACTTAACAGCTTAGTTATAAAAATGTCAATATTCATATAAAAATAATATATTTAATGAAATTTAAGTTGAGATGGGTAAAATATTTGGTATATTCATAGATGGAGTCAATAATAGCGAAGCACGTGCATGTAGAGCTTGTATTATTGAATGTTGAAACATCAAATTCTCTCTCTTTGTTGTCCAATCCTTTCACCTAACCTTCTTTTATACATAGACTAGTTCGCATATCCACTTAATCCATATATAACGTAATTAAGAAAAAAGAAGAAAACATTAAAAAGAAAGAGACGTACCCGCCGATATTTAAAAAAATTACTATTGATTTTTAAAAATACTTTTAAAAGTTTTTGTTAGTATTATTTGAGCCAAAATTAGAGGTTTGAGCTAATATTAAAGGTTTGACATGTCAAATATACTAATTTGAATGTTTAGTAAATAGCAGATAGTGCTGAAATTTCTAATTAGAAAAAACTGGTAATATAAACTTTTTGAAATTAAAAGTTTGACATAAAAGTTATAATGACTATTTTACCCTTAACAATTAAATAAATATTCAAATAACCTAAATTTAACATTTTTTGATTTAACAATGGTTGAAACTTTGAGCACCTACATATATATATAGTTCCATTTAACTTGGAACTAATTAGTATTATAATATTATAAATGTTTACAATTAAATTTGAACAAAAGCTCGACTCGAGAAAATTTCAAATAAAATTTATATTATAAAATATGACTTTTCAACTCAGTTAATTCGGAAAAAAATTTACTCGGCCTGATTGAAAGCCCACTCTCAATCCATATTCGTAAAATTTAATAAATAGAATTTTTAACTATTTTATAATTTGGATAATTATTCTATATTATAAACTAATTTTAATTCTACTAATCTAAAAGTTTAAACCCTATGCTATCATAATTGTATAAAATAATTTTAATCCAAAATTAGTATAGTTCTGAAACTTATCTTCTTTCTATACATATTTGGTGAAGCTGTTAATTTATCACAAAATGATAATTATTTTTTTTTGGATTCTCGTCTAATCCTTTACGAACGTCGTTGTTTAAATCCATGTAATATATTTTATATAACTGAATCTATTTATTTTTTAACCATCAATATACAACTCATTAACTAATTAATTCTGATTATATGTCTTTCAACTCAATTACTCAATTCACAACATCAAAATTCGAATTTTTTATATTATTTAAGAAGTTAAATATCTAATTATTAAGTTCAAAAATAAAACTATTTTCTTATGTATATGTTATCTTAGTAAATTGGTTAATAAGGTTCAGAAATTTCAGTTAAGATGAACCACAAAAGCAATTTTATAGATAATAAACTCATTGAACGATTTATGTACATTCTCGTTATTATTTAGATGACCATAAGTTGGTGAAAGCCCATCGGCGGATGCGGAGATAACGGCGATAACAGTGGCATGTTAAAAATCCCATTCGCGTCATTATCAATATCCAAAAACGACGTCCAATTTGACGGCGTCAAAGGCGCATCACCGTTATCTCTTGCTTTCGTCACGTCGTCGTCGTTTTCTTTCTTCACGGCCTTCACTTGACTTTCTTCCGCAGCGCCGTCGTCGTCTCTGCTCCGTTTCCTCTCTCCGTCGACGGCGGTTACATTCAACCTCCCAGCTTCGAGAGGGAAGTTGAGAATCGCTTTCGAGCCACGTAGCTTAAAAGCGGCTCGGTCGTAAGCCTTGGCGGCTTCTATGGCGGTATCAAATGTTCCCAACCAGACCCGTGCACCTTTTCGAGTCGGATCTCGGATCTCAGCCGCGAACTTCCCCCACGGCCTTTGTCGGACTCCTCTGTAATGCTTGCTTTTTTCACCGGAATTTGAATTCTGCATCTCTGCGTTAGTTAAATCCGGTTTACCGAAATGAATCCACTCCACTTTATTCGGTAACGAGATTTTCAGCGACGGTTTTCGATTCTGAGAAGCTTGAGGTTTTGCGGCGGAAATTTTAGCGATTTGAGGTTTAACTTCAAAAGCAAAGGCATTGGCGTTGGAAGAGAAGGGCATAGGCGTCGTGAGATCGATAAATTGAGGTTTCGATTCAAATTCGAAACCTGGAAATTTGGGAGAGAAGTTAAAGAAATCATCATCATCGACGGAATTAAAATTGGACACCGTAACACAGGAACCGAAGCTGGAAGATCGAGAGGTGGAAACCTCCGATTTTGATTCATTTTTCCATTGATTTTCAGTTGAAAAACTCTCCGATTCCACCGGAGTAAACTCATCGAGTAGATATCGTTCGATGTATTGAAGCGCACTACTGGTTTCCATATCGGAAAACTGAAAAGAAGAAGATGAAGATTGAAAATTTGAAGGAATTTTTTTAATTTGAGGGTTAGATTTGAAGCTGGATATTTTGGATGAGAGTGGAAGGGGGGAGTGGAAATGTATTTATAGGACGCAAGGCAGGTTGAATCCGATGACTTTTCAACGGTGATTCGACGGTGGTTCCAGGAAGCTTACGTGCCTGCAAAACGACAAATTAGTTGTGCGCAGCAGACATTTATGTGGGTCGAGTCGAGTCGGGTCGGGTCCGGTGAAGCTAAATATTTTTCGTCTTTATCGCATTTATGGGTTTAAATATGTCAATGGTCCCTGTACTATGTTAAAAATTTAAATTTTGGTCTCCATACTTTGCAACATCAAGTTCTTGAACTATTTTACATTCACTTTTGTTCAAATTTACTGTTAATTATTTGATCTAACAACTATGCAAAAAAGTCTCTTGCAAGAAAAACAACTATACAAAAAGGCATTTATCCAAAAAAAAAAAAAAAAACTATACAAAAAGGCAAAGTAACTTTTAATAGTCCTTTACACTTACAGTTTAAATTTAAAATAACAAACATATATGGTTGGAAAATTGTATTGTTCAATTAATGATATTTTTTATCTATTTTTACAGGTTATGGGTCAAATTTTTTTATCTATTTTTACAGGTTAAGGGTCAAATTGATAAAAGTTACAAATGTATGAGACAAAAAATGTTTTATCCTTTTTATGGTTGTAGATCAATAATTAATATTACAGTTTGAACATAAATGGATCAAAATTTTCAAATAAAAAAGTATAGTGACCCAATAGCACAAAATTATAATGACTGACTTTTAAAACAATACAAATACCTCAAACATAAAAATTTAGATTTTATGGTGAGTTTGTTGTGTTGTAGCCTAAAAAACGACCATCCTAAAATGTTACCAAAACATATAACATTTTAGATTGGTCTAAATATTATTTTAAGTTGTAACTTAAAATATTAAACACGCAATTTAAAATGTTATTCACATAACCTAAATGTTATATATTTTGATAATATTTTAAGTTGTAACTTAAAATATAAAATGTTATCTCGTGCGCATCTTAAACTGTTACACATGTACAATGTAAAATATTATACATTTTTTTGACTGAAAATATTATACATTATAATAATATCTAAGTTTGTCATTTTTAAGCTGTGGTTGAATAAACTCTCTAAAAATAACACAAACATTGGAAAGTTTCATTTTAATATTTACATTAAAAATTTCAAATAAACGTTTAAAGGAAACGAATAAACAATGCAAGTGGATCCCATGGGAGTTTAATTAAACCTAATATAATTAAGAATACCCCGCTACTTAATTTAATACTTCATCATCATGCATGCATGATTATAGCCCTTTCTTATTTAAACAGCGCTGACTCTTTAAATATATTTGTACAAGTTTTTCGGGGACCACCGTATAATTTATCTTTTTATAACGAAGATGAATTATATTATTGAGTTGTTAAATATAAAAGGTTAAAATTATTAATTATTTTGAATTATAATTAAATTAATAAAATATATAAATTTTGAGATTAAAATTATTATTATTCCAAGCAGTCTATTTTAATTTTAACAACAGAATAACATGTTTGTTATATAATTTTAAGGGTAATTTACCTGGGTGACCACCTGAGCGAAGATGGTCTTCTCTGTCAGTTATCTTGCAGCAATTAGCAAGTTGGTTCAGTGTGAATTTCTTTTCTTTTTTTTTGGATTCGTCTTATTTTGACCACCGAACTATTTAATTGGTCATAATCAAACTACCATCCGTTATAATCTAACAAAGCTTAACGTGCCAGTTAATGAAAATTTGTATAACTACATATTTGGTCCATGTTAATTACTTATTATATAAACTTACTCTTAATTTTAATTTAATTAAATAAATTAATCACGTAATTAAGTGCCAACACGTGCCATCATCGTATTTGATGAATTTAATTAATTATTTTTATTTAATAAATTTATCTTCTCGGTTAGACACATTGTTCGGGAGGTTAATGCCGTTGCGGACGCCATGTCTAGGATCGATAGTAGGAGTATGGGTGGATCGAGGGTTTTCCTCACACCCTCGTTCTCAGTGCGAGAAGTGGTGGAGAGCGAGGTTGTCCGTGGTAGTCCGAGTGTTGGGCATGACGTACCGTCGGCTGGTGTTGGATGATCGAGCGTGGGCAAGGGCTTGCTTTGCCCTGCGATGTTAGTTGCTGATTTATTATGTTTGATGTTTGGTTGTATGTAGCTTATGGTTTTGGTTGTATATGCACTCTTTTTCCTCCACTTAGGATTAGAGAGGTTTTTTAACGTACTAGTAGTAGTCCCTTTTTATAAAAAAATTTAACTGGATTCGAACTTTCGGATTTAGATTTTAGATATTTTTATTGAATAGGACTTGGATTTATGTAATCGGACTTGAATTTTTTTTAAAGGTTCGATTATTAATTGGATTAGATTTGAACTTTATATAGTCTTATCCATTCCCATCCCTAATTAAGTGTGCGTGAATTTATCCATAATCTTCTTTTAACTAGAATGAAGCCCATTCATCGTCTCCGTATACGTAATGCAGATCATTATGTGCATTGGAAATACTTGTTTGGGCCTAGAGACATTACTCCTCTATTTGCTTAAAAAAACATTAGTCCTCTATGTTATAGGGAATTAACTATTAATCATGCCCGGTTGAAATATTATGGTTTTAATAATTCAAAATTACGGAATATAATAAGTAATTACAATAGAAAAACGAATGATATTCATTTTATAAAATCCGAGTTCAATCTCAATAGGGAACCGTTTTAAATCTGTCATATTGGTTTCAAATATTGGGTTTAGGTTTGAGGAATAATTTTACAGGTAGGGTAATTATGCGTTTAGATCGTTTCAAGCTCTAGCTACTTTATATTAGTTTACTACGTCATTAGATTCATGTCAGACTTAAGTTTCATGTGGTTTCAAGTTTGAATTATTTTAAATTTAGATCATTTCGTGTTCGAATAAAAATTCTTTATCCTTTTAGGTGCTTTTATTTTTGCTCCACACTAAAAATTAGGTTTAGAGTTTGTGGATAGGGTTTACATAATTTGGGGTATGGTGTATTTTTAGTGTATATGGTATAGGGTTTAGGTTTTACAATTTAGGGTTAGGGCATGGAATTTAATTTTTTTAATATTTGGACATAAAATAGTCACCGAAAAGGGGCAGATAATTTTTATGCTTCGTTCAAAATAGTTTGAATTTATGTTTAACGGACTTATTATTATTATTATTATTATTATTATTATTATTATTATTATTATTATTATTATTATTATTTGCAGTGTTTTTTTAAAACACTTTTTGTATAACCATTGATTTTAAGATTGACTGACTATTTCGAATTAGGTATTGTAGATTCGTATTATGGGACGACTCTCTCAATTTAATTTATTTTATTTACAATGTTAAAATTCGAATCTCTAACCTTACTTAAGATCTAACGTCTTATTTCATCGGACCAAATGGTCATCGGTTTAAAACAATGTTAAAGTGATCTTTAATGATCTGGTTAAAAACAAAGGTTGGACCAAAAATGGAAAAGATAATGGGGGAAATGCAAAACACAAGTTGAATGACTGAAAGAATGTGGACACAAACCGGTCACAAAATTTGTCTGTCCGTAGTCTCATTTCCTGAAAAAGCATCAAAGTTAACTCAAATGTCAATTTATTTATTTTGTATAATCATCGTTATTAAAATTATTAGTTGATTAATTCGAATCAAATACTAATATTTATTTATATTATTTTTAACCATTTGATAAGACACACATTTTGCAGATAAAATTACTTGATAAATCTCAGCATCTTTCACTAGGACCACTCGTTTAATTCAATTACGTGAGTAGTTTCTTTGATTCTCAACCTAATAAGAATAATAGCACGATCACTAATTATTATGATTATTCAAACATGTCACACTCTATAATTCCAAACAAATGAACTATTACACTCAAATCAAATTATTAATCTTTTCTTTGTCAAAAAAGTTATTGATCTTTTCAAATACATCCTAGAAAAGTTTTAAATGCATAAATATTACTACTACATTCATTTTCATGTAATGAAAAAATAAATAATTTTAAGAATATCTTATAAAAAAACATGTATTTCTTATAAAAAAAAAACTTGTTAATTAAGAATATGAAAAAAGAACAGGCAACTTTTGACTTTTAATTTCTTAAGGAATTTGCATCATTGAAAAGGGATATGCAACTTCGATTTTTTAAAAATTAAAAAAAATGAAACGTGGGGAATTAATGCAATATTTAATATATTTTAAGGCCAAGTCATTAGGTTGGAACTCCGTTCACGTTCAACAACAAATTCTTAATGATAAAAAATTAATTTCAGGTAGGGAAATGATAAGCATAGGAAGTAACCATGCAGGTGCAGTTGTATCACGCACGTGTAGAATTTTTTATTATTTGTTTTATTTTAAGAGAAAAATACATCAATAGTTGTTAAACTATGAAAACAATTATTGTTTTAATCATCAATCTTTCTAAAAATTATAAAATGATCATTATATTTCTAAAAGTATTATAAAATAACCATTAAATATTATAAAATTGTAAAACAATTCGATTAATTTGCTTACCATTTTATAATTGTTTGATAACATTTAATGCTTATTTTATTTCAGTTTAATCAGTCACATAATCATTTTATATTTTTTTAAAAAAAGCAAGGATTAAAATGATTATTTTTCATAGTTTACTTGTATACTTTACTCTTTATTTTTATTCAAAATGTTGGTATAATATTACTTTCATGATTCATGAGATAACATTTGAGATATTACGGTATAATAATTTACATATCCCTTTTATAACGTTTAAAAAAATATAAAACATATAGGCCATATTTGGTAAATAGCTATTTGAGCTAAAATTAGATGTTTGACCGGTCAAATTCGTTAATTTGAATGTTTGATGAATAGCGGATTGAAATAGCAATTTGGAGTGAAATCTCTAATTTTGAAGAAAAAAAACTGCTAATATGAGTTTTTGAAATTAGAAGTTTTGATGTAAGAATTATAAAAGACATTTTACCCTTAATAATTATCAGAAATCTCCAAATAACATAAATTTAATTTTCTTTTTTTATTTTAATTCTTCACCCTCACATATTTACATTGTGGCATTTGTAAACTAATATTTTTTTCTTTTCATTCTCACACATTTATATTTGTATTTAAATTTAATAATTAATTAAATTGTATTAAAAAGTAATTATATAAATAATAAATTAATATATATATATATCATTCAAATATGCTTAGTAATGTTATATTTAAAAAAATATTTTTATAATCTAATTAATATTAATAGATACAAAATATTGATAAATAATAAACTATTCAAACAAATATCAAATATAATCACGTCCTTATATGTCATTTTGCTTGTTTGAATAATCAAACAACTATCGGCTATCAGTTAATTTTACCAAACACTTTTATACAATCAGCCAATACAATCTGCTAGTCAAATCAGCTAATGCAATCAGCTATCAACTAATGCAATTCGCTATCAACTAACAGCTATCCACTAATTGTCAAACAAAATTTTACTTTAATGATGTAATGTTATATATTTTTTATAATTTTTTTTCAAACATTTTATTTTTAAAAAATATATTTTATAGGCAAAATTGTTTGGATCCATAGTTTGAGAGAAGTCAACATTTTTTTTCTCGGACTATCCCTTAGATTCCTTGTGTTAATATATTTAGATTTAAGTATTATTAAAATATTATATAAAATCACATTAAACAATTTGTAGACTCAAACATTGCGGTTGGCCGCACGTGTGATGGTTGGCAAGTTGTGACCAGGTACAATGCTTATGCCGTAAAGTTATAATTTTAATTTAATTTTGTCGAAATCCTTTTTTTCCAGTCAAAGTCATAAAAATGACCGATCTTTGGTCAATGTCCAAGATTCTACTTCTTTGTTTAATGACGTGGCTGGCTGTTACTTACAGCGACCAAAGATTAAATGAATGTCAGAAAATAAATAAATAAACATAAATACATATATGATTATTATAATGAATATTTGTCAATGAAAATTTATTTTTTTATAAAATAATGTTGAAAAGGTGAAAGTACTTTTTTCCATTTAAATAGTAAATAAAAAAACCATTCCCACACGTATATATAAGGCTGCGTTAATTTGTTTCAGTTTTTCAATGATTTTTTTTATATTTTTATTGTTCTTAAATATGTTATTACTTTTTAATTTACATTCAAATAAATGTTATTTTTTATACATAAAAGAAGGGGCTTGACCGAAAGGTAGGTCGAGGCTT
Organism: Hibiscus tridactylites; assembly: GCA_958450335.1. Taxonomy (NCBI): domain Eukaryota; kingdom Viridiplantae; phylum Streptophyta; class Magnoliopsida; order Malvales; family Malvaceae; genus Hibiscus; species Hibiscus tridactylites. The sequence continues at coordinate 108,880,941 of OY288265.1, read as the reverse complement.
TGAAATATAATTATTTATATTAACGCATGTTAAATGAAGATCGTTAACAATGAAAATTCAGAAATATTTCAATAAAAACATAATATTAAAGTAATGGATGATTTTACAATAAACTCCATGTACCATAATTAGTGTACCGTTGTGTACCATTAATTATTTTAATTACTTTTAAAATTATAGGGACTAAAATCGTTATTATCCCTTTTTAGACAAAAAAACTAAAAAACAATTTTATATTACTTTTTATATTTATTATTTTTTCAGCAAAATACACAAATGGTAACTGAACTTTGATAAATTATTCAATTCGGTAACTAAATTTTTAATTGCTTCAATGTTACCATTAAACTTTTAGTTTTGCTATAAATTGATCATTGACCCGTTAACCGTCGTTAAAAGGGTGACATGACAGTTAAAATATTTTGTATAATAACACATTTAGTCCTCCACATTTTCACATTCAAATAAGTTAATCATAGTTCAAAAAATAATAAATTTAACCCTCATTATTTGCACATTATTTCAATTTTACCTTATTTTTTATTAAAAATAATTTAATCCAAACCCTAAACATATACAAGTTCCATAAATAATAGATTTGTGACTCAAACCTGTTGCCACTGGCCCACTTGAACCTACTACCCTTATACGTGAGTCAAGTCAGCGAAGGGCTTCCCTTTCTGCTGGAAGCTCATCCGAGATGTTTGACAGCAAACAAAGGTTTGCTAATGAGTGTAAGGAAATCTCAAAAAACAACACGATGTTGCTTCTGCAAATTTTTGAACATGAGTTATTATTAGATGAAATTTTCATGGCTAAGATTTTATTTTTACATTCTGTTTGTAATTAAAGGTTTATATTCCCAATTTTTTATAAAAGATTTCTATGTCAAGTAAATGTAAGTATACTGACAGAATTTGTATATGTTTAGAGTTTAAGATATATGCTTAAATTATTTTTAATTAAAAAATAGGTAAAATTGAAATAACGTGCAAATAATTAGGGTTAAATTTATTATTTTGAGTTAGGACTAAATTATTTAAATGTGCAAACATGGAGAACTAAATGTGTTATTATACAAAATATTTGAACTTTCACATCACCTTTTTAACGGCGGTTAACATGTTACTGACCAATTTGAAGCAAAACTAAAAGTTTAATGGTAACATTGAAGCGATGGAAAGTTTGGTTACCAAATTGAACAATTTATAAAGTTTGATTATCATTTGTGTACTTTACCCAAAAAGAAAAATATAAAAAATAATATAAAAATGATTTTAGACTTTTTTTTCTCTAAAATGGATAATAACGCTTTTAGTCCTTCTAATTTTAAAAATAATTAATGATACACAACGATACACATAATTAGTGGTACATAGCTATACATAACGTTTATTGTAGAATCATCCGTAAAGTAATAATAGTTTTTCAAAGAGAATATATTGAATTATATTTGAATGATAATGTCATCGAGATAAAGAAAATTCTACAGCGCTCGACGAGCATCGATGAGCACCACTAACGACGAGCACCGATAAACACTATTAATTTAATTTATAAAGATTTAAAATTTAAAGGACTCAACGTGTAATTATAAATTATTTAAAAATCAAAAGGTAAATTAATTAAAATATATTATATTATTTTTTATTTTTCTTTTAAACATAGATCAAAATACCTATCTACTCCTAAATTACAAAACTATAATTTTTGTTCATTTGAAATTTAAGCCGCTATCGTTGTTGTCGTCGCCGTCGCTGCCTCCTGCCATGATGGTGTTTGTTCTCTATTTTGGTTGTTCTTTTCTTGCAAGTTCCAAACCTATATTGATTTCGAAATGCTTACAATTTGATCTACAAAAATTGGTTATTTCTGCAACGATGCTTGCATCAGGTTGACTGGGAATTCAATCCCAAGCTGGGTTAATCGCCTTGCTAAAATTGGTAAGGTTGATAAACACTGCTTTTATTTGTTAATTTTATTCATGCGAAAATGAGTTGTTTTCATCCAATTTTACTGTTTAAGTTACCATGGAAACAGATCACGGCTGGAGGTAAAGGTGGTGGATGCGACGGCGGTTTGAATTTCAAATGAATAAAAATTAGGGTTTTGTAATTTACGGGTAGATAAGTATTTTGATATATGTTTAAAAGAAAATTAAAAATAAAATAATATATTTTAATTAATTTACCTTTTAATTTTTAAATAACTTATTATTATACGTTGAGTTCTTTAGATTTTAAATCTTTATAAATTAAATTAATAGTGCTCATTAGTGCTCGTCATTAGTGATGCTCATCGGTGCTCGTCGAGCGTTGTAGACTTATCTTTGAGATAATGGAATATCACTTTAACCAATAATGTAGTAACGTTTTTTTGTTTACGTTTTAAATTTATTTTGTATCGAGATGCCTTTTTAATATTTTAAATTTTAGATTTCAGAGAAACAAAATTTGAATTATAAATATTGAATGATTTTAAGACAAAGTTTAAAGATCATTTCTTAAAGGAAAAGATATAACATCTCGAAAATTAGGTTAGAATTCCAAAAGTTTTTTAATTGAGATTTAAAAAAGTCAGAAGATGAATTTCTTTTAGTAAGGATTTTGGAGGACAAATAGGTATTTTAAAGTGAAAAATAATCAAGGAATTGAAAGGGAGGAATTATTTACGGAGAGTTGTACGTGAAGGATCAAATTGAATTAACTATAAAATTTAGGGATCAAATTAAATTAACTATAAAATTTAGGTATCAAATTGAATTAAGTGTAAAAATAGATGTCAAAACAAGAAATTGAAGTCTCAAATGTTTTCTAAATTTTTGGAGGAGATTTTGATTCAAATTTAGTGAACAATTTTCTCAAAACGAAGAAAGAATTAAAAAAACATAGAATTGAGGGTCTAAATTGCAAAGCAGAAAAGAAAAGAGCCAAAACAACCTAATATTTAAATCGTTTGACACTCATTCTCGAAATGATTTAACAAGATGGCATATTTGAGACTTCTTAAACTATCAACTTCTAAAATACACTAGACCTAATATTTAAATCGTTTGACACTCATTCTCGAAATGATTTAACAAGATGGCATATTTTAAGATACTTTAACCTAATATTTAAATCGTTTGACACTCATTCTCGAAATGATTTAACAAGATGGCATATTTGAGACAAAATGTATTTTAAACTGGACCAAAGATGAATTAAAATCTTGACTCTAAGTAAAATGTAGAACCATGTATGTGTGGCTTGCATACTTTAATATTTTAAGATACTGTGTCTCAAGGTAGTAAGTTGATAGTTGATATGTTAAGTAAACACATATATAACGATAATTGTATTTATAGATATAAAATCGTAACTCAATTAAACAGTAAATGATATCCTTTTAATGTCATTATATGTTTTGTGAAAATAGAACGAGGTCATGAATGATTTAGTTATTACTTTACGTAATAATTATTTTTAGCATATATAATTAATATATTGAGATAAAATGATTAAACTTATTTCAAAATAAACAAATAAATAAATAAAGTGATCAAACTATATGAACGGATAAACTACAAAGGAATCATAAATATCCCACGATAATATATTTATGACAATGTTTTTGAATAAAAACTATAATAGTGGAATTGTCAGTAAATTATGTCTAATGAAATGACTCAATAACTTAAATAATGGAGATATAATTAATAGATTAAAAGTCAAAATTTAATACATGTTATTTTAACTCATATCATATAAGTCTAAAATAGTCAATTCACATTCGCTAGCTTGTTATAAATTGTGAATGGAATGCTTATTAAATTGTGAAGACATGAATAATTTATGGATGAGAAATATATTAAAAAATAATTATTTAAGTAATAACATTTTTCTTTGTAATGCAATGTAATAATAATTTATATTTTAAAATAAAAATTAAATAAAACTTTACATAAATTCTAAGACGGTAAAGTTGTCATCATTTATGGAATTAAAATTCAATTATGTAAAAATTATTAATAGGAGGAAATTAATTGTACCATAATTAATATATTTTAATTATTGATTAAATTAATTTTAATTATTAGGTATTTAACTAATGTGTAAACCACACAAATAGTGACTAAACCAAATTGAAATTATCTTTTTAATTACTAAACATTCAAATTTTACAAATGAGTATTGAATTTTTAATTGTGTTATAAACGAGCATTGTGTTTTTTTTTGTTAATCGTTGTTATGTGAATGATGTGACACATTAAATTAATGATCAATTGTAGTTAAATTTTTATTCTAATGCTTTTCTAACATTTCTAAGCAATGATTTCAACAACAAAAATTAAGTGTATACTAAAATTCATAATTTATTTTAAATTATAATTTTAATATTTTATTACAAACTATAATATTTTCATATTTATCATTACTTACACACTCACCCTCCCCCTTAACCTATAACAAAGTTTAATTATTAATATTTTGTATTTCTTGCGACCATAATGATCATGTTCTAGTCATCTATAAAGTTTTTTTTTTATGAAACCTATATTGATTTTGAAGCATATATTTTATTTAATATTTTGTATTTCTTGCGACCATAATGATCATGTTCTAGTCATCTATAAAGTTTTTTTTTTATGAAACCTATATTGATTTTGAAGCATATATTTTATTTAATCATGTAACTATCTGTAAAATTTTAATATATTAAATTGATTATAATAGTTCTAAGTAATAAACTGTAGGTATTTTTTATAGACTTTTAGTGGTACTAGATTAAAAAAAAAGATGTTTCATGCATAGAATTATACTATAATGGAATTTTCTTATTTATTATTGAGAACTACACGTTTTATGTTTGGCTAAATTTGGTTCCTAAATATTTAAAAACATAAAATTTTTGTCAGAAGTGGGATTTGAACCCACGCCCTCTTTCGAAGACCAGAACTTGAGTCTGGCGCCTTAGACCACTCGGCCATCCTGACATGCGTGAAATGTTGAGTAACTAGATTTTAAATATTGTAATTATCTCATAAAGAGTGAACAGCCATATGAGTATAACGAACATATATGAAAACTTATAGTTTATTTTTAAAATTATATTTTTTATGATATATTTATAAATCATAAAAGTTTAATGAAATTCGGCATGTTTAATATTATTTATATTCTCACCTCCTCACTTATTGAACCGACTCCGGTGACTGAAAAGCAAGACGGTCAGCAAGAGATGATCGGAAAAGAGAAGAAGAAAGAAACCCTAACTGATATCTGAGAAAATAAAATGAAAAGAGGAAAAGGGATTTTTTTGCAATGTAGGCCAGAAAACTTAATTGGGCCAGTACCCATCACATGGGTTTATATAACCCAGTCATCTAACAGGCTAACCATTAGTTGGTTATCTGTTATGAATAACAGTGGGCTAACAGAAAGTGGTTACGTTGGTTAGGCCGGTTGAAACCAACCCTTATATCTCAATATTCACCCTACTTTCTACTCTTCTGAACACTCATTGCAGAGTTGAGCCAAGGACCATACAGACAACTGACTTCTGAGAGCTTGAAATCGTGACACTGGCAGAGGCTTTGTAAGCACATCAGCAACTTGATCATGTGCAGGTATATAGTTCACTTCCAGCTGTTTGCGCATAACCTTCTCACGAACGAAATGAAGATCAAGTTCCACATGCTTTGTCTTAGCATGCATCACTGGATTCGCAGCCATAGCAACTGTGCTTGTGTTGTCACACCAGACTTGAGGAACAGAGGACACGGCAACATCCATGTCAGACAAAACAGCTGATATCCACGTGGCTTCACTAGCAGCATCGGCAAGAGACCGATATTCTGCCTCAGCAGTGGATCTAGAAACAGACCTTTGTTTCTTCGAACTCCAGGCAAGGAGATGCGATCCAAAGAAGACACAATGACCTGAAATGGAACGACGATCATCTGGATCGCTTCCCCAGTCAGCATCAGAAAAAACCAGCAGCTTGTGATATTCATTAGATGCAGAAAACCAAAGCCCAAAATCAGATGTTCCCTTAAGATATCGCAAAATTCTTTTGACAGCAGACCAGTGAGACTCAGTAGGCTGCTGCATGTATTGAGAGACCTTATTAACAGAAAAAGCCACATCAGGACGAGTGTGGCAAATGTAAAGCAAAGCACCAACAGTACTTCGATAGAGCTAAGGGTCCTTGAACAACTCTCCTGCCTCCTTAGACAATTTAGGGGAGACCACCATTGGGGTATCAACAGGACTAGTGTTGCACAGGTTTGTTTTCACCAACAATTCATCAACAAACTTCTTCTGACTAAGAAACACCCCTCCTGCAATGTGAACAGCTTCAATGCCAAGGAAAAAATTAACTTGACCTAAATCCTTCAAGGAGAACTTGACATCAAGGGCCTGAATAACCTCTTTAATACTTGAAGATGAAGTCCCAGTGATGAGAATATCATCCACATAAACAGCAATATACATTATCTCATCACCATTCTTCTGAATGAAAAGAGAGGTATCAGCACTAGACGAGTAGAAGTTAAGACTATAAAGAAACTCTCGTAACTTAAGAAACCAGTTTCGAGGTGCCTGACGCAGACCGTAAAGAGCTTTTTTCAAACGACACACAAGCTTCGATCCATCACTGCCAGTCTTCTCAAAGCCTTCTGGTTGTTTCATAAACACCTCTTCTTGAAGATCCCCCTTCAAGAAGGCATTATTAACATCTACCTGATGCACTAACCATCCTTTGGACACAGCTAAGGAGAGGAGTATATTAACAGTGAAGAATCTTATCACTGGACTAAAAGTTTCTGCAAAGTCAAAACCAGGCACTTGACTGTAACCCTTGGCTACTAGTCTTGCTTTGAAACGATTAACAGTTCTATCAGAATTGAGTTTAATTCTGAACAACCATTTCGAACCAACTGCCTTTCGATCAGAGGGAAGGGGTACAAGCTCCCAGGTATCATTTTTAAGCAGAGCATTATATTCATCAAGAACTGCAACATGCCATTGAGGATGTTGAAGGGCTTCATGAACATTGCTAGGAGTAACGAGACCCTCAGCACTATAAACCTTAGGTTTAAATATGCCATCCTTACTTCGAGTAATCATCCGATGACAATTGGTAGATACTGAAGGAACAGAAGGATTGGAAGACAAAATAGCAGACTCAGGGTATAGAGGTGGAGTAACTGTGTCAGTGAAGGGAAGAGAGACATCTTCAGTAGCATGAACCTCAGCAGAAGCATCATTGTCAGGAGAAGAAGAAGACTCCTGAAGAGTGGGGCTAGCACTTTCAGTAGCAACAGAACAAGGGGCAACATCAGAAATTAAAGGAACAGCAGAGAAAGAATGTGGACTATCAGCATTAGCTAAATGATCATGTAACTCAACACCAGGTTGAACACCAGCTAAACCAGGTTCAGACTGCATTTGAACAGAACCAGGGGAACTAGCATCAGGGGAACTAGCACCAGGGGAACTAGCACCAGGGGAAACAGAAGAGGGGGAGGAACAACAGTATCAGACTGAATCACAGGAGAATCACCATGGTTTTCACTAGAAGAAGTTGTAGCAGCAGTAGAGGTATCTGGAACTTCAGAAGAATTCAAACATTGTGTAGGGAGAGGAAATTCACAAGAGGGAACACATTTGGACCTAGGCAGAGGTGCCTTGGGATGTTGATCAGTGGCAAAAGGAAACACATGCTCATTGAACCTCACATGGCGAGAAATATAAACTCTACCACTATCATCCATACACTGATATCCAGAATGCACTGGTGAGTACCCCAAGAAGACACAAGACTTGGTTCGAAAATCAAATTTATGAGAATTGTAGTCTCTCAAACAAGGGAAACATTGAGAACCAAACACCCTAAGAACCTTATAGTTAGGTTTCTTACCATACATCTTCTCATAGGGTGATAAACCTCCTAATCCAACAGAAGGAAGCCTGTTGATTAGATAAACTGCACTAAGAACAGCAAAAGACCAATACCTAAGGGGAACAGAAGCCTGAGCTAGTAAGGATAAGGCTGTATCTATTATGTGTCTATGCTTTCTTTCAACTACACCATTCTGAGCAGAAGTATAAGGACAAGAAAATCTGTGTTGAATGCCTAATTCCTTAAGATCACTAGCCAGAGCTACAAACTCCCCTCCATTATCAGTTTGCACAGCAACAACATTAGATGAAAATTGATTGCAAACTATAGCATGAAACTGTTTAAAGGCCAAAACAACATCAGATTTATTCTTCAAGAGAAACAACCAGCAGTTTCTAGAGTACATATCAACAAATGACACATAGTATAACCAACCAGCTGACCTAACAGGTGCAGGACCCCATACATCAATCTCAACAAGTTCAAAAGGCCTAGTGTAAACAGTAGATGAAGAATGAAAAGGTAATCTGTGAGATTTACCCAACTGACAAGCAGAGCATAACAATGTCTTATCAACAGCAACAGACTTATTCAACACAAGACTAACTATATCAGAAGATGCATGGCCTAATCTCTGATGCCAGAGCCAATATGATGAATACTCAGCAGATGAAACAGGAGTAGTATCAGAAGCAAACACAACATTACAAGCAGGTAAAGAAGAAACTGAAGCAGACGGAACCTGGAAGCAATACAAACCCTCTTCCACACAACCTTCAAGAAGCACAGAGCTTGTCAACTCATCCTTGACATAGCATCTGTCAGAATGAAATTCAACAAAAACTTCATTATCAGAGGTAAACTTAGAAATAGACAGCAAATTACAAGTGATCTTTGGAACACACAACAGATTATCAATAACCAATGACCCAGATTCTGTGGGAATGCTAGCCTTACCAATATGTGATATACTAAGAGATGAACCATCCCCTAAGAACACCTTACCATTACCACCATATGGAGAATTCTGAACAGCAGCATTAGGACCCCTAGTCACATGGTGTGTAGCTCCAGAATCAGGATACCACCTGTCTGCTGTAGTCAATACCCCTTTAGCCACAAGAGAATTGACCTGAATGGTGTCTTGAGTAACTTCAGTAGGTAAAGGTGAGCCACCAGCATCAGCCTGAACAAATGGACTGTAGGAGTGATCTTCAGTATCTTCCACATAATGACACATATTAGCACGCACATCATCAGAAGCTTTATACGGAGCAGATGTTTCCCTCTTGTAATTCTGATTGTAACGATTCCAGCACCTATCAGCTAGATGACCTAACTTCCCACAGATTTGACACTGTGGCCTTCCCTGACTATTCCTAAAACGATTATTAACTTGCTGAGTGTTGACTAGCTGAGGATTGACTTGCTGCTGTTGACCACGACCTCGAAAAGAAGTAGTGTACTGTCTGCTTACATCTCTATCTTCATGCTCAATGACTTTCTCTCCTCCATACCTTGCCATATTGATTCCCACTGATATACGCATAGGATCCTTGATTCTTGTTTCAGCATCCTGAAGAACAGCAGTAACAGACTCAAGAGTGTATGGCTCTCTACTGACTGTGATAGCAGCAACAAACGGCTCGTATTCTGCTGGTAGGCCATTTAGGATAGTTGCGATTTGTTCAACAGCAGCTACAGGACTACCACTAATCGCCAGCAAATCACAGATCTCCTTTATCTGTGTAGTGTATTCCCTAATCGATAGAGCGCCCTTCTTTATGGCACGCAACCGGCAGTGAAGACTCATGATCTTCGTAGTGGAAAGGCTTGAGTATTGCTTAGTAACAATACTCCATACCTCAGCTGTAGTTTCAGCTCCGACTAACTGAGGTAAGATGCTAGCACTTATAGTGGACAGCAACCACGAGGCTAGGGAATTATCTTCTTTTTTAAACCGTCGATAATCAGGATTAAGCATCAATTGACCAGAAGAGGACTTAATTACCTTCGGTGGAATCGGTGTCTCAGGATCCAGGTAATGCTCTAGCTCATAGCCTCGAATCATCATCTGCACTTGCTGCTTCCATAGCAAAAAGTTGAAATCATCTAACTTCACACTAATCTGTTTGTTCGCGAACATAGATCCAGATGAATCTCCAGTCATCTGTTGATTTCCTTGCTCGTCGGTTTGAGAAGTGTGATCAGTAACAACGATTTCAGGCGGTGCCATTGAAAAACACAGAACAGACTCAGATTTTTTTAAAAAAAAAACTACGATGGAGGAGATCTCCGATCAAAAGACAGACGAGAACGGAAAGGAAGACAACGAAAACGAAAAACAAAGAACAACTGCTTATCGGAGCCCTAGAACGCTAGCTCTGATACCATATTGAACCGACTCCGGTGACTGAAAAGCAAGACGGTCAGCAAGAGATGATCGGAAAAGAGAAGAAGAAAGAAACCCTAACTGATATCTGAGAAAAAAAAATGAAAAGAGGAAAAGGGATTTTTTTGCAATGTAGGCCAGTACCCATCACATGGGTTTATATAACCCAGTCATCTAACAGGCTAACCATTAGTTGGTTATCTGTTATGAATAACAGTGGGCTAACAGAAAGTGGTTACGTTGGTTAGGCCGGTTGAAACCAACCCTTATATCTCAATATCACTAACCTATAACGAAGTTTAATGATTAATATTTTGTACTAGATTTTTCAAAAGACTTTTCCAATTTAAAACCGATATAAAAAAAATTAAATTTCCAATCTGTACTCAACAGAGAAAATTACTTGTTTTATGTTGGGATAAAACCACATTTAACCTCTAAATTTAGTAAATTGGTCCTTACATATTTTTGTTTACAATAGTTCTTAAATTTAGAGCCGTACTCCTTTAGTGATTTGATATTAGGATATTATATCATGTAATATTATCTTATGATGTCATATTATCGAAATAATTAAAAATTCAACAAGTTTAAAATTAATATATACTAAATAAATTAGGTACCAAATTGAAAAAATATTAATTGTTAACAACTAAACTTTAATTTATCCTAAATACCATTTAATTAAGGCTGCAAATTTCATTAGCGAACTCCAATTAAAAATCGTTAAGCACCAGTGGCATAAGATGATGTTCATCATCTTGATGATATGGGTTCGAGCATCAATATTGTCATGTTGTGTGTGTCTTTTAAAAAAATTAAAAAAATTTGAACAGATGCTACTCTTACATCACACTAACATATTCAAAAAAAATCGTTAAGCATCTACATGCATAAGCCAACCAATACCCAATTAAAATAAAAAAAGGAAAGAAAAAAAAGTCAGAGTTGAGTTAAAATAAAATTCCAACTTTCAAAGTGCAATCCAAGTAGATTTTTCAAAAGGCACAAATAAATCTATATCCTCGATAGAGGTTTGCTATTTCATTTAATTATTGTTGTTTTTTATTGAATACAAAAATATTATTTTTTAAGGTAAATGTTAATTAATAATTAAGTTGTTGAATTATTTTTAAAAAATGTCACATGTTTATATTATTTATTCTGTGTTATATTATTTTAATTATTTTATACAATGTAGTCACATTGACGGGTTTGAGGCTATGAGCTTTGATGCGTGGCTTGGTTATAATTTACGTAATGAAGGAAAGATTCCGGAGGGGCAGTCGAATTGGGTAACGAAGTTTGCCGTGATTTGTTGGCAACTCTGGAAACGCCGGTGCAATATGGTGATGAACGAAGGCGTTGTGGATAATAGACCATTTGTGCCGATGTGTATTGACTTGGCTACGGAATTTAGCAGGGCGGCTGCGAGTGTTGGTACCGGCGCAAGGCGTATTACTCGTGGGATGCGATGGTGTTGTCCTCCCGAGGGATGGGTCAAAGCGAACGCGGATGGGGTTGTGTTTGGTAGCCTCGGCAGCGCAATGATCGGGGGGGTGTTGCGGGACGATAATGGCCACTGATTGTTTGGTTTTTCACGAAAGGTGGGGAGATGTTCGATTCTACGAGCGGAGTTATGGGCGGTGTACGACCTTTTATCTCATGTTTAGAGACTTGGGTTTCGAAAGGTGATTGTGGAAACAGATAATATGAAGGTGGCAAGCATGCTTCGGAATGAATCTTCGGCATTGCGTGGTGATGCGTTGATAGATCTTATTGTGGGTTTGCTTTGTCGGAATTGGGAGGTTGTTGTCCAACATGTGGGACGCGAGGGGAACCGGGTAGCGGACTGCTTGTCGAGGTTGTTGAAGGAAGATGATCGGCATGAGGTATGGCTGCCGGAGCCACCGCAGGCGGTGCGGGAGCTGCTGATTGCAGACCAACGGTGCTGAACGTTGGCATTTTTTCTGTATTAGCAAAAAAAAAATTAATAACGAATTATTATTAAGCCAATACCCAATTAAAATAAAAAAGGAAAAAAAAAAGCAGAGTTAAGTTAAAATAAAATTCCAACTTTCAAAGTGCAATCCAAGTAGATGTTTCAAAAGGCACAAATAAATCTATATCCTCAATAGAGGTTTGCTATTTCATTTAATTATTGTTGTTTTTTATTGAATACAGAAATATTATTTTTTAAGGTAAATGTTAATTATTAATTAAGTTGTTGAATTATTTTAATAAAATGTCACATGTTTATATTATTTATTCTGGGTTGATATTATTTTAATTATTTTATACAATGTAATTGCATGATAAAATTTTATATGGTTATTAAAAATAATAACGAATTATTATTAATATATACTTTAATTAGTTTAGTTGAATAATACATTAGTTCTTTTAAACAAAGTCAAAGGCCCTATTTAGTAAAGAGAGATTTGAGCAAAAACTAGAGGTTTGAGGCATAATTAAAGGTTTGATCAGTTAAATCTGCTAATATTGTTGTTTGGTAAACAACGGATTGAAAGAGCGGATTGGGGTAAAATCGCTAATTTTGAAAAAGCTCATAGTAGGAGTTTTTTTATATTAGAGGTTTGATATTAGAGTTGTAAAGAATCTTTTACCATTACCAGTTACCAAAAATCTCAAAATAACTTAAATTAATTATTTTCTCACCCTATTTATAAGCTATTCCTATTTACTTCTTTTCTTTTTATTATCACATATTTATATGTGTATTTAAATTTATTAATTAATTAAATTATATTAAAATAATTATATAAATAATAAATTAATATATAAATCATTTAAATATGTTTAGAAAAGTTATATTAAAAATAATTTTATAGATCTAATTAATAATAATTAGATACAAAATATTGATAACTAATAAACTATTCAAACAAGTATTGAATATAATCACGTCCTTATATGTATTTTTGCTTGTTTAAATAATCTAACAACTATCAGCTAATTTTACCAAACACTTTTATACAATCAGCTAATACAATCAGCTAATGTAATTAGTTATCCGCTAATTGTCAAACATTGCCAAAATTTGAATTCAAACTTTATAAATAGATAAACTGAAGGTAGAAAATCGTCTCATACTATATTTTTATAATACCCGATCCAAATTACTCGACCTAAAAATTAAATACTGATAATTATATTAAAAAAAAAACCAATAAACTTCCCCCCTTCCTAGAAAGAACCTAGAGGGAAAAATATAATAAGAGAAGAAAAAAGGGAAATCGACTTTATGCTATTTGAGACTTATCCAAAGGTCATTATCATCATTTTAATATTTTTTATTGTCGTAGTAAATGTCTCGAAGCAATGTATTCGTTTCGGACAAGGAAAAAAAGTCTCGTTTTTTTGTGTTTCTTCTCGGCCAATAAATTATTATTGTTTTTATCCTCTTTATTTCATGTGTTGTTTTATTTAAATATGTTTCCTCCCTTTTGTTTTTAATAAAATATTTATGTTTTCTTTACCATTTTATTATTCTTTTGAAAAAAAAATCAACAAATTGAAATGTAAACTGTAATGGATAATGACATTGAAAAAAAATCAACAAATTATCATCATTTTAATATTTTTGATTTTAATAAAATATTTATGTTTTCCTCTTTATTTTATGTGCGTGCCTTATTAAAAAAGATTAAAAAAATTAAACAGATACTACCTTTATATTACACCAACATATTCAAAAAAATCCAAAAGAAATATTATAATATATTTTTTAAAATCTCAAAAATTCGATTTTTTTTGGGAATTATATGTTTTCAAAAATTATAATTATGTTCGCTTTCTTTTTAGAAACAAAATATTCATAAAATCATTAAATTTGCAAAAAAAAAACAAACTTTAGAATTATAAAGAAGAAAAAATATATCAATGTTATAACTAAAATGACGAAGAACAAAAATAAAGAATAAAGAGATGAAAGAAAGAAAGAGAGAGATTTGTATTGTTTTTAAAAATTAGAATTGTGTACAATGTCTTCATCTATTTATAGGCATAAGAAGTACATAATACATTAAACTCTAATTAATAGAGATAATATTCCTAATAATAAATAAATTAAATCTCATTGATAAAGTTCTTATCGTGATAGACATCCATATAGATAAATATTTATAACACCCCCTTGAATGTCTATGAAGATAACATGTCTCGTTAAAACCTTACTAAGACAAAAATTCAGTTGGAAAAAATCTTTAGTGAAGGAAAAAGAGTACACACATCTTTGATACGCATAACATATTGCCTCATTAAAAATCTTACGAAAAAAATTTATTGCGACAGAACCTTGGTTAAAGGAAAAATAGTGCAACACGTATTTTCTCCCCCTCGTAAAAATGTTACATAAGATCTATGGCTCGACGCAATCCGATGTTGTAAATTAATTTTTCAAACGGAGCATTAGGGAGTGCCTTAGTAAATATATCTGCTAAATTATCACATGAACGAATTTGTTGGACATCAATGTCTCCATTATTTTGTAAATCATGAGTGAAGAAAAATTTTGGTGAGATATGTTTTGTTCTATCACCCTTTATGTATCATTCTCTATGTTGAGAAATACATGTTGTATTATCTTCATATAAGATTGTCGGAGCTACTTTTCTAGAGTGTAAATTACAATTCTCTCAAATGTGTGATTACAGACTTTAGCCACACACATTCACGGCTAGCCTCATGGATAGCCAAAATCTCAGCATGATTAGAGGAAGTGACAGTAATTGTTTGGTTTATTGAGCGCCAAGAAATTGCGGTACCACTATATGTAGATACATAACCAGTCTATGATCGAGCATTATGAAGATTAGATAAGTACCATGTATCCGCAAAACCAACCATGTAACCCTCTCAACCCGGTCTAGTCGCAAGACCGAATCGAGAGAGTTACACGGGAATAACCAAAGAGAAACCCAAGGATTTTCCACCGATTAACAACTCAAGGTATGTTTTTTTCTTTTTATCTTTTCTAAATGCTTCATTATTATCTTATATGGTCATGCAAGCAACGGTTAAAACCTCACTTCAATCGGACATCGATTTGAAGTCCAATTGGCTTTTTTAGCGATTAGGGGCTAAAACATAAGAACATGAACTTTTAAGAAATTAAAGTTACTAATATGCAATTAGTCAAGTTTCATGCTCTCATGTTAAATTTCAGCTCTAAAAGATCATTCAAACTCACCCAAATGCATATTAAACAATCAGATACCAAAACATAACTTTTCAAACTAATCTTCAACTTTATCAAACAAAGATTTCAAAACCTTCTCAAAGGTTTATAAATTTTTCTGTAGATTTCCAGAAAATTTAACAAGTTTCAAAATCTTAAGGCTGGTTTCGGAACAAGCTTTAAAAGGTTTCGAAACATATTCAACTAGTTTCAAAACTTACTTACAAATTTGTAAAAAATTCACATTTGAGACACTTTATAACCTTCCTAAACATAACCGAAACTGCCCCAAAACTATAACAAACTTCAAACATAACCACAACATGGTTAAAGATCAAACCCCATCTACATAACACATAAACATCATCAAAACACAGCAATCGTGCGTTAAAAGAAATGTAGAGGCAAATCACCCTAATACAAGCATTAAACATGCATACTTACACAAATATGAATCTCAAACCCAAAAGCTCATAAGAACACTTAGCACAAAAACACTAACATGCCAAAATACATAGCAATTAACCCAATGCCATAACAAGCCTCAATATAGCATGGTAACAACATTCAAAACATGTTAGCAACAAAAACAATTATAAAGGAGTTTGGACACCAACTCCCAAACACAAAAGTCTAGCATTCTCATTGCCTAAGTATTATTACAACCATAAAAATCATACTTTGAGCTAACAAATAACTCCAAGACTCCTCCCTTGCCCCGTTTGCCTTCTGAAGCCACTAACGATCTGCATTGTTGGAAAAGAGAGCGTAAGCTTAAAAGCTTAGTGAGAGGAGCTCAAAATCACAACAACAATGCAATTCAATTTTAGTTTAAAAACAAAATCATTTAAAAAGGGAGATACGATAATCCAAAATCACAAACAAAACATGGTGTGCGCTTGCACAACTATTTTCGATGGGACTACACATCACCGTTCACAACAACTAGCACAATTCCGGTGGGACTACACATCACTGTATTCAACAACCTACTTTCCACTAATCATCACGTGAGGCCTTGGCAACAACTACGACAACATAACAACATTAAAACGAAGATAAAAAAAATTACATTTCAACCAACAACGTGTATAAACACCTACACTGACAATTAACGAAACAAGGCAAGAAACAAATACACTTACATTTGGGTTTTGGTTGGCCCTTAAGGCTCCACCCAAACCTCAAGAAATCTTCTTTGAACACTTTAAAGCCTCGAAACAATTTTTACTCACCAGCCAATACACAAACGCTATTCAAGATGCCGATTCAAGCCTTCGAACTACACGAATTCGCGTCCACGAAGCCCAAATCTGTTTCCCCTGCCTTAGGCAACCCAAAACAGAACATTAAGATGCTAATATACTCACAAACATAGCAGCAACTCGGAACTCAACATTCTTGCAACAAAACACATCAATTTGAGCCTAAATTTCACCCAAAACATATTCAATTCAGCCCCAAACTACTTGCAGCCAATCTCAACGAACTTATCATCAAAAAGCTATCTTTTAACATCCAAAACATCAACCCAAGTCTACCAAACCATGAACTGTCGTTTAGACCCAAAACTCATCCAAAAATTCAAGATTTCCAACTTTCAAAGTTACCCACAATACCCATTTCGAGTTTCCTATAACAACCCATCATTTCCATGATATTTTAGAAACAAGACAAAGTTAAAAACACACATAAACCCTGCCACAACCAACCCCAACAAAAATCTCATAAACTCCCTTCCACTTCAAACCAAACTTTAAAATCAAAACAAGTTTAAATCATGGATTTTTGCAAAATTCTTAGTATCTACAACTCAAGGAAGATAAAACCAAGTTAAAGAATCAATTATCTTGAAGAAATCGCTTGGATAGAAAGCTAGGAGCAATAAAATAGCGAAATGGGGTTTTGGGGAGGTTTAATGTGAATATGGTTTTGGGGAAGGAGATGAGATAAAAATTTTGAAATATTGTATTTTGTTTTAATTTAAAATTTATCTCCAAAAACCCATTTGTTCACATTTTACCAAAAGGCCCTTTTTAAATTCATTTTTCTCCAAAAACTCTAAAATAGTATATTTTAAATTGTTTCCCCAAGATTAACTTAACTCGGACCGACTTAACCAAACCCGAGTATCTCCCTAGCCCCAAACCCGGGCGTTACAACTCTCCCACACTTAAAGAATTTTGTCATCAAAATCTACCTGATGGAAAGAGATACGAAAATTGTTTCTCCTTGTCATCCTTTTTTTTCCAAGTGACCTCTTCCACACCACGGTGTCTCCACAAAACCTTGACTAACTCAATAGACCTCTCACGCAACACTTTACGATTCGTAGCAAGAATTTCAACCGGCTCTTCATCATACGACAAATTTAGGTTCAACTCGATCTCTTCCACTGGCATTACATGGGACGAATCTGATCTATACTTTCGAAGCATCTAATCTGATCTCTTCCACTGGCATTACATGAGAATTTTGAAATATTGTATTTTGTTTTAATTTAAAGGCTAAAGGGTTAATATTGCCCCTGTAGTATTCCCAAATCAGCAATGTTGCCCCTAATTTTTTTTTTCCGTAATTTCGCCCTTAAACATAAAAAACGTTAGCAATGTCCCCCTTTGACCGTCATTGACTAACGGTGCCGTTAATTTCTGTGAAGTTGGACGACAGCGCACACGTTAGTCCTATGTGGCATCCACGTGGCTGCTGACATGTATTAAAAAAGTCAAACCGTGTAATTCTCAATCTCACCTCTGTTCAAACCAGTTAATCTCACCACATGCATTAAAAAAATCAAACCAGTTGCTTCAACCTTTTATGCTCCACTAAAACCTCACCCCCCAACATCAATGGAGTTTCAGTCTCAGTATCAATTCCTCCTTTAAAAAAGCTCGAACCCATCACCAAAAGCAAGCAACAAAGACTTCCCGAGACCAATAAATTCAATGGAGTTCGAAAACAGGGTCTTGACAATCAACCTGAGTCGAGCAACAATCAGACTTTGGAAAAAAACCCAGATAGAGAAGGGAGAGAAAAACCGAGGGAAAGGTTCAAATTTGTCAATAAAAGAGGTAACTTTGGTGTTGTTAGTGGGAAACTTGTGGAGGATAAATTGCACGCCAAGTGTTCGACGAAATGGGCTTCCTATGGAGGTTGTATTCCGGCGATTTTGGGAGCTTTGGATAGCGTTAGGGATTTGGATGAGGCGTTAAAGCCATGGGCTGAGAAGTTAAGTAATAAAGAAAGGAGTATAATTTTGAAGGTGGGATGAAGCAACTGGCTCTTTGTTGGCTTGGGAAGATGAATAAGCAAGGGATGGAGCCTGATGAGGTAACTATGGGAATCGTTGTGCAGTTGTATAAGAAAGCCGGTGAGTTTCGAAAAGCTGAGGAGTTTTTCAAGAAGTGGTCATTGAATGGATCTTTGAGGCATGATGGAAGTGAAACATCCGGTGCGGTGGGAAGTGATTCGCAGCGGGTTACTTTGCAAAGATGAAGGAGGCCCGCCTTGAACCAGATCCTGTGAGTTATCGCACCCTCTTGTATGCATACTCAACGGTTTGATTTTTTTAATACATGTCAGCATCCACGTGGATGCCACATAGGACTAACGTGTGCGCTGTCGTCCAATTTCACAAAAATTAACGGCACTGTTAGTCAATGACGGTCAAAGGGGGACATTGCTAACGTTTTTTATGTTTAAGGGCGAAATTACGGAAAAAAAAAATAGGGGCAACATTGCTGATTTAGGAATACTACAGGGGCAATATTGACCCTTTAGCCTAATTTAAAATTTACCTCCAAAAACACATTTGTCCACATTTTACCAAAACGCCGTTTTTAAATTTCCTTTTTCTCCAAAAACTTTAAAATGATATATTTAAATTATTTCTCCAACATTAGCTTAACCCGGATCAGCTTACCCACACTCGAGTATCTCCCGGGCCCCTAACCCAGACGTTACAAACTATTTCTATTTTGGATAGATTAGAAAGAATAATCTCATGTCTTTCGTACCTTAAAGGTAACATAACATGCATTTAACCTCATTCCAATGTCTCCGAGTTGGACATGAGCTAAATTTTTCCAACAAATTGACAACAAATGATATGTCATGTCGCGTGTGACTAGAAAGAGACATCAATGCACCAATAGCACTTAAGTATGGTATTTCTGGACCAAGTCTTTTTTTCGAGGGCGAAATGAATCTTTGTTAACATCAAGTGACCTAACAGCCATAGGGGTGCTCAATGGATGTGTGTTATGCATGTAAAACTTCTTTAACATCTTTTCTATGTATGTTGATTGATGCACAATGATTTCATCCTTTAGGTGCTCAATATGCAATTTAAGATAAAATTTTATTTTTCCGAGATCTTTTATTTCATATTCTTTCTTTAAATACTCAATTTTCAAAGAAAACTCTCCGCGAGTCTCAATGATATTCAAATCATCAACATACACATCAATAATGACAAATCTAGCCATGGGGAAATTGAATCATTCTTATAGCCTTCCGCTAATAAGTATTCACTGAGGTGATTATACTACATAATTCTAGATTGTTTTAACCCATAAAGGGATCTGTTCAATTTGATTGAATAATGTTCCCGAGAACCTGAATTAACTACTTCAGGCAGTTTAAAACCTTCCGAAAACTTCATATAAATATTATTATTAAGATGTCCATACAAATAGGTTGTAACAACATCCATTAAGTGAAAATTAAGTCTTTTTTTATTGTCAGGTTAATCAAAAATCTAAAAGTGGTTGCATCCACCACAAGCGGGTATGTTTCTTCATAATCAATTTTAGGTCTTTGTGAGAATCTATGTGCAACCAAACGAATTTTATATCTCACAATTTCTCCCTTTTCATTTCTCTTTCTCACAAAGACCTATTTATACTCCACAAATTTTATACCTTTCGGTGTACAAACTACATGCTCGAATACTTCTCTTTTTGAAAGAGATTTATGTTCCGTTTCAATTGCCATAATAAATAGAATATTACATCAAAAAGTATATTGGTGTAGTGAGATGGAGTATTAGATCTTTTAGATTAGTGGTTTAAAAATCTGACATAAGAAATAAAGTAAATTGAGTTGGGATGATTATTTCTATAATAAATCTCTACAATATCTAATTTACATTAATCGATTAACGAATTAAATATAAATACTTATATCTAAAAGGAAAATGATACAGAAAATATGTATGTTTCATTATCTCATAATGAAATGTAATGGTATTTAAAGTCAAGCTTTGAGCAAAGTAAGATGATCATTGCATCAAGAAGAAAAACAGAGAATATATTGGAAAAGTAAAAATGAAAAGAAAAAGAAATGAATAAATATCTTATGTTCTTTTTTGGTGCTCTTAATATGTCTAGTACAAAAAGTTATAATTTAAAGTTAAGAGATTAGAGTTAAGGTGCAAGGTTTAATTTTTAGAGTTTAAAGTTTAGGATTTAAAATTTAGAATTAGGACTTACAACATTATTTTTTTTAATGTTGTGACATATATAATAATACCGGAAACATGCATAGATTTTTTTGATTAAGTAAAAAGATAAGTACATTCTCAAAGTAAATTGTTAAAATTTAAACCCATATAAAATAGAACAATATAAACATCCTTAATCACTCGAGTCTCAACCAATTAATGGATATTCAAGCAGAAATATTTTTTAAAAATTAACTATATTTAGTAACACGAATTAAAATATATTTTTTAAAAATAGTATTTTTTTAAAAAAAATTGAAATTCACTAATTTTATTAAGCGATGATATATCCGAAATTACAATGAAAGTTCACAACTTAGTAAGCATAGACGTAATCCTAGTAAACAAAATTAGCGTCTTGAGATCAAAAGAGGACCATACAAGAAAAAGGTAGGAACCTAACCTAAAGACTCGAAATAAAAGAAGGATATAAACATCACAAAAACGACGATGATAGGTAAAACCATTAACAAACAATATAAAAATGCATATTACAATGAAGGTACGTTGACAATAAGTTCATTACCACAACTCAATCGCGAATAAAGAACAATAGATGTAATCGCGTATCCAAATCTAGTTCGAGGGTCCAAGACATGGAGATCAATAGCATAATGAAAGGAGCGCCAACATGATCAGTCGTCTCGTGGCGTCATCAGATCCAACCCTAATAAAAAATTAAAAAAAAAACATTCCAAAAAACAGAAAAAACGTACCAAAAGGTAAAGTAAAATCGTGTCACAATGGTAGAATAACTTATTGAAAATTGAAAAACAAAACAAACGAAACGATATATCTCGACAGTCAGCTACTAATATATTAAAATTGATGTCGCCGCCGGTCTTTATAAAAAAAAGAGAAACAAAAATGAGCCGCTATATAATTAAGAGAGAGAAATTATTGAGCGGCTAAGGTTATTCTTAAAATTTAAAAAAAAAAATATGCAAGAGAGACAAAATTATGCTAGTGTCATTGGACGACGTCACCCTCCCAATCCGAAATATTAATCACGTGTATCAAATGTACTTTCGAAGAAACTCACTCCCACCATTGTTGATAACTAATAAAAACAATGAAAAGAATTGAAAAATCCGCCACTGGAATTCATGCATCTGATTTTCCTATATAATTCCAATTTTCCCTTCACCGAGAAAAGATTCAGAGCTCCTAATTTCCCAGAATTCATCTCTTTATTCTTTCTTTCAAAACAGAAGAATCCCGAAGTTGAAATTTACGAAATTGTTTATCTAAAACTTGAATTTTTCAGCCATGGAAATGTACCCGAGTACAATCGACTCCGATTTGATGATGCTGGACTCAATTCGGCAATACTTGCTCGACGAGTCACAAGACTTTCGACTCACTGCTTCAAACGACCGTGCCAACGCGGCTCCCCCTATGTTTTGCAGGAGCTCCAGCTTTAGCCGCTTGTACCCTTGCTTGACTGATACCTGGGGTGATCTCCCACTCAAAGAGAACGATTCCGAAGACATGCTTGTCTTCGGATTCCTTCGGGATGCTTTAACCGCCGGCTGGGCGCCGTCCGATAATGCTTCCCCGGCTTTCCCGCCGATCAAACCCGAACCTCAAGAGAATTTGATGAAGGCGGCGGCGAAACAGGCTGCAACGAGGGCGGTGAATACGGCGGTTCCAGCCAAAGGGAAACATTACAGGGGTGTGAGGCAAAGGCCGTGGGGGAAGTTCGCGGCTGAGATTAGGGACCCGGCTAAAAATGGGGCCCGGGTTTGGTTAGGTACATTTGAGACAGCCGAGGATGCGGCTTTGGCCTATGATAAAGCGGCTTATAGGATGCGTGGCTCGAGGGCTTTGTTGAATTTCCCATTGAGAGTGAACTCCGGAGAACCCGACCCGGTGAGAATAACTTCGAAGAGGGCATTGCCGGAGCCGGTTAGTTCCTCATCCTCAGGTTCGGAGAATGGGTCGCCGAAAAGGAGGAGAAAGGTAGCTACCTCGACTCCGGTGGTAGCTCAAGCCGGATCAGATATGGGTTATGGAGCATAAGTTAAGTATGGAGTCGGATATTGTACATGTGGCGAACAGCTATTCGTCAGTTGATGCTGACATGTTAATAGTTCAACGTGAGCAGTAGTAAAGCTTGAGGACAACCCTTCATCATAGGAATTTTGTTAAATAGGATATATATTTTCTTTTATTCTTACAAAGTTAAAAAAAAGTGTCTTTTAAACAATGTGATTGAAATCAACAATGTAATTAGAAAACGTTGTTTAAAAATTTGAAATTTCAGTTTAAAAAATGGTTATGGTTTGTACTTTGTTGAATGAGGAACTTAGACTTGAGTCCTTGCCATTTTTGCATGAATGCAAGTTAAGCATATATAAAACTAACAATAATTTTATTAAATTAAGATAAAGAAAATGATCTGATTTGTGATTTACGAAATGGTTTTAATTTTAAAACAAAATTAATATGATAATGTACACATTTGAACTAATAAATCTGATGATTATAAAAAACAAAAAATGACGATTTTTTATTCTGTATAGTTATGTCAGTTAAAGGCAGTTTCTTCTGACTTCTATTCATGGATGTCAAAGACAAATAGTGTGGGCGGAGGCCACAGTTTCTTCTGACTTCTTTTGTTTTGGTGCAAACAACTACATAATATTTCATTTTTTGTTTAAATTTCACTTTTGTTGGATGAAAACTGTTAATCAACTAACTGTTAACGTCTGAGGCTAACGTGATGTGTCTGCAGGGCATGGGAGATAATAACAATGTCACGTGACATTTTTGTTGATGTGACATTTTTAAAAAATTAATTATTTTTTAAAGAAAATATTTTTAAATATTTTTAATCAATCACCACATCAGCAAAGTGCCACGTAACAGTGCTAGGTCATCTCCCCATGCCTTGCAGACATGCCATGACAACTTCAAGCGTTGACTGTTAGTTGGCTAACAGTTTTCATCTAAGAAGGGTGAAATTTGAACAAAAAATGAAACGCTACGTGATTTTTTGCACCAAAAGAAAAGATAGGGCTAAAATGACCAAAAGTTGAAACATTAGAGACTATTTTTGACCTTCTGCCATATATATATGGATCCTAATTCGGACCGCCGTGGTTTTCCACCAAAACACAAGCAACATCTAGTTTATTACTTTTCCTCCAAGTCATCAAAAACAAGGGCAATAGATAGAACAGTTTGGGGTATGTCTATGAGTTGTCCCCATGCAAAGATGAAAGGCATACACATAGAAAGATCATATGATATGCTCCAGTATGTTACAGTCACTGAACATTTGGAATCCAATCTGTAGTTGTTTGCAGGAAATTGATAACAATAAATTGCCATATTAAGATGTACCTGCCACTCCCGCTTTCTTATGAAGGGCAATGACATTGAAGTTGAGTGACTCCGGGTTTTTCTGGATCATGCCCTGTATGACTTTCGCCGCATCCTGGTGTCGTACAAGGAAATAATGGCAATTAGTCGTGATCGTTATATATTTTATTAGCACATAATGAGGATGTTTATCACCGGAAATTAAGGAAAACATGTATAAGAATGCTGAAACCAGACTAAAACGCTTTGCTTAGCGCAAACAAACACAAAGCAATCAGGAGGAGTTTGAGATGGATTGTGAAAGCTGAAGTTGATGGTTCAGACTAAAACTTATTCTACAAGTTGAATCTCCTTGAACCCTAAGTTGAAAGAGATGGAGATGAGCAAGGCAGCTCACTTCTTCCAATTTCACCTTGATCAAGGCATTATGACAGTCAAATACTACAATGACTGTTAAGAAATAATTCCATGTCTAGAAGCTAAAATGTTTCTCGTACAACGTTTTTCTGACAGCCGAACGCACGTTAAAAAGGAAAATCACAAAAAACAAAGTTTTAACTGGCCGGAACAAACCTGCAATAAGCTACTTGGTGAGGAAGCCCCATGCGAAATTGGTCCCGACTTTCTTCCATCAAGCTCATAAAGTTCCCCTACATTAATGAGAATCAAAGCACTGAAAATTATATTTAAGATATTCAAAGAGCATCTGTAATGACCAAAGAGATAGAGATTGTGTTTTTCCTTTCATTTTTATTTTGATATATTCTGAAATGACAGAGAACAAGAGCAAGTACCGTCAACACATGTGAAGCAGATAAAATGCGTGTTCACATTGTCTGATGCCTGACAAGGAAAATTGTTAAGACAAAACAAGAGAAAGGGGATTAGACCAAATGGAAATTATCAGCCCTCAGTAGCAAGTATTGCAAAGATTCATCAATAAAGTAGCTCAGCTTTGCTCTAAAATATTGCAGAATAAAAACTCGAAGTGCTACACAGATTTTTATCCTGCCATAACTTCATGATTTTCCAGTTTTAAGTTGACGGAATCGTGTAGAGAATAATTACTTAAAATGGATTTACCTCTGTTTCTCCAGCTGTAGCTGCTACAGCGTGAGCAACTTCCATTTCATCTTCTTTCTCAAGAAATGTTGCTCGCTTTAAAGCATAAAACAATTTGAAGTCAGCAATGACAAATCACAAAAGGCAAAAATGCTAGCACACATGTGCATGCAGACAGAGAGAGAGAGAGGTAAGAAGTTAAACCTCCGATGGATCCATGCTTGCAGTAGATTTAAAAAATCTATCTAAATATGATCCCTCTTCTGAAAAAGGACGAAAAAAAATGTTACTGGATGTTTTTCACAAAATAGGCTAATAGCTACCTAATACCCTTTTAGTTCAATGCTAAAAGTATGCCTGCTCCTAATACTGAATGGTTATTGGTTGGTTAGAGAACATCACCATGATATTCAGTTCCTCATTAAAATCGGGAAAAGGGAAAGACTTAAGAAAAAGCCTACTCATGGATACATCATATGTCTGACAACAAGCAAGCTGAAATGTGATGAATAAACTGACACTGACATGCGTAAAAGTTATCACACGTCGTAACATATGATATGTCCAACATGAATGTCAAAATCAGCATTACTCGGTGATAAATGATGAATATTTAGACCAAACTTACGAAGCTTGATTTCAGAAGTGATATTTCCAACACCATGAAGAAGCCCAATTGTTCCACATGCATTTCCCACAGTTTGTTTCATGAAATAAACTTTACTGCTAACATCCTGTAGTCAAAACAAAAAAGAGAAAAACTTTGAATTGGATCATACAAAGAATTTCCATTCTATAGTTGCTTTCAGAAACTACTGCATTTATTCACTTAGTTTCGGGAAAGATATAAAGGGGGAACAGATAATTCTCCACTTATTTAAGCACTCTCTGAACAGTGGTTTTCCTTTCCCCTTTTCAACTATATTCCTTGTTCTTGATTATTTGATGAACCCCAATCATAAAATAGAGTGTTTACTCCCATCAACGAAATAAATTAAAAAATCGGAACACCATCCACACATATATACAAATATGTGGTTGACAAGGTGGATATCTATAGAGCGAGACGATATCATAATCATCTACAAACATAAGGCATAACAACACAAGTTTGCACAATGTCAGTTGTGTCATGGTTTAAACATTTCCGGTCAATCCGACAACAGTCTGATGCAAAACACAAAGAGCTAGAATACATAATTGCACTTACTCTTTTCTCCTTGTCTTGCTGCAATCTCTCTTCTTCAGTCTGAAAACATTCAAAGCATAGAAACAGACAAACTTATTTCGATTTAGGCGACTGCTAATGCTGGAAAGAACTAAAGTTTAAAATTGAACACACCTGGGAAGTTATTGGAAAAAGAAAAAGCACAGCAAGAACAGGCTGGGGAACCATCGCTAAGAGTTCATCCTCCAAGCCGTAAACATCGCAACACTCTGCTTCATCCACTGGAAGACCCAGACCCCAAAGAAACTGCAGAATACCCATATTACCATTTTCAAGGAATTAAAAAATATCAATATCAGCAGCAAATACCCATGGCAATCACTTTGTCAGAGCTTATTATAAACATAAAAGTTCAATTTTCTTCTGTTTGCGCGAAATTTTCTATGAAAATCTTTCGCCACCGTTCCTTACCGATATTTTCCATGCAACCAAACACTGAGAAATTTGGGGGCAGAAAAAGGAAAAATGAAAAGCACCTGGTTCATGACATCGGGGTTAGCCTCTAGAGGAAGCCACCTCTTAGTAGAACTTCCCGCTGGAGTTGCCATTTTGCTTTCTCTTTTTGATAAAAATGGGATTTTTACACTATTGATAAAAAGGGTTTCAGAATGGAGATTGAGAGAAAATTGAACAATTCGATTCGATTGAAGCTTCAAAATTTATGTGTTTTCACTCTTACATCTGGTGAATGAAACAGACGATAAAAACATAACCTTTATTCATGGGCTCTTGATGGGCCCATCATTATTCATGGTCTACTCTAGACTCTAGAGAACTTAGAAAAAAAGGAAAACAAGAACAAAAGGTACAATTTTTAACGGTTTTTTCAACCTATGTTGACTCCAAAAAGCTTGACCCCATTGTTTGGACCCCCTCCTTCCATACCATCAGCATCTGAACCAGATCCACCATTGTGAACAATGTAGTTTTCGGGGATGTTTCGTTGTATGTCTATCATATAAAACATCCCCATTTGCCCTGCTTGATCTACATGATGACAGATATAGAAGATGACTGTGTCTCCAGACTTCAAGTCATTCAATGTAACAAAGAGTCTCCATCCTTTTGTGAAACAAAAGGCCTGGATACGACTCGAATACGAGTATCGAAAATTCCAGGAACCATAATATTTGTCATAGAAAACTATGTCAATGGACTCAGTTCCCATTTCAGCTCCATTTCCTGAGCTGTTCCCCAGAGGGGGAAAGTATCGCAACGCGAATTCCTTCGGGATCTGGAACCCTTTGGGGTTAATCACATCCATTGGGGTCAGCTCCTGGTGAAATAACATTTTATACGAGAGCGCGCTCCCGTTGATTAAGCCGCCTGGTATGGTTCTCCTTGCCAGAGATTGATGTGCAAGGAAACTGCTGAAATTTAATGAATATGTTTTTTCCTTGATCATACTCAGAATCTCATCTTCTGAGTACCAACTCTGGAATGATTTCTCCTGAAGTGTGTTAATTATGTGGGGTACGTTGAGGGGAGTGTCGGTTTTCTGCAACTTGAGGGCTGCTCGATCATAAGCAACGGCGGCTTCCTCCTCTATTTGATATGTTCCGAGCCAGTATGCCTTGTAATTGAAGGAAATCCTTGCGCCCCATTTATTATTTGCAAGTGGAAGTACCCCTCTGAATCTCAAGGGTGACTTCCTGATGCCGGTGCTTGTGCCGCTGCCGCTGCTTCCAATCGTCTGATATGGGATCATTTTGTTGTTCGAGTTTGAACGTCCTACCATCATCTCGCTCTTTCTCCGCCGACAAATGCTTGTTTGAGAGATAAGCGTTGATGATGGTGAAAAAATAATGGGAATTCGGTCGCTTATAAGGAGAAATCATTACGACGCACGAAGGGTAAGATATGGTAACTATAGACTGGAAAATTCGGCGAAGGTGACCCAGTTATGGTAACTATAACTGACTTACCTATCATGAACTTGCCGCTATTAACGAGAACGGATAATACAAAACTCGTTGAGACCATACTCTATTTCTGGAGTCGGGCATTGGTAACACGGAAGAGTTATTGCAGGATTGTCACTGAGCTGTCCTTGCCTTTTTTTTCAGTGGTGACAAGCTAAATTAATGAGCTACCCTTTTTTCATCTGAATCAGTTCATTAATGTATATACTTATCAAATTTCTCCACCAGATAATGAATGACAAAGTTACCATTTAAAAATTCTTACCTTTTAATTCTTAAAGCCCTAGTAGGCTAGTTGGTGGTGGTACTATGAACATGACAATTATGCAAATTGCATAGATAAAAAATACCATATTTGGCATAATGTGGCATATCAGTAGAACTGGAATTCTAGACTTGCTAGATATCGGCTCTTAACAAATTCTAAGCCTGCTAGATATCGGCTCTTAACAAATTCTAAGCCCGCTAGATATCGACTCTTAACTAATTCTAAGCCCGCTAGATATCGACTCTTAACTAATTCTAAGCCTGCTAGATATCAACTCTTAACTAATTCTAAGCCTGCTAGATATCGACTCTTAACAATGACCACGGATATCTATTTTTAAACGAATAAAAGATAGGGCATCTGAAAGTGGGGATTTAGAAGTTTGAAACAACTACCATAAAGAACAATGCTCATAAAATTCAAACCACCATAGAAATGACTTTGGCAAACAAGGTTGATGTAATTTATTATTATTTTTCATTTTAATTGCCAAAGAGAGTTCATCCAACATAAGGACTTTTCAAAGATCCAAATATAAAACAGAGAGAAACTGTTATCGGTAAATAAGTTTACCAAGAAGCTGTTTTCTAGCAAGAGTCAGGGTCTTTCTTATTCACCAGTATATGTTGGCTTACGCTTCTCAGCAAATGCAGCTAAGCCTTCCAAGCGATCCTTCGTATCCAAAAGCCGTTCGTAGCACTCTTCTTCTAAATCCAAAGCTGAAACCATATCTCTCTCAATCCCCTCGTTTATAGCCCTTTTTGCCATCCTTATTGCTATTGGACCCTGTTAAGAATATGTTGATTAGAATAGGGTAACAAAGTCATTTTTACCAATAAAATGAAGGGTCAGCATCAGACCTGAAACCTTAGCATTTCAGAATAAACTTGAACTAAAATTCATGGATGTTAAATGGATGAACTTAGAAAAAGAAAATAGCAGATGAACTGCCAAGCAAGTTTTGAAGATGCATAAATTTTACCTTCTGATTTATTTCCCGAGCAATTTCTAAAGCTTTCGGATGAGCTTCACCACAAGGAACACAGTAATTGGCAAGACCTGCAATGCCGGACATTGTTCAGTACCGGAATGGGATAGGTAGAAAACATAGTAGGGGGAAAAAGTAGCTTGTAGGTATATGTACCAATGGTCATTGCATCCTTGCCACCAATTCTTCGACCCGTAAAAATAAGCTCCTTCGCAATTGATTTTCCGACCAATCTAGGAAGCCTTTGAGTCCCACCTGCACTGTTAATTATAGGGCCAATGTGCTATCAGCTTCAGATTTTACTCAAAAGAGCTGATCAAAATAGATATTGTGTAAAATGCTGAAACAAGATTTAGTGCATACCCGGGTATTATAGCAAGTCCTGTTTCTGGCAAGGCCAATAATGCATTTTCTCCTAAATTTTTTTTGAGAACAATCCATTAAAACAATCTTAAGGAAAAAAGAAGACCATGTAATCAGACACTTTAGAGGCAAATAAAGGTACTTGTGAAATGAATTAAAATTTAAGACTACCGCAAATCCTAAGATCACATGAGAGGGCCATTTCAAGTCCTCCACCCAACGCCGCACCTTCAATAACTGCAATAGTAGGAATTTGGAGTTCCTGAACTAAATAAATAGTAGTCTATGTAAGCACTTGATCTAAAATAAGACCATTCAGAAGCATGAAGACAACAATTATAACAACATTAGTAAGGGAATTAGTAAGGGAATCATCCAGTTAATGGTAAAGTGTTAGTCTTAACTCTTGATGCAACAATGTTAAAGATTGAAACATGGACCCTGCATTAGGAATAACAACATTGTAAAAGTAACAATTTGTTTTAAGAGCAAGTCAAGGGCACTTGACATATACTTCCTTGCATTTCAATGCTTGAAAATATCTATAGTCAGTAGTATAATTGTTTCAAAAATACAATGATCATATAAATGTTAGAGAATAAGGAATAACCTCTATTAACGAGAAAGTGGACCGCAAGTAGTTGACATAAGAATGAACCTCAGACGCAGCCATCTTCTTTCGTTCCTGCCAATCAAAGTCCGGACGACAAGATTAACATCTAACTGAAAACGTATGAAACTCACAATATCTCACTTAACAAAGATTGATCATTAATTAAAAAACAATCACATTTCCAAGTAGGAAACTTTCCACTCATTACTTCTAATAGCCACAATATCAGTTAAAATGAAGTCAATTTAAAAAAATCCAACTCTCAAAAGCCAAAAGAACAAATAGTAGTGAAAGCAACAACTAAAAGAAAGCCAATTTCACCTTTAAATCAGCACCAGCGCAGAAAACCTTAGGAACTGAACTGGAGATCATAACTACACGAGCCGAGGAATCTTGACCGATATCTTCGAAGGCACGGCGTAAGCCTCTCAACATATCATTCCCAATTGCATTTTTCGCTTCAGGACGATCCAAATTGACCTCAACAATACCTGTACTTAAAAAAATTGAGCTTTCAAACATAGCTTAAACAAAACATGAGGGGAAAAAGCCAAAAAAATGAGGGGAAAGTTTCTCAAAAGGAAGACGAATACCGGAATCACAGTCGGAGAGACGGTGGAGCTTGACGGATTGGGATAAAGAGGGTTCCAAAATCAGAGTTCTTAGTGTTTGGAAGCGAGAATTATGAGAGGGGATATTTTGCGAAACGAATGAAAATTTGGATCTTTTGGCGCAGTGTTGGCCGAGCGATCTTGTTAGCGCGGTTAATGCAGCCATTTTTTTTGCCCCTTTTCTGCTGTAATTCTTTATCGGTAGCAAAATTTGCAGCGTCGAGCGGAGGAAGAGAGGGTGGAGCTTTCGCCAATTGGAGCCTCGGCAGTTTATTAGAGTCGCAATGGTCAATGAAACGGTCTTCAGTTACGTCTTGTCCTCGTGAACTTGAAACGCAAGGCTTAACTAATGAAACGCAGACTGCTGCAAATAGTAATTTGTTTTATAATTCGGTAAACTACCTGGAGAAAGTGAGCAGATGCAGCAGATCGAATCAAGAATGGAAATTTAGTGCGAAGTGCGAACTGTGTCTGTGCCACAAAGTCTGTGCGTTGGGTAACTAGGAAATTTTAGGGCTAAGTTTTTTGGCGCAAACAAAGGAAGGGTGGGTCGATTAGAGAATAAAACTTGAAAAAGGGGATTAGTCGATTACAGAGGAGAGGAATCTGGGAAAAGGAAAACTTGAAAAACAAGGGTAAAAATGTAAAAGAATAAAATATATATTATTTAAGTAATCGGGTCGGGTTAGGCGTTTTTCACCCTAAACCTGACCCGAACCCGAATCTAAATTTTTTTAAAAAATATCCGACCCTATCGAATCGGGTTAGATCGGAAACCGTCGGATTTGGGTTTTATGCCCATCCTAATCTATATATATATAAAAAAAAACTGAATTTTTATAAGTAATCATAATTTTTTTTGCAAAAATATTGCAAATCATAATTTTGTTAATGAAAACTACACCTTTTCTCGCATTTAATCGAACTTATTTAACTATTAACGTTGAGAATGCTTTAGAAGCATTTAATCAATTTTATATTTAATTAAGGATGCATTGTAATAATGAATTTTTAAATTCAAATATTTACTTTAAATAGAGGCAAGATTCGTTCACACATTATAAAAAAAAAATCAAATTTTACTCGTCTTTCAATAGTTGAGTGAGTGTAAATTGATGATAAAATAAAGAGATTTATAATTGAAAAAAAAACCGTAATTTTACACTTTGGAAATGAATCAAACTCTTATTAAATATATTCATATTTTGTTATAAAATCTAATTATATTTATATTGTATATATTTTAAGGGTTAGGATCCTAACACTTTTCAAATGATGGTTATGATGTATAATTTTTTTGAATGGATGATATATAAAATCATATATATATATATATGTATGTATGTATGTATGTATGTATTAAAATCAAATAAAAATAATATCTTAATTTTTTAATTTATATTGGCTTAAGGGTATAAGAAGCCCTTAAATTTTTGAAAAAAAAATCAATTAAGCCCCTGATTCTTTTTTGCACTCAGTTAAGCTTTTAAACAAAAAAATTGAATCAATTAAGTTCTTAGACCAATAAATTAAATCAACCACGTCCTTTTACCGATTTTGACCATTAAATCTTGCCAAATTTTCTTTAATTATTACTGACACATGATACACTATAGTTATATAATGTTGCATTTACAAAAAAATATTTTTATACATTTTATAAGTTTTTTAGAACTTTTAGAACTTTAAAATAATTTTTAAATAAAATAATTTTTTTTATAAAAATATCATAGGGAAACACTGTGACACGGTACACTACATCAACAAATAAAAAATTGTCCAAATTTAATCGTCAAAATTAGTGAAAATATTTAATTAATTTATTTTCTTAGTGCAATAATATAGGCTTAATTATTTTTTTTCTTTTTAAAAATTCAAAGACTTTTAGAAAACTTAACCCATTTATATTCTATTTTGAGACTATTAAAATATAAATAAGATCATAAAG
Organism: Hibiscus tridactylites; assembly: GCA_958450335.1. Taxonomy (NCBI): domain Eukaryota; kingdom Viridiplantae; phylum Streptophyta; class Magnoliopsida; order Malvales; family Malvaceae; genus Hibiscus; species Hibiscus tridactylites. Next base: position 108,847,629 of record OY288265.1, on the reverse strand, counting down.
AATTTTAGAAAACCATTAAACAAGGAATCTGAATCAACCCAACTTTCTCTCAAGTGCATGCCCCTTTGCTCTCCGCGGAATCAGCCCCTCGTCCTTTTAGTCTGTGTTATTTGGCTCGAATTTCTAGGTTTACAATGCTGTGAAAGAAATCGAGGACGTAGTTTTTAGGTTTTGAAGGGATTTTTTCCTCTATATTTTGGTACATAATTCAGTTTTTTGTTCATTAGAGAAAAAGCTATGGCAGCATCGGATAAAAAGCTTGAGCTTCAATTAATGGAGGCGGGGACTAGGCTCGTTGAACCTCCTTCGTCAGTTGATAAGCTCATTCTCCTCCTCGACGTATGCCCTGATTACTCTTTCCCTTTAGGCTTTAATTTCGTCTGTGCCTTTCTCTCATTGTTAGACTTCGATTTATGTTAGTGTTTCATAATGGCTTGTATTATTATTGCTTGTTAATGGATGCTTTCTAATTTCTGTAATTCTAGAAAATGGCGAGTTGTCTTTCAAGAGTGGAACAATCACCAAGCAAAGCAATGCAAAATGCACTCTCTCCAGCGCTCAAAGCCTTGGTGGCAGAGCAACTTATGAGGCATCCCAATAATGATGTAAAAGTTGCAGTTGCTGCTTGTATCAGCGAGATAACAAGGATAACTGCACCGAATGCTCCTTATGATGATGACCAAATGAGGGTATTTAGTATCATTGTTTCTTGATGATTCTGCAGATGATGGTCATTTTTGAGTAGTTTTTTGAATTTGAAGTGTTTACTTCTATTGATATGTATGCACTATGCAGGATGTCTTCCAACTGATTGTATCTTCGTTTGAAAATTTTTCCGACAAGTCCAGCCGCTCATTCGATAAGAGGGTCTCGATTCTTGAAACTGTTGCCAAAGTCAGATTGTGTGTGGTGATGTTGGATCTCGAATGCGAAGCGCTAATCATCGAAATGTTCCGGCATTTCCTTAAGTCAATAAGGTAAGATTTCTAACTGCTTGTGTGGAGTTCATTCTCTTGAATTTGATGGCATTTGTTCTTCAAGGTAAATCTTCAGGTATTGTATCCTATCTTATGACTGATTTGTAAGTTTCCAAATTTTTATGAGATAGCAATGTAAGTCTTGGTTTGAAACTTTGAATTGACCTATTGGTGCATAGGTGTTTGAAAATAGAGATTATGAGAACAGAGAAGTGGCTTACTATGCTATGCAGATCATGCATCCTAAACCATTATTTTCCTTATGAATCTTTTTTGTTTATTTGGGGATCATCATTCGGAGACGATATCTGCATCGATGGCGACTATTATGACCATTGTACTGGAAGAAAGTGAAGACTCTTCTGTGGAGTTGCTCTCCCCAATTTTAGCTAGTGTAAAGAGGGATAATGAGGTATGTTGTCACACGAGTCACTACATTTTACTTTTCTTCTACTATTGTGTTTAGTACTCGTATGTCTTCTATTTCCTCTCAGGAAGTGCTTCCTGCTGCTCGGGGGTTGGCAGAGAAGGTGCTTGAGAACTGTGGGTCGACGCTGAAACCTTATCTAATGCAAGCTGTGCAGAACTCGGGCATTTCTTTGGATGATTATAGTAGTGTTATAGCTTCTATATGTCAAGTGGCACCCAGTGCTGTGGTGGATCAGAATGATATTGTTGCTGAAAAATGTGAGGTAATCAACTTGTTTATATCCGGGAGTGATTTTATAAATCCTTTTTGTGTTGCGGTTCTGTGTGTGTTTTCGCTCTGCATCATTTGCAATATGTGCTACTTGATTCCATAAGGTTTAAAACTACTTGATTAGATAAGGTGTAAACATTTTTCATTTGTAGGACGACGATAAGACCAAATCAAAAGGGTCACCTTTGGAGAAGGCAACTCAGGCAAGTTGAGTTAAAATTATGTTAATTTCAATCTCTAATAGATGTAAAGTTCGTGTAATTCAAACTTATTTACTATTGGAGTGTCAATTTAGTGTTTAGATGTACTAATACATGGTGAAATAGTTTGAACTCAGTGATATATCATAAAGGGTTTATGAAATGTTAATTACACCAATTTTAGCGTTGAGTTAAATGACTCCTAATTGATTTATAATTTAGGGTGCAATTTAGTACATATTAGTGTTTACATCGGTTAATATATGTATCCTTATTGTTTTAACAGGATGATGGATGTGATTTTTTTCACTGGATCGAGTCACGTGACGAACGACAGATATCTGGACCGCAAGGAAATGTGATGGAAGATTTAATCGTTGAAAACATGCTATTGAAAGAAAACAGAAGCTTGATGATGGAGAACGTGAGTTTGAAAGGTAAGATGAGAAGACATAGTGAAATGATCTCAAAAGCAAACAGAATCGTATTCCTTTATAAAATCAGCATAATCGTGTCATGGATGGTATTTTTGTTGTATCTTTGGTCCCAACTGCCTTAGTTTGGAGAATTATTTTCTTTTTTTTTTTTTGGGGGGGGGGGGGGTGTTGGACATGTTTTGAAATGTGTTGGATCAATGTGTGAGGACTTGTGTTTTTGTATGAAAATGTTTTGAGGAATATATAAGCATTAGGCATACCCAATGATGTTTATCCTTCATTGTCGTCTTTTGACTCATGTTATTTTAAGGTCATATTTAGTATTAAGAGTTTGTCTTGATTTTATGGATAATATATTTAAAGTTATTTCTTTCTCATTGAAAGAAATATCTATAAAAATTCATTGAGTAGTTTCGTTGAATAAGGGAATTTTGTTCTTCTTAAGAGATTTGAATTCGAGCAGCTTGTTTGCATGGTGTGTATACATTTTCAAGGGGCTAAGAATAAATAACATTTACTATAATGTAATCACATGATTCACATCAATATATTTAGAAATAAAACTATCTATAACTACAAGAAATAAATAAATAGAACTTATATAATCATGAGAAATAGTAATATAAAAACTTGATAATTGAATATCCGAGAAATTACTAACTTTACTTAAATAATAATTTTTTAAATGCATAAGATAATAGTTTTTAGAAAAATTCTTAGGGCTCAATGAAAATCTAAAATAGTAATTCACTAAATATACTGAAAATTTTATATACAGTTTTCTTGGACAACTCTTTTTTTTTCAATTTTATTCTTTGCTAAAATATGTATCTATAGTTAATGTTTCTTTTTTCATGTGATTCATATGCAATTTTATCTTTAACCTATAAAAGGGCATAAACTATTATTTTCGTGTTGTATTAAATACATTCTCAACATATTCAGAATTAAAAAACTTCTTTAAAGAAAAACACGCGATAAAACACGAGTGTTATTTAAATTTTGCTCTTCATGAACCGATACATTTATTACTCTTTGAATTTATTTGTAAGTAATTCCATCAAATATTCATTTTCAATTGTATAATTCAAAATCTACTCAATATCCATGACATTTATATAGTGTTGAACGGAAAAATGTTTTAAAAAGTTGAAATTTAAAACTTTTATTTTTTCAAAAATACTTTTAATTAAAAATATATATTGACGATGATACTTAACACTTAAATCTTAAATAAAACAATACATACACTTTCGGACTATACTTATTCAAAACAATGTTTAACTAGCTTTCAACATTGTTGTCTCTTTTCATATTTCTCCAAAAAAACACGACTTTTTAATAATTCGAATGATGTTAATTTAAGTGAACTTTTTTATTAGAAAATAACTTCTATAAAAGGCAAGTTATATAAAGTTGCGCAATCTTTCAGAATGGATATCAACCTAATTTATCATGCACACGTAAAATTAAATTATTTTTACGATCAAATCAGCAACACGAATATAATTTCACTAACAAAGAAAAAAAATAATAGAAACAAAACTATCAACTAAATTTTTTTGAGTTATAAACGTTTAATTAAGTGATTATCGAATCTTATAGGAAGGTAGAAAGGAAATGGGATTTTTCAAAAATGGCATTGAGAATTTGAGAGTGATTCAAAACGAACAAATCTTAAAATGAACTCGCTCACACATTAACAAAGCCATTAGGGTTTTTAAGATTAGGTTTAGCCTCCTGTCGCTCTCATTTCACTGCCGCCCTGGCTAGGGTTTTTCCTCCTCCCCGATTTATTTAACCTATTTTATTTCTTCCCATTTTCTTATCTCCCAAACACCCAGTTTAGATATTTTTCTACTCTACTTGTTTTCTTTTCCATGGCTTTAGCCATACACTAGGGCTCTCTTGGTTGCTAATTTCCGCCCTAAATCAAAATAAAAGAAAAGCTAAAATATTCAGTATTATTTCTTTCAGTTGACAAATGGCAACCATGAACCCTTTTGATCTCTTGGATGATGATACTGAAGACCCAAGTTTGCTTCTTGCTGCTGTTGAGCAGCAAAAGCTTGAAAAGCCTAAGAAAGCTCCTGCTTCGGCTCCAACTCAGCCGGGGAAGGCTGCCAAGCTACCCTCCAAGCCACTTCCTCCTGCTCAAGCTGGTAGTTTATCTCTTCTTTTTTATAATGGGTTTCTGATTTTCTGTTTTGTTTTGGAGATGGCGTAAAAATGAGTAATTTTTGGCTTTATTGTTTTAGTAGTTTGCTGCGGAATCATTGTTGGAATTGTTGTTATATTTGATGTTTATTGAATTGGAAATGAAGTAGAGTAAAAGAAATTTGTGAAATTTTTTAGTGTAGTATAGCTGAAGCTGCTCTTTCAAGTGTTGCGAGTACTTGTTTATTTTGCTAAGCAACGACGTAAAAGAAAAGAAATTTGTGAGATTTGTTGGTTCTATTTGTCATCGGAGCAAGCATTTTGTTCAAGTCTGTTTCTTTGGGTTATACATTTTTATAGGGACAAGACAAGTGTTACTTTGTATTATTCAAAAGTGGCAAAACATGAAAAATTAGTGCACTTTATTGGTTCTATCTGTGTTTATCAACTCCATGCATTTCTCATGTGAAGTTTAAACTTTATTTGGAACTTCACTTCAATGTTGCGAGTGTTCTGCCTTTAAGTGCTGAATCCTTGGGCTTTGTTTAGCTTTTGATGATATTTTGGCAATCACTATGATATTGAAGTGTAGTGTGCATGCTCATTAATTTGTGTTTGTTGTTATGCAGTGAGAGAAGCAAAGAATGAGCCTGGGCGTGGAGGAGGCCGTGGTAATGGATTTTCAGGAGTGCGCAGACCCTCTGAAGAGGGAGAAGGAGAAAAGCAAGTTGAAAGGCGTGGCTATGGTGGACCTCGAGGTTCTTTCCGCGGGAGTCGTCGTGGTGGTTTTAGCTCTGGAGAATCTGGAGAAGGGGAGCGCCCACGCAGGCAGTATGATCGCCGTAGTGGCACTGGACGTGGGTTAGTATTTTGCTTATTTGAAATTTCATTTCCGGTCATGGTTTGTTATAAATCCCACTATTGATTTCTGTCTTCTTTAACTATTGACCGTGTCAAAATTCCAACTTGTACTACCAGGAATGAGTTCAAGCGTGATGGCGCTGGACGTGGTAATTGGGGTAGCCCTACTGATGAAGTTGCTCCGTGAGTTTCTTTTTTCCAAATCTCTTGTGCTGTATTCATTATAAAGCTCCTTAGGCTGTATGCATTATGCATATAAATGTGTACGTGTGGTGTGTATTTCCCTATGCTAGCTCATCTGTTTATTCATCTTCTATTTTGTCCAAAATAAGAGAAACTGAAGAAAATGTTCCCAAGGATGAAAAGAATGTTAGCTCTGAGAAGCAGCCTGGCGAGGAAGATGCTGCAGATGCCAACAAGGAGAATGCTGCAAATGAAGCTGAGGAGAAGGAGCCTGAAACTAAGGTAATTTTTTTATCACAGTTAGGGTCTTTGTTACTAGTTTAATTAGTGATAACGAGAGTAAATAGATTGTGCTTTGATACTTGAACTGATTATTTGTCTTTTAGAACTTTTTTGATGCTGGAAATAAACATTATATTCATTGCTATGTAGCATCATTGGTCCAGCAGTAGCCTATTTATGCTTATTAAATACTCTAACTAGGTATATTTCTTAGGTGGATTGATGTTGTTTCTGATATATTGGGCGAATTTCATCTTTCAATAATTATGAATGGTGACACAAGCCACGATTTGGTTGATGGAATCAACTTTAGGACGACCAAATGATCAACTTAGTTTGAATTTGCCTGGTTTGATGTTAATGTTCTAATTTTGATGGTTTACTTCTTTCATCTATATTAGGAGATGACATTGGAAGAATATGAGAAGATTCTCGAGGAGAAGAGGAAAGCTTTGCTTGCCCTCAAGACTGAAGAAAGGAAGGTTGATGTCAAAGAGTTCGAGTCCATGCAACAACTTTCAAACAAGAAGAGCAATGATGATATCTTTATCAAACTTGTACGATATCTTAACTTTGCTCTCTTGTTACACATGGTTTCATTATTCTATTCATTTTGTGCTGGTATATTGAATTGGCCTTTGATTGCCAGGGTTCTGAAAAGGACAAGCGCAAAGATGCTGAGAAAGAAGAAAAAATAAAAAAGGTTTGCATATTTTTCCATCATGATACTGTGGATTAGCTGCTTCTTTTGGAAGGATGTGAATTTGGTGTTTGGCATTTATCTTTTTCATGGATGAACCCTGCCTTCTAATTTTCATATTCGGTTGTTATATAGTTTGCATTGGAATCAAGATTTCATTCTAGTTTGGCTCATAGTGATTCCTTTTGTTTAATTTCTCTTAAAGTATATTAGTGTCATCTTCTCAGGGAACATAGTCCTTTTTGTATAATTTGCATAATTATTCGAATATTACAGTTTATGGGTGATGTGGTTTTCATATTATATTCTGCCCTTACTGAAATTGTGCCCGACTATTGTCTCGGTGTAGGCTGTCAGCATCAATGAGTTCCTAAAGCCAGCTGAAGGAGAGAGGTACTATGGCCCTGGGCGTGGTCGAGGCCGTGGACGTGGTCCCAGAGGAGGATATGGAGGCAACACAGCCAGCAATGTTCCAGCCCCCTCGATTGAAGATCCTGGGCACTTCCCTTCATTGGGTGGCAAGTAAGAGATCCACCATTGCCATCTACACAATGGCTTTCACTTGCTCATTGTGAATTGTGATGCTATCCAATGCGTAGGAGTCAAAAGAGGAACAATGACTTCCTTTAGTAGAAACCATTTAATGTCTTTTTATTGTACATTTTAGATAATTTGGCCATTGATCTGCAGACTTCGGTCTTTTTCTTGACGTGCAAGCATACCTTTTTTTTAATTCTCTTTTTGAGTTTACTACTGAGAAGTAGATGGCATCAGTTTTGGTCGGGGTGGTTTAAACATCGTTTTAGTCGGTCCTGTCTGAAACATTGCATGAATGAATATCTTTTGTCTGCAAAATGGACCATGTTTTCACCTTGTTTCCAAGGTTTGGTTTTTCTTTTGTCTGCAAACATAGATGAAGGCTGAAGCCAAAACTGAGCACCTCAATACATTTATTCAAAACAAATTTCGAACAGAAAAAAGAGACTGATAAATCAATGTAATGTTACACATTTTGCTATCAACTTTTCAACATATATATATATAGCAAACTCGGAGTGGTATTGCCATTAACATTTAGCAAATACATATGTTTCAGGTCTTGACAGAACCCAAACTATTACTTTTATCACTTCTATCTCTACTATGTACTCTTTTGCAGTTCCTTCACAGAATCCATGCCTGAGTTCTCACCTCTGATTGCTTAGAAGCGGCTGTGATCCAGTAGCTGCAATGAATAGGCATATATCAGTCGGGAAAACAGAATTGGTATGAAATGCATGATCGGCGCAATGAAATTGCTGCCATGTTACCTTCATGGGTTTGCTGTCCATGTGATGACGGCAATGGCTTGCGAGTTCTCTCGCTGAATTCAGCTATGACCAAATGGGATAAGAGAAGTACTGCAATAAGAGCACCGGCACATAGCATAATGAAAACTGTGTCCCACCCCTTTGACGATAGAAACCCGGTGATAAGAGGGCCGAGAGCAGCACCAACTGAACCAGTGCCATCTATTATGGCTGTCACTGTTGCTAATGCGCGAGAGTTCCCTTTGAGAGAACTGTGAGTACCAAGATCTGCAGAAACTGCAGTCGTGATGAGGGCGTACGGCCCGTTTACAAACAAGCCAGCAAGCATCATCAGTAAAATATTGATGTTACGCGAAATACTTCCGTATATACGGTATAAGATCATTGAAGGTATTGCAGCAAACATGAAAGTGGCTGCTGTAGTAGCCCGGGCTTTAAGTTTATCGGATATGTAACCAGCCAAGATCCCCCCAACAATACCCCCTACATCAAACAAGGTTGAGAGGTTTCCGGCAGACTTCACAGACATGTACTCCCCACCAATTTCTGGAAAACAATGGAATCAAACATATGGGAAAAACAGAAGACAATTTGCAGATTCATAACAAAGAACGGACAAACTAGATCAAATTTACAAGTTATACTTGTGGACGAATATTAAGTAAACCAGCCTCCTAGAATGTGTTTGTCCGACAAAATTGAAAAGAAAAACTTAAATCCTTGATGTTATATCTAGGATAAACTTCACCTACTTATCAATTTTCAATCTGTGTATGAGCAGAATAAACTTAAATCAATCCAATGCATGGCAATCTCAAATAAGGAAAGTCTATGAAGAAGCTCATATTGTCACTCAAAGTCATGTTATCAATTGAATAGAACAGAAAGCATAGAAACAGGAAAATTACCTGTTTGGCTCAAATAGAATGGTAACCAGTATAAAAATGTATACGCGACGAGCTTTGAAAAGAAGAGGCATAACGCAAACGGGATCACTCCTGGTATAAAACAAGCCTCGTAAAATCCAACACCTTTTCTGCTCCCTGACCCTTCTTTGAGATTAGAACTTTTTTCTACATTCACCACAGCTCCCTTCTGAATCCGATCCTCCTCTTCAGCGGATGAATCATTTGCACCACTAAAACCAAAATCCTCAGGATAAGCAGCCAGGAACAAATAAACCAGTACCCCTGCCGAAGCAATCAACGCTCCCGGGACAATAAAAGACCACCCCCAACCATAATCCAAAACCGCAGCGGCAAGGAGAGAGCCACTAATATTACCGACCGAAGTATGAGCATTCCAAATCCCCATTATCAAGCCCCTCTTCCTTTTCCCAAACCAATTCCCAATGACGGCCACAACCGAAGGCCAACCGGTCGCTTGAAACAACCCGGCAACCATTTGCATCGAAAGGTAAAACCAAAACACATGAATGTTCCAAAAGTATCCCATCCCAAATAGCCCCACAAAAATGCCACTCCCAATCATCCCAGTTGTCAAGAACAACCTAAGATCCAAAGTATCCCCTAAATGCCCAGCAATGTACATTCCAGAAGAGTAACAAGCCAAGAAAGCGACATCGATTTCGCCCAATTTCGACGTGCCATCGGTTCCATTAAAAGGGTACCAACCCTCATCGTCCACCCTATTTGCACCAAAACCCGGAAATTCTTCCTTGATGAAGACATTTCCGACAGGCCAAGGGGGGTCTGAAGATTTCAAGGATTCTGGATACAAAACGCTCTTAACTATACTGCTAGGTTTCCTAGAGGCGTGATAGCTAGCATATGCTACGAAGGTAAGCAATAAAATTATATATCTATATGATTTCAAGCTCCAATCTTTACCTCTAATACTTCTGATCAGCAAAATCCCAGGCGGGATTCGCCTCATCGTGTTTGAATTCGTCGACATCTTTCACAAAGACACCAACTTTAACAACTGAAAAGTGAGAACTGAGAACCAAAAGACAAAAGAAAACAGATTTTTCTTACCAATGTTTCAGAATCAATAAAGTAATGAAAACCCAATGTTGAAACACAGAAAAAGAAAACAAACCTTGTAATAATGGGATGAAACAGAGGTGTTTTTTGCAGGGGAAAGAGAATGGGATTGAAGGGTTTGTTCTCTTTCCTTTTTTGCAGGGGAAGGTTGGAGAATGGTGAGAGGGAGGGCGAGGTTGTCGGGGGAGAGGCAGAGGAGACAAGGGGTTGTATCAAAAATGGGAGACACGTGCTACTTTTATGGCGCTTCAACTGGAAAACCCCATGCAAATAAGCCACCACGTAAGCGGTCCAGGTTTTGATAGGGTTACCCGGGATTCTAAACAAAGCCGGGTTTTGTGAAACGCTACTGATTGCCACGTTGCTTAATCGAAAGGTGTGCATACGAATTTATGAATCTATTTTCTAAGAAAATTATGCATTACTGGTATTCAAGTGTAATATTTTTAGGCAAAGGCGGAGCTAAGATCAAATAATGATAATTGTTATAATATTAAATTTTAAAAATATAAAAAAAATTATTATGTATTTAAACTCAAAATTTATGCGATAATATTTAATTTGTTTAATATTAAAATTTACAAGGGCTTAAATTGTTATTGGATCAAAAAATTTGAGGATACATGCTCATTCTTCTTTAGTTTAATCTAGAGGTGTAAATGAACAGAGCGTTCGATGAATTGTTAGTGAATCGTTCGTTTATTAAGCTAAATAAACGAGTATGAACAAACTTTTATGTTCGTTTAATAAACGAACGAACACAAACATATGTGTATTTCGTTCGTTTATCTTCACGAACAAGCTCGCTTATAAGCTCATTTACTTGGGGGGTTTTTCTTTTATTTTTAAACATTTTAAATACTGGTGAATGTATGTACTAAATTGAACACGCGGTGAACTTTTTGAGTTCAAACTGTAAAGCATAATGCTTAAAAACTAGTGGTATAATTTTATCATTTTGGCGAACATATAAATGAACATGTTAGCGGTCATATAAATGAATATGTTGGTGAACATTACACATATATGTTCACAAACGTTAAACGAACATGCTCGTGAACATTAAACAAACATACGCGAACACCATAAAAAATAAATAAATGAAGACAAACATGATGTTAAAAATTTAAACGAACATGACATGGCACCTTCAAGTATAAATAAACGAACACGAACAAAACCTTATTTGTTCAAATCCGTTCATAATTTTCTTAAGCTTTTGATGTGCCACACACCTTTCAAATAAAGCGGATTGAACTCAAATCTCATAAAATAAATATCATCCTCTTTTCAATTGGGATCACTTGTTGAGTTCTATATTAATTTCATTATAAAATACTATAATTTTCCTGTTATATATATATATTCATATTAAAAATATGTAAAAAGATTTCAAAAAAAAAAATTAGGCGTCAATTAAAACCTTATTGTACCATTTGACTTTGTTAGTGCATGTTTATGTTTCATTTTCATAAACCATATCCATACAATATCATTAAAACGATACTTTTTATTCAAACTATAATTCTATATCTATATTAAAAAAACTATAATTCTATATCTATAAATACAATTATATCATATACATATATATATATATAAGTTATATACCAATATATCAGCGTACTGCATTGAAACAGATCGGTTTTGATATATCAAAGTATATTGAAATTATTTAGTCAAAAAAATATAATGAAATTAGGGAGAATAGATGCATATTGACGTGGCGACGTTGTATTGGTTCACGTGACGCATCAGCGGCTGAAGATTTCTTCCTTGGGGACAAAGCGATTTTTGCTAAGAACAATCCATTCGTCAACCAATTAAACCGTGAACTTTTCAAACTGTTTTTTCATTTACTCAATTACCCTTAACAGATAGGAGAAGATTGTCATAACTATACCTTCTAAACCTTTTATTCAAGGGTGTTTTAGTAACTTGACCCCCTATAAATACCGCGAGCTCCCCATCGAATTCACAATTCAATTTCTTTCAATTTTCTGTTATTTTTCATTTCAACGAACGATGGACGCGTTCTCTTCGTTTTTCGACTCTCAATCAAGAAGCAGTTGGAATTACGATTCCCTCAAGAATTTCCGCCAGATCTCTCCGATCGTTCAGACTCATCTCAAAAAGGTAATCTTCCTTGTAATTAGGGTTTGCGAAGGGTAAATTAGGAATCTATGTTAAACTCTTGCGAATTATTAACTTTTTGTTTGTTGAATTTGAACTAATTTTGTTTCATGGCCTTTGCATAATGATTTTATTGATCTAGCCCTTGTCGTAATGGAGTTTTGTCAAGTTCTGAGACGATTACGGTTCTCATCTTTATGTGTTCCTAAATTTTTGTGCTTATTGTGATTTTATCTTGGTTTCAAGACAAATTTATCTATTTAACTATCCATTGTTTCCAATTTCGTGTTTTCTTGACTATCTTGCAGGTATATATGATTTCTTTTAAATCTTCCCCTAATTTGTTACCTAGGGTTTGCACTTTTATTTAGATCTCTATGATTGGAATGGATATTTATGGCGTTATGAGGATAAAAAATAATACACTTTCTCATCTTTATACGATTCTAATGCTTATTGTTATTTTATCTTCGATTTTGAGATGCAATTATCTATTTATTGGTTCCTTGTTTCCAAATTTTTTAATATTTATGATCTAAATTAATGTTTTTAATTTGCAGGTTTACTTAACTCTATGTTGTGCTCTGATTGCCTCTGCATTTGGAGCTTATCTTCATATAATATTGAACATCGGGGGTTACCTCACAACATTTGCATGCTTTGGAGCCATAATTTGGCTCCAATCTACCCCTCTTTATCTAGAGGTAATAATCTTGCTTGATGTCTGAAATAATAATATTATTCTTTTTTGCATAGAACTCATCTTTTGTTCTTGTATTGTAAATTACGCAGCAAAAGAGGTTTTCTCTTCTGATGGCATCAGCAGTGTTTGAAGGGGCTTCAGTTGGTCCTTTGATTGACTTGGCCATTCAGATTGACCCAAGGTAGTTTCCATTATAACTATTAAGTGGGTAACTTGTATTTGAAAACATGTAGATTTCAAATCAAGAATTTTATTCATTTTGTCTTACCGTTTGAGGGTAATATTGTGCTTACCTGAATGAATGTCTGGCAATTGATATTCCAATCCCATGATTATTTTAAAGTTCACGGGCCTTTAGCATTCTTTTGTCTACCTGGTGGAGTTTTCAAAGTCACATGGATCTTCCTGATATATATTGCTCTAATTGTGGTTGCCATTACTGTCGCTACTGCTTCCCACACCTGCCATCAAGGCCTAATGATCTGAGGCCTTCAAAGACATCAATTCCTAGTTAGAGGTCTCAAGTTGGCTGTAGCATTGCCGCTGGTTATTTGGGGTCTGCTGTAATAGTAGTATTACTATTCGTGTATTATATGCTTCAAATTCATGATATTTTACTGACCTGTGGTTTGTCTCCATTTTTAGTGGACTAAAATTGCTAGCCGGAATAGTTTATGTCTTTTATCTTGAGGAACGGGGAAACCCATTATCTCTTCTTTACTAAAAGATCATTTTCTCTCCCCTCTTAAATATCATCATGGACTTGGAAGCCTTATTATTGTGGGTCTTTTTTCATTCAAATCAATGTGCATTTCGCTGGGGGGTGTTCTGTATTTGGTTGGTGAACTCTGCCTCAAACCAGTGTTCTTGTTCTATTTCTGACTAATTACTAAATTTCCCCCCTCAGTTTCTTTGCCACTGCTGCAACCAATTGAAGCTTGTTTTAAAAGCAAATGTTGTGAACGTTCATCTACTTGGACTCATTTATTCTTTAGTGGAGGATGATTATGCTTTATGTCTGTTTTACTTTTACTGTTATCTAGAGCTATAAAATGTTTTGTATTCATGTCCTTTTCTCTATTTGGACAGTGTTCTGGTAGCTGCATTTGTGGGAACCGCGTTGGCCTTTGCATGCTTCTCAGGAGCTGCTATGTTAGCAAGGCGCAGAGAGTACCTTTACCTTGGTGGCTTGCTTTCATCTGGCGTGTCCATGCTTCTGTGGTTGCATTTTGCTTCCACAATCTTTGGTGGTTCCACAGCCTTCTTTATGTTTGAGGTGAGTAAATGTTAAAACTTTTCTTGTTCTGGTAGTACTCAAAAGGATGCTGTTGGCTGCGACTAACATCCCTCTTCGGTTTTGATTCTTCCCACAGATCTACTTTGGGCTCTTGGTGTTTGTCGGCTACATGGTAGTGGACACACAGGACATAATTGAGAAGGCACACTTGGGTGACTTGGATTATGTGAAGCATGCCTTGACCCTTTTCACTGATTTTGTGGCTGTATTCGTCCGCATTCTGATAATCATGGTGAGGGAAGCTAGAATTCGTGATAAACCTTTCGTTTAATTTGTATAGTGTTACCGACTTGGTTAATAATATTTTGTTCTAACGTCAAACATACTTGCATTCCAGTTGAAAAATTCAGCCGAGAAGGGTGAGAGGAAGAAGAAGAAGGAGAGGAACGACTAAATCATAAAGCAGTAGATGGGAAAGGCTGCTATTCTAACCTTTCATGGAAAGCTGAAGTCGGTTTTTACTACAAGTTGTTTCCTTCATTTTTGTACTTAAAAAACATAATAGGTTGATATACAGAAAGGATAGGTCTTGCTGTTTCTGTTTCTCCTGGTGGTTTTTATATGCAACCTCTAAACAAATGACATGTTAATATTTGCTTTTCACAATCTATTAATCTCCCTCTCTGCATATGCTAGATAATGAAATACAATGCTGTTTGAAACTATGGTATCTGGTGATATTGTGTGAATAAATTTTTACTCTCTGTTGGCAAGTTACAGTTTATTTGGTCCTAACCTATTTCTTACAAGAGCATGGAATAGAAACTTGTGAAAAGCGTCATGGATTGAGTCAAAGCATCACTTCTTTCACGATTCTGTGCCGTGCCGGAATAGAAACTTGTTGTATTGTATTCGTAGGCAAGTGGATGCCCGAAACTTTTTCGTCCCCATTAGTTATAAACTTTCAGGTTCAGTTCTATGTGGCCGGCAGGCATCATTTTCACCCAACTCCTCCACATGCCTCGTGACTCGAATATAAAGCAACGGTAGACACTAGAGTAAGCGCTTTCTATTGCTTGAGATGACCGTATACAAGAATTGGCCTTGGGATTTAAGCCTTCACATTTCACAATATCAATAATATGAAAGGTGTTTACGGATAAAACCATGGGGCTTAATAGGTTAGAACAGATAGTACTTTGTAATTAGTGTGAATCATTTGGTATTAGAGTTAACTCCAAAACATTACTAATGTGTCACTAGAATTGATTATAGGATGTAATTTTGGTATCTAAATTTGACATTTATGTGCAATGTGATACTCAACTATTTTTTTTTGTAATTAGGTATATAACATTTTTATGATGCAATTAGGTACCCGTCTTTTTTTAATGATGTAATTTGGTATCTAACCTTTTTAATGGTGCAACTAGGTACCCAAACTTTTATTTTTGGTGTAATTAGGCACCTAACATTTTTTTAAAGTTAGATGTTAAAATTTTAAGTATGAACATGTGTAACTAAAAATAACACTAGGTACCTAATTGTACCAAAAATAAAAGTTGGGTATGTAATTACACCAAAAAGCTAAGTACCTAATTGAACCATTAAAAAAAGTTATGTACCTAACTACACCAAAAAAAAGTTGGATACTATATTTTACATAAATACCGGGTACAAAAAGTTGTATGTATTTGATTGAGTCGAGTCAAAATATTTTAAGTTAGTCGAGTTGACGAGTCCTATTTAGGACTCAAACATTATTTGAATTTTTTTCAACTCGAGCTGAGTTGTCAAGTTTCTATACTATATTTCTTCTTATTCTTTTTCGCATGTTTGAAAAAGATTTGTAAAGTCGTTAATAAAAAAATTTAAAAAATTAAAATATATTTATAATGTTATTTTTAAAGAATGGACATTTGAGGATAAAGTGTTGATAGGATTCAAGGAACTAGTGAGAATAAAAATTTTATAAAAAAAATTACAAAAATGAATTAAAGCTAAATACATATTCTACAATGGATTAGGAGCATTTGGCTCAAATTTAGTCAAATTAAAATTAGAATGAAAGATGAATTAAAGAAATGAGAAAATTATACATAGTTGGAGAGGCTAAATTGTAAAAAAAAATTATTTTAAAAATAATTATTAAAGTTAAATAGGTATTTTAAAGTAATTTAAGAACATGTGGTTTAAATTCGATAACAATGTAAACTTAAAATGAAGAAGAAATAGAAGAAAAAGAAAATAAAAAAATTAAATCGTAAAACTGTAAAATTTAATTTTTCGAGTTGAGCAAACTCGAACTCGACTCAAACTTTAAAATTTTACAAATTATTCGGGTTGACACGAATAACTTAAAATTAAAGAAAAAAACTCGTTTTTTTAGTAAAATTTTACTCACCCTAAATTATTTACCCGTTTGTAAAATACCTATTGTGGATAAAAAGCTTCACACTTGAAATATCTCGTGTAATCAAACATTGAAATGCCAGGTGGATGGCCAAAAAAATTACGATTCAATGAAAAATATGTCTCGATTATTATGTTAATATGTTTTGTTCTAAAAATTTAAAATCAATTTTAAACTTCAAATGTGATTTTGAGAGAAGCAAAGTATAATAATTTTTACGTTACGTCGTGATTTTTACATTATATTTTTACACAATCATAATTTAAAAAAAAATACTCTCAAACATAAATCATATTAATTTAAAATCAATTATACACAAAATTAATTTTATAAAATTACAATAATACAACATTAAATCTACTGCCATAAAACCAAACACACAAAATGCCCAACGCAATGCAAAAAGTAGCAAATTATTGGCCAAAAAAGAGAGAGCAAAAAGTGGCAAATTCTTTCATGTACGCAAAGTGGGAGTGATTTGCTCAAGCCCAAATTCAGCCCGTTTTCTAACCCAGAAAATGAATCGAGTGGAGTTGGGATGAAATGAGTATGAAAGAAGCTACCTCCTGTCATTTGGTCCGCACCACCTCGATCGGGAACGGGACAAACCAATTTCCGCCATCGGATTCAATATCTCTTCCATCCCTAATCCTTCGCCGCCGCCTGTCTTCAGCCAAGCTGTTTTAAATTGTCGCCGGCCAGGTAGTTCCCTCCGCCGTCCTCTACTTCTGTTGGCTTTTCTCTTTTCACAATTTTTCTTTTTAGAAAAAGGTAGTCAACTTTGAGGATTCAATTTGAGATTTGTTTCCTAACTTTGTCTATTAATTTGTATTGCTGGAATTAGATATTCAATTATGTGATTGATTTTCTTTAAAAAAATTCATCTTTGAGTTCCGGGAACAGTGGATGCTAAAGGTGAAATAGAAGATGGACAAATTAAGGGAATTTGGGAGAAAAGCTTTGTTCTACGTTAGGGTTCTCTCCGGATATGAAGAACGTAGAATTCGGAACTACAGATTGCAGATCGAGAAACACCTGCAACAGGTCTTTCTCACTTTCTTAACTCATCATTTTATTGATCTTTTAGCATTCCCCCTGCCCCTTAATTTCTATAGATTTGTGTACCCAAACATATTTAATGGTGTGATTTATTTTGTAAAACATTTAATTAAAAGTTTCTCAGAAGTTTAGGATTGTGTCAATGTGAGAAGCTTTATTAATGCAATGAGGTGACTGCATTCAGTTTGCAGATGAAAAGTTTATGTTCTAATATGCATATTAACTCGAAAAATTTCTGTGTATATTATCTTAGCATCTGTTGAACATCGTGCCCCAAAATTGTAATGCTGGTTTTCCTTCTCTCTCTCACACACACACATTGACCGTTCAGGCGCAAGCAAGGAAAGCAGCCTTAAGAAATATTCCTGAGCAGATTGTATTACAAGAGGTTCGCCGAATGGTGGAGGATATGCAAGCTCTAAATAAAAGGCTTGAAGAAACAGTAAGTTTTTACTTGCACTTGGAAATTGTAGCTTTTGCTGCCTAATATATTAATATAGTTGATTTTTAAATTGTGGCACTGCCATTTATAACCTCGATTCATTTTTGAGGAAAATGAACCAGAGAGTGTCCTCTTATGTGGTTTTATATTTGCTCAAGTTGTAAGGGAAAACATCCATTGGTATGTCTCACCCTGTTTTTGAAGAGTTTATCCATGTTGGTTGATTTTGATTCGAAGTCGGAATTCACAAAAGAACCAAGTTATTAGGTTAGTATGTGTAGTTCATTGACAAATTCCTTGCTTATTCATTGCAAGGTTCAGATTCCTGCTTTTAAACTTTGATAGACCCAAACTATTGGAACTTCCGGTGACAATTTTAATGGTCGCCTTGTCTAAATATGCTAATTGCATTTGCAATCATCTTTCGTTTCCAAGGCTCTTGGTCATGATGAGAATCTTTCCACCATTAGTTTCTGAATTCTATGGCATCTTTCTGTTCCTATTTCAGAATGATTTTTTGTCGTTCATAACAAAATTTGTTGTTTACATTCAGGAAGCTGCCATCGACCAGTACTTCTCACCAATAGACAAGGAAGTTCAGAAGATAATGAAAATCCAGCTGGAAGGAGAAGAGAAGACAATGAAACAGATGGCAGCAATTCAGACACAGACCATACTTGATAAAATAGAAGCTGAGAATAAGGCAAATACACCTCAACCGGATGCGAACCAAAGTAACCAGGATGCTTCTTCTTCTAGCAGCAGTCAACCTGCTCAGACGAGATAGTTATTCAGCATTGATCCCATGACTGCACTTATATTTTATGTTTCTCCTCTTTGGGGGTAGTTTGTATGTTCAACTTGAGAGATGAGTTTGAATAAATTAAGGCTCTTATTGAGAACCGTCGAACCGTCTAAAGGCCCGAGTTTTGTCATCCAACAGTCATTGTTATTTGCTTAATTGTGCTGATGAATGATGGTCACATTGGATGGGATAGTTACCGTTGTCCATACTCTTATATCTACAGATTATGTACTGATGAATTAGTATGATTTTGATGTGATGGAATATTTGGATATCAGACATAATTATACGAATCTTAGTGCACGTTCTGTACTACGATCACGGAATATAAGATTAATGTTACATGAATGTAACAAACTCCCATTTTGTCGATCCGAATCCCCTGCAGAATCGAAGAAAAAGTAAGTCCATCAACAATTGACAGAGGGTTTACTTGCCCATTCCATCTTCCTCGCATCCCAAGCTCCGTATGTGAGTTCTTTCTCTCCTTTTTGCTTGCTCATTCAATCGATTTTCTCTTTAAAAAAAACTACGGATTTTCCCGATTCCAGTGTGAACTTTAATTCCTTGTGTAGAACCTAAAGAGTTGCAAAAATTCTCAGTAATATACCTGTTACTACAAAAGTTATTTCAGTTTCTGTGGCGTTACATCTAGTAATTTTGTAATAGGCATTGTTTACAGGTAGATAGAACGATGCCGACGGTGAAGACGACCCGTGTAAAATATCCGGAAGGATGGGAATTGATTTAGCTGACGCATCGTGAGCTACAAGGAAAGATGAGAGAAGGTAGGGTTTCCTGCATTGCATCATGTATGTGCTCTACTTTGATTAGTGAATCTCTTATTTTTATCATTGGGATGAACTAATTTGTTAGTTAATGTGATAGCTGAGAATGATCCTCACGATGGTAAGAGAAAATGTGAGGCCTATTTTCAGAATTGCTCATCAAAAGAGCCGCTATACTTTCGAGTTTCGACTGTTACCACCGTAGGAAGGAAATATCCAAGGAACTGTATGAGTTCTGCTTGGACCAAGGCCATGCCGATTGCCGACCGCAATCTTATTGCAAAGTGGAAGAAGGTATGTCACTTGTAGTATTTTGATTATTTGATAAACTATTTCATACTAAGGGTTGGTTGTTCTATTCGAAATTTGAGGTCATTTCTTGTGTTGCATGTGTGTTTATATATAGATGGACACTTGCATGTATCATTCAAACATGACAGACACATTTGTACGGTCCCTTTAGTTTTCTTCCCTCCTGGACTCGATCTTTCTGAGTTCTTGATTTCTTCTTCTTCTTTTTTTGTTTTATGGTTTCGTGTTTTGTTCATCGCAGCCGGGATATGAAAGTTTTTGTTGCTTACGTTGCATGCAACCATGGAGTTCCTAAGCACTCGAGGGAAGAAAAGGTTAATGCGTTCATTGCGGATGCATAGTCTGTGCAAGCTGAGATTAGATTTAACTTTTTTTTCTTTGGAGACAAGGAAGGGGAGTTTAAGAATGTTGCTGCTGCCATGCCACACTGCTCTTAAGTTTCTGCAAATTTCCCTGCCCTGCTGTAGCTCTGAACCTGAAACTTACACAAAACCTTTGTCCCGGTTTTGGATATGTTTTTGTGTGGCCATTAAGGGTTGATAAAGACAGTGGATTAAACTTGTAGTCATGTCATTATGAGGCCAAATGAGATTGCTTTTGAACTCGACCCGAAAACCCCGATTGTCAAACTTGCGTGACACGAACCTAGAACGACCTAAACCTGAACTAAACGACTCAAACTAAACCCGATTCAAATCCAAAATGCGAAGTCCAGGCTTCAGCCGAGGTTGAAAAAGAAGCCAATCCTCAGAATGGGAATTTCAGCATATCCCATAGATTATGAAAGGCCATTTTCAAAGGGAATCCTTCCGTGGGAGGCATTACCATTTCCCAAATGTTGCTTTTCATGCTTTTGTTTTCATTTCTAGCACTATGGACAACCTTTCCTTTTCATTGCTTACAAGAAAAGTTGAATCACAATTGGCTAAGTAAACCCCCAAAAGCATGCCTGATTCCTTCATTAGTGCATCATCTTAAAGCTTGAAAATCTATGGGTATATCTTCTTCTTTTTTGTCTAAACTAAGACATCTTTGGTCCCATGCTCTATGTTTTGTTGGGATTTTTCTTTCCCTTCTTCTTTAACCAAACCTTCTCTCACTTGACTTTTTAATCACCCCCATTAAGGCCTAATTGGGTGGGTTTGGTTGGCTTAATGTTGTCTTTTTCCCCCAATTTTGAACTCATTCATTTGCTTTAGGAACGGCTGGGACTTGTGTTTATCTATACAATGCATCAATTTCATCATTTGCTTTGACCTTAGATGCCAATGAACATGGTTAAAACTTTTACTATTATTATCAATTATGGGTTGGTTTAGTAGGAACTAGGAAGGAATGTCAAGTCTTTTGTACAAAGTCAAAGGTTTGAATTTTAGTGTTTTGAATGGAGTAAACTGGATTGAAAAAATCATCCTCATAAAATAATTCTACAATACATAATATGAATTAATCGGTTAATGAATCGAATACCAATAGTTTATATAAAAAAATTACTATGATTATTTCCTTTCTCAATTATACCAAAGGTGAAATTGTTGTTCATTTTTAGTTCAAATTTCAAAGATTCTACAAGCAAAAGTAAAATAAAAGAGTTTGGTTGGATAGACCGTCACCAAAGGAAATGACATTCAAATTCTAGCATAGTCCATAGAATTTGTTATTGTATATGACATCACAATTCGATTAATGAACTCATAACCCTTTAACAATAAGTTGTTTCAGTGCGTTTTGAATGGACAAAATAAAGTTGGGAAGATCGCTTCTATATTAAGGCTCTACAGAACTTGATTCGAAATAGTCGACTAATAAATTAAATACTAATAATTAAATAAAAATACCCTAATCATATTTAATTATATAGTTTTAAATTAGGATGGGAGATCATTTCATGCATTGCCGAGTAAACATGGACTATACAATAACCAAAGAGTCATTTTCTACATAATTCAAAGATTTTTTATCCATTTACCCGTCACTGTTTTAGGTAACCAAAAATTAAAGAATAATTTACAATCAATGTGTAGTGAACAATTTGGAATTAAGTTTCATCTCATCTTATTTTTGCTTTCGTATTTTAATTAGGGTAGAATGATCTTTTTGTCCTCTCACCTTCACTATTTTATTCATTTAAATCCTTAAAATTTCACTATTTTTTTGTCCTCGAACGTTTTTTTTTCCAGATTAGTCGGAAAACATAAACAACACCTTTAAATCAACGTAATTATTTTATTATTTTTTGTTACTTCATCAAAAAAATTTGTAGACGTGAAATAACTTCTTGATTTATAAATGAAAAACATTTCTTAGACCGAAAAATAACGTCATAGATGGATACTCGTTCTTGTTTTTCAGTGATTCTAAAATTCTTTCGAGCAAATGCCTCATCGCAGAGATCAATTCCTCAACAAGATTCATCGACAAACTCAACAACTTTAACGGCTTGCGAAATATTATTTTTTGATCAATTGCTTCATCGGTCGTAATACCTTCCATTGATTTGATTCTCTCATTCTTATCAAAGTACGGCAAAATCGTTACGTCGTTTAGAATTGAAAAGTGAAAAATAATTCTTAATATAATTGTTTGCTACACATCTTGTATTTGAAGATCGTCACTCTAGAGATCGAGTTCTTGTGATGCTCGGGTGACCCCCTTTCAAGAATAATGAGTTTGACAACGATAAAATATAAAAAAAAATTAAAATTGTTTAGGGCTTAGGACAAAATAAAAATTAACAAAATTAGTCATTTTGTTATTATATCTTAAATAAATAAATAAATATTTTAAATGTTACGTGTTAATTTTTGACTGGTCCAAAAAATTAATATTAAATTTTATCACAAAAATAAATAGAACGGTTGATGACAAGAATTAATATATGAAATTGAAACAAAAAAATGTATGACATTTGAGAAAATGAATATAATCTACGTACCAAAAAGACAATTAATCCTTGTAATTTTATTTATTTTTCCGATATTTATAAAAAATAAATTTATTTATATTTTATAAATATTTTCATGGAGTTTGTATTTGGACTTTTGCTTTTCACAAAGAGTCACAGCTCCTCCATGACTCATTAGATCTAACTAAAACATTAACCTATATATAATTTTCATCAAGTGGGACCAAATTTCATCAATCCTTTCTGATTAAATCAATGGCTTACAATAAATTTCGTTAGTGATATTCACGTTGGAAGATGCAGATTACGTTAGCTCTTATAAACTTTTTTTTTTCACTTATTTTGTTACTTATTAATTTTTCGCAGAGTTTTAAGAAGAAAAATTGTGTAGTGTAAAACAATTTAAGCAGAATGTTAAAAATAGCTCCCAACATTTTATTATTTTGTTAATTTTAGTCATATCTTTTTTTTGCAACCAACCACCTAACATTTTATTTTTTGTTCAAATTTTATTCTTGTTGTATGAAAATCGTTAGTCAACTAACGGTCAATGCCTGAGATTGACATGGCATATCTGTAGGGCATGGAGAGATGACGTGACACTGCCACGTGACACTTTGCTGATGTGGCGATTGGTTAAAAATATTTAAAAAAATATTTTTTTAAAAAAATAATTAATTAATTTTATAAAAATGTCATGTCAGCAAAAATGCCACGTGACAGTGTCACATCATCTCTCTATACCCTGCAGACATACCACGTCAGCCTCAGGTATTGACCGTTATTTGACTAATGATTTTCATCCAACAAGGGTGAAATTTGAACGAAAAATTTTAAAATTCTTAGAGCGGGCACAAATCATACAAATTTTAAAATTTCAGGGTGGGCACAAGTTATATTTTTCAAATTTATATTAATATATTATCACATTTGTGAAGTAAATTTTAACAAATATTAATTTCAAACTTGATAGATATTGTTATAAAAATTATAAATTACATTATCTTGTTATAGAACTTTTAAATTCTAATATATTTTTTATATACGTTAGCTTAGTTTGTTGTAACAATTAACTTGCATTTTGTATAAATTAATTTAATAAACCACATATCATATTCTTTTATAGTATCAGAGCAATAAAAAACATTTCAAGACATTCAAAAAAGAAATTTTAATATCTATCTTTAAAGTGTTTGACTATCACACAAATAATCTTTAAAACCATTCATATCACAAAATAAGTCGTAGTCTATAGATCATTATCATAAATCAGCATATCTAGCATTTGTTGTTAAAACTTAAAAGACAATTCTTTTGTTTAAGAAAATAAACAAATTTTTTAATAAAAATTTAAAGTTCCTTAAAACCCCAAAGTTTTTATTCAATTAACCTTTAAATCTCTATGACAAGATTCATTTGCTATTCAAGCAAGAATCGGTTGTTCTCTTCTTCTTTAAGAACATCACATTCAAATACTAACAATCAAACATAAGGACAATATGCTTCTAAAGTGCATACAATTACTTTACAAGAATTAATGATTTAACTACTCAAATTTAAAATTGTATATTCTACTTATATCATTAAAGACAAAACGTATTTAAACTTAAGAACTTACTTCTATCAAATCTCACCATAATACTACCTTAAGAATATCATTAGATCTATTTTAAAAATTTTAATAAAATTATTCATTAATAAAAAATTATAAAATTAAATTTATTATTATTATTATTATAGATATATATAACTTATCAGCTTCATCATGCCATCATTACAATTACTGTATAAGTTGTCAGAGATCCGTTTCATTGAGTAAAAATAAACATAATAAGAACCATAAAATTAATAGCTTTTTTCAGTAGCGGATCTTACTTTACCATGTCAGCTCAATTCTTTGGTAAATGTTTATTCTCTGTTACCGAAGTACATTGAGAAAAATGGTAACTATTCATTTCCTTTCTTTTTTATCATTTCGTTCAAGTTTATCATAAACCTAGATTTATCAAGTTCAATCCAGCTAAATGGATGTGCTTAAGAATAAATTTAAATTCTATAGATTACCAAGTAATAAATAATGTCAACTTAATTGACATTTTATAATTACATAAAGTAAATTTTATGTAGATAGGTAGGTATATATACATTGAAATAGAAATATATAAAAATAATTAACCTACATATAATTCTTAGACACTCTAGAAAAGAAATAATTTTGACATTCAATCTATAAACGTTCTCTCTTAAAAGATAATCATTCTCCCCAAAAGGTAGAAAGAGAATTTCTTTTAAAAAATTTACTAGTTGTCGAATGTATATCTAATTTGGACTCTCATTCAAAGCATGCAAAATTTTAATTTTATAGTCTTAAGTCAATTATTTGTCTGTGTTTGACGAATTTGTATACACGCTTTTATTCCAAATTCTTGTAGTGGTATCGAAAATTAATTTTATATTTTTATTTATATAGCCAAACCAGTCGGCTCTTGCTTCTTCTGAAAGTATATTACTTGGACGACATTATCTTCATTCGCTTATCTTTCGCGTAATATATGTGCGAAGTAATTCAGCCCTTTCGATTGGAAGAGGCCAATCGTCCTTGTATTTTAGCGAAAAATGACAGGAAATTATCATACCTTCTTCATGTCGAGATACTAAAACCTTACGCTTGGCGAGAGCTTCCTCATGTATTTTGTATTGAACAAAAGACACTTCTAAATAACTTTATTTATTTAACTCCAAGCATGTCTTGTATGGGTAATCACCAAAAAGTAACCATGAATTTCCTGAAAGAAACAAAATATACTTTTTATCTATTTTATGCTGACGATTTGAACATGTATCATCTAAAATCAGTGTCAGATCCTAAAATTATATTTAGGGTGAGCACAAGTTAAACTATTTTTTAGAGTGGGCACAAATCATAAAAATTTTAAAACTTCAGGGTGGGCACAAGTTATATTTTCTCCTTTCTTTGGTGTCATATCAATTAGTGCATTTCTCGAACACTCGCTCTGATACCAACTACTATGAGGCTATATTTTCGAACTAATAAATGAGATTTAACGAGTGTATTCGAACGAGTCTAGTTAATAAATTTCGAGTTAATTAAATTAATATCATAACAAACATAGAAGAGAAAATGGGGTTCGATTTGAAAGATGGAAAATAAAAAAATAACAAAATAACGGTTATTCGGTTAAGAAAAATAAATCATCATATGAGAGTTTACTATGCATAAAAGCACATAGGTTACTATAAAAAGAGAAGCTGACTTTTTTCTTGTCCATTTTTATTTTAAACAATTTGAGGAAGTTATCAGTATCCTAAATGGCAAAATTAAGATTTACCAGAAGGTCTTTGTTACAATTTTCATCGATATGTAAACCTGCGGTACGTGTTGGCATTCAACATCTTTATTTCTTTTTATAATCTTTTGATGTCTTTTTGATTTTTAGAACTAGTTTTCACTCCTACGCTATATGTTAGTGTTATGACAGTGAAGAACCCCTTCTGTTATCTTTAGTTTCTTTATATTCTTGAGAACTGATTTTTAACGCGGAGGTTCTATGTAATAGTGTTATGGCGGTGCACTACACTTTCCTAAATGCAAACAGCTGGAAACCAGCTGGCACAAGTTAATTAAAATCTCTCTCATTTTTATTTTTATTTTTTTTGTTAAATCTCTCAAAATTAATAAAAATTTTAGTTAAACCCTCAGATTTTTTTTTGAAAATTTTCGTTTAAGTGTCTGAGTTTTTTAGAGTGGGCACAAATCATAAAAATTTTAAAATTTCAGGGTGGGCACAAATTATATTTTCTCTTTTCTTTGGTGTCATATCAATCAGTGCCTTTTTCGAACACTCACTCTGATACTAAATGTTACGAGACTATATTTTCGAACTAGCAAACCACGCGACTTTAGGCAAATTTCACCACACAAACACATAATTAAGCTTGAATTTCAATTCCGGAAGATCAAAACTTCCAAGGCACTCAAGAACGCAAGATCGTTATAAGCGGAAGTAAACTATAATGAATGGCTTTTGAATTTGAAATAAGAAAACCAAGAACATGAATAACAACATATGTGATTTAGAGTGAATGTCTTGATTACTCTGAAGATAGAAAATTGAGTGATTTACAAGTGAGGTGGGGAGCATATATTTATAGTTGAACACCCCAAGATCTGACGGTCAAAACTAATTTACATCGACAGACGAGATTTACATAACATCTTTACAAAATCTCTAAATATCACAATATTTTCTAAATAAATAATTCAAAAGATAATGTTAGACTAAATGTTTCAGGATCTTCCAGAACATTCCTGAACCTTTTAGATTCTCCCACGGACCGGGCTATGTCTGGTGGTTTCTTCCAGTTCAAAGTCTGTGTTTGAATCCCTTCGGTAGGCAAATGTGCATATAACACGGGCTCGAACTGCCGGCCCTTGACTATTACGTAATTAATTAATTTTCATTAAAATTAACGTGAATCTGCAAATTTATGGATGCATCCCAATCAACTAATGCATTACGGTTAATAATATCTATAAATTTAATTTTTTTTCATGATATAATTATACACATTTTCATTCTCATACTCCGTCAATAATACACACGTATGCATACTAAAATAATATTTCTTTCATTTTAAAAATTATAATATTATCTGTCATTCTATACTTGTATGTATATTATTTTAGATATATGAATGAATTAGTCTTTTCATTGGTATAATTCTATTTATTTATCATTAATCTTTAATATTTTTAAGTTGGAAAGCTGTTTTCATAATTTATAATTATAAATGGTGAATGAATATAAACCATTGACTGGATATATAATTTTGTTTGTTTTTTTTAATCTGTATTTAATTTCTAAAGAAATAAAACAAAAGGCCACTTATCATACAAAAATTTAAATTTTCCCTTTTGATTTTAGTTTCACCGACATTGGTTTTAGAGGGAATAACCTTTATACATAATTGAAATAAATTAGGTTATTTTAAAAAAAATAATATTGAATTACATTATATTTTTTAAATTCAGAAATTAATCATTAATTAATTTAAAATTACTGAAGTTTGGACCTTATACTTTATAAAAAGAAAAGTTAGTTTAAATGCATAATTTTGCCAAATATTGTTATTAGAAGGTCAATTAGGAATTCATCTGTTTAACGGTTTAAATACAAGAAATTATAAAATATCAGAAATCCAATAATTTATATACAATATAATAACAAAAAATAACACTCAAATTTATATATTTACCAACAATTAAATTAACTTTTTTTCAATTTTCGTAAAATATAAAGATTGAATTAACATAGATTAAAGTAAAAGGAACTATTAATTTTTATAAAATTGAGGAATGGGATTCATAATTACATACTTATGTAAAGAAACCAAAACTAATAAGTGACATGTATATGTTAAATTAAGACATTCAACTATGTAAATCTAAATTAAAATATGATTAAAAAATATTTTAATTCAATGATTGAAAAGAGTCGGGGCACACAGTTTGGACGAGCTAACAACTAAATATCACTTCTAAAACCATGCAACCAAAATACTTAAATTGTGAAGTCAAAAAATGCATATTAAATATGTTTATTTTTCAATCAAATCATTGTAAAGTGAAGTTCAACATTAAATTAGATTTAAAAGTTTAAATACAAAGAGTTGTATAAAATTTTTGGGAACAAATGAAAATTAGGGTACGTGTGTGTAATTAGTCCTAATGATTTTCAAACATTTTTTTATTTTCTCACTACTCATAAATTAAAAGATATTTAATGTTTAAGTATGCTCGATTTTATGTCCTCATATATATTGTATCCGCGACAATATCAATTGAACTAAACTCAATCAACATTTTCTTTTATTCACTTGTTTTAGTTTATTATCTCAGTTTGTATGATTATACTTTATAAATATGTATATGAAATTATAATTTTGTATACTTATAAAAGGTGTAATCAGTAGTTATATTCTTTTATTATTATTTTTTGAACAATTTTTAATTAGAGGAGGGAATATAAAATTTATTCCTAATGAGTTTTGAAGCCACAATATAAGGGGGAGACAGTGGCGAATCCTTTAAGGGACCAGTGGGGGCCATGACCTCCTACAATTTTGAGAAATTTAAATTTCGCCTTTAAAATTTTTGAAAATTTTAATTTGACCCCTCAAATTTTTTTAAAATTAATATTAAGCTTTAAAACTTTGAATATTTTTAATTAAAATCTCTCTCAATTTTTAACTTTTTTTTTTTAAAAATCTCTCAAAATTATTAAAAATTTTAGTTAAACCCTCAGAGTTTTTTTTTGAAAATTTTCGTTGAAGTGTCTGAATTTTTAAAAAATTTGAGTTAGCCTCCTCAAACTTTTACTCCAAGTTCCGCCACTGAGAAGAGAAGAGTGTGTCAACTGAGAGCTTTAACCACTTGTTCTAGAAATTGTTGACACCATTGTTGTATGTTGTTCATACATAATTTAAAAAATAATAATTATGATATATTTTGTAATTATATATCTATTTTTTTAATTATAAACATATACACAAACAAAATTACTAATATTTAAATAAATAAGTATACTTAAATCATCAAAGTATACTTAGAAAGGGGAAAACAAGACAGTCTCATGGTTTCTTATTTTATTTTGTTGTTGTTGTCTTGTGGTGGCTTTTCTTTTTCCTTAACCATTTTTTTTTGGGAATTAATTTAATATATATCTAATAGACATCAACAAAGCTGAAAAGTCTATAGTCAATAGCAAATGTACAATAATATCCCATTATCTAACCCTTCTTTGAATAATATTCATATTTTAATTATTAGTATATGATTTATTGACCGGTTAGTTTAAACCGAATAATAAAAAGTTTATTAAAAAACAATTCTCTCATCTTTTTTCATTAACGATACCAAGATTCAATTTTCTTTTAATTCTTAATAATGATAGCTTTTGAGATAATGGCCCTGTTTGGCAATTAGCGGATAGCTGATAGCTGATAGCGGATTACATTAGCTGATAGCTGATAGCTGATTGCATTAGCTGATTTGACTAGCGGATTGTATTAGCTGATTGTATAAAAGTGTTTGGTAAAATTAACTGATAGCCGATAGCTGTTTGATTATTTAAACAAGTAAAATGACATATAAGGACGTGATTATAGTTAATACTTGTTTGAATAATTTATCAATTATTAATATTTTGTATCTAATAAATATTAATTAGATTTGTAAAAAAAATATAAATTTCCTAAACATATTTGAAAGATTTATATATTAATTTATTATTTATATAATTATTAATTTTTTTATATGCACATATAAATATGTGTAATAAAAAAATAGAATTAACTTACAAATGTCATCATATAAATGAGTAGTAGCAACAAATAAGTCTAATATTTAATATGTTTTATTTATATTAAAAAATATTATTATTTAATTTAGGTTATTTGGAGATTTTTGGTAATTGTTAAGGGTAAAAGGGTCATTACAACTCTAATATCAAACCTCTAATCTCAAAAAGCTCCTATTAGGAGCTTTTTCAAAATTAGCTTTTTCACCCCAATCCGCTCTTTCAATCCGCTATTTACCAAACACCAATATTAACGGATTTGACTAGTCAAACCTCTAATTATACCTTAAACCTCTAATTTTTGCCCAAACCGCTATTTACCAAACCGGGCCAATATCTAATTACGCATTTTAAAAATAGAAGAATTTTACATTAATTTAGGATAATTGGATGAGTTTAAATTAATGTATAAGATTATTTAGTTCTCTCTCATCCCCTAAAACTCTTTAGTTTTTATACTATATAAATAAATCTTACCAAACTTTTTTATTTGGGTGAGCAAAACTCGAATAGATAAATTGAATTTTTTGACTAGACGCAAAACGTAATTTCATAAATTTAACTTGAATCGAATTTTTTTAAGTAAAGTTTAACTTATAAAACATGACTTGTCAATTTAACTAACTCGAAATCTTTTTAAATAATCTCGATCAAATACTCATCCCTATTTTGTTTATCAATTAAAAACATGAATAAATAAGATTAAATAAATGGTAAAGGAAGCTCAACATGTTTTTTCACTTTGTATAATGTAATGTACATACATCACATACAAACATAAAACACACTTCTCTCTTTCTTTCTCTTTCTCTTTCCTTTCTATCTTCCTTCCCATTTCAGCTTCTTCTTTTCACAGCCATTTATTAGATTCCTCTCCATTCCCCATTTCCTTTATTTTTATTTTCCCCTCATTGGATTGTACAAATTCCCAGCTCAAATACCCATCTCTCAAAATTTTCTCTTCTTCTTAATTTTTTGTTGCTGTTTTTTTTCTTCTTATTTATGTTCTATGGGCTGATAAAAAAGATAACAAAACTCTTCTGGGTAATTTTCATTATTTAGCTTTTGCTTTGTTCTGCAAACTAAACTAGTTTTCTGGGTTTTTTTTTTTACAGAAAAACCTTTAATACCCAGTTTAATATGTCATATAAAGCTTGAAGAAACCAATCAAATAAAAAAGTTTTCAATTTTTAGTCAAAGTTTTTGTCAATAATACTTTTTTTCTCTTTGTTGTTTGTAAATTCTGTTCTTTAATTGATTGTTCTTCCCTTTAGCCAAAGAGAAAGACATGGGCAAGCAAGGACCTTGCTATCACTGTGGAGTTACAAGTGAGTTCTTGTTTCTCCAGTTAGATACAAAGTTTTAAGAAAAGTGAAAAAAAAAGGAATTCTGAGACCTTGGGTATAAGTAAATGTTCTACTTTTTCTAATTTCTTTTTTCTATATGATTTATATGCTTAAATGAATTATGATATCATAGGAATAACTCTGTGCAGATTACATGGAAAATGATAATAAATTTTACAGTATATGATGTTCTTTGAGTTATACTGTTTTTGTTTATGGATTTAGAACAACAGATGCCCTTTTCTCAATCCATTTAAAGCTTAGAACTTGAGTTTGTTATTGGATTTAATGGTTTTTTTTCCTACCCCATTCATTTTTTTCTCAGCTTTTTATCTCTTGGGGTTGCTCTGTTTGACTCTTGTTTGAAATTCCAACATATCTCACAAAGTGAGATTGAATTCTATTGGATGCTGGGGAATTGCAGAGCCTATGTTGTTGAATCATGGCCGGTTTCGGATTCAACATCAAATTGGTATTGCTTTCCCATTGCTCCATAGATGTTTATAAGCCTAATCTCAAACCCTCCTCTATTCAATTCATAGAAATGTGTTTCCTTGTAGCATCATTGTTTGACTCCTCTGTAGGTGCACTTGCCATTCAGGTCTTGGTAGATTTCTTGCTCATTTTCTAGCCTCATAAACAAACCAGCTTTTGGTCTTTGTTGATAAGAATTGTCAACCAATGTGAACCACTTTGCAGAGTTGCACTCATGTCCATTTTAAATCATTGTTTTACACTTTTTTCTGTTCTCGCTGGCATTCGATTCTATTTTGATGTTCATTGTTTTGCCTCTTAGGCCATTAAGCACTTGACCACAAAAGTATCATTGCAGTTAAAGATTGTGAATGACTTCCCGGTGTGAAAATTCAATGTAGCATTCTTAAAATTAGAATTGTTTTAGACTCGTGGAACGTAGTGTGTTTGCTCCGGTTACTGCAACTTGAGTTATTTCATCTGTATTCTTTTTGCTGGTCATCGATATGAGTTTTGAATGTGTCGAGTGCACTCTTTTTTCTCCCTTGCCCCTTTAACATTTCTATAAAATTTGGCTAATGGATAATGCCCTAATCACATCACAGTTTTGGTATCTCCTTATCTTGAACTAGTATTGTACTTACTATCAACAATGCATTGTGATAGGCACTCCTTTATGGCGCAATGGACCTCCTGAGAAGCCGGTATTGTGCAATGCATGTGGGTCGCGGTGGAGGACTAAAGGGACCCTTGTTAACTATACCCCGCTTCATGCTCGGGTTGAACCTGATGATTATGAAGATCATAGGATTTCCAGAATGAAGAGCATATCTATAAATAAGAACAAAGAAATCAAAGTGCTGAAAAGAAAAACAAATTTTGAAACAGCAGTTGTCGCCCCTGATTACAACCAGGGTTTCCGTAAGTTTGTGGATGAAGATACTAGCAATAGATCGAGTTCTGGATCAGCAGTATCTAACTCTGAAAGCTGTGCCCCGTTTGGCAGTGCAGATGCTAGTGACTTGACAGGTTGGACACATTGCCATCAGTGTTCCTCATTGCTGTTTTGACTTCTTGAGAGTGATTTACATTTTTTTAGTCATGAAACAAAAGGGACCTAGTGGATCATATACCAAATTATAATGAGTATCTTAGTCTATCTTGTGAACTTACTAGGGATTCGTGAGTGCCGTACTTGGCATAAACGAAAACGGTTGTACATCTTCCTAGAATATCTTAGTCTATCTTGTTTGTACTTTTACAATGAACTGAAATACTCATTTACACTCTTTACTCTTTCATCTTTCTCCAGGGCCGGCTCAATCCAACGTGTGGGAGTCAATGGTACCATCTAAGAAAAGGACCTTCGTAAATCGTCCTAAGCAATCTTCAGTTGAGAAACTTACAAAAGATTTATATACTATTTTACATGAACAACAGTCTTCATATTTCTCTGGATCATCTGAGGAGGATTTACTTTTTGAGAGTGAAACACCCATGGTTTCTGTTGAGATTGGACACGGAAGCGTTCTAATTAGACATCCTAGTTCAATAGCTCGAGATGAGGAATCTGAAGCTAGCTCCCTTTCAGTTGAAAACAAACAACATTCAATGAATGAGGCTTATTCACATTCTTCAAGTTTCTCTGGATACAATGATAGCAAGGCCATGAAATTTTTAGGACATGCAATCGAAAAGGCTAAGAATCCAGCTGGACCTGGAATGCAGCACGAACAATTTAAGAGGTAAATCTTTTCGCCATAATATTTTACAAATTGCAATATAGACTGCAAATAATATCTTTGGCTCTGCGGTTTCTCGGGAGGACTTTTTGGTATAGTTTCTTCATGGCTCATGAGTAATGGGACTTCATATAAGCTTATAACTTTTTAGGAATGGGAGGAGAAATTGGATAATAGTGGCTTCATTTTGATAAATATTTCCTTTTTCTTTTTTACATTTTGGCAGGGACAAGGCTCAACATGAAAAATCACTAATGCTGGAAAGTCATAAGTCACCACTATGTAACATAGATTTAAATGTAAGTTCCCCTGTTTCATTTTCGTGTAATAGTTTTGTTCGGAAACAGCTTTATAACTCAATTCTAGAGCTGCTATATTGTTTAAAAAATAATCTTTTAGAGCCCTAGGAACCTGTAAGTTTGCATGCATATAGTGACTGGATGTTTCACAAATCTTGACACATGATTCTTCGATCTAAGCAAAAGGCAGATCGCCATGAAAATTTCACATTACGGCACATATGTTCATTCTCCATTTGTGATTGTATATTTGCGTGGAACAGGATGTCCTCAACTTCGAGGAGTTTGTGAAACGTTTAACAAATGAAGAGCAGCAGCAGTTGTTGCAGTATCTACCTCCACTTGACATTGCCAAACTCCCCGATAGGTATCTCTTTTTCCCATTTATCAACACGGGGAAATAACACCTTTCTAGTTCATTGTTTGTGCATAATGGAATGAATTCACTAATGATAATCTTGTTTTTATTTCTATTTCAATAGTATCCGAAGCATATATTATAGTTGAAATCAGATAATTCCGGAAAAGAAAAGGGGAAAAACCAGTAATGTTATTTTCTAACGGGACGATCACTAGTTGAAACATGATGAGGAATCACTGATGGTTGTACTTGCACCTGCAGCCTCGAAAGCATGTTTGAAAACCCTCAGTTCAAGGATAACCTATGTTACTTCCAGCAACTGCTTGAGGAAGGGGTTTTTAATATCTCTGTCCCAGGGGTGAAAGCTGAAGATTGTAAGACTTTGAAAAGACTTGCATTATTTGATTTGACGAAATCCCAATGGGTGGAGCGCCGTCATGTATTTAAGGTTCGAATTGGTTCATGAACTTGTTGACAATGAACTTACTTTGCTCACTGGACACCTAAGCATATTCACATTTCTCAGCTGCAGAGTTGTAAAACTAATAGTAAAGGGCCTGTGATTGCTAGAGGACCAACTGCCATTACATCGAACAATTTGGTGACTATGAAGAGATCATATGACTGCCAAAGTCAAAATTTTCCAGGTTCGGATATTTTCTCTGCTGTTATTACCTAAACAAGATAAATGGATTGATAATAACAATGTTTTTTTTCATTTTCAGAGGCAAATTCCTTAAAGTGCCCTAAAAAGGTGTTAATGAAGGCTACCTACGAAAACAAAGAAGTCATAGACTACGATAGTTCTTGCTTTAGTCCGAGAAGCCTATTTGCTTTGCCTCCTGATGGTGGCTCTCTCGCGATGGATTCTCTCCATTTTGTCAATGAATGTTCCGACCAAGATTTGCTTCTGGACGTGCCACCCAACGGCTCATTCCCACAGGCAGAACTGCTTCGTCCTACATCAAGTTTTGGGCAACAGGCAAGCACTAGTAGTAGCTCAGCACGCTCACATCTCGTCCATCCTTATTAATAGTTGTTAATTACTAGAACTATAAAGGCCTTCTCCTTCTGCAATGGATCCCATGACTGGGGTCTTACATATTTTGCATGCCGCCAAACACCAAAGTCTGTGAATTAGGTTTGATGGTTGCTCTTTTCCTCCCCCTTGACCTTTCCGTAACTTCGAATGCTAAAACGATGAATTTCAGGTGGGTTTTTTTTTTGTATAGGTTGACAACATATTGTAATATAATGCAGAAAAGGCGGTGATCTCCGGAGTTTTTGCATAGAGATATATAATATAACCCCATGAATCCTGATCACTTTAGAATGTGAATTATCCATGAAATCAATGAAAGAAGACTATGAAGGCAAATCTCTGGTCACACCTTGTTTTGAACAAACAAGAATTCAACACACCTGCATATGCCATGTAGGGATGCCTTGTTGGGCAAGGCAGGGAACATTTTTCTTTACAAATCGGAAATGACCTACCAGAATGGGTACCTATCCTTTGGTATGACTTTTGAGCTAATGAAAATAATGGAATACACTAGTCAAATGCCTTGATGTAAATGCAAATACTTTAGTACTAAAAAGTAAGCGTCCCTTAATTGATGGAGGAAATAGTTGAAAAATGTCTTTCACCTGTTTCCTTCTCTGGCAAAAGTTAATCACATACTGGATGAAGCAACATTTAATCTTTGGTGTTTTTTTTTTCATTTTTATTTCCTTTGATGATGTGGGTATTCAATCTAATCAGGCAAAAAAAAATTCAAGTTAATTAAGTTGATGAGTCATGTTTTATCATTCAAAATTTATTTGAATTTCAAGTTTATGGTTAGGGATTTAGGTTTTGTAGTTTAAATATTGATTTATTCTATTTTTTTAAAAATATGCTGGTATGATACAAGAGTAGAGCATCTGTTCAACTTTCTTAGTCTTTTTTAATAAGACACACACGATGCAGAACTGGTGCTCGAACCCGAGTTATCTGGATGACTTACATGATCTTTTACCACTGTGACAACAAGGGGTGAGCTGATTTATTTTAATTTAAATGGCTTTCTATAATCATATATGATATATATGTATATGTATATTTTTTTTTTATTTTTTCATAAATATGGGTAAGATTTGTAATGTTATTTAATAAATCAAATATCGTTTGAAATTATATAATATGCTTATAATATTATTTTTAAAGGAGATTTTGAGGAAAAAATATTAATGGAAGTATAAAAGAGTCAATTTAATCCCTTTAAAAAATATAAAAGAGTAAATGAATTGATAGAAAACAAAAATTGCCGAAGAGTTGTAATCAAAGAATTAAATTAAATAAAATACAGTCAAAAAGTCAAATTGCAATATGAAAAAATAAATAAATAATGTAAAGTTCATAAGTATTCTAATTATTCAAATCCTATTCCACGTAAATTTTTTTAGATGAGTTTATAGAATTTAAATCAAATCAAAAAATCGATTTTTTTTTAAATAAAATCGAATTTTGCTCGCTTCAAATTCAAGTTGAGAAAAGTTCAAGACCAAAAATCCAAATTCAATTAGTAATATGGACAAAAAAAAGCAGGGATCAAATTCAGAAAGTTATCAAATTCAGGGACTTGATGTTGCTTTATCCCGTCCTAAACTTCATTCACAACCCAGAAATGTTAACATCCTCATCAGCTCTCTCATCATCTCCCGATCTCCGATTAGCCTGAGAACTCCGCATCTTCGGCAACTCAGTTTCACATTCGATATCCTCCGCCGTCCAAATCCCCAACTAACTACTTAGTTAATCCCCCCTTCCACTATGTTTCTTTCTTCATCGTTATTTTGCTGTGATTCCGGTGGAAGTGACCGGTAGATCGATCGAATTTCTGCAACCGGAGTCACGGTCATAGAATCCGACCAGCAGCGACCTGAGTCTCGTTTACGATGAGAGCTTAGGCATTTTTTTAAGCTTTCAGAAACCGCTGTATGTGTTGCCCTTTTTTGAATACATTTCCCGCCTTTTTTGTTTTTCAGATATTGACCGTTGGATGAGTTGGCGCCTCTCGTGTATTCGTTATAAGCATTTATGGCAAAAGGAAAATATACATTTTTTTTAATTGTTGATTTTCAATTGTTAAAGGGAAGTATACATTTTTTTTAATTGTTGATTTATAATATTATGAAAATATAATATTGTTTTATAATTTTTTGTCTGTTTTATGATTTATGCTCAAAATTTATGATTAGTTCATTAAACAATATTATCTTCAAATAATATATTCTTCTTCTAATTTAGATTATCTTATATGCCTTACAACTCAATCCAACATTGGCTAAAATTATTTCATTAAATATTCAAACACAAAACTAATACATTCATAGAAAAAAATGTTTATCGTTCTATGTATAGTCATTTGTTAGAGAAGATCAATTTATTTAATTATTATATTTTCATAATATTGTGGATAAACAGTGAAAAATAAAAATTTAATAATTAATACGTGGTCATTAATTTACATGCAATGTATCATCCTCTAAAAATAAATGATTATTATTTATACACTGATGGTGAAATAAAGTTTTCACAAGCATATTACTCAGGCGTTTAGGATTTGAGGTTAGAATTAATCTTATAAAATTTAGAATTTAGGATTTAAGATTAAAATTTATCTTATAAGATTTGAAATTTAGGATTTAAGATTAAAATTTATGTTAGAGTTTTAATGTTTTAAGATTATAAATTTAAATTTTAGATTTTAGTTTAAAAATATGCATGCTTGTGTATATTGTTTACACACTAACATATTAACTTTTTATATTTAATTCAAATTAATAAAAGACACATCATGATAAACACGTTATCTCTCATAATAATATACTATATTTTTTTGGTAAAACTGAAACTAGATGTAAATTATACGCCACTGGCCATATCCGACAGGAGAAACCTTGCAACTTTAGGGGGCGGCTCCCCAAACAAACGGCCACCAATCTGAGTTCCTCGTAGCAACCTTGCCAACGCATCGACAACTGAATTCGCACCTCGCCGAATACACCGAATCTTCACCTCCCACGGAGCAGCCAGCAACCCTCGTATCAGCAACACCAGTCCGGTACCTTGCAGTGCCATCGACGAACCCTGTAAGATACGCGACACCTCCATACTATCTGTTTCCAAAACAACCTTTCTATATCCTTGCGACCATGCAAGCTGTAAACCATCGTGAACCGCCCACATTTCAGCTAATAAGACAACGCATATGCCCACGCTGCGCGATGAACCTATTAGCCAACAACCATCCTCACTTCTCACAACCACACCCGTTGCAGCCATACCCTCCTTAGCACTCACCGCAGCGTCCACATTCACTTTAACCCACCCCTCTTCTGGAGCACACCATACGTCCCCGACCACATTCCTTGCCAACGAGCTCGTTGATCGCAATGAATTAGCGCCAGAAATTTCTGCAACAAACTTAAAACACAACCCCACGAAATCTCCTTTTTCTACAAACGCCTCATCTAAGAGAATACTACACCGTTGTTTCCATAGCCGCCAGTAAATTACCGAGAATATAACCTGCCAAGTAGAGCCTTGTTGATTGGTACTCTGTCTAGCAATGTTCCCCAATAGCCAGGTCGGGAAATCCATCTGAAAAAACTGTTGCTGCTCACTCGCCGATACCACTGCTGCCCAAACGTTTCGTGCCTTCTTGCAGTCCCGCAGCACATGAACGACATCCTCCATAGTGCCACCACATAACCGACATCCACTGGAAGTAGCTAAATGGCGACGATACCTTTCCGCATTTGTCATCAGCTTACCCTTGAGTGCTAGCCAAAGGAAAACCCGGATGCGCTGAGGCACCTGAAGTTTCCATATAGATTGCCACCTCTTGGTCGAACCACCAACATCATTCAAATTCAAAGCTCTGTAGGATGTCTTGGTTGAGAACATCCGTGTTTCCTCCCAACGCCACCCTATCGAGTCGTCACCTGCAGCAGCCGATGGTGGGTTGACAGCAGCGATGAAAGGCACAACATAATCCGGTACAATCTGCTCAATGATATTCCAATTCCAATGTCCATCCAAAGTAGCAACGAGCCTTACCTTCATGGGGTTCGGAGGTGCAACCAAATTACAACACATCGCTAAAGGTTCAGGCAAGTTCAACCAATTATCATACCAAAAGTCCACCTTTGCACCATTATTTATTGACCAACAAATACTATTGCGGATATCGCCCCACACATGCGCCAACCCTTGCCAAAGACGGGAACAATTCCTTCGTCTCAATACAGCGGGCACATCCTCTCCCCATCCATATTTGTGTTTAATCACTTGCACCCACAACTTATTCGCATTCGAAACCAATTGGAATCCAACCTTCATTAGAAGCACTTTGTTTTGGAGATGTAAATCTCGAAACCCAAGCCCCCCATCCGCTACCGGTTGCTTCACATCACTCCAATTTACAAGAGGCATGTCATGCTTCAACAAACCATTTCCCCATACAAAATTCCTAATAAGCTTTTCTAACTCCATACAAAACCCTTTCGGGAGCCAAGCTGTTTGCATCGCATAAGTTGGGATCGCTTGAAGAACCGATTTTGCAAGTGTAATTCGTCCGGCAAGTGCAAGAGAACAGCCCGCCCAACCAGTAAGATAGCCCCGCACCCTATCCAACAAATAGCCATAGGTAGCCTTTGTCACTCTCGAGTGAAGTAGGGGCACTCCAAGATATTTGCCCAGATCACTAACCACCTCAAACCCCAATCCAGAGCCTATAATTGCTCGTAGGGAACGCAAAGTATTAGACGAGAAATAAATTTAAGTTTTTGAGGCGCTCACCCGATGGCCAGATTCACGGCAAAAATCATCCATCACACAATGAAGAATCCGCATTTGATCAATGGATGCCTCCATGAAAAGAACAAGGTCGTCAGCAAAGAAAAGGTGGGAAATAATCGGACCATGGCGAGATAACCGAACTGGCTTCCAACTCCCTTCCTCAACACGCTGTGAAATCGACTGCGATAACCTATCCATACACAAGACAAATAAATATGGGGACAACGGATCCCCTTGCCGTATCCCACGTGATGGTTTGAAACTGTCAGATGCCTCTCCATTCCATAACACTTGCATGGAGACAGAACAAACACAAAACATCACCCGTTCAACTAACCAGCCCGGCATACCTGTAAGCATTAGAGTTTCCTCGATAAAATCCCACTCTAATCTATCATACGCCTTTTCAAGATCCACCTTTAATGCCATCCAACCTTTTCGGCCTTTTTTATTGCACATAGAGTGAATAACTTCTTGTGCCAAGATAATGTTATCCGTTATTTATCTCCCCGGCACAAAGCTCACATGATTCGGTGCAATCCACGTAGTCAAGAATGGTTTAATCCGATCAACTAAAATTTTTGAGATCACCTTGTACGTGACGTTGCACAGGCTGACAGGACGGAACTGAGTAATCTTAGTAGGACACTCCACCTTCAATATAAGGACAAGGAGCGTTTTATTAACCCATTCCTCAAATACTCCTTCCTCAAAAAATTGAGCAATTGTCCGATGCATCGTGTGCCCAACTACATTCCAATTTCTTTGAAAAAACAACACCGGAAGACCATCCCAACCCGGCGCTTTTAGCGGTGCCATCTTGAACACTGTGTCCCTTACCTCTTCAAGAGAAATCGCAGCCAAGGCTCTCCGAAACTCTACAGGTTCGAACTGATGAAAGGCATTTCGCGTTGGCATGTGGGCCTGCTATCGAGTCTCGGCAGTGAACAACAGCTGGAAGAACTTCACTGCATGATTCCGAAGAACCAATGGGTTATCACTCCACGAACCATCCTCAATCTCCAATGCACGCACAACATTCTTCCTCCTGCGGATCATTGTGCAAGCATGAAAATATGAGGTATTGCGGTCACCGTCACTAACCCATTGCGAGCGGGATTTTTGTTGCCAAAGTTTTCCCTCCTGTATCAGAACCGTATCCAACTCAGCTTTAAGAGACTCCTCCAGCTTTAGAAGGAAGGGAGATTCACGATTCTCAAGCACTTTCTCAATGCCTCGAAGGCGAGCAAGAAGCAACTTCTTCTGATTGCCAATGTGACCAAAAGTGGATGCGTTCCATTCAAGACTACTCTCCTGAAAACGTTTTATGTTAGAACCCATCGAATCCGATTGCACCCATGTAGTATCCAGCAAACGGGGAAAATCCTGGTGATCAATCCAGGGGGCAATGAAGCGATATGGCCTTAAACATGGATTCGGAGGTACCTCCCTAGTGTCGAGGAAAATCGGCCGATGGTCAGAGCCCAAACGCGCCAAATGAGAGACTTTAGAGTTCGCAAACCTCTCAATCCAATCGCTATTACAAACATAACGGTCCAACCGTTGCGACAAGTCCCCCTCCTCCAAGTAAACCTTGGTTCGGAAAACCCCATATCCAATAACCCACTGTCACACATAAAAGAAATGAACCTCGAACACACCCCGGACCGTCTTTGCGAGCCACCACACCGTTCCATACTGCTAGAAATGACATTAAGGTCCCCACCTACTGCCCAAGGATGGCCAACACCCGGGTTTAAAGCCCTCAGCTGCGACCACAAATCTCGACGCTTAAGCGCACATGAACTTGCATAAACAAATGTGAAGAAAAAGATCTTCTTCGACGACGGAACTGAGCATAATGTATGGATAAATTGGGATGAAACAGCAATCACGTCAACCACCACCGATGAATTCTAGAACAACCAAATGCCACCAGAAAATCCATCCGCTTCAACCCGAAAGGATGCTTCGAATCCAGAACGACGAACAAAATTGTCTGTCCTATCACCTCCAATGCGAGGCTCAAAGATAGCAAAAATATCCGGGCGTTTTGCCCGCACATGTAATCTGAAATATCGATTAAAAGCAGGGTCTAGGGCACCCTGAGAATTCCATAAAATGAGCTTAACCATAATTAAATAAACATGGGAGGAACCAAATTTAGACCTGCATGTCCGTCTGTCCATCATCTACATTTTCATGTCCCTGCACCGCCACTCCAGCACTCACCAACGACGAATCCAAAACGCCTTGAGCATGATCGAGTTCCGACGACAAGGAAGTCACTATTTCTTGTAGCATCGGTTGACTAGGAGATTTAGTAGCTTTCTTCTTTAACTTCGCACGAGCAACTCCCGGGATAGCAACCTTGTTTTTGTCACCACCCTTAACCGAGGAACTCAGGATAGATGCTGGGAGTACGCGCCCATTCCTTTCACGTAACGCCGGCCTCGGAGGCGAATCAAAAACCTGAACAACCCCATGCAGACTCCCATCTAGTGTCGTGGTCTTGGCCACCACATTTTCCTTGGATGCAATAGCTAAGCTCTTATCATTCACACCATTTGCCTCCCCTTCTCGGATGACTATAGCAGTTTTTGCTGGAACGGGTGCTGCTGCGGGAACAGCCTCCTTCGTTTTCCTAGTGCTACCCCGTGCCCCTTGCTTACTCGTGCCTATATGGCCATTACCAACTTGTCCAGACCCCTGCAAAGGTGCCACCACGTTTTTTGCATACATCGACTTCCCACTAGGGGCATGCACGGGAGCTGCTTCCTCAATAACCTTCTTCATCTTCCTAGCCTCTCTACTAGTCACATCCTCCAGTCCTTCAAGCATGGCATACCGAGACCCTTGCACACGCTCAGCCAACCCACTCGGGGCATTCACGGGAGCCGGTTCTTTCCTAGTTAACATCGACTTCCTCCTTCTGTTCAATACCTGCATCCAAGGGCCATATGTTTCCTTCTCAGATACCGTCTCCTCCTGTAAGTTCTGCTACGTAGCAGCGGCAGTATGTAACCCACAAACCTCCTTTGTGTGTCCGTACTTACCACATGAAAAACAAATAGCTGGGAGCCCTTCATATTCCACCACCTGGCGTTTTCCGTCTACAATAATACCACTCTTAAGTGGCTTCTCGAGATCCACCATCAAAGCAAGCCGGGCAAATTTCCCTCGACTCCCTTCCGACGTGTTGTAATCTATTCGCACCACAGTACCCAAAGAACTAGCAATATGGCTAAAGAGGCTCTTTGTATAGTACCTGTACGGCAGCCCTGGAATGCGGATCCAGACCATAATTTTCTCCGGATAATCTTTAGCTGTGGAAAAATTACAACTCCATGGCTGCACCGTGAGGTAAGAGCCATATATGACCCACGGACCTCCCGTCAGTACCTTCTCGCAATCCTCCGTCAAAGCAAACCGAACAAAATAGTATTCATTATCCAAATCGACAAGGCGCATCTCCCCTTTCGGCTTCTATAAAGATTCAACTCTAGAAAGTAGGGCTTTATAGCCTATCGATTTCCCTAACAGCCGGACAATAACAAAATTTTCTAACCTCTTGTCAATCTCAGCATGAACCCGCTCAGAAAACGTGATCTCCGGTAATGCACATTCCGTTCGGATTCTAACATCTTCATCACGTACCACCACATCCAAGTCCTCAATGATCGGCACGTCCTTTGTCTCAGCAGACTTCCCCACAATTATATCCCTAAAGGACATCTTCCTACCAGCCGCCTCATCCGTATCCATCACATGAATGGGGGCGTAGGCTGCTCTTGGGGCTGGGTAGTGTCCAAAGGCTCTGGGGCCGGTGCTGGGATCCCAACATCCACCATGCGTTCGTCGCTTTCTCCCTGCGCCAAGCCTCCAATCTTCTCCGCATCCTGCCCAGCCACAGCCGGTCTCTGCCCGTCCTGATGATCCAACACACTACCATCTCCGGCCAGGTCCACCTGGTTGTTGCGCTCCGGCGGCCTGCCAGCATCACCATCCAATACGGTGATACTAGGGTTATTGCTCACGTTAGGGTTTCCAATATTTTCGCTCATATACTATATTATTATGAATAAAAATCATTCATTTTTTGGTGCCTCTATTTTGCCTTACATTAAAAAAATAAGTTTGGGATGTAGGGTTAAGATTTAAGGTAAGGGTCTAGGTTCTGGGGTTTACGAAATTAGGGTAGGTATATTTTTAGAGCTTTAGAATTTATGGTTTAAAATTTAGGGTTAAAACTTAAATTTTAATTTTTTAGTGTTAAGAAATATAAATGGACACTGGAAAAAACATGATTTTTATCCACATTATTATATATACCAAATTACTTTTTTTTTGAAATAAACTGGATTATATTTAAAGTGATAGGATTACAAAGGATCAAACCCAAACATTGAAAATTCAATGTATAAAGATAAATACAATAAAACCTATGGACATGAAAGACATTAAAGAACAAACCTATCACTTTCAGAAGAACTTGAAACAACTTCTGAAAAAAATCCAGAAAACTATAGCTTTAACCAGAGTGCTCTTTGAAGACAGCAAAATCTTTCCCTACTTGTTCTTGGCATATCGGCACAACCACAACAGGGAATCATAAGCATTTATAGATCAGCCTCCTTCGCTGAAAACGCTCGTTGAAATTTCGTCACTCGAACGCTATACTGTCAAAAGACAGACTAAAACTGCCATAAAAGCAGACGAAGAAACTACCATAAAAGCAGACAAAAGAACTGCCATGAAAGCATATTTGATATGAAACTGGCAAAACAAAAGAAAAAAAAAAACAAGAAAAACATAAAATTAAAGCATTCATCACTAAAGATGAAAGTTATTTATATACAAAACTAGCAAAA
The DNA here is from genome assembly GCA_958450335.1 of Hibiscus tridactylites. NCBI lineage: Eukaryota > Viridiplantae > Streptophyta > Magnoliopsida > Malvales > Malvaceae > Hibiscus > Hibiscus tridactylites. The sequence goes on along the minus strand of OY288265.1, from coordinate 108,802,699 downwards.
CGGCCAAAGGCCGCTGCCGGCGAGTGTTTTTTTTATATATACCAAATTACTTTTAACCATTTATCATATTAAAATGCTAGTATTTATTATATATATACAATTTGTATTCCATCTATTGCTGTTTAATATTTATTTCATTAATTATTTTTTTTGCCTAATTGACAACCAAACTTAATTGGTTGAACGTGCAACTGCTGGTGTTCAAACCCGTAAATTCTAAAAACAACAATTGTTTTCCTAACCACCGAGGCAAATTGGTTTATGCATAAATGTAGAAGATTTTAAAATAATAGAAAACATGGGCCAATAAATATACTTTATGAATTTTTTTTTAAAGAAAGACATGTTTGTCATGACGTGCCTTCTATTAATTTAGGCCCGGAAAATCAGGAGGGACTATATCCAACTTAAGAGACTCGGGTTTCAATATTTGTAAGCATTATCAATAGGCTAAAAATATGAACAAATATTATTATGTAATCACAATAGTATAATAAAAAATCGGTGATAAAAGGTTTGTTACTATTATCCACAATAAATATCTTCATTTAGAAAGAAAAATATTAAGGGTAAACCACATAAATGGTCTACTGACTATGATCTAATTCTTTATTGAGTCCTCCAACTATGAGAAGTTACAAATAGGTTCCCGACTAATAGTGACTAACAAATTGGTCTAATTCTGTTAAAAAATAAATGACTGATGATGTGGTAGTTAAATGTGTATAATAACATATTTAACCCTCAACTTTTACATTTTATTTTAATTTGATCCTAAATTTAAAATTTCATCTCTCAATATTTAAATATTGCAACATTTTAGTCCCCTAAATCATAAACTTCATCTTCTTCCATTCTAAAAAATAAACCTACATTGATGTTAACGGTAGCCATCTGCAACCCCATTTGTATGAGCAGTGGAAAACCTTGGAGAATCAAAACCTCCATTGATATTTGCGGTAGCTATCTACGATGAGCTACCCACATCAGGAGATGCATACCTTTTGTTTTTAGAAGGGAAGAAGATGAAGTTTAAAATTTAAGGGACTAAAATATTGTAATATTTAAATGTTGAGAGCTAAAATTTTAAATTTAGGACCAAATTAAAATAAAATATAAAGGTTAAGGGTTAAATTTGTTATTATACAAAATTTGTTAACTGTCACGTCATCATCCGCTTATTTTTTAACGAAATTGGACCAATTTGTTAGTCGCGATTATTCAGGAGACCTATTTGTAACTTCTCATAATCAATGGACTCAACAAAGAATTGTGTCATAGTCTGAAGACCATTTATGTAATTTACCCACATTTAAAATAAAAACTTGTATTACGTCCTAATTTTTCGTTTCATTTATTCATAAAAAAGAGTAAATGATTTAGAAACGATGACTCGATCTTCAATAACCAAATTATACAAAATAAAACCATTTTTAATTTTTTTTAATGGAAACCAACAAAAACATAATACTTCCATCAGGGTAGGGCATCAATAATTATTACAAATATTAAATCAAAATTGATAACTGCCATTTTCCATAATCACAAGCAGTAGAGAGGTTGTTTTTCAACCATGGATGTACTTTATCTACCCGGGAGAGTCTATTTTTTAGAAAAATAATAATAACAATTACTTTTTTAATATTTATTTATATGTAATTTCATGATAGTACATATTTTTAATAATGATAACAATTGGTTTTTTTAAATACAAATGATAAAATATAACAAAAATTTACAATCTCAAATAAGAAAGTTTATATAATTTAAAGTAGATTAATTACAACAATTAGTTACTAAAAAACTTCAACGAGAAAAAAATTAGTTGCCGAATAATGAAATTAAGATTATATAAGGAAAAGAGTAAAAAAGAATTCAACCAAATAGTTTGAAAATATATATAAATAAACATTATTGTAAGTGGTAAATGATCAAAAATATCAAATACTAATATAATAATAGAACATGCCATTACATTGACCATTGACTTTATTGCAACTCAAGTACAATGTATCTAGACTACTTACGAACACTTATCAAGATGAGACTTAATCTAAGGATCACAGTCGAGGTAAACCAACAATAGAACAAATAACAAGAACGACGACAAATCTAACCTAAAAAACACTTACAAATGTAAGACTAAAACTTCCACAAGATTATACCGAATCATCCACAATTTTCTTAAGAAAAATATTAATAAAATAAAATAAAATATCAATTATATATTTACAAAACATATATGCAAAACAAAACCTAAAAAAGGTGAGAAAGAGATATAGAAAAAAAAAACAAAAAAAAGTTTAGGCAATAGCATTTCTAAAAATTCTAGTATTATACAAATGATTTATATCTAATACACATGTAGTAGAAACTTTAATTTACACAAACACTTTTTAGGGTTTAGGCTTTAATTTTGTAACTAATTTTGTAATTGGTCTGCTTTAATTTTTGTTTCATGCACAAAGTGAATTTAAATATTTTTTGTTGTCCTTCCGGTTTCTAGGCTTCACCTTGACTAATCCGGACTGACCCATGTTGCACACCTGATTTTGGTGGGTGAGTCTCCCAGCGAGAACTTTCTGCAGACACAACGCTTCAAACTCAAGACCTGCTTAAGCGGAACCAAGCTACTTACCACTTGGACCAACCCCGTTGGTTTGAATTTAAATGCTTTTGATAATTGATTGTTGTATTAATTTCAGTAGAGAAACCAATAAAAACCCATCCTTATTATTCAATAATTTTAACTATATTTTCTTACAAAAACTTGATTTATTATATTTCTAAACCAATTATCAAACACAAAAAATTATAAAGTTCATAATACATAATTCAAAATTAGAAAAAAATTAGAGATTTAAATTTAGTTCGAGGGTACAAATATTAAGAAACTTAAAATAAAAATATAATTTAAAACTAAAAAATAAATATATTAAAAGTACCGGGTCGGGTACCCGGCTACACAAATTTTTGGCCTATACCCGACCCAACTACCTGGAAAAAACTCGGGTTGAGGCATTTTTTAAAAGAATTACCCAGTTTTTAAAGGTTCGAGTCGGCGGGCTGGGTCAACCGGGTCAAGTATTTTTTTTAACATCCATAATAATCATAAGGTAGAATCTACTTCTTACTTTTGTTTAATACATTGAAAGAGTTTTTTTCTTAAACCAATGAGGTTGCTTTAAAGTAAAACAAAAGTTGGTAAGTCCAATGAAAGTTTTAAAATTTCAGTGACCAAAATGAAAGTATTTTAAAAGTTTGGTGACCATTTATATAGTTTACCCTTGAAGAAAATAAAAACTAACGGGCCACGTCATCATTTTCTAACGGGAGGTAACGAGAGGGACCAAAATAAAAGCAAAGTAAAAGTTGAGGGACCAAAATGAAAGAGAAATAAGAGTTGAGTGACCCAAATAAAATTTTTAAAAATTCGGCGACCAAAATGAACGCGCCTTAAAATTTTAATTATATAATACAACGTATCAGATATCATCTTTACCTAACACATGATAATTTATACATTCCCTAACCCATATGGGTTAAATGTTAGAGAAAAAACATCATAAAATATGAGTGTTTTTTTTAAAGAAGAGTAAACTACATAAATGACCACCTTACTATTGCAAAAATTACGATATGACCACATTATTTTTTTCGTCACAATTAAACCACCAAACTATTTAGATGGTATCGATGTGACCACCGGCCGTTAAAGGTTAAAAGAAGGGTGACGTGTCAGTTAAAAAAATAAGGGTATAATTACACATTTAGTCCTTGTTACTTATAAACTCTATCAATTTAGTCCTAATTTTAATTTAATAAAATAAGTAACAAGGACTAAATGTGTAATTATACCCTTATTTTTTAACTGACACGTCACCCTTACTTTAACCTTTAACGGCTGGTGGTCACATTAATACCATTTAAATAATTTGGTGGTTTAATTGTGACGAAAAAAATAATGTGGTCAGACCGTAACTTTTGCAATAGTAAGGTGGTCATTTATGTAGTTTACCTTTTAAAGAATTAGTAGTAAATGGTAGCATTAATTAGCTGGAACGGGATTAACGCGGGAGTTAATCAGTCATTTGGCATAAAGACAGCTTTCTTCATTTTTGGCAAAACCCAAAGCCAAAACCACCAAAACTGCAAACAAAGGTACACATATTTCTGAAGATGTTTACCCTCCTTCACTCCACTACTTGCTAACAAAAAGAAAACCCTTTCATTTTCAGGGTTCAACTTCACACGATCCTCACCGTCGATTTCGTGCCAAATGCAGGCTTATTCTCTTCCGGTAACCGTCCGTACCCTTCCTCCGTCATTTTCCTCTTCCGTCTTCCTCAGATTTTTTTGTTAAGCTTTTCTTTCTTTCCTCCCTGTTTTGTTTTTCTTCAACTTTTGATCACTTCAGATGCAAACTTAAGAATCTATTAGCGTTTTTCTAGTCTTAATGTTGTGAAGTTTCTTTTTGTTTGCATGCTGCGGTATCCTTTTGTGTTTCCCCCCTTGATTTTCATTTATTTTTCCAGTTTTGTTTCATGTCGAATATGCCGTTTGGTTTACTGGAAAGCTTGAGATATAGAAATGCTTGGTTATTATATTTAGGTGCTGAAGAACTTGCAAGAAAATAGGTTTGTGAACGCATCATTACGCTATTTGGTTGACTACGGAGCTTGAGGTTTCCTTTTCATGAAATTATTACTTGCTTTTCTTTTTTCTTCTCCGTTTCAGTTGGTATATTCTTTAGCATCGGGACACTTGCTCTAGGTTCTTTTGTGGCTTGAATATTTGATTGTTGATATTGATAATTGCCTTTTTGCTGATTTTGGAAACTAATGATCTCATGGCTATGAGTTTCATTTTACGTTATTTTCTGTTTCGCAATGTTCATGGTTAGAAAATTAGGCTATTTTTTTTTTGTTTAATATTTAAGTTCAATTCGGTATAACGTTATTTATGCTGTTTTATTTAGGTTTATTTTTGTGTATGAGTTGAAGTTGGTCTTTCCAGTAACCTGCTGCTTAGGAAACGTCAATGGTTACGAGTGGTAGACAGGGTGTAGTTTATGCAATTCGGGATTTTCCGCCAGGGTGTGGGCGGTTAGCTGCACCAATCAATAGATCTGGTGAGCACTCAGTAAATGAAATTTCTGGTTTGCAGAAGGATTTGCCTAAGGCGAATGTGGCTAATTCTGAAAAGGAGATTTTTCCAAAAAATGCAAGAAAGTATTATCCACAGGGAAGAGTCTCTGTTATTAGAGACTTCCCTCCTTTTTGTGGAGGAAATGCTCCACCTCTCAGTAAGGAGGAGCGCATGGAAAGGACCTCTCTAAAGAACAAGGATATCAACCTAGTGACGTTAGTGAGCGAAGAAAATCCCTTGGAAAAGACCAAATGTACTGATGGGAAACAAGTGATAGAAGCTGTTCGGGATGTAATTGCACCAGAAGGCAGTGCTCCTATACTCTCCGCAGAAGACACTCGATCTAAACCAGACGAGCATGCTTCTGGAAAAACAAAGAAGCAAGGTGCTTATGAAGCTTCTTCTAGGAATGATATGAAGGAGGGAATGCACTATATGTTTGAAAACAGCATCAAATCTCCTTTTGGACCTTCTCCAAATGAATTTGATAGCAAGTCAAAGAAAGAAGAGGGCAAGGATTTTCAGACAAATCTTTCTGATTCATCTGCCTTTAAGAATGAATTGCTGGAGAATGATCGTGAGAGTCAAGAAGTTTTATCAGATAGGTGGATTGTGCCAGGCCTCATGGCTTCTGCGCAGTTGCATGGGAAAGTCACCTTCAATCCTGATCTGGCTGGTGGTTCATCTAAAAGAAAAAGAAAGAAGAGTTTCACATTGCTTCAACGAGATAATACCAGGAAAAATTCTTCCACAAAATGGGCTCATCAAGGATTCAACCAAGTGGTTGTTTGGGATAAGAAAGACACATTCCATGGAGATGGGCAATACACAAATGATAGTTTTGCTCAGAGATCATGCAGCAATGATGTGAGTTTTCCTCCTTGCCAGACCAGTACAGGTCATAATGATGCAATGACTAGTAGGAACAAAGTGAGAGAGGCATTACGCCTGTTCCAAGCCATATGTCGGATGCTCTTACAGGAAGAAGAATCAAAATTGAAGGAAGAAAGAAAGACTTTTAGGAGGGTGGATTACCTTGCTGTAAAGATTTTCAAACAGAAAATGGAATTCGTCAACCCCGGAAAATCAATTGTTGGATTGGTTCCTGGTGTTGAAGTTGGTGATGAATTTCAGTACTTTGTCGAGCTCAATATTGTTGGCCTTCATCGCCCAAGTCAAGCTGGTATAGATTATGTAAAGCAAGGTGAAAAGACCGTTGCTACTAGTATTATAGCATCGGGGAGCTATGAGGATGACTTGGATAACTCAGATGTCTTGTGGTACATGGGTCAGGGAGGAAATGTAATGCAGAAAGGTAAGGAACCGGAAGACCAGAAGCTTGAAAGAGGAAACCTAGCTTTAGCGACTAGCAAAGTTGTGAAGAATCCAGTGAGGGTGATTCATGGAGAGACAAGGTCTTCTGGCTTGTCAGAAGGTAGATGTAAGGCGTATGTTTATGATGGACTCTATTGGGTGGAGGAGTTTAAGCAGGAACCAGGACCACATGGTAAGCTGGTGTATAAATTTAAGCTGGTCAGAATTCCAGGTCAACCAGAAATTGCTTGGAAAGTTGTAAGGAAATCTAAAGTGCGGGAAGGGCTCTGTGTACATGATATCTCAAATGGAAAGGAGATAATTCCCATTTGTGCTATAAACACCAGAGATGCTGAAAAACCTCCAACATTTGTGTATGTACCCCGCATGATATATCCTGATTGGTGCCACCCTACTCCTTCCAAAGGTTGCAGTTGTATCAATGGATGTTCACAATCTGCAAAATGTTCATGTGTGATGAAAAATGGAGGAGATATCCCATATAACCATAATGGTGCAATTGTTTTACCTAAGCCCCTTGTCTATGAATGTGGTCCTACTTGCAAGTGTCCTCCTTCTTGCTACAACAGAGTAAGCCAACATGGGATAAGATTTCAGTTTGAAGTCTTTAAAACAAAATCAAAGGGCTGGGGTGTTAGATCCCTAAATTCAATCCCTTCCGGAAGTTTTATCTGTGAGTATGCTGGAGAGATCCTCGAGGATGGGGAAGCTGAAAAAAGAACAGGGCATGATGAGTATCTCTTTGATATCGGAAATAATAACAGTGACAGTTCTCTCTGGGACGATCTTTCAACAATAATGCATGATGTGCATTCAAGTTTTCATCAAGTTGTGCCAGACAGTGGTTTCACCATTGATGCAGCACGGGTTGGCAATTTGGGGAGATTTATAAACCATAGTTGTTCACCTAATCTGTATGCACAAAATGTTCTTTATGATCATGACGATGAGAGAATCCCACACATAATGCTCTTTGCCGCTGAGAATATTCCTCCCTTGCAAGAGTTGACGTACCATTACAATTATATGGTAGATCAGGTTCATGATGAGAATGGTGATGTGAAAAAGAAAAGTTGCTATTGTGGCTCTTCAAAGTGCACTGGTAGGCTATACTAAGGTAGGCCACTAAGTACTCTTTGGACACCTGATGAAGCGCTGACCTTTTGAACTGCATGTATCTTTTCCCCCACAATTTGTAAAAGTTTGAGGTATTTATGCTCATACTAATAGTTAGATATGAATATGCTAGGGCTTTGTGCATGTGTACATGAAATTACTGTTGTTTTTGGTTTTCAATTTGTTGCTCGTGATCATTTTCTGCAAACATGTTTATGGTATGGATGTGCTTTGTCACTAGCTCTGATCAATACACAGATCATATGTGAGAGCTTTTGGGCACACACATTACACAATAATCATGGTAGCACAATAATCGCCATGTCATTGTCGTTTAATGCTAATTCAGAGTTGGCCTATCCATGTTAAGTCCTCATTTTTTGTGTGTAAATTGAACTCCAAGGATTCGAATGGGATTCAAAGCATGGACATGTATAAACTATTTTAGCTTTCTTCATTTGTGAATCACATTGATGTGGGTTTGGTTCATGATGATTTTACCTTGATAGGTTCCTGACATAAAGCTAATGATCTGAGTGTCATTTCTGCATATGCTGCTCTGCTAGAACATCTTTCTCATGTTAGCAGTAGCTAATGTTTCTGCAGCTTACTTTTGCAGGCATAGCAACATACGGATACCGCAATATGTGTTTCATGCTCGTGAAGGTCAGATCAATGCCCCCCCCCCCCCCCCCCCCCCCCCCGCTGGCTATAGGATTAATTGTGTCGAAATGGTTTGATGATTTTGTTTCACAGCCGCTCTTAGGATGCAACTTTTTTGGCAAAATGCTTCCAGGATGCATGTGAGAAAGCTAATTGTAGTTTTGATGATGATAGGCCCATTCGTGGAATTTAGTGATTTTGATGTAGCAGTTACAGGGTAAATCTAAAAACAAAACAGTGGATAACAAAAATTGGTTACCATAAATCTAAAAATATATGAACTTTGATGGAGTATGCAATTTCGTACTAGAAATGGTTTTATTTTTGAATTTTTTCGCACAATACTTGGTGCGTGGTGGGTTGGATATTGTCAAATACATTACCAATTGACATGCTTTGGTTATACCATTTTTTTCATTTTCATTATGCATGTGTAACACTAGAAATTACTACTGAAATTTCAATTTCATGGATGTTGGGTAATGGGTACTGATCCCTCTATTTTCTATTTGATATTTACTAATTATTTCTGGCGTTTTAAATTTATTAAGGCAATATATATATATATATATTAAAAAATATTTAAACATAAAAGGTAAAACCATTCTACCATTGCCTCAATAAAAGGTTCAAAACAAGGAAATGAAAAACAATAGATCCCGGCAAATTGCAGTGCCATTGTATGATCTCTGTTCAGTTTTTAACTCTTACCAAAATTTTCCTACAGCTTATATATAAAGCTGTTCAAAATCAGGTGTTTACCGTTGGACCACTGATTGCCTTTTTTTTTTAATTGAATTCTATAAGCAATTAATGCCAAGAGTTTTTATCAAAATTTTGGGAACATCTTATTCAAACTTCTTTCCCCTTTCAATCTAGGTGTAAAGCTCGTTTCATCATTCCTATCGGTAGCAAGCACAGCACGAGAAAGGAAAACAAAGCTCTAATTGCAAATAAATTTGTATTAAAACAACTAAAAAGTACAAATTATTGAATTTAATTTATGCTACAAAACAATGTTTATGTGACAGCATGTCCATGATGACTGTGGCCCACATTGTCATGGCTTTGTTTGCTACCAAAAGCTCACATAGTTCTCAGCTTCTCTTGTCACCCTTCAACTCAGTCTATACTTCTGCACTAAACATATTAGAGAAGCTATTATTAAAAGTAATAAAAAAAGAAAGAAAACAAATGAATATTTATTCCTCCTTTGCACTCCACACTCCACAGTTTACTAATCATAGCCTTTATACAATGAATCATTTCATTTGCTCGGTACCGATTTCACACAAAATAACGAACACAGCTACATCATGGTATCTTTGGATGTCTAGAACATAAAACATGCAATGTAATGAATCATACAATTCAAGCGAAAACATAAATTTTACCTGACCAAATTTAACAGTCGCAGGTACAAGTTCTCCAATGGTCAGATAAGTTGTGCCTTTTTAAGGTCAGAAACAACACCACGGTCTTCAGTACCCCTTTCATTGTATAATACCTGCAGAATATAATTGGGAAAATGTAGTTCAGAAATGCATGAAAATTAGAACAGAACAAATAACTACTTCCAAGTAAAAGAACCTTATCTATGATGCCATATTCAACCGCTTCACTGGGGCTAAAATATTTCGGGCGCCTTATATCTTCCTCAATCTGCTCAGTTGACTTTCCCATGTGTTTTGCATAGAGTTTAACCTGGAGTATAATGCATATAAAAAGCATAGAATTCTATTTAGCCTAAATTTGGATGCAAATCCAACAGCAAAATTTGTAAGGTCAGCTTTAATGTGTAAATTTATAACCAATATATACAGTCTACAATTTAGCAATCAAACCCAAAGCTATTTAGACAGGACCACCGAGTTTCCAAATGTAAGTTTGGTGTTATAACCAGGATCCTCAAGTAGATTATTTTCTTACCAACTCTGTTTTCACATTCTTAACTTCCTTTCTTGCAAGGTCAACATCTGTTGCCTGACCTTGAAATCTAGCAATTGGCTGCAGAGTGATTGAGGGAAAAGTATCGAATATTAAACATTTATGTCAAATGCATCCAAAATATTTGAAGAAACTGATAGTTTAGAGCATCAGAGATCCACTGTCCGACAACCAACCTGCCTTATCATTATTGTAGATGAAGGAAGAGCAGAACGATTTCCTGTTGCACCAGCAGCTAAAAGTAATGCAGCTTCACCCCAAGCATTTCCAACACAGAGAGTAAAAATAGGAGGCTTAACATACCTGCAGCAAAAGAAAGTATTCAGAAACACAAAATTAAAGCTAGGAAGGACAAGGATGTAAAGTGGTTTGAAGAATGTTATATATTCAGAAATGTTCCGAGCTTAAGGCAGGTAGTATCTACTTGGTGTCTAGAAAGAAGAAAATCTGCAAGTAGCTAGGACTTATCACGACTGAACAAAAATACCGCTATAGAAATGCAGAAGGTAAAAAAGACCTTATCCTCATTCACAAAGAATGATGCATTCACTATTTATCAGTAGTTGATGCAGCTGGGGTTTGACATTGAAAGTACCACACCGAATCCAGGAAGATAATTCAGATCATTCCAACACTTAATAAATGCATACTTTGTGCAGTCGATGAAACAAGCCAATTCTGAAATAACTCGCAAGTTAAAAAGCAAAAAGTGTGATTACCCCATAACATCATAAACTGCAAGAGCTTCAGTCTCATAACCTAGCTTTTCGCCACCCTGAAAATAGTGAAAAAACCTATTAGTAACGTTGGAAAAAGGGAGCAAATAAGCAAAATAAAATCTAAACATAGCTTTGCAATTCCTGCCATTCATTTAGCATCCAATGCCAATTACAATGCCAATAATCACCGAAAAGTACTACAATTATGGCTCTAGAACACGGTCAACTTCCAGTAACAAAATCATACCTTGGTTGTTCCAGTGGAGTTTATGTACAAGTAAATAGGCTTCTGTTCATCTTCATATTGAAGGTAAAGAAACTCAGCCAGTATCAACTCTGTGACAGAAGGAACAAGTGACATTCCCAAGTAAACAATCCGATTCTTGTATAAATACGATGCCAAATCCGGCGGAGGTTGCTCCCATGCACTTCCCCTCGAAAACGGAATAACCTATCCACACAATTTCAGGATAACACAAAACAAATGAATTTATTCAATTTCACCCTTGTCTAATCACATAATTTATCAAAAGTAGTCTTTGATAGGGCAACTCAACCGTCGTTTAATGCTCCAAATTAAAATAAGAACTAAGAATATTATTAATGATAATTTTCAACATTCTCATTCTCATAAAATAAAAGTTGCCTACTTCACCACTAATAAACATTGGAAAACCCTAGGTAAGTAAAGTAAGGAAATTTAGATGAAATTAAAACGATTTGGAAGTACCATGGTGACGACTCCACGTTTGGGCTTAGACCGGGAGAGAGAAGCTGGGTTGAGAGCGTCGGGTCGTAGTTTGAATCCGGAGAAATCTCCGGCGACGCTTCCAACGGTTGGAAGGGGAGAGAGGAAGCTGGAGGAGAGAGAAACTCGGAGGGAAGTCGACGGAGAAGACGTTCGGGTTCGGTTATGGTTTACGATTCGTGCGGCGGTTGGCGGTGACAACATGTGCGCGTGGACGGCGAAGCTTGATGCGGCAGCGGCTGCGGTTGCGACCTCCATTGAGGGCTATAGTGCTTCCAGAGAAGAGAACAGATCAGTGTGTATTGGACGAGAGTGTGAGAGAATTGCCGAAACAAAGAAGTTAGAGAATGATATACGGATACGGACTCAAATTCAGAGATTATCTCATACGCCCCAAAAAAAAAAAACCCAAATATTTACGGGAAAAATATTTGTTTAGATTATTTTAGGTTTAATTTATGAATAAAACCTTAATAATACATTATATAATTATATTATGTGCTAGCGGTAGAAATATTTTATTTTAACAAGCGCTTTAATTTTAAGAGTTAGAATTTTAATTCAAGGTTTATAGTTTAAGAGTTTAGGTTTATGTGTTTATAATTTAGGGATTGTGGTTTGAATTTAGAGTTTAGAGTTAGAATTTAAGGGTTATAGGTAAAAACTTAAATTCTTAACATATTTCCCTAGACCTAAACTCTAACCTCTAAAGTCTAAATCCTAACCCTAAACTCTAAATTCTAACTCCCTAAACCTATACTCATAAACTATGAACCCTGAAATGAATCCCTAACCACTAAAATATTTCTACCGCATGTGCATCATATATTTTTCCTAATACATTTGTCATGTAATTTTTTTCTTCAAAAAAATATAGTTTTAGTAATTTTAAACTTAGAATTTATGAGTTAAAATTTATAGTTTAGTGTTTAGATTTTAGAGTTTAAAATTAGAGATTTGTATTTTTAATTTTCAAAGAGTAAATTATACATGTTTGTGTATCAAAAGTTATTGTAATATTAGAGTTTAGGTTTTTGTTGGACAATTTAGATTGTTAACTTTTTATAATTAAGCTGAATTTGATCAAATATTTAGATTAAATACATCGATTTTTTTATATAATGTGATGTAAGGGTAGCATCTGTTCAACTTTTTAGGTCTTTTTAAAGATCGGCACACACATCATGCATTACTGGTGCTCAAACTCTAATCTCAAGGGATGATAAGCATCTACCTTTACTACCAAAACACAAAGGGATGAACAAAGAGAAAGTAAGTTAAATATTTAAAAACAATCTACAAAGTAATAATAGACTAATTGAAATATTTCTCGTAAGACCATCGTAGTGCATAAACTAATTAGTTAAAAGTAAAATAAAATTAGACATAAAAAAAATAAAAAATTCAACCAAATAACTTGAACAAATAATAAACATATACAAACACCAAAACTCGGTTGTCTAATAACTATAAGAGGTTTTTTACTTTAAAAAAATAGTTTTTCAACCATTTTAAATATAAAATCTCTAACCCAATTCAAATTCATATTTTATTTACCACGCTCTTATTATAAAAAATAGATAATCTCCTCTTTTGCTATTTTTTTCGATAATAAAATTTCAAACACTTATCCAAAGAAAAATAGATAATAAATTATTAAAATAAACATCGGAAGTGTTTTTCAACACTTCTCATACGTTTATTATTAAAATAATAAATTACTTTTTTATTAACCAAATTATTAAAAATAAAAATTATTTTTAAAAATAAACATCGAAAATGATGTTTATAAAAAAACATAGAAATAAACATTATAAACTAATTGACCTAGTGGTTAAAGATGTTCATTTTACCTTCACAAGGAATTGTGTGCGAGTATTATATAAACCATGGATAGGGTTGTAAATAACCAGAGCGTTCGGCGAATCGTTTAATCTAAATATTCTACTTTTTATTGTTGCTAAGTATGCTATATAAGTTCTTGTAGAAATGTATGTTTTATTTTGTTGTTTTATTTTTATTTATTTATTTATTTATTGTTAATTTAGTTAACATTTCTGAACATATAAACGAACACGTTCGCAAACACAAATATAGTTATGTTCGTTCAAGCTCGGTTCATTTACACCCCTAACAATGGACAAAAACAATTGCCTTTTTCGGTATCCCTTTCTATGCGCAACACTCAATTCTAAATCCTAAACCCAAAAAAACATCTTACCCTTAATTTTTTAAACCTTAACCCTAAAATCTAACATTTAAGTCTTAACCCTAATCTTAATTTTTTTAATATAGAACATGGAAAGAGACATCAGAAAAGGACAAATAATTTCTATTCATCAACAATATTTATTTTTTTTTATAAAAAAACTACCTTATATATTTTGAGGATTCTATATTGATATCAAAGAACGAGTTAAGAATCAATGAGTCCGAATATTGGTATCAAAGAACGAGTAAAGAACTAGCAACCTGATTCAGCGGGTAAGGCAATAGGTTGATATGAGAGTTCATAATGTAAAAAACTAGATTAATTAGAAGAGTTATTTTATATTAGGTATCTGTAAAATTCGATCTAGACGAGTAGTGTGTTGAGTGCCTAAAAGTCCTATATTTTACCCCTCATTTATCCTTATTTTTGCTGCACTCAAGCATGCTTAACTGCATTTTAGGTTAAGTTTTGCATTTACATCACAAATAGATAAAATTGCACACATGCTGCTGATTTCGGTCACTTTTTGCAGATATCTGTCATGGCAGCAAAGGGAGCAAAAGCAAATTGCGGAGCTGGAGTGAAGGGCTGACGAACACTGCCTGTCGTGACCGCTGCTGTGGCAGAAGTAGCGATAGTGAAGACACCTGAGGTGGAAAACACGAAGTGGAGATCGACATATAAAGGATTTCAAGTCGGACTATCGTGGGCCACTCGCATATTTTTGGAGACTAAAAGCAGAAGGAGTTGTACTGAAGCAGTTCTAGTTGCCACCAAGAACTCTGCCGCCGCAGAATGCCGCCCGGACAACAATACGCCGACATAGTCAAGATGGGTCTCGTTTGATAGAGGACATTTTTCTGAGTCCATTGAGCCCAATCTTGCATTTTTCTGAGGCCGGGAGCAGAGCATAGAGCTGATCAAAGATCGATAAGTAAAGTAACTTATCTTTACTTGCTGAACAAGAATTTCTACGCCAAAAAGGATTTCTACTCCAAAAATAACTACTACTCCAAAAAGGACTTAACTAGATCTTTGCCTATATATACTCAAGGATTTCTACTTCAAGAAGGATTTCTATTCCAAGAAGGATTTCTACTCCAAAAATAACTACTACTCAAAAAATAACTACATCCCATACCTCTCATCTAAAAAACCTTAGTCATTTCTCTTTCTTCACCATGTTCTAAACCTCCGGCAAAGAGTTGATATTGTAAAGTAGTTGTAAGAGTTGTTTTGTTCTTAGGATTTTTCTATTCAATAAAATAAAACTTAAAGATTGCTTATTCTGGTTTCAACATTTTGCAAGAGTATCGGGAGAGCATTGTAAGATTATCTATTTACTTAATATCGAGAGAGTTAAGTATACGAAAGGAGTAAGTATTGGTTCTCCAGATTATGGTTGAACTATCTCGGACCTAAGGATAGGACGAGGTTAAGCGGCTAAAGAAGAATTCATAAACATCGGTGTTCATACTTCGATTCACGCCGGGAGGTATCATCCAAGACGTGTTCGCCGACAAGTTTGGATCTAGGGATAGGACAAGTCAATCCAGGGATTCTTGCCGAACTTGAAGAAACTGAGTTGCTTATCGCTGCCGTGACAACAACAGACCGCTGCCACGACAGATGCTACCGTGACAGAAGCCAGACACAGAACATAAGTCCTTGAACAGTGCAATACCTGCACTACTGAGCAATTCAATTCCTGCTTGTTTTCTCAATCTGATTTCTTTACTTATTACTTTAGTTATTTCTCAAGATTACTCCAAATATTCTTTTAAACTTATTTTCTTTCTTGTGCAGCAATCTAAGGATAGAGATATTTCTAGTCCCTGTGGAGACGATATCCGATACTCCGTATCACTTTATTACTTGCGACATGTACACTTGCACTACATTACGATAGACTATTTTACTCGCAACATAGTACAATATGATTAATAAAAGACCAGTTAAGAATAGCATAGGATTATATTTTAGGGTTCTTGCCACTCGAGGACAAATTTCAGACAAACAAGTAGCAACCAAAAGTGAAGGAACAGAGCAAAAAAACATGGACAGTCTTAACTAACTAGACTACTCCAAAGCAAAGAGCCTGCTTTAGTTTTCAGGACAGACGGGTACCCTGCTTCCTCGCATTGTATCAACCCGACGTTTAAGCTTTTGGTGTCGGTACAGTGCTATCCTTGGAACTACGTATGCTGCCAATGTGGATGTGAGTGTTAAGGCAACGTATAAATACCTCCCAACAGTTAAACTCACGCTTCCCTGTGTTGGAAAGGTCGCCTCCATGGAAACATAATAAGCATAAAGTAGAAGAGATGTTGATGCATAAATAGGTCTCGAAAATTGGAGGCCAATTATAATGACCAGAATCGTCCAGACAGACAGATAAAAGGCTAAACTGTTGAGAGTTAAGAAATATAACAGATTATCAGGGCTCATTACCATTTGTCCCTGCACGGCGTGCCCTTTGCCCTTGCCCAGGGCTGGTACTGTTGCCGTTGTTGGTGCCATTGTTTGCGTAGATTAATTGACATTCTTAACCAGCAGCTTCACCATCTTCATGATTTAATTAATTAACAACATAATTATGCTGTGAAATAATTAGTTTACGGAAAACAATCAAAGCTTGCCTCTGTTTGACCAGAAGATACGGCCGTATGCAGTGCAGTGTTACCGTCTTCATCTTTCCAGTTCAGAACATCTTCTCTGTCGACTCGTCGAAGCCATCCCACTAGGACTTTGAAGCATCGAATCGAGCAGTTTCTAATAGCAACATGCACGGCAGTCTCACAGTGAACTGTGGTGTCTTCAATAGACGATGCACAAGCAGATAAAAATTCAGCTAAAAGATCAGAATATTCAATCTGTGCCAAGTAGTGTAAAGGTGTAACCATCCCTTTTGCTTTCACTCGGATAAGCCGAGTGTCGAGTGTAATCAGCCCTCTCACCATTTTGATGCATTCATGCTGCAAAGCAAGATGGATAGGACTGAGCCCCATGTGATTTAGCTTCCAAGCAAGCGAGGGTTTCAAGTTCGCAACTTCCATTGCGAAATGAGGCTTTCCTGCAACGGGGTATCCACGATCGGTATATGATCGATACGGTCCAAAATATATGGATCTTCTGCGAGCTTTGTGTACAATGCATCGACCGTTTTTGGCCGCCGTTCGCAGCTGGTCATCCATTAGGAACCGAAGGGGAGAACTTGATAAGTGTTGGCAGTGCAGGTTGCAATACTTAATGCACTTGCTTGTAGAGAAATGTATAAAATGTAGGCATGATTGAGTCAATAGATTGTTGTTTATGACTTATGTCACAAAATTATTTGTTTGTTTGTATTGTCCCACTATATTGACTAACTTTTCTTTTTCAGAAAAAGGATAATTTTAATATGAACATAGATGTGAAACTGGGCAAGGATTCATACTTGTAGAATTGAAATACGACGATACACCAATATCTTATTAATTATTATCTCTACCTATGTAGACAAAAATCTTTTGCCAAGCCCTGAACTAAATTTTAACTCTAAATTTAACTCTAAAAATATACTTAATTTATAATTCTCTAAACTTTAAACATAAACTTTAAGCCTAAATTTCAAACTTAAACCCTAAACTATTTCTTTCGTCTGGGTCATAAAAATGACAAAAACATTCTATTATGTACTATTTATATTCAAGTAAGGTAGATACATGAACCCTTTTAAGTGGTTTTAATACAAAAAAATATTGTTACTTTGAAAAAATTCAGCTTCACATATTAGAGGACTAAGTAAAATAAATAGATATTATCATAAAATCAAAGTTTA
This sequence comes from Hibiscus tridactylites, assembly GCA_958450335.1. Lineage (NCBI taxonomy): Eukaryota > Viridiplantae > Streptophyta > Magnoliopsida > Malvales > Malvaceae > Hibiscus > Hibiscus tridactylites. The sequence goes on along the minus strand of OY288265.1, from coordinate 108,784,991 downwards.
ACAATAAAAAGCATATTGTGATGATCCGATCAGTAAGCCTTAAGGCACTTGAAAGGAATGCATCTCAGACAAGTTAACTTTTTTCAAGTCCTTTAGTCATGAACTTATCTCGATAACACTATCTCACGATTTAAAGGTAATATAAACTTTTTAATATGTGATCCTAAACTTAATGAAAGTTAGACTTTAACCCTAAAACTCGATAACAGTACGATCTTAGGCTCTATTTTGCATTACTTTTCAAATAAGCTTTTGGATGGCAAGCTTTTGGAGCCATCGTTCACACCAAAGACCAAAGAAGCTCGGTAGCTAGCCTAGACGAGGGGACCATATCATAACTTTTGAAAGCTAGATGACTAAAATAAATGTTTTATTATAATTTAATAATCATGTGTGAATTTTATCCAAAAATAAATCTAGTGCCCATCCCTCTAATTAATTCCATCTTCATTTATTGGTTGCCCAAATATGAGATAAACTGACAAGTGGCAGCTTCAAATCCAGACAAACTAAACTCAGCCAATAGCCATGAACTGAATTGAAACTAAAGAAAAAAGAGCTTCACTTCATCAAAAACCGAACCACAAAAATCCATACAAAACAAAACTGAAAAAACTCAATCAATGTCCATATCCATGGCTTCTTTTTCTCCTCCTCCTCCTCCATCTTTCCCTGTCAGACCACATTTCACCCAAAGTTCAACTCTTTTTCTCCCTCTCAACAGACCCTTTCTTCTACTCTCCACCCCCAAGTCTTTACCGGAAAATGGCGCCGGAGTTTCAGCTTCAGTTGCCGCCGTTGAAGACCCAACACCCAAGCAGAAAGACCCTCCACTTGAGAACGCCGTGGAAAGCCCTGCTGGGTCTAACGGAGCGGCTATGAGTATGGCCTCTGCTGCAGAAGTTGAGGTTTTGAGCAAGTTTGAGGATCCTAGGTGGATTGGAGGAACCTGGGACTTGAAACAGTTTCAGAAAGATGGCACCACTGATTGGGATGCTGTTATTGATGCTGGTGAGATTTTACTTTTCTGAAACTTGAATTGGTGTTTTTCCAGTTTATTTGTAATTCCTTTTGTTTGTAACAAATTTCCTTGAACATTTTCTCAGAGGTGAGGAGGAGAAAATGGCTGCAGGATAATCCAGAAACCACAAGTAATGATGACCCTGTAGTGTTTGATACATCCATCATACCTTGGTGGTCATGGATGAAGAGATTCCATCTACCTGAAGCCGAACTCCTTAATGGTTTGTGCAAACCTATTTGTGTTTATATATATAGGGTTAGGATCCGCTTACACTGTGTAAAACTCAATTTGCTGTTGTGAGTATTTGCAGGCCGGGCGGCGATGATAGGGTTCTTCATGGCGTATCTGGTTGATAGCTTGACTGGGGTAGGTCTGGTTGATCAGATGGGCAACTTCTTTTGCAAAACCCTGTTGTTTGTAGCAGTTGCGGGAGTGCTTTTAATCAGGAAGAATGAGGATTTAGATAACATCAAGAAACTGATTGAAGAGACAACCTTTTACGACAAGCAGTGGCAGGCGACATGGCAGGACGACGACACCGGTTCCGGTAATAACTAGTTCGCTCGCTCGAAGTTCTTTGTCCTTTTAACAATTCATAGTTTTTCCCTTGGTTGTGAGTAAGCAGGGTTCGGAAATTGAATAGTTTTTCTCAAGTGTTCTTGAAATGTTATGAGCATTATTTAAGCATGAATGAAATGCATTGAAACTTTAGATGTCTTGCTAAGACTCTAAAGGCTAAAATGACGAGAACTTCCGCAGTTCGATTGGCGGTACATCGTGAATCTAAAGCTTTAGCCATGGTTAAGAAAACGGATTGGTAGGAAAACAAGGTCTATAGATTAAAGCCTGTAGATTTTTACAAAATGCAGTAGATAGAGTGTTGCAGAGCGAACGGTGAGGAGACGAAAGATTATCATCATGCTTCCCAACCCCTCAAAAGTGTAGCGCGAGCTACCTTGTTGACTCCTAGGGTGAAGGCTCCCATTCTGAGGTTGCAGTTATAAGTATGGCACATTGCTTTAATGTTATCGAAAGCTCTCTTCATGTACCTCTTAAGCTCATAGTTGACCTTTTCTTCTTCCCACATAAATCCTTGAATGTTCTGTACCGACATGCACAGTCATGTTATAGAAAATGTGTAAAAAACTTAATGCATAATGAACTTATGTTATAAACCAGATACGCTCAAACGCATATAAAAGAATGTAACAAGTGCAGAACTAACCATTATGCTTAGAGAGTGTAGTGGAAAAATGAAGTAGTTGATGTTACCTGAACCCATTCAAAGTAACTTACAGTCACACCACCTGAATTTGCATATATGTCGGGGAGTATAATCACTCCTTTCCTGGATAAAATCTGCACGAAACAGAAGTTTCGTTATGTAACCGTGTTAAAAATGGAAAGTTGCTTCGTGAAAAGGATTAGTTTAAGGCACAGCTACTACATTACTTCATCTGCTTCTGGATCAGTAGGATGATTTGCAGCTTCTATGATAAACTTTGCCTTCACATCAGCAGCATTTTCCCTTAAAAGAAACCGAAATCAATTCAGTTTTAAATTTAATGAAAATGCATAGTAACAAAAAAAGGAATCCATAATCTGTAAACTTTCTTTGTAGAAAGTGCAGACTGCAGAGTGTATACTTGTTAAGAACTCCACCCAATGCACACGGGATCAGAACTTCGCATTCATGAAGAAGTAAGTCATTTGGATCCATGGGGTCTCCGCCTTCGAAATCTTTCAGACTATTAGTTTTCCCTTTGTGTTTCAGTAGAGCTGGGATATCAATTCCATTTTGGTTTTTTACTGCACCAGTAATGTCACTAACTGCAACAACCTTTCCACCTTTCTGATGAATAAATGTTGCTGCCCAAGATCCCACATTTCCAAACCCCTAAGAACATAGTAACTCGAATTATTGAACTAAATATTACAGAAGAAGCAGGCATATTAAACAGGAAGAATCTTGGAAGTACCTGGATAGCGAACTTCATATTAGCAATAGACATTCCATATTCAGCAAGAAGAAACTCGGTTGCGAAAACAACTCCCCGTCCAGTTGCAGCTTCTCTACCTAGTGAACCCCCAAGCTCCTACAAAGCCAAACCGATACCAAAGAATCAAAAAGCTATTTGTAACTCTATCAAGCACACCCTTCAGGTGGGAATCTCTTGCAAGGAAACTTACAATCGGTTTTCCAGTAACAACAGCGGGTGAATAACTATGAAATTTCGAGTATTCGTCAAGAATCCACGCCATTGTCTGCCCAAAATGAGAGATCAACACCGACACACGGTTGCATGTGATTGCTGACAGAATACAGTTAGGTAATAACTGATAGCATCTCATTGGACAGGAAATGGAGTACCTGTGAATTAGTTCCCATGTCAGGTGCAGGAACATCTCTATGAGTTCCAATAAGATCATGAATCTTCTGGGTGAAAACACGCGTAACACGCTGTAGTTCGCTCACGCTCAACTCCCTGGGATTACACCCAATCCCACCCTTTGCTCCACCATATGGAATATCTGCTACAGCCGTCTTCCAAGTCATCAGCTGAGCCAGTGCGTTCACCTCATCCGGATCAACCTAGAACAAGAAAAAACATGTTCATACATAGAAACACATGTTCTGTTCATTCATGTCACTTTGAGAAAACCATATATCACCCGATTCACTATCGAACATAAGAGCGAATCACTTCGAACTAACAATAAATTATTACCTAAGAATCCAAACTGATAAATCTACTTTGATTCATTCAAAACAGAGTCCAAATTACCAAGGGAAAAACCAGGTGAAACTTGATCATACATCTTTTGCATTTTTGTACAATGAACATAATCCAACACTCTAATATTTGCAACCAAGGCATCAATCAAACGATCAAAAAAGAAAATATGTATATGGATTATGATAACCTCAGGGTGGTAACGAATTCCGCCTTTCATAGGTCCACGAGCATTATCATGTTGGATTCTAAATCCAATATAAGACACAAAAGAACCATCATCTTTTGGAACTGTGCATTCAACCTGGAAACATATAATAATAGGAGTGAAAAACCTCCATAACTAAGACAACATGGACAGGCAAAAATTAAATAAATAAAAAAAAAAAAACCAAAACAAAACCAACCAATAATGAGTGCAAAGCAAAGCATACTTTGATTTCTCTGAAGGGTATCAAAAGGCTCTTCTGAAGCTTAGAGTCCAACCCAAGTATCCTTGCTGCATGCTGGAAGTTGCGGTTGGTTGCTGCAAGAGCATTCATGGCTACCTGAAACTAGTGAAATATTCAACAGTGAAAAACCAAGAAGCTGAAGTTCAGGTTAAGAACAAAGAGGATTGATCAAATTGGGGTCATAGTGTTTATCTAAAGGATGGGGGTAATGGTATAAGTATAAGTTTATATATGGAAATTATTATCAAGTCGGTGCAATCCAAAGTTATAAATGGAAAACCACACGTGGCAGGAGCCACTTGGAATGCACCCCCTGCACTGCATTTATCGTTTAGTGAAGCTGTTTGATCTTGTTTTGGAGAAAGTTACCACTTTAACCCCCACCTTTTTTATTTTAAAATATTTGAAGGGTAAACTACTGCAGGGTCACTTTCGTTTTCCGTTTGTACAGATTTAGTCACCACTTTTAAAAAGTGTCAATAAGTGGTCATCTACGTTTTCGATGTGTAAAGACTTGGTCACTCCGACGTTATAGTCCGTTAGTCCCTTAACGGATTGCTGATGCGACGAAATTAATTAACGAAAAAATAAGGATAAATTACTGCAATAGCCATTAAAATTTATCTCATGTACATTTTTTCTCCTCAAGTTAAAAAAGTAAACATTATAGTCACTAATAAAAATGTTTCTTTATAATTTCACTCTTAAATTTTTAAAAATTCATTTTTCAATCCTAAAGCTTTACAATCAATTAGTACAATAATATTATAAATGCTTAGATGAAAAATAGGTGCCCAAAGTATACCCTTTGAAACTTAGGTGCCCAAATTGCTCCTATTTAATAACTCAAACTTAAAATTTTAGTCCACTAACTACTAAAAAATTCGAGTTATTGGAATTTCTATTTTATAATTCAAACTTTATTTTGAATTTTTGAGTCGAGTTTATGAAATTATGAGTCGAGTATTTTCACATCAAACCAAAAAATTTAATTTTTTTCGAGTCAAGTCGAGTTATTGGAATTTCTATTTTATAATTTAAACTTTATTTTGAATTTTTGAGTCGAGTTTATGAAATTATGAGTCGAGTATTTTCACATCAAATCTAAAAATTTAATTTTTTTGAATCAAGTCGAGTGTTGCAGTTCCCTACATATAATTTTTAATTTTAATCCGTGTTTGTCCCAACTCAGGCTTACCAGAAAACGAATATGTCCATTATCCTCTCGAAAAATGTAAAAAAACCCACCAGGATCCTGCAAAATCAAATTAAAATTAAAGTTTGATTTTTTTTAATAAAAAATAAAACCAAATGCTCATCGTTTTTATACCAATATTTACACCAAAATTTGAGTTTTTCATTCTCAACCTTCTTCTTCTCCACCATTTTAAAGCACTCAAATGCTGGATATGCATATCCAAAAATCAACCTGAAATTATAATACAAATAAGAATAACCTCAAATTGTAACACAAATACTATAAAATATAATTAAGATCATCTTACATTAGCAATCTGATCCAGAAATCGCCCAACATTTTTATTGATTGACTATTTATTTTTCAGAATCTACCGTGAAAATTTTCCTGTGGACCATAAGCCAAAATTTAAAAATTCACTTTATCAAATCATTCATCCGTGGTGAAAAAACAAATTCCAAACTTGTTTCCAGGTGCATGGCTTGCAAAAGAAAAAAAAATTCAAAGACCAAAAACCCTGAAAAATAAAGAAGAAATGAATTAGAAAACAAACATGAAATCTAAAACAAAAGACAAGTTTTTTTTTTAAATTTGTTTTAGATCGAAAAAGAAAGTTAAAAATAAAACCTCTGAAACAAACTGATAAACAAAACTAAAAAAAAAATCAGTTTGATTCTGGGGAGAAATAAATGAAAGAATACTTTATGAGTTTATGTTGGAATTGGATTAGATAATGGATAAACTTATATTATAAAAATTATATGTAGAGAAGTGCAACACTCGATTTGAGTTCGAAAAAATTAAATTTTTAGGTTTGATGTGAAAATATTCGACTCATAATTTCATAAACTTGACTCAAAAATTTAAAATAAAGTTTGAATTATAAAATAGAAATTCCAATAACTCGACTAATGAAATTATTTCTCATAATTTCATAAACTTGACCCATCTTGTTGCAAGATTGAGCATAGATACGGCAGAATCTAAGCCTTAAAGGAATATCTCCTATCCATGGATCGTTCCAAAACAGTAAACTTGTATAATGAAATTATTTCTCAGGCATGATCCAACATCTCCGTTTCCATACCCACAAGGATCAGGATCAGTTTCGATGTGGTAATGACGGGAGAAGTCGAGATGGGTTGGAGTTATATTGCATCTCATCACTTGGTACCACAGGTTGTCCTCATTGGCAACCCTAAACCCTATTCTCAATCTTTAAATTCGTAATTCCTAAGCCACCCAAGTTCCACATCAGATCATTACACCCAATATATTCTTCTCTTCTCTAAAAAAACCATCCCACAGGAAGTTAGATATCATGTTCGAAAGTTTTCGATAAACTGCAATCGATATTTTTAAAAAGAAAAATTCTACAATGAATGGCATACATTGATTTACATTTTACACCACTAATTTTTATTTTTTATTATTTTATTTTTAAATAAAGTTTTTTAAATAAATATGTGGGACCCATCAATTGTCTTTTTGCTTTTCTTTATTTTTGTTATTCCTTATTTGTTTAATTTATGTCAATATAAAATTATGGCATAAAAATAATTTAACCCCTAACTTTACAATTTCTATCATTTTGGTCATTATATTTTAAGGATAAATTTGGCCCCCTAACCTATATCATTTTGTCAAAATTACTCATTTTTTTAAACTAGCATCTCGATTAAACCGTTAAAAGTTTAAACGGTGATGACATGTCAATATTCTTATTTAAAAAATATATTTCTCAACTATTTTTTAAAAAAAAACTAACAAAAAATAAGCATAAACAAAAAACTGAATCATCACGGAAAGTCCAACACCTAAACACAAAGCTAATAAACGAATTTCTAAACCTAATTCAAATTACTTAAACCCCAATTAAATTTTCATATCAGTTCAAAACCTATAATTTTTTTTATTTTATGTCATTTTGAGTGTTTTCGTGATTTTTTAAATTTTATAAAAAAATCATTTGATATTATTTTTAAAATTCATTTTTAAATACTAAATACCAAAATCAAAAGCTCAAAAGTTTTAATAATCGCCCCAAATTTCTTTGTAATATTTTATCTATTGGTTTAAAGTGCTTTAAATTTTAAAGAACAAGATTTGATTCAAAGTGAATTCAAATTTGAGGGTAAAATCTTATTTGTTTGTATGATATGTATTGTTGGATTTTAGAATGAATTTACTTTGTAAAATTGTAGACTAATTTCATAAATCTTAGCTAGAATTTCAAATCCAACACAATTTATGATTAACTTCATTCTTTTCCATGTTTTTATTTTTGTTTTAATTTTAGTTATCTTTAATAGTTTAAATTAGGCTTAAGGGCTCGTGATGCCCCTGAACTTTTGAAAAAAATCAATTAAATCATTAAAGATTTTTCACACTCAATGTTATCCTCAAACCCCAAAAATTAACCAAGCCGACCCTTTGACTGACGAAATCCGTTGTTGACCGTGACAGTGCTGACATGGCGGTCTATGTTAAAAGAAAATGATGACGTGGAAGAGGGCTTAATTGATTTTTTTTTAAAAATTTGAGGGTTTAAATGTTTTTTATAAAGTTTGAGGGCTTATTTAATTTTAAGTAAAAATAAAAAATGTTAAAATATTCTAAAATAAATATTAAAATTACTAAAAAAACAAAAAAAACATATGACCATTGTAATAACAAAATAAGATTAAAATTATGTTCTAACCTAATAAGTTGTGTAAAATCTTAAGTACATTCCAATACATATGATGCAAACTCATATCACAATATAGTTACATAACTTTTATTTGATTAAACCAGCTTTCATGGAATTCAAGTTAGAAAATAAGAAAAATTAAGAAACAATCTTGCGGTATACAAGGATTATCTGGTGCTTGACTTTACTAAAGAGTTTTTTTTTCTTCCGATCAAACAATAAACTTCATCTTGTTCGATGCATCCTAGTAGTAATATCTTAGGAAAATTCAAGTTTTTTTTATAATGACATCACTTCATGGTCAAAGAAGAATTATTTTTATATTAAAAAAATGTAACTTTATATCTCTAAAAGTTTATTGGTATTTTTAATATATAGTTTTAGTATTATAATATTTATTTTATATTTTTAATATTTTAATTTAATTCAAATAATTTCTTAATTTTATTTTTTCTTAAAGATTAAATAATCCCTCGAATTTTCTAACAAAATCAATTAAGCCCTCGAATTTTCTAACAAAATGAATTAATCCCCTCTAAACATGTCATCATTCACATGAAGACTGCCTTGTTAGCACCGTGAACTGCCACGTCAGCATCGTAAACTGCCACGTCAGCATCGTAACGGTCAACGACGAAAACCGTTAGTCAAAGGGTCGGATTAGTTAATTTTTTTGTGTTTGAGGGTGACATTGGGTGCAGAAAAAACATTAAGGGCTTAATTGATTTTTTTTTTTAAGTTTAGGGGGTTCTCGAGCCCTTAAGCCTTTAAATTTAAATAAAATTTTATTATACATGTAAGTATGTAACAAGTTAGATTACATGTCATTTAAAATGTACTATCACATGTATATGTCATATTATCACCGTTAAATTTTAACGGTCTAATCAACATGATGATTAAAGAATGAGTAAATATTTGACAAAAATATATAGGTTGAGGGCCAAATTTATCCTAAAAAAGAATGAGGGCCAAAATGTCAATAATTATAACGAAGTTAAAAAGTCGAGGGTTAAATTATAACAAAGTTCAAAATTTAAAAAAAAATAAGAGAAAAAATAGTGGTGATAAAGATGGTGGCTAAATTATAACAAAGTTTAAAAGTTGAGGGTTAAATTTTTGTTATGCCAATTTGAAAAAGACAATTTTAATATGAATATTAAATTAAGATTAAATCTTGTGGTGGGTCTCAAAAATTTATGTAAGAGAATATTTAAAATTAAAAAAATAAATAAGAGAAAAAATAGTGGTGTATATCAATGTATAGCATTAGTAGTGTATATCAATGTATGACATTCATTGTAGACTCATCCTTTTAAAAATATCAGAATTCATTAGAAAAGAACAAACAAAAGCACACGTGGAGCGTCCAGAGCACACGCAGGGCCATGCACGATGAATAGCAAAACATAAATACAGGAACCAACAGAGGATCCCCCTGGGTGAAACAACAGACGCAAACAGAAGCCTTGAACAACAGACAATGCCTTTGACACATGCAACAGACAAGAAACACTGACAAACAAAGCCCTTGATACTCGACGAACAGCAAACACCAGCGTAAATAAACCCAAACCATTAGGTGCACCATAAGCAGAGATAAAAACAAAAGCGTCCGAGATAGGTCTTAGGCTTTCCAACTTGCTAGCCGACCGTTGAATTTATCCATTACCGGTTCTCAAAGGGCTACAGAGTTTTTTTTTTTTGGAAAGGGGAAGGCCCAAGTAATCAGCCAGAAATTGGCCCACATAGCAGCCCATAGAATGTACCCAAGAAGACTATAGCTCCTCTTCTAAAACATTGATCCCAAATAATCAACTTTTCTTTAAATTTAGCTGTAGCTCTGATACTAGTTCAAAAACCCTTAAGATTCTCTTCAAATTCTTGATTTGTTCAATTGAGGCATCACAAAAAATTATAAGGTCATTTGTGAACTGTAAGTGAGTTATATTTATTGCATTATCACCCATTCCTATGAACCCAGAAAAAAATCCTACTTAGCAGCCTTGGACAATAGCTTCAGACTTTCACCCGCAATATTAAAGGACATGAGAGACATTGAGCAACTTTGTCTTAAGCCTCGGGCAATCACGAATCTTTCTGTAGGAGATCCATTTACCAAAACCGCTATTGAGGAAGAGGAGACACATTTGAAGATCTAGTCGAACAATCTTTCATATTAGAATTAAAAAAATGCAAACCCACAGAATCATAAAATCTTCCAAAGTCAACTTTGAATACAATACCATTTGAACCCTTCTTGAATAATTCATTTACAATAAACGAGCAGTCTAAGATTTGTCTCCAAGGGATAAAGGTGAATTGCTATCTGCTAATACTAGGTTTATTCCAAAATTTCCGGAACAAAGATGACCGAACTTCAGCAATTTTAGTTTTCATGGAGAAAAATCATACTCGGTTTCTGATGGAGAATAGCCCTTTTGACAGCCCTTACCTTTTCAGATCTGCCTAAGCCTCTGATATTCCATAAAACGGTGTGTAGAGATCAAAGGATTAATTAGCTACTACTTAGGTTGGTGTTTCAAATAAATGCCTTTAAGAATGAGATGTCCCAAGTGCTTAACTCCCAAAAATTGTACATAACCAAATTACACTTCAGATACGACAAATAATTTACACCTTGCCAAATGATAGCAACTGGAGATACCGAGTGCAATAATGACAAAGATGTCCAAGACTGCTGATTTTCACACATAAAACGGTGTGTAGAGTTGAGAGTTTAAAGAATGTTATAACCGTTGTTGTCGAGTATACTCCCAGAGAGCAATGGCGCCACTGACATGTACGTTGAGTGATCGAACAACTCCCAACTGGGGTATCTCGATGCAAGCATCCAAGACATGGATTATATCCACCGGTATACCCTCCTTTTCACGCCCAAGAACCAAGACCTACAGCACAATAAAAACAGAGACGTGAATTCCCTCGCGGCATCGATTGAAGTTGCTAATATACAATGGAAACTAATATGTCATGCCAAATGGACGTGTGCTTTAAAGAAATGACAACAGTCGTTTTTCAGACAAGCACCTTCTGCTGATATAATATGCTAAGAGAAAGGTGGGAATAATGAAACAACACCTTCTGCTGATATAAAATGGAAACTAATATGCCATGCCAAATGGACGTGTGCTTTAAAGAAATGACTTACAGTCTTTTTCGGATAGATGAACTGATCGAGAGGTACACTGTTTGCAGTTTGCTCTAATCCCAAGATCGAATAACCTTCCCGCTTCTTTTTCTCCAAGAATACTTTCACACTGTTTACAGGGACTTCTACGATAGGAACCCACTTCTCTGCCGTCACACTGCAGAGCACAATTTATGCAAGCGGTTGATAGGTCAAAGTTAATTCTTCTGATGGTCGTTAAGGACTCAGTAGTAACACATTGCAATCAATTTCTGGAAAACCAGAGTTCCCAAACGAAAAGGCCATTCTTACATAAGAGTCTGATATTTGAACCTTATCCATACTTCAGAATCATGAAAACCACACATGATTCAAAGCTCTTACAGGCAAAACCGAAGCTCTGGATTAAAGGTGTTGAAAACCATGTATTTACGTGTGCTCTAAAAAGTTTTACCCTACCTATACCCACATATGCTCATGCCTTGTACGATTTTCAAAATTATGACCATGTTAAGAAAATTGAGTCATGTGCAAGTTCAAGTTCAACGGAATTCCTTTCGCATAACATAGCAGATCAAACTATAATGCCTGAAGAACCCGACCATTCACTTAACGTTAAGCAGCCTCTTATTTTGGCTCACTACTTAAATTATCATTCCATCCCAGTTTACCTCAAAAAGTGGCAGATGACATCATTAGTGACATGGACAAGGCAAATGCGTAGCATGTTGTTATTGGCTAGCATTGCCACCTGTTTTTCAATGCCATTAACTTTTAGGGGTAAATTCAGACAGAATGATAGTTTAAGTACCAATATAGGCCAAGAAAAAGTTTAAATTACCAAAGTGGAAAACGGACATAGTTCAAGGGATAACTTGTGAAAAAAGCCTTATTAATATTACTCTTGGAATTCTGCAGAATTCCTTTCTTGATTTGTAAAATATAAGAAAGCAGATCATAACTCTGTTTACTGAAGTCTGCAGAACCCGACCACACAGAGTTATAAAACAAATGAAACTATCATCAAACCTGATGAGTTGAAACTGTTTGTCATGTACTATTTTTGCATCTGCAACAGCTAATCCCTGTGCTTTAAAAACCTGAAAGGAACAAGAATTGGGATTGTGTAAATTCCTTGCGCATGTTTTCCGACAGTATAATCACACTCAATTCAATAGAATCCACTAATTAAAAAAGGAATACTTTTTTTAAAAACGAAGTTGGAAAGTCCATCATGGATAATTACCAGCATAATTCTCTCAAATTTCAAACCCACTATAAGAATTGGAGCAAATAATTGGAGTGCTCCAGTTACATTCAATTCAATGGAACCCACTAATTACAATGGGTACCCAACGTGACGTGCGTAATTACAAGCAATAACACCCAAATATAATTATTGGGTGGCTTTCCAAACGCACCCTAAATAGAATCAAGTCTAAGCACAAAGAAATATAACTTAATAACTGGCAAAACATACCTCACAGGTACGTGCCAATCCAGCAAGGTTGGGTATGCGATCAATCAATGATGCTACTAGGATAATATGCTGCCGGTTTCCTCTTATCTTCTCCATGGCCAAGCTTCTAGACCTCCACAACTGATCAAGAAGATCATCTTCCTTTTCCATTTCTGTTTTGCACATTATTAGGGGCGCAATACAGCAATTATAAACTTTGGGTCATCAAAAGTAGTGGGGATAGAAGGGGTCAAAACATGAATGTCTGGCTCCGTTGCTTAACAATGTAATTGACAGTATCACCCAGTCCAGCCCAAAAAATGCAATTTCACAAATAAGGCATCAACTGCAAAGAGCTTTAACCGTCAAATTGTTTAGTTCTCAAACATAATACATACCTAGAAGTTTCTTGTACGCTTCTCCCTTGCCTAATAAGGAACAGGAACCCAAGTCCTGCTTCTCATGTTTAGATAAAGTAATCTTTTTCTGGAAGTCCAAACGAGTATCTTTAGGCAACTCCAATTTCTCTTCACAAGCAGTAGACAGTTCTTCAATTGCTTCAGCCATATTGAGGCTCTCATTCTTGATTGTCACAATATCCTTCGCCATCGAACATCTCAGATCTTCCCTCACATCCTGAAGTAACCGAAAAATTAGATATCCATGACAGAACAAATAAAAGCATACGACTGCTTACATTTAGAAAGTTGACCACTCGATCCATTAGAGATGTTGGAACAGATTCAAACCCAATTTCCTGCATTTTTTACCATAGAAGGAAAAGGAGAGTTAATGGTTTTCACGTTCTCAAAAGCATACAAGTGAAGACTAAATGCAACACCATATTAACTTTTTGATCCCACAGTTCATAGTCAATATGCAACAAGTCAATTTTGCAACCCTGACCTTTCCATAAGAACTAGCAATTTCAGGAAGCAAAAGGCATTCAGCAGTTAGGTTAATTACAGAACCACAATATTAAACGAATCCACATCAAAGAAAGAAATTTTTTCCACCAATAGTATTTATCCAGTGATGGATTCTCAGCAATCATAATTAATTTATCAGAGCATTTATGTGAGAATTCATTCAGGTAGAGAAAAAGAATTCTGAAAGCCATAACTCGAAATTGATAAGCCAACCCTTTGTTCCTCAAAATTTAAAAGCCAACTGCATTATGAAATACCATACCTCCACCCGACTAACAAAAATTCCAGCCGGAGTAACAGAGGTTTTTGGAGTATAAGCATCAAGATAGCCTTCCATTGAACCACAATATTAAACGAATCCACATCAAAGAAAGAAATTTTTTCCACCAATAGTATTTATCCAGTGATGGATTCTCAGCAATCATAATTAATTTATCAGAGCATTTATGTGAGAATTCATTCAGGTAGAGAAAAAGAATTCTGAAAGCCATAACTCGAAATTGATAAGCCAACCCTTTGTTCCCCAAATTTCAAAGCCAACTGCATTATCAAATACCATACCTCCACCCGACTAACAAAAATTCCAGCAGGAGTAACAGAGGTTTTTTGATTATAAGCATCAAGATAGCCTTCCATTGAACCACAATATTAAACGAATCCACGTCAAAGAAAGAAATTTTTTCCACCAATAGTATTTATCCAGTGATGGATTCTCAGCAATCATAATTAATTTATCAGAGCATTTATGTGAGAATTCATTCAGGTAGAGAAAAAGAATTCTGAAAGCCATAACTCGAAATTGATAAGCCAACCCTTTGTTCCCCAAATTTCAAATCCAACTGCATTATGAAAATACCATAACTCCACCCGACTAACAAAAATTCCAGCAGGAGTAACAGAGGTTTTTGGATTATAAGCATCAAGATAGCCTTCCATTGAACCACAATATTAAACGAATCCACATCAAAGAAAGAAATTTTTTCCACCAATAGTATTTATCCAGTGATGGATTCTCAGCAATCATAATTAATTTATCAGAGCATTTATGTGAGAATTCATTCAGGTAGAGAAAAAGAATTCTGAAAGCCATAACTCGAAATTGATAAGCCAACCCTTTGTTCCCCAAATTTCAAAGCCAACTGCATTACGAAATACCATACCTCCACCCGACTAACAAAAATTCCAGCAGGAGTAACAGAGGTTTTTGGATTATAAGCATCAAGATAGCCTTCCATTGAAGCTCGCAAGCTGAGAGGCAGTAAAATATACATGTCAGGGTTCAAATATATTACTCATCAGCAGCATATAATGTAGACATCTAAAGTATTGTACAGCAACCGCATTCATGAAATTGCTTTTGTAATTACTAGACGTCATTGGAGGCAGTTATGTCTTTCATCGTCCCCATTTCAACTCCCACAGATGAATCTTACTCAATATTGGACACAAGAAAATATAGCTTTTCGAATTATCGGTTGTTTCCCAGCATAATCACTTAATTATTTTATTAGATTATAAGAACACCCCCCTTTTAACTCTATTCTTTCTCCTTATCTTTCTCTCTTACCCTTCAAGACATTTCTAACTTTCTTTGCATAATATATCTCCATAACAGTTGAAATGCTTGGAAAATATCATCTTACTAAACTAATACCATTGATCTTTTAATCCTTGTAACATGGGCAGAGAAATGGAAAAGTTACAAACTTGACCAAATATGCATAACATTGCAAAGGAAATTTACCGGACAGCCTTTGAAAGTTTCTTTTTCATTGCTCAAAGTTCTTAGAATCACAAAGTTGCCAATAGGATGGTACTTGAAAATGTAAATAAATACCATACCGCGTGCAATCAGAATTCTTTGCCAGGTATAATTTCAAATCCTCAAAGCACTTTTTTTCCAAAGGTATGAACTCGGAGCTTTTAGGATCCGGTGGAGGAAAAAATTTGCCAAGTACTTGGTGTAACAAAACCTGCAAAGAATGTCCGAATGAAAATCACTTTAAAAAGTAAAGGCGATGAAAATTTAGATGTGGCATTTGTCAACTTGCAAGAAACTGACCTGAGTAAAGCCACGTAAGCTATGATGATGTGAGGTTAGTAATGGGAGTATGGGAGGAAGTAGTTCATCCAAATGCTTGAGTTGAAAGTCTTTAGAAGCATGGAGGATCACATTAGCTGCTATGAAGACATATGAAGAAAGTGCCTGCATTTGATGCACTAAGCTCAATATAGTAAAAACATACAGCAGTAGTAACCTCCACATTCACCACAAAAATAGAATGTAAATAAATGAAAGAAATAGTTAATATTACCCCCTACAATGAGCATAACTCCATCTAACTAGACTAGGAATTTGGTTAAAGGTGTGCATGCTTCTCTATCTGTTTGTAAGATATATGCTTTCCTTTACGTATATAGAGTATGCACGCAGCGTATAATCAATAACCATTCAACTATGCTTGAAGCCAATATAAATCATTCTCCATGGATGTTATGTCATGTGAACGGGGAATTTTCATAAGATTTTCAGAAAGAGTGACTAAATAAAAAATCTGTGAAAAAACAATAATAACAACTTTAAGCAGAGGAGGCACAGTTATCCTTATTTTGTTATTTACCTGAGGTCTCAAGTCATAATCTCGTAATAAGAGAACCAATTGCTCTGAAACCTGTGATATGATTATCGCAATCAATAAAATCAGCTAAATGACTCCACAAGACCTATAAAGTTGATGGAAGCTAGGGACATTTATGTCAAGGTATAAGGATTCAAACATGATTTCAGAAAACATGGCTATTTCTTCTAGATGGCAATAACATCATTCAAGAAGCCTTTAGCAAATGACGTCATGCAAAAGTAAATTGAAATTCTAAAGAGGCCTCTTCTTTATAGGTGTCTGGACAGGCTTGTTTCACTCTCTTGAAATACATATTCGACAACTCAGGCATGCAGAATGCTGGAATATGTGTGCTTCTGCATATATCCCATGCATGCATAAGCTTTACTTAGTAAATAAATTTAAGATGGTTTGTTACCAAAGAGGGAAACTTCAAGTAAATATTAATTGCAAATGTTTCCAAGTACTGGCGAACAGAAGGTAAGTTGTTTCTCTGCAAAAGAGAGTAAATTGAAATTCTAAAGAGGCCTCTTCTTTATAGGTGTCTGGACAGGCTTGTTTCACTCTCTTGAAATACATATTCGACAACTCAGGCATGCAGAATGCTGGAATATGTGTGCTTCTGCATATATCCCATGCATGCATAAGCTTTACTTAGTAAATAAATTTAAGATGGTTTGTTACCAAAGAGGGAAACTTCAAGTAAATATTAATTGCAAATGTTTCCAAGTACTGGCGAACAGAAGGTAAGTTGTTTCTCTGCAAAAGAGAGTGAGCAGCAAATCAGTGGAGATATAAAATAAAAAATATATACTATTACTATACAAATTAGTACCACATCGAAATTAAATTAAAAAAAAGTGTAATGTAAATAAAAAATAGGATTAATTCCAATCAATAAATCTTAAAACGCAACATGGACATGCAGCAAACAAACAAAAATGGACAATTCGATCAAAATATAAACATTGAAGGAAAAAAGGTTCAATTCATATCCATGAGCATTTTTACATTATCAGTTACGCCATTCTAACTATCAATGGCAACCATGAGCTAATCTACAATTCGCACCATGCAGCGAGTACATATACTAGTGATATGCAGCAAAAAAGGAAAACAAAACATTCATGTGTAAAGATTCCATGATAGAAGCATTCTGCCTTTCGGAAGCATAAAGTAAAAAATGAACATTATCTACACTTGCACACAGCAAGCATTAGGAAAATATAAGTTTCCACTAAATTTATATCAAAATAAAAAAAATACATGGTATTCTCTCCAAAACAACTTATTGAATTTACCATATTATGACACTTAAGCAAACTATATTTAGTTAAGAGAGAACTATCAGATTTTCTAAAAGAAGCAACAGTTACTTACATACACAGATATTTGCAAGCAATGTGTAACTTCTCCAACTACATCATCATCAACAAATTGTGACAAAACACATATCATCTGCCAAGCACGTACTTTTCTCCTATGGATCTGTTGAAGATATGACAGGACAGAAAACAAGCATTCTAATAAATCTGAAAAATAGAAATAGGAACCTGAAGAAAATGAAGAGAAAAGTATCAGATACCGCGCTATGCTTCTTATACAACTCTTTCGCAAGATCCTTATCATTTACCTGCATCAAAAATGAATGCCAAATTGATGAGGAAATTTTTCCCTTATCAATAAATGCAGAAAAGCATAATGTACTTTCTTTTCATGCAAGTTGGATATAAATGGTTTATTAAGGCAGCTACATAACCAGCACTGTGACATTCTGTGTAACTTCAAGAGTGAGGTAACATGATTATTGGAAAAATAACATTTCTCTCTGATAGGGTTCTAGGCAAGTATACCACACACTTCTCTTGGGAACAATCTTACCTATCAGTCACAAGACTCATGCAAGCATAAATTGAAAACATGACCCTACTTCCTTCCTGTGCCAACTCGTTTCACATTGTCAACACTCGATTTACTCCAACAACAACGTAATTAATTGTCTAATAAGAGGTTACAACATACTTATGTTAATTGCATTGTTGAACATATAACTTATTAGGTATAACATTCTCCTTGGCAATGTGGAATAACAATCAATCGATGTTGATAAAAAGAACAATACCACAGAATCCAGAAGCTCTAGCAGAAACAATTTTCCGGATTCAAGGGCTGACTGGGATTCTTTGTCTCCAGTAGATGATCCCAACCTTTTAGTCAAGTGAGCCAGCTTGTAAAAGAGATTAGCAACAGACACACGTGCATACAACTCTGTGTTTATAAATGCCTGTAAAGAGAAGCTGATATAATCAGTAATTCAAGGAAAGCAATATATTTACTATTTTTATGCAATGGAAATTTAGAAAATCACCATAAGCAAAAATTATTATAAGCCAATAAATAAACCTATGAGAAGTTGACACAAAAAGTCAAAGATAATCAAACAGTTTAGAGAATATGAAAAATTTCAGAACACAATCTCTACATTTTACAAAACCAGATATGTTTCTCTTATATAGCAACTTATTTAGAGACCCTAATACATAAGATAATAAATAATGACATTCCAAAACAAAAAGTTACATTTGGGCCAGAAGACAACATTAAAATTCTTATATCTGGAAAATTAATTATCATACACAATGAAACAAGAGTGATAGATTGAAGAACCACCTCAGTCAACTCAGAATCTTGGATTTTAGACAATAATGAAACCTCAGTCCTTGCATCATGGTTTTCAGTTAACTCAGCTTCAAAATCCTCATCAAAAGCAACTGGAGAAATTTCAGATTCGGAAGTCACTTTTATGTACAAGACTAGAATAAATAAATAACATGGATAAAACCAAAAAGTGGGAAAAGAATGAGACAACACCAGATCCATAGAGTGTCAGTAGCTTCAGTTCTTTTATGTAGTATTTTACGGTAGTTGGATTTGAGAGCAAGAGCCCTGTCAAATGTAAAGCTGCAAGACGAATTGTCCGGGGACTTTTTGTGCCCTCCTCCAAAAGCTTTTCAACAAACTGTGCCATTGATGTGAAGCAACAAATGAGATTTCCCTGTGGAACTACTACATGAAAAAAAATGCATATGCACAACATAGAAACACCCTTACACTCACACTCAAACCCATATATTAATGCACATGCACAGGCAGAAGGGAAGAACCACAAACCCATTTCAGCGGCCCAGGTTCATCATCAGCATCATGCATGTCTCCATCACTAAACAAGGATGGATGCAAGACAGAAGATAACAATGCAGCAATATGTGCAACCCTCCGCTTGTTGCAGCTGGTATGCAATATCCAAGAGGAATGAACCAAACGCCAAATCATCTGTACCAATTATGAGACAATATGTGAATATAGTTTCTTCTATTAAGCAAAGATACTACATGGGTAAATGGAAAAATGATACGGATGAATTAAGATTCCTCCATGTCTATATAATTTTTTTCCTTAGAGCATTTACACTAACATGTTTATGACTAGAAGACATACAAAACAACAATGGCAATAGGATTTCAAACTTTCTGCAACAGTGTGGAAATAGCAGCTCCCTGATCATTTGAGACTCTTGCATCACACATACATCATACTGAGCAAGAAGCCCTCAAAATGCATTGACAAAAGATCACATATGTGTAAGCTTAAAATGAAAAAACAAATGTGAACCTGAGAATCTACACCAGTGAATCTGGAACAAACGGAAGACGACCTTCTTGAAGCAAATAGCTCCAGGGCCAATCTGATGGATCTCAACATGGGTAAAACAGAACCCTCCCCGGCATTCTCAAGACTGCAAAGTTATTTAGGAAGAAATGAAATAGTATAATGATCTTGTCGGCATATTATCGATAGGGGGGGGGGGATTATGTGAATAGAATTAGCAAGAACAAGCAAGTACAGCTAAATGACTCACCTTGGGATTGAACAATTCCATCATATGACATGTAAATAAATGATGCAATATATGTCAAAGCGCAAGTAGTGAAAATGAATGTTTACATAGAAGCAAATTTTGCTTACTACAAATACTCTGGTACAAATGTGTGTTTATATGGGTGTAGGCATCTCAAAAGCCAGAGTACTGTAAAAACTTAAATACTGCAAGATATTCATCAATCACCATGCATCTGAGAATTAAGCTCAGCTAGTTTTTTTACCTCTCAACAGTATCAGTAAAAATGTTTATCAGAGCAGCATCTGAGAATAAAAAGCTACCATCCTCTAGTTGAAGCTTACTCTCAAAAGTAAAGTAAGGAATTGAGAGAAGAGATTCTAAGACAACCCACTGCATCAATCACATAAAATCAATTAGTATTTTGATTTATGAATTTGTTCCTCTTAATGATGAACTTGAATATGTATTAATTAAAAGCTGAACAGAAACATTTAAAACAAATTACACATCTCAAGAACCTACATAAACGTTTCAAACCAAAATAAGAATACTAAAAGAACTGCACAGAAAAGGGGGAAAAACTTTTAGTCATCATTTTGTTATGGTCACAAAGTAACTTCTAAACGCTACGTTAAACATGAGCAAGGGCCAAGGATATTTGAACAAGGAAAATTTCAAAATTCATCCGAAATAGGACACATTAACGATTGGCTCACATTAGAATTCAAAACCTCATACTAATGCAATTTGAATCATCCATTAAGCTATGAAAAGTAATTGTATTAACATGCAAACCTCTTCTATTTTTCAGCATAATTTTTCTTAAGATTTTCTCTTTTTTTTTTATAGGAAAGGAGGCCTCGTTAAAAGCCCCTTCGTACCCCACAAGTTACAAAGGTAACCCATCAGGCATTGGAAGGGGAAAAGAGTGCCTCATGATTTAATTGCTTTTAAGAACTTTTCAACATTACAAGCATTACAACTCAATACTGAACCATACATCCTAAAAGCAAACAAAAAACTTTTGTTTAGACTAGCAGCCTGCACTGCTTACACCAGAAACCATACAATCCTAAACGCGTAATTACCCAATTCCTTGTTTTGCCAAACTGTCCGCCTCCCAATTACCTCCTCTCTTAATGTGTCTAAGAATCACATTCCTATCCAGCACCTTTTTACCGATATACTTTACTAGTTGGAGGAACATGACTGGACAAACTCCAGGGTTCTTAATCCAACTCAATGCAACAGCCGAATTACTTTCCAGGATTAGTCGGCCTTTGTCACCCCAGTTGGAATCAAAAAACCAGTCCAACCCTACTCTGATGGCTTCCAATTTTCATGCGACATTTTTTATGGTTAAGGCAAATTAGAAGGGAAAAAGAACATGAATTAAAAAATACTAATACAAAGCTAAAAGTTTAGGTTAGTATCCATCTCTGATGACAGAATTAGAAGAAAAACTTGATAAGAATTTTAAAATATATATTATAGATACACAAAACTTATCATCTGTCATCCAATTTCTGGATTGCATCAGAATCAACATTATGAACATGAATGAGTTCAGACACCACAACTAAACGAAATAGATGAAGGGAGATTAACGGCAAATATAACAAATAAAGCATTACCTTCCAATTAAGCAAAACTGCCCGCCTCGTGCGTGCCATAAATCCAACAGCAAGAAGACTATTGATATTCTGAAGAAAAGAAAGAACCAAGGTATCTAACCGAGGTTCACCTTCCATTGCAGGTTGCAATGACTTGCTACTTTCTATAAATAGGACCAAAGTTTGAGGAGACAATACAGAGACAAGTGCTTTCAACGCAGGAGCTAAGGCTTCATATGCAGCAAGACATACTTCAGCTTCAGTCTGGTTTGAGGCAATCATATCGACCACAAAAAGTTGTAAAAATGTTAAAAGTGAAAATAAAATGTAAAAAAATAGGTCACATTTTGCAACAGGATGCCCAAAAGCCCACCTCAGAGTTGCAAATTGGAGATGATATGGTATTGCATAAGAATTTCCACACAGCAGCGAATGCTGAATTTAATAGAATGCCACTTCTATGTTTTGCACACCAAGCATAGATGCATGCAACAGCTTTAATGGAGATTGTCTGTTCATATATATGAAACTGAGACATATTACACCTTCTGCTTAAATAAAATAAAAAGGAACAAATGGAAACAATAAAAGAGAATTTTTATAAATGAGAAACGGAGAGGGACAGCAATTAATGAGGCACCTAATGCAATCATTTCAAATTATCTTTTTTTGCAGTGGATTAAGGTCCACTAAAGTGCTCGACAACATAAGCTACTAAAATAGTTCTAAAGAAAAATCAACTATAAAAATGAATAAATAATATAATGGGACGTACAGCTTGCAACACAGCAGTTGTCAAAGAAATTGATAATCGTCGTTGACTAGGACCTCCAAGTTTTCCTCTCACAGAACCAGGCAGAACCTCATCCTCTATATCAGAACCGGAAGAGAATATGGAACAAGACAAGTTGGCAAAGGACACAAGTTCCTCCTGCATTTCAGACAGAACATCTGGGTAGAGCTCTCTCAATAACAAGACATAAGCAATGCTCATTATTTGGTAAAATGGAAGGCATAAATACCAGTACAAAAAGCAAAGAATCAGTGAACATATTGTAAATGTTCGAAGCTTCTGAATCACTTGATTGCTCCTCCTCTGTCTCCAATAGGCCAATTTCAAATTTGTTTTGTACTTTGAACCCATCTTTTCTTCTTTGCATCACCTGGATCTCTTGAATTAAGCCTAATAAAAGGGTGAGAAACTTCACAGGTATCCACTCTGAATGATTATTTTGTTCACAAATATCTGTTCCATGATTTTGGATAAACTGCACAATCCAACATAAACACCAATGTCAGACTCCTATTGGGCAAAACTATAAAATGATTGAAATGGAATGCCAAAATCGACAGATATCTATGCAAACAATTCTTCATGCAGTCAACTTGATGAACCTTTCCATGGGAAACTGATGCCTCTACAGCCCTTCAACTAGAGTTACTCGACAAAATGCACTAAGATTCCAGATGGTTAACAAAGCACAAATATTATGGAAGATAAGCAAATAACACAAGCATCCTAACAGGATAAGATGGCTAAAAACATGAGAACCAACAAAGGACCATGATGAAGGGAGAAAGATCATTAAACAAGATAATTAGAGCTTTTCTTTTCAAACTGATACTGAATATTCACCTTTCATACCTAAAAAAAGACATTATTGTAGATGAGTGTTTGCGCTTGCATTTTATAACTTTTATATGAAAAAGTATAACCATTAATACCCTGAGTGAAAATATGATTGATTTTTTCCCGTTACGTTCTATAAC
Source organism: Hibiscus tridactylites (assembly GCA_958450335.1). NCBI lineage: Eukaryota > Viridiplantae > Streptophyta > Magnoliopsida > Malvales > Malvaceae > Hibiscus > Hibiscus tridactylites. Next base: position 108,761,446 of record OY288265.1, on the reverse strand, counting down.
CTAAAAATATATATACCGATCAACAACGGGAAAATAATAAATGAAAGATCGAGCACATAAAGGGAAAATTGAAGGCAAACCGTTATTAGAGGTACTAATTGATGTTCTTCCTTGATTACAAGAAAGAGTACTCTTGCCCATCTTCTTACTTCAAATTCCCATGCATCCAAGTCCTCATCGTCGAAATTTTGAAATGGACAATGATGAATAATGAACCCTTGTGGAAATTCATTCAGACTTTCCATAAGCTGCATCTGGATACCACCAGAATGATAAGCGTGATGGTTTTGCAAAAGCCAGTCCTGCACTCTTACACGCAACGAACCTGAAGAGAAGGAACAATTTATAAATTATACATATAAAAAAGGCTCCTCCTTGGAGAAAAAACACGAGCAAAGATACTTCAGAAAATAAATTCATGCAATAAGAATTGAAGAAGATTAATGAGAAGGAAATATGAGATGAGGAAAAAATCCAGATCGTAAGGTAACAAGTAAAACAAGCAAAGTTTAAAAACAAGATAGGATACTTCGGGGACAAGTGTGACTAAGTATATTTTAATTATCTTCTACAGATTATGTATCATCGAAAATAAGTAATTTTGATATGAATCTCATCCATCTCTGATGCATTTTTCTAAAAAACATCACCAGCAGTATTCCCAGCCAACTTAAGAATCTTCTGAACCCAGTTGTCACCATACTCAAAGCTTGCTACACAACACCAATAGTTTTACACATTAAGCATTATGCAACAGTCATTTCCTCAATAAAGCCCCCTTGAAAGTAGTCTGCTCGCAACCACCAATCTCCCAACTCCAGTGAAGAGAAACATACTTTCAGTCAGGAAAGTGAAGTTGAAGACAAGTGAATAATGAAAAGTGAGTTGTTACAAAGTTCAATTCTGTATAAAAACAACCAACTCAATTTAAGATCTAAAATAATAACAATAATAATAATAGAAAGAGAAACGCAACATAAACAATACAAATTCAAAAGGAAATTCATAAATGTCATACGTATGAATTCAGCAGACAAGAAGAAGATAGGCATAAGGAAATAAAAGAAGCCAGCAAATAGCTAATTTATAAAATAAGCCATATGTTTTTCCTACCACCATAATCAGTAACTTCTCGTGGCAAAGTAGAAATGAAGTGCAAAAGCATCTCAAGGGAAACATCACTTGCTGGCACCAAAGAAGCAGCAGCCTCCACAACTTTTTCACAGACTGACAATTACAGGGAAAAGGTGTCACAAGGATTCTGCAACTCTTCAATGCTTGCACAGTATATATGCAACTATAAAAAACTTTTTTAGAATCTAATCATAACGGCACCTCGAAAACGGTAATTAGGATTGAAATGTTGTTTGCTACTCTCAAGAACATATCGAAGAACATCGAGCAACTCTGTCCGGTCATCATCCTGAGAGTTCTCCAAAGAATATTCCAGTTGGACCTTATCAACAACACCAAATTCACAAGATTTTGCTTTATTGTCGCTGTATTTACAAGCCCCAAAAGCAGATGCGGCAATACATTCTGCAAGACCCATCAACCCAGCTCTACTAAAGGATATCCTTTTAGCAAGGGATGCTAAGCTGTTTAAAAATATAACTGCTTCCCTGCAACAATAACATATCAGACTCAAAAATATCCCAGCAGAACAGTTATTGTCCATCAATCATTCTAGGAATTTCTACTGCTCTAGAGATTTGAGTACTTTCTCTTGCATTTATATGCATGCCTGCAATGATAGCCATGACATGAAGTTGTGGTGCCCAACTAGTGAACATCATTATAGATCTTATTCACAGAAAGATATAGATTCATAGGGACCCAAAGGTTGAAGAACGGGAAATAACTTGTAAGACGTGTAAGCATCAACCATAACATTAATTGACCCATCTATCATCTGAGAAGCCAGGACTTTCTCTTTCATTTGTGCATACATGCAATCACAGGTATACATGTACATTGACCCACTAAAAAATTGCTTTAGGGTTATTTATAGAGAAAAAAAGTAGACTCATTGGAGCCCAAACCCAGATGAAAAGAAAAATTACTTGTCAAAACAGCACACTTGTATTCAATGAAATGTAGGGTAACCAACATGCTCTAGAGATTTGAGTACTTTCTCTTGCATTTATATGCATGCCTGCAATGATAGGCATGACATGAAGTTGTGGTGCCCATTGCCCAACTAGTGAACATCATTATAGAGCTTATTCACAGAAAGATATAGATTCATAGGGATCCAAAGGTTGAAGAACGGGAAATAACTTGTAAGACGTGTAAGCATCAACCATAACATTAATTGACCCATCTATCATCTGAGAATCCAGAATTTTCTCTTTCATATGTGCATACATGCAATCACAGGTATACATGTACATTGACCAACTAAAAAATTGCTTTAGGGTTATTTATAGAGAAAAAAGTAGACTAATTGGAGCCCAAACCAGGGGCGGATCTTGATCAAATAAGTTGAGGGGGCCTACTTAAAATTTTTGAAAATTTCAGAAGTCTAGTATAAAATTTTTAAAACTTTTGAAAATTTTAATTTCAAAATTTGGAGGTCTAATTAATTTTTTTTAAAAAAGTTTAGACTTGATGAATTTTTTTAAAGAAAATTAAAAGGACTTAATTAAAAATATTTAGAATAAATAAAATTTAATGGGAATTTTAAAATTTTTGAAAGGGTCAAATTAAAGAATTTTTAAATTTGAAGGAGTAAAAGGTAAATTGCCCAAAACTTTGGGGGAGCCAGGTCCAACTCTGGCCCAAACCCAGATGAAAAGGAAAATTACTGGTCAAAACAGCACACTTGTATATTCAATGAAATGTAGGGTAACCAACATGCTCTAGAGATTTGAGTACTTCCTCTCGCATTTATATGCATGCCTGCAATGATAGGCATGACATGAAGTTGTGGTGCCCAACTAGTGAACATCATTATAGAGCTTATTCACAGAAAGATATAGATTCATAGGGACCCAAAGTTTGAAGAACGGGAAATAACTTGTAAGACGTGTAAGCATCAACCATAACATTAATTGACCCATCTATCATCTGAGAAGCCGGAACTTTCTCTTTCATTTGTGCATACATGCAATCACGGGTATACATGTACATTGACCCACTATAAAAAATTGATTTAGGGTTATTTATAGAGAAAAAAGTAGACTCATTGGAGCCCAAACCCAGATGAAAAGGAAAATTACTGGTCAAAACAGCACACTTGTATTCAATGAAATGTAGGGTGACCAACATGTTACTGGAAAGCCTGATCAGTTTCAATATGAAGCTATGTTCTCTAAAATTTCTACATCCTTATCAAATTTCAAGCCAAGCAACTATTTTAGGGATTATAAACATGAAAAGTAATAACAAAAAAAAGGAACGAGGAAGAAAGAATTCTTAAAAAGCTGCAATATGGAGTTAAAAGAAATATAGTTTCCTGAACTACCATATATCTAAAAAAATCCCAAAAGAGCAAAACAATCACATAACATAAGGGTCTTTACATTTCATGTGTTATCTTTATGTATCTAGAAATCATTACATTGACAACCACGAGTCAGCATAAAGGAAAAGGTCTGACTTGCGTTTAAGTAGCAGAGCTTACCAATAAGGTTCAAATCAACAACTAATATTGCATGTCAGTGACAACATTGATGAGAATGACAAAAAAGAAATAATACATAAATCTTTCTTGCAAAGCTAACCCAGTTTTATAGTTTTCTACAAGTAGCTTTCTACAATATTTGGAGAGAAAAAAAATCATCAGACATACAATCCATACCTTGCGTCCATATAACTTGCATAATGATGCAAAAAGTGAGCAGCGCCCTCAATCGTTTTTGAAGAGTAAACTCCTTTAACACCTAAAAAGTTGAGCAAAATAACAACTGGTTGAAGTATGAAATTCTAAGTTATTTATCTAGCTCACAAGATTCAAAGAAACATTAACCAGTCAAAATAAGAGTAAACTGAGAACAGTACAAATTAATGTAGAGACTGACACTACAAAGAATAAAACATGAACTAAACTCGAGCATTGTTTCATGAAAATTTTATATATAAGTATCTTACTTGGTAGGCTAACTAGAAGGTCAGAAAAGGAAAAGAGAGGAAGAGAGGACAAAAGTGGAGACAACATTTAGGGAGATGCTCAACCTAAGTCAGCTCCAAATTACATAACCACAGGTAATGACAAACACGGATCGACACATATTACAAAGTTCAGAAGAAAATGTATTTTGTATCGGATTGCATGCCAATGGTACATATAAAGAAACCAAAAAGGTAAACAATGAGGGCCTCAGGCTTGTTTATGTACTTAAGTTGCACATCAACTGAGAAAGAAGGAACAGGGGCAAATCCCCAAAACAGATAAGATTGTAAGATTTATCTCCTATAAGTCTACTTATTTAAGTCCAATTAGTAATATGATAACACAAAATATTCCAACTCAGAAAGGGAGTAAATCAGATTCAGGACAAACCAAAATCACTGTGGTGAACTGGATCATTCAAAGCTTCCATCAATGAACCAAGAATAAAACTCTCAGGTACTGACTTCACACAGCTTCCGTATTTTATCCATTCTATTCCCAAAAACGATTGCATGATCATGCACCTAACTGCATTGTTTCAAAAAGAAAGAGCAGGAGCACATTATGACAAAGTTTACAATAAACCATAAATTAACTCATCACTAATCAAGGCCATGCCAGCAAGACATCAATACCTTGAGGATTATCATGACAAAAGCCCCCCTTCCACAAAATAGATAACCAGCTAAAGACTTCAGCCCAAGTTTCCGACTGAGTTTGATGGACACTTCCAGTAATAGCACTTACAAAATTATCACATGAGACAGAAAACTGAAGCAACAAAGTTATCTGCAAGAAACCAAAACAATTAGGCAGGTAGGTGGGTTAGAACTGAGTTTCTAAGAGAGTTTTGCATCACAAGTAAAAGAAAGGGAAAAAGATAGCATCAATAAATACAGGTTGCTTCCTTTTGGCAGCAACAATTGGGACACAATACATTAGAGACATGCCACTATGCAAGTGGGAAATCGTTGATAGCGTTGATAATCCGTCAAAATAATGACCAGTCAACTAAGTCAAACAATTATCAACATCTTTCATCATATAGTCTGTGCCAAAAAAATGAGCCACTTCAGGAAAAGACATGGACCGGAAAAACCGTATAGATATACTACAAGTAATTAAACAATCCTTAAAAGGGGCCATGAAAGTACTCCAATATTTTGCTGATAATATAAATTTAACTTATTTCTTCAAACACTTGCTACACATTCAAGTGCCTAACATTTTCTCATTCATGTGCTAAATTTCTCATCAGTGTTGTTGAAATTGACACCTAGTAACTATTTTATTCATATTTTCCCTTGGAGAACATGTCCATGCTGCATTATTTACCCCATACCTCAAATTTGTTAATTAGATAAAATAAATTTTCTATACTAACGTCTTTCTACCATCACCAACATAGGTTACTCCTCTATCAATGTAAAAAAGGCGATTAAAGGTCCATCTAATTAAACTATCTGAAAGCATACCACACTTCCAGTAAAAATGGATTTTATCTGGTACCTGATGATTCCAAGCAGCTTCTACAAGGTGAGTACCATACTCTTCAAGCATTTCAAATAAGAGTAAGAAAGCCTCCCACTGCTGCCGACTATTCAAGCCTGAGTCAGCTGAGTTGCAGAGTTTCCCTACCCCTAGGGACTTGGCTTCTTTATAAGCCCAGAGGTCTCTCTTTGTCACACCATGAGGAACTGAATGTTTCCCTTGGGTTTCCGTCTCTGAAATATCAGAATGATGGTTCCCACTACTAATACATAATAGTGTCTTCAGAATATGCAATGCCTGTTTCCTCACTAGGCCCTCATCATCAACCTTACACGCACGCCAACAAATAAGGTAATAATAATGAAAAATAAGTGAAGGTGGATAATCTATATTAGATAAACCGAAATCACAAAGAAAGAGGGGAAAAGGTTGGGTTAAATACCAATCCTCTTTTGATTTCGTTCCAAAGTTCTTTTTCATTTCTTATATCAAACTCTTCTGCTGCATCAGTCATGTTAGTGTTTTCAAAAGTTCCACTACAAGAGAAATAAGACATATATAGGGAAAGTACCCTGTATGCATCTCTTCTCTCTAACGACCCAAGAGAGAACAATTTTCTACAGCAAGTCCACATTCTCATAAAGAAATGATTCCTGAAAGCTAACCAGATTTAGTCAGTAATGTACAGGAATTAGGTCATGTTAATAAAGTAAAAAGAATATAACTAACAAACACAATTTGCAAGGAACCATCTACCTGGAAAGTATATGTGTATGCCCATGAACCGAGGTTTTAAAAGAACCGTGAGAAACAAATGCTTTGAAAATGACAGGTAGAAGAAAGCCAATTGTACAAGACCGGTTTTCCAAACTTTGTAAAAGTAATCTTTCAGTCACATTACACAAATTACGAAGTAAATTAGCTGTGAAATTTTCAACATAACACACATTTTCCAAAACTGAGCCTGTAACGGGAGCAGCTCGAAAAGTTCGTAGTCCAGCATCCAAAGTAATGCTCGAAACATGGCATGATAGTGGCAAGGGGAAATATTGAGATGTAGAAAGCGTACAATCCTTGCTAGCATCCAAGTTTTCAATGATATTCTTAAGCAAGTCAGTTGAGACATGGAAAACTGAGCTTCTATCGCATCCGGTACCAAGCAAATCTCCATTTTGAATCATACCAGCAGAAATGCCAATAGACCTTAGGAAAAAAGGTACCAAAGTTGCTTCCAAAACTTCCCAGGCATTAGTCCTTTGCACAACATCAAAGAACGAATCTGCAATCTAAAATCAAACATCATGCATTCAACCTAACTATAAAAAATAAAAAGAGAGAAGAAAGTAGATGTACGTTATTAGATGTTAAAAACAGTAAATATAATCTAAATAAAAGCACCTGACTATTCTACCTGGTTGAGAAGTTCATGGTCAAATTCATGTCCCATTTTCATAAGCGGAATAAAACCTTTCCATATAAAAGACTGTAGGCCTTCATGATGAGTCTCTGCATAGAAATTACTATTAGTAATGAACTACATTGAAAAAAATCGGTATTCATCAAGAACAAAAAGTCTCTTTAGTTTTCATCTACAACAGATCAAACATAGATAATACTAGATAACTAATCTCAATATCACCCAATGTGACAATTAATTCAGCCACTGTAGTCTCTTAAGCACAGTGCAAATTAACTTAATTTCACTTTATTCTCCAACGGGCTTTTAAGATCTTTTTTATGAGATAGGTGGAAGTCACCCCCACTCTTCTTGATAACATTTCAAAACGATAAAAACAGAAAGAAACTAAGATAAGCAAACAAAGAACTAGGTTTACATCTTCCTGATGAAAAGTGTCGACAGAAAAAGAAGAGGAAAAATAACTGACTCGCTATAGTAAGTAGGTGGCATAACGCTCCAACCATTGACGCGATGCTGTTACGACGATCAGAATCCAATTTCCCATCCTTGTTAGCACCCAAATAATAAAACAAAAAAAGAAATGCATAAATTGCTATGGAAAATAAAAGAATAAACAGTAGAGTTTGCTTCTTTTACATAAAAGAAGAAAAAGACTGATAAAGATTTTTCTACTAGGGTTGGGAAGAGTAGGAAAAGAAACTTACCTCGATGAGATCGGGGAGATCGTCGAGAAGAGAAGAGAAAAGTGACGACGGAGATAAGGCAGTTGAGGTCAATATACAATCCAACATAGGTGGGATGGCCGATAGAGGAATTTTTCCAAAGCTCTTTGACAGTGACGAGATAACGGCGGCGGCCATTGCGTCCGGCGAGAAACTTTTCTTTTCCCCCTTCAATTCTCTGTAGAACTTTAACCAGGGAAAGAAATGGCGCAACGGCTATAAATTGTTGTTATGACATAAACCGCCTTTTTCTTATATAAACCCTAGTTGGGTGCGTTTCCGCCTTTTATTTTTAATTAATGAAATACGTTAATTCAATTTTCTCAACAAAAAAGAAAGAAAGAAATACGTTACATAAAAATTGGGGTGAAATGGGAAAGTAGAGCCCATTGGGCTCAAGGACCTTTCCAGTAAAGCGGGCCTAGTCCTTTTTTAATTGACAAAAATCTCCTATAAAAATAGTACAATTTTTTAGGCATAATGCCAAAAAAATATCTCTAATATTTGACTAAATAATTATTTTGACTCTTATTTTTTTTAATTAATTTAGCTTTTAATATTTCATTTTGAGGTCAATAAAAATTGTTAGTCAATTGACGATAAACAGCTTGAAATTACTTGACAGAATGACAAGTCAGAAGAAAAATTATTTTAAATTTTATATAATTTTATAAATTTGTTTTTAATTGATATGTGATTCTGTAAAGCCGACATATTTGCTTGTATGACAGTGTTATCACGGCGTGCAGTCATGCAATGCCATGTAGGTTTGCCACGTCATTTAACGTTAGTTAACTAACAATTTTCTTCTACAGAAGGGACATTTTGACCCGAAATAAAACGTTAAGGGTTAAATTGCTTCAAAAAAAGAATAGGGACAAAAATGACTATTCATTCAAATGTTAGAGGTATTTTTTTAGCATTATGCTATTTTTTTAATAATAGGTTGAATTTATTAGATAATAAAATAAACAAATATTTCAAACAAAATGAAAATGTAGTAGAAAAGTAATAGAACAAAAGGAAACTAAAGAATTAGAAAAATAAAACATTATACGAGCAAAACATGTCCAGTGAGATGCAACGAGAAACATTGAAGAAAGAAAGCACGAAATAAAATTCTTTGTTTTCATTCATCTACACGTTTAAGGATCAAGGTAGGAGTAATGAGCGAAACCAACAAATTTGCAGGTTGCTTCGCAAAACAGATCTAACTGCATCGGCAAACGAACTCGATTAGACTTTTTTCTTCATAAAACTCGACCCGGCCCCGAATTTCAAATAAAAAACCATATCCTATACGATTGGAATGTAAGTTTACTCGAACTAGAATTGTAAGTCTAGTTGAACTAGATTAGTTATTGTAATCTAACTATATTGTATAAGTTTAGTTAAAGTCAAACTCCTAGGACTAGAGTTAGAAGTTAATAATTAGTAGGACTCCTAATGTAACTAAAAGTCCTAGTCTATAAAAGTCTGCAAACCTTTGTAAGTTTATCAATCAATTTTAATCGAAAGAAACAGAAATACATTCTGTTTTTTTTCAATTCTGTTTTTCTTCATGGTATCAGTCTAAATTCGATCCTATCGAATTTTTTTTCTTTTCCTCTTCAATGGATAATTCGACTTCATTTAGAGGCTTCACCAATCAACAGATGGTACAACTGCAGCAACTGTTCGGCATATTCATTAAGAGCAGTGCAGGAAATCTGACTTTCGCAGACAATGATGGTACACAGACCAACTCTTCTTTCGCTGCACTTCTTTCTACTACGAATACATCAGCATGGATTGTGGACTCTGGTGCTTCTGAGCACATGACTGGTAAAAGGGAATTGTTTTTTCAATTTAAAAATTCCTCCTCTCAGAATTCTGTCAAATTAACAGATGGTTCTTTCTCACCAATTCAAGGCAGTGGTTCTGTATTTCTTACTGATGACTTAGTCCTTCGAGACGTGCTTTTTGTGCCTAGCCTGAATTGTAATTTGTTGTCAGTTCGCAAGCTCTGCAAGGATTTAAATTGTGTTTTCCAGTTCACTGAATCTGAGTGTTTTTTACAGGCACTGGACTTCAAAAAGAGGATTGGCAATACTCGCTTGCAGAATGGTTTATATGTTCTTCACAGTACAGGAAATTCTAAACTTTTATCTTCTAAATTTTGTCTTACTTCCTTAGGTCAGTCTGATGTTATGTTATGGCATTTTAGGTTAGGCCACCCAAATTTCACCTATCTTGCAAAATTTTTTCCTCAATTATTTGTTAATCAAAAACCTTCTTCCTTTAAATGCTATATCTGTCAACTTGCTAAACAAACAAGACAATCTTACTTACCCTCTACTTACAAACCCTCACATCCTTTTTCTCTTATCCACGGTGATGTTTGGGGTCCTTCTAAAGTGAAGAATATTACTGGTAGCAGATGGTTTGTGACCTTTATTGATGACCATAGTAGAATCACTTGGACTTACCACTTGAAAGAAAAATCTGAAGTGACTAGTGTTTTTGAGAGATTTTACAACATGGTCGAGACCTAATTTCATTCTAAAATTCAAATCTTTAAATCGGATAATGGAGGGGAATTCTTTACTAAATCTTTAGGTGATTTTTTCAAGGAAAAAGGGATAGTACAGATTAGTTCTTGTGTTGATACTCCCCAACAGAATTGAGTCGCAGAAAGGAAAAATAGGCATCTACTAGAGGTAACTCGAGCCTTATTGTTTACCCACAATGTTCCTAAATATCTATGGGGAGAAGCCTTATTAACTGCTACATATCTTATTAATCGCATGCCCAGTAGAGTTTTAAATTTCCAAACACCTAGAGATGTTCTTTTATCTTGTTTTCCTCACTTTAAGCCTTTGTCCTCTACACTTCCTTTGAAAACTTTTGGGTGTATCGTGTTTGTTACAAACCATGATCCTTCTAGGTCTAAACTTGATCCTAAATCTCTAAAATGTGTGTTCGTAGGATATTCTTCACTAAAGAAGGGCTATAAATGTTACCATCCACCTTCTCGTAAATTTCTTATTTCTTTGGATCTTAACTTTTTTGAACAGAAACCATATTTTCCCACGGCTGAAATTCAGGGGGGAGTTTTGATGATTTCCAGCCTTCTCTAAAACATGTTCCTTCTTTTCCTTTACCACCTCCTACCTATTCCTCATCACTTGAGCCCCAGACTTCTCTTTCTCCACTTAATATTTTACCTATTTCCTCACCTAATACCTTATCTACACCACATACTTCACCTATTGTCACGCCTGCAGGAACCCGAAATTTAATTGAACCTTCTTCACAGCCCCCTAAACAACTGCAGGTTTACACCAGAAAGAGGAGAACCATTTCAGAAATCATTCTGCAATCTAGTACTTGTCAAGAATTGGATTTTAGTCCAGTTGCTTGTAAAGAAAGTGAAGGTAATGATTCTGCTAGTATTCCTTCTCATTTTCTTGAATTTGAACACTTACCTATTGCTAAAAGAAAAGGGGTGAGACAGTGTACTAAGCATCCTATTCAAAGGTATGTTGCTTATGGGAATTTGATGCTATCTTTTAAAGCATTTACAGCAAAGCTAAATGAAGAACGTATTCCTAAGACTATTGAAGAAGCTTTGCAGAATCCAAAGTGGAAGGAAGAAGTTGATGAAGAAATTGAGGCACTTGAAAAGAATGGTACATGGACCATTACAAATCTTTCCCAAAGTAAAAAATTAGTTGGATGCAAATGGGTGTTCGCCATTAAGTACAATTCAGATGACAGTATACAGAGATATAAAGCCAGATTAGTTGCCAAGGGGTTCACACAGACCTATGGAGTGGATTATAAGGAAACATTTGCCCATGTTACTAAATTAAATTCAATTAGAGTTTTGTTAAGCCTAGCTGTAAACTGTGATTGGCAACTGCATCAACTTGACATTAAAAATGCTTTTCTTAATGGTAACCTTGAGGAAGAAGTATACATGCAGATTTCACCTGGACTAAAAGGTGCTGGACAAAATCAAAAGGTGTGCAATCTTGACAAATCTCTCTATGACCTTAAGCAGTCTCTAAGAGCATGGTTCGACAGATTTACCAGGGTTATTTTGGAGAATGGATACAAACAGTCACTAGCAGACCATACCTTGTTCTCTAAGGTAACCTCATTGAATAAAAGGGTTATTCTTATTGTTTATGTGGATGATATAATATTGACAGGAGATGATGAAGTGGAATTGAGTCGATTAAAGACCTTGTTGAGCAAGGAATTTGAAATCAATGATTTAGGAAAACTCAAATATTTCCTAGGTATGGAGATAGCAAGGTCTAGCAAAGGTTTGGTGATCAATCAGAGGAAGTATGTTCTGGATTTGTTGACAGAAACAGGAATGTTGGGTTGCAAACCAGCAGATACACCCATGGATGCAAACTTAAAGTTCAACAAAGTCGATCCAAGTCCAAAGGCAGATAAAGGACTCTACCAGAGGCTAGTAGGGAAATTGATCTATCTATCACTAACAAGACTAGATATTTCTTTTCCAGTGAATATTGTGAGTCAGCACATGACAGATCCGAGGCAGGAACACATGGAAGCGGCAAAGAGGATTCTGAGATACTTGAAAGGTACACCTGAACATGGTTTAATATTCAAGAAAAGTTATGATAAAACTGTTAGAGTATTCACAGATGCAAGTTGGGCCAGTGAACTAACAGACAAGAGGTCAACCAGTGGATATTGCTCTTATGTGTGGGGTAATTTGGTGACTTGGAAAAACAAAAAGCAGACAGTTGTTTTCAGAAGCAGTGCAGAAGCAAAATACAGAGCATTGACCTTGGGAATGTGTGAAGGAATCTGGTTAATAAAGTTGCTTAAAGAACTAAGAATGACCAAAGATGAAAATTTTCAGATCTTTTGTGATAATCAATCGACCATTCAAATTGCCAAGAACCCTATTCAACACGACAGAACAAAGCATGTTGAAATAGATAGGCAATTTATCGCAGAGAAGTTGACAAGTGGAATGGCTTCATTAGAGTATGTTCCAGCCGAGGAGCAAGTGGCAGATGTACTAACAAAAGCACTGCCAAAAGCCTTATTCGACAAATTTTTATTCAAGTTGGGATTATACAATGTATATTCTCCAACTTGAGGGGGAGTGTAAGTTTACTCGAACTAGAATTGTAAGTCTAGTTAAACTAGATTAGTTATTGTAATCTAACTATATTGTATAAGTTTAGTTAAAGTCAAACTCCTAGGACTAGAGTTAGAAGTTAATAATTAGTAGGACTCCTAATGTAACTAAAAGTCCTAGTCTATAAAAGTCTGCAAACCTTTGTAAGTTTATCAATCAATTTTAATCGAAAGAAACAGAAATACATTCTGTTTTTCTTCGATTCTGTTTTTCTTCATTCGATCCTGTTTTTCTTCATGGAACGGGTTAGAACTCGTCGATTTTAGATAAAATGATCATCCCTAATCATATCGCATGGCAAAGAAAAAGCGTACCACAAAACTAGATAAAAACTAGAAGAAAATAAGAATTGTGTTATATTTTGACTCAAATTTTAATTGGTAATTAAGTATTACTTAGTAATTACTTTGGAAAAATTCGGAAGAATGTTGGGAAGAGTGTTTTGGTTTCATCAAGTTCTGGGACATGTACATATAAATTGCATATCTTGGTCTATGTTGTTATTACTTTGGTTATTTTGTCACATCCTAAATTCTTAATAAATTGAATATAAGAAATTAAAGAGGTAAAAATACATACTGTCAACGACCTACACAAAACTGATGTCAACGTCGGTTAGCTAATAATGGAAGAAAAAAAGAAAGTGATAAAAGAGAAAAAGGAGAAACTCTAATATAAGTGACACTTTTAACTTTTTCGATTTTATTCGATAAATTAGTGTACAGTTTTATATGTGAACTTTAATCGAATACATCTAAAATATGCATGAAATAAATTAAAATAAAAGTTTCATGTATATAATAGAACCAATATTAGAATTTCATATATATATATATGTTTACTAAATTAAAATTTATAAATCACGTTATATATTTGATCGTTCATGTATAATTTTAATATTTATATCCATCGACAAGATAAAGACGAGTTTTATCATAAAAATAAGGTGCAGAGGCCCGATGATTCAAAAAAACACGTTATATATTCTATGCTTTCCGTTTTCAATTTTACCATGAATTATTATATGATATAATGAAAAATAAAAAATCATCCAAAATTTAACAAATACCATAAATACCTTTTGCCTGTATAGCTGATGTTTTGACTTTGGACCCTATGGATTTTCAAAGGGGAGAATTCCTTAAGGTGGAGGTAAGCTTTTGTTTCTGGATGATTCGTACTTTCATTTTATTTGATATTTGCTGGTATTCGAATTTAATTTTATTATTTTTATTCTACGAGACACGGGTTCAAATCGTTTTGTCAGAAGCTTAAAAGAATATCTATGAATAGATACTGAACAAAATTGTTACTTATGTAGAACTGATAGTAATCAAAGAGACCAGGAAATTTATTACCATAACTAGAAAGTAGAAGGAAAATGAAATCCACTAATACATCTTATGTGTAGACTATGAATTAGGCTAAAATCTGTTCATTCTTCTTATTGACACATTTTGAGGCTTAAACATGTGCGTTCGCTAACCACTGTGATCCGATTGTGATTCGTATTATACTTCAATGACCATGAATATATAACCTAGTGTTTCCTATAGTTGAGCATCTTTCCAGATAAGTTTTCCTTCTGCTTTTTGCAGGAGGTCCATTGTAATCAAAATGGTTTGTTGCTTCCTGTGCTGGTGTTGAACGCATTAGCCACATTCGCATGGCTGAATCTGACTTGGCGTGTTCGGCTAGGTCTCCGATCAGCATGTTTTCCATGTAATTTCCAGCAGTTCTCTCTCAGGTGTCCAGGTTTCTTGCAATGTTCACACCATGGCCTCCCTTTTCGTTGCATGTAATCTGATTTGTGGTCGTTGAGTTTGTGACCGATGATAGGTATGGATGAGCTGCCGATAACATCGGTCGATGAATGATGCTCGATTTCAGAATCGACTTCCGAAGAGAAGGTGTTGTGCCTCATGCTATACTAGGGTTTAGAACCTAGCTTTGTCACAATGAGAATTTTTGGTGAGAAGGGAAATTTCACTTACTTTTTTATTCAACATAACACAGCCTTTAAATAGGTTGTGTGTGTTACATGAATTAGAATTCTTAAGCTCCTAATTAAAACAAAACTTGGGAGAACAAGCAAATTCTGTCTGTTAGTGTTTTATTTCATTCCAAACAATTGTGTTTTCCGGCATGTCTTTTAGTTGTTTCATATGCTGTCTTCCATGGAATGTACTTGAATAGACCATAGAGGACATGCTCATACAAAGTAATAAAGCATGAAAGTAACATACTAAGGCTTTTACAAGGCTATCTGTCTCGTGTTCTCGTCTCATTGTTCACACAAGTATCTGCCATAAAAGCCCATTTTCATGTCTTTGCTCCTTTTTCTGTTGTTAACAGGTATCCGGTTCAAGCTGGTGATGTGATATGGATGGCACATTTTGTGCCGCGACGGTGAGGAAAACATAACCTCTCAGATTTTCTTGCTAGGATGTCAGAATGTTCTCTTCCTTTAGTTTCTGCAGATTTGATTCTGGGCTTGGAGACATACATTTTGATGCCGTTTCGGGCATGCGGCGCTTGGGAAAACCCGGTCACGTTATTTGCTGTATAGAGATGTAAATAGGAATCAACTGTAGTGACCAACAGCATGA
This sequence comes from Hibiscus tridactylites, assembly GCA_958450335.1. NCBI lineage: Eukaryota > Viridiplantae > Streptophyta > Magnoliopsida > Malvales > Malvaceae > Hibiscus > Hibiscus tridactylites. Next base: position 108,745,920 of record OY288265.1, on the reverse strand, counting down.
TATGTGCACTGGTAGAACTTTGAAAAGATGGTTTATATAACAACAGGCACCAATTTCAGTGAATAAGAGTAGAAATCCATGGCCTGTAAAAACAAAATTAACTTGCAGCATTCACTTAATCCTTATGTATCATGATTAGAGACCCGGCTTCTGAAACATATTATCTTGTGAAATCGTCATTTGTCAGCAAATTCGAATATTTTTTACTGCTGAATATGCTTCAATATTTGGACTCTTTATTATAATAAATATTTGTGTCTGATATATATTAGAATTCGAATGAAAAAGACCCCCCAAAAATGAGCATATCCGATCCGTATCAAATGCTAGCATGGTAAGGATATTTTCTGTGACCATATGTAGCTTGGTCACCAGTTATGAGGTAAAAGATGCAAAACTCAGCTAATGAATTAGAAAAATGGGGGAAAGCATTGGGAAATTAGTGTAACCCTGATCAGTAAAATATTAGGTAGCAGCTCTTAACTGAGTAAACTTCCGGCACTATAAATTACTGTTGACGGTTGACTTCCGATCTGCAAACTCAACAGTAGCAAACTGCACAACAAACATAGTGTTACATCTAATTTAGAGATTGACCCTACAGATGCATGTATTTAAGATTTAAAAGTGTGGTCAAATTCCATAGGGGTCTAGTTCTTGACTGATTAGTTTTCAGTATTTGATTTTATGCAGCATGTCCTGTAAATTATCAATCCAATTTCATCTCCATTAAATATAAAATGCTGAAAGATTTATTCCTTTCAAACTACTTCAACTCTAAAGCCTTTCAGTTAACCAGCCAATCAGATGCACACAATTACTTGTACCTTTCTGAAGCTTAACATATTCCTTCTAATCGAAAACTAGTTAAAGCCCAAATCTATGCTTAGATAGCCAACCAAATATACACTTATTTTAATACAACTTTGTTTATGAACTTGTAAGAGAATATTGGCATCATTTGGACAAAAAAAAAACTAGTTTGAATTAACAAGATTATCATCTGTGTTTAACTTTTGAAAGGCCAACAGACACCCTTGCTTGAACACCTACAATTCCATGGAAAGAACAGATTATCTGGTTCAAGAACATCCACATGGCTCCTAGACAGATCACTGTTGGGATTTGGGAGTGAAAAATATTGATTAAATCCCACAAATAATAAAAAAAAACACCATCACCTCCACCGACAATGCCGCCTACCTATTCCCTCCACCACTCCTTTCTCCCATTTCCTCTCACACTTTGGTGGGATGCCTCAAACCAGGCTTTACCAAATGAGGAATATCATGATATGCAGTATCCACTTTTGTGGAAGAAAAGTTTATTATCTTTAAAAACATCTTTTTTCCTTGAAGTTATCATTAGTGGTATTAAATATGTCAAAAATTCTCCTTTCAAATGGCTTTTTCTTGGTCATGAAATTCCCTTCCAATATCTGTTCCTTTTGATTATCTCTGTCCATACAACACTTATCCTAAGGAAATACTCATATTAATGTTTTAACTTTGAATCACAGAATTTAAGTAATAAAAGGGTTTGGTTTATGTAGGCCATGGGATTGAAGGGATTATCCCTTGGGGGCAGAATCCTGTTAGCCAACAGTATCCCTTGGGAATGATATATTTTGTTTATCATATGGGGTATTTGTTCTTTATAGTACTCCTATCATATATTATTTTTCATATACTAAGATAGCATTCAGGACTTAAAACTGAGATCTTTTCTCCAACATTGCTGGATGTCTGAATCTTTGCCACCTGAACCTAGCTTAGCTAGCACCACTAGCTTTTATTAAGAGAGGTTTTCCATTTCAGTCTTTGGCTCCTTACGTCTACTTTCCTTCATCGTCGGTTAGTGGTTCTAGCCTTTCAAAGAGTCATATTGCAGTCACTATGTGAAGAATGTTGTTATATCTCTGCCTTTTCACTTTCCAAGACAGTGATTTAGAAGTTGTTAAGTCTATTTTCTTGAGTTGAATTTTCCTGTCTGGTCTGGGAGATACCGAAACATCAACAAACATGATCCTCGATACATACAGAAATGATACTTTTGGCCTAAACAGGAAAAAGAAGCATTTGTTGACAACGGCCGATAACCATTAAGAGTGAGCAAAGATTCTACAGAAATGATACTTGTTGCTTGTGACTTATTGCTGTCTTTGCTAATGTCCTGTTTCTGGAAAGTTCAATATTAAATTCCTTCGAGTTCGTAACTTGCAAACAAATGATTGTTGTGTTGCACCCTTTTATCTTAATTGATATTGTGCAGGATAGTCTTTAGAAACTGTTGATAGTATCAAATGAAACAAGGAGAAAACGTTATAGGGGCTCTACATATATACATAAAACTTGTGTAACTATACCGAAAACGAAATGGGCAGAGGAGTTAGTAAACTCGGGTTTTGAATCGAACAAAAGGGACTTTAGAAATGATTATTGAGAGAATAAATTACTGGCTTGTTTGCTATATCTACATATATACGTGTAGCAAGTAGCACCATAGAACTACACTAACAACTATTAAAGATTCTTAATATCTTATTGCTAAGCAGGTGCACTAAGGCTTGCAACTTGATGTGAATCTTCCAAATGAATTTGATTTTTGTGAAAGTTTTAAAAAATCGAAGTCATTCAAATCATAGTGTATCCTGCATACCTTATTTTTCAACTCCACTTATTCAACAAAAGCAAAGATAAATGAAGTGTAATGATTTTATCAATCTTGTCAATGTTTAATATTGTTGTTTTCTGACAAACAAGAAGATCAAAAAGATGCGCATATTGAGAAAAGCTAGATAATTTGCTTTGTGGAGGCCAATCACCTTCGTAAACCAGTCGACTGATTGTTGGATATCGATAAGTTTGGATCAGATCATTTATATACCATTCAGTATGCTTTCGATTTGAACATATGTAGAGTTCTAGGTAAACCAGTTTATTATCTCTTTTGGCATGAATGATGATAAATGCCAATTCTTGGCAGCTGCATTCCCTTAGAAGAGATTCTCGACATATCGATACCCACAGTTAAGATTTGTTCATCAAAAGTTGGCAGCTCTACATGACATGTTTATATCACCTATTTGGACTTTACAAACCACATATGCCACTTGGAAATTTGAAAAAGAACAAAAAAAAATGCGGACACTTCTACATACGAAGGACTTTACTGGTGAATCGATAATGTTTTGCACTTTACCATAAGGACAAAATATTTGATCTTAGTGGTGTTCATGGAAAGGACAAATGCAAGAAAGCATATGAAGATTTTAACCCATGTTAGTTTAATTAGTGAAGTGGCAACAGCATTGATGGCTATGGAGGTTGAAACTTTATTTGCAGTGAATGGATGCTGAAACCAGTCCCTCCAGACACAGAATAAAGGTAATGTTCAAGCCTTATGGTGTCCAGCCCCAAAAGCAATGTCTTATGTGAACTTTACAACCTCTTTTTTCTTGGTTTTTTTACACTTTTTTTCTTGTTTGCTTTGTGAAAAAAGAGAAACCAATGGCTCATCCAAGGCATGAAACATCAGTCCACCTCTGTTTTAATTTTAATGTGGATTTTCCATGCAAATCAGGCATGTACATCCCTTTCCATTGCTGGGGCTGCGCATGTAAAATAGAAAAGTATTAAAACCAGCTGCATGCGGGCCATGGAAGAATTATTTAATCCATTTTCTTTTTGTTCAGCAAGTAGAAATTGATAGGTTTCCTTTTCATTGTTGGCAGACCATCTAAAGTTAATTACATTAAATCCTCATGATCTTACCGCCTGTTATACGAAATCAATATAATATATCCCAGATGGTTGTTAGATTATTACATCTGAAGTTCTTTTTTTGTCCTGTGCGATACTTTCGAGCTCCGTATTCCCTGTATATGTACTTTATCCTTGTCACTTTCATTTGTTTTTCATACATGTTTATTTATTTCTATTTTTTGCTAGAAAAGGCAGCCTGGAGATAGAGGAAGAGTTTGCAGATACCGAGATTTCGAACACATTTCTGCTGCAACCACCACACCATAGTTAATATTTTATACTTTCTTTGCCCTATGGTAAGAATGCACTTAATCCGAATGTTGGTTCGAAACGGTTAGAACCAATTGAAACCATGATAGTTGAGAGGGAAAAGGAACAAGAAACAGAAAAAAGTAGGTTCTGTGATGTGGTATCATGTGCAGGTGATTACATAAAAGAGCTTCCATTATGTAAAGTTTTCATTAAAAAAACTGATTTCTGCTGATTGTTGGGTCTCAAAAATCCACTATACAAAAGCTTGTCCCAAATAGGAAACTATAAGTGACATGATTAATCCATTAATTAGATTGGCTGTTCATGGCTATCAAAGAGATGAAATCCATCAGGTTTCGATTCGAACCTCAACATCTGCAATTCGTTTCTTCGTCATTAGGCTGAAATCATGGTTATTGGCTTTTGGAATTAGGTTCTATGAGGCCTTTGTTCTTCAGCTTTCTATCCATTCCCACCCTTGAATTCTGGCTTTTGCTAATAAAATATTGAATGGGAGCAATGAAGATAAAATCATTCCCATTGCAATTTGCTTCCATTCTGCTTTAATATTATATAACAACATGATGAGCCACATGAAGGTCTCTTCATGCTTCATCTGCACACTGATCGCCGGCCTGCTATAATGGATCTTCATCTACCCTCAACACATAGAGCCGTCTCAGACATTTTTGAGGCCCTGAGCGAAAACTCAAAAATGGAAAATAGGCTCCTATAGAACGAAAGCATATTTTATTACTGTGAAGATGGAAGGCGGGGGCCTTGAGCTGGAGCACAGGTTGCTCCCCCTCCGAGACGGCCCTGTCTAAAACAATATCTGATGCATAATCCTCAGAAAGCATTGTGTAAGGCCAATAAGATACATGATCATTGGCAAGTTTGAAGTTGAGTATAAACAATGAAACCATTAACACTTGATTTCTCTGGAAATGACTATCTCACTATTCCTTTTTTTTCTTTCTCCCAACTTTTTTCATTAGTAAATTGTCTTTTGTGATAATAAAAACAAAACACTTTTCACTCGTGTGATATGTCCTGATGTAGGCTGCATTGGCATTAGAAAACACTAATGTTTAATCAAAAGGTGCTTTGACAACACTCAATGGGAGATCAATGGAAAATTTTGGATGCCCCACTTAACAAAAACCAAAAGCAAAAGAATCCAAGAACTTCCTGTTAGCTTCCTGAGTGCAACTTAAGTACCAATCATTTTGAAAAGCACTGCAAAAATTAAAGTCCACTCCCTTAATGCTTCACTTATTTTTAGTTTTGTGAATATGCTCACTCTTGTTTTATATAGGTTTTAAAAGTTCAGTACCCACATTTGATATCTCAACCATCTAACTAGTTGAAGTGCTTTAGTTTAAAGCTACATTCGAACCCAGAATTTAACTCGAACTTCAGATCATTAAGGTACTACATGATTAAAGGACAGTAGAAAACAATTATCCAGTAGAAGGTGATTTGAACTTAATCCAAAAGGCTTCTCTTATAGAGAAAAGGTATGATTGCAAACTGGATGAGCAGTCTTTGTTGACAATGATTCTTCATCATGTTAATTTATACCAAACAATTATCCAGTTTCATGACTCATGATTTCACTTTTTATTCCTAATTAGTATTTGGATAAACCTCTTGAATCATGGAAATACCCTGGACACTTCCTAGTGGAGTGATCTGATATCTTAACTTGGATTTTTTTTCTTCTTTAGCAGTGGATGCTCTTGAATCATGGCAATACCCTGGACACTTCCTGTTGTTACTGTAGATACTTTTTATTAGTTTTGTGATTTTAAAAGAAAACTCCATTCACCGACTAATCTGGATCGAGTGGCCATTTTTACTCTACTGTTTCTGCCGCTGCAAACTATGATGTTCTAATGAGGAATCAAGTCAACTTATTAGCCAGACTGATGGGTGCAATCTTTATTTACTTGTAACAAAGTTTCAAATGTAGAAATTCCAAATGATTAGGTCAACGTCTCTCTTCACATATCTTTTACTTTGCATGCTTCTGTAACATGAATTGGGGCTATAAAAAGCTGGTTGTGTAAAGGATTAAAGGGTGGGATTGTGAGTCTGGAGTCTGAACACGTACCCCAAAGGACAACTAGGTATTTTAATAATGCTAAGGTTCACCAATTTGTTCTCCACATCAAACTTTTGATAAAAAGAATCTAGCAAATATCAGATATTATATCACCTTTCTCTCTCTTCTATATGCATATTTAAACCCTGACCTCAAGGCTCAAGCTTCTCATGGAAAGCCACTAAAGAACAAGACTTCTTTCACAAACATGGCCACCATTCAATCCAACAACAAAGCTTTCTTCTTCAACTATCTCAAGTCTCTTTCCCAAACCCCTCATAGGCTTAGAAAAAGAATGCTAGCAACATGGACCCCTGACCAAGAGCTTAATCGAATAAGGCTAAGGTCCGGTGCTGATATGAAGAGGAAACTTAGATGGTATGACTTGGTAGCTCTTGGTGTAGGTGGAATGCTTGGTGTTGGTGTTTTTGTCACCACCGGTCCCGTTGCCCGCAATAACTCCGGTCCATCGGTCTTCATATCCTATATCATTGCTGGAATATCAGCACTTCTCTCTTCATTGTGTTACACTGAATTTTCAGTTCAGATTCCTGTTGCTGGTGGCGCCTTTAGTTATCTGAGAGTGACTTTTGGTATATATCATTACATTTATAACCCTTCTTTTCTCCATTGCTTGATTGAAATGATTATAATACAGCAATATGTGTACATATATATCACCACCTTCTCCAATTCGTTTCTCATAGGAGAATTTGTGGGCTATTTTGCTGGAGCAAACATACTAATGGAGTATGTATTATCAAACGCCGCCGTGGCAAGAAGTTTTACAGAGTATTTATGCTCAGCATTTGGCATAAATGATCCCAATTCTTGGAGAGTTGAAGTTCATGGATTGCTAGAAGGCTATAACAAGTTGGATTTCTTAGCTGTTGCTCTTGTTCTTATTCTCACCCTCTGCCTATGCCATAGGTTTGATTTCTCGCTAGCCTTTTGTTTTGTACTTCAAAAGTTCTTAAATTACATTGTTTTGCTGCTATTTCTATTAATCTGTTTATTAGTTTTCTAATTTATTATTTGCAGTTTACCCTTAATCTACTGTCATTTTTTGTTTTTATTATGATCAAGATAACAATTAGTCAATTACTATACCCTTATTATTTTATTCATTGTTGTTGAAGACAAAGAAAAAGAAAGTGTTACAGTTGTTTTTAGTGGATTTTGAAAGTGATGGATGTTCCCTTTTGTTTTGGTTTGCAGTACAAAGGAAAGCTCAATCTTGAACCTTATCATGACAATCTTTCATGTCGTTTTCTTCGGATTCATCATAATCACGAGTTTCTGCAATGGAAGTGTCGAAAACTTGGTGAAGCCAAAGGGCCTAACTCCAAATGGTATTAAAGGAGTTCTTGATGGAGCAGCAATAGTTTACTTCAGCTATATAGGCTATGACTCGGTCTCAACCTTGGCCGAAGAGATTCAAAACCCTCCGGTAACCCTTCCGGTGGGGATCATCGGTTCGGTTCTTATCGTCTCCGGACTTTACTGCCTCATGGCCCTGGCTTTATGTATGATGGTACCTTACAATCAGGTCAGTCATCTACAACTTGATATTGAAATATACATGTCTGTTTTTTTTCTTCTTATAGGAACAATCCTGATATGTTGCATTGTTTTGTTTTGACATGATGGTATAGATAGCTGAAAAGGCATCATTTTCAATGGCTTTCCAAAGTATTGGTTGGAAATGGGCGGGGAATGTTGTAGGGGCAGGAGCAAGCTTGGGGATAGTGGCTTCTCTCTTGGTCGCCATGTTAGGCCAAGCCAGGTACCTGTGTGTTATTGGAAGGGCCAGGCTAGTCCCATCTTGGTTGTCTAAGGTGCATCCTTCAACAGGCACCCCATTGAATGCCACTCTCTTTTTAGGTATGTGAATTTATTTCCCATTTTTTTAACTATTTCTTAATCGAGAAGAACGCCAACAATCAGTTGATATAGGGATTTGCACGGCATCGATTGCACTCTTCACCGACTTGGACATTGTGATTGAAATGATCTCCATCGGCACACTGTTGGTGTTCTACCTGGTTGCCAATGCTCTTATCTACCGGAAATATGTGATAACCGGCAAAAATCCACCTTTCCTCACACTCTCCTTCCTCTTCCTAATTACATCATGTGCGATAGGCTTCTCGATATCATGGAAACTCGAGCAGCAATGGTGGGGTTTGCCTCTTTTTGGCGGGATCACAGTCGTTGTTGTCGCCTGCTTCCAACACACGGTGCCTTGCCTAGGGCAGCCAAGTGAGTGGTCAGTGCCACTCATGCCTTGGCCGGCTGCCATATCGATTTTCCTCAATGTCTTCCTTATGACCACATTAAAGATGCTCTCATTCCAAAGGTTTGCTATATGGGCATTTTTGATAACTTTGTTCTATGTATTATATGGAGTCCACTCAACGTTTGAAGCAGAAGAGATGGAGATGGAAGTGGCCATTAATGAAGTGCCAAACCCATCTATCCAACTAACTAAGCTAGAGGTTTAACAATTGAAATTAGAAAAAATGAAGCTTTTCCTTCCCATTTTTCAATTATTTAAGCTAATGCAAATGCAACTATGCAAGTAATGAGAGTAATCAATCTAAATTCCACTTAATTCTGAATTAGGAAAACGAGAATCGATCTAAGTTGCATTGTTTCTAAGAACATTTGGCGAGCTTCAAAAGATAATACAAATGTAACTATGCAAGTAAACTAAATTATCCCAACACTAGGTGACACAATATCTACCTTTCTTTCTTAATCAAAGCATCCTCTTGCCATTCTTCAACCCCATTTCCTTTCGTATTTGGGAACATCGAGGACGGTTTCCTTTTCCTTTTCTTCTTTTCCGATAATAAGGCGTTGGAAAATGCGTCCATGATCTTTTGTTGTGACTCGAGTATCATCTCATTGTGCTTCATCTCCATCTCCATTCTCGTCTTCTCAATCTCCTTCACCATCTCCATCTTCATCTTCTCCATCCTCACAAACCTTTCAGCCAACAACTTAATCGAGGAAACCATCTCATCAACTGGATCCACACCCCTCTTGACTCCGGCACTAGCATTCTTTCTCCCGAGCCCTTGCCTTGAACTAGAAGCAACTCCACTTAAACCCCCAAAGTCACCACCTGATTCCGAGTTCCAATCAACTCTACCACATTTCTTTTGATGATAAGCTTGAGGAACTGAATCCCAAGTACCCGAATCTCTTGCTCGATACGCCATTTCTTCATCGTTTGAGTCGTTATCATAATCATAATTAAGATTAGGGCAACCATAATTCTTCGGTTTGAATCCCGCCTTCAAAAAACTCCTATCACCTAAGGTCTTAAGAGGAAACTCTCCAAGACTATCCACATCCTGAGCAAAACTATGATCAAAATCAACCATAGAACCATAACCATCTCCAATTCTACCGTTACTCTTAAATTTTTTAATTCCTTTAGCCACAAAATCCCCATTTTCATGCCATTTCACCCCATACCCACTTCCCAATTTGTCATCAAAATTGAAACTTGAATCATACCCACCTCTATATTCATGATCAAAACCTAGATTAGACCCAGAATTCCCATCAATATTCTCATGCTTCTTGGATTTCAAGCAAAACCCATCAACTACAGTGACTTTATGATCAATACTATGATCTTGATCATCAGATCCGGCAATCGACGTTGATGCAAAATTCATAGAATCAAGCAGAGGATACAAGTCCCAAGAAGAAGAGAACTTGCCCGAATTTTTGAGGCTCCGCTGCTTCTCGGCACGGTAACGCTTCCTCAGCTTCTCGATCTTATGCCGGCACTGAACGGACGATTTCAAGGTCCCGGGATCGGAAGACGAGGACACAACGTCCGACACGGCGTCCCAATCGGACGCTTTCAGGTTCCCACGTCGAAGAGCGAACCATCTGTCCTTGTAAGCCTCGACCAACGCCAGAGTTTCCTCTTTAGTCCAACACGGAGGAGGAACCCGGCGTGTAGCGGTGGCGGAGGAGGATTGAGGAAGAGGAGGAGAAGCGGCGGTCGACATAAAGATAGAAAAAGTGGTGGTCGGCGTGGGATAAGGAAAAAAGAAGGGAGCATTTGTTGGTGTTGTTGAATGGCTTAAAAGAAAAAGGGGGTGGGGGTTAATATGAAAGCGATTAAAGAGGGAGAGAAGCGGTCGGATTGGTTGGTTAATTAGGGGTTGCCTGACGAGTGAGGGGGCGGCTATCGTGCGGTGGGGTGGCGACAGCGAAACACGTAAGGGCTTTTTAGAGTTAGAGTCCGGCACCAAACACGCAAATGAAAGTAGTTGATTTTCAACCAACACTGAGCCCACTCCCTCCTTTTGGCTCCTCCGTCAAAGGGGCGTTTGCGTTGGACTGGTGTGGCTGCCCATGGTGGCGCGGTGCTTGTATCAGAACCAGAGGTGTTGGCCACTTGGGTTGGTTTGGAGTTTGGACTTTGTACTAAAAAAGAACTGAAATTTGGGCTTAAGAATTCATCTTTTAGGACCCAAGAAATTAAACATGCTACCGTTATTACAAAGGTCTTTCGGTGCTAGTTCATTCCGATTGGGTTGAGAATTCGATTGAGTTGATTAAAAGATTTTAGTTATTTAATTGATGACTCTTGTTTTATAATTCAAATTTAATTTAAAATTTTTAAAGTTGAGTTAGATTGTTCGATTTTTTGTTTAAATTTAATTTTAAATATTTGTAATGTTACGATACTTACTGGCTTTAATTTAAACGACTTTCTATAATTATATATGATATACATATATTTTTTTTGTACTTTTTCACATGTAATATACATATATCAAGTAAAGTTAAAGGACTCGGCTTCAAAAGTTAAGTTTATTTTTAAGATTTTTGAAATTAGTTTAAAATATTAAATATAAATTATTATTAATTATAAAAAGATTAAAACATTTTTAAGAATTTTTAAATTCTTTAAAAAATCTCAAAATATATTTTAAGTTTTAAATTTAAAATATTTATTTATTTTTAAATTAATTTAAAAATTATAAATAATTTAAAAATTATAACAATATTAAAATATTTTAAAAACTCTAAAACATGACAAAATTATTTTAAAAACTAAATATTAAAACGCCAAACTTTTTTTTTTGCAAGAATAAAGCATCAACTTTTTTATCTTACTACTATATAAAATATGGCGAATCAAATAATCACATATAAAAATTATTAGTGACAAATTTACAACTCGCTAATTTACATCAAATAGTCACAATAATAAATCGTCATTAATACTTCTATTTATTGGAACAAGTTTATAATGTAAGCATTCTTTTAAACGTTGTTGAAAAGATTCCCACCAAAATTTTTGAAGGTAAATTTTAACTCTAAACATGTAACGAAGACAATCAATTATATTTTTAAAATTATCATAGAAGATATATCATCAATCATTAAATGTGACAAAAAATAATCGTCAGGTTTATAGTATAATTAACGACGTTGTGTAGAATGTATTTTTAAAATTCCACCACAAATTGATCAATTTTTAATTTTATACTTTTTCTACTTTTATTAAAAATAATTGATAAATTTCACGTTATATATATTTTTGTTTTTAATATGTATTTGCATGATCAGATTCATATAAATATACGCAAATCGATCTAAATACATATTTTTTTATAATTATTTATATTTAATTTATTAAACGATTAATTCAAATTTAATACTACTTGAACTTATCACGAAGTGACCCTCTAAACTTGATAAAGTTCAAAAAGCTTATATGGAGATTGACTCGGGGTGGAACTTGGTGGTATCACTCGGTTCACAATGGGGTAAGGCCTAGTAAACATGACAAATCTAGATTGTCAATCTATTATTATCTACCGACTTCTATGTCTCGAACCGGTAAATTTAGGGAAATAAGACAGTTTATATTTTTATTTAAGGAATAGGGGTTGTTCGGGTGAAATCTTAGAATCTAGGTCAGTATTTGAGGATCTTGCCATATGCTTATGGCGTTCTTTGAACCTTGCCATGTGTAGGTGGCGAGGTCATGTGTATTGTACGCCTGCCAACTTTGCAAAAGATGAGTTTTTTTTTAATTTTACATGCACTTCGCCACCTGCACATGGCGAGGTCCAACCTCGTCACCTCCATACAGCATAGTACTGTAGAAACTGACATATTCTCTAAATTTTTTCCCGAACAACCCCTATCTCTTAAATAAAAATTTAAACTACTTTATTTCCCCAATTTTGCCTCTCGAACCACTACTAGAATAGTGGTCATAAAGAAAGAGAGAGAGAGAGAGAAAAGTCGTAAAGAAAGACAAACAAAAAGTAAAAAAAAAAACTTATTCTCTTTATTTTTATCTTTTTCGTTAATTATAATTTTATGTCTAAATTAAAAAAACGATCATAAACAACCAGAATCTCATTTTTTAAACGAATAAAAAACTTTATTAAAAGAAAAGGGGTCACAAAAGAGCCCTCGACTCAAAGGGAGGAAAAAAAAACCCAATCAAAAGGAGTAGTTTGGACAGCTTTAGCTAATCGATAGCTTTGTTACAATGTCAAATATTAATAACTGAATCAAAGGAGCCTGATGGAAAAAATGTCCATAAATGACAACAAAGAAAATAGTTTTTCGCGCTATACCACAATCTCATATTTATCCTCAATAAATATAGATTCGTTAATAATTAAAAATATTGTATAATATTGCCTGGGAACATACCAAAGTATGTTTGTCGAATAGAAATTTTCTATTTTTTTTTGTATTTTTACTTATTCTTTATATTAAAATTTAAGTTTAAGGTTTAAGGTTAGAGTTTAGGAAAATTGGAGAAAAGTATATTTGTTAGAATGTAGAGTGTATGGATTAAGATTCAAAATTTTGAATTAGAACTTAAATTTTTTTAATAATTTTTAATGTTGTAACATAAAAAGGACACCAATAAAGAGTATAAAATTTTTGTAGTACAAACCCGCCTACACGAAAAGGGGCACCGAACATGTCTACTAATATTGGCTTAATTGGCCAAGTAAGCCAACATTGGCTTAATAATTAGGGTTTAGGGGTGCAACGGTCGAAATTTGGCAAACTAGGCCAATTTCTACAGTGAGCAAGGGACAACGCCACCTGCAGACGGCGAGCCCTGGACCTCGCCACCTCCTCCTGGCGAGGTCTCTGGTGACCGGCTGGGAGAGCTAATGGCCCGGCTGCTGCAGGCGAGCTGTGGCTGGTGCAGGCTTGCTACTGCGGCTTCACGTGGGATGGCCTACCTCGCCTTCTCCTTATGGCGAGGTGTAGGCTGGTGCAGGCTTGTTGCTCACGGGCTGCAGCAGGTGGTTGCCCAATTATTATTTTTTTTTTTTTACATTATTTTATTTGTGTCTATATATATAGATAGGTGGTGTGAGTTAAAATTTTAGAGTTGGTTGTTGCGTGTAAAATAGGCTATCGCAATTGTAGTGCAAGTATACACGACGCAAGTAGTAAAGTGATACGAAGTATCAGATATCGTCTCCACAGGGATTGGACCAATAGCTTCACCTTAATTTACTGCACAGAAGTAAAGAAAAGATTTTAGAGAATTGTCACGAGAATAATAAAGAAAACGTAAATAAAAGAGTAGGAAAATCAAGATAGAGAGAATGGGCTGGTATTGAGTTGCTCAGTAGTGCAGGTATTGCGATGCTTAGGAAATCCAGTTCTGTCGTCGCGCCTGTCGCCGACAGCACCTGTCGCGGCAGCAGTCCATTGGTCGTCGCGGCAACAAACACACCAACTCAGTACGTTCAAGTTTGGCAAGAATCCCAGATCTGCCTTGGCCTATCCCTAGGTCCAAGTCTGTCGATGATCACGTCTTTGACGATACCTCTCGGCGTGAATCGAAGGATGAACACCGATGTGTATGAAATCTTTCTTAGCCACTTAACCTTGCCCTATCCCTAGGCACAAGATAGTTCAACTATAAACTAGAGAACTCGCTCTTATTTCTTTCGTACACTTAACTCTCTCGATGCTAAGCGAATGGATAACCTCACAATGCTCTCCCGATGCTCTTGCAAGATATTAATAACCAAAATAAGAGAACTTGAAGTTTATTTTATTGAACTTGAAAATATTCCTAAAACATAAACAACCCTTGCAACTACTTTACAAAACAACCCGTAACCCTAGAGAGGATTTAGAACATGACGACGGTGGGTAGACGGCGGAGAGGTTTTGGGTGTCGGTTATGGGCCAGATGCTTCCTAGGTTAAATCTATGCCCTTATATAAGCTTTGGGCTCAAGTAATCTAAGTTAACAAGGATTACAACTTTAATTAAAAGTAAGATTCTAATAAAGACTTAATCTCCAAGTATCCTACTTTTCAGCCGCCTCCTTGTTTCTTGGAATTTCCTCTCCTTGAGCTTTGGCTTGACATATCTTTTGATCCGGGGCTTGGAAAATTATTTGGTTTTCACACGACAGATGAGCAGATTTTTCTCTATCTATCGAGGTCCACTTTGCTTTTCCTCTTCATAAGGCTGCTGCCGTCCTCCTGTCACGGCAGCTCCATGGCAGCATCGTCAGCTTTGTCTGCTTGTCCCGTTCAGCTTTCCTGCTTCTCTGTCCTGCGCCTACCTTCTCCGTCCACTATGGCAGCAACCTGCAAAATCAGCCATCTTTCAGTAGAATCCGTGCTTTTAATATGATTGTGATGTTTTGCTGTAAACTAACCTAAATGCAATGCAATGATGCTTGAATGCAGCAGAAATATGGGTTAAAAAGGGTGTAAATAATAGAACTTTTACACACTCAACACACCCCCAAACTCAAGTTTTTGCTTGCCCTCAAGCAATTAAATCTAAACAAAAAAAGAAAATTTTTGTGTTGGCTTTCAAACAGTGAACTGTCCCTTACCCGTCGCTCATTCTCTGTGACGGCAGCAACCTGTCGGAAAGATTAGGATCTGTCCGGAATCTCACTATAGTCCTTGTGCAGTGTGTGCATGCTTGTGAACAGTTATATGCCAAGACTCTCTTAGTTTCACTAGAATACTCAACTCTTTAACTCGAATTTTTATGCCAAAGTTTATTCTCGAAGACATGCTTCTTTTCTTCTATTTTTAAGCTAAGTTTTACTAGAGCCAGTTTTGGGCACCTCTAGCTAGCTTCCTAGAGCCGGTTTCGGGCACCTCTAGGTTTTTTGAGTTTCTTTTGCTAAACTTCTTTCCTAGAGCCAGTGTTAGGCACCTCTATGGGCTATTCAAGTACTAAGTATCCTATTCTAGTTTGGCTAAAAGAAATCTAAGCAAAATAACAGTCACAAAGGTGTTTAAATTTTTCGGAACTATAGAAAGGCTCTAAACTTCTCCTTAAGCTGTCCTAAAGATGCTGCCACGACAGAGCTGTCATGACAGGTAAGTTTACTTCACAGTTTTAAGCCAACAAATATTTTTTTAAGAGAACTTAATTAAATAAAAGACACAATAATAAATTAAAGATGTACCAAGACTCCATTAAAATGGAGGGTTGCCACCCCCAAACTCGAGGGTTGCATTGCCCTCAATGCAAAACAACAGAGAAATGAAGGCAGATACACCGCAAGGCATATACATCACAAAATATAGTAAAGCATGCAGCAATAAGAAAGAAAATGAAAGACTTAAATTTTAATCGCTGCCTTCACTGCTGCTGCTGACACGGAGCTGGCGGCGGCGTCTGGGTTGTGGGACAGGCTGGATAGGTTGCTCCACGATCCTGATGTCGGAGCTGATGCCACTATCCCAAGTGCTGCTGGAGGAGGAGCTAGCCTTGGGCATGAGCTTCTTGTCGGCCGAGTGTTTCTACCTTTTGACAGGCGTAAATTCCTTCTCCAAGTTCCTCCGAATGGGAGGGTCTGCTTCGCTGTCAGCCCAGACAGAAGAAGGGGGAGAAGCCAGCCACATATGCTTCGAGGTCGTCTGAGGGCTGACGCTTCGTTCCTCTGGCGGAAGTGTCGGCCGGTGGACTGCCAGCTGCCGTCGGGGCAGGTGTAGGGGTAGAGGCGGCAGAGTGGGCATGGGGGGAAGCGGGTGGTGTAGGTGTGTGGACAGGGGAGGGGATGTGGAAATAGTGGGCAGGAAATGTGGGGAACATAACATCAGGATAATTTAAAGTGTTGGTAATAAAATTTACCGTTGCGTTGGTGAAGTCCCGGATGAATGTCATCATCCCCATCTGTCTTTCTTCCACCCTCTGTATGGCGGCAAGGATCTGGGCAGCTTGGTCCGTTGAAGCGGCTGCAGCGGCAGGTTCAAGAGCAGGTTCTTCTTCTGAGTCTGTTGGGCCTGCGGTAGGGTTGAAGGAGTTGACAGGTGTTGCGACTATCAGCTCCATGAGGCTGTTGATGTTATTCTCTGTCCAGCCTTTGCCCTTGATTAGCTTGTCGGTGGTGGCCTCGGGGACGGCAGCGCAGCAGCAAAGGAGGGTGATTGTGAACGGTAGACAAAGACGGGAAAAAGAACGGAAAGTGCAGTCTAAGATGCTCTCCCTCATGTAGCGGCCCACGTTGATTGGTCGGTCGTGCATGATCGAGTGGATGAGAGCTAACCGCTGCTGGTTCACTGTTGTGTGATGGGAGGACGGCAGGATACGCTTTTTGATGAAAGTGTTCCATAGTTTAGCTTCTGGGAGCAGCTGCCCCCTTTTGACCGAGTTGGGATTCTTTTTGCATGTGGTCCATGTTGTTCCTTCCTCCGTCACCTCCGCCATGATAGCAGTGTAGGCGGCAGCATCCAAGGTCTCTAAGAATTTCTGGTGGGCGTCATCGTCAGGGCCAAAATGTAGGCCATATATGTGATTGATGCTGTCAGCTGTAAATGGCACTTCTACCCCTCGGATGATGACGGAGGTTGCCGTTTTGCTGTCGATAGCAGCATAAAACTCCCTCACCAACGTGTCGTTTAGTTCTGCCGGTTGTTCGGCGAACTGTTCCCATAGCAAATTCCTTATCGCCTTTGCAATGAATGGGCGGAGCCCCTTGTTTGGTGCCTTCCGTAAGTAGATGAAGCCCCGTTCTTCCCATAGTTCTTTGGTGGCAAAGGGCGACCGTGCAGCTGAGGAAGAGGCGGCAGCAGTGCTGTGGCGGGTCTGTCGGGTAGACATATTAGTTGCAAGGTATGTGAAAATGAAGAAAGCAAAGAAAAACAAGAGGAGAAAACAAGAGAGACTAAGCAGAAGTGAAGAAAATGAAAATGGAAACGGGGTTATATAGCGGTCGAGGTGCTGCCCATTTAATGCCGTAACGGCAGGCGTGAATAACGGGGCAGCTGATGCGATTTGGCGTGTCTGACGCGTCTGACACGTAATTATGCGTCTGTTATGCGTCTGTCACACGCAATCGCGTCTGCCATGCCAGGCTGTCGACAGCCTATCTTTTCCGTGTCTGCGCGGCAGCTGGAGCGACTGGCTTCAATAAATGGTCTTCGTTGGGCTGATGGATGGTGGGCTTGGGTCACTTCTCCTTTTCTCCTTGACTCCTTTATTTCCTAAAAACATAAAATATAAAAACATTATTCGAATAAAATAAACCTTATTTCCTAATAAATACTAAATAATAAATGATAAAAATTTTAAAAAATTAAATTTAGGTTAAATTAGGGATGCCTAGTGGGGCATCTCCTAAAGTAACCACTTCCTGTATTCCTGGGGCTTCAGTCCCCTGATAATGCTTGAGGCGTTGTCCATTGACTTTGAATTGGTGCCCGTCTTTTAATGATCGAATTGTGATGGCACCATGGGGAAAAACTTGTACCACTTGGAACGGGCCAGACCATCTAGACTTTAGCTTTCCTGGGAAGAGTTTCAATCTAGAATTGAACAACAACACAAGCTGCCCTGGGCAGAACTGTCGTGGCAGCAGCTTCCTGTCATGCCACTTCTTAGTTTTCTCCTTGTAGATCCTTGCATTGTCGTAGGCCATTGTCCGTATTTCTTCAATTTCGTTCAGATCTAATAACCTTTTCTGGCCTGCCTTGTCCAAGTCCATGTTCACTGCCTTGATTGCCCAATATGTTTTGTGCTCTATCTCGACAGGCAAGTGACAGGTTTTTCCATAAATTAGTCGGTATGGAGACATGCCCAATGGAGTCTTAAAAGCTGTCCTATATGCCCATAATGCATCGTTAAGGTGTAAAGACCAATCTTTCCTAGTGGGCTTAACCATCTTTTCAAGAATGTTCTTCACTTCCCTATTTGATATCTCAGCTTGTCCATTGGTCTGTGGGTGGTATGTTGTCGTGATCCTGTGCTTGACACCATATTTCTTTAAGGCGGCAGCAATAACCCTATTATCAAAATGTCTCCCTTCATCACTGATAATCGCCTTAGGGATGCCAAATCTAGAAAAAATGTTTTTGTGCAAGAACTTTTGGACTGTCTTGGCATCATTCTTTTGAGTGGCGATGGCTTCAACCCACTTAGAGACATAACCAACTGCTAGGAGGATGTATAGATTTCCACATGAAGATGGAAAGGGTCCCATAAAATCAATCCCCCAAACGTCGAAGATCTCGACTTCTAGAATGTTCTGCAGTGGCATCTCGTTTCTCCTTGAGATGTTACCTGTCCGCTGGCACCTGTCACAGTTCTTGTAGAAGTCTTGTGCGTCTTTATACAATGTCGGCCAGTAGAACCCTGACTGCAGCACCTTGGCAGCAGTTTTATTGCCTCCTAAGTGTCCTCCATATTGTGAAGCATGACAGTGATGGAGAATGTCTTCTTGCTCTTCTTGTGGTACACACCTCCTTATAACCTGATCTGCACAAATTTTGAAAAGAAGAGGTTTGTCCCAATAATAATGCTTAACATCATTTTGGAACCTCTTCCTGGCTTGATAATTGAGATCATAAGGAATTATTCCGCTAACTATAAAATTAACGAAATCAGCATACCAGGGAAGTTCAGAAGACTTACCTGCCGCCATGGCTGTCGCGGCAGCAATTGCGGCAGCAAAGAGCTGCTCATCTGGGAAAGTCTCCAGTATATTTGTCTCATCGAACGGTAGACTATGTCCCTTCTCCAACCTTGACAAGTGGTCTGCCACCTGATTTTTTGTCCCCTTTTTGTCTTTGATCTCAAGGTCGAATTCTTGCAATAGCAGGATCCACCGTATCAATCTAGGCTTTACGTCCTTCTTGGCGAACAAATATTTCAGGGCAGAATGGTCTGTGTGCACTATTACCTTCGTCCCAAGTATGTAGGAACGAAACTTGTCGATGGAGAATACCACAACTAATAGCTCCTTTTCTGTGGTGGTGTAGTTTACTTGGGCATCGTTAAGTGTCTTGCTGGCATAATATATGACATGAAATATCTTATCTCTGCGCTGCCCAAGTGCTGCCCCGACAGCATAGTCACTAGCGTCACACATGATCTTAAACGGCTGTGTCCAGTCTGGTGGCTGTACTATGGGGGCTGTCACTAGTTTTTCCTTCAGAACCTTGAATGCTTCAGTACATTCTTCATTGAAGTCAAAGGGTCGGTTCTGCTCTAAGAGATGACATAGGGGCTTCGTGATTTTTGAGAAATTCGCGATAAATCTCTGATAAAAACCAGCATGCCCTAAAAACTCCTAATGCCCTTGACTGTGGTTGGCGGCGGCAGCTTCTCGATCACTTCAATCTTGGCCCTGTCGACTTCTATCCCACGGCAGCTAATCTTATGGCCGATGACTATCCCTTCATCCACCATAAAGTGGCATTTTTCCCAATTTAAAACAAGATTAGCTTTTTCACATCTTTCAAGTACCTTTTGAAGATTGCCGAGGCAGCCCTCAAAATCGTCTCCAAAGACGGAAAAATCATCCATAAAAATCTCCAGGAAGTCCTCTACCATGTCGGAGAATATGGCCATCATGCACCTTTGGAAAGTGGTGGGTGCATTACATAGTCCAAACGGCATCCTCCTAAAAGCATATGTTCCGTAGGGGCATGTGAAGGTCGTCTTTTCTTGATCCTCCGGTGCGATAGCAATTTGGTTATAACCTGAATAACCATCAAGAAAAAAATAGTAAGGTTTACCCACTAATCTGTCAAGCATTTGATCAATAAAGGGTAAAGGAAAGTGGTCTTTTCGGGTAGCTTTATTAAGCTTCCGATAGTCCATACAAACCCTCCAACCGGTCACAGTCCTGGTTGGGATTAACTCATTGTTCTCATTGGTTATCACGTTCATTCCTCCTTTCTTAGGAACACATTGCACCGGGCTCACCCATTTGCTGTCGGAGATGGCGTAAATAATACCAGCATCTAACCACTTGATTATCTCTTTACGCACCACCTCTTTCATCGCATGGTTTAGCCGCCTTTGGGCATCAATAGTTGGCTTATGATCTTCCTCTAGAAGGATTTTGTGCATGCATATCGCCGGACTAATGCCTTGTATGTCAGCAATCGTCCATCCAATCGCCTTCTTGTGCTGCCTTAGCATGTCGATGAGCTGCCGTTCCTGTTCCTGCGGCAGCTTAGAAGAGATGATTACGGGCAACGTATCATTTGAACCAAGAAAAGCATATTTAAGCTGCCCTGGTAGGGGCTTTAATTCTAAAGCAGGTGGTTCAACAGTAGATGGCTTTTGGATTAAATGGTTATCCGAAGTATAACTCAAAGGTTCGAATAACTTACTTGGACAATTGCCTATCCAGTTTACCTCCTCCTGATCTTCAGTATCAGATGTATCAGCATCAGAGGAGTTGCTGTCGTCAGTGCTGTCGTCAGTGCTGTCGTGACAGACATGTAGGTGGCTATCGCGGCAGTGCCCAAATTGAATATCGTGACAGCCCGACCTGATGCAGGGTTGATCAAGGGTAACATCAGTGATAGCCTTGCATTCCTCGTCCACATCAGCCTGTTTTATCGCTTGGAGAACATTCAATTTAATCTCTTGGTCATTCACTCGCATGGTGAGTTCTCCTCTCTCCACATCAATCAGTGATCTTCCCGTGGCTAAGAAGGGTCGCCCAAGGATGATTGGTGCGTTTTCATCTGCTTCACAATCTAAAACAAGAAAGTCAGCAGGAAAAATAAATTTATCCACTCTTACCAGAATGTCTTCGATTTTTCCTTCTGGATGAACGTAAGAGCGGTCTGCCAGCTGCAGAGTTATTGTCGTGGGCCGCGCCTTTCCAATACCTAATTTCTGAAAAACAGACTTTGGCATTAAATTAACACTAGCACCAAGATCACAAAGTGCCTTACCCACGAATTTATTTCCGATGACGCAAGGTATGATGAAGCTCCCTAGATCCTTCTTTTTCTGGGGTTCCTGCCTGTGCAGAATACTCATGCAGCCTTCTGTCATCTTTACCGTTTCAAATTCCCCAAGTTTAGATTTTTTCGACATGACATCCTTGAGAAACTTGGCGTAACCGGGCATCTCCCTAACGGCATCTAACAGCGGGATATTAATATGAACCTGCTTAAAAATATCATAAATCTTTTTAAGTTGAGATTCTTGCTTAGCTTGCTGTAACCGTTAGGGAAAAGGTGGTGGAGGACGGTAATCAGCAATACGTCCTTCCCACTGCATACGAATCTGAGGACAAAAATCTTCGTTTTTCTCCTCTGTCGCTTCTGCTGTCGTGACAGGCTCATCGGCAGCAGTCTGTCTGTTACCTGTCGGGGCAGCTTCCTCGGCAGGTTTGTCCAAGGCTGGTTCCTTTACTGTTTCAGTTTCCTGTTCCGGCCCTAGTAGTTTCTTCCCACTCCTAGTCGTAATTGCCTTACACTGCTCATGCGTGGGCTGCCTAGCATTTTCAGTATTGCTAGGGAATCCGCCAGACTGCCTTGGGTTGATAAGCTGGGAAACCTGACCCATCTGTGTCTCTAATGATTTCAGAGTTGCTTCATGATTTGTCATCTGCATCTCTGTTTTATCCATGAATGTCTCTGTTTTCTTGACAAACTGATTTATATTTTCCATATAGGTACCTGTCTGAGACATAAAAGTGGCCAAGGTCTGTTCCAGTATACTGCTCGTGGCAGCTGGTGGCTGCTGTTGCTGCTGCGGCGGCAGTTGCTGTCGTGTCAACAATCTAGGTCCTCCCTGATTCTGATTATGTGCTTGAGGATTCAGAGTATTATTAGGATTACTCCAAGAAAACTTGGGATCCTTTCTCCAGTTGGGATTATAGTTGTTGGAGTTGTAATTAGGCTTGTTGTAATTTCCAACATACTTTCCCTCTTCTAACTGTATAGGACATGCATCCGAACTGTGATTTCCTTCACATATGTCACATACCTCCTCGGCAGCAAATGCGGGCAGTGAATCATCATTCAAAAGCTTCTTCATAGCCTTAGTGAGATATGCTACTTATGATTTCATCGTGCTGTCGGCCTCATATTCCTTGACAGCTAGTACCCGTTTACCCCCTCTTCGTGCGGTCGGGAACTGCTCCTCGTTCTTGGCCAGATTTTTCAGTACTTGCATTGCCTCGTCCGGGTCTTTATCCAGTAACAATCCGTTTGCTGCTGAATCAATTCGAATACGAGTTTGTAAGTTAGCAGCATTATAAAATTTAGTTACCTGATTCCAGACGGGGAATCCATGCATTGGGCAGTTCCGAAGAAGAGTGGTAAATCTGTCTCAGGCCTCGTGCATTGGTTCGTCATCCTCCTGTTGAAAAGTAGCAATTTCGTTACGTAATCGCTCAGATAAATGTGAAGGATTAAAACGAGATAAGAATTCACGAGTTAAATCTGCCCAAGTTCTAATTGAACCCGGCGTAAGTTTATTCCACCAAGTTTTTGCTCGATCCCTCAATGAATGGGGAAATAACCGAAGCCTCAGTATCTCCGGATTAACTCCTAGCAGTCTAAACGAACCACAGATCTCCTGGAACGTTTTGAGATGCTCTCTTGCATCCTCTGTCACAACACCACTAAATTGTCTGGCATTGTTGATCATACTAAACATGACAGGTTTAAGCTCGAAGTTGTCAACATCAACATCCGGCAGGGTGGTTTCCAGCTCTACATGATCGTTCAGCATGTAGTCACGACAGGACCGTCGTCTGGCTGCCAACGGCGGGTCACCGACAGGCGGTATACCATCACCAGTAGGTGGGTTACGGGCCATCTTCTCTAACTGTTCCTCAAGGTACTCGTTCCTATCTAATATGTGACGAAGTCGTTTCTTGAGGTTGAAGGAACGTTCAACTTCCGGATCTAATGGATATTCAGGATCTTTGCCTCTTTTAGACCTGCGCATAAACAAGAAAACCTCGTGAAAAGCAAGAGTTGAAAGCACCAAAGAAAAATAGAAAAAGAAAAATTAAAAACAAAAAAATGCAATAAAAGAAAAGGTAGAGTTATGTTGACAATCCCCGGAAACGGCGCCAAAAACTTGTTGCGTGTAAAATAGGCTATCGCAATTGTAGTGCAAGTATACACGACGCAAGTAGTAAAGTGATACGAAGTATCGGATATCGTCTCCACAGGGATTGGACCAATAGCTTCACCTTAATTTACTGCACAGAAGTAAAGAAAAGATTTTAGAGAATTGCCACGAGAATAATAAAGAAAACGTAAATAAAAGAGTATGAAAATCAAGATAGAGAGAATGGGCTGGTATTGAGTTGCTCAGTAGTGCAGGTATTGCGATGCTTAGGAAATCCAATTCTGTCGTCGCGCCTATCGCCGACAGTACCTGTCGCGGCAGCAGTCCATTGGTCGTCGCGGCAGCAAACACACCAACTCAGTACGTTCAAGTTTGGCAAGAATCCCAGATCTGCCTTGGCCTATCCCTAGGTCCAAGTCTGTTGATGATCACGTCTTTGACGATACCTCCCGGCGTGAATCGAAGGATGAACACCGATGTGTATGAATTCTTTCTTAGCCACTTAACCTTGTCCTATCCCTAGGCACAAGA
This sequence comes from Hibiscus tridactylites, assembly GCA_958450335.1. Taxonomy (NCBI): domain Eukaryota; kingdom Viridiplantae; phylum Streptophyta; class Magnoliopsida; order Malvales; family Malvaceae; genus Hibiscus; species Hibiscus tridactylites. The sequence continues at coordinate 108,721,923 of OY288265.1, read as the reverse complement.
TAGTTCAACTATAAACTAGAGAACTCGCTCTTATTTCTTTCGTACACTTAACTCTCTCGATGCTAAGCGAATGGATAACCTCACAATGCTCTCCCGATGCTCTTGCAAGATATTAATAACCAAAATAAGAGAACTTGAAGTTTATTTTATTGAACTTGAAAATATTCCTAAAACATAAACAACCCTTGCAACTACTTTACAAAACAACCCGTGGCCCTAGAGAGGATTTAGAACATGACGACGGCGGGTAGACAGCGGAGAGGTTTTGGGTGTCGGTTATGGGCCAGATGCTTCCTAGGTTAAATCTATGCCCTTATATAAGCTTTGGGCTCAAGTAATCTAAGTTAACAAGGATTACAACTTTAATTAAAAGTAAGATTCTAATAAAGACTTAATCTCCAAGTATCCTACTTTTCAGTCGCCTCCTTGTTTCTTGAAATTTCCTCTCCTTGAGCTTTGGCTTGACATATCTTTTGATCCGGGGCTTAGAAAATTATTTGGTTTTCACACGACAGATGAGCAGATTTTTCTCTATCTATCGAGGTCCACTTTGCTTTTCCTCTTCATAAGGCTGCTGCCGTCCTCCTGTCACGGCAGCTCCATGGCAGCATCGTCGGCTTTGTCTGCTTGTCCCGTTCAGCTTTCCTGCTTCTCTGTCCTGCGCTTGCCTTCTCCGTCCACTATGGCAGCAACCTGCAAAATCAGCCATCTTTCAGTAGAATCCGTGCTTTTAATATGATTGTGATGTTTTGCTGTAAACTAACCTAAATGCAATGCAATGATGCTTGAATGCAGCAGAAATATGGGTTAAAAAGGGTGTAAATAATAGAACTTTTACACACTCAACATTGGTTATTTGTGAAGAGAAGAAGAGAAAAAAATTGTGAAGGTGAAGAATTTTCTGTATATCTTTTTAAAGATATATTCGAAGAGGGTGAGAAAAATTTTGAGTTTAAATTTATCTGTTATTTTTGTAATTATTAGTGTCCGTGTATTATTTTGTGTGATTGATGATCTAATAAAATTTATTTTTTATTATTGATGAAGCTATCCTGGTTGGTTGTGATTGTCGTTTCGAACAAAAGAAGCTAGTTTTTCGAATTTTGAATCTGGTAAGGGCATGTATTTTTTTTAATCTGATTTTTTAAAGTTAGTTTATTAGTTGTATATATTCGAAATGTTGAAGTTAATATATTTTTTTGTATATATTCGAATGCTAATTGTTTTTTAGCTGTAGAAATAGATAATGGCATCTGAAGGAGTTTTGTTGTACCGTGACCATGAACACATTTCGTCTCATATTCACGAAGAGCAAGTAAGTAAATGTTTTGTGATTTAAAATTTCATATTTACTATGTAATTATTATAACTCGAAATTATAATGAATTAATTATAGGATGTAGAGCATATGATACGCCGTCGAGGAATGAAGATAAAGGAACCTGATGAGCGTTTAGTGTATTACTTATAGCGAGCTGGTTTTTATAATGCCACCTTTCTCCGTGGGTTTAAGATAGTCCCCAGGTTGATTACTGCATTGATTGAACGGTGGAGACCAGAGACCCACACATTTCATTTTTCATTTGGCGAATGTACAATAACCCTAGAGGATGTTGTGGTACAACTTGGTATTCCAACAAATGGGACACCATTGGTTGGACAAAATAATTACAATACATATGACCTTTGCATGCAGTACCTGGGCAAAGCTCCTCCTTAGAGCTGTGTGGACGGGCTACGCCTCAGAGTATCATGGTTGCAGCAGGAATTTATTGTGACCGACGAATATGGCCATCAAGAACTTGAGTGTGCAACTCGAGCTTATATACTGCAACTTATTGCTGGTGTGTTGATGCCAGATACATCTGGTAATATGGTTCACACACAATACCTGCAGTTCTTGGGTAATTTGGACACAGCTGCTACATATAGTTGGGGGTCCGCAGTATTGGCATTTTTGTACCATGAAATGTGAAAGGTCACAATTATGCATGGTGAAAAGGCAAATTCAGATATGGGTGGATGTCAAGTATTACTGCAGTCTTGGGCGTGGTACAGGCTGCCTTATCTAACGCCCGTTTTTTCTGTACCGGTAGATATGGAGTTTCTGCTTGCTGGAAGGTAATAATGTGATTGCAGTTGTATATAAATATTTATTGATATAATATTTATATCCAATGACTTCGAAATATAATTTCAATATATCTTTGCAGATGGAGGCATAAGTTGAAGAATGCGGGGGTGGTTCACAACACTGTCAGATAGACGAGATTAAAGATCCAAACAATAGAAAAAGATCTGGTATCATAATCAATTTATTTTAATATATTAATTGTTCTTATTTAATATAATTTAATTTATTATTTGTTCTTATTTTGTATATTGTATATTTTAATTTTGAAAGAAAAATTGTATATTTCATTGTGAATGAATTCATATTAATAATTTTTTTACAGTTTATTTGGCAGCCGTACGCGAATGACGACGTCAGGGCTTGCCTACCACCTACTGTGCTTGAATGTGCAGGATTCTGGGGTGCGATTGTGCCTTTGATCCATTTTTCTATTGTTGAGTTTTATTGTGCAGACAGAGTGTTGAGGCAGTTTAACTTCCATCAACCCATTCCAAGAGCTCCACGAGAACAAATTCATACCGTTCATAGAGGTAGATTCAATGAGAATTGGATTGTGAAGCAAGCCGATTTCATTGAATTGTGGGAGGAAAGATGGGCGCGGTGGGCTAATGATTTGAGTCCAATTCAAGCCAGCGATTTTGAATTTAATACAAAATATTATTCATGATTTTCGACAAATGGGAAACCGTTCAAAGCATCTGTCGAAGATGCAAATATATGGCTTGAAAATCCGCAATGCTCAAGACAGGTTCGCCTCTCAACCGAGTTTGGTCAGAGCTCTCAGCAATCAACAGACGAACCAAACTTGGAAGGAATTTCGGGAGCAACCAACCGAGGTTGGACTTCTTCATGGGCGCGATCTGACTCCCCCCCCCCCCCCCCGAGACATGTAAGCAGTAATCTTTGGGAGCAACCACCATTTGGTAATATTTCGGAACAAACCCATTTCAACAAAGTCATCAAACATTTGGATTTGGTCATGTTCCGCAACAATCACCTTTTAATTTTGCAACTGGTGGTAGCTCATCTTCTCAGCCGGCTTACAATGATGATGAAGGATACGTACCACAATTTCAGTATCCTCAATCATCTGTATATGGGAAATGTTTTGGTGTTGGTAGCATGACATCTATGTTGTCAACAACTACCATTAGCAGCCCATCATTTCATCTTGAAGAAATGTTTGCTACACCACCTACTATGCAAATAACGGATGAGCAATTTTTTGATGACGATGAGCTGGCTCCTAATCCAAGAGCTCGTAGACAGGTTCAACCCGCTCCGCGGTACTCACAAACAAGCCCTCTCCACCGGCAAGAATTACCCACCAGGAGGGGAGGAGGCGAAAATAGGGTTTTGTTTTGTTTTTATTTATTTGTAATTTGCGAACCCCGAATATTTAATGTTATATGTATTTCTTTTAATTTCGATTGCATTTTGATATTTATGTTTTTTTTTTAATTTTCGTATTCAATTTCTAAATTTGAATTCCAATTCCAAATCAAGATTTTAAATTATAGTAAATAATATTATAGAAAAAAATAAAAACTACAAAATAAGAACAAATAATAAATTATAATACATTAAATTATATTACCTTAAAGTATATTAAATAAGAACAAATTATATTACCTTTAGATGGTTTCTAGTGCAGTGATGTTTAAAGGTCTAAAAGTCAAGTGTTATGGGTTCATAGGTCAAAAATTAAAGGTCACATATATGAATTCTTCAAAGGTAACAAGTTAAACATTTTTGAAAAAAATGAAAATTAATAGGTTGACGGTGCACGTGTGATAAAATTGAAACAAATAAAAATTGAAAAGATGCTATATTTTCTCATTACCATAAAATTAGACATACATTAAACAAAACATTTAGGTTGACGGTCCGGCACGATAGTTGGAAAGATTTGATTTGTTCGGACACTTGTTTCTTGAATGACCCGGTTGACTACAAAGACTACAATGTCTAACTTGAACTCTTCCCTCTCTATCATCTGGATCATCCATATTCGTATTAATACGAGTAGACTTCGGTTGACCCTTCAACTTTCTACGAAGCACTGGATTTGGTAACCATTCTTCGTATATTGGCTTCGCCGGCCAATAGTCATGGTTCAGGATTGTGTTGAACTGAATTCTATATATATTTGCAATATTCTCTAGTTTATAACAGTCATCCGCAAAACCGTAAGGGTCGAGTCGAAAATGCAAACAGGCAGCGTGTGCGTGAGAGCAAGGGTATCTAAATGCTTGGAATGCACCACAATCACACCATTTCTGATGAAGTTTGATAGTGAACATTTTTTGCTCACCTCGGACTGTAGCTTCCACAGAAAATTCCCATCTATGTGAGTCGAATGATCTTACTCGCATAGCGGACGCTTTAGCTTGAAGATCGATCATTTTTTTTCGCAGGGCTTTAGACCAATATTGTCCGCTGTTTATTCGGGCGTTGGCATCTTGCCCTTTGTCGGACCACACTTTGCCCAATCGAAAGTAAGTCTCCCACACAATACTTGCAATTGGGAGATGTCGTGTTCCTTTAAGAACAGAGTTTATAGCCTCTGCAAGGTTAGTTGTCATATGACCATAACGCCGACCTTCATCATAGGCTTGTGACCATCTTTCCGTGGGGATGTCATTTACAAATTTTATCACACGTGCACCGTGCCGCCTCAACCTTCTGATCCTTTCATGGAATTTTAGTTGAACTAGTTCATACCCTATTTATAAATAAAAAATAAGTTAAATAAAACAACAAGATGAACTCAAAAAAATTAAAATTTTTATAAACAACAAATAACAACTTACCCGCGCCTAAAATCTCTCTCCGGATCTGATTGTTTCCGAACCGCGTCTTCGCATTCGCTGCAATATGCCGTACACAATATGCTGGATATGCATGTGGAGGTATCCATAAACTCCCAGGTCTGTCAATTACTGATAAGAGCACAATTTCTCTATCAGAAATCATGCAAATCCCGTCTTCTTTTACAACATAATTGCGTAGGTGCTTCAAAAAGAATTCTCATCCATCCGCGTCTTCCTTTTCAACTATGGCAAAGGCAATTGGGAGTATATTATTGTTTCCATCATGTGCAACGGCCACGAGTAATATATGACCGTACTTCCCATACAACCATGTACCATCCACTTGAATCATGCGTTTGCAGAATGGAAACCCTTGAATGCACGCATTGAACGCCCAAAATAACTTATTAAATACTCTTTTACCAGGAATTAATTCGCCTTGTAAGTTGAACACCGGCAAAGTCTCGTACTCTACAACGGTCCCCGGAATGAAATGTTGCATTGCTCGTAAAAGAGTTGGTAGCTCATTATACGATTTATCCCAATCACCATAGAGTTCCGCCATCGCTTTTTGCTTTGTCATCCACGCCTTGTAGTAAGACGGAACATAACCAAACTGGGACTGGATAGATGCTACTAACACTGCAATCGAAATTCTTGGTTCCTGTTCAACCAAAGTCCTGATGCAAGCACATATTAGATCAGAGTTTAAATTAATATGGTCCTGTGATAAAGCCATATTAGTACATGTGTGCTGATCAATAAACCGTGACACCTCCCACATTTCAGTTCTCTTCTTGTAAGAAATTCTTACCCACCACGGACAATTGTTCTTCCAATAATAACACCTTACACAATAGGTAATTTTGTTGGACTCAACAACAGAAAATGATGTATGGCGTTTGAGATAGTGCTCTTGAACTGCAAGCTTCGCGGCTTTATTTGTTTCAAATTCAGCCTTTAGTTCCAATTCTCCAAAGTTCGAAGATGATGAAGAACCAAATACGCGAGCTTGATATTCTTGATCTTGCATTGCAGTATAGTCAACTTCATACATGCGGGCTGCTGGAGCTTCATAGGCTGGAGGTTCCAGTTGTTGGGGCTGCGGTGCAACATTACCCCAAACAGTCGGCTGTTCATTTCTCAACCCGAGCCTACTAACAGCCGCGGCCCAAACATCTTCTTCAACATCAATACCATTGCCTTGAGACGCTTCTGTCATAACAGCGTCAATATCATCAGCATCGAGTAACTAAACGCCATCTTCTTCTTCTTCACTCATAGGAACAATATTTTCTTCATCATCACTGAAATCTTCAAGCGATTCGCCCCAACGACCAATTGTGGGTTCGGTGTCCGAATATGTTGATGAACTCATCTTCTGTAAATATTAAAAAAACATAAGCACAACATTAAATTTTTGGGTTTTCTTATTAAAATTTAAAAATACTATTACCATCCGAATATATCTTCAATCATACAAAAAATATACAAACTCTCTAGAATTAAAAAAATTAGATTAAAAGGCAAAATTTACTTACTTAATTTTCACTGGCTTTTACGAACTCTTCAATAATCGTCTTCGAATATTTCTTCAGAAACTCACAAACTCGTCCCTCTTTGCCGAAAAACTCTCTTAATTTTTTTCTCAACCACTACACACTCATCTCATCTTCCCTAAACCCTCTATATATACACATAAAATAATATTAAACAATTAATCCCCTTTAATAAATCTAGCCAGTACCTAGAACCCTATTTACCCTTTAATAGTCTGACGTGCCTAAACCCTATTTAATTTTACCCTATATACACTTGCCTGACGTGCCAGCATGGGACATGCAGGTGAACAGGACCTCGCCATTTGCATATAGGATAAAATTCAATAGGGTTTAGGCACGTCAGGCTATTGAAGGGTAAATAGGGTTCTAGGGACGGGCTAGATTTATTAAAACATCTGCTATTAAAGGGTAAAATTAAATAGGGTTCGATGGACATTTTAATTTTAAAATTATTGTTTTTAAGTTATGTATAAAATCAGTACCAACATAATACATACTTTGTTATACTTTTTAAAAGATAAAAAAAAAATTTATCAACTTTAAAAATATTAGGTTATTAGGGTGTGCAAAATCGGGTTCGATTAAAATATTAAAATATTTGTGCGAGTAAGTTCGGGTCACTCAAATCTCGACCCTATATTTTTACCAACCGAATGTATAAAATATTTTTATCAACTTTAAAAAATTCATGAAACATGCGAGTACAACATACATGCAAATTAGGGTGTGCAAAATTGGGTTCGATTAACCATTTCTAAATTGTTCCGGTCAACCGGTAAGTTCGGGTCACTCAAATCTCGACCCTATATCGTAACCATTCAACCAGTTAACAGTTTATTCGGTTAACCGAAATATTCGGTACGATCTAAATAATGATTTTTTTTACTTTGTTTATTAAAAAATTTAAATTTTAATAATATTATATATATATATATATACTTTTCAAATACGACCCGCCATCTTAGTATATTTTTTAAAACACATACAATATTTATAAACCTAAACCCTATATGCCCAATTTTACCTATACATACTATATAAAAATTATATTATAACCAACTACTAAACCCTATACCCTAAACCCAATCCTATCTCTAACCCGTATACCCTAAAGCCAACCTTATCTCTGCCGAACCCTATCTATTTTAAAGCATAGATAAAGTCTGCACGCAAATGGCGTGGTGCTGTTCATGCATGTGCCATGCAGGCACGTCAGAGAGAAGCATGCAGCTGAGGAGCTGAGCCGCCCACGCTGCCAAGCCTGCCTCCAACAGGACCACGCCAGGAGGAGGTGGCGAGGTCCAGGGCTCGCCGTTTGCAGGTGGCGTTGTCCCCTGTTCGCTGTAAAAATTGACCTAATTTGCCAAATTTCGACCGTTGCACCCCTAAACCGTAATTATTAAGCCAATGTTGGCTTACTTGGCCAATTAAGCCATTAATATTACCTTAGCGCAAAAACAATGGAGCCTCCTACATTTTTGTTTGCTTCTGTGTTAAGGGTTGAGAGCTGCTTGTTTGTTTGCTTCTGTGTTAAGTGTTGAGAGCTGCTTGATATGTGATGGCTTCTCTCCTTACGTTTTTTTTTTATTTTCAATCTGACTTAGATAGTAGCTTTGATGACAAGACTTTATTTCTTTCGAAATAGGAAACCTACCTCAGTATAAAACTCTCGCAGGGGTGTTAACTATTCGAGACGTAAACCGATTCATTGCTCGAGTTGATTGGGTTTTATGTATTGTTGCTTTGTAGTTATGTTTATTCTTCTTTTCAAATGTTCCCTTCTATCCCGTGTGGATGGTAGTTCTTGATCTGCTTTATGTGGCAGCTTGGGAGACTTATTTATGTTGTCTTTGTTTGTTTTTTTTTAATGAATTTTCTTTTCTTAGTTAAAGAAAGAAAGAAAAAACAGTGGAGCCTCGGCCCTCGAATGGCGCATGTAAGGCGGAAGTGTGAAACTAATTGGAAAGCTATTTTGTAGGACAAGCCCACCTACACTAAACGTCAAAACAAGTCAATCTTTCTTTCGGAATATTTACTACAATATTATATTTCAAATTTTTTTTTTCAGAAATAGGGATGCCATCATATTATTTACACAATTAGGGATGTTCACTGTGCAAAAGTTGAAGACCTTCAGCCCACCATCCGACTTTGAACAGTGTTTTTCAAGCGGGTTTACTGTTCAAAGTCGGGCTGCTTTTATACCCTTTTTGAAGAGGCCACGATGACACGTGGCGGAAGCTGGGAGGGTTGGGCACTGTTCAAAGTCGGACTGCCCTCCCCCCGACTTCAAACAGTGCACCAAATAATGGTGGGTGGCAGGCGGGTGCAGGGTTCACGGGTGGCAGCCTTTAATGTTTTTTTTTATTATTATTGGTTGATTGGGAGGTGTAATTTATGTGGTTGAAAGTGAAATGAGGTGAAGATAAATAGGGGTTGTGTTGAAGGTGGAAGGTGGAAGAAAGAAGGTTGAAGAAAGAAGAGAAAGATTTTGAAGAAAATTTGTGAGTATTTATATTTTATTTGAGAAAATTATGTTAAATTTATATTTGTAATGTATGTATTTTTTTGTAGTTATATTTTTTTATTTTTTCAGATTAGTTTTTTTAATTTTTTAGATGTTAGAATTTTGAAGTTGATGTTTGAAATATTGAAATTTTTGTGTTAAATAGGTTGTTGAAGAGGAGAAGAAGATATTTTGTGAAGAGTTTGAGAAATAGAGATTTGAAGAAATATAGTAAGTATAATGCAATTTTAATTTGGTGGTTAAATTTTATAAATTTATGAAGAGATTAATTTGTTGTTTTTTTATAATTTTGGAGTTGATATTTGAAATTTTTAATTTTTGAATATTTCTATTGTTGTTAATTTTATGTTAGAATTTATAACATTAATTTTATGTTAGAATTTATAAAAACAGTGGTTAATACTTTACGAAATGGTCACTAAATAGTGAAAAACGTAGTAAATAAATTTGAAACGTTCTAAAATTTTGTATGCTATTAGAAATATTGTTTTTAAGGTTTCTGTTAAAATTTGGTAATTTTTGGAAATCGTTTGGTACATGAATTCGAATAAAAACTGTATTTAATATTTTACGAAATGGTCACTAAATAGTTAAAAACGTAGTAAATGAATTTGAAACGTTCTTAAATTTTGTATGATATTATAAATATTATTTTTAAGGTTTCTTTTAAAATTTAGTAATTTTTGGAAATCGTTTGGTACATAAATTCGAATAAAAACTGTTTTTAATACTTTACGAAATGGTCACTAAATAGTCAAAAACGTAGTAAATGAATTCAGAACGTTCTAAAATTTTGTATTCTATTAGAAATATTATTTTTAAGATTTCTGTTAAAATTTGGTAATTTTTGGAAATCGTTTGGTACATGAATTCGAATAAAAAATGTATTTAATATTTTACGAAATGGTCACTAAATAGTTAAAAACGTAGTAAATGAATTTAAAACATTCTAAAATTTTTTATTCTATAATAAATATTATTTTTAAGGTTTCTGTTAAAAGTTGGTAATTTTTGGAAATCGTTTAGTACATAAATTCGAATAAAAACTGTTTTTAATACTTTACGAAATGGTCACTAAATAGTGAAAAACGTAGTAAATGAATTCAAAACGTTCTAAAATTTTGAATTCTATTAGAAATATTATTTTTAAGATTTCTGTTAAAATTTGGTAATTATTGGAAATCGTTTGGTACATGAATTCGAATAAAAACTGTTTTTAATACTTTACGAAATGGTCACTAAATAGTTTTTTATTTATAATATCTAGTATTATTTTTAATTCCGTAAAATTCAACGAAATTCAAATTTTAAGCATTTATTTAGTTATTTAGTAGTAGTAGTGTAATAAATGTATTAGAATGAAAATTTTAATTGCGTAGAATTTTACAAAATTGAGTGTCGGGTTATAATTTATTCATACTTATCATGTAGGATGGCTGAGCAAGCTCATCTGTTGAGATTTCAGGATGAGCACATTAGTAGTTTGCCGGTTCCTGAGATGGTACAATTTTGTTAATAATTTATTTATTAGAAATTCAATTCAATTATTTTAATAATATTTTGTTTGGTTAATTCCTTTATTTATTGATGTGTTAATTACAGGATTTTGAGGATACATTTAAACATCACCTGACCATGGCAAAAAATCCTCCGCACGGTCGAATCACTGAATGGTTGCAACAATCTGGATTTTATTATGCGACATTCCTTCGAGGGTACAAGTTGGTGCCCGGGTTGATTGCTGCTCTGATTGAGCGTTGGAGGCCGGAAACCCATACGTTCCATATGCCGTGTGGGGAATGCACGATCACACTTGAAGACGTGGTCATGCTTATTGGGGTGCCGGTAAACGGGGCACCATTGATTGGGGCACCATTGACCGGGGAACCTTCGATCGACCAGACTGAAGTTAGTCCTGAAGCACTTTGCGGTTACTTTCTCGGGAAGGTGCCGGACAAATCAAATTTGTCAGGAAGTCGCGTGAAACTGAGTTGGTTGCAAAAAGAATTCAATCTCAATGAATATAGTTCGATTGATGCTGTTTATAATGCCAGTCGAGCTTATATTCTGCAGCTCATTGGCGGTATATTGATGCCGGATAAATCCGGCAATCTTGTACATACACGGTATCTACGCTTTTTGAGGTACCCGTGGGAAGTTGCTCAATATAGTTGGGGATCGGCCATATTAGCGTTCTTGTATCGTGAGTTGTGCAAGGGCGCTAAAATAGATAATGGTCGTAAGGTTCGAGGTATTGGTGGATGTTTGTTGTTGCTGCAAGCATGGGCTTGGCAGCGACTTCCATTCTGGACACCGATAACTCGAACACCGGTACAGTTCCCTCTTGTCGCCAGGTAATTATTTTGATTGTAAGTTTAATTTTTTGTTAATGTTAAATTATTTTTTTATTAATTAAAACATTAATTGTGAATTGTATGCAGATGGTGCGATAAAAAAGCGCACACGGGATTGGCGAACAACAACTTGAAGGTGTTTAGAGCGGAAATTGATTTATATTGCCAGGAGCGGGTATTTAGTTAACTATATTTTTAACAATTTAGTAAGATAGATATAAATTAATAGTTTTTTTTTACATTATAGTTAGTTCTGATAATAATAATAATTATTTTTGCAGTTTATTTGGATGGCGTACTACGATGATCGCATATTTGTACCAGATGAACTGTTGAAGGATTCTGACATGTGGTGTACGGTTACACCGTTGATCCACTTTTCGATTGTTGAGTTCCACTTTGCCGACAGGGTGCTTAGGCAATTTGGCTTCCACCAGCCTATTCCGTTTCCACACACTCATCATGATTATTTGCACAATTATGATGGACGCGGCAGGGCAGGTGTTCCGTGGGAAGTCATACACGCTGAGTACGTTACGATGTGGAACAACAGAAACTCAACGATACCATTTCGCGCCGAAATCGAAGAGGAAGATTTCGATTTTCAGAGGTCAGAGTACCTGATTTATTTTTTTAATAATGGAAAGCCTTACCTAACTTCGGTCGAGGAACGGGAACAATGTAAAACATTTAAGAAAAAATATGGCGGTAAAGCTGAGTCTTCCAAGACAGCAGCAGCGGCCGCATCTCAAAATCCCGTTGGCTCTCGAAATTCCGAAGGTTGGCCAACAACTTGGGAACATCCAGTGCGCTCGCCAGTTCTTTGGGAAAAAGAACCGACCCAAACACATAATGCAGGAGAAGTGGGCCAGAGCTCCTCCGATACTCACGAGTTTGCTGATGTTGATTTATACACACCCGAGTTTATTCCTCAACAGTTACCTCGTTACTCAAACTTTGAACGGAGCATGGATTTTCAGGAAATACAAGAATTCCTGAATTCTTCAGAGTTTTTACCTCGTCACTCCACGGGTTGCGTGGACACGTACAGAACACCGCCTCCTATGCCCTCGGTGAATGAGGAGGATGCTGGAGAGGTGGATGCTGGAGAGGTGGATGGTGAAGAGGTTCTTGAGGAAGAATTGAGGCCACAACGGAAGAGGACCAAAAAACACACATATTTTTCGACTATATTCGCTCATTGTCAAAAATTACGTAAGCGGATGCAGAAGAAAAAATGATGTTATCTTTATTTGTGTAATAACTTATAGTAGTGATTGAATTTGAATATTGAATTTTCACTATGTGTTTTGTTTTTTATTTATTATTATTCGTTCGTTGTTTGGTTAAAATATGATATAAATGATATATTTTCGGAAAAATAGTGAAAACGTAGTAAATGAATTTGAAACATTCTAAAATTTTGTATGCTATTACAAAATTTTATTTTTAAGGTTTCTGTTAAAATTTGGTAATTTTTGAAAATCGTTTGGTACATGAATTCGAATAAAAACAGTGTTTAATACTTTACAAAATGGTCACTAAATACTGAAAAACGTAGTAAATGAATTTGAAACGTTCTAAAATTTTATATACTATTATAAATATTGTTTTTAATGTTTCTGTTAAAATTTGGTGATTTTTTAAAATCGTTTGGTACATGAATTCGAATAAAAACAGTGTTTAATACTTTACAAAATGGTCACTAAATAGTGGAAAACGTAGTAAATGAATTTGAAACGTTCTAAAATTTTGTATGCTATTATAAATATTATTTTTAATGTTTCTGTTAAAAGTTGGTAATTTTTGGCAATCGTTTGGTACATTAATTTGAATAATAATGGTTTTTAATACTTTACGAAATGGTCACTAAATAGTGAAAAGCGTAGGAAATCAATTCAGACAATATTTTAAATGCAAACATTATATTTCCTGAATTCAAGTACAATCCGCGAATAATCATTGAGGCATGGCCACATATCTTGGTTCATTGGGACATGTTGTTTTCGAATGACCTTCACCCCTACATATGTTGCATCTCTTGCGTTGGCCTTTCTCTCTGTCAGGAAGATCCATACTCGTGTAGATCCGAGTCGATCTAGGTCGCCTAGTTGGCTTTCTACGTAGTGTCGGATCCGGTAACCATTTATCATGCTCCACTGGCGGCCAATACATAGAATTCGGAATAGGTGGGAACTCAATTTTGTAAATTTCTAATATCTCGCTGAGTCTGAAGCATGGGTCAACAAATGTGTACGGGTCAACGTTGACGAACAAACATGCTGCAACTGCATGAGCACATGGATATCGCCACGCTTGGAACTCGCCACAGTCACACCACTTACGTCTGAAATCTACTCGAAATACGTTCGAGTGGGGGGCTTCGTGTCGGGATCTGGAAGCAACAACATCGAAAGTCTGATAATGGCGGTCGAATGCGTGAACCACCAATTCTCCAACACCGAAGTCAGGGGCTTGACCATCGTTATTCGGGAACAAATCAGGATCCCCAATATCTTCATCTTCGCTGGAATCTTCTAATGATTCTCCCCACCGGCCACGTCCAAGTGCAATATTAGCATCAACATCAACAGTCGGTCCGTACGATGGATCATATGTTGACGGCCCACCTTCATGAAATCCACTAGATGTCCCAATTGCCAACATTGCAACAAAACTACCTCCGGACATATCAATTTCGTTACCGACACCCATTTGACTAGATTCTCCGGTTGCATTTCTAGAGGGGCCGGAAATATCAAGAATCGTGGCAAACATCTCGACATTTCGAATTCCCATTGACTCATGCTCTGCAATCATAACTTCCACATCTTCATTATCTTCGAGATCAATCGCGGAATATATGACTGGATTCGAACATGTCATCCACCGGTACTGTAAACTATGAATCGGAGCTCCAATTTTTTCCGATATTTGCTCTTTCAAAACTCGAAGTGTGATTTCTTTGTTAATTCTCATCTTCGTAGGCCTCTCCGAATGAAATACGACACCAACATCAGATTTTACAATTTGTCCGTTGTAATGGACAGTCACAGAACAACTGTTGTTGCTCATTTTCTCTGCATATTCGAAAAAAAATTTTACAATTAATTTTCAAATAACATAAAAAATATACAGATAAAAAAATATTTCAAAACAACTTACATTTTTTTCTTCCAACCTTCTTCTTCTTCTTCTTCTTCTTCTTCTTCTTCTTTTTCTTCTTCTTTTTCTTCTTCTCTCTCTTTACTCAAATATAACTTAAGCGGTTTTCTATCAAACTACATTCTTCAACACTAAATGAACCTATTTAAAATAAAATCCAACTTGAATATTTCCCTATAATACCCCTACACGAAATTTAATATTCACTAACAGATTTCCAATAAAAAAACTACACTACCCCTACATAATTTAAAATTATTTAACAATTAATTTTTTTACTAACCTACACCTGCACCTACACCACTATTATTTCACATCACTGAAACCTACACCTGCACCTATATCACATCACTGAAACCCTACACCTGTACCTACATCACTATTATTTCACATCACTGAAACCTACATCTGCACCTACACCTGCACCTATATCACATCACTGAAACCCTACACCTGCACCTACACCACTATTATTTCACATCACTGAAACCTACACCTGCACCTATATCACATCACTGAAACCCTACACCTGCACCTACATCACTATTATTTCACATCACTGAAACCCTACATCTGCACCTACACCACTATTATTTCACATCACTGAAACCCTACACATGCACCTATATCAATTAAAAATATTTTAAATCATATTAAAAAAATATTAATTAAAATAATTATTCGAATATTTTTTTCAGTCTGAAAAGATTGATCACTGGATTAAAAATTAAGTTATATTTTAGTACATAATTAGTGTAAAATATTTTTTCAAATTTAAATAAAAATTATGATCTCATATTTATAATATTTAATATTCAAATAATAATTACTTATTATTTTATATTCGATCCAAAATTAAAATAAAAAAATACCACCTCTTATTTATCCAATCAAACCCCAAATTCAGTCAAACCCCCAATTAAAGCTGCCTACCCGTGACCTGCCACCCGCCTGCCACCCCACCATATATTCGGTGCACTGTTTGAAGTCGGTTGGTGGGCAATCCGACTTTGAACAGTGCCCGACCCTCCCAGAGCTCGCCACGTGGCATCCTGGCTGCCTACCCGTGACCCGTGACCCGCCTGCCACCCCACCATATATTCGGTGCACTGTTTGAAGTCGGGGGGAGGGCAGTCCGACTTTGAACAGTGCCCGACCCTCCCACAGCTCGCCACGTGGCATTCAAGCCTCTTCAATATTGGTTGGAAAGTAATCCGACTTTGAACAGTACCAAAGCTTGAAAAATACTGTTCAAAGTCGGATGGTGGGCTGACTGTGTTCATCTTTTGAACAGTAAAGTTCCCTACTTGTGTAAATAATGTCATCCCATCCCTATTTCTGAAAAAAAAAATTAGGGAATAATATTCCCGTAAATATTCCCTTTCTTTCTTTCAAGTACATAATCTCTGAGAAAAAAAGTTGACATAAAGCAAACTGAAAAGAAAACACACTGGCAACATGAAGAAAACTGGTTCAAGCCAAATTACATACAAGACCCTAAGAACCCTAGTTATGTTTTTTGACATAATGTTCCGCCATGGATACATGCAATACATCCAGTGGAGAGAAATCTTAAGAAACTGACGGTAACACTTCCACCAGCGCATTTCCGATGACTGCATTAGTGTTACGGTTCGTTTGTTCCTCCTCCTCCTTACGGCGATTCTCATATTTCGAAACCCAAGCTTCGGGAAGTAAAGAAAAAAGTTCTTGCCTGGAGATACTCGCTGGGATGTGTGTGGTGGGGAGAACTCTATGCGGCTCGGTTTGAACAAGCGGAATGCCCTCATAAGAAGCAAATCCCAAGCCGTGAGCATGATCCTGTAACCTGTAAGCCATCTGAGAATAAAGAGTTGCCTGAACGAGCCCTGGATCCATCGGGGCTCCGACCATCTGGATTTGAACAACGAAGGTAGTGGACCAAGTTTTGTCTTTCATAGACATTGTGAAATTGGGGAACACAGTGACCACGACTGTCCCATAGTGGATCGTTGTTTCCACCATCGCCAAACAAGCATGCTGGTAATTCTTGTATCTAGAATCGAGCAAGGCGATTCGAGTGGCTACCGGGAGCCCTTTCTTGTTATGAAAAGTTAAAGCCAACCGAATGGCTCCAACGTGAACATAAGCGTAGCCTCGTGGTGGAGACTGTGCCGGGATCTTGAGGGTGATGAACCTCTGTTGTGCGCCGGACGGTATCGTATGTTCGGAAAACGGTGTGAGTTGGACCGATTCTTTAGGTTTTTTGGAAGGAGTGAGAAGGGTTTTCAGGGATTTGAAGAAGGAAGAAGGCTTGTAAGGTTTAATATCAGAGAGTCGTATATCCTGGATATTCCGGTGTTCTTGTATGTGCACGAAGTCCATGAAATTTCTCTGGCATGAAAATGACAATGTTTTGGTTCTTAATATTTTCAGAGAAGGGGGAGCCGGGGAGGTATGGAGAAGAAACCATTGGAACCACCCGAGGTTGAATAGGTTTTTGTGACTTGCAATTCCATAACTTACTGATACACTATATCTTCTTTTTTTCAAATAGCTTTCTTAACCAAGTGAGCCCCCATGGCTCTTCTTATAGACAAAAAAACTAACAATTTTACTTTGTTTGAAAATGGGTTAATTTTCTGTTTGGTACATGTATTATACAAAATTTTTCGATTTCATGCAAAACGTTTTTTTTTTATATGTACACTGGTTATTTTGCTGATGCACACCTTGGTCACTCAGGGTAAAAATCTTTTACCCCTAACCATGTCTTTATCTATGCCCTAAACTAAAAATTACTTAAAAATTAAATTTTAAATTTTAACCCTAATTTTCACGTCTTAAACCTTAAACCATATACCCTAAAAATACACTTTACCCATAATTTTTAAACTTTAACAACAATTTCTAACCTTAAACCTTAAATTATAAACTATAGACCTACTATTTTAAAGTGGGTATAGAAAGGGGCATGATAAAAGGGCAGACGATTTTCATCCAGTCACTTACGTCATGGAAACTAACGAGACAACAATGGACCACTCAAAAAGTGACACATATCTAAAAATCGTATTATTATGAAAACTTAAAAAATAGGGAGCATAAGTCAGTGTCGTCTCTAGACATGGCCAAGAGAGCCGCACGCCCAGGGTTTTTTATAATATTTGATATTAAGATTTAATTTTTTAATATTTATTATTAGACGTGTACTCTTAAAATTTATTTATTTAACAATTATAATTAGGACTCAATTTTTACCAACGTTTGTTATTAGGGCCTACTCTTAAAATTTATTTTTTCTTAATATTTGTTATAAGAAGTCCAATTTTTTCAATAATTATTATTAAGAGCTTATTTTTTCCTAATATTTATTATTAGTGACATACTCTTAATTTTTTTCCAATACTTGTTATTAGACCCGATTTTTTATTATACTTATAATTAGGGATCAATTCTCTCATATTTGTTAATATTTATTATTGGGGTCCAATAGGAACATGATTTTTTTCTAATATTTGTTATTCTTAAATTTTAAGTTTTTCCCTAATGTTTGTTATTAGAAAAGTAATTTTTTTTCTTTTTAATACTTGTTATTAGGAGCATTTTTTTAAAATTCACTTCTAATATTTATTATTAAGAGACTAATTTTTTTTCTAATATTTGTTATTAGAGACCTACTTTTAAATTTATTTTTTAATATTTATTATTAAGGGCCTAATTTTTTGGTTCACCCTTGGACCTCTAAAATACCAGAAACGGCTCTGAATGTTATTATTGGGAGAACGATTTAATTCCTCCATTTATATAACTTTGAAGAATTTGGTATGTTACAAGTACTAAACATGCAATTAACCCTTTGTAAAAAAACGTTTTATGTGAAAATTAATATTTGTATGATATTAATAAATTATTTAAAAAAGATCTGGGGTATGTACACATTACACCCACCATGTAACTTTGGGAATAAATTTATGGATTAAACTTATTGAAAATTATTGAATTCGAAAATAGTACTTGTCAAGTCAGGAATATATTTTCAGCACCATGAGTATTGAAATCTTTTATAAGATTCTTAATGTAAATATAATTTATAAAAATACATTTTACTAACCTCACCGACGTAAAGCGACAAAGAAGTTACTCTTTCAAGGAGACAGCACTAAAACAGTGAGATAACTAAAAAATCGACAAGTTTTAAAACTTGTCCTAACTAAAAATATTAAAAATCTTGATAACATTATTTTTTTTATAACATTTTCAATTGATTTTTAAACTTTTTCTAAAAATATCAATATCTATTTAATAAGTATTAATACTTAATTTTTTTAATAAATTTTAAGTCTAAATACTTGCAGAAAAAACTCAAAAACTAACTAAAAATTATTTCAAAAAGACTTAAAAACGATTTTCAAAACTTATCGTCGTTTAGCTGCACCCTAGACATGTCAAAACTTATTGTCATTTAACCGCACCCTAAACATGTCGCACGTTAACTCACCCAACACAATAACACTAATATGCATGCGCGTGTTTAGATTTTATCACTCGGTTCATACTAGGGTAAGGCACTAGGATTCTGAAAAGTTCTCAGACTGGGCATCCACCATTGCAGCATTCCCAAAAACAAAGAAGGGAACCAATATGGGAAAGAAAGCCATAATTTGATGCCAAGTAAACAAGATAATGAACAATGAAGAAAACAGTTGAACTAACACAAGACTCCCATACAAAAAATTGGACATTAAGACATAGTACATCATTGTCTAAAAAAGATATCAATAAACATGCAAAACATCATCATATCGAAACCAACGGTGGCTTAGCTCTCGGTCTGCTCTCTCAGCCTCCTAATCGTACTCCTCACCGTGACAGCGCTAGCAGTGCTGTTAAATTAACAAATGCAGCGACCAGTAAGTTACTTGGATATCCAAAGAAAAGAAACTGAAATGCCAAGGGAGTACAACATGAATCCTTACTTCATAGTATAAGCACCGCCTGCTTTGACTTTGCCACAATCCTTGCAGCCCCATATTCCGACGGCTTTTCTCTTCACGGCATACTGTGAGAACAGAGTTTATTAGAACAAATACATGCACCAAAATATAGGCAAAAAAGGGCTCAGAAATATAGGATCAAATGAAAATCAGAAGCACCAACCTTTCCACAGAACTCACAGAAGTACTTGCTGTGTTGACTAACCTCCATCTTCTTAATTTGCTTCCTCAAACTGGCACCATACCGCGTACCTATATCACGGAATAAAAAAACAAGAAATTAGAAACTAATGGACCAGTTAAAGAAACGAACGAACGAACATCAACTAACTCAAGAGTCCATCAGAATGAAAGTAATTTGGAATGTCAATAATATCAACCACTATAAAATAACAGAAATAATGAATAGTACTGATCATTCAGATATTATGAACTACGAAAAACAAAGTAAGATGTCATAAAACATACATACCATATTTTCCAACAATTCCGGCCTTCTTGGTTCTCTTTGTCTGTCATCATAAGAGAAGGAAACTGCGTTAATTAATTGTAACAGGAAACAATGTAACCCAATTAACACAAATCAAACCCATATCGGTTTATTCATGTTCAGTTGTACACAAAACCAGGGTAAGAGGTTATAAACTAAAACAATCCTAATTTAATTCCTTTCCTGCAACACTAGCCACTGAACCAAAATGCATAAATAAATAAATACCAGAACAAGTAACTGAAAACCAAACCAAGTCAAACATATGAATAATCGACTAAATTTACTAACCCAAATTTTGTAAATATGATATTCCAACTAAATTTAATTCCTTTCGCTTCTTAGTTGAAATAAGAAATTAAAATTTTGAAGGGGTAACATGACGACATCGCAGAACCATTCAAACACCAAAATCAGAACAAGTAACAATTTACACTTACGCTAAAAAGGAGTTTATATCATCTCCAATTTCTCCTTGATCAGCTGAACAACTACTTCAACAAACAAAACTTCTACCTAAAGCATTTTCTCAGGAAACAAACATATCTACGGATATACAAAGAAGATAAAAAGAAAGATTTTTCCCGACATAGAAAGAAAAGAAATACCATTGTTGAAATGGCAGGATTTCTGGCTGTCCGGTCTCGGAAGTGAGGAGCGGCTCGTCGAGGGAATGCAACAAAATCCAAGAAGAATTAGGGTTTCTCCTGCTAGGTTTTTATATAAACTAATCGACGGGATTTTTATGTTTGGGCCCATTTGTCATTCTATTAGTTATGGTTAAGTAAGTTCAAGGCCCAAAGCGGTTTTAGGTCCAATAAATCAATTACCTTTAATTTGTAGTTATTCACTTATTCTCATATGAGTTTAATTTATATTTCTTTTCGAAATTCTACAAGTTCAATTTTTGTTTGATGTCATAAGTACACAAAAATCCGATCAAAATTAATTGTTACAAAAAATAATAACATGTAATATAGATATTTTATTTTAAATAGTAACAAAATTTGAAGACAACTCACACATAATTTATACTATAAAAATCAAACATGAACACTATATAACCTAAAATTCCAATCTTTGTCAGGTCGCATATAATTTTTCGTGTTTTTTAACAAATATCTATACTTATTTTGTAAGTAACGATGCTTAGTCTTTTTATAACAATTTAAGTTTTTAGACAAGTATGCTCATCCCCTTGTGTCCTGGTGGCAAAGGTAGATGTTTATCATCCCTTGGGACTTGGGTTCGAGCACCAGTAATGCCATGTTGTGTGTGCTATCTTTGAAAAGACTTAGAAAGAAAAACAAATGTTAAAATTACTGTTTAATATTTTAAATATTATAAAAAGTTTAATATTTTAAATTTTTTAACAAATGTTAAAATTTACTGTTTTTTAACCATATCCTAAACTTAAGAGACGTTAGTTTCACCCCGAAAAAGGTATTGTTTGGCGGTAATTGTGAATCAAATCTGATAAAGCTGTCTGAAAATGTTGAGGAAATTAATAAAGAAAGAAGGGTGTGAATCTTCATGTTGACCTGGTTGCGTCAGCCGTGTGGAATGAATGGAAAAGGTATACGCCATGCTGTTGAAAATAATTAATTATGATCTTATCCTCATTTTCTAGGCAGATATGAATTGGAAAATTGGATGAAACTTCTGTTGTTTTCCATTCAAACAACAAATGCAGAACTTTTCAAAAAGTGGAAGAAGAAGAAAAAAAACAATAACCCAACAATGTAGAAGTTTAATAGGTAATTTAGCCATTGAGCTATACCTTAATTTTTGTTTTAGCCCTTAATGTTTCGTTACGTAATTATTTTTTGGCCCCACCATTTGACAATGTTAAAAAATGAGGTGTCTTTTTAGTAAATTAATGAGTGATATGTGGAGAGTCAAATTGAGAATAAGTAATAGTATAAGTGTCGAATTGAAAAAAATTAAAAGTATTTTACATTTTTTTCACGATTTTCTCTCTCTATCGTCTTTTCTGTATCTCAATTGATTTGAAAGGTCTTGAGGTGTTTTTTAACAAATCGAATAAATAAAACGGTGTTTAGGGATAGAATGAAATTTTCTAACTGATCCGACTATTAGACTTAAAGATCGAAATATGGATATCCCAATCATAAATCTTGATTTCGTGATTTTTAAGATTTTTTTAATCTAATAACCATTTAAATTTGAAGAGCTAACGACGATAATATTGTTGTAAAAATCGGATCATAAAAAAGCAAAAGCACGACCAAACACGGTGATTAGAGCATTATGGAACTCTCTAGAATTTAGTTTTTTTATGCATATATTTTTATGTTTATTTTTTCAATTTGACCCTTAAACTATATTTCATTCCTAATTTGACATTCTATGTGTCGCTCATATCCCTTTTTTTAACGGCATGACGAATGGGCTTAGAGTGGAAACAAAATGAAACTCTAAAGATCATTATTGAAAGAAAAAGCTTTAAGGGCTCAAACAAAATTTTAGGTATAGTTCAGGGGCCCAGTTTAAATATTAAGCCATTAAAAACGCTCACCATGTAAGAAAGGTCAAGAAAAATTATTGCCAACTAGGGGTGAGTAAAACTTGTCTCGGCTCGAGGTGAAAATACTCGACTCATTTTGACTCGACTTAAAATTTTATAAACTCGACTCAACTCGAAAAAGTTTCAAATAAAGTTTGAGTTGTAAAATAGAAATTCGAATAACTCGAAATTTTTAGTAACTAGTGGATTTATTTTTAAGTTTAATACGAGTCCTTCAATTTTTTATGATATATATATACCGATATATAAAAATATTAAAAAATATTGTTACATGCGAAAAAATATAAAGAAATATATATGTAAATATCTTATATGATTAGAGAAAGTCGTTTAAATTAGAATCAAACCGTACTATAACATGATAAATAATTACAATTACATTTTTATAGTAACTCGAAAATTCGACTCGAAAAAATTTTAAATAAAATTTGAGCGTTAACTCGAATAACTCAAATTTTTTTTTACTCGAGTACGGTCTCCCCTATTGCCAACTGCTGATTAAAATCACCATGTGAGATTTACAAAGAAACCAAACAAAACGCGGTACACAGTCAGTGTTTCCACCCATTGTTCATGTGTAGAAATGTCAAATTAGACCCAAAAAAATGGTTTTCTTCCTACGTGTCATGTCCCCACAGTTAAATATCCATCATCTTTCTCCCATTAATGAATCCTGTCCCGTCTTTTTCATTGCCTTAATTCCAGTGTTTTAAGCACGCCACCGTACAACATTTACCAAACGTTAATCTGGGTTTATTTTACAGTTTCTTGTCTGGGATTCACTTTTCCTTGCTTGTTTCTACCCTTTGATCTTTTGATTCAAATTTCAACCTGTTTAAACTTAATGGCTGTTCTGTAATTTTCTCGTCTCTATCCTCCTACCTAGCTTAGCTTCTTAGCTGGGTGCTTTTATTGTTCACAGCATAGTATTTGGCTATTTGCTTTCCCACTCCTTGGAACCTACACTTTTCTGGGTCATTTTCTATCTCTGATTTTGCTTCCTGGGTTCATTTTTTCTTTGATGATGATAAGTTTGAGGAAAAACTGGGAAAAGTTTTTGTTTTGATAAGAAATAAAGCATTAAACATAGAAATGAAGTGTTTCTCTATGATCTTCATCAAGGACAGATCAAAGAACGCGAAGAGAGAATCAAGGACTGCTCCTGAATTGAGAAACCAAAGCAAATCGGATAGTTCGGCACTGAGTCGAACTCGGATATCGAGTTCTTCGCCATCTCCAAGGAGCATACCGGAGCTGTACAAGGAGAAAGAGCATAATCTGAGAGTTTTCTCTTTCCAAGAGTTGAGGGATGCAACCCATGGTTTCAACAAGCTGTTAAAGATTGGAGAGGGTGGCTTTGGTGGTGTCTATAAGGGAACAATTAGCCCTTTAAATGGTAAAGGAGAACCTGTAGTTGTTGCTATCAAGAAGCTCAACACCCTGGGTTTACAGGTAAATTTGCTGCAAAAAAAAAACCTTTTCTTTTCTTTAAATTCAGCACTGAACAAAGATTTTGATAGGAATTTGCAGCAATTTGCTGCAGCTACTGGTTTTGTAATGATTGGATAGTAATGTTGGAGTCCATTAGAATAACACTTTATGCACAGGGTCATAAGGAATGGCTTACTGAGGTTCAATTTCTCGGAGTTGTTAATCATCCGAACCTAGTGAAACTTTTGGGATATTGTTCCGTAGACGGCGAAAGAGGGATCCATCGATTGCTGGTGTACGAATTCATGCCGAACCGGAGCTTAGAAGATCATCTTTTTAAGAGGACACCTACTTTGCCTTGGAAGACAAGGTTAGAGATCATGCTTGGTGCAGCACAAGGTTTGGCTTATCTACATGAGGGATTGGAAGTCAAGGTACAATCTTCATGACTTGCACCAAAAGCACCGTAAATCCGAAATAATTCCTGGGTATAGCACTTAATCTGCCTTGTGTTGTTTCCAAAGGTGATATATCGAGATTTCAAGTCCTCGAATGTGCTCTTGGATGAAAGTTTTAAGCCAAAGCTCTCGGATTTTGGGCTTGCAAGGGAAGGGCCAACCGGTGATCGTACTCACGTATCCACTGCAGTAAGTAATATCTCAGCTATTTGAGTATAGCACTTAAAGAATCTTCACTTAATTTAGTGTCTGCAAAGCATCTGCATTGCATCCTTGTTGGTTGGCTCCACCGCTCATTGATATCTTAAGTGGTGGTGCATTAGTAGCACTTGTATGTCTCTTTTATCTGTTTTGCACATTAGACACTCATTATCACCAGGATACTAAATAAATCGTTTCTTTTTGTTAAAGGTGGTCGGAACATACGGATATGCTGCCCCGGAATATGTGAAAACTGGCCATCTCACAGTCCAAAGTGATATATGGACTTTTGGGGTGGTACTTTACGAGATCCTCACGGGGAGACGAGCGGTGGAAAGAAACCGGCCAACATCAGAACAAAAGCTTTTAGATTGGGTGAAACAGTTCCCTCCTGATAGTAAAAAATTCAGCATGATAATGGACCCTCGACTTAGAAACAGATATTCTTTGAGTGCAGCTCAAAAGGTTGGAAAGTTGGCTGATAGCTGCCTAAACAAAAAAGCTAAGGAAAGACCAACAATGAGTCAGGTGGCAGAGAGCTTGAAGGAAGCAATACAAGAATCATCAGAAGGAAGCTCTTCAGTTGACAAGGCCCCTCTTACGTCCTCATCGAGAAATGGCGGACGAAGATCGAAATAAGGTTCGGTACGAGCGTATTTCTGATCTGATCTCTAGCAGATAGCCAATCAAGACAGCTTATGTTAGTGACTAATCATATATCCCCCCATTCAACTCATATTTGCAAGACTTTTGCTGTTGGCCATTGGAAGAGGCAATGAACAAAAGGAGATATTTTTAGTGTGAAGAACGCTTGTAAATCAGAGCGGCCATTGGAAGTTGTTACGCATTAAATTGTCACTTGAATTTCTTTGTTGATAAAAAAGATTCCTTCGTTTGCAAGAAATGATAATAGTAATAAAAAGGCCTTGGTCCATCATTTTGGCCACTATGGTATTATAGTTTAGATGATCTTTTTGCAACAAGTGAGATACTTTTATAAATAAATCAAGGGGTTGTTAGTATAACATATGTACAGAATTAAAAGGGAGTATGTTGAGTTATGAAGCACAGACATAACTGTTATGGATTCATGTTTGGCAGAGAATCGGCTTGTAAAGAATCGAAAGTCTTCGCCGAGATCATTCCAACTCTTCTTCCCATCATGAAACATCAAATCCTCGATTGGTATTTCCAGTTCTTTTAATTTTAACATTTTCTTTCAAATTTGATGCTGTAGTTGTAAGTTGTTTGACACTGTAAGAAATCTCTTGAGAACATACATGCAAAACTTATCTTTATTGTGACGGTTGATTCGAAGAAAGTACTTTCCTGGGAATTCAATCAGTGTGAAGGAAATTTCTTCCATTCCTCAAACAAAGGTGAGGACTGGAAGAAAAAGAAGTCAGGTTGACCCATTCTTTAGCACAACAGAATTATTTTAACATTTCCATTGTCCACTGTAGCTGCAGGTCCCAACTCATAGCATATAGTTGAATCCAGCATAGTTTTAGAATTTTCTCCCATTCCTATATAGTCTTTGAATATTTACACTCAATGAACATGTGATTTCTAGACACGACACAGATTACAGCGGCGATCGACATGCAATCCTCTGGCTAGCTACCTATCCTGTGTGCAACCATCTGTTATCTGTTGGTTTGATTTGCTTATTTAATTGTTTTTCTGCTCCTATTTTAGTTGAAAATTTCTCCAACTCACTGCATCTTTTACCTGGCAATTGTTGAATGTGTTCCCTCTTGAAGTTGAATATCAAGTGTTGATACTTTTACCAATTCTTTATGAAGCATTTGAATGCAGCATATTAGAAATATAAATCAACATAGTACAAATAAAAGCATTACTACATTGGTGACCAAAACAATTGGAACTAAAAGAAGAAAATGATGTGGCCTAGATAGAATGACATCTCCATATAAAATTTATGGAGATGTAATCTTTTTATTGTGTTTTCGCCCATCCGCCGTCCGCCAGTTTGCCATATAATGCAAAAATTTATGGTGTGCATGATGTTTGCTCTGTTTTTCTCTTCTTTTTCTAGCTTATATATGATACACTAATTATACACTGTTGTGCATCGACTCTGCACATTGTTTCTATACAAGAGCAGCCTCCTTTTTCTCAACATTCTTGTCTACAATAAACCCAATGTAAAGGTTTATTCCCCGGGTGTCGTACTCGGAAATCTTTCTACCTCCTTCGGACATGTTCTTCACAAATTCCACCAAATGCCTCCAGTTGTCCCCTTCAAACAACCTTTTGTTCATTCTTAAATATGTGAATGCACTCAATCCGTTGCCTGTATCCGATCTACTGGTTGCCAAAACCTGTGAATATCCACCAGCATCATATCTCTCCAGTGCATTTTCTCCGGCAAGTTCGATCCTGGCCGTCTTTGTTGCCATCTTTACTTGCTGGACCAATCCCTCGGGTGAACAATTTGCATAGGCAGGCTGTTCCCCATCTCTCATTTCCATGCAAGTGAAATTCAAAACAACTCCGTGTTTACTGAACATTTGTGCTATTGGGAGGTAACCGTCATGATATCTAGTATTATAGTACCCAGCTGTTAGTTCAGCAGCATGAGACCTTGTTCCGTAATGCCAATGAATTCCGGCAACCTTTGCTGATAGTTTTGCTCCTGTCCCATGGAATGTTCCTTTTGCAGCTGCAAGTATTCGGTCTCCATGCTCGAGCAGCTTTCCGGAGTACCATTCTAGGAAGAACTGACCGTACTCGGTGTTCCATGTTCCATCCCTTCTGAAAAACCCAGTTTCTTCAGGAACTTGCTTGTAATGACCAGAATCATGCGGACCGCCTTTTCCCCAGTCTTTATTCCCAATGGCTTCGGCCGCTGCTTCGAGGGAAGCTCTCATATACTGTAAGTTTAACATTTAAGCTTGTTTAGGAAGCAACCATATCTAAGTTTTGATCATTCAAGTTATGTACAATATCTAAGGCCCCGTATATGCACAATATAACCCATAAACCATTCACTACATTACTCGAAACATAAATGAAACAGAAACTTCATTTAGTTCATCAAAATTTACCTTATCATAGCACTGAAACTCTCCAATTCCTGGAAATTTCCAAGTTCCATCACTTTCTGGATAAGATGGGTATCTCAGTTCCCCACAAGGTCCCATCCCCACTTGAATTTCCTGGAATAGAAATTACACTTCAGTAATATGCATCTGTGGTCCATCATTTGGATGAATTTTACACCGAAAATAACACGAATACGAATACGAAATGATACTACCGATACCGATACTACAAAGTATTTTTTTAATCTTATCTCCTTACATCCATTCATACAGAGAAAAATGTTATCTAGTTTCTTCTGATATTTAGTTAAGAAGTTCACCTTTTTTTCCCTTTATTTTTACAGCCTTTTATCAGTATTTTCTGTTCTGCCTGTCCTAGATCTTGCAGTAAAGATAATAGCTAGAATTTCATAAGATTTGGCAGTAGAATCAATCAGTAGAATGAGATTTTACCACAATAACTCGTCCCAAGTAATCTCTGAACCTCTCCCGGAAGCTCCTCATGTAATCTGTGTAAGCTTGAATAGGTGTTCTTCCTCTGAGAACAGGAACCGAGTCACATCCCAAGGATATGTACTCGGGATTCCTCCGCCCCGATTTATCGGTGTAGACAAGGTCCGGGTTTTTGCTGATTTCTTCAAGCACCCATGGAGGCAATGGAATACTAAACATTAGAGCAGATAAAATTTCAGTTTCATGTACATAGATTTTGTCAGTATAGGAAAATTAGATATACCAGAAGTTAAACAATACCTGCAGGAGTCTCCAACATTGCCTCCACACTGATGAAAAGACATGACAACTTGGAGCTTCAGACCATGCTTTTCGACCATTGTCACAAGCTCAGCATACCCTTCCCAGTTGTAGTTTAAAGGTCCATCTTTCTCCACCAAGCCCCACCAAACGTCCACCATAACTCCTTCAACGCCGGCGCTCTTTAAGGCCATTAAACTAGCATTCATCGCACGCGGCTTATTCAAGTTGCCTCCTAGAGTGACCGTGTCGAGTGGCAACATCACGAAAACAGGCACCGTCGAGTTATTTTCAGTATGGGAAATTGTCAGACCATGTAACCTCTCCGTCGAGATACTCGCACGCGAGAGCGGTGCTTCCTGCAACATCATCGACGTCGAACTCCGTGCTCGGAGACGACACGATGGCTTCATCTGAGCAATGGAGATGGTGGCTATGAAGTCATCAGGGGTTTTGAAGCTGCTGGTTTCTTTTAGCTTGATGAAAGAAGTAGAAGAACGTAATGTTAAGGCCATGTTTATTGGAAAACAAAGAGATATTGGAATGAATGAAGCTGGTTCACATCCATTTATAAAACAAAATTGAAGCTTGGGGGCAAAAACTATTACAAGGAGACAACATTGGTGGGCTCAGTTTTGAAAAGTGCACAACCTCAATCTAGTCAGCACAATGTCACGCATTATCTAAAACGCGTTCACTCCTTGTCCATTCCTTAACAAAACTCAAGACCCTAAATTGTAAGAAAATACTATATTACAGATAAAAATGTAAAGCCACCATTGGAATATCTGCAGAAGAGATATTTTGAACCCACAGACGTGTAAGAAAGAGGGTTTTAAACCAATGGTTCATGCACTTGTTTCATTAGCTTGGTTGAACCAGCAAAGTGCAAACAAGTTAGCCTCTAATCTTTCATATTACGAAATCTGTGGCCGGCAAGTTATTAGGTAGGGTTTCAATTCTTTGGCTTTGTCGGTTCTGGATAAGAACAATATTGGAGAGATTAGTCTGGTTTCGTTTGCAAAAAGCATGTGGCCTGTAATTAAGTTCGTTTCCATTTGCACTGGTATAACCAAATTTGGAAGTGTTTAATTGATTTATGCTAAATGATACTTGATCAAGCAAGCAGTTCTGTCATAATTGTGAACCTTGCAGGTAAGAACAAATTCGTCCATGTCATTAATACGTGTAGGCTAGGTAAGTTATCTGTTAATTTCCTTTTTTTCCCGCCATCAAGTTGAACGTTGAAAAACATATTGCAGACGCCTTTTACGAGGTTCGATCTAGAAACGAGTTAGATTTGGATACATAAGCTTGTGTAGAACGAGTTATATTTGAATACATAAGCTTATTGAATAAAGAGAAAATAAAGAAAGCAAATCAGAACGAGTTATATTTGGATACATAAGCTTATGTAGAAAATTATTACACAACTACTCTTTAAAATCTAAAATCTAAATTTTTAGCCCTAAAATTTTAAAATCTAAACCTAAACCCTAAATCATAAACACTACAACCTAAACCTTAAATCCTAAACTAACACCATAAACTCTAAAATTAATAAGTTTATGTAAACTTTACAACTTGTGCATCAAAGTTTTTTCTGATTATAATAGACTAGTTGAGATATTTTATTTAATTATATTTTACAAAAATAATAAAATGTTTTATAATATCATAATTCTCTGGTGTAATATCATAATTCCCTTGGTTAATCTCGGTCATTCATTTATCCTCATTCGACAATCAAAAAATTGTAAAATTGAATCACCTAAAATTAATGTAAAACTAGAAAAAATATATTTTGTAAATGAACCCTAGCTAGTGTGTGTGTGAGCGCGTGTGCGATTTAGGTGATGTTGGCCAATTAACATCTCAGTTCCCATTCTGACCTTAACAAGTTTTGTGGAGCAAATGAAACTACATCTTATCTCTTCCAAGTTTCTTTCTCACAAGGAAACAATAATCAAGTGGGAACTTCAAAAGCAAAACCAACACCAGCGTCTAAAATGGAAAGGAGAAAATGGGTGTTTTGTGGGGATGGAAATATTCTGTCCCTTTTCGATGTTCCTACTTATATCCCACATTTAAAATTAAGTTTTGGGAATTTAGGGTAGGTCTATTTTTTTAGAGTATATGGTGTAGAGTTTATGATTTAAAATTTAAGATTAGTGCTTAAAATTTAATTTTGTAATATTTTTTAATGTTGAAATATAAATAGAGACACCGAAAAGAGGCAGATAATTTTTATATGTTTTGTGGAGCCGAATGGTGTGGTGTATTAAGAAGCATGCATTGGGCCATATTTTTCTTTGTCTACAACCAACCAAAGAGCATCAAACTTGTATGCCAGCAAGCCATGACATGAACATATTAATTAACCTATGCTTGTATAGTTCTCAATAACTTAGTCCAAATCAAATTATTCAAGTACCTTTAAAATGACATTCAACAAGTTTAAGATTCGAATTTTAGTATCTGCAATTCATTCTCTTATTTAAACGCTCCAGCGATGTCCGCGATAAACTCGGGTTTTGTGTTGAAAATGAGCCTACAAACAAACAAAATGCATCTCTTTCCAACACCGCAGGCAAATTGGAAAGAAAGAAAGATGATTTCTAATGGTGGGCATTAGTCTTTCTTTCTCCATCATCAAACACACATATTTCCAATTCAAAGGATGAGTTTTCTTTGGTAGATATAACCCCCTTCCTCTCACCCCCAAGATGAACGTCTAGCTTCTGTACACATGTTGTTTTAGTACAAAATTGCAGAGGGAAAAAATACCTCATTTTCCTAATGGTTTCACACTTCAATTTCCCAGTAGAGACATTGCCCTGTTCGTTCACAATCAAGGCAAACAAGGTCCCCCCGAACATAGAATTTACCTCAAACAGTAAAATGAAGGAGGATAGCTGTGGTTATAAAAAAAATGGTGGATAAGTTTGCTGTGAAAATATGATAAGCAGACAATTTACCTTGAAACGTGGTGTTGATAAGAAGAGAGTAGCTGTCATAATAGAGATTCACATTGATAAGAAAAGAGAGGTGGAGGGTTAGCAATTAGAACTTGGTCCACAAATATCTGATGAACCTTCAAAAGATATTTCGTGGCTGCTTAGGATATTTTTCCTTCAAGTAAAAGAAGAATAAGAGGAGCTGCAATGGAACATCTCATGTGACTTATCTGCTTATCATCCCCATTGCTATGTTTCTGTTCCTTTATGTATAGGATTCTTTAGGCTTCAGAAGCTTGCTTTCCTTATGAGATTATGCTCAAAACATGGAAGCTCACAAGTTCAAAACTATATGCAAATATGGGGGAATGCATATCAACAATGTACCCAAGTTTTACACATGTATTATCCTCATTCCAATCACAAGTTCGATTCGGGTTGGATCAAATCTAGTACAAATTTAGGCATGTCCATGTTAAGTTGGGTCGGGTTTCGAATTGAATTATTGATTCTAGTTAATATCCGATTGATCAATTTTATAGTCGGGTCAACTTTTGGATTTTCGATCATTTCAAGTTGAATTGAATATGAGTTCAATCGAAAATAATTATTGAGACCACCTTATTGGACGTAAGATGATTTTGAACCATTAAATTATAACCCCAATTTATGCATTCACAATAAAATTAGGGGTTTAGGGTTTAGAGTTTAAGGTTAGAGTATAGGGAATTTAGGGTAGGGTGTAGGATTTAAAATTTAAAATTTAGGGTTAGTATTCCTAATTTAATTTTTAAGTGTTTTTTTAACATGAGGCATAAATGGAGGCATGATTAGGGGCAGAGAATTTTTATTCTTTAACTAATAGTATAAGAAGGATGGAAATCGTCTGCCCCTTAGCATGTCCCCACTTATGCCCCACACACTAAAATTAGGGTTTATAATTTAAAGTTTAGGGTTAGGGTATGAGTTTAGAGTTAGGGTATAGGGTTTAGGGTTTATGATTTAAAATTTAGGGTTAATGCTCATAATTTAATTTTTAAGTGTTTTTTAACATGGGAAATAAAAAGAGACATGCTTAGGAAGCAGAGAATTTTTGTTCGTATAATACAAGAGAAGAATAAGTATCTCATTTTACTATTTATCACACGTTGCTAATAAATAGATAACAATAATATGAAGAAGAAAAAATTATCCTTTCACTTCCGACTCAATTATCGGGTTCAAACTGGGTTAATATTCGGTTCGTAATTGGGCAAATTAAATTCAAATTACTTCTATTCATATTGCTTTCAGTTCGACTTACTTTATTCGGTGAAAACCGGTTTGAGTGAAATCGAATAGGATCAATGTCATTCGAGCTAAAATTCAGGTCGTTTTGATCAATTCAGTTTGTTCCGGGCTTTAGATCAAGTTTAAGCCATCATGTTCAGGTCCATTTCGAGTCTTGGCTTAAATAAATCGATTCAAGTGATCAGGTTCGAATCAAGTTTGCCGGGTCTAATCAACGTTCTGCTATCGGAAACACAGCACCGAGCTTATCTCCTAACCGGTAGCACTTGATGTTAACAGAGTATGGACCCAGCTGAACATGGTTATCCTGTCCACCCACAAAGAAACACAGAGTATAGAGAGCAATTTCAAACTCAGGGCTCACCCCAACCAAAGTGCTGGTCACAGATTTTAGGACACCATTCCATTCGAACTGAATTGTAAGCAACTGTGTTTCAGAATCTGGCTGCAAAAGGACACATAGATTGAACACATGTTCGGTATTGAAAAGCAGGTGTGGAACAAAGATTGAACATGAAGATGAAGAGACTTACAGTTTCGCCTCGTCTTCGCGGCAATATATAGCCTTGATAATCAACTCTTCCTTTTGCTTCTTCTAGGTAAAACTGGAAAATGAAATCTATATAGGATTAGGAGTTTACATCCATATAGTAATGTTGTTGTTTTTTTTACAGACATACCTGAATCCAATTGTGGAAGCCGGTGACTTCTTCCTCGCCGCGCTGCTTGATTTCCCCGACAAAAACATGTTCGAAAGCAGACGAGGAACCGGACGTTCCGCCTCGACCGTAAAGATCGAACCATAGCTTTGTCAACATTGTTTTGAAATCTTGATAGTTTTGGGACACAATGCCCTTCAAAGAAAGGTACCTGTGAAGATATTTAATAGGTGCAGTCCTACTGATTTCTTCTATAAAAGCAGACTGCTCTTGCTTCTCCTCGGTTGTAACAACTTCTTTGCACCCAACATTTGGGTTGTAATTATCTAGGAGAGCACAGAAACGAGAGAATGTAGGTTTTCTAAATATGTCTTGACTCAGAGAATAAAATAGGCTGTCCTCAGCCATATCTCCCTTCTGGTGAACCTTCTTCCCTTCACCGCAGTCGATCTGATAATCCTTTCCGGGTTTCAATCGGTTTAAATCAAGTTGCCACAGCCTGTTGCAAGCTTGTGACAAATCAGCAAGTTCCTCTTCTGAAGGTTCAATGCAAGTGCCAGTTCCGACATGATCAGCATATTGTTGCTCATCGGGAAGTCGTTTATAGCCTTGCCAGTGATCCATATGGGCCTGCAATTGTTAAAATGGCATTCCCCGGGTGCGGGTTCATATCAGGTCGGGTGTCGGTCGTGTTCAGATCCAAAAACAATTAGGTCAACATCAAGTCGGAGTTGGATCGAGTTTAAGTCATCACTACCTCAGGTCAAAACCAATTCAAACTCGAGTCTATTTCAGGTCAATATTTTATACCCTTGCCTACTAGATACATAATGCTTTCACGGGGTTATAGGGTATTTAGTGCAATTACATATTTACATTACTATTTTGTCAGTTTACAATCTGACATATCAAGAAAATAGATTAAAAAAAATGCACCTTCTGCGGTCGTCTTCGAGGCTTTCTACCAGCAGTTTCCCAGCCATCATTGTTCTCCTTTACGTGCAAAATCGAATCGGGGTCAACCGGAGCACACACGATACAGATACAATTTTATTGAAACAAAAATAGATTTGGTGTAAAATTGATTTTAAAGTAACTGATTTATGTTTAAGAGTATTTTTTCTCTTAAAAATCAAGATTGTGTAAAAATCACGACGAAACGCAAAAGCTATTATTATGCAGTTTCTCCCAAAATTATGTTTGGTGCCTATAATTAATTTTGGATTTTTACATCCAAATATGTAGACACGAAGTTTGAGACACAAAATCTCGATTAAACGAGATTTTAGCCGTCCCACCGCATAAACAAACACGCAATAATTGAATAAACGGAAAACCTGGTTTCTCCTTTGAGACGGATCCCCCGACACCACCTGCGCCCAACTTGATTTGGAGCCTTCATCTCGGCCCTCCATATATCTCAACAAATAAGCAAAGTAAGCGATGTGATCGGATCCGATCTGAATATATATGAGAAAACACAAGCAAGACGTTGCCCTTTTTTTAACTTACCATTTTTAAGCGGGTAATGGAACTTTAAAGTTTCCTTATGCGTTTTCGCCATAAACCTGTTGCCACGTGGATAACCTTAACTGTATTAACTGCTATTTTGTGGGGCCTTCCCTCGACCCTCACCAACCTCCACTGATTTTTTTAAGGTAAAATATCTTTGTTTAATTGTTTTTATTTATAACTAGATTTTGTTACCTTAACGATACAAATGAAAAAAAATCACTAAATATATAAGAATTACTTTAATAAATGAGGAATGGTGAAGTGATAATTTATGTGTATATTGATTTGGGATGAGTATACCACGTGCGACGAATATTGTTGAACACCACAAACGATGAACACTGCTGAACACTATTAATTTTTTTTAAAAAAATAAAAATCATGAGGACTATAATTGTAATTAAAATATTTTTTTAAAAAAATAAAAATTAGATTTTATAAAACTATTAAAATAGGTTTATAAAATTGGGAAAATTAAAAAATTAGTTTTTGATTTGAGGATTAAGGTTTATAATTGGTTAAATTAAGTTTATGAAATTGGGGAAAATCAAATATTAGTGTTTCTGATTTGGAATTGGGGGTCGCCGGCGATGGGTTTGGTTCGTCGGGGCTAGGCCGCGGAAGACGAGTGATTGCCGGACACAGTCGACGACGGCTGCGATGGCCAACCAAGATCGACGGGAAATTAAAGGATAGAAGTTCACTTTCGATGCTGGAACGGTGCGCACATGAGGACGACAAGCGGCAGAGCGGCAGAACGGCCTGTATTAACGCCGACGAGACAAGTCGACTGATCACGGCGGCAGAGGAGGAGGCGCCGGCAGCAAGAATTAGGATTTTAGGGTTTATAAAATTTGGGTATATTTGATTCAAAACTATCAATTTGTAATCGTATCGACTAGAGGATCAATGATGAAAGGCCAGAACCATGTGTACCAATAAAACGAATGAATTGCAAACCAAATAGTAGGAGCGAGTAAAACTCGACTCGAAAATTTTGAGTTATTCGACTTGTCTTGACTCAACTCGGAAAAAAAATAAAGTTTGAGTTGTAAATTGAAAATTCGAATAATTCAGAAATTTTAATAATTAGTATATCAGTTTTTAAGTTCGAGTCAAGTCCCTCAATTCTGTCTGAGATATATATATTCCACATATGAAAATATATATGCATAATATATATGGATATAGAAAGTTGTTTAAATTGAAATCAATATGTACTATGATATTATAAATAATTACATTTTTTTTCAAAAAAATAATTAATTACAATTAAATTTGTGCAGAAACTTACTCGATTCAAAAAAATTAATAAAATTTGAATCGTAAAATAAGACTCGTTAACTTAAATAGCTCGAAAAATTTTATTTAACTAGATCGAAAGCCCACTCCTACCTAATAGAACCACCTTTGAACTATGAATAGGTTAGACCGATTTTCTTTTCTAACATTTGAGATCGATTCTTTTGGGCCTAACAGGTAAAATAGCTCAATACCCATATACAAAAAATAAAAAATATATATTATGATTATATTAAAGAGAAAATTTGATACATGAATTTGTGTAAACTAAAGTTTACATATGTTTGTTAAATTTAAGCGTTAGAATTATAGATTTAGATTATAAATTTAAAAGAATGGTTTTGTAAAAAAACTATACAATTTGTGTATCAAAATATGACCACATATTAAATATTTTCTATTTAATTTATAAAATCTAAAATTTAAGCCTCTAACCTTAAACTATAAAACTTAAACTTTAAATCATAAATTATAAACCTTAAAATAACTCTTAAACCCTAAAATAAAAAAAGTTATATGAATTAAAGTTTATGCAATATGTGTATATCAAATAATTTTTCCTCCGCATCTGATTGTATAGCTATAAAACTTAAATTTAAATTATAAATTCTAAACCTTAAAACAACTCTTAAACCCTAAAATAAATAAAATTATGTAAATTAAATTTTATGCAAAATGTATATATCAAATATTTTTTTTCTAAATCTTTTGCCTATTCGTGCTTTTATATATTAGTAGGGGTGTGCAAAAAAACCGAAACCGATTCCGAAACCTGAAAAAATCGAACCGAAAAATTGGTTAACCGAACCGAAAAAATCGATTTCGGTTCGGGTTTTTATTTTTTAAAAAGAAACTGGTTCGGTTACGGTTTACGATTTTGGGATAAACCGGGTAACCGAACCGACCGATTATATAATATATACTATTATATTATATGTTATTTTGTTATTTTATATTAAAAAATTAAATTTTATTTTATTTTCTCATTCCCCAAAAGTAAAATTATAATTTTATTTTATCAAGTTTAAGTGTTTAACTTGCTAGTATTAGAAAAGATAATAATATCATGTGTCGATTGTAAAAAGTATGTACTTTTTTCTAACATATTATTAAAATTTATATTTTTAATAAACAAAATAAAAAACCGTTACCCGAACCTAACCGAACCGAATTTTTCGGTTAACCGACTAAACGGTTAACCGGTTGAATGGATACGGTTTAGGGTCGAGAATTTAGTGACCCGAACTTATCGGTTAACCGAAATAATTTACTAATGGTTAACCGAACCCGGTTTTGCACACCCCTATATATTAGAAATATTTGTTTGACTTGGTTTACAATGGAAACGAGCCATGTTAACAGGCCCATGAACAGGCAACAAGTTTGACTTCGACTCATGGACTTCAATGAACCCAAATCATGTAGGACTTTATTCATATTTAGATCCATGTTATCCAAGGTGTCTGGTCCATCATCGAAGCGGAGAAATCTATCAACAGCCTTTGATAATACCACAATGATCGGGAAAAGTCTTAAAAAATGCTTAAAATACAGCCAACATAAAATCTTACCAATTCAATAAAAATTTATATAAGATTGTCTTATTTTAATCACACAAATTCTTATCAATTGACTAAAAATTTATATAAAATCATCTTATTTTAGTCGCACCGTAAATATGTCTCACCCTAGAACTACTCTATACGATGGCAGAACTAAAATGAGTTTTAACCGTTGGTGAAGGTAATATATCTTTAGTAATTTCATGAACTTACAATGTTATTACATATTACAACTTGTCTGTATCACTCCTCCATCGAGTTTTTCTAGAACACGGGTCGGAATTTTTAAGTTATCGGGTACCCGACCTGATAATATTTAATATATTTTTTTATATTTTTTATTATATTTTTATTTTAAATTTTTTAATATTTTTAATTTAAAATTAAATTTAAATTCCTAAATTCTTTTTATATTTTATTATATACTTTTAAATTTTAAGTTTAAAATTATTTTTTTATTTAATATGTGATTTTTTTTAAATTTTAGAATTAAAAAAATAAAAAATAAATAAACGAGTACCTAAAACTCAGGTACCAGAATGAGATGGACTGAGACACGGGCCGAAGATTGAGTACCCTAACAATTCCCACCCCTAACTGCAAATATCTTTTCTTCAAAAGAAATTTAATGGCATTCACAAAAAAATTCCAACCAAAACAACCATATTCAACTAATCCTAAACCATTAATATTGTGTTCTTCATTCAAAACAATGGCTCCAATCACTTTTATGGTTTCAACTCCACACCCACAACTTTAAAGCTTTGATCTTTAACCATCTTGTAGTAAAAAATGTGGCACAATTCCATCAAAATGGTCCCAAAAGGAAAACAAGAAGCAAGAAAGAAGATTTCCCTTTAATTTCCAGAGTTGGTGGATTGAAGATGAAGCCTTTGAGCATAGCTAATTAGCTATTGTTCCCAAGGTGGGAACTGTGTGGTTGTGGCAGTAATGACAGGCAACTTTTAACAACATAAGCCACCAATTCTGAAGTGGGAAGAATTGCTTTTTACCAGAAAAAGAAACCACTTTTCTTCTCTCTCTCTCCAAGATCCCCCACAATCACTGAACTTAATAAAGAAGCTTTTAAAGGTAAAGCAGAATACAAAGTGCAAACAATGAACCAAAATTCAATCAAGGAAAACAGCTTTCTGAGCAAGTTCCATTTATGTCATGCTCATTAAACATTAGTGATACCGGAAACAGAAACAGACCAAAGTGGAAAAAAAACACCAAAAGGAGCCATATCATAGAGTAGACCCAGTCGTCACATATGAACATTCACAGGCTAAAACTATATAGTATGTTTTCAAAGGGATAGCAAACCACTCAAAGTAGATTTCTTCATCCTTTTCTTCTCTCTCCTTGGCCCTTTTCTTCATTGATGATCTCCATCACCCTTCTCTTTTTTCTCTTTTTTTAACTCTCTCTCTCTCTATATATATATATGGTCGATATGTTGTTTATTTCTCTTGTGATGTGAATTTAGGCAGCTGCAACAGTTCCAGTTCTGAAAGGGTAACCTTGATCTTTATTTGGAGATGTAGATTTCCTTTGGTCCTTCTTTCTCATGGCTTTAATTGAGGAAGATAGGCTCTTGTTCTTCTCTTTAGCTTCATCCATGTCAATCTGTTCTTGTCTGCAATCTTCACTACAGAAAGGCGTGTCCCCTCTGCAAGATTTCCAACATAAACAAAAAAACCAATCAGAACCCAAATCTATATCTACTCCAAAGCTATAAATTTTCTATTTTTCAACCCTAAATTCTGATCATTTTAACAGAACAAATGATTAAAGGACGAACCTGTACATGAAGATATCCCGGTTACCCCCAAGAGGCTTCTTGCAGAGGAAACAAGCATCCAAGAAATGGGGTTGTTGAACATCCTCAAATCTGGCATCATAAAACCGGGCAGACCTCGGAGAATGAACCGAACCGGAAGAGAAAGAAGGGAGATTTCTCAAACTAGTCCTCCGAAAAACCCCATTTTGGTTAACCCTCTGGTGATTGGTTCCCGAATATCCGGCCTCCATATCTGCAAGGGAAGCCAAACCATCGTCTTCTTCGATGAAACAAGGGCGCCTTGAAGGTCCAGACGAGTCCATTTGTTAGATCTCCGACGGAAAAGTGAAGGCTTTTAGGCGACGGAAACGATTTGCAGGGAGATGGAAAGAGAGAGGAGTGAAGAAAAGGAAGAAGATGAGTGGGAGAAGGAAACTAAAGGGGAATTTTTATAGTGGGGAAAAAGGTTTGTTCTTTTTGCTGAGGGGAAATAAAGAAAAATGCCTAAAAAAAGACTATAAACAGCGGCAGGGTTTTGGAGTCCGTGCAAGTGAATCCATTGGCTCAAAATACCTGCATCTTCAAGTTTTTTTAGGTTATTTCCGGTCATTGCCCTTCGTTTAGACTTAAATATACCATTATGCCATTGGAAAGCCAAGGGTAAAGTATATTAGTGGTCACTAAACTATGTAAAATTCATTTTTTGGTCATTGAAAATTCTGAAATTACGAAATATCATTACACGTTTGAATTAGTTATGAGATTGTCGTTCAATTTTTTCAAATATTAAAGATTTGTAATTAAAACTTATTGGACTATAGTAAAATGATGCTTAAGCTTATCATAATTTATCACTTATAAAAATAATTTTATAATGACATAATGTCAAAGAAAAATGTATCTAATAGTTGACTCGGTAGTCATTTTGGCTCATATTCTTTTTTTTTTGAAGTAATTTAACTCTTAATATTTTATTTTAGACCAAAATGGCTCCTACGTGGATGAAAAATATTGGTTAACTAACGTCAAATTGCTTGAAATGACGTGGTAGACTTACATGAAAGTGCACGTTGACATAGCAATGTCATTTAGATAATTGAGTTAACTTAACAAAATGACACATCAATCAAAAAATAATTTAATAAAACTATATAAAAAATTGTTGATGTGTCATTTTAGCATGTACTTCAAAGCTATTAAACGTTAGTCGACTAACAAATTTTATCCATGTAGGGGTATTTTGACCTATAATAAAACGTTGAGGGTTAAAGTGTTTAAAAAATACGAGCTAAAATAATTATTCAATCAAACGTCCTTATTTTTAACATTATGCCTTTTATAGTTAAGTCAAAAGCTTAATGGTTATTTTATAACATTAGAAACTTTAATGACTAAAAACATTAGTTCAACTTAATTTAATTATCATTTGTATATTTATCCAAAAAAAATAGATAAATTAAAAAAACAACTTGGTGAAAATTTCTAAATTTTCTCACAGAGTCGATCAAAAGAGAATAACCAAAAATTCGAAAGAAATTCAGATGAATTATAATAATTATTATTTTATATAAAAAATCATTAATACCTAAAATTGATTAATTTATTATGAGAATAAAATTAGAGACGCGCATATTTTTTTTAATAGAGAGACGTACATATTCAAAGTCCTTTTAAGATTATTGATAATTTTTAAGATGTGTTATTAATGTATAAACACGAGTTTGGATATATTTTTGAGTAACTGAAAACATCCTTTATTGTTCATTAAATTATTATTTTATATTTAAAATAGAATTTTTGGATAAATAGTAATATTTATTATTTTACATAAAAATTCATATGTGATTAAATTTGAATAATTAAATAATTTTAAAAAACAACTCTTTAGAAAAAAGTTTTTTTAATTATCCTTATAATGATAGTAATAATAAATTAGATCGAATCCATTTGTGTTCAAACTTGAATGATTAAACACTAATTAAAATTCTAACTTTTTAGATAAAACTAAGTTAATTAGCATGACTAATCAAGCATGTATTTTTTGTATTAAAAAATATTTAATAATTTATATATATTTGTGTTTAATAAGATAATTTTTTGTACGTGTAAGATTAAAATGAATATAAAAAACTTTAATCCAATAATTATAAGTGTTTGTACATAAATAAACCATCAAATTATTTAATAACATGTATATTCATGTTTAATAAGACAATCTTATATTTTTTTTAAAAAATAAGACAATCTTTTTTTCTAAAAAAGTAAACTTTTATTTAATAAGTTCAAAAAATATAAACTTTAATAATAATAATAATAATAATAATAATAATAATAATAATAATAATAATAATAATAATAATAATAATAATAATAATAATAATAATAATAATAATAATAATAATAATA
Source organism: Hibiscus tridactylites (assembly GCA_958450335.1). Taxonomy (NCBI): domain Eukaryota; kingdom Viridiplantae; phylum Streptophyta; class Magnoliopsida; order Malvales; family Malvaceae; genus Hibiscus; species Hibiscus tridactylites. Next base: position 108,679,969 of record OY288265.1, on the reverse strand, counting down.
ATAATAATAATAATAATAATAATAATAATAATAATAATTGGGCTTGTATACAAGTAAGCGGGAATGGCAATTTTGTGAATTTGGAGACGATGGATGGGTAGATGAGGAAAACGGGAAGTCCAGTAATAAGGACTTAGATATTGGAAAACGGAACCCCACACCGCAAATATTAACGTAACGTCAACCTCTGAGGCAGGCACCACCGCACCAGGACGCTAGTCCAGTGCGCGTTAACGTAACGACTACACCGCCATAATCTCGGCTCCTCTTTTCCTCAACATGCTGCTTGTGCTGGTGGGTCTCTCCAATTACCCGTTAAAAGGTGCAACTAAAATATGTTTTCTTTTTCATTCTATTTTTTCCATCTTGAATTTCAAAGAAATAATCAAATATCTAAATTCAATAATTTGTAAATGTTCGTTTATCCCTTGTAAAATACTTTTAAAATCGAATTTGTGAATAATATTATTTGTCGAGAGTTATAATAATTGACACGATTGTTATTAAGAGTTATAATTTGATCACTATTCATTATTAATGCCCATTAAATTCATCAGTTGACTCTACTAACTAACATCTAGATCTATTCTTACAACCCTTTAACCTATAAACCTTTGGAGTGACATCAACCACCAGTCAGGACATATAAATACCAATAAGTAGTAGACTGAAAGAGGACTTTTGAGTCTTTCCGCTACTTTTTATTATATTCTCCAACTCATCGTTCCTTCCTCTCTTTTTTTTCTCAAATCACTGATCACAACTCTCCACTCAAACTAAAAAGAAAAGAATTATCTAAATCACCGCCATCCTTTTACCCTCTGCAAAACTCAATCGAGAATTGGTCTTCTATTTAAGCATTATTCTCTTTATTTCAAGTGGAGGGATATTTGAGAGGGAGAAGCATGCCAAAAGTTATGTGGGCTAAGGTGAAGAAACAAAATATCTTGGGGAGGAAGGTGTAGGTCAATTTTTGGATTCCAAGCAACAATTTGGTATTATATTATGGATTATTTTTAAGCCATGACATGATCATGTCATATGCTGTAATTGTATGCCAAGTATAATCCCTTAAATAAAGGACTATTTTGATTGTAGTTGCAACTCTTACATATTGACAATCCAAATTAATTGAAAAAAATACCAAATTTTGTATTTTTAATAAAAACAAATAATTATGACCAAATAAGTCCTAAAATAGTTTTAGAAACTAGGAAAATGTACATGTCCCACTTCCCCTAACCCTCGCGAAATTCATAAGATTTCAAAATTTTCCTGGGCAAAATTGAAAAAAGTCCAAAGTTCATGAGAGTACAATGTAATCATTGAAGAAAAAGGAAACCAAAAGCATATGAATTATGAAGTTGTACTAGTTGTAATTAAAATCATTGTAGTGGGGTAGACCCACGCGCTATAAATGAGAATTTGACTTGTCCTTAACTTCTAATAAACTCTTCTAATTTATACTTTATACTACGCACTACGGTAATACCCCTAATTCGTTTTCTGGTAAACTACATAAATGATCCCTAAAACTTTTAGTATACTTTCATTTTAGTAATTAAAATTTAAAGCTTGTATTATAATCACCAAATTTTTAATCAATTGCAGTATGTTGTCAACTCTTTTTAAACAGCATTGAAAACGATAGAGACTAATCTGAAAAAAAATTAAATTTTGATCTGGATCATAAAAAAACAAGTTAAAGAAATAAAGTGGGAAGTGCAATATAGTTCAAGGACCAAACCATGTAATTATACCTTTATTTGACCGTAAAAGAAATTTCACGGTACCCGTCGCTTCCTTCGCGTAACCCCTGAATAACGTCACTACCCTTCCATTCACAATTATTTATTATTATTTATTTTTGTTCTCTCAGTTGATTTTGTCGTTTTCGTGGCCCATACTTTTTCCCAACTTCACAGGGAGGGGCCCATGCCCCCAAAAAACCATCGAAAGTGGGGACCACACATTCCATGCTCTTCCTTTTATTTTTATCACTGATGACGATGATGCTTATGGCTTTGGCCTTTGATGTTGGATTGTGATTGGAATAAAACAAATAAAATAATGTAATATCTAAATTATTTTCAATGCCAGTTGTTTTCCATTTGGAATATATTATTTGTTGGTTACTTAATAGTCGATTTATAAATAAAATCTTTTAAAAATAGACAAATAATAATTTAAATTCGGATCTTCGTAAAATAATTTAAAATTTTCCGGACAGATGTGAGAACTCAAAAAAGTGAAAATTAAAGAGCAAAACAACAGGGAGTGGGGCCATTTACTTTAACGTCGGCACTTGTTCCGAGGTTTTTGTTTCTCCAACCACTGCTTGTGCCCGGATCTCCCGGTCAGCCCGCCACTCCGCCCGTGATTTTGCACTGTACACGTGTGGCATTATGCTTCTCACCACCGGAGCACTAAGATCTCCTCCTTCGTTCCACGTGGCATTCGGAACACGACAAAATGTGTGTGTATATACGTGTAACTTGATTTTCTGATACAGAGAGCAGAGCAGAACGATATTCAATTTTTGACGGTGCAAGGAGCAGCGATCCCATACGCCAAGATCTCGTGTTGTCGCTTAATGAAACGAGACGTCTGACGGTTCGGATTTCATCAACGACGAATGGCATTTGTGATCCTCTAGAACCGGGCAATTACATATCAATGATGATCTAGTTAGAATGGTAATAGGCTAATAGTTTTGAATAAATCGACGTACAAATTAACTCTAGTAATGTGTTATGTGATAATGATTTATGTTTTTTTTTCTTCGTTTTTTTATCGACAGCGGTCTTTGACGGTTCTGCAGGTTTTTTACATAAATAAAATTCACTTTTTCTATAAATATTTTGTTTTTCAAGTTTGTTTCTTGTTTTTCTTCTACTTTGTTGAATTTTATGTTTTTATGGCAATTCTTTTGTTTGTTTGGTGACAGTTCTTTCGTCTGTTTTTTAACAGTTTTTATCTGTCTTCATGACAATAGTCTGTCTTTTAACAGTTATGTGTTCGAGTGACGAGTATTAACGAGCGTTTTTTAATGATTTATTCTGCATTGTATTTCTCTTGCAAAATATGTGATTTTTTTGCATTCTTTTTAATGTTGAATATAATCCATTTTGAAAAAAAAAAACGTTCTACATGAGAGATAGATTTTTTTGCCACAGACAAAAACTAATGTTAAAATGTATGCAAAAAAGGAGAAATACAAGATAAAAACGAGTAATATTAAAAACTAAAATTTTAAAAATAAGATCACCAAACAGTTGACACCAACACAAAATTAATATTGTGGACAAGAGAATGATAATAGAAAAGAAAGAAAAAAAGTACGGCTAAATTAAAGATAACAATAAAAAATGATATTAAAATTGAAATGTATGGTACCTGCAATGACTTTGAGCATATTTTAACCATTTTTTTGTAACAAGTTTTTAGTGCACATTCATTGTACAAGTTTATCATATATTTAGCATTGTTTAACCATCAAAATTCCAATGCCCTTTAACATTTTTATCGAATCTAAGTCGTACTAAACTTTAAAAACCGACGTGGACTGAAATAAGCCATACTAATATAGTAATATTTATTGAATGAAGCACAGAAATTGGTAGGAGAAGAGGGAGCAAGGGGTCGGTTTCCACGGCTTGACTTGTATTAATAAATGGCTTCACAAACCTTCTATGGACCAACTAATATGGCTAAAACTACTCGACCCCATACCTCTAGGTTTCCACGGCTTGATTGTATTAATAAATGGCGCTCCAGACCCTCGATCGTTATTGAATCTGATTCGAAAGTAGTAGTTGCTTGGGTGTTGAATCAGTCTCGACGTATGTGGAGATTGTAGAGTGTTTTCCGTCGCATTGATGAGGCGTGTCGAGTGTCGACTCCTACCTTCAGTATGTTTTTACAATGTTTTCAGGGAAGCGAATAGTATGGCGGATGTTCTGACTAAGGGTAGGGTGGATCGTACATATTGGTTACGTGTGATGGAGTGATGTTCATGCGTGAAGTTTTGTGTTCTACGTGGTGGTTTCGTGTGTTACGTTGTTGCTCTATATCATCGTGTTGTACTCTTTTCTTTCATCCTAAGTTATGAAGGTTTTTGATGAAGCACACGATGATATCTCTTTGTATGATTTGATTCGTCAACAAAATCACATGATTCTGATAATTAATTTGTATTGATGTGTTGAATGTGTCAATAGGAGGGACTAAAACAAACATTATTCTTTGAATTATTATTACGAGCTTTGAGACATTTCGGTTAATAACAATCTACTGCTAATGTTCCATTTAAATAATCGATAAAGCTTCCCTAGTTGATTACTCCATATTGTTTCCTTTTTCTTCATCATATTCAATATCATACGACTATAGATATATTTTTTATATTGTACTCGACAAATTTTGATTTGATTTATAAATTAGATTTTTAATGAAATTTAAGTTTCGAGTCTGATTTGAGTTTAGGAAAAATATGTCTATGTTTCGTTTTGATCGAAACAAATCAAAAAGTAAATAAAAATATTTCTAAATTCGAGTCTAATTATGTTTATTATATTGGTATCAGATAGAGTTAAATGGACAAAAATCCACCCGCTCAAATCCATTCTCATCTCTAGGGGTATTCATAAAATCTGAATTGATATATTGTACTAAAAAATAAAAATGGACTAAATGGTAGGTAGTCGTACCGATAAAAGTTGGTCGATATGGTAGGGTTACCGTACCAATAGAACTAAATGTTAAACGAGACGATTACAGTTACAATTACGATTTTTAGTTAAACAATTAACCAAAAAACGATAAAAAAAATTAAAAAGTAAATTTATAATGATATTGAATTATTGATTATTACCAATATTTGTGCAATTAATAATTTAACGTAGTTTATGTCATACTTAAATTATATTGATTATTAATTTTATAATATTTTTTAACTCATTCCTTTAAAAAAAAAGAAAACTAAAATTTTAGTACTTAGGTGCTTAAACTCCATGTGTTTTATAAATTTGCACTTTATTTTAATTTTCTTAAACTTTTTTATTGTTTTAAATTGTATTTCGTTGGTTGATATTTTTTGAGCTATTAAAAATAGTAGTAATAAATATATTTTTATTTAAAGTACTAGATATAAAACGTAGGTTCGTTCTTGAAATTTAGGTGGTCTAAGAGTAAATTTAAAAATCAGGCCCCTAATAACAAGTATTAAAAAAGTAAAATTTAAGCGTGGGTCACACTAACAAGTATTAGAAAAAATCGAGATCTGATAACAAATATTGAAAATAATGTTAAATTTTAGTAGTATGTATCTAATAATAAATATTAGAAAAAATTTGGCCCTAACAAGTACTGGAAAAAAAAGTAGACCCCTAACAACAAATATTGAAAAATTTTGCATTTTAAGAGTAGACCCCTAATAACAAGTATAAAAAATTAAGCCCCTAATAACAAGTATTATAAAAAATTAGACCCATAATAACAAATATTGAAAAAAAATGAATTTTAAGAGTTGGCCTAATAACTAATATTGAAAAAAAATAGAGACATAATAACAAGTATTGGAAAAAAAAATTTAATACTAGACCCTAATAACAAGTATTGAAAAATTAGACTCTAATAATAAACATTAGCGAAACAAATTAAACTGCTAATAAATTAGACACTTATAATTATGAGCGATGTGCCATGAACAAGGGTGGGTCCTGGGTCGTCGCCCTTATAGCCTACCATTTGAGACAGATCTTGGTAAAACAGTTCATGATTAACCGAGTAACCGTATCGAATAAATCAATTAACCGCTTAAATGTTAACCTTTCTATATAAAACAATAACAATTCAAAAAATGTCAAACTGTTCATCACGATAACAATACCGACCAGTCATTCTGATATAATTACCCGCCCATAAACACCCCTACCATCCATACATATATCTCTAATGCACCTCTTTAATTAATTAGTCATCCCAATTATCACAACAAAGTTCAATACTAATATAATACCATGTAGTATATACCAAACTATGTATATAAGATTGATTGATGTATGATTGAGCCCCTCACATGGGAAGAATCAAAACATTGCAAATAAATAGATTAGCATCTTATTTTAATTGCGTAAAGAGAAAGGGTGTGAATAATAATAAAAAAGTGTAATTATTAATTAAAGTGTGATTTGGTTCTAATGAGACATGGTTTTGATTTGTATTGAAATATTGAATTGACAATCTCCTGTCTTTAAACCTAAAGACTTTTAAGAAAGTGGACTTGTTTTTTTCTCGTTTAACGTTTTGCAACATAATTAAACCATCTCGCATCATGTCTAATTGTTTTAATTGCTTTCACTTTGACTACGAAAGTTTCCTCATATTACAAAGTAAAGTCATATAATTGAGTTACTTTTTATTAAATTAATTGTCATATGGCATTTCGAATCAATGTTGTCCAAGTACTATACGTGGAACTTGCCCCACTCATTAAATTTGTACATTAAGAGGTAAACTAGGACTATTTTTCTATATGTCAAAAGAGGGACTAATTTTTCTATTAGTTTTTTTTTAATTCAAGTATTTTAATTTGTACTTTTTAAATTGGAAATGTCTTCTTTAATCTGAATAATAATTGTTAATTTTATTAGGATAAACTTTATCATTACTTTTTATGCATATATTACGAACTTAATGTATGCGTTTATTTTAAGTAATTATATTTAATTATATTCTTTTTCTTTAGTTTTTTCTTCATAGTAATTTAGGAGGGTAATTTCGTCGGCCTTTGGTCTAACTCATGCTTTCTCATAATCTTTGCTGTATTTTTCTTCTTCTTTTTTTCCTCGTGCTTTTTTTCATCTTTTTAGTTTTTGTTTTTGTATATTTCAATTTTTTATGTTTTAGTTTAATAGATCTTTTTATTTCTAATGAAAATTGTGAAATTTTTATGTTATTGTAGCACATTTTTTCTGTTTTTATGACATGTTCTCTTTACTATTTAAGTATGTTTTTTTTTTCTTTTTTCATGATTAGATTTGACGTTGTCTTTCTAATTGAAGATATTTTATTATCACGTCAATCTATTGTTGATTTGGACTTTTAGACCCTTTTTTTGTATTGATAGGCGTTTACGCTTAACATTGATAGTTTGTGGTTGGGTTGTGATAACTAGCTTTGTCAATGTGCTATCATTGTTATATGTATTTTTATGTTAGTGTCGATAGTATTTATCGTTCATAGAACAATAGTGTTTATTTGTCTATTATTTTTCTAAGTTGTTTGGTTAAAGGTTTAACTCTTTCTTTATATGATCATATTTTATGTTTTAGTAATTAATTTGTGCACTCTAATAATTAAAAAAACAATAACTATTATGATTAGTTTATTTTAATTTCGTAAACTCTTCTTGTAATTTCATTATCCGTAAAAAAAATATATTGTTTATGCACGGTCCAAAATCACGACTTCTTCTAAAAATAAAATAAAAATATGATAGTTAAAATTGATTAGATTAAAATATATAATTAAATCAAATGTTGAGACGTAGACAAAATTTGACCATACAATTATTTTTTAACCCCTTTGAAATTTGAATGATTGATAGAGACCCCCAACGAAACATAACATTTTCGTGATTTCATTGATTGTGTCCTGTGAGTGCCGTTGGAACAACAACACCCTTCATTTAGTTGATTTCAATGGGACCCTCCATGGAGTGGGCTACTCAACTACTTTTACGAAATTTATATAAATAAAATGAGAGTCTTTAACGTATAACAATATTAGATGGCGGCTAATAGAAGGAAAATTTCGATACTTGTTGAAAATTTTAAAATGTTAAATTTTTTCATAATTGTTTTTCCGTGAAATATCGATATTTATTTTATATGTATCGATACTTTTTCAAAAATTTGATTTATTATAAAAAAACTAAATATCGATACTTACAAAATAAATATCTATACTTGTAAAAAATACGAAAAAATCAATCTAAAATGTTATAAAAAAGTAACATTTTCAATTTTTAAACAAATTTTGAAACATGCCAACTCTTAGTCGCAGCTTAGACCTACCCATAAATACATTATTATATTTATTATATTTGTATCCTCTAAATGCGACTTCTATATTATATTTCTTATTTTTATTTGAACAAGAAGTCAGATTTTATTTACATAAGAAAAAATAATATGAAGAAAACAAGCACAAAACATAAGGGGTAAGTTCACACACAAAAAAAGGTACAATTGTAACAATGCAACCATTCAAAGAGAGGAATTTGAAGATTATGTCTACTAAAACTCAAATAAAAAATAAAATGAAAAGAAAGCACAAAGTCACAATGACACTCAAAGTATTCTTTTGAATTTGACGCGCATAATTTATAACAATTCAATAAGCATCAATAGTACTCTTTTATCTCTACTCTTTTTTTTTGAAGAAATCTCTACTCTTTTTTTTACTCGACAAAATAGTTATTTTTAATTAATAAAAAACCAACATCCGAGTGAGTTGTGTGCCTCATTAAAAATCTCTCTAATCCTAAATAGAGGAAAAGAATAAAACACAATCGAGAATAAAACGAATTAAAAATCAATATTTTGAAACCCAAACGAATAACACACAAACAAAAGACAAAAACGGTACACAACACCTGCTCAACAAATCCTGGCAGCTTAAAGCGACTTAACCCCGCTATTCTTGCTCAATCACCAGAACATAAAACCAACTAGCAAACCAATGGCAACCTTACCTTTTTCTCTATTCAATTGGACGCTTTTGAGACGATAAAGAAGTGGCGAGTGAACCAAAGCAAACTTACATGATGCTTTGCAAAAACGGTCTGAATACATCGAAAAACAACCACAAAAGGAATCTAACATTTGGAAAACCACCGACAATCGCAAATAAGATACGAGCGTCGTGAGAATCTCTACACAATTACAGATCTACCGCTGAAGTAGACGAACACCGTGCCATAAAGCAGAAGAAACGTGTCACATAAGTAGAGTGAAAGTGTGTCACAAAGGCAAACGAACATGCGAAAAAAAAATCAAACAAAAGACATGTTATTAAAAAGTAGGATAAAACTAAATGAAAATAATAAACTAAAGCAAGATACAAAAGTATGGAGAATACGAAGCGTCGGCTGTCGACAACCAACATTAAAATTAGTGTCCCCGTCGACAAGACAGAAACTAAAAAACAAGCAAGCAAGCGCTAAGAAAAAAAGAAAGCGACGCTAGAAGATAATTGTGTTTTTAATAATTGTTTATTTATAAGTATACCACTCACTTATGATTTAATACCAAAATAAGTGTTAAACTATCCTATTTTTTCCTTTTAAGCGCCTATATTATTTTTTTATCTTTTTTAGGTGCCCAAACTATATTGTTTTTTATTTTAAGTGCCTAAATTTTTTTTTGCCCCTTTATGTGCCAAAACTATTATTTTTCTGGTAAAATTATGTGCGCAAACTATCATTTTTAGTCAAAATAGGTGCCTTCGTTTAACCTTAAAAAGAGTCACAAAATAATAGTTTGGGCACCTAAAAGGAGCAAAAAAAAGAGTTTATACACCTAAAAGAAAAAAATAGAATAGTTTAAACACCTAAAAAGAATAAAAAAATAATTTACACACTAAAAAAATTAATAATTTTGAGCACTTATTTTAACATTAAACTACACTCAATTAAAATTGAATTATATTAATAAAACTATTCTTTTTTTCATATGATGCAGAAATGTGAGAACATTTATCACAGGAAAAAACACAGTCCTTCTCAATCAATTTCCCAAACGGCAAATTCAATCTCTTTCACGAGGAAAAAAGAATAGTAAAGTTGACTTTAAAATAATTTCCTAACAAATCTAATTAAAAATAATTAAAAATAATTTATTAATAATTACTATTTCTTCTTCATAATTACTAGTAGTAATAACAAAGCCTGGTTGCACTTGAATATTGTGCTTAGACTGCCACGGCTTACATTTAGACACGTGGTTAGGCTGCAAAAGATCTGATTCTACCTTAAAGATGTAGCCACGTGTGTTTCCTACACAAACAGCAGGCATGTTCTGAGATGCGAAGCCTACTCTTTGTTCTTCCTTTTCACTTTCATTTGATTTTTGTGTTTTATTTAATTGAAATGTTCTTTCTTTTGTACATCTTTAAGGTGGCAACGAAAGCAGCCTTTTCCATTTTGTTTTCTTGCGATATTTAAATTTGGAGGAAATTATTTATTTAATGTAAGAACAAGCTGTGGTTTTTTCTTAATTAAGCTTCATTATTCTAAGGACTTTGATTAATCTTGAGTTTGATGAAGAAAGAAGCAGCCCAAAACCACTTTGGTTGAACCAATCAACAACAGCCCGGTTTTCAATTACAATGCTTCTCAAAATTACCCACTTTATCACTTGGTGTTTTTTTTAAATATGCTAGTGTGATGCAAGAGTAATATCTGTTAAAATCTTTTAACTTTTTTTTAAAAAAAGCATACACAACATGATAATACTGGTGCTCGAATCGGGTCACCAAATGATAAACACCATCCTTTGCCACTGTGACACAAAGGGTTGAGCCACTTGGTGTATTTCTTAACTGTGTTTATAACGTATAACAAACACAATATATAGCCCAAAGCTAATTTAGTTGCATTTACAATATATAAAGTTGATTTGACTGACCCAATACACGATGTTAAGTAAATTCAATTTAGTTTTAAAGAAACCCTAACTAGATGAGATTCACTAAATAATCGAGTGACTATGATCGTTCATCTTGCCTTATTTTAAATGAGTTTAAATTCTGATATGAGAATGCAATATCTCTACTTAATCATAAAAAATAAACCCTAGCCGTCTAAATTTTATTAAGAATTTTCTTTTTTTTTTTTAGATTTTTCTTGGTGGTTAAAGAGGGTGGCGCCGTCAGCCTTTGATCAAGCGATTGTAACCCATACTTTGCTATAAGTTCTGTTCTGTTATTCTCAATCTTATTTTTTTTTATATATTTTTGTGTGTATTTTAGTTTAATTAGTTTTCTCATTTTCTAACCGAAATAGTTGACTTTTTGTGCTTTTTTAGCACACTTTTGCTGTTCCCATGACATGCTTTTTTTTCATGGTAGCATGTATTTTTTTAGGGTTGAATTTGACGATTCTTCTTTAGTTAGCGATTATTTAATTATCATGATGAACTACTTCTGGTTTGAACCTTAGACTAATACCCTTATATTGATAGGCGCTAATAATCACTAAAGATAATTCATCGTTAAACCGTAGTAGAGCCGATTTTGTCAACATGCTAATTTGTTCACTTCAATGATTTTAGAAGGAAAAAAATACCTATTAATCAATTGAGTTAATTAAAAACTATTATAGGCTTCTAGCTAACTAGTCAAAGAAAGTTGGGAGTTAATGGATTGAGTTAATTATTCGATTGTTTAACTGAACTAAGCAAAGCAAAATCATTTCAATTGTCTGACCTTTTGGCCCAAAGGCACTTATGGGCCTAGCTCTTGATAATAAACCTTTCGTCTTCAAACTGGGATACCACATAGCAGGGGACATACTTTGGCATCTACAAGAACACATGAGTTTTTTTTTTTTTTTTTTTTTTAAATTACAAGATAGAATACGGCCGTTGTTCACCTCATCCCTTAATAACAAAATTAGAAGTTCAATCTTCACTTATATAAATGAAAACCGAACACTTTTTACCACCAACTGTTTATTTCTTAATAACAATATTCACAGTGAAAGAATTAGTCATGGTTATCGACGATGAATATTTCGATTATGTATCAAAAATACGACTGTGGTCGATGCCAAGCAGTATGGACAAACGGAGTCGATGACATTTCATATATTATAGCGATCAAAACGATCCACCAAAAGGGACAAAACTGTCTGCCTTCCAGTTAAGATTAAATTATTGTTCGAGTGCCGTGGTTGTTCAACCAGGACCATGTCCCTCTTTATTACAAGGCATGGGAAAATGGGACACTCTGCAATTCCTTTGCCCCATTTCACTGCTTTGAGTTTCATATGTTGTCTGTTTAATTTCTTTGCCCATGAAAACCAGCATTTGTCCTGACTACACAGAAATTCAAGCTTGTTGTTGAAGCATGAGAGCTATAAAAAACCAAACAGCATATTCCCTGTTGGTGAAACTTGCTGTTTCAGTGTTTCTTATCATGGTCTTCGTTTCTGTAATATTTTTGCTTTTTTGTTCACATCTACAGCCTTGAGCCCTTGGGAAACCCACAAGGAAATTGCATTGGAGATACAATCAAAGATTCCAGCTTATCTGCGAGTTAATTTAGAAACACAGTTAAAGTTAAAAGCCTGTGGTCTTCAAATCTTAAACTGCAGATGACTTGGAACCCAACAAGGGATTATAGTGACAAAGAGGATGGTGTTTATTTTAGAAGATTCGAATTTCAATAATTTTATTTGTAAAGTGTATATAGGGTTAATAAAATGTAAGATCAATTACGTCTTATAATCACATTGAAACTAATAAAAAAATGTATATGACTTGATATATATGGATTATTTGCCTCCAAAAAGGCAATAATCATAGTGGTGGTTGATGTGTGTAATCAGGGACGGACCTAAGATTTTATGTTAGGGGGCGAACTTTTATATAAACCTCTAATTAATAATTCTTCTCCTCTGCTTACCTCAAATAAAATTTAAGGGGTGTAAAATTGTAATTTTTTAGGGTGCAAAATTAGATATTGACAAAAAAATACAAAAAAATACATATACTATAAGGTAATTTAAAATTTTTAGGGCTCGGTCCATCCCTGTGTGTAATGAAGGAAAAAATATTAGATGGACCAGCTCACCCGGGGTTCTAGCTAATAAGATTCATCTCTCATATGTTTTCAAGGTAAATTTTCACATTTTTTTACATATAAATAAAGAGATGTATTTATTTAGAAGTTAACTTCATTGGATCTTGTTGACCGAAATTACAAATGACAAAAAATCTTTTTTTTAAAAAAATTACAATGACTTTGATTGAAGCTATAGAATGCTTTGTGAGGACATCATATAACAAATGAGCTACAAACGACCGATTGAAATAAATTAAAAATAAGACGAGAGTTAAAAATTTGTCATCAAAATTGGCCATTACAATATTTAATTTGATTTAATCAATCAATAAATTAAAAATTATAAAAATAAAACAAATGGATTTTTTAATAATTTGATAGACGAGAATAATAAAAATGCCGATATTTATATTTATAGATTTATTGTCATGTACATTACCAGCGATTATTTTATTCACAAATGGGTGATGTATATTTCCTTTTTTATCTATAAAATTTGATTAAATATATACTTGGCACCTAAATTCTGTCTACTAATATAATATTTTGTTAACGACGTTAATATAAAAAAAATCAATTAAGAAAAGCCTCGACGCTAGAATTTCTGAATCCTGACGCTAATGCAAAGCGGGCAAATTTGCCGAAAGTCAAAACTCAAAATAAAAAGTTGAGAAATATAAAGCTTATTTATATAATTAAGGTTAATATTGATTTTATTTGATTTTTCTTACTTTTTTGTTGTTTTAATTGTTTTTTTTTAAATAAAAAAATCAATTAAGAAAAGCCTCGACGCTAGAATTCCTGACGCTGAGGCAAAGCGGGCAGACTTGCGCCACTCGATCACACTCTGTACATAAACAAAGATGCCGACACGGCAGCAGCACCACCGCCGCCAAACGTTTCCGACACGCCTTGCAACCCGGTCCAGAAGCCACCACCACCCGCTCCGGATCCACATAAGCCGACTCGGCGTCCTCCGCTCCCTCACCGCACTCCTCCCCTCTCCTGATATCATGCACCGCCGCAGCCCCTCCACTCATTATAGCCTGTTGAAGCTGCGCCTGTAATGAAGCCGCCGTTGCCTCCTGTGCCCTGGCTTTCGCCTGCCAAACGTGCGCCTCCACGTTAAGTTGCGCCAAGCGTGCCTCCAACTCTGCGTTCCGGCGAGTTGCTTTCTCCACTTCATCTTCTTTATCCCTCAGCCTCCTCACCACCGATTCCTCCGCTGCCCCCAACAGCGCTCGGTAGTACCTATGCCTTTTCTCCACTAAGGTAAGCCGCAATGCCTCCCCCTTCAAAACAAAAATTAAAAAAAAATGTCACTCCACAAATTTTCCTCAAACAAAAAATCGACCAAAACCCAATTCAAAGAAAGAAAAATCTGGGGTACCTGGGCTTGAAGGAATTGGTCCAATTCTTCTCTCTGGCGTTTGATTTGGGTACCCAAATCATCGGATATTACCGGCCATAAAGCAGAGGAATTGGGAACAAGATTCTGATTTTGGTTTTGGTTTTGCTGTAAATGCTGCTGTTGGTCGCCAAAAGATAAGCGGAGTCCGGTGGAAACTACATTGGGTCTTTGGAGTTGAGAAATGTCTATCAATTGAGTCGGTTGCGGTTGCAAAGAAAATGAATTGATCGGCGCCGCCACCGCCACCGCCACCGCCGATTCTCTTCCTCTTTTCCTCGGGTTGTTATTATTACTGGTATTGTTGTTGAAGAACATGTGGGATTGATCAACATAAACTCCTCCTTGCTGCTGCAATGGAAACTCATCTTGCCCACTTCTGAAAAAAACATAAGAACACATAAATCACGATGAACAGGGAAGGGAAGGCAAAGAAAGAAAAAGGACAAACCTGTTTAAAAGCAGGACATTTGAAGGGTATTGAGCTTGAACGGCCATTGAAGGCGAATTGAAAGAAGATGATGAATGGCTCAACAAACCCAAATCAGCCTTCTTTTTTCTTGTTCTCTGGTTTCTTCATTTGGTTTCTCGCCAGCATTTTGCCTTGGCCTCCTTGTTTTTGATATATAAGTAGAAGAAGAAGAAGAGAGAGAGAGAGAGAGGCCTTATTCTCTGCTGCTTCGTGTCTTTTTCTTTTGTTTTGGTTTACTTTCGCGTGGAGTTGGCTTTAGTTGAGGACGAGTCTGAGTCTGAGTCTGAGTCTCACGTCTCGTGTTTGTCTTTGATTTCAACTCCACACATCTATTTCAACTCCACTTAATACCTCCCTCCTTCCCATCTTTTTTTTTCCTAACCTTTTTTTCAGCTTAATTAACCACTAATTAATGACTAAAATCTGACTTTTTTTCGAAAGCTAAGGTGATTATAAGTAGTATTTCTTCTGAATATACTCTCAACCATTTAATAATGTACGTTCATTCACCTTGCTGCAGCTGCTGGTACTCGAACCTATAATCTCTAAAAATATTAGCTACTGAGGCAAGTTGGTTCGTGCTCTAAAATCTGAATTATATTATGAGTATAATATATGTATTAAGTAGTAAGTTGAAAGTAGGTGGGGAGAAGGCAGGGCGTGCAGGGTCTCTGCCGCTGGGATTGGTTACGTTTCTTTGTGTAGATGGGGCCAATGGCTCATGCATCTGTTTTTTCCTCACCTTTTTTTCATTATTTCTTTGAAATTAAAATTATTAGAATATAATCTATTAAGCAATGTTAGAAGTTCGAATTTTGATGTTGTAAATGGACAAAATTAATATTCAAACAAATTTCTTTATACTTTTGGATATAATATTAAAAATTAAAGAAAATATTACAAATTTTCCAATATATGGGTGGGAATCCCCATCAATTCAAGGTTTTGTCAATAAAGCCGATTCCATTAAAGAAAACACCGGTTTCCATTTGTAGAAGAGGAGAAACTGATTGAGGTAATTAGAATATAATTATTTCTAATGAAATTATAGAAGTATATTAATTGTTAAATTTTCTGAATTCTCTTCTGTATGAACCTAGCCTATATAGCACATAATATAGCCTTGGTAGTGTAAATTCATAAACTAAAATTAAATTAAATTAAATGTGATGGCAAAACAAAAGTTACCCTGAAATTGGTGATCTTCCCCAAAACCAAGAAGGGTATTTTAACTTTAATCGGTGGAGGAAGTGACACTGAAATGCAATTTGTAAAAGAAAAAGCAAACAAAGAGTGCTTGGGAATCACTCGGACAATGGCATTTGTATTTTGGTCCCGCCGGTAAGAAAGATAAGTTACGATTAATTTGGATCGAGTATTATAAATTTATTAAAAAATAATTTTTAAAATTCAGTCTTTTATATTATCTAAGAGATTTAATGCCTTGTCTCGTTATACTATCGGACTTATTGGTATTATCAAAATATTTTGATATATATGTGTAAACATGTTAGGCTGGAGTTTAGGGTTTATGGTGTATGATTCATGTTTATAATTTAGCGTATAAAGTTAAAGTTTAGAGTTACAAATTTAAAATTTATAATTTAAAAATTAAATAAGAAGAGTTGTATAATTTTTACCGTATTAAAATATTATATATTATTCACATCCAACTCATTATTCATTGTTTCCTTCTCCCTTTGTCAAATTTACTTGTATGTGAAACTTTGTGTATGTTGTTTTGTATAATTACGTATACCAATTAAGTTGATACCATATCCTCAACATATCATAATATTATACTAAATAATGTTTTAGAAAAATAGTTATGTAAAATTGTAGATAAAATGGGTCTTTCAAGATTATTTAAGATTTAATTGAGGTCGACCCGTTTGATTTTTTTAGACAATTTTTATCTAGAAGAGAGGAGGGAAATTTACTCCTAATGTGTCGAAATGAAATCTTGCACCTTGTTTTATTATATATTTTCGTAGTCGGGTCAAAAAGAAATTAAAATCAGAATTGTTTTTGTTAACAAAATTTTAAGATAATGGTAAGCCACTCGATTAACATTTTTCTCATTTCTTTATTGTGGGTTCATAATAATTATTTATAAGAACTCATTAAAATTAATATTAGAAAATGAAGGGAATTGCATGTGGGGGTGGTTTCCATGAGGTAGCAAAGTCCGATGTGAATGAATGATGATTTCCAAGAAGTATCATGAAATGAGGCACATTTTCTTGGCTTGAAGACAATGCCAACTTTACTTTCTTTAATGCTAATTCAACCATTTCCCCCTTGTCCCATCCCATAATATTTATATGTATATTCTTTTTTAAAAGTTTTCTTGTCTATTTTCCTCTTTCCCATGCTTTCTTTGCCATTGTTTTCTTTCCCATAGGCATTTGGCACCATCCTTCATATTCCCACAACTCCACCACTTCCCAACAATCTTACCCACTACTCATGCCTTTCTTCACTCCAAAATCACCCCAATTCCAACCTATAAACATTGCAAACTTCAACCCTTCAATTATATATATCAATTATTATTTCATGCGCTGATAGTAAAAAAAATACTTTACAAAAAGATCTATTTAAATGTTATATGGCATATTTGAATGACCTTAAACTCCAAATATGTCATATTTTTTTAAACTCTTTGACAATGTCACGAGCACCTTGTAAACAAAACAGTTTGAACTCGGGTCTCTTAAGATGAACATAATCTGCTTTTTTACTAAGACCACTTGTTAGTTTCTCCAAACAGGACACATGACAACATTAGAATCTTGCTTGTGATTTTTTTTTTCAGTGTCAATGTATAAGATAATAATCATATATGCAATAATTAATCCTTAATTCTTAATCCATATAGTGTTCTAGCTTTGCTTTTAAACCTAATGCCTTCCCAAAAGCAAAATGCATTCCTTTTTTTCTTCCATTAAATTCTAAACATTGGTAATTTGATGTGGATTTGTATTTAAGAGATGAGAAAAGTTTGGAATAAGTTCTGGTGTATATAATATAACCTACCACAATAATTACAAGATCAATATAACATGCAATGAGCAATATTGTATATTATCTTATTATTCATGGGTTTTTAATGATCTAACAATGAGACGAAATGGAGGATTAGTGATCTACATTTTTGTTAGTTGTCATGAATTTATACCTAACTCAAGCTAATTGGATCCCCTCTCTCTCTATATAGAGATCCAATTACTCAGTGTAAAACTACTTAAGTTTTATACACTTTTTAAATCGTTAGATGAGTGAAACGGATGACTGAAATTAACAGTAGAATATATCAAGATTATCACTTGAGAAAAAAGTAAGGAGTTAATCTAAACCATTCATTTCCCCCATCCAACGATCCAAAAAATGTTGTGTAGATGGATGAGGGAAATGGATCCAAAAAAACTTAAAAAGTTTTACATGTTTTTTGGATCATTGGATAGGAGAAATGGATGACTGAAATTAATTTCTTACTTTCTTTTTTCTAAGTGATAATCTTCACATATTTTATTATTTATATATATATATATATAAAAGAGACTGTGGGTTAGTGATTGATGAGAATATAGGCAAGCAATAAGTTTAATTTATAAGCAAAACCCAATTGTAAAGAGGAGGTAAGAGGGTTGTGGTGGGATACCTAACTATTTTTTTTTTCTACAAGAGTTATCCTACATGCAGGCTTACTATTAAAAAAAATACCATATTGTATTGGTCAAATATAAAGTGTAAAATCTATTTCTGTTGAGTCAAGTGGTAAAAAATTTGGTTTATCCTTAAAGAAGGTTTCGGGTTCGAATTTTGTAGTCGAAAACACAACATTAAAATAATTTGTCTCTCGAAACGAAATCTGATCTAACTCGACTCTAAACTTAATCAATGCTCTTTTAGAGTACGGAGTTAGAAACTTATTTATGAAAATGTCGGTAGGGGAGGTGGTGGATGGTGCAATAATTTATGGGAGTGTGTGTTTGAAAGGACAATGGCATCTCTTGTGTTCTTGTTATAATGCCACTCACAAGAAAAGGGGTAACGGTGAAGCAACAACAACACAAGAGTGGGGCTTTTGCATTGGTTTCAAAAGAATCAAAAACTTTCACAGCAAAACCAAAACATCTTACTTTTCCTCTATATTCATTGTGCCCACACTTCCATTGTGGTATAGGCCCCATTTGTATGCCGACTCTATTTCATTCTTAAATTACCTTACCACATTTTCACCTATTCATTTATCTTTACATAATTATAAGTATCCGATGCTCATCCCCTTGTGTTCTGGTGGCAAAGGTAGAGATGTTCATCATCCTTTGGGGCCTAGGTTCGAGCATCAGTAATGCATGTTGTGTGTACCGTCATTGAAAAGACTAATAAAGTTGAACAGATGCCTACCCTTGCATCACACCAGCATATTCAAAAAAATACAAGTATCTGATTTATTTGTTGATTCATTATAAGAACAACTTTTTCAACTTAATTTACTTCATTCATAATACAAAGATTCAAATCTAAAATCATACTTGAAAGACCTATATTTCATTCTAATAGACCAACCGATAGTTAATTTTTTTTATTCATTTATGAATTATTATGAAAATCATACATGTTCATTTACAATGGAAAATTGTTTTTTAATGCATGAAATATTACCACATTCATAATGAATGTTGAGCAAATTTGGTCGAAGAACAAAAGCATAAATACCGAAAAGAAAATAAGAAATAAGAGATATCCACTTAGGGACGGATATTTCACCCGACTCGATTAGGTTCTGACTTGGTTGAGTTTCGACCTGACCTGACCCAATCATATCGATTTAAAAAAAAACATCAAGTTTGGGTAAGGTCAGGTTTGTGTTTGTGGTGAAAATATTCGACCAACCCGAGACTAATAATATAATTTTTCTTATATTTTTAGGGATATTTATAATAATTTTCCTTCTTTATATATTTTTACAATTAGGTCTTTTAAAGTTGATTTTTTTATCAATACTTTGGTCCTTAAAATTACTTTTTACAATTAAGTCCCTCAATTGATTTTTTTTATAGATTAGGTCGAATTGGGTTCGGGTTGGTAAAAAAACCAGCTCGTGCCCATTCCTAGATCAGGCCCGGCCCTGGGCAGGGGCAGAAAGGGCGCCCGCCCAGGGCCCACAGCTTAAAAAAATTACATGTTTATAATTTTATTCGAATTGTATTTGTTTTTAATAGTCTAATTTTTTTAATACTTATTATTAGGGGTCCAATTTTTTCAACATTTGTTAATAAAAATTTAATTTTTTTTTCAATATTTATTATTAGGGGCATACTCTTAAAATTCAACTTTTTATAATACTTGTTATTAGGGGCCCTTTTTTTTAATATTTGTTATTTTGGGCATACTCTTAAAATTCATTTTTTTCAATTATTGTTATTAGGGGCCTAATTTTTCAATACTTGTTAATTTTTTCATTACTTGCTATTAGGGACATAGATTTAAATAATAGTATGCAACCACAACAACGACTGTTACATGACGATAGTGGTAGTGGCGGAGCTAGAATTTTCTTATAGTGAGGTCATGAGTGAAGTATGATGTATTGAGGATTTCTATACCACTAAAATAAGTATTGTTGACCGCATACTCTAAACAAATTAAGCGGGGTCAAATCTAATATTTCCTATGAAAAATCTATATTACCTCCTTAAAAGTCTTATGCCCCAACAAATCAAGTAGAGTCAATTGCACCCCTAATTTATATGCTACATCCGCTCATGATAGCGGCACCATCTAAAACCAAGTTACTTGCAATTTTTATGTCCACAATAACATATGTTATTAAGAGATTTCACAACCATGATATTTGTAGTGGCCGAAATAGTATCTATAATGCCTGCAACCACAATAAAACCTAACATGACTGTAAATACGGCGACAATCGCAATTTAAATTTTAATTTGGGGCCCATATTTTATATTCGTTCTGGACGACCAAAAATTCAGGACCGGCCCTGTCCTAGATTCATTAATTGACTTAATAGCTTAGGATGCTCACATTATCCCATCTTATATGAATTCAAATCATAATATGATAACATAATACCTCTCTATTAAATAAAAATAATAAAAGGACCATAAATTAACATACAATAATAAATTTTCAAAATCAGACAGTAAAGCATCAGTGTGAACCAGGTCAGTATTTCTAAATTGGTATAGTGCTACAATACCAATATATTCATTTTTTATTTCATGAATGATTTTAGCTTTGGGGGGTTTGGGCATTATGGCAGCCAGAACCTGACACTTTAGCCCCCAATTAGGGCGAATTTTGGGACCAACTTTGAGGAATAATTAATGGTTTTTACTGTTTTCCAGAGATGGATTTGGATCTGCCCATTTCACCTTCATTTTCACTTTCACTTTCCACTCCTTGCCTGTCAGTCGCATTTAAGAATTTCCAACATTTTGAGACCTTTTCTGTCATTTTTCATAACTATTTAATAAATTTTTGGATGAATTATTAGTATTAATTAAACACAACTAATGACTTTTATAATTTGATTATGATGCAAAACCAACCAAATCAACTCCAGATTGGTTGCAGAGATTAGCGTCAGATGCAATGACCAATTACCAAATTTAATTACCTAAAATATTATTTTTTTCATCAATAATTACGAGAAAAAAATAAGTTGAGATTCTCTTTTTCAATCTCCCTCCAAAATTTTCTTCGTCATGGGATCAAAGTGATAATCTTTTATTTATTTATTTTTTTAAAAAAGGTTTTTTTCCGACTCGGCTCGTTATCACCCCTAATTGAAACTCTCGCACACCGACTAGGCTTTGGATCTTACCCTTGAATTTGCAATTGCCAATGCCAATGCCAATGCCAATCCGTCACTTTCTCCTTGTCTTTCATAGGATGTATAACTTAATGATACGCATTTGTTTTTATAACGTTTACACGTCAGACTTACACATGCAAATAATGCAACACCAATTAACTAAAGGGTAAACTATAACGAATGTCACTCATTTAGGGGTAAGTTTACATTTGAGTCACTTAATTATTAAAAGTTACGCTTGGGTCACTTAAATATGGGTAATGTTACATTTGGGTCACCCAATTATTAAAGGTTGTATTTAGATCACTCAATTATGGGTAATGTTACGTTTGACTCACCCTTTATATTTAAAAAAGTACATTGATTTAGTGACCCAAATATAACCTTACCCATAATTAAATGACCTCCGTTGTTGTTTACCCTTAACTAAATTGTTTTCTAAAAAAAACAACTAAGCTTTGTATCCAACGATAAAAACTTAGGATGTTCTATCCAAGGACGAACACAGAACTTTATGTTAGGGGGCGAACATATAAAATTTTAGGAGGAACAAAAATAGGCTTTCAATAAGAAATACATAGATTTTTTATAAAAAAATTAAATTATACAGAAATTTTAAAATTTTAGGGGGGCGACTGCCCCTCTAGCCCCTGTCTAGGTCCATCCCTGGTTCAAACCAAATTTCGAATTCATGTTTTGTGAATGTGGAAAATAATTAATTTGTATTCGCAATGTTTTGTGTTATATATATATATATATATATATATTATAGATCAAATGAGTTTTTTTATTTATTTTTTTCCTGAACTTTTTTTACCGGTCAAAACTAATAAATTTTAATCGGTTGAGACTCAATTATCAGTCTCTTTTATCTCTATCATGTTTGAGTTATGATATTTTGTAACCTTCAAATAGAATTTAGAAAATATAAGTTAGAAAGTGGAATAGAATTAACTAATTTTTGGGAATATCTCCATCTACAACTTGACCTTGTTTTTTCTTTGCTTTGATTCTAATTTCTGGCAGGGATCTGTACTTAATTTGTTCGATTCTTTCCATGAATAATTTCGTCTCCATTCACCGGGTTTATATTCTTCAACACATTTTTCTAAGATTGACATGTTTGGTTTAGGTCATTTTCTCAACAAAATTTTGAACAAGCACTCTCCAAGATGAAGCAATGCCCAAGTGAGGGCAATTCCCTTTTTCTTTAATTCCTTGTGCAAAAGCAAAAGCCTTTGAACCAACTTCTATATATACAATTATTGCTTTTCAAGATATATACGAATAATGTATGAAACTTTAAAGAAAGCTATGTTTCGTTTTGGTTATAACAATATTCACTCCATTGGCTAAGTAATTCGGATCTGGTACTGTAGATGCTTATTATGAGGCGATTGTACAAATCCAATTTGCTCTATTCATAAGTCAGATTTCGAACCACTGACTTTGTTAGTAACAATTTTAATTTTAAGGGCGTGACTAAATCGAATCAATTAACCCAATCTAATTAAGGCATGTGGGCGGTGAAACAAATTTTTCTATGAATATACACACACACACAACAAGTCTAACCTTCAAATGGAATCATTTTCAGCCATTTGGAGCAATGCCAAATGCACGTTGCGTCGTCATTGAAACACCAAAAATGATTAAAATACATTTGAGAAGAAAGTTAATCAGAAGCAAGCACTTAAAAGTTTGTGACTCCTGAAACAAGTTATGCTTTAATTATTTTATTCCAGCATAGTGCATAAGTTATGTTTCATATTTGTGATCTAAATTCCGTACTTTTGTAATTAAGTATCTATCTAGATAAATAACGGTTAGAGTTAAAATATAGTCGTGGAATAACCCACAAATCGTGCTAAGTCACAATCATCTTATATCCTTGTTATTTTTTTTACATTAATAAATTTCTCCTCCTCTACCTGTGCTTAGGTGCTTAGGTGCATGTAGCTTTTTGCCCCTTGTCTAAACAGTTATATGCTAGTTTTGTAACCTTTTTGATTTATTGATAAAATTTTGACTTAGAAAAAAGAAAAAAAAAAGCACTAGATTCACATGCAAGGATCAATCTTCATCATGTATTCACCCTATACGTATTAGAAATAAAGTTTATAATGTCGATTAAATATTAGTTCGAATAGTAATATTGTTGTCATAATATTTAAGAAGTTGTAAGTTCAAAGTTTAATTAAACATAATTGTCTTCGATTTAGAGGTTAAGTGTTACGGATATTTCAGCTTCTCTCTCACTTTCCTATGGTGAAAGAAAGTTTTCAATAATTGTAAGAATCTGGTAATCTAGTTGAGAGAGAACTATTCATTTTGTGATTGGGAAACTTTAGCTTTTGTATTTTTTCTTAAATCTTACTAACATGTGGAGAGAAGCTTCGGCTAAAAGATAGATTCATCAAGATTTGAACAAAAAGAAAGTGGGCATATTAGCTTTTAGTGACAAAGATGTTTCTTTGCTATTTCCTTTTTTTTTTAAAATAATTTCACTTGTTTTTCTTTTTTTTTTCCGAGGAAAATAGCTTATAGATGATGGGAAGAATAATGGATGTGTTGGGTAAAATTGCACCTCTCTTCAACAAACATCATTTAAGTGGTGAAGACTATCAAATGAAAGGCTCTTCCCCTTAAAACAATGAGAGGGGCTGTGTCCTTAAATTTTTAGTACAATATTAATTTAGGTCATTTTTAGTTTAAATATCAGTCAAATAAGATTTTAATTCTTTCAAATTTTTAGATTTAAATACTTAATAGACCCTTGCCTCTCCTAAATTTTTTAGTTTAATAGCATTTTAGGTCCTTTTAGTTTAAATATTAGTCAAATAAATCCTTTGCCCCTCCCAATTTTTAATTTAAAAGCTTAATAGACTTGTGTGCCCCTCAATGTTTGATCCTAGCTCCATCTAGGGATGGACATTTTACCCGGACCTGACGGGTTCCGACCCAACCCAATCAGGTCAAATTTTTTAATGAAAAAATTGAGTTCGGGTCCGGTTTTTGTTAAGGGTAAACTCGGATTGAGTTCGGGTTTAGGATGAAAAATATTTGAGCCGACCCGAGACTAATAATGAAATTTTTCCTTAAGTTTTTAGGGATATTTATAATAATACCCCTATATATATTTTTATAATTAAGTCTTTAAAATTAAATTTTTATTTATAATTTAGTGCTTTAAATTATAATTTTTTTTACAATTAAGTCCCTTAAAATTATTATTTTTATAATTAGGTCCCTAAAATTACTTTATTTTATATAGATTGGGTCAGATCGAGTCGGGGTCAGATTTAGTATATTTATTTTTAGGTCGAGTTTTTTTATAAATATGTTCGGGTCAGATCGAATGCAAGTTTATGGAGTTTGTTTTTGGGTCGGGTCCGGGTGGGCCAAAAACCCGACCCGTGCCCATCCCTAGCTCCGTCCTTTGCCCCTCCTAAATTTTAAATTTAAAAACTTATAGACTTTTGTGCCTCTCAATACTTGATCCTAACTCTGTTCCTGTCTAATTCGTAGCTAAAATAATCTTTCGCATTCTTATCTTAACCTACTAATTGGAGAAAAGACACAAAAGAAGATTTTGAAAAGGGGGAAAAGATAAATATACAAGGCAAACTTCATTAGCTTTATGAGTAGAATCTTTTCAAAATCTTGTTGTTTCATGCCCTCATGAGGTTATTAATTAAATGGGGTTCTCATGTTTCAACTTTGTTATAGGTTTCCTGAGGCAGCTCCAACTCCCCCATCACATGCACCATGCATTTCACTTTCATTTATTTTCTCATCCCATCAAGTTTTCAATGTTCAAATTTCAACCCCCCTTTTTTTCTCTACTTTAATTTTGATGTACATTGTCAAGGAGAGATGAGTTGAGGGATATTTAGTCATTAATTATAAAGAGATTGCTTGTGTCCCCACACATATTAAATAAGATAAGTACTAGTTGATGCTAATCAATTAAGCAAGTATGTGGTTTAGAACATGAACAATTGTTTTGTAGAGAGTAAAATAATTTAGATTGAATCCATCCTAATTAATTAATTAATTAATTAAATTGCTTTCATTGCCTTCAAACGTTTCTTATTGCTTTATTGTGTAGCAAAGGTGGCAGTGGCAGACATTGAAAAACTTGATTTCAATATTAATCAAAAGATTGTTTGATTTGTGAGAGAAACATGCACTTATTGACCTTGAAATATACCCCTTAATTTGGTCCAAATTTATCTCTTTTCTTTGAATATGGTAAAATTGTCCTTAATTTTTTCTAAGAATATCTCTTTTATATTGTACAAAATTTCAAATAATAAAATACTTAAAAGTAGTCATGATTCTCCAAATTTCAGATATGTGGTATACATTTGAGCGTATTTGAATTTATGATATTTTTAAAGTATTGATCGAATCTAGATATACTCGACTACGTAATATTAATTCTATGGTTAGTGATATACATAGCGGATGATAGTGAGGCCGGTGGGAGTCTTTTTCCCAAAATTTTGAAAGTGTATTATTTAGTCCTTCATATTTTGAAAAATTTTAATTTAGCCCTTTAAAAGTTTAAAATATTATTATTATTATGTATCAAAAAATTTGAATATTTTTAAATAAGTACCCTCCTTAAAATTCTTAAAAGTTATCCTAAGGTATATATATATTTTATAAAATTTTAGTTACATCTCAAACTTTTAAAAAAATTCAAATTAAACCCTTCAGAATTTTTTGAACAATTTTTACATAAGGGAGGGGGAAGGAGAATTTTACTTCTACTGGGTCTTGAACCCAGAACCTAGAAGAATGAGAGGGTGTCAACTGAGAGCTTTAACAACATGCTCTAGATATTATTGACAACCTTTCATAACTTTTGAAAACGTTAATTTAAACGTCTAAATATTTTAAAAAATTAACATAACCCTTCAAACTCTGAACTCAAGATTCACCCCGGTGATATATCGAATATGTCATATGACATTAAAGAGTGGGTAGATGAATCTAACCTCTACTATTTTTTTTGTTCTTATTGGTTTGGGTAAAAAGCTACCATGTTATTTGAAAAAAAGAATCCAACCACCCTTTTCCTTTTACAAAAGAATTCATAATCTTAAAGCAATCGTGGGACTATAGGTGTTCGAACGTATTAAATGTCACACTTTTTATAATTTAACTAACAATTATCTGGGTTAAATTTAAATTCCGAATTTTGACCACCAACTTTACAAATACACAAATTCCAAGGATTATTGTATGATTTGAACCTTAAAATGTACAGGTAAATAGGATTTACTATTGAACTTAAAAGATAATATGTATAGAAACATTGTCTTATAATAATACTAACTGAATTAATACTCGATCGACATTTCCGCCGAATAATAAGAGCAAACGAAGTAAAGTGAAAGGAAAAAACAGATATGGGCTAAACTTGAAAAAGTAAAAATTAGGGCAGGTACAGCAATAGCCGACCCATCCTTTGAGATTAGGGCCCCAACCCTTTCCAAATCCAAAAACCAATTATTTATAAGATTCATGGGCGTTGGAACCGAGCACATCATGTGGCTTCGGCTACAAACACGTAAATCTTCTAGTCTATAATGTTTGTGGAATTAAAAACAATAGTATCGAGAATTAGGAGGTGGCGATTTATTTCGTTCGATACTCAAAGTAATAGGATTGATGCTTGTTGTTTCACTTAAAAGAATACGAGAGAATAAAAATAAGCAGCTTGGCCGATCGGCCGAATTTATTTATTGTTCAATATTCAAACTTAAAAATGTGTCATTGATTTATCAACTTGTCCTCTTTTTCTTTGGCCACACAATCAAGCCCTATACTAATAATTAAATAACTAACCACGAGTTGGTCTAGTGAGATAAGATGTTAAGTTCCTTAAGTGAAGTTAGAGATTCGAATCCTGACATTGTGAATAGAGAAAAATTAAGTTGTGAAAGTCATCCCTGTAATGACCCTTTACAAAACCCGATCTGGATTAATTGACCAATAAATACATGTAGTTAAATAAAAAAAATCATAATTAGACACAAGAAAACATTTTGGTCACTTTCATTAATATGAAGATCACAATGCTTTGGAGGTGCCGATTTATTTTGTTCAATACTCGAAATAATAGGATTGATGCTTGTTGTTTGACCTAAGAGAATACGAGGGAACAAAAGTAAGCAGCTTGGCTAATCGGCCAAATATATTTGTTGTTCAAGATTCAAACTTAAACCTCTTGTTATAAAAATGTCATTGATTTCATCAATTTGTCTTTTTTTCTTTGAGTGGGGATTTTGGGTTTGGAAGAAAATTGAAGAGAATTTGAGTGGTTTCAATCACATTTATTTAATGGGTAAATGAGGTTAAAGCAAAGGCACAAACAACCAAAATAAGTGGAGAGCTTAGGCACCGCCCATGAATCCTCCAATGTCCATATCAAACACAGTCAAGGATGGTTTAGTTTTGGCAGCTAATTTGTGGAACAAAAAAGCCATACCTCAGCTGCCTGCGACAGCTATTTTGGCCACACAATTAAGCCCTATACTCATAATTAAATAACTAACCACGAGTTGGTCTAATGAGATAAGACGTTAAATTCCTTAAGTAAAGTCGGAGATTCGAATCCTGACATTGTGAATAGAGAAAAATTAAGTTGTGAGAGTCATCTCTGTAATGACCCTTTACAGAACCTAGTCTGGTTTAATCGACCAATGAATACATGTGGTTAAACAAAAAAAATCATAATTATACACAAGAAAACATTTTGGTCACTTTCATTAATATGAAGACCACAATGCTTTGGAGGTGCCGATTTGTTCATTTATTGAATTCAATTAACGCATAATTTTCTGACTCAAATTCAATGAGCATATCAGTCCTCTAAAATCACCAATAGCTGCATCCAAGGACTTGTTAAGCATTGGTTGATCGAATATGGCTGACTGTCTAAATTGTAACTTTTGAAGATTTCGAATCAAAAGTTGAACATTTTCGAGTTTAAAATCTCGGCATCATACACTTAAATTCGAAACTTGTTTAATTATATCAAACTGCTTATTACTCGTACCTATAAATTTTGAAATTTAAAACTATGAAAAAGCATGTATCCGGTGACTTTGATGGCAAAAGCAACAGTTGAAAAGGAGTGGCATCAACCACAGCTATAACAGTGCCCCATACCTGCAATTATTGAGAATCCATGATTCTAGGCTGCACTTATGCGTGGGGAGACTTTTTTAAAAGGGGAATATATATATATATATATATATATATATATATATATATATAAACCATCACTCAGAAAATGATGTTTCAATTTCAATAGCCTAAACATTTTTTTTGGTACCTATAATGTAATATCTATTTTTTGGGGGTGCAACTAGGTATATGATATTTTTAAACTACACATGTTCATCTCAGGGGCAGATGCAGCGAGTCATGACGGGAGCATATGCATCTTATTTAAATAAGAATAAGTTTAATTTAATATTATTTTTGGGGTTTTTTTAATTTAGTGTGTAAAGGTGGAAAATTTTGTATATCCATTTGAGAAGAATTTTTTTTGACATTTATTGTTGAATTTCTAAATTTGTCACTGGTTCATACTTGGAATTTTAACGTCTAAATTTTAAATGTGTAACATGTATTATTCTTTTAATTAAATGGCGTTAAAATTATGAGTAAACATATTTGGCGGGTTGGCTAAAATGCTCATCTCTGTTCCATCACATTCCCTTAGGTAATGGGTTCTAGAACCACTGGGAGCACCCCTTCCCTTAGAGTCTCTCATTCCCCTCTCCTCTAGACAAGATTAGGACTAGAATTCGTCAAAAAAATTGGCGTTAAAATTATAAATATATACCAATTAGAAGTGAACCTATGTAATAAGATATGTTAGTACATATTTACCATTAAAAGAGACAATTATGGGTTAGCGTTGGTCTAAATAATTGAGATTTGAATCAAGAAAGGTCCAGTTGGAAAAGCACGTGTTTAATTTAACAAAACATTTTCTTCGATGAGAGTTATTCTTTTAATATACAAGTTGTATTAGTTTACGTAATTTATTTATTTTAAGAAAAATATTTTAATACATACGCTTGGGTAAACTTATTAATTTATTTAAAAATTTAATTCAAAGTTTAAAGTAATCCATTTGCTAAAAAATCTAAACTCAAAATCTAAACATTAAAAAATCGAATCTCGTAAACCCTTTTAACCCCTACAATTGACAAATTTGTAGATCCACACCACATGTATTTGTTCCTTTTGAGAAGAAATGGGCCTCTCCTAATTTTAGCATTTCCAAACACATACCCAAAAAGATTGGCTAAACCCAATACACCTAAATAATTATTCAAGTCCAAATCCCACTACCTCACCTCAATCCAGATATTTAGATTATTTTTTCAAATCATTTTGAATTGTGTCAATTTCAAATTTATAAATTTCAGACTCTAATGGTTAAATTCTAAATTACTAACCCTAAAATCTAAACTATACAACTTAAACTCTAAACCCAAAATATTATACATCATAAACTCTAAACCATAAATCTAATAAACTCGTATATCAAAGTTTTTTCCTTATATTATTATTCAAGTTCATATCATTTTCAATTTCAAGTATTTAATAATCTCTAAATCAGAGTAAATGTGAAATTCATAACCCCTCTCTGAGCATCACAATGATTTGAGATTTATGGGAAATAAAACGAAAATCATCTTTCAATGTCTTGAAAAAAAAGGAACCAACATGTTTTGGTTTATGTGTTGGATGAATAAAACCATGAGTAGCAAACAAAGAGGTACAGGTTTCTTGTTTCAGAAAATTTTATTCCACTCTCTGATGAAAATAAACCAATTAGGCATCTTCAGAGATCTCAGTCATTTGATGATCATCAAGACATACAAAAAAAAGTTGATGCACACAACAGGAAGCAATCTGAGGAAAAGCCCGGGGAACGAGCAAAGTCGGTTTAAGAAAACAATTAACCTGTAATAGCGGAATTCATAGCACTGTGGACGTCGATACCAATTTGGGCCTCGGCTTTCTCCAGATCAGTTGTAGCCGAGTTAAGCTTTTGAGTAAAGTCTGCCAGACCCTTCTGGACCAAGGCAGGATCGAGGTGGTCGACTGGCACTGCTTCCACGGCGATAATATCAGCAACGGAGTTGGCATGGATAAGTGCAAAGCCACTGCTAAGGAAATATTTTGTTATATCGTTTCCTTCATGCACCGACAAGATCCCAGGTTTCAGTTCAGCAATTGTAGGGACATGTCCAGGCAAAACACCCATCTGTCCGGTGGTTGCTGGAACTATTACCATGTCAACCTGATAAAATATTAGATGTGCCACAGATCAGAAATTTGAGAATATAATGTCTATGAAAATAGGAATTTTTTATTCAACACCCCTTTCCGGCCTTCTCTCAAAAGATGCAAAAATATTTCTATACTAAATGCGAGAACCTAGTTCTGGTTCTTGATTGGTTTATTCAGTTTCCGACCATAGCTTATTTATCCATCTTCTACAAGCAAAGTGAAAAGGAAAATATAGAATATAAAATGAAATAACAGTTTCACGGATCAGAAGGCTCATATTACAAAATTCCAGAAGATTGGAGCTGCATAAGATTGCTCCGTAACACCCAATTCTATGCATAAAGGGTTTAAAAATGCTTTGGTCATATAATCATTCCTCATTCTATGCGACTTTTAAGCTGCATTTTGATAAATTATATGAATCAATTCATCATTCAGACCAAAATGTAACAAGACACCAACTTTTATTAGGTAATTTTCAGGCACAATTGAAGTGATAATGGTCAGTATGCTAAAGATATCCCATGATTCAATAGAAAAAAGCTGTAATTCCAGACACATGATATCTCATAAAAGAAGGCACACAATGGAATTTATACATAGAAAAAGATGCACAAGTTGAAATAACAGGCTATTAGATATATCGAGAATGCCTGAATAGAAAATTGAGTCAGTGTTTCCATCAGATGTACTTCATAAAATAAACTAAAATCAAACAGAGTGAAGAAGCTACAAATTCTCACTAAATGCATAACAATCATCACTTTCAACCCTTCAAAAAATTGAACATTGATCATGAATAAGATACTTTTAAAAAATACAGCAACAACAATAAAAGTTCCAAGCTAAAACGGACCATTGAATACTATATTCGAATCTTAAATCCTTTCTTATGACCGTCATTAATTCAAGGAACAGATAGCCTCAACGCGGCCAATCAAAATTTAAAAAAAAACATAAATCTTGGAAAATCCCACAAATCCAAATCAAAGCAAAATCCAGACAAAAAAACCATATCCATAAATATTAGATGTGCTACAGGTCAGAAATTTGAGAATATAATGACTCTGAAAATAGGAAATTTTATTCAACACCCCTTTCCAGCCTTCCCTTTCTCACAAAAGATGCAAAATATTTCTATACTAAATGCGAGAACCTAATTCTGATTCTTGATTGGTTTACTCAGTTTGCAACCATACCATATTTCTCCATCTTCTACGAGCAAAGTGAAAAGGATTTAAAAATTCAAGAATACTGGAGCTGCATAAGATTGCACTGTAACTCTCAATTATATGCATAAAGGATTTAAAAATGCTTTGGTTTTATAGACATTCCTCATGCTATATGAATTGGGCTAAATTTTGATAAATTATATGAATTACCATTCAGACCAAAATGCGAAAAGACTCCAGCTTTTATTAGGTAATTTCCAGACACAGTCGAAGTGATAATGGAATTGATTCAGTGTTCAAATATATCAAATTAAACAGTCAACAAAACAGAGTGAAGAAGATACAAATTCTCACTATATGCGTAAAAATCGTCTCTTTAGCCCTTTAAAAATTGAAAACCGATCATCAACTTGATTTTTTTAAAATACAGCAAAAAAATCAACGTCCAAGCTAAAACAGACAATCGAATACTATATTTCAATCTTAATCCTTTTTGATGGCCATTATTAATTCAAGAAACAGATAGCCTCAACACGACCAATCAAATTTTTAAAAAATAAACCACAAATCAATGGGGAAATAACCACAAAATCCAAATCGAAGCAAAACCCAGACGCCAAAACCATATCCATAAATCAAACACAAAAGATCCAAGCAAACAACGATAGAATGAGAAAAAAAAAACAAATTTCAATTAAAAAAAGGAGGTGGGAATAAACCTCTTTGCCGGAGAGCTCAGATGCGTAGGGGAGGACAAAGTTAACGGTGAGTTTAGTGGGGATGGAAGAAGGGGTAGCGGGGCGAGGGGCCATGAAGGAAGAGGGAGTCTTGGGAGGGTCTAGGTTGGGAATCACTTTGGTCCATGACTCGATGAAGTTGGAATCTTGGGCGGGAGTGGCCGGTACATCGGAGGAAAAAGCTCGACTCCTCCTCGATGCGGTGGTTCGAGCCAAGAGGCGTGACGCTTGCCGGAACATGATCAGAGATGGTTCTTCTGGTTTCCCTTGTGGTGGCGGTGGTTTCGGGGTTGGGAGATTGGGAAATGAAATGGATGGGGAGTTAGTTTATTTGGATTTTGTTTTTCCGGCCTTTTCTTTTTACGGTTTACTTCTTTGTTCTGCTTTGCTTAAATTAGGTTCTACTTGAAGATTGTGTTTAGTTTGAATGAATCCAAAACGAATAGAACCATTTGTTTCGGCCCAAAAACAGATATGAATATGAAAAAGCCCACATAGTTTGAATAAATCCAAGACTTGTATAACCATTGCTCTTGCCCCAGAACACATGAGATAATATATTCCTTAAATAAAATTATAAATTTAAATTTTTATATTGTAAATCGAATAAATTGAATTGAGAGGATCATTTCTATATCAGGCCTCTATATTATCCAATCTAAATTAATAAACTAATATATTAGATATCAGTGTTGTTCATCGGAGCGGTGGTGAATGGATGAAGGATTCTCCAAGCCTATTGGGGGGTATGCTCACCACTTGAAGCGGAGCTATAGGGATTTATGAGGGCCTCGTCTGCACTTAGAGGTTAGGATTGCGGAGACATGAATGGTCATACTCCGATTTGACATATTCCTGAAGCGGATGTACTTTTTTCAGGAGCAGGCACAAGGATATGCAAGCGATGACAGTACAGTACGCACTGATCCTTCCCACCACTCATATGCAGCAACTGAGTTGATCTCGTTAATAAATCTGTTGAAACCAGTGGCGGATCTATATGGTCCATTGGGTGGGCCTGTGCCCACCCTAAATTTTTCAAACCTTACACATTTGACTTCAATTTTTATAATTTTTATGAATTAGTCCTCAAATTTTATGATTTGTGCCCACCCTGAAATTTTGAGATTTTTATGATTTGTACTCATCCTAAAAAATGTTTTGATTTGTGCCCACCCTAAAAAAAAATTCTGGATCCGCCACTGGTTGAAACCATCTTCATACCTACAGCTCAATGAAGTTTGATAGTTATGGATACTATTTTAGGACCCAAAAGCAAAAAACAAAAGCTGGATTCTAACGTACAAAAACAAGGCGGATTCAAAATGAATACACTACAGTAAATAAAGTTCATTGCAGCCCAAGATGGTGTGTCTTTTGCATCAACAGTGAGCAAAACAGGGTAAATATAGCTACATGATCACTATTCTCCCAAGCAGTGAGGGTTCTGGACAGGCGCCATAGGAGCGACCGCAC
Organism: Hibiscus tridactylites; assembly: GCA_958450335.1. NCBI lineage: Eukaryota > Viridiplantae > Streptophyta > Magnoliopsida > Malvales > Malvaceae > Hibiscus > Hibiscus tridactylites. The sequence continues at coordinate 108,645,678 of OY288265.1, read as the reverse complement.
AGGGCAGAGAGGGGCCTCAAAATAGAAAACCTAAATTAAATTAAATTAAATATTTATAAAAAATTATATATATATAATTATTGTGTATATAAGTTAATTTTTTGTATTAAGTTTTTTTTTGAGAAAAACAACTTATATCTCTTATTAATTATAAATTAAGGGCCCCTATTTTAATATATTGCACAGGGTCCCCAAAATTTTTAAACCGTCCCTGCTCCCAAGGATTGTTCATAAAGGATACTTTAGCAGTCTACTTAAATGCACATGAGGTAAACTCCTCATATCACTCTCACAACCGAACCCTCCAAAAAAATAACAATTCCCATGGGACCAGCAGGATGTTAAACCCTTGGGTTACTATGCACGGAACAAAAGTTTTGGAAATCGTAATACTTTTTATGCACGAAAGAAAATAGCTTTGCATATGTATTGATGTCAAGTGAAAAAGTTAGAAGACTTGAATGGTTCCATACCAATATGCTACACCAAAGTTGCACTAGGATTTAATGAACTTTTAGAGGGATTTGGTGTAGATTAGAGGCGATTAAAATAGATAAATTATCTTATTTCTTAGATGTTTTATCTGTAGCCTAACTCTTATCTTAAAGTGTAGATAAAAGATAAAGATTTAGAGATAACCTAGCTAAGGTAAAACACTTGTACATAGGCCAAGTTTTCTGTAAATAAAAAATAAGAAAATCAGAGTAAGAATTGCCTCTCTGCTCAAATACTTCTTATTTACATAGTATCAATTAAAATTTTAGAACATAGAAAATTTCTTCCAAATATTGCGAGATGGCTGAAAGTTATTCCACATCTATTATTAGCTCTGGGTCTAATCAATTCATGAGACAACAGAAGGAGAATTCTGCTCATGTAGCTGTAATAGTTGCAATTTATTTCAGTAATCAGTAAATTAAAGACTTGCAGAAACTACTTAGACGAATGACAGTCATTTTGCTTGAATACCAAGAAAAATATGTGTTCATATATACGTATGAATTCAACATTCGCAACGCATAGTATACTAATATAAATATACTCAACTCAAAGCGAAATATATTAAACTTTTCAACTCAACTTGACACAAAAAAATCGAATTGAATAGTAATTTCATCAATTATACTTGACTAAAAAATTTAAGTTTTAGAATAAAATTTTGAATAACTTTTTTAATAATTAGTAGATCAATTTTCAAGTTTGAGTTGAGTCTCTTAAGTATGTTTGTTATATGTATATCAGAAAAATGAAAGAAATGTATATGAATATCGTACACGGCTATGAGAAGCCGTTTAAATTTGAACCATAACATTATAAATGTTTTACAATTAAGTTGGAACATAAACTTAACAACTCAACTCAGAAAAAAAATTAGAATTAGAATTATAAAATATGACTTACCAATTCAACTAAATAAAAAAATTAATTTAACTCGTCTTGGTTCAATCGGATGTTGACTCTGAATTAATGTCCGTTGAGGTTGGGGATGGATAAGAAGTCCGCCAAAATTCAAAATGATTCAAATTCCTAGGCAGGCCCACCCTTCAGTTTTTCCATTTCCGTTACCATCCAAATGGCGTGGTGGCCTCTGCCGAAAGCAGTGGAAACCAACAAACTCCTGAAACGGTAACAATTAGGAGTATTAATTTAAAATTAAAACTTTTTAAATGCTTACGTGGCGCATTTATACACCCCGACCAATATCCCATCATACCATCTTTTATCTCTTGAAAGGCCCACAAAGAACTCCAAATAACCAAAAAAATAATTATTTTCCCGAAACAAAAACAAGAAAGCGAAAATAGCTTTTCTACTTCATTTCCTCGTCTTCTTTCTCTACTGTTTCCTCTCAATCTCTTTCGTTATAGCAATTTCTATCCGTTCGAATTCGAATTCGAAATCCAATTCTTGTTCTTCCTCCGTTAGGGCTTTCAAACAAGAAGAAGAAGAAGGAAAAGGAGGTGAAATGACGACAATGGAGAGCTTGGTTGTGACCGTGAATAGGATTCAGAGAGCTTGTACCGTTCTCGGTGATCACGGCGGCGACACTGCTTTGCCTACTCTTTGGGAAGCTCTTCCCTCTGTTGTCGTCGTAGGAGGCCAGGTTTGCTCTTTCTTTCTTTCTTTCTGTATATAACTTGTCGTGGCTTTGCTGCGATTCTCTCTGTTAATGTGTTAATTTGCTGTGAGTGTAGAGTTCCGGAAAGTCATCGGTGTTGGAGAGCATTGTAGGACGCGACTTCCTACCTAGGGGATCAGGTTATCTTTCTTTTTCTTTTTAATATATATGCTTGCAGTTGCATGTTGAATTCTCTGTTTTGATTTCTGTTTGGCAGCTGAGAAAGTGGAAAAGAAATGTTTAAATGATAAAATAATGGAAGGCGAAGCACGTTACGTCACGTGTGTCGGATTTATGTTTTTTTTAAGTTATTGATTAAGTATACTGGGAATTAAAAGTTTTTTTTTAAAGGAAAAGAAGTCAAACTGATTTTAAAAAATTCTAATTAATCCTTCAAAACAAAGTCAAAACTGGTATGGCATGCTTCATTCTGTTTCATTTGGGAGATGGATAAATAAAATTTTGTTTAATTCCTTGCTTTTGTTGCTAAGAGGAGAAATTGTCTATGCCTTTGAAATTTCAGGTATTGTGACGAGGAGACCCCTAGTGTTGCAGCTACATAAAACAGAACAAGGGATTCATGAATATGGAGAGTTCCTTCACTTGCCCAAGAAAAAATTCACTGACTTCTGTAAGTAATTTCTTCTATAAACCTATTTATCTTTTATATATAATTTTCGGGTTTTGTTCACTTTCTCAGGATTTGGTTGCAGTTTCTTTTTTGTTCAAGGGTGTCAGAAAGCCTCAAACTTTTGAAAAAAAATCAATTAAGTCATTATACTCTTATATTTCATCAATTCACCCCTTTAACCAACTAATGTTGACAGATAAATCTAATTATTGTTGTTGTTGTTATAAATTCAAGAGCTTCAGACACCCTTAACCCTTTTTTGTCATGCACATTATCAGTCAAACTATTATCTTGTTCATTAGTAGTTTTTGTCATCGTTAGAAACTGTCTGTATTACAACAACAACTTCATGTACTTGCTATCGCTTCTTGTTTATAAGTTTTTGTAATGAACTAATGATCCATTTCTTTGTTGTGAATTAAAATAAAATGTCCATCCGGAGGAGTTGAATTGTCTGGTTTACTTCTTCCCTAATGCAGCTATGGTTCGGAAGGAAATCCAAGATGAAACTGATAGAATGACTGGGAAATCAAAACAGATTTCTCCTGTACCGATTCATCTCAGTATCTACTCACCTAATGGTAATAGCATTTAGAATTTGATTTCTGTTAAAGAAGCAGAAAACTATCCTGTTTAGATTCATTCTTAGGTATCCTTGTACTATTAGTAATCTTGCTTCCTGTTACCTAACAATTGCGGTTCATGGTTTTGCAGTTGTCAACTTAACATTAATAGATCTGCCTGGTTTAACAAAGGTTGCTGTAGGTATACCTCCCGCTCTCCTAAAGAATTCCTCTTTCTTTTCATCTGTTAGATTGTAAATAGAGGTCTTTGTTTTTGGTAGAGGGACAGCCAGAGAGTATTGTTCAAGACATAGAAAGCATGGTTCGTTCATATGTTGAGAAGGTAATGGTAAATTTTCCTTTTCACAATAATTTGTGCTGGATGGCGGCTAGAAGAGTACAATTAATTGCACGCTTCTTGGATTTGTGTAATATTTTATAATTATAAATTGAAATTGTTCTCATGGCAGTATATGATGCTTAATAGATCCTAGAACCTATATCTTTGTGGTAACTCTATCTAATATCTGTGGGTAAAGATCTATTTGACTTTTGTTTGTTGTTAGTTCCTTTTTCCAATGAATAATCAGTTTACTATCTAAGATAGAATTTATTAGACCTTTGGGGATTCAAATGACTGGTTTCTCTTATCCATTGACTGCAGCCAAACTGCATCATTCTGGCCATAACCCCAGCTAATCAAGATATAGCGACATCTGATGCTATGAAGCTGTCTAGAGAAGTAGATCCGACAGGTATCTGTCTTCTTATCATTGCTGGTTATGGTTTAACGGTTCTGTCTTGTAAGAATAGTATCATAGTCATTGTTAATTGTATTAGGTGAAAGGACATTTGGTGTATTAACCAAGCTTGACTTGATGGACAAGGGAACAAATGCTATAGAGGTACCTTTCTTCCTAATATGCATTAACAGCATGTTTATGACTTGACTGGGAATCTGCTGCAGTGTATAAAACCTAACCAAAAATTTTTTTGTTAGTTAAACATTGAATAGGATCATACATATGGCTTATTTGTCCTTCCCCAGTTTACACCTGTTTACTTTTCTTCATTTTTTTTTAAATGCAGGTTCTTGAGGGACGAGCTTATCCACTTAAACACCCTTGGGTTGGAGTAGTAAACCGTTCACAAGCTGATATTAACAAAAATGTTGACATGATTGCTTCTAGGCGGAAGGAGCGCGAGTTCTTTGCCACTAGTCCTGATTATGGACATTTAGCTAGCAAAATGGGTTCAGAATATCTTGCAAAAGTTCTTTCACAGGTTTTGTTTCCAGGTTATTTGTATTATTGTTTAGCATGACTATTACTTATTAGAATATTCCTTTGGTTTCAGCATTTGGAATCTGTAATTAGAGCCCGGCTTCCTGGCATTACTTCTTTAATTAACAAAAGCATCGAAGAACTTGAAGCAGAATTGTCCCATCTCGGTAGATCTGTCGCTGTTGATGCTGGGGTAACGAGTCTAAACTGCTGTCTTATTTCTTTGATACAGGGATATTCGTAGGTTTCGTTATTCAATTTATATTTTATTGCTTTTATATATATCAGGCTCAGTTATACACCATACTAGAGTTATGCCGAGCATTTGATCGGATATTCAAGGAGCACTTGGATGGAGGGTACTATTTTTACCTCCTTTCTTTTTGACTTACATTTTATGCAGAATTTGGAGTACAAATTAAATATATAATACGATACAATCATTAATTCTTTATCGTCCTGTTTCGATCTTTCTCTAGACGGCCGGGTGGAGACCGCATCTATGGAGTTTTTGACAACCAGCTGCCTGCTGCTTTAAGGAAGCTTCCATTTGACCGTCATTTGTCACTGCAAAACATTAGGAAAGTAGTCTCAGAGGCAGATGGGTACCAACCTCATTTAATTGCTCCTGAGCAAGGTTACCGACGTCTAATTGATGGTGCACTTGGTTACTTCAGAGGCCCAGCGGAGGCTTCTGTTGATGCTGTAAGTTCCCTTCTCAAGGCGGCATTTTCTTGTTATCTTGGTTAGTTCTCTGTTATAATTGGCATAGGGCCTTTTGACTACTTCTTAGATGTAAGTAGGATGGAGAAGGTTTTGTAGCCTTGTAGGCGTTTTCTTTACCGAGGGTTCATTCATGGTATATGCTGTTTGCTGGATTTAAAATAAAAACTAAATATCTATTGCATTTCATTCTTTAAAAGTAGTTCACCTGAAGTTACTGGTGTTCTTTTTTGCAGGTTCACTTTCTTTTAAAAGAGCTTGTAAGAAGGTCAATTGCAGAAACTCAGGTGAGGAGTTTAAAACTTCACTAGCTTTCTTGGATGAAACAGTGATACTATAGGGACAATGGAAGAACGTAATTTCATCTTTTGGAATTGAACAGGAGTTGAAGCGATTTCCAACTCTCCAAGCTGAAATTGCAGCAGCTGCGAATGAAGCATTGGAGAGGTTTCGTGAAGAGAGTAAGAAAACAACTTTGCGAATGGTGGACATGGAGTCATCATACTTGACGGTGGATTTCTTTCGGAAACTCCCCCAAGAAGCGGAGAAAGGTGGAAACCCGACTTCCTCATCTGCAGATAGATATGCTGAAAGTCACTTTCGCAGAATAGGATCAACTGTTTACTCTTATGTGGGGATGGTGTCTGATACTCTTAGAAATACCATTCCTAAGGCCGTGGTTTATTGCCAAGTAAGGGAGGCCAAGCAGTCATTGCTTGATCACTTCTATATACAGCTGGGTAAAATGGAGGTACCAAATATATTTACTCCTTCATTCTCCCCTATTTGCACATACATTCATTTTGACACATCCATGTGACACCCATACCCACTCGGTAATTTGATTGTGAACGGATTCCATTCCGACTTGTTTTCATTCTTTTCTTGTAGGCCAAGCAGCTGGCAAAGTTGCTGGATGAAGACCCTGCATTGATGGAAAGGAGGCAACAATGTGTCAAGAGGCTTGAGTTATACAAATCTGCTAGGGATGAGATTGATTCAGTCTCATGGGCATGATACTACCACCCGACTGCCTGGCGCCCTGGCCTGCTAAGAGTGTTTGCATCACCCTTAATGAACAAGCGAGACCGGAGAAGGTGTAAGTTTAATTTTCAACTTTCATTTGTTGCATTTTCTTGTGCAGCTTCTGTTCCAACAAGCTAAACCTAAAATTTGTCTAGAACATTGGTTGTAATGCTTTTATTGTTTCCCTAAACCGGTGTCATCGTTGTAATGCTTTTGTAGAAGTGTGAAGTAAATAGCTTAGCTTAGTCCAAAAGTATGGTGTTTGAGATCATCGTAAGGGGGGGAAACGTAATATCGCAACCGTCATGGAATGGAACTCGGGTATTGAAAGTAATCAACCCCATCTTGAGTATAGCCTTATCAAATCTGATTTGGGTACATGTGAGGAGGGTTTTTGGCCTATCCTACAGAATTATTATTCAAATAAAGTAAAAGCTCCTAAAACTGCTGTGGCATTTAAGCTCAAGCTGCTGATTTTGAAGAATCTCCCTTCTTATCAAGCTCCTCTAAGGCTGCCCGTAACGTCGGATCCTCGTAATCCTTTACGAGCATAGTAGGGTTTGCTTCCATAAGTACATTTTCATGATTTCTGGTTGTCAATCCCACAACAGGCAACCCCAACTGCAACTCCTGCTCTTATTCCTGATGCAGAGTCCTGGACAATGAATAAAAGAGAGAGCAAGTTTTCAAACTCGAGTTCATATTTATTTCGTTTTGATATCAATTTTATTACAAACAATCTAAATGAAGGTTAGAATCTTATGAAAAAAAACATGAGAAATAAATTCTCACAACCTCATGCACATATCATACTACAAAGTTGAGTTTTTTTTTTTTTAAATAGTCTCAATGTAATTAAGAGGTAGTTTTTATCCATACATATTTTTAACCCTTTTACAATACACATATACTTTGTAGACAAAACGATTTGAACCTAGATCTCTTAAGCTGAGCATCATCTATTTTTCTATTGAGACCAGATTTTTGAATTCGGATTATAACAAAGTGTTTCATTGTCTTAAAAGAGCTAACGAAGGCAACGGCACTTGTCTTGTAATAACACTACAGAATACAGATTAGTTTCTACAGAATAATGGATTAATAGGTTGAGGCCAAGTAGGGTTTTCCGAAATGGTTTACATGTCACGGCTGATGTGGTGCAATGGGATTTCTTTCACGTCGGTCTTTGTTGGCGTGCTGTGTCAGCTTGGCCTTTATTATTCCTCCATCGTTATGAAAACAAGCCACCATTATTATAATATATGGAGTATTTCATGGTTTTAGTAGAGAGAGAGAGAGATGGAGTATTTCCCTTACACCTTTGTGGAATACCAATAGATCCAATAAAAAAACTATTGTTTGATCTGCAACAATTAGTTGGTCTGACGGGTTGAGGCGCTAGATCCTTTAAACAAGGTCAGTAGTTCGAATTCTGACGTTCCGAATAGAGTAATTGGCTTAGGAGGGTCGCCCCATAATAAATATATGCAGTACTCAATCCAGATTAGTAGGCCAATAGATTGGATACCGGTGATTATACAAAAAAAAAAAAAAACAATAACTATTGTTCCATCTTCTCTTTCAAGATAGTTAAGCTCTCTCGCTTGTTAGGTAAGTAAGGGTCAAATAGCTTGCATATTCATTCAACTTAGAAAATGCTGAGATCTCCACCTTACTCTTGTATATAATATTTCCTTTTATGTGAATGAGAAAAAATTTGAAACTGCAACCTGAACAAAATCTTAAATTATATATATATATATATATATACATATATGGGATAGGATCCAGTTACACAGTGTAAAGCTCTCTAAGTTTTACACGTTTTTTGGATCGTTGGATGGGTGAAATGGATGGATAAGATTAACTCACTTTTTTTCCCAAGTGTAAGTATATATATTAGGGTCTAATTTAGACGTATATAGTAGTATCTTTCACACTACAATAAAGTCTATCTGCATGATTATCGTCTAAATGCTTGTAAGAGATTTCATTTAGGACGGCAAAGTGCTTTAGAATTTGAAAAACCAGAGGGATGTTTTCCACATAATTACATCACAAGTGCTTACTTACAATCCTAACAGCATTCCACTCGTAATTATTTTACAGAATTTCAAAGTTGGCAAGGCTTACCAAACCAAGATAATTATTTGGCTGCTTGCTTCACCTATAAATACCAGCTGCAGACCCCATTGTTCCATGCACTACCACCTTGTCTTCTTTTCTTTTTTTCATTCTAATCTTTGCGCATCGAATCCTGATCTATGGCTCGCTCCCTTCGATCCCTTCTGATCCTTTCGGCAACCTTGTTTCTCACGACAGAGGCGTCGACTTTCATCCATTCACGAGCAGCTTACTACCCGAACTCTGATGAACATGGAACAGATGGTAAGGGAATGCAGGAACGCATACCTTGTATCATGTTTTGTGTATAATACAGACATAACTGCTCACTGATTTTCTTTCACTGAATTGCAGTGGGTGCATGTGGTTTTGGTTCATTTGGAGCAACGATAAACGGTGGAGATGTATCGGCAGTGTCCAATCTCTACCGTAATGGTGTTGGCTGTGGTGATTGCTACCAGGTACTAAAGGAAGACGTGCCTGTGCATGTTATGAAACATAGCATAGATGCCCTTTCGCATGCTTAAATAACACGTAACCTGCTAACATTTCATATTCTTTCTTCGCTATAATAGGTGAGGTGTACCAACAGCCATTACTGCTCAAACAAAGGTGTGACCGTGGTTATAACCGATTCAGGCTCAGGCCCCAGCACGGACTTTATCCTTAGCAGACGAGCCTTTGGTAAGATGGCTCAGACAAAAGATGCAGCTGCATCTCTATTAGCCCTCGGAGTTGTTGACATCAAATATAGGCGGTAAGACATCTCTACATTGAGGAACATGTATAAAATAGTTTCTCAAGAACCTAGAAGTATACCATATAAACAAAATCATGGATCTCTTACCCTATTCCTCCACTCTGTTTATCCAGTGTTGCATGCAGCTACCCCAACAAAAACATTACAATCAAGATCGACGAGAACAGCAACTACCCTTATTATTTAGCATTTGTTCTGTGGTATCAGCAAGGGGATAAGGATATCACAGCTGTGCAGCTATGCGAGGTATTATGCAGATGCTTTTTCTGACCATAACTTTCTGTTTAACAGAGCGAATGCCGAATAGAATACTTACAAAAATGGGATACTTCTAATATCTGCAGACTCGAAACTTTGCGTGCAAGCTCTTGGATAGGAGTTATGGAGCGGTGTGGACAACCACTTCGCCACCACGCGGTCCGTTGTCTTTAAGGATATTATTGAGCGGAGAGGACGGAGATGAATCATGGATTGTTCCAGTTAATAACATACCAGAAAATTGGAAAGCTGGAGAGACATATGATACAGGAGTTCAAATTCATGTCTAGATAGTGGACCAGAGTAATTCATTTCTTTGTTTTAGCAACACAAATAAAAGAACAAGTATCTAGGGTTCTTCAAATATGTTCTTTCAGTATGTTTATTTGATTACTATATATCCTATTATTCTGTGTCAAGGAAGGGAAACAAGTTTTAGTTAGAGAAGTTCTTATGTAATCTGACTAATGAAATTTATGTTTCTTAATAAAGATTCAAATTTCTCAAAGCAGTCATCATAGAGTACATCACTATCCAAATAGTCTCTTTCACTTGTTCTTCAAATTCAAAACATGTTTTTCATGTCTTGTTGTTATTCTTCCATTTCAGCTTTTCCCGATTTTATCGACAAACATGGTATTTTATTAGTTAACTACACCAAAAGAAATTCATACCATGGCAGGTTTAAATGCCTTGTTTGCACACCAAGCAATCCCACATCAGCTCTTAAAGATCTTTTGACAAAGATGACCTGGAAATCATTGGCATAATGCTTCTATTATTAGTTTCCAATAGTTGAATAAATCTAGTTAATATAAATCCATAGTAATATAGTACTTTATGAAGATGATTTTCAGAAGCACAAAAACAAATCATCTCACTATAGATTGCTAAAGATCCTTGGCTGAAAAGCCTGACTAATGCTAAACTGTTATCATAGAATGAGAATCCGAGCAAAGAGATAAACACAAACCTAAAATATGAATGTGAACTATATTCATCAAAAGAGCACAAGGGAGAAAGTGAAGGTTTAAAGTGAAATGAAATCTTTTATAGTCAGATATGAATAGCAAAGTAAGAGGACACAATTCGGTGATTATCTGAACTCTGCAGGCATCTTATTCTTAAGCCCGTCTGAATGTTCCATCAAACCATTCCATCTAAGTCGATAAAACAAGCAACCAAAGTACTCCACTTTGAGTTCAGTCTTGTAAGCTTTGATATTTTATCCAAGCACCACCAGCCCTTGAAAACCTTTCACCCATGCTTACATCCAGATAAATAACTCTAAGGTTTTCCCAGCATGTCATGCAGTCCATATCCCATGATCATGGAATTCCATGACACCACATTTTTTCAGGCATGTTATCAAAGAATATTGCTAGAAAAATCAATACCCCTACATTGTGTATGTATCAACAAAGGAGCAGTTGAAAGTAACATATCACAATTAATCTTGTTATTTTCAACAAAAGAATATATTCACATCCCTTATCAGGCCTCCTCAAATTCACACATGCTACAAGAAGCATCATTAGCTGGAACCTTTCCTCTTTCCATCATCCTATCAAACAGCATTAAAGCCTGGACGTCATACTTCTTTTCCCAAATAAAAGTGATAAAACTTCATCAGCTTGTTGACAAGTCGTCGTTAACCGGTCAAAATAAATAAATATATAAATCCTCTTTCAACGATAAATAAAGAAATTAAATAGTTATAGGGAAAGAGGGTCGATCCACAGGGAGATTAGTCGAAATTCTTGACTTGAATTTTGTCGGATTTGAATTCCCAGAAATATCTGCAAGGAAATAAAAAGGGGTGATATTTGATTTCGAATGAAGTAAAAAAATAAAATGCAAGAATTAAGGAAAATAATAGGAAAAACCAAATGTGCAAATTAGCCTCGAGCTACCCTTGTCAATTCCTTCGATCATTGAAATAGATTTTTACTTCGGGGATCATGTCGGTTACAGTCTGCGAGGCCCAACCCGTCGCAACTTGCTTTTCTCTCGAGTAACCAATTCTCCCAAGACTATCTTCGAAGGTTGATTCTTAAACAAATTAGCCACGTCTATCGCCGTTAAAGTGTTTAGTTTTGAAAGCAGGAAAAGCCCGACTCAGAAATTGTCTTAAAAAGAATCGCTTCTGATTTTATCTTTCCTTAGCGGACCGCCGCTAAGAGTGTTCACAGGAAGTCGAAATTGCCACAGGCCGATCCTTCCTCCCAACTATGTCTTTAAACGATTCCAGATCAACGAGTCTTTTGATTTGAAAAACGATTAAAAACTTTAGTAAGGCCGATTGCCAAACTATCTAAACAGAAAGATAAAAATGTATTCCCGAAAGAATTTAGGCAATGTTCAATTCTCACGATTAGAATTGATTTGGCTAACTCTTGGCTCAAGAAATTTAGCTAAGCATGATATTGATTATCATGCTTAACTTGGTTTTGGAAAAATAATTAAATAACATAAAATAAATGAAATAAGAAAATAAAGGAAAATAACTTGAATTAAAACTAAAAATGTTTACAAAGATAAAAACTAAATTGATTGATTGATCATCTAAGCCTTTACCAAGGGTGGTATTTATAGGCTTAGATTTACAAAGATAAAGTGATGAAATAATTTAAAATAATAAACAAAAGATAAAATAATTCAAATGTTTTAAAATTTAAATGCAGGAATCTAATCGGATAAGCTGATAAGCTCTCTATGAACGTTCCAGAAGCTTCTAGAAGTTGCCACGTCACTGCCACGTCACTGCCACGTCAGACGCGTCGTGCCCGGTGTCGTGCCCATAATGCCAGTCATGACATAATTATAATAAAAACTGCAGAAATGCCTCATTTTCACTGCTATTTCCAGAATTGGGTCCATGCACAAAATGTAACGAAAACAACATGTATTAAGCAGCAAGAAGTCCCAATAGCTAGAAAAATAACAAATGAAATATGTCATATTTGAGCACTCATCAAATTCCCCCTCACTTGTCTCATACTTGTCCTCAAGTATGTCCGAAAAAATCATAAACCCAAGAATGTATTTCTCAACCATTACAAGCATCAAACATAATCATAAGAGTTCTAGCACGAAAGGAGGTTCATGAAAGAAACATAATTAAAACCAAATAGATACAAGCAAAGAGCAGCCCTTGTCCTTTTCAATTACCTATCAAGCATTAATCAAATCTTAGCCTAGTCTTAATCCTCACCAAGATACACTCAAGAGCACTCAAAGTGTTTTAAAGGTAAATTTGAAGCAGAAACACTCAAAGTCAATCATGAATAAAGGTTTCCATATACTTGTAACAAGTTCAATTCTCCACTACTTATTAGAACCGATGTGCAAAAATCATTAGGTCTTTATTGAAGGTGTAATGAGGGTTTAGGAAAGGATAAAAAGATGGAAAGGAAATAATCAAAGAAATGATCAATGCAAGATTTCACACAACAATCAATGAAAAAAACAAATGAGGAGCTTAAAGATGGGCAATCAACATACACGTTTCTGTTCTTCGAAACTGTTTTTTTTTCGGAATTTTTTTTTCTTTTTTTTCTTTTTTTTCGAAGCAATTGCTTCCTTATTCTGTTTTTTTTTTCTCTCTTTTTTTTTATTTCGAAGAATTATGCCCTTAATTTGAATTCCAGCTTCCTTATTTGCCTAGTAGTATAGTATCTAGCATTTGATCAATCAAAAAGTGGTTAAGCCAAGGGAATGGGGTGTAAGGCTAACAAGGTTTCACTAGGCGATGAGAAAGGGTAAATTAAAACGAGAAGGAAAGGAAGAGGTTTAAAGCCTAATGCCTAAATCATTTTAAAGCACCTTGTTCTTAGTGTAGTCTCGAATTGTAAGCAAGCCACAAGTTCTAGATTCCTAAAATTCAAGATGACACTCTCAAGCAAAATGAATGAGCATAATATGAAGGATGCATGCTCAAGGCTCAAAGTCTCACAAAATTGGGCTAAATTTGATTAAGATAGGCGAGAAATCTAATTAACACAATCAAGAGTAATTAAAAGAGAATGTCAAGCTGAAGAATACCCATATCATTTGGTTATCAAAAATGCTACAATACAATCATTCCTAAGCACTAGAACAAGTACAACATGCTGGACAACAAGTAATGGCAAAAAAAAAATTCATCTCAAGGTTTAATCAAAATCAAAACATATTATCAAATAAGTTACGACAAGTGGTAATTTATTACCCTCTCCCTCACTTAAATGCATTGCCCCAATTCAAAATAAAAATAAAGAAAATGAGGAACAAATAAGGGTAAAAGATACTCCCCGTGAGTGATGAAATTGAGTCCACCGTTGGCATAGAGTGGAATGAGGGAGACGGTGAATGAGGAGGAGGAGCACGGCGGGAGTTGCATGGGCCAGCGGCGGTGGTAATCCTTGAACGGCGGTTGACGAACAGTGCTGGAGCCGGTGCAGCGAAGGGCGATTTGGCATTTTCGTTGGGCACCCGTCGAATGGTTGCCGGTCTTCGGCCACCACGGTATGGAGGAGAAATGGGGACTGGTCGGAATCATTGGGCACCTCCACGAAGGCCGTCGACGCAACGAATCGTCATCTAGAACGGTGCGTGGGTAGAGGCTCGACCCGGTCTTGGCGTTATATGCGGACCATTGGTGGTGGTGCGGTTTTGGTGGGGCTCGGTTTTGTGGTGATGACGTGAAGAAGATGATGCGGGTGGGGAAAAGGAAGGAGACGAAATGGGGGGATTTAGGGAAAAATAAATAAATAAAAGAAATGGGTTGATTGGCTGCGGGAGATATTTGGGTGGTCAAAGGCTAAAGGCTAAAGGGTTTGGCTAAAATGCACCGCAGACCATGGGTTTTGCTAACGTGCACCGTTTAATGAAACGGTGCACTCCAATGCTTATGGTCGAAATGTGCTGCTGTGAAGGGCGTGGCTTGGCTTGCTGTGTGCGAAAAGAAACCTGCAGAGGGAAAGAAAAATTTATTAAGGCAACAAAAGAAAATGAAAAATAAAGAAGCATAAATTAAATAAAAAAAGGAAGTAAAAATTGACGAAAAATAAATCAATGGGTTGCCTCCCATTTAGCGCTTTGTTTAACATCGTTTAGCTCGACGACCTTTGCTAAATTTTTGGCTCTTCAAAATAAAGGTCTTCAAATAATCGATAATGTCCATCGCTCGTCGTTTTAACATCTTCCTTCATCTTTCTTTTTGTGCGCAAAGCAACAACTAAGCTTCTACCTCCTTCCCAAGACGACAACTTACTCAAGATGATGTTTGGCAAAGTTTGGTTGTCGCCTAAAAATATATAATCAAACCATTCCAACCTTGGCTTTGGTTCCTGCAAAATTGATGGAAAATGTTTAGTTCGAATTGGAATTAATCGAAAATCAGAAAGGGAAGAAAGATTTGAAATGATTTCGCCTTTGTTTTTATCGTCGAGATCTGCGAATTCCCTACAAAATTCATAACACAAATTAGTTTCGATCAAATCATCAGCTAACGGATCTATAATATCAACGAAATTTAAACTTGCGACCGAATCAGGATACTTCATAGCTTTATACATATCAAATTTAACTACTTCCCCATCAAATTCCATAGTTAAAATGACGTCGCGGACATCAATCTTTGTATGCGCAGTTGATAGGAAAGGTCGGCCAAGCAAGATTTCGGATCCGTTATTGCTGCGATCATTTTCCATGTTAATAATGTAAAAATCAGCAGGAAAAATAAGATTTTTTACCTGTACCAACACGTTTTCTAGAACTCCCTCGGGGTAGATAACTGAACGATCAGCTAGTTGAATCGTCACTCGCGTTTCCTTCAAAGGTTCAGTCGACATTTTGTTGTAGACGCTTAACGGCATGACGTTGATAAATGCGCCTAAATCGCACATCGCTCTTTTTATCCCAACATTTCCAATTTTACAAGGAACCACAAACATACCTTGGTCCTTGTACTTTGGCGGCAATGGTCTTTGAAGAATAGCCGAAACGTTCTCACCAAGGTTAACTTTTTCATTCCCGGATAGTCGCCTTCGGTTTGTGCATAAGTCCTTCAGGAACCTTGCATATTTGGGCACTTTTCGAATAACATCAAGAAGTGGAATATTAATTTCCACTTTCTTGAATACATCCAAAATATCCTTCTCTTCCTCCTTTTTATCACGTTTCGCCAATCTACCTGGAAAAGGAGGAACAGGTTCGTAAGTAGAAACAGAAATATTAGATTTAGAGTTACCTGCAGTGGGTGGAGATTTTTCGTTCTGGTCCTTCGAAGAATTGCCTTGCTCGTCGGATTTTTGCTCATCTTGCTTGGGCGGTTTAGGCGTTATCACTGTTCCACTACGCAAAGTTATCGCACTAACGTTTTCCCTTGGGTTGGTTTCGGTTTGGGATGGTAACTTTCCCTGGGATTCTATACGGCTAACGGCTTGAGCTAGTTGGCTTATTTGTTTGTCGATTTGCTGGAGATGGGATTGTGTTTGGGTTTGGAATTTTTCCTGCGAAACTGTCAATCTCTCAACAATAGACTCAAGCGATGATTTTTGGGGTGCTTGGTTTTGGTAGGGAGGTTGTTGCCTAGGTTGGTAATTCGGGTTCTGATTACCGTAGCTCAAGTTTGGGTGATCTCTCCAACCGGGATTGAAGGTATTGCTATGTGGGTTATAGGGTCTTTGGGGAGGTCCGGGAAAATTGTTCAAGGCGTTGACTTGGGCATTAGTCGTTTCCCTTAACATTGGGCATAGATCGGTGGCGTGATCGTGCATAGTACAAATCCCACATGCCTTAGCAGCTTTTATCTCCCCTGAAACAAGAGAATACACAATATTAGTCAAATTATCAATTTTATTCTCTAATGAAATTGTGCTTACTGTGTGAACCCGTCGGCTGGGTTCACTTGTAGAACCAAATTGCTGCGAGTTTGCAGCCATTGTGGAGATTAATGTTCTCGCTGCAGTAGGAGTCATGTTAACGAGCGCGCCACCGCTTGCTGCATCTACCATCTTTTTGTCCATTGGTAACATTCCTTCATATAGGTATTGAAGGAGTGTTTGCTCGGATAGGCCATGTTGCGGACAGCTTGCGCACAGCTTCTTGAACCTTTCCCAATAATCATATAGGGATTCGTCGTGCATTTGTTGGATACTCAATATGCTTCGCCTAAGTTCAGTCGCTTTTGCTGCAGGGAAATACCTGTCAAGGAAAACACGAGAAAGATCAGCCCATGTATTAATAGAATTCGGAGGTAAATAAAATAACCACTCTTTAGCTGTTCCGGCTAAGGAAAAAGGAAAAGCCCTTAGTTTTATCTGATCCTCTGAAACTCCTTGCGGTTTCATGCTGCTGCACACCATGTGAAATTCGGCAAGGTGTTTATGTGGGCTTTCAGTAGGGAGGCCATTAAAGGTGGGTAATAGGTGAATCAGGCTCGTTTTGAGTTGGAATGGGGTATCACCGTGAGGAAAAGCGATACAAAGGGGTTGTTGCACAGTAGGGGCTGCGTTCAGCTCTCGAATCGTTTGTTCCGCCATCGGTTCTAGTTCCTGTGTAAGTTCTTCGATTGGTGTAGATTCGGAGGTGGATTCTTGTTCGGGTTGTCGTGTGCTTTGTTGTTTCTTTCGTCGAAGGGTTTCGCCGTGAGTTCTACGAGCGCTTGCTTTGATTTCCGGGTTATATGGAGCCAAAGTACCCGGATTCTTCCTGGTCATAAAATAAAACAAAAATCAATCAAAAATTGCCAAAAATAAATCTCCCCGGCAACGGCGCCAATTTTGACAAGTCGTCGTTAACCGGTCAAAATAAATAAATATATAAATCCTCTTTCAACGATAAATAAAGAAATTAAATAGTTATAGGGAAAGAGGGTCGATCCACGTGGAGATTAGTCGAAATTCTTGACTTGAATTTTGTCGGATTTGAATTCCCAGGAATATCTGCAAGGAAATAAAAAGGGGGTGATATTTGATTTCGAATGAAGTAAAAAAATAAAATGCAAGAATTAAGGAAAATAATAGGAAAAACCAAATGTGCAAATTAGCCTCGAGCTAGCCTTGTCAATTCCTTCGATCATTGAAATAGATTTTTACTTCGGGGATCATGTCGGTTACAGTCTGCGAGGCCCAACCCGTCGCAACTTGCTTTTCTCTCGAGTAACCAATTCTCCCAAGACTATCTTCGAAGGTTGATTCTTAAACAAATTAGCCACGTCTATCGCCGTTAAAGTGTTTAGTTTTGAAAGCAGGAAAAGCCCGACTCAGAAATTGTCTTAAAAAGAATCGCTTCTGATTTTATCTTTCCTTAGCGGACCGCCGCTAAGAGTGTTCACAGGAAGTCGAAATTGCCACAGGCCGATCCTTCCTCCCAACTATGTCTTTAAACGATTCCAGATCAACGAGTCTTTTGATTTGAAAAACGATTAAAAACTTTAGTAAGGCCGATTGCCAAACTATCTAAACAGAAAGATAAAAATGTATTTCCGAAGGAATTTAGGCAATGTTCAATTCTCACGATTAGAATTGATTTGGCTAACTCTTGACTCAAGAAATTTAGCTAAGCATGATATTGATTATCATGCTTAACTTGATTTTGGAAAAATAATTAAATAACATAAAATAAATGAAATAAGAAAATAAAGGAAAAGAACTTGAATTAAAACTAAAAATGCTTACAAAGATAAAAACTAAATTGATTAATTGATCATCTAAGCCTTTACCAAAGGTGATATTTATAGGCTTAGATTTACAAAGATAAAGTGATGAAATAATTTAAAATAATAAACAAAAGATAAAACAATTCAAATGTTTTAAAATTTAAATGCAGGAATCTAATCGGATAAGCTGATAAGCTCTCTATGAACGTTCCAGAAGCTTCTAGAAGTCGCCACGTCACTGCCACGTCAGACGCGTCGTGCCCGGTGTCGTGCCCATAATGCCAGTCATGACAGAATTATAATAAAAACTACAGAAATGCCTTATTTTCACTGCTATTTCCAGAATTGGGTCCCTGCACAAAATGTAACGAAAACAACATGTATTAAGCAGCAAGAAGTCCCAATAGCTAGAAAAATAACAAATGAAATATGTCATATTTGAGCACTCATCACTTGTGGATGAACTATGAAGTTTATCTCCAGACTTGAACACATGAACTCTCCCATTCAGTTGTATCCAACTATACCCAGGGACTTCCCTAACTCCTTTCGATCCCATTTCTTTTCTCAATTTTTGCTCTGCCATGCGCAGACCTCTTGCTGCATATATATTGCAAAGAGCCACGTGGGCAGGTGTGTTCATTGGGTCCAGCTCAAGCAGTTTTGTTGCGGCATGTTTAGCAATCTCAGCACCTGTCTCACTGAACCCACATACGCCAAGTAATGCCCCCCAAATAGCACGATCTGGTTCGAAAGGTACACTCCTGACAAACTCTTCTGCTTCCTCTACTCTCCCTGCTCTGCCCAAAAGATTGACTATAGAAACATAATGCTCTAAACCAGGCTTAATTCGATAAATATCCCTCATTGATTTAAATAATTCCAATGCTTTACTGATAAAGCCTACATGACTACAGGCCGATAGGATACCCAAAAAGGTATTCCAGCATCACTTCAAAAATCTTTATAGTTTCATTTGCTAGCTCATGATGAGAAAACCCCATGATCGTCACGAGACGTCATACTTGAGAATATACTATATGCATCATCTGTTAACCCGCATTTTGCATACATGGAGACAAGGGAATTCTCGAGAATCAAATCGAATTCATACCGTGTTTTCACAAGCATGCAATGGATTTGTCTCCCCAGATCAAGATTTGCCGTTGCTCCAGCAGCTCCAAAAAGAACAGAATATGTAGCAGTCAAAAGGAAAACACCTTGTGCCCGTATTTCCAAAAATAAAGAGGTAGCTTCTATAGAAAAGCTCATTTTGGACATAGCCTGATATCATTACCGTCCATGCTACTGCATCCTTTCCTGGCATGTTATTAAAAAGATGGCAAGCCTGAGAAACTTGTCCAATGCTCAAATAACCATCAATCATCGAAGTCCATGAGATCTTATCTCTAATAGGTGATAGATCATCAAACACATATTGAGCCTTTTCCAACTGTCCAATACGAACATAACCGGTGATCATAGCATTATAAGATTGAACTGACAAGTTATTCAAGTTCTTGTTAAATATATAATATGCAAAGTCCATGATACCAAATACTGAATACATTTGAATGAGGCTCCTACATAACCTGCCATCATAATCATCATACGCCAATCCAGAAACAATTACTTGAGTATATAACTGCTTGCCAAGACAAGACAATCCCATTCGGATACCGGCACAAGCATAAGCAAGTGATACAAAAGTCTCAGTATTAGGTCTTATTTCATAGTTACTCATTTCTAGAAAAAGCAATAGGGCTTCTTCATAGAATCTGTTCCAAATAAACCCTCCAATCATGGCTGTCCAGGAAACAATATTCCTCTTCAGGCATTCTACAAAACAAACAATACCCTGCAATAACCTGCTATCATACTAGTCCAAGTAACCACATTCCGATGAAATTATAGTTCTCAGCATATCCAGAAATTATAGTGTTCAATGAAATTATGTTACGGACCGGCATTGCATCAAAAATCAACCTTGCCTCCTCCAAATCCCCATTCTTAATCAGCCCACCAATCATAGAATTCCACGACACAACATTCTTTTCAGGCATGTCATCGAAAAATCTTTTTTCCCTCACAAACTCTACCACTTTCCAACAACCCACACAGCATCGAAGTCCACGAAACCACATTCCTCTTGGGCATTTCCTCAAAAACCCTTATCGTATCATCAATCCTCCCACACTGTATAAAACCCGACAACATGGCATTATAACTGACAATGTTCCTCTCAGGCATAATTTCGAACAGAATTTTGGCTTTTGACAAACTCATTTCTTGAGAAAGTTGAGATAAGAGAAGTTAAGTGAATAACGCGACCATGGTTGCTTCTTTGAGGCATTCTGTCAAGCAGGTTACGAGCCTCTCGAATACGGTGATTGGGTAGCAATTAGAAGATCTGGGAATCATTGGACGCGAGTTTTGAGTGATGGGTAACTGAGAAAATGGGTTAGGATTGAAAGGAACGAACATGGAGGAGACCGTAGAGAAGAAGATGAAGTGAGGGTTTTGAAAAGGAGATGGCGCGCATTACTCGGAAATTTAAAAGGTTAATGCTGTTTTGTAAACCTTATTTAAAAGTTACTTATGTTTTTTTGGGAGAATTATTTGGGTGGAAACTAAAAATTTCTATAAGCGTCTTAATTTTAAGATTTAGAAATTTAATTTAGGATGTAGGGTTAGGGGTAGGTCTAATAATTTAGAATTTAAGAACTGTAATAGAATTTATGGTTTAGGGTTAAAATTTAGGGTTTATAAGTTAAAACTTAAATCTTCAACATATTATATTAAAACATAAACCCTAACCTCTAAACTTAAATCCTAACCCTAACCCTAACCCCTAAATTCTAACCGTTACCCCTAAACCCCTAAACTAAGTATATAAACCCTAAAACTAAGACACTTGTGGAAACTAAAAATTTCCACCGCCAGTGTATTGAATATAATTTTTTAATAGTTAAATATAATTACAAAATCATCTATTTTTCTAACATGACAGTTATTAGTTTCTACTAATATTTTATGTTAGCCTATATTTTAAATTTATAAGATATTTTTATAAAAAAATTGTTTGTAAACCTTATTTAAGGATTAAGATGTGCTCCACACTATACAAATAGTAACAGTAAACTTCTTTGATTTTTTGTTTGATATAAATTCCTATGTTAAAAAAATCATTCCATGTTGTGTAGTCTTTGAAAACCCTTTATTTTAAGGTTTGATGTTTTAGTTTAGGAATTGAGAGTTTAGAATTTGGTTTTTAGGGTTTATGTTCTATATTTTAATATTAAGATTTTATTTTTTATTTTTTATTTTGAATTTTTAATTTTTAAAGAGTAAATATGCATGTTTGTGTAGTTTGTTATACAATATATATATATATATATATATATATATATATATGGAAAATATTTTGATACACAAGTTTACACAAGCTTTTTAATTTTAGGGTTTAGGTATTTAGGGTAGGGTTTAAGGTTTAGTGGTTTAGTGTGTAGGGCGTAGAATTTAAGGTTTATGGTTAGAATTTAGAGTTTAGGGTTTAGGGTGTTGGGGCTAGGGATTTAGACTTTATAGCTTAAATATGAAAGGTTGTGTAAATTTTTTTATACAAATTATGTGTCAAAATATAACAAATTATATATAATAAAAAAAAGTTACTTCTAATTCTAGTATTATATGCAAAAATATCAAGTTTGGTTAAGATGTTTAGTCATGGCAAAGCTTAAGCAATAGATCTTCAATACGTTGTATACTCTTGTAAAGGAAGTAAGCTTGCTGTATTTGACTATTGTACAAATTCCACCAGCTTTTGTTTCTTAAATCTTAACCAAACACTAATATATACAAAGCTTCCATTCATTAGATCAAGGTTAATATAACTTGGATAAATATTCTATATACAGGCGGCGGAAACTTTCAATTTCCACAAGCGCCTTAGTTTTAAGGTATAAAGAGTTAGTTTAGAGTATAGGGTTTAAGGGTTTAAGTGTAGGGGTAGAATTTAGGGATAGTTATTTCAATTTAAGATTTTGAGTTATAATTTAGGGTTTATAGGTTAAAACCTAAATCCTCACCATATTACCCTAAACCCTAAATTATAACCATAAACCTTAAATTGAAACAATTATCCCTAAATTCTAAACACCTACACCTAAACCCTATACCCTAAACTAACTCCCTATACCCTAAAACTAAGGCGCTTGTAAAAACTTTTAGTTTTCACCGCCAGTGTATAGGATATTAATCCTATAACTTTTTTGTACTTAACTTCAGTGTTGATGTACATTGTGGTATCTTTTTCTTTACAATTACATGTCTAACTTTTATTAATGGGTAATTAGTATTCGATTTTTTATATTAAATAGTTTTACATTAACATTTTCAAAGCAAATGTTGAGGTTCGAACTTATGAAGTGGATGAGCATCCATAGGGATAAGTATGGGCCGGGTTTTTGGCTAATCTAAACTCGACCATGATTCAACACATGATGATTTTTTATCTGACCCTAAATTTAAGATTAAAACTCTAACCGACCCGAAACTAATAAAAAATATTTCCCCCATTTTTTATTAAAAATAAAGGAGGATAATAGAATATATTTATGGGGTATTTATAGTAATTATCTCTGTTTCCTTTTTTTTATTTGATAAAATAAGGATGTAATCAAAAATATATATAAAGAGGGGCTTATTATAACAATTATCCTTAAATATATGAAAGAGTTATATAAATATCTCGAGTTAGATCGAATCGGGTATTTTCACACTAAATTTGAACCTAAACCCGACCCAACACTTAATAATTTTTTTAAAAAAATACCGACCCTCTTAGGTTGGAACGGTAGAATTCAATCCATGTCCATCTATAAGCATCCACGACCACTAGGCTAATTTATGATTCTGGTATTCAATTTTTTTTAGTGTAATTAGGTATCTATTTTTTTCCTTCAAAGCAGGGCGCATTTCGTATCCGACTGCATGAACCGACATGGCGAGGCTTCTTTGGTTTATATTTGAAAATAATTCATCAATCACACCTAATTTACTTGGGTGCAAGAAACAATTAGCTTAAAATATTTCCACTGGTTTCTTGGAGCCCTTCAAGCTCTCTATAAATATCCACCCAAATCAGAAGCAGCAGCCATTGATTAGAGCTAAAGGTTTTAAGCAACAACAGTGATGGCTTCCAGAATCAAACTCTGGGCTCTGGGTGTTGTTATGCTTTTTCTTCTTCTGTTGATTGCCTCCACTTCGAATGCCGCCATTTCGTGCACTGCTGTGATCAAGGACTTGAGACCCTGTGTGAATTATCTCGTGAACGGGACCGGAAAACCGCCGTCGACTTGTTGTGCCGGAGCGTCTGCTCTGGCATCGGCGTCGGCGGCGTCGGCTGACAAGAAGGCTGCTTGCGAGTGCATCAAATCTGCAGCCAAGAACATGAATCCCAAAAACGACTTAGCTCAGGCTCTTCCTTCCAACTGTGGAATCAAATTGCCCGTCGCCATTTCACCAAACGTCGATTGCTCCAAGTACGTAATCCGCCGAAAACTTGAAGGGAAAAAAAAAAAGTTGGTCGTTTTCATATATTGATTGGTCGGCGTTTCCTTTTTGCAGGGTTGGTTGAAAACTGGAAGTGCTTGCATGGAGTAATTAAAACTGGAATCCCGAATCCTGTTTGGATTCCTTGGATGAATAAAGTTTGATGCCATCGCCTACCATTTTCTTGCACTTTTCTTGCTTTATGTATTTATATATGTGATCACGTTGTTTCCAATATTTTCTTATTTTATCTATATTTATAATTTAATGTTGAATTATCCCCTATATCATGTGATGTTTACCACAGACAAGAATTTACTTGTATTTATTAATAATAATAATAATATTATTATTATTATTATTTGATTTAACTTCGTATTCGATTGAATTTTTTAAACTCAATTTGAATAAGATTTTTAAATAAAATGTGTTAACTTTATTAACTTAATTTTTATTTGATTTAACTTGACTCGATTGAATCTTTGTCTTTCAAATAATTCAGATATTTGTTTTATTGTGTGATGTAGGGGTGAGCGTTCGATCGAGTCAAAATAATTCGAGTTATTCGAGTTGACGTGTCATATTTTACAACTCAAATTTTATTTGAAATTTTTTCGATTCTAATCGTGTCGAGTCAAAAAATTTCGAGTTATTCGAGTTGACGCGTCATATTTTACAACTCAAACTTTATTTGAAATTTTTTCGAGTTGAGTCGAATTTTCGAGTTCTTATAAAAATTTAATTGTAATTATTTATCATGTTATAGTACGGTTTGATTTCAATTTAAACAATTTTCTCTAATCATATAAGATATGCACATATATATTTCTTCATAATTTTTCATATGTGACAATATTTCTTCATATTTTTATATATCAGTATATATATCATAAAAAAATTGAGGGACTTGTCTCGAATTTAAAATAAACTTATTAATTACTAAAAATTTCGAGTTATTCGAGTTATTCAAATTCTTTTTTTAATTTAAACTTTATTTGAAATTTTTCGAGTCTGAGTGGAGTTTTGCTCATCCCTAATGTGATAATGAATATTTCTTGGAGTGGGTAATAAGTTATTTCACCAAGTAAGGACGTTGTTACAGTTAACGAAAAAGCTGTAAAAAAATATTAGACGATTTTGAAAAGTGTCGAGAATTTAAAAAATTGTCGGAAATAGACAATAACTTTAAAATTTTAATTAAAATTTTCTAAGAATTGTCATCTTTTCCGATCGACTTTTACTTGATAAAATAATTTTTCGCTCGTTCCACTTGAAGTTTTTTTTAAATATATAAGCCGCTTGATGAATGTTTAAAATATATTTTATACGAATTTGGATGTTATGGGATAGAAATTTTTTGCCTCAAATTAAGTCTCTTTTGGTATTTTACTTAAAAAAATAAATTTATAATTTAAAAGTTAAAATTAGTGTTATATTTAGAGTTTAGAGAATTATGGTAAGATCTATTTTTTAAGCTGTAGAGTTTAGTGTTTAAAACTTGAAATTTAAGGTTAAAGTTTAATTTTTTTTTAGTGTATTTTAGTGTGAAACATAAAAAAAAATAATTAGGGAGAGAGTATTTTTGTTTGTATGGATAGAACGCTGCGTTATACAGAGCTTCCGATTTCATCTTTGAATAAAAATCCTGACTTTCTCCAAAATCCCTCTACCCAAGACCCTATAGTTTCCTGTTTCCACCATGGGTCTGCTATCTTGGTTCAGAGATGACTCGAAATCTCAAACCCAGACCCTACCCAAGTTCAACGAGACCCCGAAACCCGTTCCGGGAATGAACGGCGCCGTTGAAGTTCCCCGACCCCAGAGTGTCACGGTTTTCGAGTTCGGCTCTGTAGCTGCTACTTCAGATAAGGTTACGGTAGCCGGGTTCTGCCCCGTGTCCGACGAGCTCGAGCCTTGTCGCTGGGAGATTCTGCCCGCCAATGGATCCGACGCTCCCCAATTTCGTGTCGTCTTTTGACACTGAATAATCAGCTGCAAGAATGTCGAATGTTAGCATTAGACTCTTCTTTAGCGGTTATCGTAATCTTGGGTTATTTGTTTTTTATTTTATTTTTTAAATTGTTAGTATGCAGGCAAATGTTTCATTCCGCCCATCATCTTTAAATCCAAAGCAAAATCGAATATCATAAAATTCGGTTTCCTCAACTTTCATTGCGACAAATGATCGAACACCATGACGGCACTAATACGGCCTCTGAGACTGACCCTATCCGATTCGACGGGTTGATTTTTTTTATGAAATTCGGGTCAAATTAGATTAAATCATAATGAATTTTTAATTAAATTTAAAATAAATAAATTTATATCTAAATTCAAATAAATTTATTAAAAAATATATTGGATTGAGCCGGCAAAAATGCACACTCACACACAGATAGGGATGGGCACGGGTCGGGTTTTTGGCCCACCCGAACCCGACCCGAAACTAATAATCTTAAAACCGAACCCGACCCGACCGATCCTATTTTTTTAAAAAACCCGACCCGACCCGAAAATAAATATTTTAAACCCGACTCTGACCCGACCTATAAAAAAAATTAATTTTAGGGACCTAATTATAAAAATAATAATTTTAAGAGGCATAATTATAAAAAATAATAAACTTAAGGACTAAATTGTAAATAAAAAATTAATTTTAAGGACCTAATTATAAAAATATATATATAAAGAGGGGGTATAATTACAAATATCCCTAAAAAGTTTAAGAGAAAATTACACTATTAGTCCCGGGTTGGGTCGGGTCAGATTTTTTCACCCTAAAACTCAAACCCGACCCGACCTCACCATACACAAAACTCGACCCGACCCGACCCAAACCCAATTTTTTCATAAAAATACCCGACCCGATCGAGCCGAGTCGGGTCAGAACCCGTCGGGCCCGGGTGAAATGCCCATCCCTACACACAGAGACGAAACTACCCTATGGCTAGGAGGGACTATAGCTCTCCAATGTTTTCTATACTAAAAATTACAATGATATATTTATCTGTTTAGACTCTTAATTTTCAATTCTTTTAAATTTTGTCGTCTATTTTTATCATTAGTTAGATTTCATCCCCTTAATTTTAATTTTTGGCTTCATCACTACATGTACATTATTATTGTAATAGTTAGGGTTGAGCATTCGATCAAGTCGGGTTAATTTTGTTTTGAGTTAGTCGAGTTTATGAGTCTTACTTTATAATTCAAAATTTATTTAAATTTTTTCGAGTCGAGTTGTTGTTCAAATTTAATTGTAGATAATTATAATGTTATGGTAGTAATTGGTTCTAATTTAAGCTGATCTCTAATCATATACGACATACATTTATATTTCAACATATTTATATGTGATATACATATACCATGGAAAAATGTGAGACTCGACTCAAACTTAAAAACTATTCCACTAATTATTAAAAGTTTTGAATTATTCAGATTCTTATTTTATAACTCAAATTCTATTATAAATTTTCAAGTCAAATCGAATTTTATAACATCAAATTAAAATCGTTTTAGTAGAGGTTCTGGAGAAAGTGGTCACACTCGCCCAAGCGGCCATGTGCATTATTAATCAGCACCCACCGTTTGCATTTTTGTAATGCTCGTCAGCTGTCGGTCATAGTGACGAAGTGGGCCCAATCCGACCTGCCTAATAAATATTTAGAAGAACAAAAATCTGATGCAAATGTTGGTTGGTACATTCATGTTTCAATCTAAATCTGAATCACAAATTTTGTACTCTTATGTGCCAAATCACCTTCATTATACTCTACTCCTAATTAAATCTGAACTATTTAGTGTCGGCAGAAATACATATCTGACTTAAATTAGGTGAAGTTACGAATTTTTCATTGGACTCGGATTTATATTATGAATCTTAAATATTTGGTAAATTTTGATCTAATAATAACTAATCGTTAGTATAATATATATGAGAATGTAAAATTGAGCATGTTTAGACGTTTAATATTCTTTAATTTATAGGTGGAGAAAGGTTTGGATAGTATAGATATTGTATCAAAATTATATATAAAAAACATAATAACTTATTAAATATTTAATAAATAAGTGATGAAAGTAAATAATAATTATTGTGTGCCCTTAATTTTTTGTTGTCAATATAAGTTTAAATATTAAATAAATAAGATATTACATCAATTTATTAATTTTAAAACTTAATAAATTGTGTATTTTTTGAGACAATAAATTGTGTATTTTGAATCTAATAATTTATCCATTCTCAATATTCGATTCTAACTATATCTCTAATCATAATACTCAGGAAAATAACCATATTGTGTGCTATTTTGCTATTTTCTACCGAGTTATACTTGTGCTAACTTATATGGCCAAGGCATTAAGAAAGATTTTACAAATTATTCAAACTTAAAATCTATTAATCTAATTTAATATATTATGATTACACTATAATTATATTAAAATATCTGATGAGAAATCAACGAGCTATAATATAATTTAATTTTTTAATTTATGATATTAATAAAATGTTATACTAACTTTAAATGAAATCTTTTTATAAATAAAATGAAACTTCATCACAAATTATTTAATGTTCTTGTAATCTTATCGTTTTTAATATGTTTTTTCGTCCAAATAATTAAAATTTTAGAATATATAAGGATAGTTTAATGAAAAATATTGTATATACTATCGTTAGAGTTAAAAATAAATAATCAAAGTCGAATATTTGATATTTGGAGATTAAAAATTAAAAAAATCAAGTTTAAAATTTGGTAAATGTGATAATATTTAAGGTGCATTTTAACATTAATTCAAAAAAGTGGTTTTGATAAGTACGAGATAGTTCTTCCAAAAATTTAGGGTTGATTTTAGATCGAAGTGTTTATTTCTATTATTAACTCTTGAAAAGATAATTTTTAAAATACGTAAAAATAAATTAATAACGATATAACAAAGAAAAGTACTATTAGAAAATAAAAGTTAGATTTTTTTAATTAAAAAGAAAACTTTTATATTTTAAAGTAAACATCATAATTCAAACTTACACGATATAATAAATGAAAATTGTTTGTCCCTTAACTATGCTCGTTTTGGTGCTCGTTTAAAAAAAATTGTGTTTAGGCTTTTAAATTAAGGTTTGAAAATTAAGGGTAAAGTGTTTACGGTGTAGGATTTAAGATGTGAAATTTATGGTTAAAGTTTAAAATTTAATTTTTAATTTATTTTAATGTGAGGCATAAGAAAATATATATTTAAGAGGCAGATAATTTTTATTCCGAAATAATATAAACTTTTTAATTATTCGGGCAATTAATGAATGTCAAAGTTAGAAATTCTAATTTTGTTGATGGTTTTAAAAGTTAATTTTAATAAGTTTTTCTTTATTTCAAAATATATATTTAATGTAAGGATAAAAATTCTATACACAGGCGGTGGAAACTGAAAGTTTCCACAAGCGCCTTAATTTTAGGGTATATGGAGTTAGTTTAGGGTATAGAGTTTAGGGGTTTATGTGTAGATGGTTAGAATTTAGGGATAGTTGTTTCAATTTAAGGTTTAGGGTTATAATTTAGGGTTTATAGGTTAAAATCTAAATCCTCACCATATTACCCTAAAAACTAAACCCTAACATATAAACCCTAAATTATAACCCTAAACCCTAAATTGAAACAACTGCCCCTAAATTCTAAACACCTACATCTAAACCCCTAAACCTTATACCCTAATTTAACCCTCTATACCCTAAAACTAAGGCGCTTGTGGAAACTTTTAGTTTCCAATGTGTATAGGATATTAATCCTTAATATAATAGTTTAAAAATTAATTTAACGTAGAAAGTCTTGCCAAAACTAAAAAACAATACTAACACGCCTAAGATTGGATCAAATTGAGCAGAGTACATCATCTCCTTCCTCAACTCGTCCAAACTCTTTGTTTTTGATAGTTACTTCCAAACTCAGTTGAAGCTAACTCGACAGGTGAGTCATGAGTTATATCATAAATTAACCTCTTTTATTGTTGGTAAGAAAACAAAAAGACACCCCCTTCACTGTAAAGCTAATCTCTTTTATTATTAATCTTTACTTTCTCTCACTATAGTAGTACTCTCCACTCATTTTGTACTACAGAGATCTAGACTCAGTTGTTCAACCAAAAGGGCTCTGCTTTGGAGCTCTTCCTTTCTTCTGGGTATTTTCATTTGATCCAAATTTCTTCATTTTACTTCAAAGTTCTTTGCTTTTTTATGCTACTTCCATTGTCCCCCTTTGTTCTGCATAGACCTATCAAATGTTGTTTCTTTTAATTAATGGATCTATCTCGTTCTGTTCTTTTTCTGTGTTTTCAGCTGAAAGATAATGTGAATTTGTTAAGATCAATTTGATAGAAATGCCTGCTGTTTAGTTGATTTCTGAGGGTTTATGGAGATTCATACTGAGCTCTTTTGGTATTGCTTTTGGGTTGTAAATCTTGGCTGTTTCCAGTAGATCAGTAAGTGTAAAGGAACTTTTAGCTTGTAGGAAGTGCAGTGAGTTAGTCTAGGAGCTTTCAAAGGGGGAAAAAGTAAAACTTTAGTTGTATTGCTAAGTTCTTGACTTGATTGGGTTTCACTGCTCTTTCTGTTAAAAGTTACAAATGCTCAAAATCATACTTTATACATAGGTTTATATGTGTGTGTATGTATCATATATTGATGCCATTCAAGTTTGAAGATACCAAACTGCTGATTATGAGCTTCACATGAAATCCTTTGTTTTAGTTGGGTTTGGTTATTTCGAAAAGTTATCAGCTGCAAAGTTGAAACTTGAATTAATTAATGCATTTCTTATGTATATATCTGTCGCTTCTTGAGATTAGAATTGATCTAAATTCTAAACTCAAAGGATTTTGAGAATATAAGATTTGGTAGTTATTGGTTGAAGCAAATGTACTTTGTCATTAGTAACATTTGTGCAATTGAAATTCTAGAACTAGTTTCTCTTACATGTTGCGATATGCTTCTCTAACTTCGCCTTGTTTATCTGTGGAAAATAATTATATCCTAAACTTTTTCTTATAGTTCGCTTTGGGGAATTAGTCTAATCATGGTATCCAAGAACAATCCATCGGGCAACAAAAAACGGAGCCCACTATCTATATTTGTTGTGATTGCTTTGTGCGGTTTCTTTTACATTCTGGGAGCATGGCAGAGAAGTGGTTTTGGCAAAGGAGATAGCATAGCATTGGAGGTGACCAAGCAGACAGACTGCAACATCTTGACAAATTTGAACTTTGAAACACATCACAATGATGTAGAGATTGTTGAGCCTTCCAAACCAAAAGCTCAGGTGTTTAAGCCATGCGATGTAAAATACACTGATTACACCCCTTGCCAAGAGCAAGACCGAGCCATGAAGTTTCCTAGGGATAACATGATTTACCGGGAAAGACACTGCCCTCCTCAAGAAGAAAAGCTACACTGTCTCATCCCAGCACCCAAAGGGTATATGACACCATTTGAATGGCCAAAGAGTCGTGACTATGTCCATTATGCTAATGTTCCTCATAAAAGCCTGACCGTTGAGAAGGCTGTTCAGAACTGGGTACAGTTTAAAGGGAACGTGTTTAAATTTCCGGGTGGAGGAACTATGTTCCCTCAAGGTGCAGATGCCTATATTGATGAGCTTGCATCAGTCATCCCGATAGCAGACGGTTCTGTCAGAACAGCATTGGATACCGGTTGTGGAGTATGTTGTTTTCAAGAATCTGTCATACAGTTTTTTTTAAGAATTTATGATGCCATTATGCATGTTCTTTCTTCAGATTTGAAGGGGGGGGAGGAAGGTGGGAAGGATTGATGGTTGGAGGATGTTTAGTACTTACAAAGCAGTTTACTTATCGTTATTGATTTTAAACTTATCCTATTTGAATCCCATAAAATAGTGTGTATGAGCATGGTCTTTAGTCATTGGATATACCATAGTGACTAGTGAGGGTATATTCAATCAGCGGGGCCACCACTTTCGTTTTATAGAGAAAAACAACATATATCTGTGCCTCAAGCCCTCGCATCATCTGAAAAAGAGAATAGACATAGTCCTCGCTTGATAAGGCCTCCCCATAGATGTTATGTCCCATAGGAAGGGAATCGTTGGTTAATAGATTTAGGAGAATTAGGATCGTAGAAGTTGTTGCTGATGAATCTCCACTCTCTTATAAGTTTTACTTTCATCATTTGTTACGTTTTTAGTAATCACAGATACTCTTTCTGCTATTGGAGCTCTGTCTTATTAATACAGCCTGCCTGTATAGAATACTCTTTTATGTCTTTGTGCTTACAATCATCATCAGAGCATCTACTTTGGCATTTTTATTCAGTATAAACTACCTGCACTAATATAACCAACCTTATCGTAGGTTGCAAGTTGGGGTGCATACATGTTGAAGAGAAATGTTCTGGCTATGTCTTTTGCGCCTCGGGACAATCATGAGGCACAGGTACAGTTTGCACTGGAGCGAGGTGTGCCTGCTGTTATTGGTGTTCTTGGATCTATAAATCTTCCATATCCATCAAGAGCATTTGATATGGCTCAGTGTTCTCGATGCCTAATACCTTGGACTGCAAATGGTAAGTCGTAGTAATGAACATGCTAGCTATGAAATTGTGCAATACTTCTGTTCTCTTTCATCACTCTTTCTGCTACAATATTAATTATCCAAGTATGGTTAGGGAACGGGATTAAATGATAAAAAACATCGGACTTCAACAGTATCAGGAATTTGATAACCTTTCTACATGTGTTCCCGTTTATTCAGATGGTATGTACTTGATGGAAGTTGATAGAGTCCTAAGGCCTGGTGGATACTGGGTCTTGTCTGGCCCTCCTATCAATTGGAAGACCTACTACCAAGTTTGGAAGCGATCTAAGGAAGATCTTAAGGCTGAGCAAAGAAAGATTGAAGAGTTAGCGGAACGTCTTTGCTGGGAGAAAAAATATGAGAAGGGAGATATTGCTATTTGGAGAAAAAAAGTTAATGACAAATCCTGCCGCAGGAATTCTGCCAATATGTGTAAACCAAGGGATGCAGATGATGTTTGGTGAGTTAACTTGTGCAACAGTTTCATTTATTTACATTTGAATTTTCTAGTCAATAAGAACTTTGCTGTTTCATCATTGCTTTAAAGCATCATTTCCACTCCTAGCTCGTTTATTTCTCTAGCTATTCTGATTTTAATTTTATATTGCCAGTTAAATTCTTTCTTCTTTGGCACGTTTTAGGTACAAGAACATGGAAACATGTGTAACCCCATTCCCTAAGGTCAGTAGTGCAAGTGAAGTGGCAGGAGGGGAATTGAAGAAATTCCCAGCTAGGCTTTTCGCCGTCCCTCCTCGGATATCCAAAGGACTTATTGAGGGGGTCTCGCCTGAATCTTACCAAGAGGACAATAAGCTTTGGAAGAAGCATGTAAATGCTTACAAAAGGATAAATAGATTGATTGGTACTACAAGATACAGAAACGTAATGGATATGAATGCTGGTCTTGGAGGATTTGCAGCGGCTCTGGAATCACCAAAGTCTTGGGTGATGAATGTGGTGCCCACAATTTCAAAGAACACCTTAGGTGTTGTCTACGAGAGAGGTCTCATCGGAATATATCATGACTGGTACGTCTCAATCGATCTTCTATATGATCTGTAACTATTGGGTTTCCTTTTTTGTCATCCTAAATGCAACACCATTATTTATATATTTTGTGGAAAGTAGACTTGATTATAAGGCTTCTCTTAGAAAGTCTTCATACATTCTTGGTCGAAATGACATAATTCATTAACAGCCGGTTCCATCATGATGTTGGACTTGCGACTTGTTATATAAATTACTATAAACTTTAACTCATATCACTGAGAGAAGTTCCAAATTAGCTAGTGACAGTTTGAGCCTTGAGGGCATTGGAGGTCATTGGCCATATCATGTAACTTTAGAAACTTCGGAAATGAACCCCACTGACTCGGTGACATTTTCATTTCTTGTTGCAGGTGTGAAGGTTTCTCTACATACCCAAGAACATATGACCTTATCCATGCTAATGGTGTCTTTAGCTTGTACCAAAACAAGTAAGTTTCTTATCCATCTTTTTCTATTGTGCCATGTTTTTTAGGAATCAAAGTAGTCAATGTCGTTCAACGTTCAATTCGATACACATCCAGTGTAACCGTGTTACATCATTTAAGCCTTCTAGAATTAAATAGTAATAAATGTTAGTTTTGATGAGGTGAAGAGTTATACTTCAGTGGGACTATGTGGAATAGGAAGTCTTTTTATGCACTAAATACATTCTTCTGGAAATGACCATACAGGTGTAGCTTTGAAGACATCCTTCTGGAAATGGATCGCATTTTGCGGCCTGAAGGGTCTATTATCTTCCGGGACGAAGTTGATGTTCTAAACAAGGTGAGGAAAATCGCCGGAGGCATGAGATGGGACACCAAGATGAATGATCACGAGGACGGTCCCCTTGTTCCGGAGAAGATACTAGTTGCAGTTAAACAGTATTGGGTTGGTAGCAAAGGGAACAGCACCTCCGACGATGAATAAACCACACGAACAGGTTATTTATTTGGGGGATAAAACAATCAAAGCTAAGATTAAGATTTCAGCAGATGATGAAGTTGATTCATACTGAGGGACTGAAGAGTTCCAATCAACAACCCTCAAAAGGAGACCTAAGTTGCTACATTGTGTTATTCATTTAGAGAATATACACAATTATGTTAGCCTAGTAGTTCCAGGAAGAAATAGTGTATAACATTATTTGTGTAGCTGCCTAAGTAATTCTCTTTTTTTTGTTCGAACCAAAATAATTATATCGAGATACTGGAATGCATAGTGATCAATGACAATAACAATGCTATTTATGATGACCATTTTACATCTCTGCACATGCCTTCATTCGAATTTGATACTTGCTGAATGTTATCTTTTAAGAATAATTGTATGGACCAGTTGGTTGACCTCGGATTCCGCCTTCGAGTCACTTCAGGACCGCAAGTATTCCACAAAGTCTATTGATAAAAAGTGTTTTTGATGCCACTGAAAAGAGGCTTCCCAATCCCATATGGTGCTAGGCAAAGCAAAATAGTATGAAAAGTTTCCCTGGTTACCTTTGGCTAAACTGATGTACTGAACACTGATTAAGTGACTAGTTACAGGTTCGATAACCTAATTGGTCTTCAGCTCCGGCCCCGGTTCTCGGTGGCCGACAACTATACCGACCAGTACACAAGCATAAAAATGGATAACCCATCTTTCATCTGTGTAAGCTGGTGAATATGGTGGTCACTTTTTTACTGTCTGTTGTTGCTCAAATGGCTAATGGTAGGCCACTTCAAGTCCTGCAGTAAAAACAAAAGCCAACTCATCTAAAGAGGTCTGTTTCATCGATTTATGATGAATGCAAATCTTCACATGATTTTACTGGGAATCAGCAATCTGATTTTGACCATGGATCCCTCTGCTCCAGCACACGTTGCACCCCAAGGTTTCATGGTAAGTGAATGATTGATGAGTAGCAAGTTTCTTACAAGAAGTTTTAGCTGTGTTTTTTTGTTTAAACACATACTACCTAATACCTACCAATCCGATCCGGCGGTTCGGGTTTTGTAGAGGTTCGTGATCCTTCTAACTCAATTTTCGCATCATAATTTAAGAAAGTGATTTAAACAAGTAAACTACTACCCCCAAAAAGACATAAGTGGAAAGAAAAGAGAAAAGTTTTAAGAGTTGAGACAAATCTTTTGACAAATGTCAGTTGTACAGTGTTGTGTCCATTCATGAGCAATTCCAATAGCGTCAAAACAGAAATCATGCAACAATAGAAATCTCCACTTTTACATTTGGAACAAATATGTGGTCTTGATTAAAACCCGGACATTATCAATATCATCGTCGTCTTCCTCTAAATCTGTGGGCTGTTGCCTGCCTATACCAGCTTCAACACTGTCTAATAATGACCCACTGCAACAGAAGAAATTTACCTCTTTTGTGGGCAATAATATATGTTATTTTTCCCACTCACACTGTCGCTCCTACGTGTGTTTTTTGATCTTTGCTTGACCTTTCCTACCTTGGAAACGACACCTTGAGACAATTGACTATGGGGTTCATTACCGACAAGTTGGTCCAAGTGATAAGCAATATAGTATCGTTTACACAAGTCTTGAGTTCGGACCTTATATATGCAGAAAATCTTTATTGAAAATTTCATCCATCAAAACTAGTTGTACGACGTGAGTCGATCCTGATTAATTGGGCCGACCCGACTCAACCCGTGCCCATCCCTACCCATAACTCACATTGTAGGTTCGAATCGTGATTAAAGTGATTCGGTCTCTAATACTATTATGTAACAATATAAGTTATATAACAAGTCAAATACTATGGCTCTATCCAAGATTTAGTCATTAAAGTCGTCGGTTCATTCTTTCAAACGTTCATGCATCATGTTGTTCACCCTAAAATGAAAACGTGGCTGAAAATTGATGCCAAAAATTTGTGACAAATCAAATTCACATTCGGTCTTTACATTCTATTAATGTGTTGAATAATATTACATTTTAAAAATCATATTTATATAAATAATTATATATTTTATGAACCAAACGGTCTTTAATATCTAAATTTTTTCGTTTTCAGATTTTTCATATAAATAAAAAGAAAATATTTCATACATTTGCGGTGGAAACAGAAAGTTCTCACAAACACTTTAGTTTTAGAGTTTAGGATCCTATTAAGGATTATGATTTAGGAGTTTAAGTATATGAGTTAAAAATTTACAGTTTGAGGTTATGGTTTGGTTTTTAGGGTAATATAGTTAAAAATTTATGCTTTAACCTATAAATCTTAAATTTTAACCATAAACACTAAATTATAACCCCACTCTTTATATTTAAAACTCCTATACTTGAACTTCTAAACATTATACCATAAATAAAATCTTTAAAACTTAAAACTAATGCGCTTGTAAAAGCAAACATTTATGCATAGAATAATTAATCATAAATAAAAAAAAGATGCGTATGAATATTGTTATGTATTGATTAGGTAATGATTCTCGTGAGCAAAGGAGAGGTCACAAAGCGCACGTGATACTTTTACCTTTATATTTTTATCACATACAAACTTAGGATAAAAATTCTATATCCTTTTCGGTAATTATATTTATGTCTCAACACTAAAAAATATTATAAAATTAAATTATAAGCCATAACTTTAAATTTTAAATTCTAAACCCTACACCCTATATTTTAAAAAATACACTATATCTTAAAGGGTAATTGTTCTATACACAAGCGCTTATGGAAACTTTTTTACACAAGCGCCTTAGTTTTAGGGGTTAGGGACTTCGTTTAGGGTTTAAAATTTAGGGGTATAAGTGTAATAGTTTTGAATTTAGGGATTGTTGATAGAATTTTGGGTTTAGGGTTAAAATTTAGGGTTATAGGTTAAAACCTAAATCCCCACCCATATTACCCTAAAACTAAACCCTAACCCTAAACCCTAAATTCTAACCCTAATTCTTAAATTCTAAACATGAACCCTAAATTCTAAACCTTTACACTAAAACCCCTAAACTCTAAACCCTAAACACTAACCCTAAACCCTATAATTGAGGCGCTTGTGGAAATAAAAACTTTCCACCGCCAGTGTATAGGATATTAATCCTATCTTAAATGGGTAATTGTTCTATACACCGCTTGTGGAAACTTTTTTACACAAGCGTCTTAATTTTAGGGGTTACGGACTCCGTTTAAGGTTTAAAATTTAGGGGTATAAGTGTAGTAGTTTTGAATTTAGGGATTGTTGATAGAATTCTGGGTTTAGGGTTAAAATTTAGGGTTTATAGGTTAAAATCTAAATCCCTACCCATATTACCCTAAAACTAAACCCTAACCCTAAACCCTAAATTCTAACTCTAAATTTTAAATTTTAAACATGAACCCTAAATTCTAAACATTTGCGCTAAAACCCCTAAATTTTAAACCCTAAATTCTAACCCTAAACCCTATAATTGGGGCGCTTGTGGAAACAAAAAATTTCCACCGCCAGTGTATAGGATATTAATCCATCTTAAATTCTATAAACGCTAACCATAAACTCTAACTTAAAACCTTAAACCTTAAATTTAATTTTGAGCGTAAGTACATAAATAAAAATACCAAAAAAAAGTCAGAAGATTTTTTTCCCAAACTTAACTTTGGCGTGTGTCATTCCCATTTCCCTCCCCCACATTTACTATTCTATTCTAAGATAAGGTTAATCAGAGTTTGGGCATATTTCAGATGAACTCGACTTTACCCTCATAAGTCACAGCACATGAACTCGACAAGTGGTGCTCTGCCATTGGTTCCTCAAAATTGTTTTTTTTTATTCAAGGATCCTCATCCAACTAGGTTTTTCATTTCATTATTGCCAAATACAAACAGTGGAGGTTTTGGACAGGCGCGAAATGAGCGACCGCACAGGGCCTCCAAGAGAGAGGGGCCCTGAAAATTGGGAATCTAAATTAAATTAAATATTTGTAAAAAATTATAAAATTATATATATAATTATGTTTATATAAAAAATTATCTAAAACTTAAAACATGAAAAAAGAATGATAATTTTGAAGTGAAAATGTTTGATATTTAGATGTTCATAAGTCAATTTTTTGGTTCTCAAGAGGACAATTTAATAATATTTTTTGTATTAAAGTATTTTTTTTTTTGAAAAAAACATCTACATCTCTTACTGATTATAAATTAAGAGTCATATTTTAATAAATTGCACAGGCCCCCCAAAATCTTTGAACCGCCCCTGAATACAAAGGAGGTAGCGGCTTAGGCAACGGAGTTGGTAAATATCACGCATACAATGCAACAGTTAGATTATCATGTCGGTGTTGGGACTGTCCCTAACAGTAGGAATGTTCATAGTTAACCGTAGTTTTTTTGGTTAATTAATGAGATTAACACATTATATTTAGATATTAGCATCTAATTATAATAAGGACCGAACTACAAATTATCCGTCATATATATCAATTTAAAAATTATTATGGACTAATGTGATAATAATTTAAAAGATAAGTGATTAGAATTTAAAGTATATAAGTGGTAATAGTTTTTTAAACTACTATTTATATACATTGATTTTTTTTAATTTATACATATTTTGATTTTCTTTGTAGTTATATATATAGGGGCCAATTATGTATGAAAAAAACTTGTGTATTAGATTTATGATTTAGAGTTTATGTTTACGGTTTATAGCTTAGAGGTTTAGGTTGTAAGGTTTATAGCTTAGAGGTTTAGATTGTAAGGTTTATAGTTATGATTCAGGGTTAGGGTTTAAGGTTTATGGTTAGAGTATATAGTTTTAGGGTTTAGGATTTTAAGTTTAGTAATTTAAAATTTAAATTTTAAAAAATAATTATATAATATTTTCGTAAACAACTTGTTTATGAAAATGTAATTTATTTTGTATTCAATCCTTAATTCGAAACTTATAGTCTAGTCAATAATTCCATTAGAATTTTATGCCAAATTTATCCGATTAACATACTTATTTTTCATCAATCATATGCAATGTCGTATAAGGTGACGTAAACAATATGTCAAGTTGAAAAAAGTTTAAAAAATATTGAGGCCTTGTTTAGCAATTAGCGGATAGCTGATAGTGGATAGCAGATTACATTAGCTGATAGTTGATAGCTGATTGCATTAGCTGATTTGATTAGCGGATTGTATTAGCTGATTGTATAAAAGTGTTTGGTAAAGTTAACTGATATTTGATAGCTGTTAGATTATTTAAACAAGCAAAATGACATATAAGGACATGATTATATTCAATACTTGTTTGAATAGTTTATTAGTTGTCAATATTTTGTAACTAATTATTATTAATTAGATCTATAAAATTATTTTTAATATAACTTTTCTAAACATATTCAAATGATTTATACATTAATTTGTTATTTATATAATTATTTTAATATAATTTAATTAATTAAAAAAATTAAATACACATATAAATATGTGATAATAAAAAGAAAAAATAAATAGAATTAGCTTATAAATAAATATGGTGAGAAAATATTTAATTTAAGTTATTTTGAGATTTTGATAACTTGTAAGGGTAAAAGAGTCTTTGCAACTTTAATATCAAATCTCTAATCTTAAAAAGCTCATATTATGAGCTTTTTCAAAATTAGCGGTTTCACCTCAATCCCCTCTTTCAATCCGCTGTTTACCAAACAACAATATTAACAGATTTGACTGGTTAAACCTCTAATTATGCCTCAAACCTCTAATTTTTGTCTAATCCAGTCTTTACCTAACAAGACCTAAATGTCAAATTTTAGAATAAACTATTTGAATAATCACCCAACTATTAGTATATTTCTCTTTGATTATTGAAATAAGAGTATTTCTTTTTCAATTTCATAATCGAAGTTATAAATTTTGATCACTTCAATCTCTCATCAGTCATCATTAAATAATTAATAAAATATTAATGTGACATTTCAAGTGATATAATAACACATTTAGTCTCCAATACTTACATATTCTATCAATTTGGTCATAATTTAAAATAATTTAACAAACTAACCCACAACATTAACAATTTCCTTCTATTTGATCCTCAAACACATTCTTTTCTTTAACTGAATGATTTTCAAAGTTTTCTTCAAATTATTATCCTTCATAATACAAAGCTTGATATAATTTAACCACCTCTAACTCCCAATACTTTGATCTAATTTAACCTTGTTAATCACCATTCATTATTTTACAGTTTGGAACACCTGCGTACATGTTCTTCAGCATTGTTTGACCAAGATTAGATTACAAGGTTCTTTTTTCCCCCTACTTTTAAGAGCAATAAGAGAAAGAAAAATGGAGTTGTCTTTGGTGGGGAAAAATTAAAAATATTCTATCTTTTTCTTGAAGCATTGTTTGGTTGCTTTGGAAAAGAAAGAAAGAAAGAATATTTCTTATATCACATGAACAAGGATGATGATGTTGATAAGTTTTAAGATCAAATTAATAAAACTCGTAAGTGTTGATGACTAAATATATTATTATATCAATTAAAATTTGTTATGATAGTAATTATCAGGGGTGTGATAATTTCAGAATTTAATCAAAAATTTTGAGGATTTAATGAGATTTTAAAAAAAATTGAGAGTCTAATTAAAAATTTTAAAATATTTGAGGGGTGTGATTTAAATTTCCCCAAACTTTGAGGATGCCAAGACTCCAGGCTTATCATCCGCCTCTGGTAATTATTTAACTATGGACGATCAAAATGATAAAAAAATATGACTTTAATGATGAAAATAAAAATTTGTTTAATGATCAAAATAGAAATACGATAATAGTTCAATGACTATCGAAATATTTTACTCCAAATTTTGTTAAAACACAGATATTGAAGCCATACTTTCTTTAACACGTTTTTATGCTCATGAATAAATGAAATTTTATAAACAATTGAAACATTGAAGAATATAAAACATGCTATTTTGTAAACTAAATTTGTGACGTATTAACAAAAAAAAGTTATTATTGATTTCAACATACTTGGGGCATTGAATTTATTTTCTTTTATTAATGATGACACTGCCTATTAATGGATTCGATTAATGGTCGAATCAATGTATGCAGGCATTAGCAAAATTAATTATAATTTTAGAACATATTGTTTATATACATCTAATGCTTTATTTTTATTACGGTTGGTTTAAGTGGTAAGTAGTTTAAAATCGTTTGAGTAATTCTCGAGTTTGAGGTCTTGTATATACAAAAAATCTTCGTTAAGAGACTTATCTATCACAACTAGGTATGCAACATTGATCGATCCAGATTAATTAAGGCAATGCTCAGAAAAACGAGGAGAGCAACAAAAAAACATTTTATTTTTATTAAATTTAATAAATAATATTTTTTAAAATATTATATCAAAAATCATGGACGATTACATGATTTAAGGGTAGACTTGATAAATTTGACCCGAGACTCGAAATCGACCCGAACGTGATAACTCAAAATTTGATCCAAAACCCGGAATAAAACGAACTGAATCGAAGCTGACCCAAATTTTAGCTGAACCGAAATGGACCCGAACTGACGACAACACGAAATAAAGAAAATATATGAATAGAAATAAAGAAAGATGAGATATGAACAGCCGCACAACTCACCAAAAAAGTCAAATATATTGGCTTTATAAAGCCATATATATGGTATAAAAAGCTAACCGACCTAAAAACTCGATTAAAACGACCGATCTCTCATTGACCCGAACCGATATTAATCGACTTGAAATGACCCGAATCACAACAGACTCAAAATAAAACTGAATCGAACCAAAATCAAATTTAAACCGAATGATATTAAACCCGAAATAACTGAAATCAAAATGACCCGAACTGAATTCAAATCAAATGACCAATTTACCACCTCTATTTAAGGGCCCTATGATTTATTAAAATGGATCATCACTTGAAAAAATTAAATCATTATTGTGGACTTTTAGATTGTCGATTTTTTCATTTGCATCCGATATTATTAAAATGGAACAAAAGCACAAAGGCTTGAAAAACAACAAGGCAAAAACTAAACAAGTGCCCAGAAAGAACAAACACACAAGGTTTGAGAGAAAATTGACAACCACCAAAAAGGGAAACAAGCAGCAGAGAATCACTGAAGAAGGAGGAGCGGTGTCGTTAGTGACGGATCCAGAAATTATTTTCAGGATGTGCACAAGTTAAAATATTTTTTTTGAGTGGACACAAGACATTAATTTTTAAAATTTCAGGATGGACACAAGTTAGAAAATTAAAGAGTAAGTTATAAAAAATTTAAAAACCGAAGCCAAATGTATAAATTTTAAAAAATTTAAGGTGTACATGTCCACCCTAACTTCCACGTAGATCCACCACTGGTTGTCGTATATCTTAACCAACAATGGGTTCGCTTACTGCTTATAGTAGTATTTCCTTTCATTTCATAAAAAAATAATTTTATGTTGATTTGTTGTGTGTGATAAGTTATTTTTTAAATAAAAATAAATTTGAGGACTCAAACCGATGAAGTATAACAATAATTGATTTTCTTTATATGCTTTTTCACTTGATTAAAATTAATCTTTTATTTTTTTTTTGCAAGCATTTAAACTCAATTTATTTTTAATTTTTTTGAGTTAAATACAACCATCCGTATTGTACATATCCAAACCATCCCTATTAAGGATTATATTATTAAATAAAATTTTCCATTTTTTGGATGAATTATGTTTTTAATATCCAAACAATTTAGTCACTTGAAAAAAATAAAGTATCAATTGCATTCAAGTTGAAAAGAATTATTTTGAGGGAATTAAAGTATGAGCTGATTTTGTGATAGATTTTTTTAAATAAAGTCATAAATTTAAATTATGATATTATGAATAAAATAAATTAAATTAAAAAATTAAAATATTGTATTCAAATTAATTGATAATAAATTAAATTTCAATGATCATAAAAAATAATTAATTTTCAATTTAAACGACATTTGGTACGTCCACTTTATTCACCTAACTAGTAAGATAAAGCAGTTTTAAGATCCCGAACACTTGGATTTAGCTCAAAACTTTAATAATTACACCCCAAAGTCACGTCAATGAATAAAAGAATCATTTTTTTTTTAATTTTGGGATAAAAAGTTGTAAAAACAGCTTTTATGATTTCATTTTTTATTTTTGCTTATTCTGTGGTCTACAAGTGAGTAATAGCGACTGTACACTACACAAAAACCGACCACCTCTTCCTCTCAAAGGCCGCATTTTTATATGTCTACATTTTTCTTCCCATTATTTCCAGCCTTTAAATCTTCCAATATGCAGCCAAAAATGAAAGAACTTGTAGTAGTTGAAACAACAGAGACTTGAGAGAGGAGAAAATAAAAATCTACCCCATCTTCCCTAAATCTTGTTTATCCCCTAAACTACACTGTCATTCTCCAACACCTTCTTCCTGGGTTCCCATCTTTTGGTTGTATTCATCTCTTATAGCATGCAACTTCCTTTTCAGACACTAAGAGAAGTGGGTCTTTCTTTCTTTCTTTTTCTTGCAAGAAAATTTGGCATATTTGATGTTTCTTCTTACCATGCATGAAATGGTCTCACTTTCAAATGACCCCCATGCTTTTTTATTCAATTTTCTTGGTTGTTGTTAGGCTATGTCCTGATGAACTTTTTTTTTGTAAGTAGATCTTAAATGGGTTATTTTGTCTGCTTATTGTCGTCCAAAAGATAAGATCTTTCTCTAATTCTCGTTTCGATTTGGTAAATGATCCACTCTTTGATATTGCATGCATAGTAATCTCAATTCTCATCATGCATTAGAGAAAGATCCTATCTTTTTGCATTTGCAATGGGGTTATACTTATTAGATCAAGATTAAAACTTTACTTTATGGGAAAAATTCATGTGGTTGTTGCAGATATTTCGATAGGCAGTAAATTGCAATACTTGTCGGCTGCCTGCCTAAGAAAGGATGCCAAATCAGCTATGGTTTGCACTGCAGATGATTTATCAGCATGGAAGGATTTTCCAAAGGGTCTCAAGGTTCTTCTTCTTGACGAAGACAACAATTCTGCTGCTGAGTTAAAATCAAAGCTTGAAGCAATGGACTATATTGGTTAGAATCCTTCCCTTTTTCCTAAATTAGAAGTCTTTAGTTTCTTTCTGTTTTCAAAGCATATTTTCTACCTGCTAGTATGCTACATCCCCATTGCTTTAGATTAGTAGTTTTTGGTTTTTATGGAAGTTTGTATTTGGATTGAAACAGTAAATAGATCTTGGAAATTTTGTGGTCATGACTCATGAGGTATACAAAAAGGAATCAATTTGTTGCATTAGCTTGATTCTGCTATAATTAGATATTCCCTCCACATGAATGATTAAAGTAACAAATAACAAAAGGTAATTGTTTTTGTAGCTATGGATGTTTTTAATACTCGATTTGATGGAAAAAAGGTATAAATCTTTT
Organism: Hibiscus tridactylites; assembly: GCA_958450335.1. Lineage (NCBI taxonomy): Eukaryota > Viridiplantae > Streptophyta > Magnoliopsida > Malvales > Malvaceae > Hibiscus > Hibiscus tridactylites. The sequence continues at coordinate 108,600,957 of OY288265.1, read as the reverse complement.
TTCCCCTTTTTATGGGGTGGGGCTGAAGGTTTGGGGTTTGTGGAAAAGGTTTGTAACTTTGTATGTGGAAAAAGTTCTTTTAATAGTATATCAAATTTCAGACTTTATTTGTTCTTGGATGCCTATTTCAGTTCAGTTATGTTTCTCCCCCTTTAAAGACCTCCTGTTTTTGGAGAAATAAATTTATGAAAAATAAAATACAGACGTGTATTCTTTATGGTTTCCTTTTGCAAATGGTTACTAAATGCTTATGTTTATAGTAATCTCGATACGTCTCTCTGAATGTATGAGAAAAGTTATTGTGCCTTTTGCAGTTTATACCTTCTGCAACGAAAATGAAGCTCTTTCGGCGGTTTCAAGTAGACCAGATAGTTTCCATGTAGCCATTGTAGAGGTAATGAATGGATAGTTAAACTTGGCGTTAGACCTTCAGCATGATCTTCAATAATCGAATTTTTCTTTGTCATGTATAGTAATGCCTTTGCTACTTTGGTCCTTCACATGCAACTTTATTACTACAGTATGTTTATGCAGGTTAGTACAAACAATACCAATGGGAGTTTCAAGTTTCTTGAAACCGCAAAGGACTTGCCCACCATTAGTAAGTTTGGAAACTACACCTGATCTTCAAATTATATCCGTCTGAAATACTGTTTAATCACCCTGCACGTGAACTTTTTTGGCATGTGTGATAGTAATCATGGTTGTTGGACATAATGTCTAGTTCCTAATGCTGTTGTTAATCGTTTTCATTTCAGTGACTTCAAACATTCATTGCATCAGCACCATGATGAAGTGCATAGCGGTAAGATTTATTCCATCGTACCATACACTGAGCAGTTTTCATGTATTTTCTGATGCGCATTGTGTTAAACCAAGTTGTTAATTCAAATATTTTAGACTCTTAATGGTCTTAATCTTTTCTTCTTCTTACTCTACCGCCCGTAGAATAACATTGGACTATTCCGATGAAATTCAGTGCTTTAACGAACTTTTAAGTTTCGTTGTAGTAGTCATCCTGAATCGCTAATGCTTTGCTATCTTATAGTGGTGCCTAAATTCTTTTCCACACACCATAGTTGCTAATGCTTTGCCATCTAATTTTCAGCTTGGTGCAGTTGAGTTTCTTAGGAAACCGCTGTCTGAGGAGAAACTACGGAATATATGGCAACATGTGGTTCATAAGGTTGATTTGAATACTGCTTGAATTACATTTGAATATACATGTAAATGGCAACTGAGGTACTTTGTTATAGAAATTCTCATTTTTTTAGTCCTTTACAGGCATTCAATGCTGCAGGCAAAGACCTTTCTGAATCGTTAAAGCCTGTAAAAGAATCCTTGGTTTCAATGCTGCATTTACAATTGGAAAGAGGAGAACATAAGAATGAAGAATTGAATAAAACCGAAGATGCATTTATCATTCATGAAAATGACCCTGAACCATCAACAGCAAGTGATAAGTACTCGGCTCCTTCAACACCACAACTAGAGCAGGGAGGAAGGTTGTTAGCCGATGGAGATTGCCACGATCATACTAACTGCTCAACTGAAAAAGAGAGCTGCGAGCAGGATGGAGAATCCAAATCTGTCGAAATTACCAGTGACAATACAATTGCTGAAGTAACTGCACCAGTTGGCCAACCTCAGGGACCAAGAGAGACAACAGTAAAAGAGGAGGCTGACTTAGTTGGTGGTACCAAGGGTGAGAGTACCATGTACTCTCAAACACGAAACGGAGTAAATAACAAAGATTCTGATGCTGTTTCCGAAAACCTCAATACCATTTCTGGTATTCATAGTTCTTGTCCGAACAAAGCTAATCGAAAAAAAATGAAGGTAATATAGCTTGTGATATATATATGTATATATAATCATTCCTTGTCTTTTATTGGTAAAGTTTCACAAGTTTTTAAAAGAACTTAACTGTATATTTTGCACTTGTCCAGTAGTCCTGCCACTATTCTTTGTCAGATACTAGCTTAGGAAACATGTCTTACTGAGAGCATTTTCTAATCACTAATCTACCGTTACATGATAACACAGTTCCATCATGTTTCTGCTCAAAACTGAAGTCTTAGGTGATTAGTTTTTGAGATTTTAAAACTTTTTGACATTTAGAAAGCCCTTCACCAGCCATCCTCAGACATTACTTCCAGTTTGTTCATGTCATTATTTGCTTTCATTGTCAACTTCTTCAGATTACACCACAAGTATATCATTAACTTATGTTGTCCTTTTTTTCTTATTTTCTTTGTTGTAAACTTATAAGCCCTAACATCAATTCTCGGGCTAACGCTTGCTCGTAATCAAGGAAATGTTGAAAGAAGTAGGTTGGATGGGTTATAGCTTAGAATAATCTATTGTGCTATAATGTTTGCAATATTTCTGTTCATGTGTAATATCCTAACTTTTCCGGCATACATAGACTTGAAAAAGAGTTCTCATTAAACTTTTGTAGCTTTATTGATTGATTTTGAAATTTGAACATTTATGATCAAGTAATTTTTTATATAGTTATATATTGGTGTAGAAATTAAGTTAACTTTTTTTTTGGTATGTATTCTCAGGTAGACTGGACTCCAGAACTCCATAAGAAATTTGTACAGGCAGTGGACCAACTAGGTATAGATCAAGCCATCCCTTCTCGAATACTAGAGCTAATGAAAGTAGAAGGCTTGACACGACACAACGTTGCTAGTCATCTCCAGGTTGGTATCAGTTTTGCCTTTCTGATAAATGTACAATCTGATTCTATAATTCCAGTGCCTTTCATTCAATGTGTAATGTACTGCTTGTTCCTGTTGAAAATTCATTTCTGGTTACAGTTTTGCTTCAAAAGAATGGTTTCCTTTTTTATTCTAGCCAAGCTTAGTGAATGTAGACACAAGAGAGTGCCCTTTTTATTTTCTTCTTCAGCTTGAACACCGGTGAACAATTTTTTTACTCGAAGCTGAAAATGATTCGTCTGTTGTTTGTGAAGCAGAAATATAGAATGCATAGAAGACACATTTTGCCCAAGGAGGATGATCGAAGGTGGCCGCAGAGAGATCACTTGCAAAGGAGTTGTTATCCCCATAAACCAATCATGGCCTTTCCACCACATTACTCGAATCATGTTGTCCCGGTTGGTCCACCATATCCCATGTGGGGACCACCTCCTCATCCATCCGGCATCCAGACGTGGGGATCACATAGTTACCCCCCATGGCAACCAACTGAAAGCTGGCATTGGAAGCCATATCCTGGGGTGAGTTTATCATTGTCTACGATTTCATATTTTTTAACTTCTTGGCTGACTCCATTAACCAGTATGTTACGGTGCATAAACAAACATATGAAATGCAGCTACATAAATATATGATCTTTTTTCTCTCTTTTTTATGATTCAGGCGCATGCTGATGCATGGGGTTGCCCTGTTATGCCCCCACCTCTCGGATATTGTTCTACATTCACTCAAGTGAGTAATTATCAACATACATAGAATGATCCTTTATCTTTATATATATATAAACCGAGTATATGAATGAATTTTAATATTTTTCTGGTATTCCGGTTGATGCAAACCTTCAGAATGCGTCTGCATTTCATTGTTATGGCGCCGTGGATAACAGAAGTGGCATGCCTCAAAATTCTGTTGAACATCAGCCGGTAATCCATCTTTCATTAAGCTTTTTAGTTCCGGCCAGTCCCATTACATATGTTTAAACCCTACATTACCAAAAGAATGCTGCAGAGCGTCTTATTGCAGGATTAATGAGCTACCTTGGATCTGATACTGCACTTTTATTTTCACTGTGATGAATGTGTATGTTTGAATTTATTGGCAGGCGGAGGAGGTAGTCGACAAGGTCGTGAAGGAAGCAATAAACAAGCCATGGTTACCTTTGCCTTTAGGCCTCAAGCCTCCTTCCACTGATAGTGTACTGGCTGAGCTCTCTAGACAAGGCATCTCCACCATCCCTCCTCACCTCAATGGCCGTAATCTATCCTGATTCGTTCGGACCACCCTTTTTTGCTGCACTTGAACTATTTCGAGCTCCCATCATTCACTCATGAAAGTAGGAAAAAGGAAAAGAATAAAAAGAGGCATTTGCATACGGTGTGGCGAACTAATTCAAATGAGTTGTATCATTGGGAGAGCAATGTGTATTATTACTACATTCAACACTTATTGATAATCTCATTTGAGCTATCATTGCAATGAAAAGATCAATTGCCATCACGAAATGATCGGACTGAAAATCAATGCAGATGTCACCGATACCTTTATAGTTAATATAAGGCTTAACTATAAAATAAGCGTTCAAACTATATATATATATTTGCAATAAGTGGCTAAAGTTTTTTTTAGCTACAATAGGTGCCCCAAATTTTTTTATTTTGTTAAAATAGATGCTTCACTTAACTTTAGTTGGTTTTAAAACAAGTTAAAAATAAAATTTTAGACAAATAGCTAAAATATTTTAGGCACAAAGATATTTTATTTCTTCGTTCAAATGGTAATATGTCATTCATTTAAAAAAAGAGTTGGACATAGCCTTAGCATTTAACAAACTTAATAAGTAGGGGTGTTCAAACGGTTAATTCGATCGATAGTTGAACTAAATTATCCAAAATCAAATTGATTTTTTTTTTGAAAAAAATTAACCGAGTCGAACAAATTTCGATTAATTCGGTCAGTTTTCGAATTAATTGAAATTTATCATTAGTTTACTAATCAAAATTGTTAAACAATAAAATTCTTGGAAATACTTTTTAATTCACAATGATAATTTATATTTAATTTAAACAATATCTAAACATGTATAAAACATTAGAATTTTAGATTAAACATTAATTTTTTTCATTTGGGTTAAAATTTTAGCTCACAATGATAATTTGTATTTAATTTGATGCAATGACAGTGAAAAACGAGTTTTTCACAAGCTATGCACTTTTATAGTATAGAGTTAGGGTTTTAAAATATAGGGCCAGCTTTTAAAGTTTAGAATTTAGCATTTGGTTTTTAGTGTATAGGGCTTATTGGCCCTAAAATGACCCATGACATCATTTGAAGTCCGCTTACGATTTTTTTTACTGATTCTGCCTCAAATATTAACATATATATATATATATATATATATATATATATATATATACACACGTGTGTGTATGCATCTTTTCTTTTTCTTTTTGAAAAAAAAAATGTCTAAATAAAATAAATAAAAAGAGAATCGTAATATTAAGAGGCAGATGGATATAAGAACTTAAGGGAGTCTAGTGTCACGCCCCACCAGTGCGCGCCACAGCCAACCGAGAAGTGTCCCCTAGGTGCGCCAAGGCCGACCGAGGAGCCCCACCTAGGTGCACTCGGGCCAACCAAGGCAAAGTGAAGTACCTTGGGCATTTTAAAGTCAAGCAAGAACCAAGGAAGGTTCTAAGACGTCCTAAAGAGGCCCACAATCATCTTGAACGTTTCCACGAGGATTCAGGGGGCTCTAGGACGTTCCCCAACAATCTAGGTTCACCTAGAGGAACCTAGAAGACCCGGAAATGCTCGGGAAAGATCGGGACAAGTCCGGAAGAATCGAGACATCTCCGAAATATTCTAAAAGTCTATATATAAGTGTAGATCTATAGGAAGTTATCTAGAATACTAAAGATATATGTAGATAAGTAGGGACTTATCTAGAATATTGTAGACCTTGTAAGATATTTTAGAAGGCGAAATAGTAGCCATTGGATCAAAGCGATCCTAGCCGTCCATTGAGAAGGTGGGAGCCTATAAATAAGGTCACCCCTCTCATTTGTAATCATCTCATAAATCCTTCAAAGCTCTCTTGTAAAGCTTTCTCCTAGCTTAATAAAGTTTTCCTTTCTTAAGTTCGTGTGTGTTTGCTATAGCGTTGCGCGAGTAAGGCCTACCAGCATTGTGTCGGGAGTGCTAGTGTCGCATGGATTGAGTCTAAGAGAAATAAGTCTGTGACAGTTGGTATCAGTGCCTGTTCGATTTGTCGGGACATGGAAAAATCGGGCAAGAACCACGTGGTAAGCTCATCTGACACGGAGGTCATACATGAGCAACGAGAGCACGAGGAGATGGTCGATCCCAAAGTGACGAGGCAAAGGGCCAAGTCCAAGGATATGATCTCTAGCTTGGAGTCACGCTTGATTCGTGTTGAGAAAAGCGTCGGGGGCATGGGTGCCCAAATGGACGACCTTCAAGAACGGGTTGAAGGCCTTGAGGCGAAAGATGCCGAGCTCCACACGGCCATGAAAGCTATGATGGTGAAGCTAGAGGAGACATTGCTGTAACGACCCCTTTTTTTGGAAAATACTTAGAGGTATAGTGGTAGTGTATTCGGTTGTTTTGATAGTGATGTGTAAAAGATATTTTAGAAAATTAAAAATATGATAGAAAGAAGATTTAAATTAGAAAAGGATAGATTTTGAAAATTGTTTTAAAATAAGGGGTTTAGAAAAAATACTTGAAAATAGGGGAGTCGCCACCGACCACTTTAAAATAGTAGACTGGACACCGGAAATAGAAACCAGAGATTCAAAAGGTTCGGGAGTCGGTTACTCGCGAGGAAGGGTTAATACCCTCGACGAGCCCAAAATTGGTACCAAAACTTTACCGCTTAATTAATATCGAATTTTACAAGTTAAAGTGAAAAATTTAACCGAGATTTGGTTATAAAAGTGAGTAAATTTCGAAAGTCCTAATATTCGAGAATGAACATGTAACCCCCTCGTCCCGGTCTGGCCGGATGACCGGTCCGAGTGGGCCACACGGGAAAAACCGAGTGAAACCCGTTAAGGTTCCCCCTCGGTTAGCAACCCTATTTTTTTCTTTTTATTTTAATCTTGTCTAGAGGAATATTAAGTCCTAAGTGATTCACAACAGCGGAAAACATCCAAAGAAAGATCACACTCGAACCACAACCATACATAACTAGTCCATTTTTAAGCTTACAGGGCAGACCGTATCGGTACCCTAACCAGGGGTATCGATACGCCATGACCAGGTTAACCCAAAGAGTCAACTCCGGGAAGACCGTATCGATACAGCCCTTGAGCGTATCGATATGTCCTTCTCGGTCAGCTCTCCTTGGTCAACGGAGTAGACCCGTATTGATACGCGTGAACCCCGTATCGGTACGCCCTACTCTCACCCAATTCTCCAAATTACAGTAACTTTGGAGGGTATCGGTACGCCAGGCAAAAATCGTGGTATTTGGGCAAGGCCATATCGATACGGCCCTCGGCGTATCGATACGCCCTGCTCTGCAATTCAACCATTTTCAACTTGGTGACCTCAAACACGACTCTAGATGCATTTTTAGACTCTCCTATGCACATACTAACATTTGAGCTATCATACTTGAGCCAAAGGAAGCAATCAAACATGAAACAAGGCATCTAATCATGGCATTCATACAAGGGCAATATTTTAGCATAAATGGGCATACATGAAAGCTCAAAAGGCCAAAATGGCACAAGTCCACATATAAGAGGTTTGCACTCACTAACAAGGCAACCTAAACATCTAAAGGCATGCCACCACACACAAACATTCATCATAGCATATCATGCTTTACAAACCATAGTCAATCCAAAACATCAACATATAAATGAGTCATACATAGCTCATATAAAACACCATTGCCACATTGCTAACTAATACGTAATTAACAACCGTACTTGAGCCACAAACTTGCAAAGCCCTTCTTGCCTTGCTCCGAGCTAACACCACGCTAGTGATCTGCATTGTTGAAAAATTGAGAGCGTAAGCTATAAGCTTAGTGAGGGTGCTCTAAAACGAAAACATCAACAATGCAGGGTTCAAGCATGTAAATCCTAATCTCACATACATCATACATTGGTATAGGAATCGAGTAGACCTAGCTAGTCTTTCAAGAGTCATAATATGGTTTCTCATATCCTACCAAGCTCAATCATCATGTAACGATACCACATATCAACATCATATATCACAAACACATGAACAAGTTTAATTGGCCACTATTAATTACCCGGATGTGCGGATTTAAATCTCAACAACCACTTTACATCGGTGGGATTACACTCATCACCGGACCTTGCATGTGCGAGATTCCACTCATCGCCACATGCCCTACGGATGTGATTCCACTCATCATCCCGTAGAATATATAAAAGCTTTCGGTGGAATATTACATCACCGTACTCCTCCTTGATGACTTAACGCCATCAAGGCCACGTACGTTTTGACTCAATTTGTGTGCACACTAATCCTAATGATTGATCATTTACAATCGGTAATTCATTTAGTGCCAATTTTCATTTACCACATCACATTTCCATCAACCATATCATCATGCTCATCACATATTCATACCATGACATACATGTACAAATTAACCACATATCACTAGAGCATAGATAGGCAATACACAATAGCACTTAAGGGAACTCAATGGCTAAGATTAACAACTTAAAATAAAGAAATGACCTACCAAGCACATTCCACACACACACTACATACACTCGAACCAAACTTTAAACCATGATTAAAACCACTCACTGCCCTTCCTTAGCAACCAAAGCAAAAACTCCTACGAGCCCGGATTCGGTCCCAATGCTTCTCCAACACTTCCTCTTGCTTCTAGCCAAATAAAACACATTCATTACTTCACAATTCAATGCTAAGACTCAACCATCAACTCACTTCATAAACACAAGCCAACTTCAACCGAATTCCAATCCAAAATACTCATTTTCGAGCTCCCCCAAAACCTAGTTGAAAACTCCACTTTCAACCCTCCAAATGACACTCAAAAGATCCCAAATCACCTTCCTAACATACCTATACCATCAGCCCTTTGATTTCAACCTAAAACCCACCAAAAATGGAGTTTTTGACATCTCAAAAATGGCTTTAAGAACCCACTTCGGGTTTTCAACAAAACTCAACCAAATTAACATATAATGAACATTTTAATATGAATAACCAAAAACCCAACTCCATTTTTCAAAACAAGATGAAAATCTCCATAAAAACCCAAACTTTAAACCAAACTCTAATTTTCAAAAGCTCATGGTTTGAAAATCTACAACTATGTATGGATAGGGAATGAAGAGGGGAGTTAGAAAATATTATTACCTTTCAAAATGGTCTTGAAATTGAGTTGCAAATCAATGGAATAGTAACTTGTGTTTGAGAGAGTTTGAAAGAGGGAGAGGGGGCTTCTAACGTTGGAAAGGGAGTGGGGAGAGGGAAGATGACAACTTTTCATTAAAGTGGTCTTCCTTTTAAAATCATTTGGGTCAAATTACCCCTTTAGTCCCTCATCTTTTTACTAAAGCCCAATTAGATCTTAACTTAGGTTGAATTGATTTTATTGACTCGGACTACAAACCCGACTAACTCCTAACCTAAAATACGGGCGTTACAGAACATCCGAACCACCACCACTACGACTGGTGCTGGCTTCGTTTATTTTCGAATAAAAGGACATCGCATGATATTTTTTATGTTCCAAATGCAACTTAACATAGTATATGACTAAAAGCATATTGAGAATAAATAAACAATGCACGAACCAATAATGAGCATGAATAGCCATAAGACAAGAAAAACATGTAAACATGCATAGAAAATACTACATAAAATATACATATATAATCACGTAAAAAGGGTATATAGCATATACTTATATAAATATGGTTATATAAAAATTTTATATTATATATATATTACACAAAATAAAATTAAATGACATATACATGGGTATAGTTATATGGAAGAAGCTTTATAACTTATATGTACATAGGAATGAAACCAAATAATATGTAGATGTACCTAACTATGTGAAAAAAGAAATTTATAATATATATGACTACCTAAAACTTCATGACACATATACAACCATACAAAAATTATACTACATGCAACATTATCACATAAAATAATGCAATGACACGATGTAACCAAATTTAAAGCATATTAACATCAAAACACGAATATGAACAATAAAGAATTGGAATTTAAACATAAATGAATTAAGGGGCTGATTAAACAATTAAACCACTATTATGGGTTGAAATTGAACAGAAAACCAAGTTTTAAGGGCTTTGAATGAGATTAACCCGTTAGGGAAAGGCTTTAATTTAAAAAAAGGACGTGAATGGAAAGCTCAGGAAAACCAGAGAGACCGAGGGCGTAATTTAAGTAGGCGAAAATTTTTTATGAGACATTTTAAGAACCCGGAAGGATTTAAGAGAAAATAAACCATTTTTAGAAAATTAAACTCGGTATAAATGTCACTTGTTGCCTGAATTTTTACCTCTTTTGACTCTTATGCTTTGAAATCAATATAAAATCACATGTACGCATTTTAAGTATAAAAGTGGTGGCTATAAAAACTAACAAAATACGAACTTTATTATGAAAGGATGTCTTATCATATAAATTCACATGTACGCATTTTAAGTATAAAAGTGGTGGTTTTAGAAACTAACAAAATATAAACTTCATTATGAAATGATGTCCTGATAAGATGTATTGTTCTTAATAAATTTAAGATCTATTAAAAAAAAAAAAGATCTATTAAAGACACAAACAAGCAACAAATATTTACATGTGAAATCAATCTCATGTTTAGATTGGGCCGATAAATAATAAGTTACTAAGCAACCAAACTAGAATTTTTGGCGAAAATGTAAATAGAAATAAGAAATGATGTGCAAGAAAATTAAATAAGTTAGAGTAAGAAGAATAGAAAAATTATCTTTTCATTCAACAAATAACTTGAATGAACGCTCCTAGTTTCCCGCAAGAAAACCCTAGTAACGAGATGACACTGCCGGCTGTAGCTATTGTCGATGGTGGCACAAACTGTCGTTGTGGTGACGATGGTCAAAGTTTTGCGTTCCCTTCTATACTTGAACGACCTCTTTCACTGACTCTTTTGGAGGACCAACGGGCGACTGAAAAAGTCAAGGAGAAAAATGAAAATTTCTTCATGGGTCATGCAAACGAGAGTAGTAAGCATTCTGAGCCTGTCCAAAGAGCGATCCTGCAAACATAATCGATGGACATGGATGGCCATCATGAGTCGGTTCCTGCTATCGAAGTGAGTGGTGAATTGCAGTCGCAAGGAGCGTCGTTTGCGCAAGGCTCCAAACCCTCCTATGTCGATGCTTTGAAGGGTAGCGGTTTGTTTCCGGTGCAGCCTTCAGCACCGATGGAGCCTGAGATTGTGGTTATGGAGAAAGATGTTTTGATTGATCGTAGTGGGGTGGTACCCTCAATTCGATTCTTCGAAAGGGTGCATGCGCTTATTGATTCTAGGATGAAGACTACAGTGGTAGTTCAATTACTCAGCAAAACCATCAGTTTCAGGGCGTTGCATAATCGAATTTCCTCTCTTTGAGCTCCTGTTGGTCACTTCCAGTTAATTGACCTCGATAATGACTATTTTTTGGTTGAATTTTTTAATTTGCTAAGTGCTAACATCAACGATTTAAGGTTATTTTGTAGATTTGTATACTAAAATCTTTTTGCAATCATAAATTCATTTAACCTGCCTATATACTTTATCTCTATGTTTCTCATGCCCAAATCTATCAGTGTGGAGTTAACTAGGTTAGTGGTTATTTTTTTGTGGAATCAAAAGGAAAAGAAAAAGATCCATTGGATCAGATTGGAGGTTTTATGTCTGCCAAAACAATTTGGAGGGCTTGAATTATTTAATTTCAGCATCAAAAACAGAGCACTCCTCAATAAATGGTTATGGCGTTATGGTTCGGAGGTTAACAGCTATTGGCGTAGGGTCATTTCGGCTAAGTATGAAAATGATTCTAATTATTTGTTGCCTTCTAATCTCAAGCCTGCGAACAAATCTTGGATTTGGAAAGGTATTATAGCTCCACTATCAGATCCTAGTAGTACTTTTTTACAGAATATCAAAATGGTCATCGAGAATAGGAAAAGAGTTTCTTTCTGGTCGGACAACTGGACTGGTCTTGGCCCCCTTAAATCTGCTTTCTCTCGTATATACTCATTGACAGATATAAAGGTTGACCCTATTACAGATTTTGAGTTCCTTGATAATGGTAACTGGCACTGGAATATTCCTCTTCGTCGAAGTTTGTTTAGTTGCGAAGAGAAAGTTTGAAATGAATTTCTCTATAGTATCAATAACGTGATTCCAGAAAGAATTCAAATTGATAGCATTCGTTGGGCGACCGTGGCTAATGGACTCTATAATGTAAAATCTTTTTGCGAACAACACGTGAGTGGCAGTATACAACAGGATGAGATCTGAAAAAAAGTTTGGATTAATTTAGCTCCTCCGAAGGTCGAAGCCTTTATTTGGAGGGTTATCCATGGGAGAATTCCCACAAAATACCAACTAGCCAAAAGGGGAGTGTCTGGTTTGGTCGATCTTTTGTGCCCCTTTTGCAAAACCTTGAATGAATCGTTGAACCATATCTTTTGCAGGTGCTATTTTTCATGGATGATTTGGCAACAATGGTGCAACTTGTGGGGAATTAAGTTAGTCTGCCCGGACAACTTCAAAGATTTGATGTCTCTCCGGTTTTCTATGTCAAATTTCTTCAAGTGTCAAGAAGTATGGGCTATGACTTTTCAGTGCTTGGTGTGGTCTATTTGGATTTATCGAAATAAAATCTCATTCAATGGCTCTAATGTTTATGTGAAGACTCCGTTTGATATTTGCTTAGTTCGCCTTAGCCTTTGGTGTAAGGTAAAGTGGCCTTTTGGTACTCCTTCTTCTTCAGATTTGCTTAACAATCCGTTGTTGTTCAAAGAAATTGTCTTCAAACAGAACAAACCTTTGAACAAAATTTGGCAAGTCCCGGCTGTTGAGGTCCTAAAATTTCAGGTTGACGGAGCAGTGATTGGTGAATTTGGAAAGGCCGAAATTGGAGGCGTTTGTTATAACTATAGTAACTCAATTTTAATTCAGTTTTCTAAATTTGCAGGTTTATTCGATGCCACTACTACCGAGTTACTTGCTGTTTTAGAAACTTGCGACTTGTTTCGATCCTCCCCATGGTTTGCCAAAGCCAAATTAATAATTGAAACTGATTGCTCCCTCATTGTCGACTGGATTCTTAAACCTTATCTAGCTCCTGAAATTTTCAGTTTTTTAGTTGCTGCATGTGCAAAGTTCTGTTCTGAATTTGGTTAGAGTATACAAGCGATACCTCGAGATGAGAATGTTACGGCCGATAAACTGGCGAAATCTAAAATTTTCAAATCGACGCCGTTTATCTGGGTTTAGTCATCATCGGGCTTGATGGCCTAGCTGTGTGGCAATGGCTGGTTGTTATAATACTGGAGCTTTAATTTTCTATCTGTCGTTGATCTTTGTCCAGTGGAGTGGCTCTTAATTGACCTTTAAGTCTCTATGACTTAGTTTGCGTTTGGTTTTATAATTTGGTTCGTTACAAAAAACATTCTCTGGTGATATGTTTGTAATACATTACTTCGGGGTATTCTTTTTCCCCCATTCTAGGTTTAGAGAGGTTTTTTAATGAAGTCTGGAGTAGTGTCGGTTATAATAAAAGTTATTAAATTAAAAAAGAGTTATCTTCACCAGTGGTCCCTTTTGTTTAGGGTGTGTTTTATTTTGGTCACCAAAATTCAAAAACGTGTATTCTGGTCCCTAACGTTACAAAACGTTAATATTTTGGTCACCCAACCGTTAGTCTCCGTTACTTGGCTAACGGGTGGCTGACATGGCGCGTTAAAAAAAAATCCACGTGTTTATTCCACGTGTAAAATAATGTCTTTAATTATTATTTTGAAAAGGGGTAAAAAGAAACTGAAGGGTTAACCCTCTAATCCCTTTGTTTCTTCCCCAAAAAGTCTGTTCAATCCACCGATTAAAGAAAAACAAAAACCCCAAAAGTCATTTTCTTCCCCTTCGTCTTTGTTCAATCCACCGGTTAAACAAAAACCCTTCGTCTTTCTTCCCCAAAAAGTCTATTTCGTTTCTCTGTGAAATCTTTGAAAACTCAAGGTAAGTAATGAAAGGTTTAGGGTTTATCTCCTATTCCGAATTTGGTTTTTTTCGTGATATTTATCACTTCTAATTCTGATTTTTTTTTGTTCTTTTTGTAAGATTTCGAAAAAATGGGGAGTTGGCGACTTCGAAAACCAAGGGAGCAGAAAGTGGTGTATGGTATGATTTTTTTGCACTTTTTTTGAAATATTAAGTGTATTGCAAAGTGGGTTTATGATTTTATTGTGTGTTTAGGGTTTAGTTATCTCATATTCGTTTGTCTGTGTATGGTAAGATTGCGAAAATTGGTTTTATTTCTCCTATTTTGTAATCGTTTTCTAAACTGTTTTGTGTATTGCAAAGTGGGTTTAGGGTTTTATTGAGGGTATATTTTATAGGTATGTTAAATTGTTAATTATTCTTGTTTCAGTTTGAGGGTTTTATGAGCTTGTTTCAGATTGTATAGGGTTGTAAAATTGTTTATTGAGAGTTTATTGTACAAGTCTGTTAAAAGTTTCAGTTTTCTGAAATTTTAGTTGACTTGGTAGAATATTTCTTTGCACATGGGATTATGCACATGGGATTATTTATGATTGTTTTGCACATGAGTTGACTTTGATTTTATACTAGAATTTTAGGGTTTCATGACACTGTTTCAGGTTTGTTTACTGCATGGAAACTGCAAAAGTTTGTTTAAAATTGTTTACTTCACTTTGGTAGACTTTAACAAATAGTTCACTTTATTTAAGTTTGTTTATTGCATGGATAATGCAAAAGTGTTTTGTCTTTTAGTTTAAAGGAATATTTCTTACTTTATGTCTTTTATGATAATATTCATTTTATATTGCATTGTTGTCTTTGTTCTTTTTATGTCTTTGTTGTCTTTTGTTGCCATTGTTGTCTTTATATGTACTGTTTAATGCATTTATTTAGTTCACCAACTAAATTTAATACATTTATGTGTACTGTTGGACCACATTTCCTTTGTTGGACCACATTTCCTTTTATGTGGTATTGATTATTTTATAGTAACTTTTTATGGTATTTTAGTAATGAAATTGTGTACTGTGCAGGGCCTGAGACAGACATGTTAACTATAGTAGTTCACTATGGAGGACAATTTGTGTTTTCACCAAGGATGAAGTACACCTCCAAGTCTGAAGCCTGTTTCGACTTTGTTGATGCTGGTACATTTTCCATATTTTCAGTATGTGAAATGGTTGAGAAGCTACATGTAGTTGGACCCTTTGCTGTTTATTGGAGAGTGCCAGATGCTGCTTTGAGTATTAGTTCTGTTAGGCCACTGAAGGCAGATGAAGATTGTATGGTTATGCTGAACAATGTGCCCAACTCAAGATACATGCATATATATCTGGACCCTGTTGAAAAAGAAGTCCATGAAGAAGATGTGCATCCTGCTGAAGATGAAGATGTGCATATGAAAGAAGAGCATTATGCTGAAAATGAAGCTGTGCATACTGAAGAAGTCGCAAGTCATGTGGTTGAAGAAGATGTTTATCCTACTGAAGAAGAAGAAGAAAGCCATGTTGTTGAAGAAGATATGTTTACTGATATTGAAGAAGATGTGCATCCCACTGAAGAAGAAGAAAATAACCATGTTGCTGAAGATGTGCATCCTACTGAAGAAGAAGAAGATAATCATGCTGCTGAAGATGTGCATCCTACTGAAGAAGAAGAAGATAATCATGCTGCTGAAGATGTGCATCCTATTGAAGAAGAAGAAGATAACCATGCTGCTGAAGATGTGCATCCTACTGAAGAAGAAGAAGATAACCATGTTGTTTCTGAAGAAGAATCTGAAGCTGCAGAAGAATTTGATGTCAGTGACAATGAATATGATTGGGGAAGAGAAGACACGTGCAGACAAGAGGATGGGATAGGAATTGGGGTTCAGAGAAACATGGATGGCTTTGGACCTAATGGTGTGCAAGTGCATAATAGGGTTAATGGGTCAGAATCAGAAACTGACCATTCTGAAGACCTATATAGTGAGCATGGTTCAGACTCAGATGGGCCTAGGAACCCTTCATTCAATACTGAAACTGACATGGTGAAGCCGAAGTTTGTTAAGGGTTTAATATTCCCTAATAAAACAACATTGAAAGAAGCAATCAAGCAGTATGGAAGGGTGGAAAGGGTGGAAGTAAAATTGAAGAAGAATGACAATCGAAGGATTCAAGCAAAATGCAAGGAAGGATGTCCTTGGACATTGTGGGCAGCCCCTATGGATCCTAAGGACAATATGGACAAGACTTGGCAAATTAAAACTATGGTAAACTCTCATACATGTTCCAAGTCTGTTTGTAGTACTAATATTACATCTAAGTGGATGGCAAAGTACTACATTGGAAAATTTATGTCTGAGCCTAATTATAGCATGAGATCATTACAGCACGATGTGTTGCATGAATTTGGTACACTTGTGTCCATTGGGAAGTGTGGTAGGGCTAGAGAAAGTGCATTAGAAATGATTGAAGGGAATCATAAGGCTCAATATGGAAAAATTTATGACTACTTACAAGAGTTGAGGATTACAAATCCTGGAACAACTACAATCTGTTATTTAGATTTAAGGTTGTTCCAGAGAATGTATGTTTGTCCACAGGCTTGTAAAGAAGGGTGGAAAATAGGTTGTAGGAGGATAATTAGTGTTGATGGTTGTTTCTTAAAGGGTTATTATCAAGGATATCTGTTGACAGCTGTAGGGATTGATGCAAATGATTGCATATATCCTATTGCATATGCAGCTGTTGAGAGTGAGAATATGTCCTCTTGGTATTGGTTTATGGAAATTTTGAAAACTGATTTGGAGATTGATAACTCTTTCAACATTTGTTTCATGTCTGATAGACAGAAGGTTAGCTCTCTCCTTAATCTATTTTACATATGTTTCATTTATTTCTGATGCAAATGGGTTATTTCTGATTTAACTTCAAATGTTATATTGTAGGGCCTTAAAGAAGTTATTGAAGATGTATTCCCACATGCAGAGCATAGAAAATGTGTTAGACACATGTACACAAATTTTAAGGAAAAACACAAAGGCCAAGCTCTAAAAGATGCTCTTTGGAAGGCTGCTAGAGCTACCTATTTGAGGGAGTTTGAAAATGCTATGGACCAGTTGAAGGCATTGTCAGAGCCTGCATATGCTTGGCTTAAAGAGAAAGACCCTGTGCAGTGGTCTAGATCACACTTCTCCACTAGGAGCAAGTGTGATATGCTCCTGAATAACCACTGTGAATCTTTTAACAAGGTAATTAAAATGTTTCAATTATCTTTTTTTTTTATTTTCGTCCCTTTCGAAATGGTATGTTTTATTTTGGTCCCCTTCGAAAGGGTGTGTTTTATTTTGGTCCCCTTCGAAAGGGTGCGTTTTATTTTGGTCACCAAATGTCTAAAATAGTGTTCTATTTTTTGTGACCATAATAAAACACACCCATTCGAAGGGGACCAAAATAAAACACACCCTTTCGAAGGGGACCAAAATAAAACATATCATTTCGAAAGGGACCAATTATTTACTACTTAAGCTTGATTTAACTCTTTCGCACTGTCAATATGTTTTATGCAGTCTATTTTGGAGGCAAGAGATAAGCCTATATTGACTATGATGGAGACAATTCGAACTAAAATTATGACTCGAATTGTAGCTAAAAGAGAGGCTGCTGAAAAGTGTAAAGGATTATTGTGTGCAAAAATTCAAAAAAAATTGGACATCAATATTGAAGCATCCATCAGGTTAATGTGTTACATTTCAATTTGAAATTAGATTTCTTGTTTCATATGATACTTGCAATATGTTTTCTACTTATGTTTTCTGCTTGCAATATGCCTATTGTTGGTATTGATTTATTGTTGTAATATGCCTGCCGTGGTTTATTGTTGTAATCTGTCTGCCTTGGTTTATTGTTGTAATATGCCTGCCTTGGTTATATGATGTGTTTTATTTTGGTTGCCTTGGTTTATAGTTGTAATATGCCTGCCTTGGTTATATGATGTAATCTGCCTGCCTTGGTTTGTAGTTGTAATCTGCCTGCCTTGATTTTATGGTGTTTCAGATTCTGGCCAACTTATGCTGGTTTGCATAAATATCAAGTTGAAGCTGGCCCATCTCATCAGCATGTTGTGGACCTTGAAGGAAGATCATGTTCATGTAGAAAATGGGACCTTACTGGGATCCCATGTTCTCATGCAGCATCAGTCTTTCGGCTGAATAACTTAAAGCCTGAAGAATTTGTTAATGAATGCTACCACAACAGTACACAGCTGGCTATTTACTCCAACATGATTACACCAATCAAAGGTAACAATCTAAGCTACCTTGTACCTTACACTATGTCAATGACTAACTAAAAAATTTCTTTCATTTTTTTGTTTTCAGGTCTGTACCAGTGGGCTCCAGTAACTGACATGGAACCTATATTGCCACCAACCATAAGGAGACCACCAGGAAGGCCAACCAAGAAGAGAAGATTGGAATCTGATGAAGTCAGTAACCCTAAGCTAAGCAAAAGAGGGTTGCAAGCCAGCTGCACAAAATATGGAAAAAAGGGCCACAATAGGAGGACTTGTAGAGGAGAAGTGGGTGCAAATCAACCTATTCAAAGACCCACATTTAGGAGACCAAAATGTACACAACCTCAAGAACCTCAGCATCCACAACAACCTCCACCGAATCAACAATCTCAGCAGCAACCTGTGCGTCGAAGGGAAAAATTTCCAATTAAGAGAAAACAGCCTCTTCCTCCACCAACAACTGTGAGATGGATGCCAAGTCAAGAATCTACAGTATCTAATCCTCCAACTCAGGAAGCACAGCCAGCAACTAGGGAGTAAAGTTAGGAGAAACATATTTTGTGATTTGAAATGTTTGGGTCACATTTTGTAACTGCTATAGGAGGTTCAGCAGTTGATGCCATATTTTGTTGGTTAAGTTGGGACAACTTTATTTTACAAACTTAACATTTTAGGTGATTATTTTGTCACTGCTACATGATGTTTAGCAGTAGGTATCATTTTTTGCAGCTGATATATGATGTTTATCAGCTGAGAAACTGTTATTTTGTATTAGCTGGCAAGTTATGAAAATTTACCTTTGATTCCTTAAATTCTTTATTTTATTGACAATAATTTATATCTTCATTACTAGTTACTCAATTGAATACAACATAAAATTGAATAATTCTAATTCTTTACCAAAACTATATATATTCACTACTTAACTGAAACCATTACATAGAACAATCCACAAGTTATTCATACAAACCATACAAAATTATAACTCATGGAAATAAAACCTACATATTAATCTTCATAACCCAAATCATAAAACCCAAACTTCACACAAAATATTTCATGGAATAACATCATCTCTATAACCCAAACCCTAAAATTCTCTGAAAATAAACCACAACCAACCATTTACTTCATAACCCACATCATTGCCATGGAGAAAATCAGCAAGCATAACCAACAAATTCTCTCAATTTTTTTGGCCGACTCCATTTTCTTCACTCTTCTTAACAGCCCAACAGTTACCACTCTTGCCCGTGGTGACAAAGGTTCATCGTACCAAGCAAAGAACCGGCAAGGACTCTCCTTCCCATATTTTTTACAACTAAAAAATCTCCTACCAGGATTAGCATCAGTCCAAGAAGTTAAAATCTTTGCTTCCAGGCCACAACCACAAATCGGAACGCCTGCTTCCATTTCTTCTGTCTTCTTTCTTCACTTTAAAATTTCTACAGAGGTAAGAAAAGAGAGATTGATTTAGGGTTTTAATTGATGTAAAGGGGATTATATAGGTAGGAATCTACCCGTTAGGTTTTTTAAATGACGTGGACTACACACGTGGATTTTTTTTTTAACGCGCCATGTCAGCCACCCGTTAGCCAAGTAACGGAGACTAACGGTTGGGTGACCAAAATATTAACGTTTTGTAACGTTAGGGACCAGAATACACGTTTTTGAATTTTGGTGACCAAAATAAAACACACCCTAAACAAAAGGGACCACTAGTGAAGATTACCCATTAAAAAAAAAACAGGTTTTGTGTTCCAGTCGTTATATATATATATAGAAAATTTTTGCTACAAGATTCACCCACTAAAATCAAGTGTGTGACAAGAGTCGATTCGAATTAAATAAGATAAAATCTTAAAAATCGAAAGAGCAATTAAAAAAGAGTTTACTTGAAGAAAGGCCGTGGTTGGAGTTTTTTTACTCATTTGTGAAGTTAAAATATTAACCGTTGATCAAATAATAACCATTTTATTTACGTATGTCATTTATTTAAGTTAAAGTTATTGTTTTTCCACTATTATTATTTTTCTTTGTTTCAAACTCGTGCAGCCCATATAGGTTTTTCAACCTTTGGGGTGTGAACTGTGAACCAATAGGTTGAATAGTAGTGGTTGAAAAGAGAGCCCAAAAGAGAAGTCAACGAAACGTCCCATCATTTTCTATTCCCTCGAAATTGATTTCTCAACATATAAAAGCGGTTGTTGGTTAAATAGATGGTTTAAACCACAAAATGGCTCTTATTATTGTCGAGTTTAATCAAATTGACCGTTAAAACTTTTTGTTGGAGTCAAGCTTGTCTGACAAGTTTAGTTAAATTTACTCATAAACTTTTGACTCAATTTAGTCAAATTGACCATTGAACTTTTTTAAAGAGTCAAATTGACCCTAGAATCAATAAGTTGTATATAAAGAGTTCAAGGATCAATTTGACTAAACTTATAGAGTTC
Source organism: Hibiscus tridactylites (assembly GCA_958450335.1). NCBI lineage: Eukaryota > Viridiplantae > Streptophyta > Magnoliopsida > Malvales > Malvaceae > Hibiscus > Hibiscus tridactylites. Next base: position 108,580,189 of record OY288265.1, on the reverse strand, counting down.
ATTGTTCGATTTGATCCCAAAAAAGGTTTAGGGGCTAATTTGGCATGCCCCAATTTGTGTTTTAAGACAATAAAGACGGCAAGTATATGTAAGTGGAAGTCATTTTTATGGCGTCAAATCCACTGTTCGGGCTTCGAACACAAGGAAAGAGATTCCCGGTTTCTAACTGGATTTGCATGGCTCCGTGCCGGGAAGTCTATACCAATTTCAAAGAAAAATAATGGCGTCAAATTCACTTGTTTTCAAACTGGTCATTAAATCCTCAAATTCAAGCTTTAAAGTCCCAATTTAGTCCTTACATTGAATTATCCAAAACCCGATTACCCGACCCGAATCATTAATTTAGGAACCGAATCATTACAAACTACCTTTGGGCGAGGTGAAAGAGGAATCAAACTTCAAAGAAGAATAGTTGATGTGCAAAGAATTGCAAGAGGGCGATAGTGTATCAAACTTTGTGGAGAAAGAAGGTTGATGCAATTTAGAGTAAATGCAACGGAAGTTAAACCGAGGGAGGTACATCTCAACACGATTTTAGTGTCCTTTGGCCCTTGATGAAACTTTGTAAGAAATTCGATACATATCGTTTTTCTTACAATATTTGTAAGAATTTGTGTATACTCTGTAGGAAATTGCGTACATACACAAATCCTTACATTTCTGGTAACAAATTATGTTTTCTCGTAGGAAATTGTATGATACAAATCCTTGCCTTAAGTTGAGCCCCTTTGGCCCTTGGTGAAACTTTGTAAGAAATTCAGTACATACCGTTTTTCTTACAACATTTGTAAGGATTTGTGTATATTCTGTAATAATTTGTGTACATACACAAATCCTTACATTTTCTGTAACAAATTATATTTTCGTAGGAAATTGTGTATGTACACGAATCCTTACGCTAAGTCCAACCCCTTTGGCCCTTGGTGAAATTTGGTAAGAAAATCGGTACATACTGTTTTTCTTACAACTTTTGTAGGAATTTATGTATACTTTGTAGTAATTTGTGTACATACACAAATCCTTACATGTTCTGTACCAAATTATGCTTTCTCATAGGAACTTGTGTATGTACACAAATCCTTACGTTATAACATTTTTATGTATATACCGTTTTTCTTACAGTTTTGGTAAGAAATTATATATGTACCTAAATTTTTACGGTGTAACGTTTTATATATGTACCGTTTTCTTACAATTTTGTAAGAAATTGTGTACAAACATCGTAAAAAATTGTGTACAAATTTTTATCCGGTTAACCAGTCAAATGTCATTTAACCTTTAATTAGGAGTCATTAGCTAAAATCTCCCTATAGGTTGAATAGTAGTGGTTGAAAGAGGATCCCAAAACAGAAGTCAACGAAACGTCCCATCGTTTTCTATTCCCTCGAAATTGATTTCCCAACACACAAACGCAGTTGTTGGCTAAATAGATGGTTTAAACCACAAAATGGCCCTTCAAATTGACAAGTTTAATCAAATAAGCCCTTAAACTTTTTGTTGGAGTCAAATTGGCCTCTAAACTCGACAAGTTTGGTTAAATTAGCTCATGAACTTTTGACTCAGTTTGGTCAAATTGACCATGAACTCAATAAGTTGTATATAAAGAGTTCAAGGATCAATTTGACTAAACTTATGGAGTTCATTGTTCGATTTGATCCCAAAAAGGGTTTAGGGGCTAATTTGGCATGCCCCAATTTGTGTTTTAAGACAGTAAAGACGACAAGTATATGTAAGTGGAAGTCATTTTTATGGCGTCCTCATCACAGCTTTGATTCAAATGGCCTAACCCTCATTTCAACCATCTCCGATGTGGTCCAAAAACACAAGAAAACAAAAGCAATGACGATCTCTTTCCCCCCCCCCAAAGAATGCGTCCAATTTTCGTTTCCATTTACATTTCCATTTCATCTTTTTATGATTTGTTAACGGGCCATGAGAAAAGCTTGCTCATTTCCAAGACAATCCTCAAATAGGATATTAATGGGAATATTTGCTTTTGTGGTGGTCCTTGAGTTGCAACAATCGAAGGACCCCAAACAAAAAGAACAAGGAAAACAAGGGTCGGTTTTGCTAATTTCCCCTTGCTTTTATGGCATTTTATATAGTACGTACGTTTTCGAAGTTTACTCCAACATGTAATTTTCAGAATCTTAACTGATAATGGTGCCAATTAAATTAGTATTCATTTAACTATTTGATTAAGTTATAGTGATACTGTTAATGGCCAAAATAAAATTAACATTAACCAATTTATGTGGTTATAATAATTTTATTTATTTTGAATCATTTTTTCACCTTAGATTAATCACTAATTCAACTATGGTTAAACTCAGGGACGAAAGGTATAAAGGGGCTGTGGTCATGCTCTTTTAAAATTTTGGGAAATTAGAATTTGACCTTTAAAACTTTTAAAATATTTAATTTAACTACTTATTTTTTTAAAAAAAAGTTCATATTAAATTTTAAAATTTTAAATATTTTTAATTAAATTTTCTCTCATAATTTTTAAAAGTTATTATTAAATTTTTTAAAAATTTTAGTTAAACCCTCAAATTTTTTAAAATTTTAGTTTAAGCCTCTAAATTTTTTAAAAAATTAAGTTGATCCCTGCAAACTCTTACCTTAAACTATTTTACTGATTAAACTAATTGATTTTTTAAAAAAAAGTTGCTCATCAATATGTATGAATTAATAGTTTGTATACATGTGCGATGCACGAGTTAGTTGCATGTACATGGAAATGGTAAAAATAAATAAGCGCTAGTTAAAAAATTCAACTTAAAGACTTAAACTTAGGAACGTCTATACTTTGAGTGTGTATTTTTTTATTTAATATGCGATTGCATGCGATTATCTTATCGAATAACGTAATATATTCCATAGATGTATTCAATATGTATTCATATACGGAAAAAATTATTTGTCCTTTTTTGGTGCCGATTTCTATGCCCAACCCTAAAAACGACTAAAAATTAAATCTTAAACCTTAATCTTAAACCCTAAAACTTAAAAAACACACTAAACTACAAATTCTTTATACCCTAACCATAAACTCTAAACTTAAGCCCTAAACTTTAAACCTAACTTTTAATATATTACGAGATATAAATAGAACCACCGAAAAGACAGGTGATTTTATTCATTCATGTACAACTTTTTTTAACATTTATTCTTCAAAACCTAAAAGGTTAATTAGCACATCACGTTCTAGGGTTCCTTTAATTCATTCCTCTTTTCACAGCCGGGAATGTGTGTATCTGTTTATTATAACTAAGTAATTAATAACACATCCAAATTCGCAGCATCACATTTATCTTTGCTTTTCTTTAATTATCGGTATTTGATTTATTGATCGACTAATTCAGATTAAGTTTTACAGAGACAAATGTAGGGCGACTAATTTAATACAATTTTTTTCTATTCACAACGTCATGATTCAAACTTTAACTTTGCTTAACAGATTTAGTGTCTCTTTAATTCCGCTAGACCAACCAATTCTTAGTATTTTTGCTTTAAACATCGAACGGTCATGTCATGAGACATGGACTTTAGGGTATAAAGTATAAACATATACACACAAATATATTCGAAACATATTTGAACATTTGGATGCTGCTTCCAAGTGAAAGCTGTAAAGATATATATATATATATATACTATCAGTCGACTGATGGGGAAACTCTGCAATAGTGGATGGCTGTTGTCTGTTGATAAATATTTGTACATCGAACAGTTGGTTCTTCCATGTCATTTCATTCTTATCCTTTTATCTTTACTTTTTTGCTTTTTGAGATTTCATTTTGTGGCCGCCATGGGAAAAAAAAAGAAAAGTAAGGGTTAAGCTTGGGAAAACGGGGTGGAAATAAGATAGATATTTGCAACAAATTATGTGGACCAATTCCAAGGCATTGTTTGCGGATAAAAATCCTCTGTCTCTTTTCGGAGCCCCTACTTTGTCCTCACACTAAAATTAAATTTGGTTTATGATTTAAGGTTTAAAGTTAGAATTCATGGTTAAGGTTTAGGGAATTTACGGTAGGGTATATTTTTTAGGATTTAGAATTTAAAGTTAGAGTTTGAAATTTAATTTTTTTAGTATTTTTTAGTGTTCATGCATATATAGGAGGACCGAAAAAGAGTAGAGAATTTTTATCCATTCTCGGAACATAAGGGTAAAGAAAGAAAGAAAGAAAATATGTATATTTTGAAGTTGGCCTGTTTCTACATTATTCTTCCTTGGGGACCAACCTATTCTTTTTAGTGTGATTTGTCATTTGATGACGACTAAGGCTATTGAAAAAAATATGAAGAATCGTAGTTTAATTTTAATAATGGAGTATGTAATTTTTTATAATTACCAACAACATTTGATTTATTGATTGATTAATTTAAATTAAATATTATAGATGTTTATTTTAGGACGACCCTCTTAATTCAGTTTGTTTTATTCATAATATTAAAATTTGAATTATTAATTTCACTTAAAAAAAACTAACATCGTACTGAACCAACCAATAATTGGTTGTATAATATGTATTTAATCTATTGAGAACATTTTTAATTTATTTTGAGTTTAAAAAATCTATTGAGAAAAGGTTGAGAATATAATGTTGCAAATAAGGGAGAAATGATTTACTTCATGGTTATATATGTCAAGGGAGAAGTCAGAAAAAAATTGGGTTCAAAATTATATTATAAATTGTGGGAGTTGAAAAATGTAATTTTATAATGTAAAGCTGGACAACCAAAGTTCATATAAGGTCACTGCCCTTACATTCGCCTTTGGCTAAAAGTTGCACAACCAAAGTTCATAGGAAGCAAATGACACGTAGAAAATGACACATAAAATGACACGTAAAAATGAGATAACGTGTTGAGCCAGACTCGCACATTAAAGGATTAATAACTAAATAATCGAAGCGAATAATTTTCTTATCGGTAGTGATTAAATTAAAATTATTTTTTAATAAATATCTTTAAAGAAATAATGACTAGGAGAAATGGAGAATCCTAGCACTACAAATTGCAAAGATCTAGAAGAGAAAAAAAAATCATAACTTCTGCCTAACCTTAACCAAGATATTAATTAAAAGTTGGCAATTAAATTAAAATTATGTTTTTTTGGCAATGCATATAGACCATATCATAGTCTTCGGCATTTTAAGAAAGAAACTTAGATTTTCTTTATTAGGAGCTGAGCTGGCTTGACATGTTTTCCAGCTATTATAAGATCAATAATTTTGTACTCTTGTTTGAAAATTAATGGATTCCCTTGAAAGTGATTTTTTTTAAAATATTGAATTTATAGGTATAAAAGTTGAGTAAAAATTTCCTACCTTTTTAGTGTATTTTATTTATATCCTAATATTAAAAGATTCAAATTTAGAATTTATAGTTTAAGGTTAGAGTTTAGAATTACGGTTTAGAGTGTAAAGTATATTTTTTCGGATTTAAAATTTAGTTTAGATGGATATTTTCAGTTGAAACCCAGAAAGCTATTTACCTTCGCATATAGTGCGGGTGATCCAGCTTACGTGGTCCCTTTTGGTTACAGTTCATGTGTCAACTTTTCAAACGTCCAATCTTGATTATTTTACATGCTTAAGTAATATGGTTTACTTCATTATCATAGTATTATATATATAATATTATATTTATTGAAGATATGTTTTGCATGAAACCGTCCAACCAATTGGGGCCTACTGCTTTCCAGTTTTTTTTATTTGGATTGCTTCCTGCTTTAAGTTAATGGATGAGTCAACCACGTGCGACGAATATTGTTGAACACTATTAACGATAAATGGTGAAGTTTCCTAAGTTAATATCATGTACTAGTATAATGGTGGGCTCTAATCAAATCTTATGATCGGATTTCTCTTCCCGCATTTATGAGTTCTTGTCTTAATCAGTCTTTTTCTTTGGTTTTTCTTGTCATCATCCTAAGTTGTTTTGTTTTCAACATTTGTGGTTAGAATTTCCTTTGGTTTTGTTAAGGGTTTGTCTGCTGATCTGATTGTATATTAACAACCTAAGGTGAAGTTTGCTACTTTTTTGGGTTTACAACTCTGTCAATTTGCAGTGCATTTGCTTGAACTGAAAGCGTGTTGCATTATAGATTGAATCAGGACCGTAGGTTTGTAGCATTGAAAGTGACATTTTGATTCTTTTCTGGGTCTGTTTTTATGGTTATTATTAAGTATTGAAATCTTTTTTAAAATTGCAAGTTGAGGTTTTGGGTGTCTGTTAAACATGTTGTCTTTCTCTGTTAGGTCCTAGCATGAATCTTCCTTGCGCTTGGCATCAAATGGCCCTTTGTCCTAATTGCCGGTTTCGAATTCTATATATTAATATCATAGAACTGTGAATATCAGACGGTTCAAGCTTATATCTTTTTTTTTTGTCAAATCCTTTTGATTAAAGACTATGAAAGTTAGGAGGGCAGAGCATTCCGAGGTATGCTTCCGGTGCTTAGTTTTTGTTTTTGTCCAAATCTGCAATTTAGATCAAAAGTGATGTTTGATTGTTTGAACTGTTAACTTGGTTGTTTTTTCAGGCCTTTTGGCCATCCATTGTGATGAAGAAATGGTTGAATATAAAGCCAAAGGTGTATGATTACAGTGAAGACGAGGTCGACACCGAAACCGAGAGCGAAGATGATGGTATTGTCATGTTATGTCATATTGAAAAACTACCATCTTTCCTTGTAATTTCTTTCTTTTGATGATGTTTATCTTGAATTTCCATCCAGCTTGCTCTGTTAAAGACTCGAGATTGCACGGTTGTGAGGATCATACCCGTAGGACACTAGGAAAAAAATCCGACTGCAGAAACCAAATTTCAGGCAATATTTGTTTTCTACATATGTGCTTTTCTTCAATACTTCTTTGAGCTTAAGAGCATTTATAAACTCATCTATGCTGATTCTTCTGGTTTTCTTCCCCTTGCCTGTTTTCTGCTATGCGGTATATATCGATTTCTATTCATGTGGCCATGGTTCTTAATCATGCATGTGAATTTTGGATGATATAGAGACAAGGGAATAAAATTCGATTCGTGTTAAAATATCTGCAATGTCCATATTCTTGTATTATTGTGGTCTTAAGTGAATCGTTGTTATCTAATAATTTGTTTGTCTAAAGTTGTTTTCTATGGTTTTGATGTTTCGATGTTCAGATGCACCCAGTTCTGGTTATCGATTAAGACACAGGAGGGGGAAATCGGAAACTCTGCGTGCGCAGTACATAAATACAAAGGATGTAAGGTTTGTCCACAAGATGCTTATGCTTATGCTTAAACTGTAAGCCTTAAGGTGTTCGTGTTTTAATTCTTATCAAAACATATTGCGGTTGCCTATAGGGTGACAATAGGCACTTGGAATGTTGCTGGAAGACTCCCATCCGAGGATCTCGAGATTGATTATTGGCTTTGCACTGAAGATCCAGCAGATATTTACATTATCGGGTGAGTATTTTCCTTTCATCGGTGGATCTTATATCGGTTGAGGTTTAATTTTCCACATATTTGCCTGTTGTGGATGAGTAAGCCCCATGTGCATATGCAAATTGTTTGAATATTGTTTTGGTTGTTGGATCTGTTTTGGACAGCTTCCAGGAGGTGGTCCCTTTGAATGCTGGAAATGTATTCGGAGCTGAGGATTACAGGCCGATTCCTAAATGGGAGTCGATCATTCGAAGAACTCTGAACAAATCTTTGGAACCAGAAAGCAAGCATAAATGCTATAGTGCCCCACCTTCTCCTGTGTTACGGACTTCTTCGGTTGCAGATGTATTAGCAGACGAAATAGATGCTCTGCCGTTGCAAATGATGTGCGATGAGTATCTGGAGACTGCTAATGGCTGTGACTTTGAAGAAAAAGATCTGAAGAAAGTTTCTGATATTGGACAAAATTTAATGCTGAAGAGAATATATGGAGTCAATTTCGACACTAGCTTGGACTGGCCAGAACACTCGTTAGATGCAACCCCACAAGTTGTCTCTTCACATCCGAAATTGCGGAGAGTACTGAGTAGCTCAGCTAGAATAGGCTTTACTCTGGCGGAAAACTCCATCTTCTGTAGTCCGCATCATGCGGTGTTAACGGGAAGCAGACTGCAAAGATCACACCATAGCTCTGGAAACCTAGAGTCAATGTTGCTGCATGAGCTACCAAAGCTTCAAGTTGTTGATTCTTTCTCTGAAGCATCTGATGAGTTTCCCGAAGAGGAGGAGGATACTTTCTTGGAGGAACCAATGGAGCAACATGACTATGATGGGGCAGGGTCACGTCCGAAGTACGTACGGATAGTTAGCAAGCAGATGGTTGGAATATACATATCTATATGGGTACGAAAGAGGCTGAGGAGACATATAAACAATTTGAAAGTCTCTCCCGTTGGAATTGGCCTTATGGGATACTTGGGAAACAAGGTAATGACTGTTCTTCTATTCTAGGAGTGGATTAAGATTTTGCAGCTGTCGTTGGCACCTAAACTATAGTTCATAGCTTCTGTGAATGCATATCGAGTGACACCACTCTAGGGAGGGACTGCTTCCATCGTTTCAATTCAATATCGTGTTTCTTTAGTTCTTAGATTTGATGAATCAATGCCCTCCGAATGTTGATGTGTTCCAGTAGTTACTATCATTGATTGCTTTTATGGATTTTACTTTCGCAGGGATCGGTTTCCGTTAGCATGTCACTTTTTCAATCCAGGTTGTGCTTTGTGTGTTCTCATCTGACATCAGGTCATAAGGTCGGAGCTGAACAAAAACGTAACTCCGATGTGTATGAAATTATACGACGTACCCATTTCTCATCTGCCCTTGATACAGAACAGCCCCTAACAATTCCATCTCATGAGTAAGTAACTTACTAATCATTGCTGAATTATTGAGTAACTTTTATGATTATATTCTTGATCCAACATGAGATACTAATTTGTAAATGGCTGCTTTTCTTAACAGTCAGATATTTTGGTTCGGGGACTTAAATTATCGTCTCAATATGTCGGATGCCGAGGTGAGAAAGCTTGTTGCTTTAAAGCACTGGGACCAACTTATAAACAATGACCAGGTGAGTATCACAGTGATCTAGTTTTACCTTAGCATACGAAGTTTTTCAATAACAAAAGTTAATGGCATCAATTCTGTTCCACAGCTTCATAATGAACTGAGTAGTGGCCATGTATTCGATGGATGGAAAGAAGGGGTAATAAACTTTCCTCCTACGTACAAGTACGAAATGGACTCGGATAGATATGTCGGTGAGATCCCTAGAGAAGGGGAGAAGAAGAGATCTCCGGCATGGTAAGCAATAGCTTTTGTAAAGTAGATGGACAAGAAATATGATACCGAACATTTCTGGCACAATGCCACTGATTATTCATAAAGTTATGCATTGTTCAATTGCTTATAATGTGTGTTAATTCCCTCGATAGGTGTGATCGTATACTCTGGTTAGGAAAAGGCATAAAACAACTTTGTTACCAGCGAGCAGAAATAAGACTCTCAGATCATCGACCCGTCAGTTCAACGTTTTTGCTAGAAGTTGAAGTCTTGGACCGTCGGAAGTTGCAAAGGGCTCTCAATGTTAGCACTGCTGCTGTCCATCCTGACATTTTCTTTGATGAAAATGAAGACTTCGAACATTAGCAGAAACCAGGTAATAAAACTTAACAATTAACGAGGTACCGAGCATACTTGTTCATATTCCTAGATAATGCAGAAACAATCTTATGTTGCTTCTTTATTCTTTGTATGTCTAATTACATGTATTATTACAGATGCAGATTTAAGCCAATGAGATAAAAGGAAGGTGTCTTTTTATTAGGAAACATGTTCCGGGATGCCGCGTGTGGATTCGATAACATACCATTACATGAAATATGCTGCTACTTTGTGTTGAAGAGATAACAGTGAGATATAGATTTAACAACAGCATTAAAACTTGTCATTTTAGTGGAGCTGAATGTATAGAAACTAAAATTCTTTTCTTTTCTTTTCTTTTTCCGGTCATATAGTCATTGTTCCAAGTTTATATTTCTACAAACTCTTCTTAAAGGTTGAGTTCTAATCACAAATTTTGCAGAAATTTCAGCTTTACAGTTTAAACTCCTCGCATAATGTGCATGATTCAAGTTCTAGCTTGTCTGGTTACTTTTATCTTGCTTTTTCTTTTTCCATTTTTCCCGTCGATGGTGCGGAATAATGGAAGTTTAAGCTAAATTTTTGTGATGTTTATGAACTAAATTGGAACTTTGAGAAGTTCATTGAAATTTAAGAATGATGGAAAAGGTTCAAGAGTTGGACAGAACCATAAATTGACTGGATTTATTGATTATAACAACACCAACAAGAGCTTAAACAACAATATATGTTCTGAAATTTCTGTTTTGGGGTTTGAATCTGATCATTCAGAGACTATAGAAGTGGCAAGACTTGTAGTAACAGAAAATAAAGACAAAGAACGGTTTGGTTGGATTAGTTGTCTTGAAAATAACAGAAGATGCCTTTATGGTACAAGAAAACCTTAACTGTCGGAAACATGTGACCAAATATAGATTTATATGTTTCTGCAACATTCATATCCCATGAGCCACCTTAATTCTATATGCAGTATTCTTTTCATTTGCTTCAATGGAGAGTACTAAGGCATTCTTCATATTCCTGGTTTTGGTTTTAAACGCGGTTAAAATTACATCGAGCGTTCGACGATGGACTACTGTATCTTGATTACTACAAAGAAACATGTCCCTTGGCAGAAGAGATTGTTAGCAGGAATGTCGAGATTGCAGTCACATTGGTATTCTAAAATCTCATGTCTGATCTATAATATCGAATGATGCGAGGCAACCGTGACAATACCATCTTAGTAACAGAGTGTTCTGTTTCATCAGAGAGGAGGCCCAATTTGGAAGGTCTGGTTAGGGAGGAAAGACTCCTTGAAAGCAAGCATTGATGGCGCAAACCAGTTCATTCCACCCCCAAATTCCTCTTTGGAGACTCTAATGCCAACTTTAACCAACAAGGCCTCGATATCGAAGATTTGGTCGCGTTGTCAGGTCTCTCTCTCTCAATCCTTAGTGTACGCATGTACGTAACGTACACGCGTACATATACACATGTATGTTAGAACACTACCTTAAACTCGATTCCTCGATGAATGAGATGAACAGGTAGCCATACACTTGGGAAGGCTAGATGTTTGAGTTTCAGACAAAGGGTGTACGACATGAACATGGAAGGAAAGTGTGACAAGTACAAAAGATATCGAACTTTTCGAGAAACCAGTTGTTTAAGACGCAGAAATATTAATAGACTCAATGAAATTGAAGGAGAGATCAGTTTGTTTTAAAAATATAGGACAAACTAAGCATTTAGTTATTAGGGTGAAATATACAGATAACTCAATTATAGCATTAGTAATAAATGTGTTGCTTTCTTTTAAAAACTGCAATTTGGTACAATTAAAACTTTGTGACAAACATGTCACATTAAAAATAAAATATGACATGGTATAATAATAATGTGGTCCACAAAACTTTTATATTATATCAATTTGGTCCTAATTTAAAAATAATTCAATAAATCTAACACTTCATATTTAAAAATTTCGACATTACACCCTTCTAGCACACTCTCCGACCACGTGTCGCCCTCTTAGCTCAATAATCGACAAATGTGATAGCTCAACAGACGCAATCATTTACTATTGGACAACCGACAGACTAATGGAACATGCCCATTACGACCTTAACGACGTCTACTAATAGACACAATCACTTCACTAATGAAATTTTCAAATATAAAGGGTTAAATTTATTGAATTATTTCTAATTATGACCAAATTAATAGAATGTATAAGTTTTAAAGAATAAAATTTTTATTACACCAAGTTGTTCGTAAAGTGACTTATTTGTCACAAAATTTTAATTGACTGACTATATTGTTACTTTTAGATGAAATGTTAGTTATCAAACCTATAATCATGTGGCATGTGGTGTATTTTACCCTAGTTATTATCATTTTGGGTAAACTATATTGACATAAAGTTAAAAATAGCCTCCAATATTTAATCTTTTAGTCACTTTAGCTCCTATCTTTTTTTTTGTGCAAACAGTCACTTAACGTTTTATTTTCGTTTAAAATACACCCTCGGCGGATGGAAACCGTTAGTCAACTGACGGTCAACGCCTGTTGATGATGTGGCGATATCACGTGGCACTTTGCTAACGTGGCATCACAGTTGTTTTAAAAAAATAATTTTTTATATTTTTTAAAAACTAATTATTTTTATATTTATATATAAAAAAATTAATTATTTTTATATGTTGTACTTAGCATATGTCGAGTTAGCAGATTTGTATAGATTGGGGGTCTTATAGTTTTCTTCTTTTTCTTGCTCTGCCATATTGTTTGGCAGTTATTGGTTGTATTGATTTTTTCGTAGCAGGGATTTCCTGCTTCTAGATAATAAAACTAATATATTTTAAAAAGGATTATTTTTTCTAAAAAATATTTTAAAAAATATTTATTTATGAAAAATAATTATTTTTAATTATTTAAAAAAATAAAAAATATATGCCACATCAGCAAAGTGTCACGTGGCATCACCGTAGACATACCACGTTATCGAAGGGGTTGATCGTTAGTTGACTGACGGTTTCCATCCGTCTAGGGTGAATTTTAAATAAAAATGAAACATTATGTAGTTGTTTCCACTAAAAAAAAGAATAGAGGCTAAAGTGACCAAAATGTCAAACGCTGAGGCTATTTTTAACTTTATGCTTATATTTAATACCCAACCTATTATGATGCTTCTGTTTTGGCTTAACAGTCAAAAATGTGCCCAACCTATTTTTTTTAGGTTTGGTGTCTAACGTTTTTTCGCGTCACTTTAATGTCTAACATTTTATTCCGTAATTCAAATCAAATTTTTTCGTCAGCGGCTGTTAAAAACTTTCTGTTATCCAATTATAACATGACACGTGCCTTCGGTAAGAATTTGTGTAATAATACATATTCTTACAAAATTAGTAAGAATTTGTATAAATCCGCCTCATTTTACCATCACCCTAAGATTACCTTAGCTTAAAATTTCTCCAAGATATCATATAAATGTAGATTATGAGTAATAGTATATTTTTTAAATGTTTTAACATTTAAAAGATTATTACTTATAGAGTTATAGTAACTGTAATTCATATTCATTAACTAAAGGTTTAAGCAGATTTGACAATAGAAGAATTACAATAATTTCTCCAAGGATCTTGATGTACTTCTCAATCTAACCATGCTAATAGTTTGCAGAAAAATTACCCAAAAAAACAAGAAGCCTATATAATATAAGAATTATTAATCAATAAAACTTGCGTGGATGGGTAATTTCAGGCAGTACTATAAAAATATATTAATTATAGATTTAGTAATAATCATGTAATTTTTTAGAAAAAATAATAATTTAGTTATTCAAATAAATTTTGTGACATGATCATAAGATGAGCATGTATATTATCAATTTTTTTTGACAAATATGTTATTTTAAAAAAAAAATTAAAATATGACATGGTATAAAATAATTTTAGTCCCTAAAAATCATGCATTATATCAATATGATCCTAATTCAAAATAATTTAATAAATTTAACTCTTTGTATTAAAAATTTCGATTTTTCACCCTCTTGACACACCGTTCAACCACTTGTCGCACTCCATATTACTATCCAACTCGATAATCGACCGATGTGATAGCTTGAGTAATACAATCACTATATTTTTAGACATTTGACGGACAAATGGAACAAACTCAGTACGACCTTAACGCCGCTTGCTAATAAACGTGATCATTTCAATAATAGAACTTTTAAATATAAAATGTTAAATTTATAGAATTATTTTTTCGATAAAATTTATAGAATTATTTTCAATTTGAAGCTAATTAATAGAATATATAATTTTTGAAAACTAAAATTGTTATAATATTAATATGCTTATTTCAATTTTAGCGATAGTGCAATTTGTTTGTAACAAAAAAACTTTTTGATAAGAAATGAGTATCGTTATCATGTGCTTTATTAAAAACCTTCCCTAAACTTAATGGAGAAAAAAGAGTGCACATGATAAGATATACAAAACACAAGCGGATTACATCTTAGGAGGAATCAAGTCCTCGCATAATAAATTAACAACAAAATTTGAGACAAAATCCAAAAAAATTAAGTCAAGATTCGAGAGACTTGCTCGTTTTGCCAAAGCAACTGCAACTTGATTGTACCTCCTAAGGATAGCACGAATCGAGTTAATTGACTAAAATATTAAAAAAAAATAATTTATTCATTATTAAATTTATAATTAAATGACTTGCTCAATCATTCATGTATGGGACAAAATGATTCGGTGGTGATTGTATTTTTCATAAAATTTAAATGATGGACAAGCAGCAAAGGAATCTTTCAGAAATTACATAATGCATTGCGGATAAAATTTATGCACTTTTTATATCAAAACACTAAACAGTACAAAAATAATTAAATTTTGAGTCTTAAGTTTTAAATTTTAAACTTTACACTTTATACTCTAAAAAAATACACTCAATTTTAAATTCATTAGATCCTAACTACTAATTTAAATTTAAACATTAAACCTAATTTTAGTATAAGACATAAATAGGGGCACCGAAAGGATAAAAATCAATTGTCCCTTTTCGGTGCCCCTACTTATGCCGCAACACTAAAAATCACTACAAAATTAAATTTCAAGCTCTAACCCTAAATTCTAAATCTTAAACCCTATGCCTTATACCCTAAAAAATACACCATACATTGAATTTCTTAAATAAAGGCATCGAAAAGAGGCCGAAGATTTCATCCGAAAAGGGCCCAGGATTTCTGTTCAACGCATTGTGGTGCTCCTTTTTCTAGGCCAACGCACAAAGGTGATGGTTTGATATTTAGCAGATAAATAGAGATGAAGCTTTTGTCATATGAGAAGTTGAAAGCTTTACAGAAATGGAAACGAAGGTGCTGTTCGGAGGATTGGGTGGTTCTTTACCTGTTGAGAATGTCCAAGCTCTTGCATCCAAAAACCCCAAGAGTGTTCCGTCCAGATACTTCAGAGCAGAGGTTGAATTGGGTGTAGTTTCCACAGATGAATCCCTTCAGATTCCTGTGATCGACATGAGCAAACTAGATGATGATGATGCTGAGGAGGAACAGAAAATTCTCCATTTGGCTTGCAGGGACTGGGGCTTCTTCCAGGTACCTATTCTCAATGTAACATTAACTTTTTACATCGATCGACTTAGTTAATTCATGGTGAAACAGTTGATCAACCATGGGGTAGCCGATGAAGTGATTGAGAAAATGAAGATCGACACTCGACAATTCTTCAACTTGCCTTTGGAGGAGAAGATGGCTTGTGCTCAGACACCAAATTACATTGAAGGCTATGGTCAAGCCTTCATAGTTTCCGAAGACCAGACGCTTGATTGGAACGACATGCTCTACCTTCTTCCCTTGCCCGTGCCGTTACGAAACATGAGATTCTGGCCGACCAATCCCCCTTCCTTCAGGTAAACATTCAATAATGTTCCTTCAACTTCATGGCAGCATATAGCAATGATTGTCTGCAACTCGACATGTTTACACTTTACAGAGCAACCATTGATAAGTACTCGACAGAGTTGCATAAGGTTATGCTTCATCTCATGAAGCTGATTGCCAAGAACCTGGGGGCTGACCCTGAGATGCTTTTAGGCTTCTTTGAGGATGGAACACAAGCAATAAGAATGAACTATTACCCACCCTGTGCAGAGGCAACCAAGGTTTTTGGTATATCACCACACTCAGACTCTACAGGCTTATCACTCTTGACTCAAGTGAATGAAGTTTTAGGACTGCAAATCAAGAGAAACGAGAAATGGGTGCCCGTTAAGCCCGTCCCCGGCGCATTGATCATCAATATTGGAGACATGATCGAGGTAATGTAACAAATATTTGAACCTACATGGACTTGGACCGGACAGATTGTATAATGTAATGTGCCTCAACAAAGACTAAATATATGTTCTTCTAAGTGCAGATTCTGAGCAACGGGGAATATAAAAGCATAGAACATAGAGCTGTGGTTAATCCAGAGAAAGAGCGGCTGTCGATCGCAGCACTTCACTATCCGATCAAGAATAGCCAGATTGGTCCATTGCCGGATCTTGTTAAGACGAACAAAGCACAGTATAAGACTATACCAGCTGAAGAGTTGCTGAGACTGAAACTGAGCAGCAAACTTGATGGGAAACGTCTGTTGGATCAAATGAAGCTCTAATTCAAAACCTTACCTCACTTTATCAGTTGTTTGTTCATGTTAAATACTTGTAAGGGTTGTTTTTTTTGGTAACTTTCATTATCCTCTTTCCAATGTTTGATGTAATACTGTTGGAAGTTTGAAAGAGCAAAGTAGTAGAGAAAAAAATCAGGAAAGGAAGAACACGTCTGATTCATTCATTTTTAATATTTATACATCAATACAAAAGTTAGTCAACAACTACTCCTTAATTTCAGCAACATGTTTCCTGATATTTTAGCTTGAAATAAGCTTCACCACAAATCTAATGGCAGTAGCCATTTCAGTCAACAAGCATATATAAATTACAACAAAATATCTAAACAAAATCAAACAAATGCAGCAGCAAGTGTCACAACAAAAGTGTCATCACTCCTCCTTGACATTGGTGCTGCTACATACTCCCAGGCTTTCTCTTAACTTCTCAAATTTCATTTTTGGCAGTCCCTTAGTAAATATATCAGCTACTTGATCCTCTGAGCTGCAATGCTTCAATTGAATTTGACCTTCTTTCTCAACTTCTCTTAGGAAGTGATATTTGATGTTAATATGTTTAGTCTTTCCATGAAAGACCGGATTTTTTGCAATGGCAACAGCGGATTTATTATCACACAACACTTCAGTAGCATTCACCTGTTCATGCTTCAAATCAAGCAACAACTTCCTTAACCAAATGCATTGGTTAACAGCATGTGCAGCAGCTACATATTCTGCTTCTGCTGTGGATTGTGCCACAGTCTCTTGCTTTTTGGAACTCCAACAGATCATGCCCGAACCAATAGTGAAACAATAACCGGAAGTGCTTCGCATGTCATCAGATGAACCTGCCTAATCACTATCAGTAAATCCCACCAATTTTATCTCTGCATTTCTTGCATATAAGACACCAAAATCAGTTGTTCCCTTTATATATCTCAATATCCTCTTTGCAGCTCTATAATGAATTTCACTTGGACTGTGCATGAACCTGGAAAGTAAACTTGTTGCATACATGATATCGGGTCTGGTAGCAGACAAATATAACAGACACCCAATGAGACTCCTGTAGTGACCTGCATCGATCATCCTAGCTTGATCATTTTTGCTGAGCTTTTCACCTTGCACAACTGGAGTGTTCACTGTCTTGCAATTCTCCATTCTAAATTTCTTTAGAACTTCAATTGCATACTTCCTTTGGCATATGAAAATTCCTTGTTGAAGCTGCAGAATTTCCATACCAAGAAAATATGACATTTTCCCCAAATCATTCATCTCAAAACCTTTCTTCATCTCCTCCTTAAACTGACAAATCAATAATTGATTGCTGCCGGTAACCAATAAATCATCAACGTACAAAGAAACAACAATTATATCTCCTTTTGTTTCTTTCACATAAAGGGTTGCTTCCGTGCAGCTTTTAACAAATCCTAGCCTTGTTAAATATTCGTCAATTCTGCTGTACCAGGCTCTAGGAGCCTGTTTTAAGCCATACAAGGCCTTTTTGAGAAGATACACTTTGTCATCACAACCTTTTTCCACAAACCCTTCAGGTTGTTCGATGAAAATCTCCTCCTGCAAATATCCATTCAAGAAGGCTGATTTTACATCTAGTTGGTATATTTTCCAAGACTTATGAGCAGCCAAAGCAATGAGCAATCTGATAGTATCAAATCTGGCCACAGGTGCAAATGTCTCCGTAAAATCAACACCAAACTCTTGGGAATACCCTTTCACTACAAGTCTGGCCTTATGCTTATTAATAGAGCCATCTGAATTTAATTTGACTCTATATACCCATTTCACTCCAATCACCTTCTTGTTCTTTGGTTTGTCCACCAATTTCCAAGTGTCATTCTTGGATATCATCCTTATTTCTTCCTTCATAGCTTCTTTCCATTCAATAAACTTTGCAGCCTCCAGATAACTTGCAGGTTCTAAAATGGCAACATTGCATCTACTAATAATATCATCCCATGTCCTTGTGCCTCTAACTCCAATCTCTTCATCTGAATCGATGTCAACTTCAAAAGTAGTTGCACCTTGCTCTTGTGAAGAGGTAACATTCACAATCTGTTTGGAGTGTTCAACCATGGACTTGTTCCAATCCCAAATAGAATCCTCATCAAACTTCAAATTTCTGCTAACAAGGATCTTTTTTGTCTTCACATCATATACTCTATATCCTTTTGAGTTGGAACTGTATCCTACAAAAACACCAACAGTTGCCCTTTCATCTAGTTTGTCCCTTTTTACTTCTGGAACATGTATGTAGCATACACAACCGAAGACTCTAAGATGACCAATTGAAGGTGTAGCATCAAACCAAGCTTCAAAAGGTGTCTTTCCTTCTAAGGCTTTAGTAGGGAGCCTGTTTAATAAATATACAGAAGTGTTGACAGCTTCTGCCCAAAAAACCTTTGGAATCTTCTTCTCAAATAGCAAACATCTTGCCATGTTCAAAACAGTCCTATTCTTCCTCTCGCTAACTCCGTTCTGTTGTGGCGTGTAGACAACAGTCAACTGGTGATGAATGCCAAGTTGTTGGAGATAGCTTGCAAATTGACGCGATGTATATTCGCTGCCATTATCAGACCTTAGAGTCTTGATTTTCTTTCCACTCTGATTTTCAGAATTAGCTTTGAACCTTTGAAAAACATCAAAAACTTCACTTTTTTGTTTTAAGAAGAAAACCCAACACCATCTGCTAAAATCATCAATGAATATCAGAAAATATCTGCTCCCATTTAGTGAAGATATGCGCATTGGACCACACAAGTCAGTGTGCACAAGCTGAAGCTTTTCTGAAGCTCTCCAAGCTTGATTTACAGGGAATGAAAGCTTAGTTTGCTTCCCTTTTTGACACACTTCACACACCGCAGTGTTCTCACACACATCAGGCATATCTTTTACTAAGCCTTTGCTGGACATATATTTCAAAGATGAATAATTGAAGTGACCCAACCTTCTATGCCATAAATTCGATTGGTCGGCAATAGAAGTGAAAGCTTGCACTTCAGCCATTTTATTGGGAAACTTCTTTCAATCATCTTAACAGTCAACATCTTCACACCATTTTTATCAAACACATCACATACTCGATCATGAAAATGCAAGTTGTAATTTTTCTCAAGCAATTGGCCAACACTAAGAAGATTTTGACTAATTTCAGGCACAAATAAAACATCTGAAATAATTTTTGTACCTGAAGAAGTCTCAACAGCTGCATCTCCTTTGCCTTTTACATCGACAAAGCTTCCATCACCTATTTTCACCCTTGATTTGTAGCTTTTGTCCAGCACTTTAAACAAATCTACGTGAGGAGTCATGTGATGAGTACATCCACTATCAATTAGCCAGGCTTCAAGCTTGTTTGCTGCAACACAACACTCTTCATGCTGAAGTGCCATGAATGCAATTTCCTCCTCCAATTTGAGGTTTTCAGCAACTTGAACTTGTTGTGGTTGTTGCTCAGTTTTGGCCTTGCATACTTTTTCAACATGGCCAAACTGTTTACACGATCTACATTGGACACCAGGCCTGAACCAACAATAGTTTTCTGAATGGCCTTTCTTGTTGCAATGTGAGCAAGTCTGGAACTTGCCTTTTCTGCCCTTGCTTTTATTTTCTTGATCACCCTTTTTCACTTTGTCTCTTCTTTCTCCTGTTGGCTTCTTTCCTCCAAAAGCTGCTTCAGCCTTCCCTCTTTGTTTTGCCAAAAAAGCAACCTCACTTGGTTCTTCAAGTCTATAAGCTTTTCTTTGCTCCACAGCTTGTAGAGAATTGACTAATTCAGTTAGAGACAGTTGAGATATATCCTTTGAATCTTCCAAGGAGGAAATTTTAGATTCAAACTTTTCTGGCAAACTTACAAGCACCTTCTCAACAACTCTCTTCTCTGGGAGATCTTCACCAAACAATCTGATCTGGTTCACTATCTTCATAAGTCGATCTGCATATTCTTTAACCGACTCAGATTCTTTCATTCTAAGCATCTCATATTCTCTTCTTAGATTAAGAACCTGCATCTGTTTTGTCTTCTCACTTCCTTGAAATTCATCCCTTAGTCTATCCCATGCTTCTTTTCCAGTTTCACACGCCATTATGCGAGTGAAAATTGTTTCAGTGACTGCAGCATGTATAATAGACAAAGCTTTAAATTTCTTGGCACACTCTTCTGCATGGTGCTTCATTTGTGCCACGGTGGGATTATTTCTTAATGGTGGAGGATCATTTCCAGTCTCAACAACATCCCAAAGATCTGAGCCTCGTAAATATGCCTTCATTTTGACAGCCCACAACTGATAATTTTGGCCATCAAACAATGGAGGAGTACCAACTCCAAAGCTGCTAGAAGACATAGCAAAAGATAGAGCAGAAGGTTTGGTCTTTTATGGAGGATAAGCTCACTGTATTTTTCTCTCTTACACTCACAGGCCCTTCCAAGATCAGATTTTTAGCTCTGATGCCACTTGTTGGAAGTTTGAAAGAGCAAAGTAGTAGAGAAAAAAATCAGGAAAGGAAGAACACGTCTGATTCATTCATTTTTAATATTTATACATCAATACAAAAGTTAGTCAACAACTACTCCTTAATTTCAGCAACATGTTTCCTGATATTTTAGCTTGAAATAAGCTTCACCACAAATCTAATGGCAGTAGCCATTTCAGTCAACAAGCATATATAAATTACAACAAAATATCTAAACAAAATCAAACAAATGCAGCAGCAAGTGTCACAACAAAAGTGTCATCAAATACTCCGATTTAGGGGTTAGACTTTTCGGAATGAGTTAGGGACGAAACTGGTTAAAAGACGAAATTATATTGCTAATTGTGCAATTCCGGAAGTGTGAAAGGCAAGTTAAGGTTTTAAATTCATTTCTTTTTATTTTAATACGTGAGATTTATCTTTTCTTTAAGGCTTAAATATACCTTTGGTACTTAAACTAGATATATCCTCTTAAGTTAGTACTTAATGATTTTTTTTCCTAAATTGGTATTTGAACTAGTCACCTTCTCCTAACTTGGCACTTAAAGAATTTTTACTCCTAAATTGGTATTTGAATTAGACACTTTTTCCCAAATTAGTACCAAAATTTATGCATTCTACCAATTTGGTCTTAATTTAAAATAAATCAATAAATTTAACCATTTATATTTAAAATTAAAATCCTATCAATTTACTCTTTATTATTCTACTAAATTGTTTGTTCTTTTCCGGAAAATGTTATATTTATTTCACAGTATAATAAAATTTTAGTAGTAACTTGTTCTATTGTAGAATGCAGTTATCCAACTATTGTTTTGATCCGATAGACCAAACTTGGTTTGCCAATATTGCAAATAATGACTAAATTGATGAAATTTGTAAATATGAAGAGTTAAATTTATTGAATTGTTTCAAATTAGGATTATAGGATGTGTAAGTTTTGGGACTAAAATTGTTAATAAAATTATCAAAACAGTGGATGAAATTAAAGTTTGGGTGCCAACATGAGAGCAAAAATTCTTTAAGCACCGACTTAAGAGAATATGTCTAATTCAGGCACCAACTTGAGAGTAAAAAATCTTTAGGTATCAACTTGAGAGAAGATGTCTAGTTCAAGTACCAAATATATTTTTAAGCCTTTCTTTAATCGTCATTATATGCCTTTTTATTAAGGTTAATTATTCCATGCATAAACACAAGCGTCTTAATTTTAGGGTTTAAGGATTTTTTAGGGTTTGTGAGTTTAAGTGTAGTAGTTTGAATTTAGGAGTTATTGATAGAATTTCGGGTTTAGGATTAAAATCTAGAGTTTATAGGTTAAAATCTAAATCCCAAAACAATTACTCTAAACCCTAAATCCTAAATTCTAAACATAAACCCTAAATTCTAAACTCTTACACAAAACCCTAAACCATAAACCCTAAAATTATGGTGCTTATGGACATAGAAAGTTTCAACCACTTGTGTATGGGAAAATAAATTAATAATCATTTTATAAAGGGAGGGTAATTATTTCATTCACTGGTGGTGGAAATTAAAAGTTTCCACAAGCACCTTGATTGTAGGGTTTAGGGACTTAGTTTAGAGTGTATAATTTAAGGATTTATGTTTAAGGATATCTAATTTAGGGATGGTGGTTCAAAATTAGAGTTTATAGTTATAATTTAGGGTTTATAGGATAAAACATAAATCCTCGCCACATAACCTAAAAAGTAAACCTAACCTCTAAACCCTAAATTGTAACCACTATCTATAGATTCTAAACCAAATCCTTAAACCACACACCTTAAACTAAACTCTTAAACCCTAAAATTAATACGTTTTGTAAAAACTTTTAATTTTCACCTTTAACTAAACTCTTAAATCCTAAAACAGTCCGTTCTCGGTGCTATGTTTTATGCTTTTATAAAGAATATAAAGCAGCATTTCACAATCCAAAAGGACAAAATGGACAAAATGATTTCCACAGATTTCCACAGATTTAGCATTAGTGCAGGGTCCATTTTAGATTTCCACAGATTTAGCATCTAGAACCTTTGATTATAATACTAATAAAAAACATATGTTTCTCAATAATTCTTATATATGGACAAAATGATTTGGTAGTGTTTGTATTTTAACAATTAGAAATGATAAACATGAATTACCTGACGCATTAACTTGACAATGCTATAAACATATATAAAAATTTCCTCACATCAGAATTCAGAACTTGAGAGATAGCAATGGAAACAATGGTGCAGAGCACAGTTCCACTTGAGCGGTTTGGCTATTTACCTGTTGACAATGTCCAAGCTCTTGCATCCAAGAACCTCAAGAACATCCCATCTAGATACATCAGACCCGAGATCGAATCCGATGTGGTTTCCGCAGATGAATCCCTGCAGATTCCTGTAATTGACATGAGCAAGCTAGATGATGATGCTGAACAGAATAAACTCCATTTCGCCTGCAAAGAATGGGGTTTCTTCCAGGTACCTAATCTAATTATAACTCTCTATGAACATAACACTTGTAGCTCATTTTTATTTGATTGGTGAAACAGTTAATCAATCATGGGGTAGCAGATGAAGTGGTGGAGAAAATGAAGACGGACGCACAAGAGTTCTTCAACTTGCCCTTGGAGGAGAAGATGGTTTGTGCACAGGTACCGAATCACATCGAAGGCTATGGCCAAGTCTTTGTTTTTTCAGAAAACCAGAAGCTTGATTGGAACGACATGCTCTTCCTTTGGGGCCAGCCTTTGCACTTAAGAAATACTAGATTCTGGCCGAACAATCCCCCTTCATTCAGGTTAGGGTCGTAAATGAACCGAACGAACAAGGCTTTGTTCTTGTTGGTTTATTTATTTTTGAAGTGTTGTTTTGTTTGTGTTGTTCAAATTTTTAATATTGTGTTGTTTGTGTCTGTTTATTTATGTCTGAAGATGTTTGTGTTCGTTCTTTTAGCATACGTAAACATGTTCATGTAGCATTGGCAAACATGTTGGGTTATATGTTCGCAGAAATAGTGAAATTACAACACAAAATGTAAATAAAAAGAAAAGGGAACCTAGTAAACGAGAGTTGATAAACGAGCTTGTTGTTTGTGAATATAAAAGATCCAAACACACCAATGCTTGTGTTCGTTCGTTTATTTACACCCATAATTCAGGTTAAATCAATTATGATCCTTCAACTTCATAAATCATAACCATAAAAGGGTATCTGTAACTTGAGCTGTTTTCAGGGCAACCTTGGACAAGTACACAATGGAGTTGCATAAGGTTATGATTCACCTCATGAAGCTGATTGCCAAGAACCTGGGGACGGATCCTGAGATGCTTTTAAGCCTTTTCGAGAACGAAGTACAAGCAATAAGAATGAACTATTATCCTCCCTGTGCAGAGGCAAGCAAGGTTCTTGGTGCATCTCCACACTCTGATGCTTCAGCCTTAACACTCTTGCTTCATGTTAATGAAGTTGAAGGTTTACAAATCAAGAGAGACCAGAAATGGGTACCTGTTAAACCCATCCCGGGCGCATTTACCGTCAATATCGGAGACATACTTGAGGTAATACTAATATAACAGATATTTGAAGCCGCATCCTGCATAGAGTCATAGACTTAGATTTGAGGGTTTGTATATGTAAGCCATGCAGATTATGAGCAATGGAGAATACCAAAGCGTGTTACATCGAGCTGTGGTTAATCCGGAGAAAGAGCGGATGTCGATTGCATCATTTCACAATCTTAATATGGGATCTCAGATTGGTCCTCTGCAAGATCTTGTTAAGACGAACAAAGCACTGTATAGGACTGTACCGAGTGAGGAGTTCCAGAGATGGAAGTTGACCAGCAAACAAGATGGGAAATCTATGATAAGCAAAATGAAGCTCTAGTGAAGACTTTATCACCTCTTTGTCCACGTTAAATACTTGAATAAAGACGGAGGTTCTGAATAAAATAGTGAATTCTCAGTCAATACTACTCGGTACAAAGAAGAGAAAAAATGTAGTTATATTGGTCGAGAATTTCAGCTATTGTTGGGTGGAATTTATCTAAATATTCTTCGAGAATCTGCTCTTGATGTTGATGATGTTGTCATATGAGAACCTACAAGCATTGTTGGATGATTTGTGTATATGAGCCTCAACCTTGTAGATAACCATGAAAGGTTATTATGTCAGCAAACTTCATCGAGAGATTTATGATTTAAAAAATAATAATAAATTTTATGTATTTTGTTTTGAATTTTTTAGTTTTGTGAGAAGAAATTTGCAACTCTATTATAATTAGTTTAAATTATATCACTGATAACTTAATTATAGGTTTTGTAATAAACAAATAATTTTATTTTTAAAAGTAATAATTTTGTTATTTATTGGTGAGCAATTTAAGATGGAGGTGGTTGTGGTGGTTTACCGCTTTTGATTTGGACGATGAGTTACAATAATTTGTAATCGGAGGAGAAAGTGTGCATATGTGTATGTTATTTTTGTCGGTCTTTGAAAAACTAAGTGTTTTGATATAATAATTGAAAAATGTTTTGAACTAAATTGAAAAGAATTTAAAATATGTCTTTAAGTCTAAACAACTTGAAAATATGCTTGAGGTATTTAAAAAGGTATTTGGCAAAATTTAAAATGTTTTAAAGTACTCAAAACTGACTTTTCAGCACTACTGTACGATACGGTATACCCCTTATCGATACCGCTTTACTTCAGTTTTGATTTTGTCAAAACACGTACCGATACATGCTTGACCGTATCAATACGGATAGGGGTCGTACTAATACACCATTAAAGCGTATCGATCCCTGTTTTAACAACCCCAACGACTATTTCCCAACGGACTTTTAAATTGCAGATTGTACCAATACGCTCCGTAACGTATCGATACGCATAGGCTGGCAAGAGCCCAACGGCTAGTTCTGAAGAATGGCGTACCGATACGGTTCCCCGTGTACCGATACGGTAAGCACCAAAATTGCAACTAATATGGGAAATAAAGACCCCAACAGCTCCAAAACAACTCCAACGGCTAGTAACGGCCACAAACTCAATTGAGACTATAAATTGAAGGCTGGAACACTTGAAGAATGTTAGAGACTACATCCAAGCAACATGATCAAGAAAAATAGAGTCTAAATCTTTATTTTACCTTTCTTTTGTAGATAGTCTAAGAAGAGTGCTTTATTATAAATTCTTTGTACACTCTTGTGAGCTTAAATTGTGTAAACATCAACCTTGTAAGGTATTTAGTTTACCCAAACAAATCTTTTGTAAAAGGAGAGGTTTAGCCTTGAGAGAAAAACTAAAGTTTGGTTCTATCTTATCTAAGTCCAAAAGATAGAGTTGTAACAGTTTTCTCTTAAACCGGAAAAAAGGGGACGAATTCATTGTTGAGTGAATTGGGAAATCCTTAGTGATGTGCTAAGGTAGTGGATGTAGGTGCTTGTTAGAAGGCCGAACCACTCTAAAATCATTGTGTCACTTGTCTATCTTTATTTCGATTTTAGCCAGTTCAACCACCAAACATTTACAACCCTCCTTGACGGTTTCGGTGATCGATTTGAACGTATTAAAAACCTAATAATTTTTCTTGAGATATTTAATAAAGGTACTCGACAACTTTTAATGACAAATGTCAAGTATAAACTTGATAGATTAATGTCCACTAACGTGCTAGCTTGATTAATAAGTCTGTATGCCAGACAATAGGTTTTGATTGGTGAAACTAGTGGTTTTGATGTTGAACCTGTTAGGATAGTTGTCTGTCGAAGGATGAAATGAGGTACTTTATGGATGAACTCCTGTGATTTTTTAAGAAAAAATTCGAAGTTAGATGGTCTTTGTGTGAAAGACTTCAAAAGTGAAAGATATCTTTTAGAAGGACTTGAGTCTTTAGGGTTGATGAGATTGTCAAAGATTAAATTTTTTATTGCGGAGGAATAGGTGCCAAGAGATTTAGGGAAATAATATTATTCGATTAAAATTTTGTGATAAATTTGTACTTTTTTAAGTAATAATTTAATCATTTAATTAAAATTGTGACACAAAAAAGCATGGGCGGAGCCACCCTTTAGAAACTTATTTTTTAGAAATTTATTTTTTCTGTATAATTTGTGTATAAAAAATTAAAAATATAGACAAATGACACCCATTTTATGAATAAAATGACACATATTTATAAATGAAATGACACCCCTTTATAAATAATTAACCCTTCTTAAATATCGTTGAAAAAATGACATACTTAAATAAATTTCTGGCTCTGCCCCTGCAAATAAGTCACTCTATGGAAAAAAATAAAACTTGGCCTGATATAATAGTTATTTATTTTAGCCTTTAAAGCTTAAATATGAAGGATTTAGGGATTTAGTTTAAGGTTTATGTTCTATGGTGTAAATTTTAGCATTTATAGTTAGAATTTAGATTTCACGGTTTAGAGATTAGAATTCAAGAAGTTAGGTTTTAGATTTTATAGTTTAAATAAGGATTGTGTAATTTTCTTTACACAACTTGTGTATCAGAATATAATCTTATTTTTTTCTAATATAAATACTCTTATTAAATATGGTTATATTTACACAACCTAAACTCTAAGTTATAACCATAAACCTTCAATTCTACATCATACAACCTAAACTCATAAACCACGGCCTAAATTTCTAAACCCTAAAATTGAAAGGCTTGTGTAGACAAGCTTGTGTATCAAATTATTTTCCTATTAAATCTGAGTAATTATTTTATACATTGACAATGAAAATTAAAAGTTTTTACAAACGTATTAGTTTCAGGATGTATTGATTCAATTTAGGGTATATGGTCTATGGGATTAAATTTAGGATTCATGGGATTGTGATTAAAATTTAGGGTTTATAAGTTAAAACTTAAATCTCTCACCATTTTATCCTAAAATCTAAACCTTAAATTTTAATCATTATCTCTAAATTTTAAATTCTAACCACTATTCCTAAACCTAAACCCCATAAACTCTAAATCTTATAACTAGGCGGGTGTCAATTGCAGCATTTCACAATTTAAAAGGGGATCCATTCATCCATTGCCAGAACTATTATCCCTAGGGGCTTGATTCCGCACCATGGGGACCTATTTCAGCACCGTGGGTCTGCCCGACCGAGCCCAGGAGGGTCCAGTCTGAGTTTAGAATAAGTTATTGCTATTTTAAGACATGTAATCTTATTTTTACTCATTTATTTTAATAATTTCATGGATCCCATTGTTTTTAGGGATTTAGAGATTTTGGGGCGATCTGAGTTGTCCATGTAATTCATTTCAGATAGTTAGATGTATGGGGCTTCATGTATAAATAGAGGTTAGCCCCTCCTCATTTACTCACTTCATCATTGTGGAATACAACTAGCATTCCAACACTTGCTTATTGTGTGTTGTCATTTCCTTTCCGTTGTTCATCTTTCATTTTCGCAAGGAATTAAGCCTAAGTGCTTAATTGTTTCAGGCTTACTTAGTCGTAAAAGTGTTAAGAAGCGAGCTAAGGCTGCACGATCGAATTAGCAAGAGTCTACCGACGTGACAATTGCATCATTTCACAATCAAAAAATTGGAACTCTGGTTGGTCCTCTGCAAGATTTTGTTAAGACGAACAAAGCACTATATAGGACAGTACCGGGTGAGGAGCTCCGAAGATGGAAGTTTCAGCAAACAAGATGGGAAATTTATGATAAGAAAAATGAAGCTCTACTAAAGACTTTATCACCTCTTTGTGCTTGTTAAATACTTGAATAAAGATAGAAGTTCTGAATAAAGTAGTGAATTCTCTATCAATACCACTCAGTACAAAGAAGAGAAAGAAAATGTGGTTAAATTGCTCGATAATTTCAGCTATTGCTGGGTGGAATTTATCTAAATGTTCATGGAGAATCTGCTCTTGATGTTGATGATGTTGCAATATGAGAACCGAGAAGAATTGTTGGTTGATTTCTGTATATGAGCTTGAGCCTTGAAGAAAACCATGAAAGGTTATTCAGAATTTCTATTGTTTGCCTTGTGTTTTCATTATGTCAGAAAACTTCAGTTTGGTTCATCTACAGATTTATGATTTAAAAATAATTATAAATTTTATGTATTTCGTTTTGAATTTTTTTAGTTCTGTGAGAAAAAATTTGTAACTCTATTATAATTAGTTTAAATTATATCACTGATAACTTAATTATAGCTTTAGTAATAAGCAAGTAACTTTATTTATAAAAATAATAATTTTGTTATTTATTGGTGAGTAATTTAAGATGAAGGTGGTTGCGGCGGTTCACCACTTTTGATTTGGATGGAAGATTACAATAATTTGTAATTGGGGGAGAAAGTGTGCATGTGTGTCCGTCACTTTTATCTGTCTTTCTTGAGATATTTAATAAGAGTACTCGACAATAACAAGTGTCAAGTCTAAACCAGATGGATTAATGTCAATTAACGTACTAGCTCGACTGATAAGTCTGTATGCCGGGCAACAAGTTTTGATTGGTGAAACTAGTTATTTTAATGTTGATCCTGTTAGGATAGTTGTTTCTCGAAGGATGTAGTGAGGTACCTTTCGGGTGAACTTTTGTAATTTTTAAGAAAATTTTCGAAGTTAAATGGTCTTTGTGCGAAAGACTTCAAAAGTGAAAGATATCTTTAAGAAGGACCAGAGTTTTTGGGTAGATGAAAAACAAATCTTATTACGGAGGAATAGGCGCCAAGGGATTTAGGGAAATAATATTATTCAATTAAAATTTTGTGACAAATATGTATTTTTTAAGGTAATAATTTAATCACTCAATTAAAATTGTGACACAAATAAATCACTCTACGAAAAAATAAAACTTGGCCTGGTATAATTGTTATTTTAGTCTCTAAAGCTTAAATATGAAAGGTTTAAGGATTTAGTTTAGGGTTTATGTTCTATGGTGTAAAATTTAGCATTTATAGTTAGAATTTAGAGTTCACAGTTTAGAGATTAGAATTCAAGAAGTTAGTTTTTAGATTTTATAGTTTAAATAAGAATTGTGTAATTTTCTTTACATAACTTGTGTATCATAATGTAATCTTATTTTTTTCTAATATAAATACTCTTATTAAATATGGTTATATTTACACAACCTAAACTCTAAATTCTAACCATAAACCTTCAATTCTACACCATACAACCTAAACTCTTAAACCACGACCTAAATTTTTAAACCCTAAAATTGAAAAGCTTGTGTAGACAAGCTTGTGTATCAAATTATTTTCCTATTAAATATGGGTGATTATTTTATACATTGACAATGAAAATTAAAAGTTTTTACAAACGTATGAGTTTCAGTATGTATTGATTCATTTTAGGGTATATGGTTTATGTGATTAAATTTAGGGTTTATGGGATTGTGATTAGAATTTAGGGTTTATAAGTTAAAACTTAAATCTCTCACCATTTTATCCTAAACCCTAAACCTTAAATTCTAACCATTATCTCTAAATTTTAAATTCTAACCACTATCCCTAAACCTAAACCCCATAAACTCTAAATTTTATAACTATATAGAGCGGGTATCAATTGCAGCATTTCACAATCTAAAAGGGAGTCCATTCGTCCATTGTCGGATCTAGTTACGTTGAATAAAAGATGGAAATTATCTGCCCCTTTTCGGTGTTACTAATTATGCCCTACGCTCAAAATTAGGTTTAGAGTTTAAGGTTTAACGTTTTAGGTCTGGGTTTATAAAATTTATGGTATGGTGTATTTTTTCAAGTATAGGGTGTAGGATTTAAAATTTAATATTATGGCTCGAAATTTAATTTTATAGTGTTTTCTCAGAGTTATAGCATAAATATGTACACCAAAAAGAAGCAGGGAATTTTTATCCATAAATAAAGCACCATACAAAGAAACATGGAAAATAATTGCATTAAATTGGTCTTCCCTACTGCTTGGGACCCGTCTAATCATAGTGCATTATTTCAGGGTCTATTATATAGATTTCAACAGATTTGGCGTCGACAAGCTTTGAAAATAATACTGATAAAAAGGGTATGTTTTTCAATAATTCGTGTAAAAGGACAAAATGATTAGGGGTGTTTGTATTTCAACAGAGGCGGGCAATGTCTGAAGAAACTGTTTGATGTAAGGATAATTGAATTATATACTTCTCCCTCACTGCTTGGGACCCGTCCTAATCATACTGCATTAGTGCAGGGTCCATTTTAGATTTCCACAGATTTAGCATCTACAACCTTTGATTATAATACTAATAAAAAAGATATGTTTGTCAATAATTCTTATAAATGGACAAAATGATTTGGTAGTGTTTGTATTTCAACAATTAGAAATGATAAACAAGAATTACCTGACGCATTAACGTGACAATGCTATAAACAGATATCAAAATCTTCTCAAATCATAATTCAGAACTTGAGAGTTAGCTTTACATGCAGCAATGGAAACAATGGTGCAGAGTGTAGTTGATTTCGAGAAATTTGGGTATTTACCTGTTGACAATGTCCAAGCTCTTGCGTCCAAGAACCCCAAGAACATCCCTTCCAGATACATCAGACCCGAGATCAAATCCGATGTGGTTTCCGCAGATGAATCCCTGCAGATTCCTGTAATTGACATGAGCAAGCTGGATCATGATGATGAACAGAATAAACTCCATTTCGCCTGCAAAGAATGGGGTTTCTTCCAGGTACCTAATCTAATCATAACTCTCTATGAACAGTAACACTTGTAGCTCATTTTTATTTGATTGGTGAAACAGTTAATCAATCATGGGGTATTGGGGTAGCAGAAGAAGTGATAGAGAAGATGAAGACGGACGCACAAGAGTTCTTCAGCTTGCCTTTGGAGGAGAAGATGGTTTGTGCACAGGTGCCGAATCACACCGAAGGCTATGGCCAAGTCTTTGTTGTATCAGAAAACCAGAAGCTTGATTGGAGCGACATGCTCTTCCTTTTTGGCCTGCCTGTGCACTTAAGAGATACAAGATTCTGGCCGACCAATCCCCCTTCAATCAGGTATAATGAATCCTTAAACTTCATAACCATAATAGGGTAGGGTGTCTCCTGTCTCACTGTCTGTAACATGAGTTGTTTTCAGGGCAACCTTGGACAAGTACACAATGGAGTTGCATAAGGTCATGATTCAACTCATGAAGCTGATTGCCAAGAACCTGGGGACGGATCCTGAGATGCTTTTAAGCCTTTTCGAGAACGAAGTACAAGCAATAAAAATGAACTATTATCCACCCTGTGCAGAGGCAAGCAAGGTTCTTGGTGCAACCCCACACTCTGATTCTTCAGCCTTAACACTCTTGCTTCATGCTAATGAAGTAGAAGGTTTACAAATCAAGAGAAACCAGAAATGGGTACCTGTTAAGCCCATCCCGGGCGCATTTACCGTCAATATCGGAGACGTGCTTGAGGTAAAATAACAAATATTTGAAGCTTCATCCTACATAGACATAGTCCATAGGCTTGAAGGTTGTTGTATTGTATATGTAAATTGTAATGTGCCTCTGAGCCAAGATGTTATATAAATGCAGATATTGAGCAATGGAGAATACAAAAGCATAGAACATAGAGCTGTGGTTAATCCGGAGAAAGAGCGGATGTCGATTGCATCATTTCACAATCTTAATATGGGAACTCAGATTGGTCCTCTGCAAGATCTTGTTAAGAGGAACAAAGCACTGTATAGGACTGTACCAATTGAGGAGTTCCGGAGATGGAAGATGACCAGCAAACAAAATGGGAAATTTCTGATAAGTAAAATGAAGCTCTAGTGAAGAGTTTATAACATCTTTGTCCATGTTAAATGCTTGAATAAAGACAGAGATTCTGAATAACATGTTGTGTCTGGTTTTGTGGGTTTCATAAAACGTTGTCGGTTTACATGCTGTATCGTTCTAACTTATGGTTAAGTAAAGTGAGTCTGAGACTATGTTGTTGGGTATGAACTATGAACCTTTCAATTTCAGCAGTTTCTGATTCTGTTTTCTTATAATTTTCTCTGATTTGGCCTGCATCGTAGCACTCAGTACAAAGAACAAACCCAAGGCATTTCACGATCATTGCGTCGTCACTGCAAGTCTGCAACAATAAAATATCTTCCTCTTCTCACAAGAGCTGTAAAGCATAGACTTCGCTTGCCGCAATTGTTGTTTGTAGAACCCATTTTACGTTCATCGTTCCGCATTTAATTAACACCTCTTTTGTTGGTTTACGGTGATAGAACATCGAAATAATTGATAGTGGAGTTCGGAACGGAGGTGGATGGTTGATTCAGCAGTGGAGAGGATGTATTTAAAGATTTGAGGATTTTAGTTTGGGGTTTAGGGTTTATGAAAAAAATGATTATTTGAAGCATGTTTGAGAAAATTAAATATTTTATATTTTTTATAAAAAAAATAAAATTAAAAAATAGATCATGATTCATGCATTGCATGATTGGATATTTTTTATTATAAGGGAAAAGCATCTACTACACGCCTCGTTAAAAAACCTCCCTAAGACTTAATTGAGGAAAAAGAGTACGTATAATAGAGCTACAAAGATACACAAAACAACCAGCACAAAAGCGGCAGGCAAAACCGAGACAAAAACTCAAAGACCTTCCCAAACCTGCCCCTCCCTAGGCATCACTTCAAACCAGCAATACGAGCGCAACAACCACCACTAACTAGCCAACACCAGTAGATTCGACTCCAGCACTCACCTGCAAGTCGCGCGTCCATGGATCATGCACCACCGTAGGGGGTTCGTCATACAACACTTCCCCCACATCATGTTCCTGCATAGTCTTAGCAAGACAATCGGCAACCATATTTGCTTCGCGACAAACATGTCTTAGCTCCAGTGTCCAATCTCGTTGCCGCAATTCCTCAATATATAACAATTACCAAAGCATCAACAACATGATCCTTTGTGCCCTTTTGCACTAAGCGTATCGCGTCTTTACTATCACTTTCCAACATAATCCGACGATAACCATTGCGCCAACCATGTCGAAGCCCCTCCGCTATTGCCCATAACTCTGCTATCAAGAGACTACAACACCCCACTCGACGGCTAAAACCAAACAACCAAGCTCCCTCGCTCGATCGACAAACCCCTCATATGGCCGCCGCATTCATTTCTAAATTCACAGCCCCATCGACGTTTATTTTGATCCAATTAGCATGTGGCCTATTCCATCCTTGTCGCTGCACAACATCACTCGGACTGGAGCCAAAACGCTGTGGAGAGTTAGCACCAACCTCGACCACCAGCGTGAAAAACTGTTTACAAGCAATAACCATATCCTTGGTTTCCACATAAGCTGGATCAAACAAAACTTTGTTTCGACGATTCCATATGCTTCAACAAAGAATGGCGAAGAACAAATTCCAATTCAATTGGATCCCCACCAGCTAACCATTCGACAACACATTTGCCAAAATCCAATCCACCAACGGCAAACTAAAGAAAACACTTCGTGCCCCCGGAACCACAACCTGGTTCCATACCTCTTTCGCGCGGGAACAGACCCTCAAAGCATGAACCATATCTTCATTCCTGTGATCACAAATCCCACATCTCGATTCCTCCGTCATGTGCCTTCGGGCACGTTCCGCATTAGTAAGCAAACAATCCTGAAGCGCCAACCACATAAAGGTGTGAATTCTCCGAGGAAGTTGCAATCTCCATGTTTTATTCCATACATTCGCTCTCGGCATTGGTTCCAAACCAGTTACTCTAGAATAAGCCGACTTGACAGTGAACAAGCCGCTTTTCTCCCCTTTTCACCCGATTCTATCAGGACCAAAAGCATGACAAGGAGGATGAACCGCCAGAACTCGATGAACATAGGCTATTGGGAGCAAAGCAACAAGCGCATTAAAATCCCAAGTCCCACTGTCAGTAACAAAAGCGATAACCGGGCAGGGATTAGGCAACTTATCCATTCGACAATACATGTATAACGGCCCAATCGATTCCATCCACTCATCATACCAGAAATCTATCTGACATCCATCACTCAAAACCCACCGTAGCCCATCTAGAACAGCACCCCACACATTACGAATCCCATACATCACACGAGAACAATTACGATATGCAAAGTTCATAGGTATTGGCTCACCAACTTTATACTTCGCGTGAACCACTTGAACCCATAATTTATCATTCGTTGTCAAAATCTGATCACCCAACGCTAAAAAATACTATAAAATTAAATTTTAAGCCCTAAACCTAAATTCTAAATCTTAAATCCTACACCATATACCTTAAAAATATACCCTACCTTAAATTCCTTAAATCCTAACCTAACGTTAACCTAAAACTATAAACTCTAAACTTTAAACCTAATTTTGAGCGTAGGACATAAATAGGGTACCAAAAAGGGAAACAATATTTCCGTACAAGAAAACAGTTTGATGTAAGAATAATTACATTAAATACTTCTTCCTCAGTGCCTGTGACCCTCCCTTCTAATCATAGTGCATTATTGCAGGGTCCAGTATAGATTTCCACAGATTTAGCATCGAGAAGCTTTGAAGATAATACTAATAAAAAAGATATATTTTACAATAATTCATATAAAGGGACAAGATGATTTGGTAGTGTTTGTATTTTAACAATTAGAAATGATAAACAAGCATTACCTAACGCATTAACGTGACAATGCTATAAACAGATATCAAAATCTTCTCACATGAGAATTCAGAGTTTGAAAGATAGCTTTACATGCAGCAATGGAAACAATGGTGTAGAGTATAGTTGATTTCGAGAAATTAGGCTATTTACCTGTTGACAGTGTCCAAGCTCTTGCGTCCAAGAACCCCAAGAACATCCCTTCCAGATACATCAGACCCGAGGTTGAATCCGATGCCGTTTCCACAGATGAATCTCTGCAGATTCCTGTAATTGACATGAGCAAGCTGGATCATGATGATGAACAGAATAAACTCCATTTCGCCTGTTAAACCCATCCCGGGTGCATTCATCATCAATATCGGGGACGTGCTTGAGGTAATACTAATATACAAATATTTGAAGCTACATAGGTCATAGAGTCATAGACTTAGATTTGATGGGTTTGTATATGTAATCCAAGGTGTTGTATAAACGCAGATTATGAGCAATGGAGAATACAAAAGCGTGTTACATAGAGCAGTCGTTAATCGGGAGAAAGAGCAGATGTCGATTGCAGCGTTTCACAATCAAAAAACTGGAACCGAGGTTGGTCCTTTGCAAGATCTTGTTAAGACGAACAAAGCACTGTATAGGACTGTACCAGTTGAGGAGTTCCAGAGATGGAAGATGACCAGCAAACTATTAGAAAAACAATAAAGAATCATAATGAAGTAAATTTGAGTGAAGACGAGCTAGAGAAGAGAGGCAAACGCTCTCATTGATTTTATTATAAAACTCGTAATATCTCAGAAACAAAGACCGAGTCAGTTTAATACAATTCTTGTGTTGACTGTGCTGAGGCTAGAATGGTAATCTAACAATAAATCCCTAACCGTTTCCAGCTCAGCACAGTAACAGCTTAACAGACTCTTAACCACAGGCAACTAATCCTATACCTATAGTAACTAATTCATACTTGTAACATTCACCTTACTTTCTGAATTTCTTTAGTTTTTCTTTCTTCCTTCTGCTGGAGAAACAAAATTTCCCTTACTCTACTTATTTCATATTTTCTGCTGTAAAAGACAAGAAAAACGAAGCGAAAAAAATCAAACCATAGTAGTTGACAGATCAGAAGAAGAGATCACAGCCAGCTTACTTCGAAAACGACAAAACGAATTAGCAGAGAGAGGCTTAGTCATCGCATCGGCTATTTGTTCACAAGCTGAAATTTCATTAACAGACAACTTCCCAGCTGCTACTCTTTCTCGAACAAAAAAGAGATCAAGCTCAACATGCTTGAATTTGAAATGCATAACAGGATTAGCAGAAACCGCGACGGCACTGGAGTTGTCACACCATAAAGTAGCTCGACTTCGAGGAACAACAAACAATTCTTCTAGAAGTGATTCAATCCAAATAATCTCAGACGCAGCACAAGCAACACTACGATATTCAGCCTCAGCCGTAGAACGCGAGACCACTTGTTGTTTCTTAGATCCCCACGAAACTGGATTTCCACCAAAAAACACACAAAATGCCGTGGTTGAACGACGATCATCAAGATCAGAAACCCAGTTGGCATCTGCAAAAGCTGTAATATCAAGTCGAGAAGAGGATCGAAAGACAATGCCATAGTCAATAGTACCCTGCAAATATCGCAGAATTCTCTTCAGTGCTTGAAGATGAGTGTCCAACGGTTCCAGCATAAATTGACACACTCGATTGACTGCAAAAGCAATCTCAGGCCTAGTAATCTCCACATACTGTAAAGCCCCTACTATACTTCTGTAAAAAGTTGCATCAGAAACTGCACTTCCTACATGAGCAGAAAGTTGACAATTTGATACCATTGGAGTAGGTAAACTCTTAGCACTATCCAGGCCACTACGTTGCAATAATTCACCTATATACTTCTTTTAACTCAACAACAGTCTGTTATTAACATAAAGCACCTCAATGCCTAAAAAATAATGCAAGACACCCAAGTCCTTTAATGAGAACATCCTATTCAAACCACTAATAACCTGCTGAACTTTACCACTGTCACTCCCAGTGAGTATAATATCGTCAACATAAACGAGTAAATACAACAGACAACCATCAGCTCTACGAATAAAGAGTGACGAATCAGATTTTGAAAGTGTAAAACCAACTGAAAAGAGATACGTACGAAGCTTTTCAAACCACGCTCGTGGTGCTTGTTTTAAGCCATAAATGGCTTTGTGTAACTTACAAACAATTCAATGCTTATCACCCTGCTCATATCCAGGTGGTTGAAGCATGTAAACCTCCTCCGTCAAATCACAATTCAAAAAAGCGTTATTGATATCTATTTGACGCAAACACCACCCACGTGTGACAGCAACAGAAAGTATAATACGGACAGTAGTAGGCTTAATAACGGGGCTAAAAATTTCATGAAAGTCATACCCTGCTTGCTGTAAGTACCCTCACGCAACCAAACCGGCCTTGTATCGTGAAACAGAACCGTCGGCATTCTTCTTGACTTTGAAGATCCATTTGCAACTGACGGCAGTGCAATTGGAAGGCAACTCGTCTTTAACAATAAAGAATCATAATGAAGTAAATTTGAGTGAAGACGAGCTAGAGAAGAGAGGCAAACGCTCTCATTAATTTTATTATAAAACTCATAATATCTCAGAAACAGAGACCGAGTCAGTTTAATACAATTCTTGTGTTGACTATGCTGAGGCTAGAATGGTAATCTAACAATAAATCCCTAATCGTTTCCAGCTCAGCACAGTAACAGCTTAACAGACTCTTAACCACATGCAACTAATCATATACTTATAGTAACTAATCCATACTTGTAACATAAACATGATGGGAAATTTATGATAAGAAAAATGAAGCTCTAGTGAAGAATTTATCACATCGTTGTCCATGTTAAATACTTGAATAAAAACAAATTCTGAATAAACAAATCAATTCTCAGTCAATAACATGTTGTGGGTTTCATAAAACATGTTTCCAATAACATGTTGGATTTGCACCTAGGGGTGAGCAAAACTCGACTCGACTCGAAAAAATCGATATTTTTTTTCAATTTTGAGTTATTCGAGTCGAGTTATTCGAGTTGTTCGAGTTATTCGAGTCAACTCGATTAACTCGAAAAAATTTCGATTTCGAGTCGGTTTGGAATTTGCCCAACTCGAAAAATCGAAAAACCGAATTTTACAGTTTTGCAATTTAGTCACTGGTTTCATTTTTCTTCAATTCCTCCTTCATTTTAAGTCCATTTTTGACCAAATTTGAACCACATATTCCTAAACCAGCGTAAAATACGTATTTATCTTCAATTTATATTTTAGAAAATAAATTTCATATTTTTTCAATTCAACCCCTTAACTTTGTATGTTTTCCTCATTTCTTCAATATATCCTTCATTTTAAGTCAATTTTGACCAAAATTGAACCACATGCTCCTAAACCAATGTAGAAACTAGAATACCTATTTAGCTTCAATTCAAATTTTTAAATTAAATTTCCTACTTTTGTAATTTAGCCCCTCAACTTTGAATGTTTTCCATTTTTTAATTTCTCTTTCGTTTTAAGTTTAATTTTTTACCAAAATTAAACCACATGATTCACTAACACTATATAATATCTATATAACTTCAATTCATATTTTTAACAAGTTTATTCTTTTTTTAATTTAGCCCTTTAACTTTATATTTTATTCAATTTGATCATTCAACTAATTTTTTTGTAATTTTTTTCTTTACATCAATTCATTAACTCATTTATACCCCCATCAATACTTTATCCTCAAAAGTTCCTTATTTAAAAATAATATTATAAATATATTTTAGAAGTTTAGACGATATTTTTTTATTAAATAACATTACAAATCTTACTTATGCATGTGAAAAATAATATTAAAAAAAATATATATATATATATAATATATATATGCATATCTTATATGAATAGAGAAAGTCGTTTAAATTGGAATCAAATCGTACTATAACATGGTAAATAATTACAATTAAATTTGTATAGAAACTCGAAAACTCGACTCAAATTTCATAAACTCGACTCGAATCGAAAAAAATTCAAATTAAGTTCAAGTCGTAAAATATGACGCGTCAACTCGAATAACTCGAAATTTTTTGACTCGACTCGACTCGCTCGAACGCTCACCCCTATTTGCACCTTTCTAGAATGAAAATTTCAGCAGTTTCTGATCTCTTCATTCTGATTTTCTCTTCTTATTATCTTCTCTTTTCTTATAAGAAAAGAGGCCTCATTAAAAACTTTCTCATATCGATCATTGTACTAAAACTACGGTCGATGGCAGAAGAAGAAAAAAAGTGTCCAATATATATATAATTAAACAATTCATACAACTGTTCATCCCACAAAATACGACCATGGGAATGTTCCAAGGCAGCAATTAAATCATAATGACCCTCACCCTCCTAATCAAATTTATCTACGTTCAAAATTATAAACTCCCTAGCTTATGCCTTCTTTGCAAGAAAATCCACATCACTATTACAAGCTCTTGGTATGTGTCGAATTATTCCAACAAACGTCCCACAACAGTTTTTAACGAGGACAAAAGAAATTTTTTATCAAGCTTAACAAACAACAAAAACAAATAAAGCAACAAGATTTTTTAACAAATATTACCAAACTCGCAATAAAAATTGATTTCGATAAAAATTGATTTCTAAAACTTTTTTTTCATTTTCATCCTTTGAAGACAAAGGATATAATGCACATTCTAAAATAAAGACTAACATGACACACTTTCTTCCCCTATGTCTGAACTAGGTTTATTTTAATAAACAATCTTTTGAGGGGATATTTCAATAAACAATAAATATAAAAAAATATTGGGGTAAATATGCCGAAGAAGGCATGACTAGTGTTACGGACCGCGCCCAAGCATCCGAGCCCAGCGCACATTCAGCCGAGCCCAGCGCGGACCAGGCCCTTGAGCAGCATCTCCACGCCATCTTGGGCTTGCAACCATCAACTCAGCCAGCCCAACACTTGGAGATGGAAACACAAGCAACCTGAATATGGCAAGTATCACCATTCATATGGCAACTTCTTAGAGATAATTTCCTTATTCATTGTTGTCTCCCCATATATGGAATGTATGACCAAATCTCCCTAAATCAAGGGATTGTATAGCTCATCTTTAATCTTGACCATTGATGTAATCTCATTGTAACCGTTGGATGAAGGGGGCTCTAACTATAAATAGAGGCTCACCCCCTCCTCATTTCCACACTTCAGAATTGAGTAATACACAGAGCATTCACTCATTCTCCTCTTGTTCTTTTGCTAGCCATTTCCCTTTCCGTTGTTCCTTTCTTTCCGCAAGGTTCTTAGCTTTCTAGCTTTGAACGATCAAGGCTTACTTAGGCGTAATTCAGTTCCGAGGCGTCTAAGGCCGCACGCTTTGGACTTCGAGTTTCCAAGGGCGTGACAAGTAGTATCAGAGCAAGTTCGTGTGAAGAAATGGCACCGCAAGGCAACATCGAGGTTCCCCCAACTGACCGAGAGACTCGTCAAGGAGCGGGGAAGAAGCGCGAGAAGTCCAGGGACCTGCTGTCGTCCATGGAAGAGAGGGTGACTAGATTGGAGACTGCAATGGGCAACGTCCAAGACACCCTTGAGGAGGCGGATCCGCGCCTCAAGTTGATCGATACGATCAAGGAAGAGGTTCAAGGCATCATCGATGATTCGGTTGGTACCATGAACGAGAAGATCGAGGCCTTTCAAGATGCAATGGCTGCTATGAAGGCCGAGTTTGCGGGGGAGATCAAGAAGCTCTCTGTCGAGCTACTCCTCTATAAGAATGCCGTGGTCAATGGCATGGTGGGCGAAGCAGTGGTGGCTAAGCCCAGGATCGATGTTCCGAAGCCGAAGGAGTTCAAAGGGGCGAGGGCAGCCCAAGAAGTGGACAACTTCATTTGGGGGTTGGAGTAGTACTTCCGACTCATGAACATCGATGATGACTCCACTAAGGTAAACCAAGCTTCGGTTTACTTAACTGATGCTGCTCTCTTATGGTGGCGACACAGGTGTGCACAAGTGGAGGAGGGGACACTTCCAATGAAGACATGGAAGGAGTTCATGTTCGAGTTCAAGGAGCATTTCTACCCAAAGAATGCTCAAGAAGAGGCCCGAGAGAAGTTGCGCCAATTGAAGCACGATGGCAACATCCGGGAGTATGTGAAGCGCTTCACCGAGCTTAGGCTCCAAATCAAAGACATGGGTGAAGCCGATGCTCTCTTTGCTTTCAAGAGTGGTTTGCGACAATGGGTCAAGTTGGAGCTGAATCGGATTGAGAATCTCGACCTTACCAGGGCGATGTCTACCGCCGAGTCCCTTAGTGAGTTTGAGCACAAGAGGTCGGATACTACCAAAGAAAAGTCGAGGTACAAAGGTAGCAAGGACAAGCCGACTAAGAACGAATCCGGGAAGTCTTGGAAGCCATCCAACTTCCGTAGGCCACTTGAGAGGGGCAGGCAATCCGAGAGAAGCAACACTGAATTCAAGTGCTATACTTGTGGGGGCAAGCACTGGTCGAGAGATTGTCCCAATGATGGGAAAGTGGCGGCCATTCAAGAGAAGAGTGGCGAGGAGAAGATAGCCCACGTGAACTCCATCATTAGTTCAATCGAGAGTAAAGGAGACTCCAAGAAGAAGGGTCTCATGTTCGTGGAAATTACTTTGGCGGGGCAAAAGTTGAGCGCTCTAGTTGACACCGGGGCCTCAGATTCGTTCGTGTCCGAGCGGATTGCCAAGAGACTTGGCCTAAACATTGTGAAGACAAGCGGGTTCATCAAGACCGTGAATGCCGAAGGAACACCAATTACCGGGGTTGCCAAGGGAGTCAAGATTGACATCGGTGATTGGTCCGGTAAGGAAAGTATCTAGGTAATCCCTTTGGATGATTTCGACTTTGTTATTGGGATTTCCTTCCTTGACCGGATTAAAGCTTTCCCATTTCCTGCTTTTGATTGTCTATGCATACTTGATCCGGGGAAGCAATGTGTTGTTCCGGTAAGCCGTGGTTCCGGAGTGGAGAACATGCTTTCAGCCATCCAGCTTAGCAAGGGGGTGCGCAAGGAGGAACCCACCTACTTAGCTGTCTTGGTGCAAGATGAACTTAGCAAGTCCGATGAAGTGCCATCCGAAGTGAGGCAAGTTTTGGCCGAGTTTAGTGACGTGATGCCCGCCGAGTTACCCAAACATCTCCCACCTAAAAGAGATGTAGACCACAAGATTGATCTTGTGCCCAACGCGGAGCCGCCAGCCCGTTCCCCCTACCGAATGGCTCCGCCCGAATTGAATGAGCTACGCAGACAATTGAAGGAGCTCATTGATGCCGGATACATCCGACCGTCCAAGGCACCCTTTGGTGCACCGGTGCTGTTCCAGAAGAAGCAAGATGGCTCACTTCGGATGTGCATCGACTACCGGGCTTTGAATAAGCTCACCGTGAAGAACAAGTACCTGATCCCACTCATAGCCGACTTGTTCGATCAACTTGGTGGTGCAAGGTGGTTCACCAAGTTGGATTTGCGGTCCGGATATTGGCAAGTTAGAATTGCGGAAGGTGATGAACCGAAGACAGCATGTGTGACACGCTACGGTTCGTTCGAATTTTTGGTGATGCCCTTCGGCCTCACGAATGCTCCCGCTACCTTCTGCACCCTTATGAACAAGGTACTACAACCCTTCCTAGATCAATTCGTTGTAGTTTATCTTGACGACATTGTCATCTATAGCAAGTCCCTCGGGGAGCATGTGGAACACTTGAGACAGGTGTTCGAGGTCCTTAGGCAGAACGAGCTCTATGTCAAAGAGGAGAAGTGTTCGTTTGCCCAAGGAGAGGTTCCATTCCTAAGCCACATTGTTGGAGGTGGCAAGATCCGGATGGATGGGGCCAAGATCAAAGCCATTGTTGAGTGGGAGCCACCCACTAAAGTGACCGAGTTGAGATCGTTTTTGGGGCTAGCCAACTACTACCGGAGGTTTGTCCGAGGCTACTCCAAGCTCGCCTCTCCCTTGACCGAACTATTGAAGAAGGACAAGGGTTGGGAATGGGGTCCCGATTGTCAAAGTGCATTTGAGGCTTTGAAGCAAGCCATGGCGAGCGAACCAGTGCTAGTGTTGCCGGATCACACTAAACCGTTCGAGATTTACACCGATGCGTCCGATGTGGCCATTGGAGGGGTCCTTATGCAAGAAGGACATCCGGTTGCATATGAGAGCCGGAAGCTCAATGAGACCGAACGGAGATACACGGTCCATGAGAAGGAGATGACCGCGGTGGTGCATTGTTTGCGCACGTGGCGACACCACATCCTTGGGTCCAGGTTTGTGGTATTTACGGATAACATTGCCAATAGTTACTTTCTGACCCAAAAGAAACTGTCTCCCAAGCAGGCTCGTTGGCAAGAGTTTCTTGCAGAATTTGACTTTACCATGGAGTACAAACCGGGGAAGGTCAACTCAGTTGCCGATGCCTTAAGCCGAAGGTATAACATTGAAGTGATGAGTTTTCCGAAGGGACAGTTGTTGGGGCGCATCAAAGAGGGGCTATCACATGACCCAACGGCCAGAATGCTGATTAACTATGCCAAAGAGGGGAAGACCCGAAGGTTCTGGCTCGATGGTGATTTGCTTTATGCTCGAGGACACCGCCTCTATGTGCCACAATTTGGGGAGCTTCGCAAGGAGATCATGCGGGAGTGTCATGATTCCAAGTGGGCGGGACATCCGGGAATGAGTCGGACCATAGCACTCATCTCGGAGCACTATTATTGGCCACGCATGGGCGAGGACATTGAGGCCTATGTGAGAACTTGTCTAGTCTGCCAGCAAGACAAGATTGAGATGAAGAGACCCGCGGGACTGTTGCAGCCTTTGCCCATTCCCGAGCGACCATGGGAGAGTTTATCCATGGATTTTATTGTCGGTTTGCCACTTTCTGACGGCCTGTCTAGTATAATGGTTGTGGTTGACAGGTTTTCTAAGTATGCGACGTTCATACCAGCATCAAAGGTGTGCCCAGCTAGTGAAGCAGCTCGTCTTTTCCTCAAACATGTGGTGAAGTATTGGGGAGTGCCAAAGACGATCATTAGTGACCGAGACACGCGGTTCACGGGGAGATTTTGGACCGAGTTGTTCAAGCTCATGGGATCGAGCCTGAACTTTTCCACTAGTATGCACCCACAAACGGACGGGCAAACCGAGCGAGTGAATGCCTTATTGGAGATCTACTTGCGGCACTATGTGAGTGTCACACAGCGAGACTGGCCGAAGTTGCTAGATGTGGCCCAGTTTTCTTACAACTTGCAACGGAGCGAGGCGACCAACCAA
The DNA here is from genome assembly GCA_958450335.1 of Hibiscus tridactylites. NCBI lineage: Eukaryota > Viridiplantae > Streptophyta > Magnoliopsida > Malvales > Malvaceae > Hibiscus > Hibiscus tridactylites. Next base: position 108,535,420 of record OY288265.1, on the reverse strand, counting down.
AGTCCGTTCGAGATCGTGACCGGGCAGCAACCGCTCACTCCCAACGCGGTTGCCACCAAGTATGAGGGGCCTAATCCAGCAGCACACAAGTTTGCCAAGGAGTGGCAAGAGCAGCATGACCTAGCCCGAGCTTGTTTACACAAGGCGGGGAAACGGACCAAGAAGTGGGCGGACACCAAGCGCAGGGACGTGAACTTTAATGTTGGTGACTTAGTCCTTGCCAAGCTCACCGGAATTTTGCGCAACCCAACCGTGCACAAGGGGCTTGTGCGGAGATACGAGGGTCCTTTCAAGGTTGTGAAGCGGATAGGCACCATGGCCTATCGTTTGGAATTGCCACCAACCATTCGAGCTCATCCAGTGTTCCATGTAAGTCTACTCAAGTCGTTCCATCAAGATGAGCTAGATCCGGATCGTGGCAAGTCACACCGAGCGCCAGTCGGAGTGAAGATCTCCTACGAGAACGAGATTCGTGAGATTCAAGCAGAACGAGCTGTCCGACAAGTAGGACATCGGCCGAGGCACGAGTACTTTGTGCAATGGAAGGGACTTCCCGACAGTGAGGGAAGTTGGGAACCAGCCGAGGCCCTTTGGCAATTCCGCGACCAAGTGAGTAGGTATCATTCCAGTCGAGCGACGAGGGCGTCGCCAGAACCAGTGGGGGAGAATGTTACGGACCGCGCCCAAGCATCCGAGCCCAGCGCACATTCAGCCGAGCCCAGCGCGGACCAGGCCCTTGAGCAGCATCTCCACGCCATCTTGGGCTTGCAACCATCAACTCAGCTAGCCCAACACTTGGAGATGGAAACACAAGCAACCTGAATATGGCAAGTATCACCATTCATATGGCAACTTCTTAGAGATAATTTCCTTATTCATTGTTGTCTCCCCATATATGGAATGTATGACCAAATCTCCCTAAATCAAGGGATTGTATAGCTCATCTTTAATCTTGACCATTGATGTAATCTCATTGTAACCGTTGGATGAAGGGGGCTCTAACTATAAATAGAGGCTCACCCCCTCCTCATTTCCACACTTCAGAATTGAGTAATACACAGAGCATTCACTCATTCTCCTCTTGTTCTTTTGCTAGCCATTTCCCTTTCCGTTGTTCCTTTCTTTCCGCAAGGTTCTTAGCTTTCTAGCTTTGAACGATCAAGGCTTACTTAGGCGTAATTCAGTTCCGAGGCGTCTAAGGCCGCACGCTTTGGACTTCGAGTTTCCAAGGGCGTGACAAGTGGTATCAGAGCAAGTTCGTGTGAAGAAATGGCACCGCAAGGCAACATCGAGGTTCCCCCAACTGACCGAGAGACTCGTCAAGGAGCGGGGAAGAAGCGCGAGAAGTCCAGGGACCTGCTGTCGTCCATGGAAGAGAGGGTGACTAGATTGGAGACTGCAATGGGCAACGTCCAAGACACCCTTGAGGAGGCGGATCCGCGCCTCAAGTTGATCGATACGATCAAGGAAGAGGTTCAAGGCATCATCGATGATTCGGTTGGTACCATGAACGAGAAGATCGAGGCCTTTCAAGATGCAATGGCTGCTATGAATGCCGAGTTTGCGGGGGAGATCAAGAAGCTCTCTGTCGAGCTACTCCTCTATAAGAATGCCGTGGTCAATGGCATGGTGGGCGAAGCAGTGGTGGCTAAGCCCAGGATCGATGTTCCGAAGCCGAAGGAGTTCAAAGGGGCGAGGGCAGCCCAAGAAGTGGACAACTTCATTTGGGGGTTGGAGCAGTACTTCCGACTCATGAACATCGATGATGACTCCACTAAGGTAAACCAAGCTTCGGTTTACTTAACTGATGCTGCTCTCTTATGGTGGCGACACAGGTGTGCACAAGTGGAGGAGGGGACACTTCCAATGAAGACATGGAAGGAGTTCATGTTCGAGTTCAAGGAGCATTTCTACCCAAAGAATGCTCAAGAAGAGGCCCGAGAGAAGTTGCGCCAATTGAAGCACGATGGCAACATCCGGGAGTATGTGAAGCGCTTCACCGAGCTTAGGCTCCAAATCAAAGACATGGGTGAAGCCGATGCCCTCTTTGCTTTCAAGAGTGGTTTGCGACAATGGGTCAAGTTGGAGCTGAATCGGATTGAGAATCTCGACCTTACCAGGGCGATGTCTACCGCCGAGTCCCTTAGTGAGTTTGAGCACAAGAGGTCGGATACTACCAAAGAAAAGTCGAGGTACAAAGGTAGCAAGGACAAGCCGACTAAGAACGAATCCGGGAAGTCTTGGAAGCCATCCAACTTCCGTAGGCCACTTGAGAGGGGCAGGCAATCCGAGAGAAGCAACACTGAATTCAAGTGCTATACTTGTGGGGGCAAGCACTGGTCGAGTTTAGTGACGTGATGCCCTTTGGACTTCGATGAAGTCCTAGTTTTGATAGTATTAGTGTCACGCCCTTGGAAACTCGAGGCGTCTAAGGCCGCACGCTTTGGACTTCGAGTTTCCAAGGGCGTGACACTAGGACTATCAAAAAATGTTGAACTCAATTTTTAACAAGGCAAACATTTTTGCTCAAATTTAAAAGGGCACACTGAACAATACATTCCCAGTGATTGCAGAAATTTTTAAAATGTAATCAAACACAAAATTTGTGAAAATGGAATCCAAATAACTAAGAACAAGATCTGGTTCAATCAGAAAACAAAATACCGTTTCCAAACAAACAGAGAGTGTGGGCATCAGTTCTCCACGGTGTTGGCATCAAGAAATGCTAATTCAGACGCAAATTACCCATTACAAAAAGAGATTCATCACATGCCCAGGATATAATTTCAGTAGAACAAAATCAAATCCCTAAAACAAATTTTCTACCAAATCCAGAAAAGAGAAGGAATTAAAAGCGATCAGAACCTGTCGGAACTTCAATGTGACATCAAATTGAATCAGTAAATTCAAAGAGCATTGAGTTTCTATCATCACATCGCTTTTAATTCTTTCTCACTTACTCGAATATTCAAAAAAAAAAAAACCCCGAAAAATTTTCATTTCAACAAAAAATAAAAAATGAAAAAGCTCAGAACTTCTTAGAGGGATTGTGCGACCGTCACTGGATATTCTCCGGTACACATAAAAAAGTTCATCAGCGCTACTTCATAACGTAAAAAGCAAAAAAGAAAGAAAAAAAAGGATTAAAATTCGGGAGACGGCTGTTTTCAGAAGCTCGGGGGTGGAAGAAGCTGGGCAGCGTAGAGGATATTTATAGTGCAGGGTGAAATGAAACCCTAGTAAAACCCTATCAATGTGCGGCGAAATAACGAATTTCAAAGTATTAAACTTTTAGAGGTAAGAAAGGTCAAATTATGCCGTTAGTCGTTGTTCTATTAGTAGTTTTTAATTTAACCACTATATTTTAATTCGATAAATCTTAGTCAATTACTTTTAGAATTTTAAAATTTTAATCTGAGTCCAAATGTTACAAGAATAATATAACTAAATTACAAAAACTTACAATAGATCAAATTATAGAACAATAACTAAATCTACAACTTATATATAATATAAGGATTAATGACAAAACTTAACGGATTTAATAGTGACAATTTAAATTACAAATATTATTAAATAAAAATGACTAGATTTATAACTAACACAGAAGCAAAAGGAATGCCGAAGGGTAATTTATATTTTAGATTACCAAATTTAATTTTTACTTTCAGATACATCATAACCTTTTAATTTAATATAATTATATTATTCGACTTTTATTATTTATTAATTAAATTACTTAGATTGATAAGGTTATATAATTCTAGTAAAATATTAGAATTGACAACAAATAATGTTAAAAATGTATATTTTTAAAAGTGTTTTTGAAGTTAAACATATTTGTTTATCTTGTAGTATATTCATTTTATTATTTATAGACATATAATGTTTTATCAGAACATAATTATATGATTACTAAATTATGCGTAGGTTGAAATTATTTATATTTCATCACGTCTCTTAAAAAACATATTTTAAATTTTATGTGTTTTCATCTAACACGTACAATTATTATAAATTTATTTTTCAAAAAATATATTTTAATCATAATTTAAATTGATATATTTTATTTATTATGATATTATAGAATTTAAATATGAATTTAATGTATATTATTTTAACTTACACTATTATGACTAAAATGATCATTTATCTCCTCAATAACAATTTTTATGTTAAAATATTAAATCTTAAACCAAATCATTCAAAGCATTTTTGAAAATATTTTTTCAAAGACATTAGTATGTCAATTGAGAGAAATTATTTTATGGGCATGACTCAGCACGTCATACATGGTCTTCATGCATTAAAATCAACCAATTAATTCTTTTTTTCTATGTCACTAATCCATTTATAATCAATTTCTACGTAATTACCCAATCCCCTATATTATGTGGCATAAAAATGTAAAGATTCATCTTTAAAAAATAACATGAAAAAAAATAATTGATTAATTTTTAGTAGACAGGACCATGAATAACATGATGAGTCGGGATCATATAATAATTTTTCGTCAATTGGATACAAGTTATTGGATCACTTAAGTGTTTGTGATTCGAATTATTATATTAATAAAAAATAACATATCCAGTATCTAACTTAAATTAATTAATAAAAAAGTCGGATGAAAATCATTGTAAAAAAATCTAAATCTGCTCGTCCTGACCAAGATTTTTTTAACAAAATTATTTCTATAGAAAAATTTTCTTAAATTTATCATCATAAAATAGTGATTTATCTTTATTGATGTTTATTATTATAATTTAAACTATATATTCTTTTGAATAGTCTTAAGGTGATTACAAATAATATATGTTCGTACTTAAATTAAATAAAAGACGCACAATATTTTATAGACAAAATTGTTCAAACTCCAATCTCCTAAAATTTATATCAACTTCTCTTTCATTGTAACGACTTGTCGGGTTCATTTAAGGCTACATATTTAATTGGATTTCAAAACTAATAAATTATTCATGAAACGGAAGAAGAAAAAAAGCTATTAGGCCCATGATTAATGTTGAATGAAATACGATTATACACAACCCAGAAAGTAAAAAAAAAAATTCAAGAGGTCATTCAAATCACATCTAATGAAAGGTATTTCACTTATATATACATAATCCGGCTCTGTTCACAGCTTTACAGAAATGGACAAAAAGGGGGTGAGCAGAGGATTTGTTAGTTCTTTACTTGTTGAGAATGTTTAAGCTCTCGCATCCAAGAACCTGAAGAAGATCCCATCGAAATATTTCAGAGCAGAGGTCGAACTCGATTTAATTTTTATAGATGAATCCCTTTAAGTTCCTGTTGTAAGAACGGAAGATTGCAAAACGATCTGGGTAGCACTGATTGAAAAATAAAGAAAACAGTAAATAAACGAGTTGAACCGTGTCGTGGTATGTAGGCCAATGCCTTAAAAACAATTTTGCCCCGATAAGTGTAGTCGCATCACAAGCATATTGTCCCTGAGGTGAACACGGTCACTACATGAGTCGTACAGTCGACACCGGAGTGAACAACGGTGGTATTGCAGCTACTGGTCGATGGAGGAAAGCAGAGAGCTTACAAAATATTTTGTATGCATTTTTTTTTGCACACTTAGATTGCATGAAACACTTCTATTTATAAGCTGAAAACCATGGACAGAACTGTCCATTTGCTGTCCAAATAAATTTTGATATTAATTTGCAAAACAACATAATTAATCTACAATAACAGCTGCAGTAACAGCTCTCCATAACAGTAAAATTAATCTGTAATAACATCAATGAAGCTGCTGTAAACAAATGAATTTGATTGAAAAATCGTCTAAATTCAACAAAGTTCGAAATTGAAATAGATTGTTTAAATTCGAATAAATCAGCAGACTGCTCAACTGGAATAAAACGTTCTGATTCGAATTTAATTAAAAATAAATTAAAAAAAATTTCAAATTCTTCACGAAATTTCTCCAAAAAAAAATATTCGCTCGCATACGTGTTATTGGAGCTAAGTTAATCCATCAACACACAAGGATGACCCTTGATCTTTCCAACTCAACAAGGGAGGGGGAACTTGGGTATAAATATTCTTCACAAGCTTTTCTCTCAACCCACGTGAAATAACTTTTTCCTTGGTTCACACTTTAAACATTACAGACATTTGTGATTATAAATGTGCATCCCTGGTGCATCGATCACGAATATTGGCGACATAATCAAGGTTATATAACAATATTTGAAGCTACATAGACTTAGAAATGATAGAATGGGGTACTCGAATCGGTCAATTGCCAGATCTTTGTCCATGTTAAGTACTTCTATGTTCCCTTTTCTTCTCTGTGTGGCAACTTTCGTTATGGAATATAATGGATAAGGAAATGCAACCATTGGTGAAAAGTGTATTTAAATCGATTTTCGACATAGCATATTCAACATGTTCCCAAATGCATAATTGTACCTAACAAAATTTCACACAAACTCTAAAGTCTAAACAAATATAAGGTTTGTGATTTGTTCAGGCTTTTGCATCTAATCAAGAACTTTCATTTGAGAAATTAATTGTTTAAGATGGAGAAGTATAAAGCTACTCACTGAAATTGGATGAGAAAAAGAAAGAACAATGTTTTAGTTGGGAGTTCAAGAGACCTACAAAGAAAGAGTTTAGATTAAAATTTTTAAGTTTGTGGTTAAGTTTTAACATTCAAAAATAAATTTTATGGTTTCAAATTAGTTTTTGTTATCATATGACATCATTGTAGGGTCTATTGTAGATATCCAAAGATTTGACCCAAGAGGAGTTAAAAGCATTGATAATACAAAGGCAACAAAGAAGAGCATGAATATTATGTTTTTTGTTTAAAAGATAACTTCATTTCACAGGAAGATCAAAGAGACAACAATTTAGGCGGGAATGACTCACATCCCCACAACATTAGGCCCTGATAACTTTTAGCATACTTGGCTAGCCAATCGGCAGCCTGATTACAATTACGGGGGACAAAGTTAAAGGAACAAGAGACGGAGGAACTAGCTAAAGACCTAATATCCTCCTCCACATCAGAAGTAGCCCAGGCCTATAGGGATCCCCCAATAAGCCTGGTAATAGCAGCCTTACAGTCGGCTTCCAAAATAATATTGCTGAAGTCATTCCTGAGGGCCACAGAAACCCCAAGTCTGATGGCCAAAATTTCCGCCACTTCAACAAATGGGGCCACGAAGGAGTCCGAGATTCCTTGGATGAAAACCCCTGAGCAATCTCGTGCGGCAGCTGAAGCTTTCCCTGATTAAGTGTCGAAAGCAGCGTCGCAATTGATCTTAATCGAGCCAGTCGGGGGTAAGGACCAAAGCCTCGATTCCTGGGGAATGAGATTTCGTCGGCTGACTGGATGAGATATGGTGGTGGTATTCTAAAAAAGCTCGTTCCGCTCGCAGCCATACATCCCAAGGAAGGTCTTTCTCTCTTTCAAAAACTCATGCGTTCCTCAATTTCCACAGAGACCACGGGAGAAACGCAATAAGTGCACGATCGTCATCAAAATTTCCTGATTGGCGGAAATCATATATCTTGTTTCACCATTTCGAAAAGCCCGAGAAATCAAGGGAGGACGGAGAATAGTTAAAACCAGACGCCTTCCAAACTACATGTGCAAAAGGGAAGAAGAACATAAGGTGCTCAATCAATTCTCCTATTTCCCCACAACATGGACAGCAATCTAAGTCAAGTAATTTGCCATGAAACCTAGACACCAAAATATTCTTGGTCGGAACTATGTTGTGGCACAATTTTCAAAGGAAAGACCTAATTTATGAAGGGACCCCTAAACTCCAAATAGAATTTCAAAACTCTCTTTACACTCGGATCCTCACTGGATGACGGATTGAGTCTACCCCCAAAATATCTTCAGTGAATCTATAACCTGACTTGGGCAAGTATTCCCCATTCTTCATCCCTGTCCAGATAAAGAAGTCTTTCACCTGAGACCCTCTTATTGGGATGGGAAAAATAGTCATTGCTTCCTCATGATCAAACAAATTTTCAATCATAGAGTTCTTCCACAAATGAAGATCCGGATTCGTGAGTCTGCACACAGTAAGAGAAGAGAACTTAGAGGACGACTTCGATTGAATCCTGAACTTGGGATGTTTTAAGATCCAGTTGTCTTTTCAGGTCGAGATATACTTCCTATTTTTAACTCTCCAAATACCTCTCTCTTTAATTACCTTGACCCTTTTTCCTAATTCATGTCCAGGCACAGGATGGATGGGTGCACTTTGGTGCGTCAAATATGTTTCCGTTTGGATAGTATATTCCCCTGAGCATCTGAGCTTTATAAAAGGCTCTAAGGTTACGAAAACCCATACCTCCTTTTGCAATGAGAGCTTTATAAAAGGCTCTAAGGTTACGAAAACCCATACCTCCTTGATCCTTTGGGCGACAAAGATTATTCTAGTTAATCCAATGGATAATTTTTTACTTATCCGCACAATTGTTCCACCAAAAATTCACAACCATCAAGCTGAGCTCATCACAGAAGGTAACAGGAAAAAGAAATCATTGCAACACATGTGTAGAGATGGCCTGTGCAACCGCCTTGCCAGCCATATTCAAGAATTTAGATTTCAACTCTCTCAATCTGTTTTGAACTCGCTCAGTGATGAATCTCAAAGCTTCTTTCTTGCTGCATCCCAAGATATCTAGTATCCTCTTTCATATGTTTGAACCCTAAAACATTTTACAAATACATGTTGAGATTATTGCTAATATTGGGAGAAAAAAACATTGATGATTTCTAGAAGTTTACTGACTACCCTACAGTCAATTGGAACAACTACAGTATTCGAACAGCAACTGCACAGTTATCTCAATTGCTTCCGAGAACAGCAAGCAATTATCAGTGAATAGCAGATGTCACAAAACTGGGCATCACCTTTTGATTCTCAGGCCTGTGAATTTTTCTCTCAATTTCTTTTTCAATAATCCAGGACAAAATGCTTGAAACGAACATGAACAGGAAGGGAGATAAGGGGTCACCCTACCGTAACCCCCTCCCAGCTCTGAATTCGCCAATGCGTTAACCATGAAATAGATGCTTAAATTATGCAATTTTTTTTTTCAAATCAGGTGCCCTATTTCTGGGCCCAAATAAATACCTAAAGTTTTAAAACCTAATTCATTTAAAACTCTCCGTTAATTAACAAAAAAAAAACATTATATAAGTCACTTAAACAGCTATCTGACCCAAAAAAATGATTTGGGCAATTATTTGCCCATTAAACCTACATTAAATTATAAAAGAGCGCAAGAAATGAGCATCAGATCTCCAAGGTGTAAGCATCAAAATAAAATTATCAGACGCAAATTACCCATTAAATATAGGAATTCATCAGTTGCCCAGAAGCACAACAATGGTGGGGTTGATAAAACTATCAATAAAATAGCAAAAAAGAAATATATAATATTTTATGAACGGGATCCAAAGAAGTAAGCACGAGATCTGGTTCAATCACTAAAAAAATAGCGTTTTCCAAACAAACAGAGAGAGCGGGCATCAGTTCTCCAAGGTGTTAGCATCAAGAAATACTAATTCAGACGCAAATTACCCATTGCAAAAAGAGATTCATCACATGCCCAAGATATAATTTCAGTAGCACAAAATCAAATCCATAAAATAATTATCTAACAAAATCCAGTAAAAAGAAGGAATCAAAAGCGATCAGAACCTGTCGGAACTTCAATGTGACATCAAATTGAATCAGTAAATTCAAAGAGCATTGAGTTTCTATCATCACATCGCTTTTAATTCTTCCTCACTTACTCAAGTATTCAAAAAAACCCGAAAAAAATTAATTTCAACAAAAAATAAAAAATGAGAAAGCTCAGAACTTCTTAGAGGGATTGTGCGACCGTCACTGGAATTTCCTCCGGTACACGTAATAGAGTTCATCAGCGCTACTTCTCAACGTAAAAAGCAACAAAAAAAATTAAAATTCGGGAGACGGCGGATTTCAGAAGGTAAGGGGTGGAAGAAGCTGAGCAGCGTAAAGGGTATTTATAATACAGGGTGAAATGAAACCCTAGTAAAAGCTTATCAATGTGCGGCGAAATAACGAATTTCAAATTAACAAAGGTCAAATTCGATCTTTAGTCACTGTCCTATTAATAGTTTTTAATTTAACCACTTTATTTTAGAGTAAGACACTTCCTATTGAAAAAACATTATACACAAAGTAAGAACATAAACAACCACACCAAAACACACAAAAACAAACAGAGAAAAAGACTCAACGATTTTTAGTACCGACACAAGAATAAAATTAATAATCGATCTTCGATTGCATGGCATTTATAATATTACAGAAGAATAGGACATATGAAGAAATAAAGGGAAAAATCATGAAAATTTTATTGCATTTCAAATATAAAATTTGTCGATGCTAGATGGAAAATAATACAAGAGATAAAATCGAAAATTTTAAAATTATAACTATAGTTTTGACATTTATTTGTTATCTTATAATGTGTTCATTTTGTCATTTATAAACTTATAATTTTTTACCCATACATATTTATATGATTTATAAATTATTTGTGGGTTACATTTTTTATATCACTACATGTCAATTTTTAAGGTAAAAATTATTTTAAATTTTAAGTATTTTCATGGAACATGTATAATCTTTACAAATTTATTTGTTTTTAATAAAATTTATTTTTATATTTTATCATAACTTTAAGTTGGTAATTTCATATATTATGATATTAAAGAATTAAATATCATTTAAATGTATAATTTTAACTTATAATTTCATGCTTAAAATGAACATTTGTGTTCTCAAAAAACGCTTTCTAAGAGTAATATTTAACTATTAGATTTTAAACTAACCTAATTTTTTTATATAACAAAGAGATATTATTATGTGCCTCATTAAAAACCTCTGAACCTAAATGGGAAAAAGAGTATACGTAGAAATGTAAAACAACACAAAACATAAACAAACAAAAAAATAAACCGACATGAGCTCTCAAGGAGTTGCATCACCAAACACATAGCACCACTAAGTGTCTAAACCAGCCAAATCCTCTTCGAATACTGATACAACCTCCAATGGAGGTGTATAGAATACTGATGTCGCAAAGGACCCTGGTGAATATGTGCCGACTAACCTAAATTTATACATAAAAAGTTCACATCACTTATTGAATATGTGCTATCAGTCCAGATCCACTAATCTTTAAATTATAATATTATAAATAAATTAAATTAAATTAAAAATATTTTTTAATAAACATCCGACTTATATTAATATACAAAAAAAAAATTCTAAATCTGCTCGGCTAGACCAAGATATTTGAACAATATTATTTTGATAAAAAAGTTTTCTTCAATTAAAAGTTTAACAATCTCTAGAACAGGTTGTTAAAATTATCAATTGACATCTTTTTTTTAACAAAATTTTTCTTTCTCTCTCCTTAAGTGAAAATTGTTAAAAAAATAAATTTATCGTCATAAAATAGTGAGTGAATTATCATACCTTTATTGATGTTTATTATTATAATATAAGACCACATGTTTAATTGGATTTTAAAACTAGTCAATTGTTCATAAAACGGACTAAACAAAAAAAAAAACTTAAGCAAACCATGATTAATGTTGAATGAAATACAAGTATATACAAACCCAGAAAAGCAAAAAAGTTTTTTTAAAAAACGTCACTCGAATCACATAATCTGGCTCTGTTCAAAAGCATGAGATATGAGAATTAGAATAATACATACATTTGGATGTTGTCTGAACACCTGTGTGTACTTTGTTGACAATATAACAATTAGCATTGGGTACAAAAAGAACACTCCCAGAACAAGACACCTGCATTAGAAAGATTTGTACCAGACAGGGAGAAATGGCAGAGCTTTTATTCCCCAGGAACCAATCATGTTCTGAGACAAGGATCCATGTTATGTTGATGTTTTAGTACAGAAAATCCAACCACTACAAGGTAATTGGAAAAACTATAACATAACTAAGTTGTTGATATAATGAAGAATAAAAAAGGAAGATGATTTAGCCAATATAGGATCCATTGCCCTGATTCCCCATCCCATTTGGACTAAAAGCCAGATTTGAGTCTAAAACCTATTCCTATCTGTGGTTCAGTATCCAGTTTTACCACTGGAGCCAAGGCGTTCATTAGGTTGCACATGCAAACGTTCAAAGAAGAAAACACCTTTGGGTAATTCCTTTCCTATCCGATTTCACTGAAAAATACTACTCACGGAACAATCATCGTGAACACGCCAAATGGTTTCACCCAACAGATTAGCCACGGAAAGAACTGTCAGCTGAGGGAAGTAGTTCTTCTCTGCCACTGGAAGAGTGTTTGTAATGATCACTTCTTGGAAAATGCCACTTGATAGCCTCTCTATTGCAGGAGGGCTGCCATGAAAAACGACGCATATATCAGCAAAATGATATGGATGAAAATGTTGATACAATAATACATATGACGCACTGTTAACGTAGTTCAGACAAAAATAATTTTAGACCTGAAAACTGCATGAGTACAGCATGCGTAAACTTCCCTCGCACCCTCTTGGTGTAGCAGTTCTGCCCCCTTTGCAATCGTTCCTAGCACACATAGAAAGTTTTGTTAGTAAAACATAAACTGAATTTATAAGGAACATTTTCAAGGCAGCAAATAAAAATCGTGATGAAACTATCATTTCCAAGAGATGAGGGCAACAGAACTTCACAGAAAAAAGATGTAATAGACGGGGAATATTTTGCCATCATTTAACCGTTGCATACATCATGATAAGCAAAATTAATGCGTTCACTCACCAGCTGTGTCAATCATATCATCCACCATAACAGCAACTTTTCCCTTTACGTCACCAATAAGGTTCATTACCTGCAAAATAGAAGTTAGTCGTGGACTCTGATACAATAATAATGTAATATCCAAAGAGCTAAAGCAAGAAATACAACACAGACTGAGGTTTTAGACCAAAAATGTCTTGATATCAATAACAGTAAATATAATTGGACGATCATTTTGGGGGGAATGTAATGAGAGCAGATATGTGGAGATCGCATTACCTCAGCAACATTGTGTCCATGACGCCTTTTATCCACAATGGCTAAAGGTGCATCCGACAGTTTTTTTGCAAAAGCACGTGCTCTAGCTACTCCTCCAACATCAGGTGAAACCACTACCAAGTCATCAGAACAAATTCTCTTGCTGGCAAGATAATCAAGAATCACAGGCTACAGTCCACAGACAGTAAAAGGATATACAAATTAGTAATTGCTTAGCCATCAACAGTAAACAACCATAAGTTTGAAGTTTTATAGCTGAATACCTGGCAGTAGACATGGTCCACTGGAATATCAAAGTATCCCATGGACTGCCCAGAATGAAGGTCACAAGAAAGAACGCGATTTGCACCAGCTTCAGTGATAAGATTTGCAACAAGTTTGGCTGCTATAGATTCTCGCCCTTGAGTCTGAAAACAAAATTACAGACAGAATATAATTTAGTATCATAAAAATACAATATTATTCAAAAGCTTCAGAAGTTCATACCTTATGGGGAGGGGGGGGGATTGCAAAGCAAGGACATTGATGCAATCAACATTATTCTAACACAATATACCACAACTTTGTTCGGAATATGATAAAAAGGAATAACACAGTGTCATCAGAGTAGGCTACTTCGGATAGTCAGGTTTTTAATCAATCTAATTTGCAGCTGGTATCTTAGTTAATACTGCTATTTCACCCCTGTAATTCATTACCAAATAGTCACATTTGAACTTACCTTTCTATCAGCTCGGGCATAACCAAAATAAGGAATCACCACAGTGATATTTTTGGCCGACGCTCTCCGGCAAGCGTCTACCATTACGAGAAGCTCCATGAGGTTCTCATTTGCAGGAGGGCATGTTGGTTGCACTAGATATACATCACATCCTCTAACACTCTCTTGCAGCTGAACATAAATTTCCCCATCAGCAAATCGCTTAATTTTGATCTTTCCCAGCTCCAGGCCCATGTACCAAGCAATTTCCTGCAATAATAGAGCAATCGACAAATTGGGGGAATGTCATTCCAGCAGGCATAATATGTACAGCACATTGACTGGTTCAAATTAATTGAAAGTAACACCTGAAAAAAAAACAATCTCTACCACAGAAGGCAATAAGTAATCAAAATGTAATGCAATGACCTGAGAAAGTGCAGGATTGGCAGTCCCAGAAAACACTTTGATCTTGGCACCATTTCTGTTAACAGTTGTCTCCATTCGAGACGATTCCAAGAACTTGGGCAGTGTCTTTTCATTAAGGATTGGAATCACTGGCTTTCCATTTCCAATATTCACTGGTTGAGCCATGTCACATTTCTAGCATTTTCGACCATAAAAAGAAAAGAAACCATATCAGTAAAACATTAACACTGCTCACGAAACAAAAGAGGACTTATTGGTTTTTCCCTGCCTTTTGCTGGGAAAACTTAATTTTACCGGAAAATAGTAGTGGACGAATCAAAACGAAGCCAAAATTTTCAAGGAAAATAGGAAACGTTTCACTGTCGATCTCATCATCTACACGTGCGGCACATTACATAACAATAATACGGATAAAAAAACCAAATATTCAACCCCAACAGAGAAGAAACCGAATTATAATAATAGGAAAAAGAAAGCCGGCATTTAAAAAAACAAAAGGTAAAATATAACTCAATTCAGCATCTTAAAGGCACCAAAAATGAAATCAAAGCTTATATATAATAACAAATTTTGGCTTACGAAATTGTTGGGAGCGCAAGTACGAGTGCGAGACTCGTTGTAACTGACGCTTTTGTGGCCAAGAGAGCAACGGGCGAAGAGTGAAGACGAAGACGACGACAAAAACGACGACGCCTTACAGGGCGAAAGAGTGGTCAAAGAAGCCATTCTTCTTTTCGTTAATATGTATTTTTTTTTCTTCAGGCGATTAGGGTTGGGTTCGCGGCGGCGAAGGAGGTGCTGAATGAGTAAAGATGCGGTGGCAATTTTTTAAATATAAACGGCCGATAAAGTATTGCTGCGGTCCTCTTCTTTTTGTATTCCTTCCCCAGTCCCCACGCTAGGGGCTACACGCCTTTTTTATCTATCTTACTTCTAACAAAACCGACCATCACAGCTCGGTTTTGTTAGAAGTTATTCGAATTAATATTATATTAATTTTTAAAATATATAATTATTTTAATTGAGTATTTTAATTAATAGTTATCTCTTTTATTTTTATATAATTATTTTTATTAAATATTTTAATTTATAACTTTACTAATTTAAATAAAAATAATTTATTTTCAATATTTTTAAAAATAAATTATTATAAAATTATAATCATCATAAATTTTAATCCATTGAGATAATTATTTTGTAACGGTATAAATTAAAATTTTTCACAACTGATAGTTCGATTAAATTTTTAAAATCAAGTTTTTATAAATTCAAACTAAGGGTCATATGTCAAAAAAAATTCAAAATTCATACTTAGTACCTTGTTATATTATATGTGTGATTATCTAGAGCATGTGGTTAAAATTCTCAATTGATACCTTCTCCTTCCTTTAGGTTATAGGTTCAAGATCCATTAGGAGCAAGTAAAAATTGTTTATATATATATATATATATATATATATATATATATATATAAAACAGATGAACCTAATGAGTGGTTTCAGTGAAAAAGAGAATGATGTTATTCTAGAGACTTGAATTCGAACACCAATATGTGTAAGATGTGTACTTTGTCAAAATGTTAAAAAAATATGAACAAATAGTAGGTATGAATTTTTCATAATTCTTTTATTTTAATTTGCTGATATGGTTTGGATAATTTAAAATATTTCATTTCCTAATAAAGCGATTTCTTTAATGGTTATTTTTATTTCCTCAAATTCTAACTTATTTCCATACATAGATATCTACATTTGTTAACATCACCGTAAATTAGTAAAACCTCAACATAAAATTAAATAAATTAACTATGAATATAAAATATGAAACCTAAATGGCCCTGTTTGGCAATTAGCGGATAATTGATAGCGGATTACATTAGCTGATAGCTGATTGCATTAGCTGATTAAACTAACGGATTGTATCTGCTGATTATATAAAAATGTTTGGTAAAATTAACTGATAGGTGTTAGATTATTTAAACAAGCAAAATAACATATAAGGGCATGATTATATTCAATACTTGTTTGAATAGTTTATTAGTTATCAATATTTTGTATCTAATTATTATTAATTATATTTATAAAATTATTTTTAATATAATTTTTCTAAACATATTCAAATGATTTATATATTAATTTATTATCTATATAATTATTTTAATATAATTTAATTAATTAATAAATTTAAATACACATATAAATATGTGATAATAAAAAGAAAAAAAAGTAAATAGGATTAGATTATAAATAGGGTGAGAAAATATTTAATTTAGGTTATTTTGAAATTTTTGGTAACTGGTAAAAGTAAAAAGAGTCTTTACAACTCTAATATCAAACCTCTAATCTCAAAAAGCTCCTATTATGAGCTTTTTCAAAATTAACGGTTTCACCACAATCCATTCTTTCAATTCCCCGTTTATCAAACAACAATATTAGTGGATTTGACTGGTCCAACCTCTAATTTTTGCCCAAATTTTTTTTTACGAAACATGGCCAATGTCTTCTGATACCATGCATCTAACTAATAAATTCAAATAACAGATATAGTTTCTTAATCATTATGTTTTGTTTTGCATGATCTTTCTTTTATATTTATTTTTTAAATAAAATATATATTTTTTTTTAAAAATGAAAAAAATAAAAGTATCTTGAAATTTAACTTCCTCCCATGCGATGATTAAGAAATAATTTACAAAATTGATTTTTTTGCATGAAATCAAGTTGTTATTGGTAACCGAAATGGGAACCGAATGATTAGACATAGGTTTCACTATGTTGCACCGATACGGATACGGGGATGAGACAAAAATGAAAATTTTTAAAATTACAGGGTACGAATATGAGAAGAGTACGATAATAATAATAATAATGATAATAATAATAATAATAATAATAATTAAAGAACGGATAGAAACAAAATATTAATAAAAGGTTAAATTAAAAATAATCTTATATTTTTAATAAATTACTCATAATTGAATAAAGTAACGAATACTCATAAATAAGGAGTATAGCTTTTTCTTCGTTGGAAATAAAGTATTAGTATAAAAATATATCTATAAAATTTGTTGCAAAGACTCATTTATAATTAAATAAAGCAAAAAAAAAAAAACCTTTAAGGAGTATAGCCTCGGGGACGCGCGTGAAGTTCATATGTCGTCCCCGAAAATATCTCAACCGTCTCTAGTCACTTTTAACCGTACTCTGTCAACGTAGACCGTTCTCAGTACTTACCTCAACTGTACTTGTCCCTGAGACGTTTCGAGTACTTAAAACGACATAAGAATGTGGTGCCCGTGCTTCCTAGGGGGTTGAGGGGTCAAAGTAGGCTAAAAGCCGAGAATAATTATTTTTATAAGGAATGTAAATAATATTTTTATTTTAAAATTATGATTTTTTGAATAGTATAATTAATTTAGTTTCAATTCGAATAACCCAAAATCATAATTAATAACTATTAAATTATATAATTAAATTAAAATTAACTAATAAATATATATAATTTAAGAAATTAAACTTCAAATCAAAATACTTAAAAAATGTTGTAAATTAAGTGAAAGGGACCAAATCACAATCTATTACGGAATTTACTTCCTTTTGAAAGGAATAGGCGATAGATGGAGAGGAGGGGTCCAGCCTTTTTTATTGGGCTTCTGCCACGTACAAAAAGTGAAACTCCAAATGGACAGTGGATCCAGCCTTTTTTATTCGAATTCAGTTTTTTAGAATAAATTGTCCAAAATTTGCCTATTTATTTGGATCGTTATTTAAATTTATGTTTGTCTTATTATTTAGGATAAACTACATAAATGGTCCTCCGAATATGAACCAATTCTTTACTGAGTCCCCTGACTATGAGAAGTTACAAATAAGTTTCTCGACTAATCGCGACTAACAAATTAATTCAGTTTCGTTAAAAAATAAATTGCTGATGATGTGGCAGTTAATAAAATCAGTAGAATAACATATTTAACTCTCAACCTTTACATTTTATTTTAAGTTGGTCAAAAAATAGAAAAGTTGAGGGTTAAATATGTTACTATACATATTTTATTAATTTTCCAATCATCATCCGTTTATTTTTTAACAGAATTGGATTGATTTGTTAGTCGCGATTAGTCGAGGGACCTATTTATAATTTCTTATAATCAGAGGACTTAACAATGAATTGGGTCATAGTCGAGAGGACCATTTATATAGTTTACCCTATTATTTACTATCATTGTTATAGGTATTTGTTAGAGTGAAAAGACTACGTGAACGGGAAAATTCCAGTCCACATTTTCAGCTAATTAATTCCTTTACGATATGATGGGTACGCGGAAGAATTTCCTTTTCATGCTTTTGTTCCACTAAGATCGGATCATATACACCCAACCCTAAACAACATGAAAATCTCATCCATCTATATCAAATTAAAACATAATGTTTTTTTTTGTTGCACTTATTATTTTTCCGGCGTTTGCCCTGACCAATTCAGACCGATTTGCGTCGTACACTTGATTGTAGTGAATAAGTTTTCTTACGAAAGTTTTTTTGCATACACAACGTCTCGAACTCGAAACCTGCTTAGGTGATATTAAATTGGTTACTACTTTGACCAACCTTGTTAATCTTTACATTCTTTTTATTTAATATAACATTTGGATTTAACATTAATCTTTACAGAGCATTACTCAGGATATTTATGATCGAATGTTATCTCGGGCATTATTTTTTAAGTAAAATATTTATATTGTCATCCATGTAACAAATATTTAGTGATTTGTTTTTATATTTATTTTCAATGACCAAAATGAAAGAAAAAAACAACAATAAAATGGCTAACAATGCAGTTTATTCTTTTTAAAGCAGTAAATAAAATATTATTTGTAAATTTTATATAAAAATATTTAAAAGTAGAATAAACAACGCAATTAAAGAATATTGAAATTATTTTAAAAGAGGATTGACACCTTTTAAAAAAATTAACACCTACTACTTATTTGCTTTAAATTTTAACATCGCGATTAAATTTTTTGACTCCGCCCGACTCTTAATCTCATCTATCAATACAGCAATACCATGTTGGACCTTATCGGGTAAAATCAGATTTGGCCTGAAGCAGGGAATGAGAGGAAAACCATGACTTCGTTTTGTAGTTTGTTAGGCAAATGGATGGATGACACCGAAAACCTTATCTCAATTCAAAACGATCTCGGTTCTTGGATAGTTCTGTGTTTATAGATCGAGATAAAATTATTTCGCATTTAAAATGTCCAAAATTTAAATTTAATTAATTTTTATAATACATCAAAATATAAATATTCTATTTAATATAGCTAGAAATTATTCTATTTAATCAAAGATACAAGAATGTTGTCTTAGGGATGGTCATTTGACTTGGACCCGTTGGGTTCTAACTTGATCTGACCTAATCCAATAAGGTTAGTTAAAAAAAATTCAGGTTCGAGTGGAGGTAAGATTCGGGTTTATGCTAAAAAATATTTGACTCGATTCAGAATAATTATTTTATTTTAAATATTTAGGGATAATTGTTATAACGTCTCTCTTTTTATATATTTTTAATTATCTCGCTAATTTGACTAATAGAAATCGAATAAGTATTATTATGTTCTCTCTCTCTCTCTCTCTCTCTCTCTCTCTCTCTCTCTCTCTCTCTATATATATATATATATATATATATATATATATATATATATATATATATATATTTCAATTAACTCTTTATTTTATCAAATAAAAATTTTAAAAAATATATATTTACGACCTGTTAAGTTTAAATTTTTATTCTAGAATTCAAATCAAATTCAAATTCAGATAAAATATCAAATTTTTAGGTCGAGTATAAGTCGGATGAAAACCCAACCCTCCCTAGTTGCCCCCGTTGAATCACGCATATGTTATTTTTCACATGTTTTTTTGGAAGAGTGAATCACGGAACATGATTGAGATTTGTAATTGGAATCATAAACTTATACACTGTAACCACCCTTCTTGTTTGACCCGTCAATTGTTACGTACTACATTCGATGTTCATCGAACCAAGTTAAACAACCATGGGCTGATGGGCATGGTTGGATGAGACGAATATCGAATATGGTCAGGAATGAACCGAAGGGTGTTGAGGGATAGTCGCCCTTCTTCATTTTCGCAAACGTTCCTCAAATTTAATTATTATTTGGTATCTCACTTATTCTCGTGTTTTTTGTTTTGTTCATCTTATTATTTTTAGGAAAATTGTGCATAACAATATGTTTTATTTCTATTATGATACTTGTCATTATAAACTTAATGTTAAAATTAACGTAATTTTTATAATATTTTTTTATTTTACACCATTTTCTTTCTCTTAGTCAATTAAACATGTGTTATTTTTTAATAATTTTATTCGACCAATCACATGATGATATGTATTACCACGTGATTAATTAACCAATATCAAAGAAAAGAAAATAAAAATTCTTTGCATGAGTAATGTCTCGAACTTAGACCCCTTTCATTAAAGGGTAGTTTTAGTTCCACCAAAACATATATTTAAGTTAACATGTGTCACCACTTCAAAATTAAACCAAAATGTTACCAATAAGAATTAAACTTGGGGTCCTTGCATAAGGGGTATTGTGCTTAGCCACTAAGCTAGGCTAGAGATTTATTTAAATTCCATCAAAACTAATATTTAAGTTAAATAGTTATTTTTTATAAACTGATATTAAAGAATTTAAATTTAAATTTATAATATTGATCCATAATAGAATATAAATATTAAATTATTTAAATAATTATCTAGATTAAATTTATTATTTTAGTTTCAGCTCGAGCCGAGACGAGTATACATTGATATCAAGTTTTGAGTTTTGTTTCTTTGATCAGAGCAGGAGCAGTCAAAAACCCAGCCAACTCACCTATATCGAACTCTAGTTGTCAATTATGTAGGTAGATAAAATAGTTTTATGGTGTGTTTTTTTGTTTACTTCCAATGTGTCTCATAATTATATTATGAGTTTTTCACAACAATTGCATCATTGGGGCTTTTGTTGAAGACCCTATGTTTAGGTGTACCAGAAAATTTATTGATATGATAGGAATATTAGGTTGTATTTGTCTAATTAAATTGTATCGTTTAAAATTTATTGATATGATTGACTAATTTCGTTTAAATTGGTTCGGTTCGTAAATCCAAACTGTTAATATTGTTAACATTTCTAATTAAAAATATTGGCATCAATTTTGATAACTCGTTGAATTTACCAATGACATTGTGCTTTATAAAGGTTCATTCTCGTGACACTTATTCAGATATGAACTTCTTCTTTTTTGAACAATTCATACCTAGAACGAGGGGAAGGGGAAATTTGTTCTTACCGAGTCTAGAACCCATAATCTAGGGGGAGGTGCTAACAAAGAGCTTTTAACCACTTGCTCAAGAGGTTGTTGACTCGGATATTAACCGTTTATATTTGCAATTAAGATTGTAATTGTATATGTACTTGTAACTTTAAGATATTGTAAAAGTAGAGGAGTAAGTTATGCCGAATTAAAGTATAAATTAAATATTAAAATTTGAGTATAGTAAGAGGAATACTGGTGTGAATTTTATTAGCTATTTGAATTAATTAATGACATTGTAAAAGTGGAGGAGTGAATTAGAGGAATCAATTATGTTAGATTAAAGTATATCGACTAAATTTTGAGTACAGTAAGAGGACCAAAAGTTTGAAATTTTGGCATGAATTTTTGTTAACTATTTGAATGGCATTGTAAAAGGGAGACAATTATGCCAAATTATATTATAAGGACTAAATCTTAAAGTTGAGCATAGTAAGAGGACGAAAAAGAGAATTTGACCTAGTTGGAAATAAAACAAAAAATATGTTGAGAGTGGGATTTGAACCCACGCCCTTTCGGACCAGAACCTTAATCTGGCGCCTTAGACCAACTCGGCCATCTCAACATTTTTGTTAATGATTTCAAACTACATTTTATGAACATAAAACAAATTCTAGCTCTCCCAGCTTTGCTTGGCAAGACTGACTCGTAAATGATAAAAAGAGATATTCTCCATTTTTACTAGCGCTTGCTTGATTGCTATGAACATTGAACAAAAACGATTAACACATTGATATGGCTAGGTCTAGGGATGATCATAGGTCGGGTTAGGTCGAATTTTTTATCGATTCGCATCGACTAAAAAATTCAACACATTTATGTGAATTCAAATCAATATTTCATAACGTTCACTTGATTCGAATCTAACTTAGATTTTAGAGTAAAAATCCGAACTTGACATGGTTCGACATAAATATTTTTTTATTCAATATAATAAGAAGTTAATTGAAAAAATTCAAATAAATATGGCTGGTGTGATACGACTTACGAGGGTAGCATCTGTTTAATTTTTTTAGTCTTTTTAATAAAGCACACACATCGTGCAAAACTGGAGTTCAAACCCGAGTCACCTGGATGAAATACATCATCTTTTACTACTGAAACAACAAGGGATGAACATATATATAAGTGTTGGACATTAATACATTAATAAAATACCTTTCATACATGTGTTATTGTATCATTAAAGTGTTGGACATAAACAGATTAATAAAATAACAAGTTCGAAAAATGTACAATGAAAATGTACCTTTAATTTGGAGGAACTAATATGCAGCTCTTCTCTTTTTTTTTCCTCTTCAATCTTTTTCATTTCCCCTTAGCTGTTTAAACAAATAATATTGTCCATTTTTTATCAAGTAACTGTCATTTATGCTTTATCATGATTTTTTACTAATTTTTCTTCTATCCTCTTTATTTTTCTCATCTATTCAATTTTTTTTGTATATTTGAGTCTTTGTGCTATTTTATTTTAATAAGTCTTCTCATTTTTAATGAAAATAGTTAACGTTTTTCTGCTATTGTAACGCATTTTTATTTTTTTTGTAGAACATTTTTTTAAAGGTTTGATTTGGTGTTGTCTCTCTAGTTGGTTTTTATTTGGTTATCTTGTTGATCTATTTTTATTTTGGACATTAGACTAATTCTCTTATATTGATAGGCGATTACAACCATAAAAGATAGGATACATTTTAGTTACAATAAATCAGTTTGCTGATGTGTCACCACTATTATATATATTTTTATGTTAGTGTTGATGATGTTTATCTTTCACATTCGACAAGAAATTAATATTTATATCTATCATTTTTAGAGTTGTTTGGTTGAATTTTAATTTTTTTTTATGATCTTATTTCATTATTTGTGCACTCTGATAATTTTAAGAGAAATAATATGTTAATATGATTAGTTAAAAAAATTAAAAAAAACAAACACATAAAATTTTAAATGATAAAAAATGTACCTTTTCCCCCTAAAAAAATCCTAATAAGCGCGAATAAAACACAAACTAAATGTTTTTATTCATTTTCGGTCCAACAAAAGTTTAGGTTTTGATATATCCAAAAAAGTTTAGGTTTTGGACTTAAACGATCACATTTTAGAGATGGTAACCTAATAGTAATAGCCTAATAGGCAACCAACAAAGCCCAAAGATTTCAAGAAAAAGTCCAGGATTTCGTCATTTCAAAAGCCCAATTTCTCACGATTCTTTAAACTTAATATCTCATCTCCTTATTTCTATTTGGGTTAATATAACTTATAGTATCTAACATTTTTATTAAAATGCCAATGTACCCACTCAACCTTCATGCTTCACCCATTCATGAGAATTTGCATATCTCAACACATCCAAAAGCTGCAACATTCAACACATTTTCTATGTTACAAGAGAAAGAGCACAACACCATTGGAAAAAAAAAATAGAAGTACTTTAGTGTTGTCAATATTAAAAGCATAACATTACCTCAGTCTAATTCTGATTTTAAAAAACTTTTTTTATAAAAACAGGGCCTAATTAAAACTCTCTCAAGGATAAGGAGGGAAAAAATTCTCATAAACATTTCATTAACACTTAAAAGACTATCAAAAACTACAATCATCAATACCAATAAAACATTAAATTAAAAAAAATACCAAATGAATTACTACCCATGTTACAAAGCAAGAATATATCCAACTTCCTAATCTGAACGGGCTCCAAAGAAAATGTTCTAACAATTTTTCTTTAGCCAATTTATCAGCCTCGATGTTGTAAGCTTGAGAAATGGAGCAGTCAACATAGCTGAACTTATCACACCACGAGAAATTAACAAACAACATCATCACATGCAATACATCCCTAAATTCCGTTAATATTGGGGTTCAAACCCAAGGCTACTAGAGAAATGGCATAATACATTCTTCATCCCCTAATAAGCTCTCCATCCTCTAATTTTTTCGTTGTGAGTGACTGCACCATCGACGTTGAACTTAAAAAAAATAGTGAAGGAGTTCAGGTATTCACGGTCTTGTGTTATGATACGAATAAAAATATATAAAATTGATGAAAAACGTTAAAGTTATGATTAATTGTCCTTAATTACTCACTATCAGAATTCACTAGCGCTGTCTTACACCTCTTTTTTTTAGAGGAACCAATTTGCCTGATTTTGAAATTGAGAGGGGCTAAGCAGTCTTTTTACCGTTTCTTTTACAAGTTGGGTTTGTCGGGTGGGGATTATTCATTATCAGGGAAAGTTTCAAGCTTTCAGCCAAGAGAAGTCTCCCAAGCAGATGACTTTGAGAAACCCGCAAAAAGGCAAAAGATTAAGGCTTTGACGAAATTCTCCTACAAACTAATAAAAGAGAGTCAATTCATCGATACCCATTACTCATCAGATAATGATATGAAAATGGAAGAGATTGTAGAGGAAACCAATGGAAATTACTCTCAAAATCATTGGCTATTTGGCTCTGCTTGTCCTTCTTCCTTCAGAGTACGTTTCACTCTGTTGATTTCTTGTATTTCATGTTTGTTTATGTTTTGGTTTTGATCTTATAAAATCAATGTATGTTCTGTGTTTGAATTAAATCATAAATTAATATGAAATTTAAACCCAGGATCTATCATGTTAAATTGAATGCGGAAGCGTACCTGAATTCATTGATAGATTAAAAATCTTGAATCTTGATGTTGAAATCAAATCCCAAATTTTAGTTTTAATCTTCCAAGAAGATAGATTATCTCATAAAGTAAAACTCTCTGACGGGGAAGGAGAGAAAAACAAGTTAACTTATTTCTTGGGGACCACTACCTCTTTATATAGTTGATTTATTAAATCAACTATTAAATATTTATAACTCTACCCCTCATTGAATTATAAATATATCTTACGGTATCTACACTTTTATTTCCATGACATTTTAATACCTATGACACGCTTAACTTAATTGGTCACTTTATTTTGTGTCATACTTTATAATAGCAACACGCATTTTTACATATGTGCCCACAATTGAGGATTTTAATCCAACAATCTCCCACTTGGGCAACATATGTTTCCTGATAAATGTACAACCTTATGAGCTCAAAATTTTTGCTATTATATAATAGGTATTCTATAACAATCTCGTCCATCAATTATATCCATATAAGATCAAAGCGGTCTTCACCATATCAATCATGACTGGACCCATCAATGGTCACGTATACAAACATAATCAAATGACATAGATCAATCATGGATGTGTAACATGGAAAATTACATGAAATGTGAACCGAACATGTCTATTTCCAACTGGTCCTCCTACACTTTAGTGAGATCAACTTTACTGAATTCAGAGTGTACATAAACCAAAAGAACTTTATTTCTGCAGAAAATAATCTTAAATAACTTTAAACCGAAGTAACTGAAATTGTGTCTAAACCGAATGAGCATTATTTCAAAATTACAAACTCCCACTAAAATTGAATATCCTTAAATAACATTACACCCACATGAGTAGTGTGCACATGAAAGACCTAGTGTGACAGTTTTTTAATATGCGCGCAATTATGGAGTTTGTACAAACATGCTCTATAGACACACAATCGCTCTGAATTTTCTTAAACAACTAGGAACTTAATATTTATGTGCTTTAAATTTGAAGTGTTCCTATTGTTTATAGAATAAATGAATGCATATTTATTGTCACAAAATAACTGAAGTGGTCTTTCTATTCAATCTATAAGTAGCAGTTCATGTGACAGAATTCTTTTGCATCAATATTCAAATAGAATCGAAGTCTGTAAACCTGATGATCTCTAACTTACCAGAACTCCGACCTATGAGCAAGTAATTTTTTTTGTTCTCTGAAGATATCTCATAACCCCATTGGCTGCTATCCAATGGTCCATAATATAATTCCTCAAATATCTGTCTAACATTCAAACAATGTACACAATTTTCAAATGCATACATACTTAAGCATAAATTAGATTCTCAATAGCTTATGTATAGAGAATCTTTTGGATTTTCTAAATTTCAAGGTTACTTTTAGGGCATTGAGTAAGATAATACTTATCTTCTTTAGCAATATGAGTGTCACTTGGTTTACTCCCACTGAACTTGTAGTATATACAAGTGTCAACCAAATTTATCTCAAAACCGAATGAGATAATCAACATGAAATTTACAATTTTATTAATAAGAGTCTTACATAAGTTCATAGATAGATTTCTTTAATTTATATATCATTGACATTGTATCATAAGACACAATTTTATGATTGTACCATATATATAATTTTTTCAATGTCGTCATTGAAAAAAAAAAACATGCTTAACATCTACCTAATGTAGCTTAAGACTAAAACAAGCAACAAGTGAAATAATTATCTTGAAAGAGTCTTTCAATAAAAATTTGAGAGAAAGTCTCTACAAAATCAATGTCTTCTTTTAGAGTATATCCTTTAGATACAAGACGTGCTTTATACTTATCCACATTACTATTTCTATCCCTATTGATTTTAAATATCCATTTACAACCAATTGATTTGCACCATAAGGTAATGAGACAAGTTCCTAAACTTTATTGTATTGCACAAAATTATACTCTTCTTGAATGACATCAATCTACTTTTGAGAGTTAGAACTTTTATGGTCTGATAAAAAATGATTGAACATTTTCTATCATTCCATTGTTACCTTATTTTCTTGAAGAAATACAATATAATAATCTGGAATAGTATTTCATCTTCCTCTCGTGGACCTCTTTAATGACACTTGTTTTTTTTAAGGTTGTTGAGTTTGTTCTTCTGAAACAATTACCTTATCTTGAATGGGAGTTGTTCAACATTGTTTTATTGAGGTACTTGATTCACTTCTTGATTAATGATAGGTTGAAAACCTAAACATTGTCAAAAGTGATAGTAGAAATTAAATTATAATTCAATTCCTCCTCAATAACAATGTATCTAACCTTATTTCTCCCTCCAAACTCAACATCCTAAAAAAATTATAAATCTCTCCTTAAAATAATCTTAATTGTGGGATCATAAAATTTACAGTCCATGGATCACTCAAAATAAGTGAAGTAGTTGCTCGATTTTAAAGTTTAATTTCTTTACATGTGTCCTAACTTATACAAAAGAATCAACACTTAAAAAACTTATTGTCGTTTCTTTTGGCTAGAACCCTTAGCAACTTTATTTAAATATTTTCTTTATTGCCCTTATTCTTAAAGACACTAACTAAATGAGCACTAACAAAATAATTATTTTTACACTTATAATGCTTCAACCTTTCTTCCTCTTGAACACGATGAGAA
Source organism: Hibiscus tridactylites (assembly GCA_958450335.1). Lineage (NCBI taxonomy): Eukaryota > Viridiplantae > Streptophyta > Magnoliopsida > Malvales > Malvaceae > Hibiscus > Hibiscus tridactylites. The sequence continues at coordinate 108,507,535 of OY288265.1, read as the reverse complement.
ATGAACCCAAATAGAGTATATTTCTCCCTTTAACAGTTGTAACTTGAATTTGTTAAATTGTATAGGAAGCGATATCAAAACCATAAGAACAAACAATTGTTAGAAAGTTCGATCTTATGTGCCTTATATTTTGAAGCAATATTAAGAATTTTCATAATATACTCCCTCACATTTCCTTGACCCTTATACTTCATAGACATCAAAGAAAGCATAAGTGATGTCATCTTAACCTTAATGTTTTGGGTAAAATATTTTTTAATTTCGTCAAGAAAACCCTTAGTATGAATAATCTCTTTAGATTTGTGCTCCTAAAGACATCTAAAATGTTGTGTTTTATGATCATTAGACTCATGCGATTCGAACGATCCCACCTCTCAAAATACCTTTTATGGGTGCTTACCGCAGTGAGAGGTGCAAGTTGTTCATTCCGTAGTGCAAAGTCTATGTTCATACATCAAAATACTATATGTAAGTGTCTTTTCTATTCCTTAAAATTAGTTTCACTGAACACGAGTGTAGAATGTATTTAACAGATATTGTGACAACAAAAATAAATTACCTAAATATAGAACAAAAATAAGTAAATAAAATAGAAACAAGTTCACATAAATATTCATAAGTAAACAAATAAATTCAAAATAATGACTAGTTCAAGCACAACATTAATATCAAGTCTTTGGACAGTAATATTAATTGTAAGCGATACTCTTGTTGTAGCAATCAAACATTGACAATAAACTATGTCAAACAATAGACTAATCTTTGGACTAACGTATTGCTCACATAAAATACCTTATAATTGTCACACATTTATCGCCACAGTTGTCGTTGTAATTCTGCCAAATATTAACTTTCCTTTGGGCCAATTAATAAATGCATGAATTACAAAAACTCATAATCATCTTAATATTTTAACTAAACTAATCTACACAAAAGCGGTCACTTTAGTGACATTATGTTTCAATTAATCCATTAAAATATTAGACATCCGAAGCCAAAATATGAATTTAATTGTTTTAAAATGTTTGTCTTAATTTTATCTTTCAATCAAATTAAAAGATAACCAAAATAATAATAAATTTGAATAAAGGTAAACATCATTACAAGATATCGGACACTCCATTAATATTTCATCTTTGGACAAAACATTAACTTGCAAGTGATATCTTGGTACAGTAATCAAACATTGATAATAAGAACATGTCAAACAGAAATCTTCCTTTGGGCCAATTTATTGCTCGCATATAAAACTGAATAATTATCACATGTTTATTACCACAGTTGCACATGTAATAATGTTAATTATTAACCTTTCTTTGGGCCGATTAATACTAACATAATCTGACTTACATGCACAAAACCTTTTATATTTTAAAATAAAATAATTTTCACAATAGAGGTCACTTTGGTGACTTAATGCTTCGATTAGTTTATCTCAAAATATATACAATAAATATACCGATATCCAAATTTAAAATTTTGTAACAGTCAAAACTGAAATTTCTGATAACACTTAAGTTTCCGAAATAACCCAAAATAAGGTTGTCTAAATGGGGCTATCAGAAATTGAATACTGAAATCTTTGACTGTTTCTCAAAAAATTCCTTAAGCATGTATTTGCCAAAATTAAAGCCGAGTTCAAAACAACTAATCTTTAACTAAAAGTCAAAATCAGAAATGCCAATAAATGAATAATTCACATAATAACCACATAAAATTTTAAATATATTCATAATAACGTAACGATCGAAATAGAAATTTTTTATCAGACCGAATCGAATATGAATACCAAAAAACTTAAACATGATATATATAATCATAAAGAGCTAAACCAATCGAATATTATAAACCGATTTAAAACCAACCAAAATATATATCATACTCAAAACTTTATTATAATTTTATGTCATTATACCAGAGCAACCAAAAAGATCATTAATGATGTATACTAAAAACTAAACCCAAATATATAAATTACAAGAAATTCATAGAATTGAAAAACACCATAAATATATATGTGTTTTAACTGTTGCTCCAATAGTTTGGTGGTTTACCCAAAGTGAACCCGCTTTCCAGGTTCAAGGTTGGAGCTTTGGTACATGCATTCTTCAATGGATTTAGAAGTAAGATTACTAACAACATATACATTTTCGATGGAAATAAATATTAATAAATCATAGATTAATTATATATCGTTCAAACCTAAACCCGTTGAAATAGAAATCAAAGATGTCGGTCTTAACCCAAGGGATTTGAAGAATGGCCATTGGTAAACCATATACAAAACCCTAAACTTAATTTATAATTAACCAAAATAATATATATATATATATATATCCATAACTAAAGCACCGCATCAATCACCAGACTTTTTTTAATTCTGCATTAATCTTTAATAGAAATACCAAAATAATATACAAGATCACAATATCTTAAAGAACGAATCAACCCAGAAAAAAATAGAAAAATTGATTGATTCTCAATGATTCAACATGATGAGGCTCTGATGCCACTTGTTTGAATTAAATCATAAATTAATATGAAATTTAAACTCAGGATCTATCATGTTAAATCATCAAGAACAATAAACTGAATAAACTGAATGCGGAAGCGTACCTGAATTCATTGATAAATTAAAAATCTTGAATCTTGATGTTGAAATCCCAAATTTTAGTATTGATCTTTCAAGAAGATAGGTTATCTCTTAAAGTAAAACTCTCTGACGGGGAAGGAGAGAAAAACAAGTTAACCTATTTCTTGGGACCACTACCTCTTTATATAGTTGATTTATTAAATCAACTATTAAATATTTATAACTCTGCCCCTCATTGAATTATAAATATATCTTACGGTATCTACATTTTTATTTCCATGAAATTTTAATACCTATGACACGCTTAATTTAATTGGTCACTTTATTTTGTGTCATACTTTATAATAACAACATACATTTTTACATATGTGCCCACAATTGAGGATTTTAATCCAACATTCTGGCCTCTGGGTTAAATTGAGCATTAGTTTACACTTCAGTTCTCATAATGGAAAGGGAATCTTAGAATGTATATACTTGTAGAATGGATATCAATTTTTCAAAAATTTTATGGATTTTGAGTTCTTGTGGATGTACCTTGAACATTAAGGTCCATAGAGCCTGCACGGTATTTGATCATATTTTTTTACTTTTCCAATGTTGAGTCTTATTGTTTTTTTCTCTTCTTCAATCCACAATGAATTCCCTATTTCCTATGCATTGAGAAAAAAAAAAACAGAACATTATGGGATTTTTTTTTGCTAAATTTGCTTTGTCATATTATATGACATGTAATATGCTGACGAGGAACAGAAATGGTAAAATTTGAAACTAATATTGCGAGGGAAGGTATTGCAGGATCGTGAAGATGACGATGACATTTACATTCAACTCAATGATGGTGGTGTAGTTCTTGGCTTTTGTTTTTTTTACCACTAGTTTGCTTTCACTGTATGCAAGAGGGAAGGAATTAGTTTCATTCCAAGGTCCCTCACTTTTATAATAAAAAACCAATGTTAGCTGTTGTCATGTATGCACCGGCTGTGTTCCAATTTTCTATATCTAGGTTCTCTCATTGTTGCTGTTGAACCAAAGGCACCAACTGGACTCGATATTACGAGGAAGGTCTGGTATAACTGAATTAACTTCCTCTAAACTGAGCTTGGATGCCACCTTGGTAAACCAAGAATTTTCATTGCTAATCCCCCCCTCCCTTCGATTCTTCCAACAGAAATTCAGCTTCCAAAATCAACAATTCGGTGGAAAAAGAAGCTTTACTCGTTTTTACGTCATAGATTGAAGCTTCCTGGTGAGAATCAACTTGAATTGAGCTGTTTCTCTTTTTCCTAGTGTTCACCTGTTGACCATGTCTTTTTGTAGATATCCTTTTGATGGCAAATTTTCTGAGTCTCAAGGCATGGCTTCTTATTATGACGGTTTGTACTGGCACATGTTGCTCACAAGTCACAAATGGGATCTTGGACCATTATATGTAAGTTTGCTTTTGTCTCTTCAATACTGCTTTTTACATATGTTGGATGTATCCTCTTTTCACTTGTGCTGCAAGACATTTCTAGTCTCCACCCTTCTGATGTCATGTGAATAAGCCTCATTCAACGGCAGTGTTGAAACGGCGTACCGATCGTATCGAATGCATATTTGTTTTCTTCAGAGGGTGGTGAAGCTTGAATTCCAGTTTCCAAAAGATCTTTTCTTCAAACATTGGTGGCATATAGTTTCCAGGGAATAATCTGGTGTTGACAAGACATGTTCAAAAGATCCCACTAGTTACTCAACTTGAAACACAACCTAAATGTTCACATGAATACGATACCATGTTCGAAACACAGAAGATGACAAAAAACAAAGAAAAAAGGAAGATGCAAAGCAAAGCAGAGAGACCTGTATGTATGAAATGCGAATACTGATACCAGATTTCACGTTGTATATATATCCATTGGCACATAATCTTTGACTTTTGCTTCTCCAAGATTCAGGAATAAAGAGTCCATGTGTTTGATTTTGTGGACATCTTTTGAACATATCTGTAAAGGCGATTTGGTTCTAGCAGAGGACTGTTACCGTCCACTGTCCGGTCAATTTTTGTTCAGTTGTCTGAAACAACATGCCGGATTCAGCTATATCCCTAATCACCTACTTTTGTAAGGGGCTTGAAAGTTCAGTTTGGAAAGGGTCCATGGACTCTTAGATTCTGAGGTCCATTCCATTTCCCTCAAATTTCTTTAACATAATCAAAAGTGTTTTAAGGTTACAACTAGACCTGGCAAACTTGACCCGAAATCCGAGCCGAGATTCGAAACCGAAAATAAACATGAAATTGACCCGAAATCTGATCCGAAATTGAACCGAATTTAGTTGAACTAAATGGACCCGAACCAAATAGACACGAACCGAATGGACCCGATTAATAGAAATAAAGAAAGATAAAATATGAACAGCCGCACAAGTCACTAAAATGTCAAATATATTTTATAAAGTCATATATAGGGTGTAAAAATCTGAACAACCTAAAAATTTGATTAAAATCGACCGATCTCTCATTGAACCGAGAATAACCGAAACGAAAATCAACCGACCCGAAATGACCCGAAACACAATAGACCCGAAACCGAATCTAAACCGAAAATATCAGACCCAAAATAACTGAAACCGAAATGACCCGAACCGAACCCGAACTGATTAACCCGTTTGCCACCTCTAGTTGCAACGGGGTTGGTCCAAGTGGTAAGCAGCTTGGTATCGCTTAAGTAGGTTTCGGATTTAAAATTTTGTGTATGTAAAAAATTCTCGCTGAAGACTCATCTACCAAAATTAAATGTGTAACGCGAGTCAGTCCAGATTAGTCCTCGAGTGACCGAGTGGACAATAAAAAAAAATGATATCAAAGTACCAATTGAAGAAGGTTTTGTATACAAAACAAAGTCAAAACCATGAGGTTGGAAAGTCTCTCCTAATTCAACCAACAAACACATGAATTGACTAATTGAGAGGGTGTGGAGTTAGGTGGCTACCCCTCGCTAGTTTTGACATAAAAACCACTCATCAAATGTTTGAATTCGCAATACCCCAAATTTAGGAAAAACCAAATTATCATGCTAACGTCAAATTTTCTTTTAATATATAGGTATATTTATGATTGCTTACTGTTATTTTTATTTAATTTTGATTAGTCGACTAACAGATCAAATGTCAGTAATTAATAAAACTTGTAAATAGCATTAGTCGTAAGTACACTTCCAAATCTCAACGACACGTAATAATAGAGACAAAGTCAATGGTGTACTTTCTTTCTCGCACAGTGCACTCTTCTCTAGACCCCATCGGATCCTTCATCTTAATCTAAAACTATTATTTAATATATATAATTACATAAACCTACATATTTATTCTTTATAAATAAATTTTAAACCTTTAATCTTAAAATTTTAAATCCTAAATTCTAAACGCTACAAACTAAGCTCTTAAATCAAAAGGTTAAATTGAATCTCTAACCCTAAAATAGAAAGAATTGTATAGTCTAACGACTAGATTGCACATGTTAAATTTTTTAGATATTGCACTTGAAAAAATTCGGGATTTATTGCCCTCCCTTTTTATTTTCCAATCTATTGCATTTTAAACAGTGAAATGTGAAGTCAGCATGTGCTCCTACCGACTTCACTATTCATGACTTTTTTATTAAAAAATTGTAGAAGTCGAATATATGTGTTGTGCATGCAATTAAATAAAGGGGGTAGTGAATAGTGAAGTCGACTTGTGATCGTATCATCTATTATTATTTTAATAAAAAAACCATGAACACTAAAGTCGGCTTGTGATCTTACCGACTTTTACTTTTACTGTAAAAAATATCATAGATTCGAAAATAAAGTAACAAGTGCAATACTTAGAGAATTTTTTCCTAGCTACAATATTGCAGGAATATTCGAGACTACACATCATGTGTATTGAATAAATTTCTCATAAGTATAAACATAATCATTTTTAATTTTTGTTTACATTTTAATGTTTATTTTATAACTTCATATTTAGAGTTTGTGATTATCGCTCTTAATAATGTCATTTCTAAAATTTAAGCTTATTTTTTTAGAGTACAATGTATTAAGATGATTTTTTTACTAAATCAATAATTTATGACGAAAAATATTTATTACATAATACGATTGAAATGAGCATAATATAAATTGATGTGTTATAATCTTTTTTTTATCAAAAATTGATGTGTTATAATCGTTTCATACAATTCAATTCGAATAAATATTACTATAAAGAATAAGAAAGGCTGAGGTGGGTTAAAAGATAAATTTTGGAACTTTAGTATTTTTAAATTCGGATAGGTTTAATCATTTAATAATAACAATAATCACATATATAAAAAATTTAATTGTGGCAGGAAAAGTATTCCGTTCAATTAATATACAAGTAGAAATATAAAATTTACTTTTGCTGGACTTGAAAGATACGCCAAATATAAATATCCAATTAGCTTAGTAATTGTTAATTAATAATTAGTTTTGAAAGCTACATATTTAAAAAAAAAAATAAACAAATAACATATGGAGTTGAGTCAATTGCTTGATATCAACGTAAAAAGGCTGTTTCCAATTGAAAAAAAAACATTTGTTTCAAATAAACCCCTTTTATTTTATCATCAAATCAACCCATTTTTAGACTTTGGTTTCTTGTTCTTTTTCAAAGTATTTGACAATTTTATTTGTTAGATTAAGATAAGGTCTGACTCTTTCATATTCAAATTTGAATATTGACTCTTTCTATTTTATTTGAAGTCTAAATTTGATGTAAAAAATTACAATGACTTATTATTTTTTTAATTAGTATTAAAGAATATTTTACAGTTTGATCACTCGGGATTAATTGTGTAATTTTCTCTTAAATTTTTTAGAGATATTTATAATAATACCCCATCTTTATATTTTTATAATTATGTCCTTAAAATTGAATTTTTATTTACAATTTAATCTTTCAAATTAAATTTTTTTACAATTAAATCCCCTAAAATTATTTTATTACAATTAAATCTCTAAAATTAATTTATTTTCTATAGGTCGGGTCAGGGTTGGATTTATTATATATTTATTTTTGGGTCGGGTCAGTCGAACTTTTTAAAAAATATGTTCGAATTGAATACGAGTTTAGGATATTTATTTTCAGGTTAGGTGCGAGTGGGACAAAAAATCAACACTATCCGACTCGTGTCCTTCCCTAAATCCTTTCTAATTTCTGCTGAGAGCCACTCTCAATGTTAGAGAAATAAGAAGAAAAAAAAGAGGAAGGTAAGATTGAAGAGCATGATTCTATTTCTCCGTGAGGGTGAGAACCCTTTTCTTCTCTCCTATGTAAACCACTGGTAAAAGAGTTAGAGCTAATAACTATTGATACGATGCGTTGACAGGATAAAGTGAGATACAATATTCTTAAAACAAAGGTAGAGAATATTTTTTTTTATATACATACAAATAAAAAGCGTCAAAATAAATAAATTAATACTACCACAAATAAAAGTCAAAAGCTAATCTTGAATTATAAAAAGGAATTTTAATTAATATATATATATATATATTACATTGATAAATTAACGTGAAATAAAGAAGAAAAAAGTCGTCGATTTGATCGATTGATATTGTTGTGAAAACAATACAAAAAAAAACATTTAATATCATCTCATTAATAAATAAAAATTGTGAAGACGACGCCTTAGTGTCATTGCTCCTCCTTTTACTTATTTTCTTTTGATTTAAATTGCAATAAATGTTATCCTTTCTAATTGCTCCTCATTTTACTTGGTGTATTTATGTCACGTGTCTTTTGTTTGTTGTTTGGTATGATTTTAACATAATAATAATTTGACGTTTCGTGTTACATTTATCACAGTGCACTATCTGATTAGGGAAAATTGACGATCTCCTACGGTAGATTTTTTTCTGTGTCAATTTATAGATACATTTAAAATTATTCGCGGAGAAATATATGACTTATTTACTCATCTCTACTCCTGCATCAATATATTGTATAGTTTAAACAAAGACAAATATATTATTGATAGTCAGGAACGGAGCCATTAAGGCTTCGGGAGGAGCAATCGCCCCCACTCCGAAGAAATTTTTTTTTTCACCTTTATCCTCTTATTTATTTTTTTTAAATTGGTTTATTTATAAATTTGTCCCCTGATTTTAAATATTTATAGTTTATCCTCCCCAGTCCCAAATCCTGGCTCCGTCCCTGTTGATAATCGTTAGATTTTTCTATAAAATGTAAGATTGTATTCAAGAATAAAATTTAAATATTTTTCTTTATATCCGTTTTATATTCATATTAAAAATATGTTATTGTTAATTGTTATTTATACCTTGCCTTTTTTAATGAAAACCTAGTTTCTATAAATGAAAAAGTTGATCAACATAGAGTTTATACGGTTAAAAAATTACATTTAGGATGTAGAGTAGAGTCACTGATGTGGGCCCCACAGTTCGGGGCTCTGCCTGCCTTTGGTCGTTGACCAACTGATATCATGATTCGCTCTAATTGGGATAGAAATGGTTTGTCCTCAAATTATATCTCTTTTGGTGTTATTAATTAAAAAAATAGAGTTTATGGTTTAAGAGTTAAAGTTAGGGACTGTAGTTAGAGTTTAGAGAATTAGGAGTATGATGTATTTTTAGAGTTTTATGGTTTATGATGTAAAAATTAGAGTTAGAGTTTAAATTTTAATTTTAAGTGTTTTTTAGTGTGAGGCGTGATTAGAAGGCATGTGATTTTTAGTGTGGGGCATGATTAGTGGCTTAGGCAAGGATAAAAATTATTTGTCTCTTTTCGGTGCTTTTTCTATGTCTCAACATTAAAAAATAAATTTTAAGCCATAACCCTAAATTCTAAATCCTAAACCCTACGCCTTAAAAAATATACCCTACCCCAAATTCTCTAAACCCTAACTACAAACCATAACCTTAAACCTTAAACATAATTTTTAGTATAGGGGCACCGAAAAGGGGTAGAGAATTTTTATTCCCCTTTCTACAATTTATTATTATTTTTTGAATAATTCCTATTTAGAAGAGGGGATTTAAAAATTTACTCCTAATAGGTCTAGAACGCACAATTTTGAAGAGAAAATGTGTTAATTGAGAATTTTTTAACCACTTGCTCTAAAAATTGTTGACTACAATTTATTTTTTAGTTTATCACTATTGGGTCATTATTTATGTAAAATGCATCATGTTATATATTTGGATTATCCATATAATAGTTTGTGTTATATATATATATATCAAACCAGGAAGATTTCATTCAAACAAATGAGTGGAACAACACTACAGAACAAAGCAAGGCAACACATCGGCCCAAAGAGAAGATTAGCGAACACAAGCTCAAATGAAAAATAGAAAAACAAATCATAGGGGATTCCTCAGACCCTAAATTGAAACTGCTGTCACCATCAGCAGGCGAAGGAGTCGAAACGTCCGGACCAAGCAAAGAATCCACCAAATGAAAGTCAGAGAACTCCGACAGATATTCTAAAAGGCCGAATTAACAAAAATGAAGAAGATAAATATATAATTCAGACAGATGCACGGACTAAGGTCGATGTTATAGAGTATGAGCTCTTTGCTTAATAATAATAAAGTTGACGTTATGAGAATTTTAAAATCTTAAAATCAAGTTTCAACATGCGTAAAATATTATTTGTGAATTATCGATTTAGATATATTTTGATTTAAGTATTATTATATGTGGATTTTGTCTAAATCGTTATAGTACAAATGCATTGATAATTGTAACCTAAAATTTATGTTATAGAGAAATTTTCTATATGATAATATAGTTTTCCATATTATATAATCTTTAGCATGCTTTAAGTAGAAAATATAATGTTTCTTTTTTCTCTTTTTATATGAATATTCGCGGGGAAGAGTCTAAATATAATAGTCTATTTCCCAAATATACTAAGTCAAGCATGCAAATAAAAAGAGTTAATTGCATTACATGTCTTCAAATTATAATTTTAATTTTAAATCGGTCTCTCAAACTTTATTTTTAAATGTTTTATTTTCATCCACAAACTATGCTCGTTCTAAATTAGTCTATAAATTTTTGAACATTCTAATTTCACCCTCAAATTATCTTTTATGACACTTCATATTATCACATGATACACATTATCTACATGATAGTTAATAATTTTTATAACAATTCTATTAACATGTGATATGATTAACATATACTGAAAATTTGGGATTAAATTAGAATGTTTGAAAGTTTGAGGACTAATTTAGAATGAGATTCATACTTTGGGGGACCAATTTAGAATGAAGGTCATAGTTTTGAGAATGAACTTGACACATTCAAAAGTTTAAAAATCAATTTAAAATAAGGGTAATAGTTTGAGGATGTGTGGTGCAATTAACTCAAATAAAAAAACACCCAAATTGCATAAATGATAAATTATTTTTAGCAATTGGAAAACTATTCTTTGCGTCATTCAAAATTTTTGCTCTTTAAAAGTTGCGAAATTGGGTGAAGCTTACAAAATATATACCTTTGAGTTTACAATTCCCCACTTTACATTGATTCTTTTTTCTTTCTTTTTTTTTTTTTTTTGAATAGCCACTTTACATTGATTCTTTTTTCTTCCTTTTAATCGAAATACACATTTTTTTTCTCAATTATACATTCATATACTTCACATTTTAAACAAGATTCTTATCATCACATTGACATAATATTACTTCTAGCGTATCAAGCACTAATTATTTCTTCGCCCTCCATCAATTTTTTAATTAGTCTAAAGATATTATAAGGTAGTATATATTTATACGCATTTTTAATCCTTTGACAAAATACATACATCTTGCAGACAAAACGACTTGAACTCGTATTTTCTATAATGAACATTTTCCGCTTTACCAGTAAACCACTTGTTGGGTTCCATCCTCGATCAATTTCATGATGGGTTATTATGCTATATATATATATATCATTTAATCGTATACTATCACAATTATCTCACTTAAATATATATATGGTACATGAACTAGTCATCAAATTGATACATGAATTAGACACCTCCCAAGTTGGTACTAAAACTTATACTTCCTGTTAATTTGGTCTAAATTCAAAATAATTTGATAAATTTAACCCTCCATATTTAAAAATTCTATCAATTTATTTGTTTTCTTCTCTTAAATTGTTTGTTTTCTCCTGTAAATTTTGTAGTAATACTTTTTTAGTATAATAAAAATTTAGTAGTAATTTGTTGTTGCTTTATGATATAATGCAGTTACTCAACTGTTGCTTTGATCGAATAAACTCGTTTGATTTAACGGAGTATGCAACAATTTAGAGTTGCTAGTTTTTGTTTCAATGATTATAAAAGATATTCAAATTATATGTTTAGTTTATGTTTATATTTATAAACCCTCATTAGTTTTAGAACAAAAAGAAACCCTCATTATTTCAATATTTTTTATTTTTACGATTAATTCTATTTTATTTTTTATTCTAATTTCTAACTCCATCACTAAAGAAATACAGAAGATAATATTTAGATAAATAAAAAGAAAATCTCATAGTAGAGGGATCTAGCCGGATATATATATTCAAAAAAGGGGAGAATGTGGGGTTTCACACGTATCATGTGGCATTACATCCGCATTGTCGTTTTGCTTTACAAAACCAACAAACTCTTTGACTTGCAGTTTTTATGAGCAAACACTGTGAGAGAGACGAATCAGGTTTTCCCGCCTTCACATGCCAAATTTTATTTTACTTTTTTTTCTTGCTTCTACCAATAATAATTTTTAAAAATATATATTTGTTTATTTTATTTTTCTTCATAATGAACTAAAGTGGGATTTTTCTTGACTAAGTATGAAAACGCTCATAGTCCGACTTCCAAAAACAAAAAGTTAAATATAATTTAGTTATAAATAAAATTTAGGACAAAATAATTTAAAATTATATTGACTATTGGTTTAACTAGACGAGACGTTAATGATCATAAGTTTAAATTTTAACGTTATGTATGAAAGAGATTGAGTTAAAAATATTATTTTTCATGATGAATTTTTACAATATCTAATCTGAATTAATTAACCGGTGGTTGTACTAAAAAATAAATATATATTATTTAAAAGGTTTGGATTACGTCAAACGAAGGGTGAAAGAGGAATTCGTGCCGTTTGACTAATCAGAGTCATGCAAAAGATACGAACAAATTTTTGTTCCCTCTCTCATGTTTTTGGCTCAAAAGAATCAAGGCCGTCCATTAAAATCTTTGATGAAGAGTTTGATCCTGTGATTCTTATCTGGATGACGTGGCGGAACACGATTGCATATACCGGACCAGGATCCAACGGGAGCAGTGGTTCGTTCTTTTCTGGGTTTGGGCCTTAGTTTAAGGGTCAAAGCATTTCTCTTTGTTTACTCAAAAAGGATTTTTGGCCCGTATGTTTTATTTTGTTTCAAGACCAAAATGCCCTTTGTTTTACTATTTTGTTTTTTTAGAAGATGTTTTATAATATTTCTAATTTAAATCCCTTTTGAAATAATTAAATTCTAGCGCTGTATAAAATAAGCATGAAAAATATTAAGCATACTCGAATAGTAATGTGTTGTTTGATAAATTAAAAAATTAAGCACCGAAAATATATTATTTTTCAATTAATTGAATTTTTACAATACTTTATCAAACATACCCGAAGTTTCAACACATTCTTAATTAAACATAAAAATGTGTAACTAATGAGTCATTGCATCGACTAAAGTGAAATATACTTATTTTTTTACTATTTAAATTTAATAAAAATAATTCATTGTAAATAAAATATTTTAAATAACAATTTTAAAATTTTAGAAAACACACCTCTTTCATTTTTTCCCGACAACATATGAAAAAAACAACACTCATGTACATTTAATAGATATTAATAACTTTAAAAAATAATTATTAGTAAAATGAAGAATTTTGTTTGTCGTCGAATTTATTTAAATTTTCAGAAAACTCTATTAAAAAATTTAGGAAAGTTAATAAATGTTAAATACAAAAACACATGATCTATGAAGGGACTTGTTCATGAAAACCTAAAAAATTATGAAACTATTTTTCTATTTTTAAATGCTTTTGTGCATTAATCTAAATCACAACAAAAAAAGCTTATAGATTGACATATTCGCACAAATCAATAAATTATTTTACGTATTTATATAAATTACAACAACAAAATAATAACATGATAAACTCTCATAGATTGACAAATTACTTTATAGACAGAAAATTTCTTAAGAATTAACAATTTTCTGTCGAAATCATTTTAATTCCAATGAAAACCAATAGAAGTTAAACACGTATAATTACTTGCAAATAGTCTTATTCATGAAAAATGTGTTCAAAATTTTGAAATTTACTTTATGTTCTGGAACACTGTATTTATTTATTTAAATCACGACAAAAAAATGATAGATTGACAGATTCTCACAAATTAATAGATTACTTTACAGATAGACAAGTTCTCAAAAATCAATAAAAATTATTATATTTTTTGTTCGAATTTGTTGAAACGAGGAAAAAAATGCAAAACATGGAAAATAGGGTAATGTTCGAACCATAAACAATTATTGTCACTTAACCACTACGATAATAAGGTTGCCGATAAATACATGGAAAATTAATAAAATGAAGGATTTGTTCATTGTCGAATTTATTTAAAATTTCAATGAATATTCATTTAATGTTAAATATACAAAACACGCGTCATCATCTTCAAAGAGACTTAAAAAAGATGTGAAACTAACTTATTGGTCTATAACGCTTCATGTGTTTATCCAATTCATGATAAAAAAGTTAATAGACTGACAGATTCTCATAAAACGACAACTCCCTTTACAGATAGACAAATTTTTAGAAATCAACAATTCGTGTCAAATCTGTTTAACTTTTCAATGAACGTTAAGTACAAAAACACGTGTAACTATCTGTAGAGAGACTCGTTCATGAAAACTCAGAAAGATGTTCAAAATCTGAAACTAACTTTCTGTTCTAAAACGTTTTATGCATGTATATGAATCACGAGAAAAATAAGCAATAGATTGACAGATTCTCACAAATCGACAGATTACTTTACAGATAGGAAAGTTTTCGAAAACCAATAAAGTCAATTATTACATTTTATTTTTTTTAAAATCTATTGCAACAAATAAAAAAAATATAAGAGCAACGTGTGTTACAGTTGAGATTGGTAAATAATTAAAGTGTTGGGAGAGTATATATATATATATATATATATATAGTTAATTAATTAAAAATGTGGAGGGGAAATGGTAAAGGGCAAAACGGTCAATTGGGTTATGAGGGTAGGGAGCTCCAACAAGGGGCTATTTTGACCAAACAACGAAACGGACAAAAGTATCCCTAGAAATGACGACCCTTCACTCCTCGGTTTCCTTCCCACATTTGACCCTACCACTTTCCTTAAAGCCATCAGCCCCTTCCCCTTTAAGGACATTTTTTTTCCTCCTCCTAAATTTATTTATTTACCTAAAAAACCGCCAAAAAATGAAATGAAATGCATTTTCGTGAGTGGACCCCACTGGCGGACCTGGCAATCCTTGTGGACCCCAATGAATAGCCGATGTGGCATCGTGGGTGGACCCGTTTGCATGCAATGGTCAATTGCCACGTGTAAGCGTCAGCTCAGAGCCAACAAACAACTGCTCAGAATTAAAAAAAGAAAAGAAAAATAATAAAAGGGGGAGAGAAATTTCAAACTCGAAAAAGAAAGAAAAACCAAAGTCCACTCAGGTAGTTTAAATTATAAAAGAGAGAAGAAAAAACAAAAAGCAAAAGAAATTCAAATTACATATATTCTTCTTCTTCTTCTTCTTTGATTTCCTCTGAAGCAAAGAGAAGAGAAGCAGCTCTTTCTCTTTCTCTTTCTCTTCATTTGTTGTTGTTTTTTTTTCTCTGTTTGTTGAAGAGGAGGGGAAGGGAGTGCAATGAATCAAATGTGATGGGAAGTGGAGTTTCTACGCTCTGCCCTTGCTTTAATCCGGTGGCAGACCGGTCAAACCGGCCGCCGGAGAATCACGCCGACCTGATCTTTGCTGCATCGGAGCCGTTGGATGAGACCCTGGGCCACTCCTTTTGTTATGTTCGATCCTCCAACCGTTTCCTTTCTTCGACTCCTTCCGATCGTTTCGTCTCCCCTTCGCACTCTCTGCGTTTCTCTCCCTCGCACGACCCGAAAGCCCGAACCGGACCCGAAACCCTGTTCAGGGCAATATCCGGAGCCTCCGTCAGTGCCAATACGTCTACCCCCAGAACTGTCCTCCAACTTGACAACATTTACGACGATGCCACTGAGAACACCCTCGGTTACGGCGTGAAGAGCAGCATCGTTAGCGGGAATGGCTTCGAGAGCACGTCGTCGTTTTGTTCCTTGCCACTGCAGCCGGTACCGCGTGGAGGAGCTCACGACCCTGTCGAGCGGAGTGGGTTCTTCATGTCGGGTCCGTTAGAGCGCGGGGCGGTTTCTGGTCCACTGGAGACCAACCCGGGTCCTGAAGGGAGAGTACATTTCTCGGCACCGTTGGGTGGCCTTTATAAGAGAAAGAAGAGCATTTCGGGCATCTTGAGAAATTTCTCCGAGAAGAAACGGCCTTGGGTGGTTCCGGTGTTGAATTTCGTAGGGAGAAGGGAGAATTCCAGCGGCACGGAGGCGGCGGCAGTGGCGGAGGAGAAGACCGGTGGGGATGTGCAGTGGGCATTAGGAAAGGCCGGGGAGGATCGGGTCCACGTCGTAGTTTCGGAGAAGCAAGGGTGGTTGTTCGTTGGGATTTACGATGGGTTTAATGGACCGGACGCACCCGAATTCTTGATGGGTAATCTCTATCGAGCTGTTTTCCATGAACTCCATGGTCTCTTTTGGGAACTTGATGAAGATTCTGAAAATAAAACTGAAACTGAAAATCAAACTAACCAACCCAACATTTTAATAGCTACAGGTAGTTTAAGTAAAACTGATAGTGAAACTGAGAATCGGAATAATTCTATTAAGGAGGTTGAACTTGAGAGTGCAGGGCAGGGTTTAATTGGGGGAAATGAATCGAGTGGAGTGGTACAAGAGAGGGTAAGGAGGGTAACGTTTGAACCCGAGGGGACTGATATTAGGAGGAGAAGGTTATGGGAGTTTTTAGCTGAGGATGACCCGGAAGATGGGTTGGATCTCTCAGGGTCTGATAGGTTTGCGTTTTCGATGGATGATGCAATTAATGTGAGTAAAGAGGGGTCTGCAGTGAGTAGGAGGTGGTTGTTGCTGTCAAAATTGAGGCAGGGGTTGTCAAAGCATAGAGAGGCCGGGTCGGGGAGTATGTTGTTTCCTTGGAGGTTTCGGTTGGACGAGAAGGAGAAGGTTGAGGAGGTAGATAATAGAGTAGAGGAGAGGGTTCAAAAGACTGGGAGGAGAAGGATAGAAGGTCCAGTTGATCCTGAATTGGTTTTGGGGGCTTTGTCTAGGGCTCTAGAAGCCACTGAGTTAGCATATTTGGATATGACGGATAAGGTGCTTGATACGAATCCAGAGCTTGCATTGATGGGTTCATGTTTGTTAGTTGTTTTGATGAGGGATGAGGATGTGTATGTGATGAATGTGGGTGATAGTAGGGCAATTGTTGCACAGTATGAACCAGGAGATGTTGGTTCCAGTATGGAGGGAAGAAATCATGAGGAAAATGGATCAAACACGGAGGGTATAATGGAGGAGACTTTGGCACCGGGTGAAAAGGCAGTTAAGCCAGTGAATGAGGCTCCTGCTCAGTCCATGAGATTGACTGCATTGCAGCTGTCAACTGATCATAGCACCAGCATTGAAGAGGTATGTTCTGAATATTGAAAAATTGATTGCATTTTTTTGTTTTCTGCCATCATCTTTGAGTGCTGAAATTATCCATTTTTCATTAATATGAATTATGTTGCTTGACAATCTCCGTTGCTTATGCTGGCATCAATCTCCTGAGTTGTATAGGTTTGGATTTTATTCGACTAAAGTTTTGCTTCATATTTGATTTTTATTTAGACCATTAGGAAAATAACATTTACAACTCCTAGAGGTCTAACTTTTATTTTCACTTGAGTTTCACTGAAAGGTTTAACGATTTACTGGAGTGTTCTGCTTAGATTGTTGTTCCTTTGGTAATTGCTATAGTTTTCCTCTGAACACGTTAGACGGCTAACATTAGATTGTTGTCCCTTTAGCCATTTTATTTGTCATTGCTTACATATCTGAAGTATTTCAAATTCTACTTTATCCTCATGATTTTGATCTGCAAGGGAAAGAATTCAGGAAGTCTAATTTTAAGCAGATGAGGTTCTTGTTCCGGAATGACTTGTGCAGTGTCAGTGTGGGTCAAATTTGCATTTAGAGAGGAGCTCTTTAGATTAGTTCTTATGCAGATCATGCATTTTTGTAAAACGTCTCTGATCTGGTCCTTAAGACAATATGTTATCCGTCATCCTTTGTTTCCATGAAATTGATCTAACAAAAGGACAGCAGATCTTAGACGAGTCTATTTAAATCTTGTAGAAGTCATTTATACTGCTTTTTAAAACTTTTCTATTGTATATTAAAACTGTTTAGTATAATTAAATCTGTTGAGGTTTTAAACTAACAGTTTAGAAAGGGTCTTATAGTTTGTTGGAATTGGAAACCTGGTGCTTTTTCAATTGTTTTAAGAATGATTGGCTTTTTCATCTGGTGATGGTTTTGAGAGAGATTGACATTTACTTGGCATTTTGGTTAGAAGTAAAAACTAGAAATTTCTATACTCTTTGGAATATCTGATCACAGCTCCAACAAGCATGCTGGTTGTCTAGGGAAAAAGGATCCGTAAAGAGATTGATCTATATCTTCTAGGATGGTATGGTAAATTGATAAGCATTAAATCTTGGGAATAGGCAATGTTGTGCATGCCAGTCTTTCTTTACACGGATCTGGATCTTCTAAAAATTTGGATTAATATTATAGTTATTTTGGGTTGAAGAGTTCTTCCTCTTGTAATGATGATGTCTAATGATGAATAATAATATCGCTTGGAGGTTCATCTAATAATGAATACTAATATTGCTTGGAGTTACTCGTCTAATGATGAATGATAATATTGCTTTCTCAGTCACATTTCAGCTTCTTTGGTGTTTGTTGTTTCAGATATTAAAGAAAGATTATCGGTTGAAACAGTGATTAGTTCTAATTTATTTGTTGCATTTGTTGAATTTGACTTTTAATTTGTGCAGGAAGTCATAAGAATCAAGAATGAGCATCCAGATGACAGCCAGTGCATTGCCAATGACAGAGTGAAAGGCCGACTTAAAGTTACCAGAGCATTTGGTGCAGGATTTCTTAAAAAGGTTCTTTCACATGCCTTTTTTCTATTAAAGTGTTAAATCTTATCTATGATAGATTGTGTTTAACCAAAGCATTGAGAGGCTTATGAACTATTTACTGTGAATAAGCTATATATACAGGAAATCCTGAAGGTTAAGAAGAGTTCAAATTTACTTGCCTTTTCTCTAGAGATTTTTTTTTCAGACCAAAAAAAAAGGATTTAGCTATCCAACATTTTAATGTAATTGTTTTCAAATGTCACAAGTACAAATTACACATGTTTTTTTATTTTATTTTTGCGGATGAGGGGGGGCTTAAGGGAGAGGAGGAAACACCTTGTTTCACATGTAATATTATGTTAAATATTTAAGGAATGCAATCAGCTTAGACAATAAAATGGTCCCAACTTTTTGCAGCCCAAGTTGAATGATGCATTATTGGAGATGTTTCGGAACGAGTACATCGGTACAGCACCATATATATCCTGCTCGCCTTCTCTTCGTCACCATAGACTTTGCCCCAGGGATCAATTTTTAATCCTTTCATCTGATGGATTATATCAGTATCTGAGCAACCAGGAAGTGGTTTCTCTTGTTGAGAGTTTCATGGAGAAGTTTCCCGATGGAGACCCTGCACAACACCTAATAGAGGAGGTTCTTATGCATGCTGCCAAGAAAGCTGGTAAACATTCCTTCTGTAATTTGCTTCTTATCCCTGCTCCCTCATCTATAACGTGAACAACTAATTCTAAGATTGAATAGGAACTTATTGACGGTCGGTGGATTGCCACATGGGGATGAATTTTCACTCAGATGGGATTTGTTTAACTAGTCCATTTCTGCTGTTGGCTTACATAACGTGGTTACTTGTGGCTTTTGCTTAAGTAGTAAAGCTTCTCTACAGTTCAGTTCTTTTGTTTAGGCAATTATTTATTTGAGGTGTTTACTACTGCGTTGAAGGTTTAGCTGTTAAGATGAAGCATGAAAGATTTTGTAACTTCATGATTAATGACACCTTTTTTGTAAATGATGAATGTTGACACATAAGATTGATTTGCACTGTATATTTTATCTGACAATCTTTATTCCTAAACTGAATTTTATCTTGGTTTGGGTTTCTGCAGGCATGGATTTCCATGAATTACTAGACATCCCTACAGGAGATCGGCGGAAGTATCATGATGATGTTACTGTCATGGTGATATCATTGGAGGGAAGAATTTGGAAGTCATCTGGAAAGTATGGGCTCACAACAAGCAACTTCTATAATACAATCGACACAGAACTCGGAAGTTAAAGTTCTCAAAGTCAAGTTCTTTGCAAGCACTGGGCAAAATGTGGGGTGCTGGTCCATTTTTCATGGCTCTCAAACTGGTGGTTTTTTAGGGGTCTTACACCATAAGCTTACAACTGGTAGCAGGAAATCCAGGTGATACTAAACTAAGTCTAATGTTAGGTTAGTTAGTCATCAGGAGTTGAATAGATGCCTGAAATTTTGTTTCAGGAAAAAAAAAGGGGAAGATCTGGGAAAATGGGGTTTACCTTAGAGACCGAAAAGAAAGAGATAAGTCTTTTTGTTTCTTTAGTTTCTCCTTTAAAGACATGCTTTCTTAGAGGTTTTTGCATAGGCGGGAGGGTCGTTCAATTCAAGGTGCCTCCCTCCTTTTCTTTCTTTCTTGTTTCTTTTTAGAGCCAAAAAGACTAAAAGTGAAAAAAAAAGTTTCTGTAATTTGGTGGGGGATACAAATATTAGATATAGTTACTGAACTTTGAGCATTTTCTCGTCCAAAGTTTAGCAATCTGTACTTTTGAAGGTCGAATTTCCGACATTGCGGTTTCAAGTCCTCTTTCTGCTCGTACAAACAGTTGTTGCAGGCTTGCAGCCTTGCTTTATGGAATTGAAAACAGATAAAAAGAACATATGGTATTGCTGATAATAAGCTCTCTATAAAACTGGCACAAAGTAAAATTACAGATGAACAAGCACAAGTAGCTACCACGGCTGGCACTTTTCGCAGTTTATATTTATCGTGATTGACGGCGAAAGCGTTTATAAAATTTGCAACCATGGCTTGTATCTTTGCAAGTATCTTAAACTGAAACAGCAGCAGGTGATGGAATCCTTGACTGCAACCATGGCACTAAATCCTCCCTTGTTGCCACAAAACAACCAGCTTTCTCTTCACTCTGCCTAAAAGGTGCTGCAAGTTTCTTCAAATGAGAAGCGAATGAATTGGACAGTCCTTGAGAGAATTTATGAGTTCCGGTACCCGTTTGAGCTGAAAACAACTCTGGCAATGCTTCTTTACGGTTAACGGTCTTGGCCAAAGTCCCCATCCACTCTTCAAGAGCCGTCTGTGCAGCACCAATGGAGAGTGATCGGACATCCAGACTCCACTCATTCGCAGTTTTATTGTGTAAACCTGGGTATAATCCGTATAGGGTTCCAAGATAAAGCAAATCATGTGCTCTCTCATGAAGATTCTTACTTCGACATATATCGATCAAGCAATTACAGAAAGGTCTTCTGGCATCATCTTTAGTGTCACTAATGATGCCCTTGAACTCTTCTTTAACAGTGTCAAGACAATATTCCTCACCTGCAAGCGATTTCACAAATGCAACTAACCGAGGATTCGCTTGCTGTAGGCAAACAAGAACTTTATCTACGTCTTCCCTGCTCTCGCACCGTGACACGATGGACAACAGGCATCCGCAGAGCCTATCATCTGGTTTGATTCCTTGTTTAACTGATACACAAAATACCCTCACCAACTCATCGATTCTTCCGGCCTTCCCCAAGCATTGAATCAAACAAGTGGCTCCCATTACATTTAGCTCAACACCCACCTCAGACATCTCTTCGAAAAACTCCATCGACTTACCAACGTTCCCTCCACTTCCATATATCTTCAGCATTGCCGTGTAGCTCCAACTATCCGGCCTACAATGCCGCGATTGCTTCATATCCATGAAAAGCTGCTCTGCTTCCTCAACTAAACCAATGTCTGCACACATAGTTAACAAAGTATTATACAGAATAAAGTCCATCGGCCAGTTTTTCGACTTCATTTCCTCCCATAATTTCAATGCATCTTTCGCCCACCTCGCCTTTCCATATATCTTGGCAAGGCAAGTCAAGGTCTTCTCATTTGGAGTTAAACCAGAATCAAGCAATTCCTGAAAAAGACTCCTTGCTAAACCAGGCTTCCCCGCCTTCCCCATAGCCTCCAACAAAGTATTATAAACAACCAAATTCGGCCGAACTCCGAGCGACTTCATTTCATCCAAAACATACCTAATACCATCATAGTCTCCAGCTTCACCATACATCTTTGCCAAAACAGAGAAAGCTATGGGATCAGGTCTCCAACCACTAGCTACCCCTCTCTCATATAAGCTAACTACTTCCTCAACCTTACCCAATTTGGCATAAACATCTAAAACTGCAGAATAAGTGACTTCATCAGGCATCAAACCAGTTCTATACATTCTCTCAAACCATTCTACAGCCTTATCAAAGAGATTACATCTTTTGGCACAAGTAATAATAGTTGAATATGTAATGTTATCAAGTGGAATCCCATTGCTTACCATTTCAGTAGCAAGCTCCTCAATCAGCTCAAACTGCCTCCCGAACCTCAAAGACTTCATGGTGACATTGTAGAATATGGTTTCCACAGGAAACAAATTCTTGGCCTTTATCCAGTTGAAGAAAAGGTGAGTCTTTTGCCATGGTTTCAAGCTGTTGAGTATCAAAAGTGCATCTTCCCGAGTGGGTTCAAGTGGGATTTCATCAAGAACACTTAGGACACCATCTTCACTGTTTTCACAATCACTCAGCTTCTTTGCAAAGAGCTTGAGCTCCCGGACTTTGGGGTTGTGTGCATAAGGAGAACGGGTTTGCCTTTGCAGAGAAAGAACGAATCTTTTAGGCTTGGTGGGGTTCACCCATGTGGACTTGGGCTTCGACAAGAGACGAGCTTGGTCCTTGCTGGGAAGTGTGGTGGTGGAAAGTGGGTGGAGTTGGTCGGATAAAGATGGGGTTTTTGTAGCAGGTGGGTTTTGGGGAGGTTTTGAGGAGTTGCAGTAAATGGTGAGTTTTCGTCTGGTGAAGAAAATGGGTGTTTTGGGATCGGATTGAGGGATGAAAAAATGGACGTCCAGGGAAGTGGATAGAGTAGGAGCCATGGGAGTACTTTGAATGAAGAAAAAAAAAAGAATCTGATACGCCTTTGTATTCATGGCTGTAGATATTTTGGGTACCTTATCTGAATTTCTGTAAGGCTGTAACACGTCAAAACCATATACTGGATTCAGTCAATTTCCAAAATTAAGCTAATTTTTAATCTAGGGGTGATAACCGAGATGAGTAGTTGGTGATCGGTTTGAGTTTAATTATGTTAACGATTCGAGTTAGTTTAACTCAAATTCAAATTTAATTCGAGACCTTAATAAGTTGAGTTGAATAAAGTCTAACTTAATCCGATAAGTTCGCGAGTAATTTGTTAAAAAAAATTTATAACATGTTAGTTTGGTATTTTTTGGATTATTCCTTTACAGTTTAGATTTTAAAATTGATTTATACTATGTTATCTTTTCTTTTGCTAAATTAGTTAATTTAGGTTTATTTTAAGTTATACATACTATTATTAAAAGGCATAATACCAAAATATGTCTCTAAGGTTTTGATGGATAGTCATTTTGGCCTATATTTTTTTGAAGCAATTTAACCTTCAACGTTTCATTTTGGGTCAAAATGAACATTCTAATAAAAATCATTAGTTAACTAACGGTAAACAATTTAACATAATAAAATGCCACATTTATCTATATGGCATTGTTAGTTAACTAATGTAACATTCTTTCAAGTCATCACGTTTATCTATATGACATTGTCATGTCAGCGTGCACTGCTATGCATGTTTGTCATGTCATTTCAAACTATTTATCGTTAAGTGACGAACAGTTTTCATCTGTAGAAAAGTCATTTTGACCCAAAATAAAACGTTAAAGGTTAATTTGCTTTAAAAAAGAATATGGATCAATTTGACTATTTAGTCGAACGTTGTGAGTTTTTTTGGCTTTATGTCATTAAAAACAATAAAAAAATTATGATGAGTTTAATGAGCAATGAGTCAAGTCGAGCAAAAAAATTTAACGACCAATTAGGCAATTTTTTTAAATCAAATCGAACAATACTCCTTAATAAATGATAAGCACCCCTATTTCTATTTTAATCGGTTACCCCTCCTTCCCAATTGGGCAATTACTAGGCCAAGTACTTTTGGTGTCTGCATCTCTGCAGGTGCAATTTGTACTTAGGCATGAAAAAAAATACACCTACTGTTGCTTAGTTAAGTTCACAGTGTTTTGTGACAACGTCGATGATACTTCGCACAGGTTTATTATTAATCCACAATTTTTTTATTAAATACAGAGGTTTATATTTTTCTATTAAAATTTAAATTTATATAAAATGAATTGATTTGAACATTCTTAATTATTAGGTCAATTAATAGATCTCTATTAATCCTGTCCTTCATGCTTGAAAAAAACATATTAAACTTTTTTTGTTCAAGAAAAAGTTGCTAATGATACGCTAATTACTCGTTTTGTTTCAAGCAATATATCAACTTATGTATATATGTAAAACATAGTATACTTAGATACGATCATATCAGTACTAATACAACAAAAAACACGAGGTAGAAAGCCAGAAACATTCTTAAACTTCTTGATACATGAACAATAATAATAATAAAATGTAAAACAATTGATTTTTCCAACTTAAAATCTTTCCACAAATATAAAATATTTAATTTTGTCTGCTTAAACCCATTCATATATTTGACTAAATTAAACCCTGCCTTCCATATATTAATATATCATGTGTTGACCAAGAAAACCAGCACTAAATTGCAAAACAAACCTTCTTACGTTTCAAACTTTTAATTATTTATTTAATTTTGAAGATTCGAAGTGGATGAGTTAGTCCAACCTCAAGCGATTTGCCTGTCAGTTGTTTTGCAGCTTTCATGCTGAAACATGTTTGGTACATGCACCCTTTGTGTCTTTTCTTTAAATACCGTATCGGCTCATTAACTGATTAATCTGGATGAGGGTTTGTAAAGAAGAAAATTTTCTGTACTTTTTTAGTATTTTTATTTGTCTTATGCTCAAAAGTAGGTTTAAGGTTTAGGAAATTTAGGATATGGTGTATTTTTAAGGTTTAGGGTTTAAGATTTAGAATTTAGGGTTAGGGCTTGAAATTTAATTTTGTAGCGTTTTTTATTGTTGGGTCATAAGTAGAGGCACCGAAAATGGGCAGAAAATTTTTATCCGTTTTGTAGAGGTTTAAGTCCAATGATTCTCCCAACTCAATTTTTTAAATTTATATAGTGTCAAGATTCAAATCTTTAATTTTACTTAAAAAGCCTAACGTTTCATCTTGCTAAATCAATTAATTATTTGTGGTGTCTTTTTAAGTACATTATCTCTATCACAAACAATATGATGATTAAAGAATGAATTTTTATAACTGTGATGGATTTA
Organism: Hibiscus tridactylites; assembly: GCA_958450335.1. Lineage (NCBI taxonomy): Eukaryota > Viridiplantae > Streptophyta > Magnoliopsida > Malvales > Malvaceae > Hibiscus > Hibiscus tridactylites. Next base: position 108,482,036 of record OY288265.1, on the reverse strand, counting down.
TGCAAGAATTTGACTTATATGGGGAATAGAATAGTATTGGGTGGCTGCCCTTTTTGTTTATTTTCCAAAAGACCAGATTATTAATCTCAATATACAAAGATTTTTAAAAGAAAGGGTGTTCGGTTAATATAAAATTCAAAATCTAACATTTTAATTCAATTCCATGTTACCATGAAAATTCATTTTCAAATAAATTGATAAATTAGAAGTTTAATATTTACAAATTACAAATTTCTTACCAGATATGACATGTATTCATTCTCTTTGGTAGTGCAACTAAGATCTAATAAACATAATTCAAATTCGATTATTTAAACATATTTATTCGATTCAAAACTCGATACGTACCAGAAATAAAATGACTCAAACTTAGTTTAAAGTTTTAAACAAACTGAACTAAACCGAAACCGATCCAAATTTTTAGATGCAACCAAACTAGTGCTGAGATGGAGACTTTTTCATGACTCGGATTTCCCACAATCCCACCCCACTTCCATGGGAAAGAAACTTGTCACATCTCCATTATAGGGGCTGATTCAGTGTAGAACAGACAAATTATCTACTTGACTAAAGCTATAATAGACCATTTTTCTAAAATAAACTTTTATTATAAATATTTTGAAATAAAAATCACCACAATCTACAATGAATTAAACACTGGTTAAAGCAAAATTATATGAACTGAGCTTTTCAGTTCCCACCACCCTTTATACTTGAATGTGAAAAGCAGAAAGTCCCACTAACTAGTTCCTATATAAATTATTTATAAGCCCTAAAGCAAGGCTTTTAATATATATATATATATATATATATATATATATAGGATTAATATCCTATACACTGGCGGTGGAATTTTTTTGTTTCCACAAGCGCCTCAATTATAGGATTTAGGGTTAGGGTTTAGGCTTTAGAGTTTAGGGGTTTTGGTGTAAATGTTTAGAATTTAGGGTTCATGTTTAGAATTTAGAATTTAGGGTTAGATTTTAGGGTTTAGGGTTAGGGTTTAGTTTTAGGGTAATATGGGTAGGGATTTAGATTTTAACCTAATAACCCTAAATTTTAACCCTAAACCTAAAATTATATCAATAATCCCTAAATTCAAAACTACTACACTTATACCCCTAAATTTTAAACCCTAAACAGAGTCCCTAACCCCTAAAATTAAGACGCTTGTGTAAAAAAGTTTCCACAAGCGCTTGTGTATAGAACAATTACCCATATATATATATGGATTAATATCCTATACACAGGCGGTGGAAACTGAAAGTTTCCACAAGCGCCTTAGTTTTAGGGTATAGGGGGTTAGTTTAGGGTATAAGGTTTAGGGGTTTAGGTGTAGGGGTTTAGAATTTAGGGATAATCATTTCAATTTAAGGTTTAAGGTTATAATTTAGGGTTTATAAGTTAGGGGTTAGGGTTTAGGGTAATATGGTGAGGATTTAGGTTTTAACCTATAAACCCTAAATTATAACCTTAAACCTTAAATTGAAATAACTATCCCTAAATTCTAACCCCATGCACCTAAACCCCTAAACCCTATACCCTAAACTAACCCCCTATACCCTAAAACTAAGGCGCTTGTGGAAACTTTCAGTTTCCACCGCCTGTGTATAGGATATTTATCCTATATATATATCCTTTTTATCAATTTAGAATGAAGTAGTAGTTTCCATCAACCCCATACTTACTTTTTTTTCTTTGCTAAACATTTAATGGTTGGCTCTTCACACATATGAGAATTTTAAGTTTGTGCCTTCACATTGTTTTTAAAATAGAATTTCATTTATAGTAAAACATTAATAATATAACAATCAAACTTTTTATTTTTTTTACTTCCAAGATAATAAGTTTACTTCATATAATGAAATATATGTCTTTGAGAAAAAATTAATATTATCTAAACGATTATCATTATTAGTAACAACTAAATTTCTCGAGATAAAACTATTCTTACAAGACAATGAACTTCTTTATTAACATTTCATTAGATCTAGTAAAAATAGTATGTTGGAAAGGAACTACATATGCATCAACTGGTTAACTGATGGCAAAACCAATCATGGAAGAACAAAATAAACTAATTTATGAAATTAAAATAGCAAGTATATTTGGTCGGTTAGTCAAGTTGTTCATTTTTGTTCTCTTATACTTCTTTAAGACATATGATGAGTTTTAGACCCACTAAAACATCCCATTTCTTCTCAGAGAGTCATTCCCTTCTTCTCTAGGTAGGATTAAGATTAGATTTAAGATTTGTTAAAACAATAAAAAAAATATACGAGATAAGATAAAAAAGAGTTAATTGCACATCACGTCCTCAAACTGCGACCCTCATTCTAAATTGGTCCTTAAACTTTTGATTATTTCAATCTCATCCCCAAACTACATCTCCCACTCTAGACAGGTCCCAAAACTTTTAAATGTTATATTTTCATCCCCAAACTATGATCATAATTCTAAATTGGCCCCACACTTTTACATATTCTAATTTCATCCTCGGATTATTGTTTATGTCACGTCATATTATTGCATAACATACGTGAGTGTTAATATAATAATCAACATTTTTTATAACATTTTATTAATATGAGATATGATTAGATATATTGATAATCTGGAGATGAAATTAGAACGTCCAAAAGTTTGAGTTCAAATTTAGAATGAGAGTCACATTTTGAGAATGAAACTGAAATGATCAAAAATTTAAGAGTCAATTTGAAATAAAGATCATAGTTTAAAGATGAAATTAGAACACTCAAACGTTTGCGACCCGTTTAAGAGAAGAGTCATAGTTTGAAGACATGTGGTAGTACGAACTCTAAAAAAAACTTATATAGCAGTAAAAAGAAAGGAAAAGGGGTTTTGTGTGACTCAGGATGACATGGAAGTAGCTTAGACCCATTGGTCAAGACATGACCAAAGACCACTTTGGCATCATAATTTCGCCATTTGTTTTCTTAAAGCCGCATTCCTCCACTTCGCAATCGCATTGGAAACTCGGAAGCCGCAACCCTTGAATATAAGAACAATCAAACATAGAAAAGGTTTCGCCTTTAAATCTTTACATAGTAGTAACTTGTAACTGAAACCCTGTTTCAAATATGGAGAAAAGAAACAGGGGATTGAAGGGTTTTTTTAATAGAAATTTCCAACTTTTAAAAACAATGAAAAACAAATCCATTCATCAAAAACTATGTTAATTTGGGCGGGAAGAAAGTAGCTAAGTGTGAATGAGTTCAAGTAGGTGGGGTCAAGCTTCAGACAAGCAATCTCTGCACTTTCGGTGTGTTTCTTTGAACTTGTCCCTTCTCCATCCCCTATATATTACACATCCCCACAAATCTCTGCTTTTACTCCTACTCTCTTAGCTCTTTTCCCAATCAAATTCCCCAGTTTTACTAGAGATTTTGAATACTTGAGCTCCAATTTTGGAAATTTCTGGGTTTTTCTTCTTGTTGTTGTTGTTGTTTTTGGTTGAGTAATCTGTTTTGGTTTCTGGGTACAGTTTATAATCAAAGCTCTCTTTTTTTCTTCTTCAATCTAACATTATTTTGGCATAAAAAACTTTGAGGGGGTGGGTAAGGGGTGTACTACTTTCACTGGGAAAACAAGTTTATATTTCAAAGACAATGATTCTGCCATTCACTGGCTGCATTCTGTGGAAATTGTACTCTGTTCTTGACAAAAAATCCAGTGTAGATAAAAGCTTTTATTTCTGGATTTTCCAGATTTTTAATACATACAGCTTTGGCACTTAGCGGCAGAGTGCTCATAACTTTTGCCTCTGTTTTCTTGTTCTGTTTTAACTCTCTTTTTTTGCCAATTTATTCTGTCATTTCCTGAAGTTTCTGAACTGGGGACTGGGCAAATGGGTGGGGCTTCACTGCCACCAGGCTTTCGGTTCCATCCTACTGACGAGGAACTGATAGGCTATTACTTGAAAAGAAAAACAGAAGGACTTGAAATTGAGCTTGAAGTGATTCCTGTGATTGATTTGTACAAGTTTGATCCTTGGGACTTGCCAGGTATACTGTTTGCAAGTTTCATGTTCACTGGTTTTTCTGATCCAGAAGTTAAAAATGAATCTGAATTGTGTTTTGCAGAGAAGTCTTTCCTTCCAAAACGGGATTTGGAATGGTTCTTTTTCTGTCCCCGGGATCGAAAGTATCCTAATGGCTCGAGAACGAACCGAGCTACCAGAGCTGGCTACTGGAAAGCTACGGGGAAAGACAGGAAAGTGGTGTGTCAATCTTCTGTGAGTGGCTACCGGAAGACCCTCGTTTTCTACCGCGGACGTGCCCCTTTAGGGGATCGAACCGATTGGATTATGCACGAGTATCGCCTCGCCGAAGAGACTTCTCGAGGTTCTACTAATCAGGTGAAAACATAAAGCATATATGGTCATATGGACATGATTCTTCATTTCTTTGTCCTTGCATTTTGATTAGTTAAAACAATTATATGACCGGTTACTTTAATACTGTTCAGGGAGCTTTTGCCTTGTGCCGTGTTGTGAAAAGGAATGAGCCGAAGGCAAGTGATGCTCGTGGAGAACCGAAAGCCATGAGGGTCGGAAGCAGTTCGACCGATGTGGAACTTACCATGACAAGGACCTGCAACCAGCCATTGAGCAATTCTGGTGATGTTTCGTGTCCAAAAAGTTATCTAAATCAAGGGAGCAACTATTCAAGCCGTGTCACTTCTCCTTGTGAAGTCACTCAAGTGCCCCCATTGGAGCCTGTTTCTGTTAATACCGAGCCAGGCGGTGTTTGGGTCTCGCCTGATCTAATTCTTGATTCTTCAAAGGTATATAACTTGTTCCGAAGGAAGAAAAATCGAGCTTGAAGATTCAGCACTTATTAAATGTTTCTTTAGGTGTCTTCTCTTAACAATTTATCCATTGGCACATGGCAGGATTATCCACAGGTATGTGAAACAACATCCCAGTACTTACCACAGTACGAGTTTCCGAGCTTAATGACCCCGTGGCAGCAATATGAACAGACCGAGTTCTCCCCCAGTTCATCGTACTCGAATTTCGGGGAAATCGAATATGATGATCTCAGTCGCATTGGCTACATGTCGCCTTACTCAATACATGCAAATTACATGGACTTCTATGGCAATGAAGCCAATGACCAGTCTGGTTTGTTCGACTACATGAACCCTTTCTGAAAAAAGGAAGGAGGAGATCATGCTTGCTCTTCTTTTCTCAATGTAGGGCATGGGACTTTAACCGAAGCTAGAGGAGATGGTAATTGTGATATAAGGTGGTCCTTACCGGTATGATTAGTGAATGACAATGCCTAGTTCGTCTTAATCTCAAACAGATCGATCTCTAGGACGACGCCTTTTAATGTTGGTTCTTGGAGTAATAGACAATAAGCACACCCCTTTCACCGCTGTCCGATTGTATTAACTTTGCTGTGTCTTTGTTGTATTATGTACTGGGGGCTGCAATGCCAGCAGCTAAATGTTTGTTTTATTTTGTTTCGGGTGGCAATCACTTTTAACGATTGCACCGGAGTTGGTTTAAACAAATGAACTATGTTTCCTTTCATGAAAAGGCTTAAATTCCATACTTTCTGATAACATTCATGGCAAAATCTGCACTTTTGAATCCTTACCAAATGCTAAATGGATCTTAAACCAGAAAAATTCCGGCGAATGTTTGAACCGAGTTTAATTTTTTCAACATTAATCATTAAGCAGAGTTGTCAACTTCACTCTGTTGCTGTCAAACTTGCTTGAAGCTTTTGAGGAAAAAAAACTGCAATATTCGGTAGAGATTTAAAGTTGAGAATGAACATTAGACAAAACACTTTCAACTTTTGGTCGGCATTCTATCAACTCAGTGGGGTGTACCTCATCTAGACTGAGTTGCTCAATTGTATTATTCACATTTTTGGAAGCTTTTTAGTGAGTTGGTAACTCAGTATCCTTAGAACTTTTTAATGCCACAGCTATAAACATTGTCTTTTTCTGCCTTTAAGTTCCCATTACTGCAATCTCTATGCACTGCTTATTCAAGGATTATGTTCCAAGTAACTACTTAAAGCAAGTCATCTCTACCGATCGCGAAGGGCCATTGTAATGGAACCTAAACCCTAAACCATATCGAATCTACTAATTGCTTGGAAAGTAATTTCTCAACCTGAAATGAAATTTGGCAGTGAACCAAGAAAGTGAAACAAACATTACCAACAGAAGATTAACTCAATGAGAACTACCGATGATAATATAATTTAGTTTAGGAATGCTTTCTTAAAAGGCCTTATACCCCTAAACTTAACTCTTTTTCATGAATCAGAAAGTAAATATTCTTCTGAAAATCAGATTCTTCCACCTCCCCCCTATATTGTTTATGTTGTCCCTTGGCCCTTAGGTAAGCGTGTGGATTCTTTCCAAGTTGCCTCACCAAATCAACACTCGATTTCGTGTCACTTTTTTTTACAATATGTGATATTCTCCCACTACTAAGAACCGAAAATGAAGTATGAAAAAGAACACCAGCACTGAGTTAAGTGGTCATGAACTTTTAACAAAGTAAACACTAAGATAGCATTTCCCTCTATGGAAGGTTTCCCACAATCTGAGATAGTTTTTTATGGAGAGTGGGTTCCTTAGCATAATCAAAAAGTTCTTCGCCGCCGCCCCTATTTTGGGGCACATTTTAATTCAGGCCTGCACTTTAAGTTGCAATGAACTTAAGCCAATTTGTTTGGCATCGGGGGATTGAAGTCTCGAGTTTACCGCTCTCTTTAGAGTGACCTATTGCTTGTGTAGTGGTTCTTTTGGCTCACATTGGAGCTGCATGAGGCGGTATTTGCTCGGAAAAGTTCTAGTTGTTCCAGGATCTAAGAAGTTTTGTACGTGTTCACTGTTCAGAGCAGCTCAACATTAAACTTGGGAACAAAGATTAGATTACCTTCAGTATGTAAGGAAGATAGATGAAGGTAACATAACTTATGTTGCTCACCCCGATTACTATATCCTACTTCGTGCTTGTGCCATGGTTACCGAGGTCGACGTGCGGGTTATGAATGTTGGGGTACTGAGTATGGAGAGGAGATTAGATTGGTTGGAAAAAAGAATTGATCACTGCTTACATCTAACTCCTCGTCATACTACATGTAAATTTTGTAGTGTTGAACCAGAGCAAGCTACCGATGATCATACAATTGGACTTACAAATCCGAAAAACCAATGACTATAACTTTGATCAAGTCCTCTAGAATTGTACATGAAAATCAATCTAGAAAACACAGTTCATAATCTATTCTGACAGACAAGCAATTAGACCAGCCACATATTCCCTCTAATCTGATGCATGGGTTGGCAGCTGATTCTTAGTTACATCCACGGGTGGTTTTTCACATTTCACTACGATTTCATCGACCTCAGGGTCGTATTCCTTGTAGCAACCTACCCTCCCCAATTCTTCAACTTCTTCGATCACATTATCGAGCCTTGCCACCATCTCCACCAGCAAAGATGCAAAAGCAGCAAAGGGAAGTGCTTCTGAGAACTCGAGGCTAGTGATTGCTATTTTGCTCAACTGTGGTCTCAATACCTTCCTCTCGTTCTCTTTAGCTTGTTCATTGACCCTTTTGGATTTCCACTCCCTCAATGCGGATGAGTCCGTTTTTACACTCGATATCGAAACCCCGTGGCCATCCTTTTCTTGCTTGTTATGGTGAGCAGCATGTGCGGCTGCTAATGCTAGCATGTTGGTGGCCTGGTTATTGTTGGAGCCAAGGAAGAGCCTTGGTTGGGATTTTATGGCAGTGTTAAGGTCTTGCAAGGCTTCGTGAAGATGGTCGGAGAGTATTTCAGGGGAGCAATGGCGACGGTTTCGGAGGCTGTTTGCGAGTTCCATTAGTGCTTTGGTTACTTCTCTGGCAAGTCGAATGCAGGGGTCTTTGAAAAGGATGCGGACAGATCGCGGGGCCTAAAAAATGGCAATAAAATTAACCCATCATAAGAAAGTAATGCTGCCATGCCATGTACATCTACAACAAAGACAAGTTGTATTCAAGATTACCTGAATTTCAGTTTGCAAGCACCCATGCAAAGCAACAACGGTGTATCCGAATTGGCGAAGAACGGCTCCCACTTTCACGTATTGCTGCCACGGAAATCTGTAACAATGCCTCGAATGCCTCGGCTCCCAACTTGCATACAATGCCTGCAAAAATCAAAGTATCTCTTTACATTATCCATAAGCAATTTTGAAGGGCTAGTTTGGATCATACATTAATGAAACAAGTACCAGAGTTTCATCCGTAGATTTCGAATCCAAAACTGCCTTGTAACCTTTGTAAATGGGATCCTCTGATGATTTTTCTCGGTTTTCTTTTATCTCGGAATCATTGAAGTACTCATTAACACAAGCTGCATCAATTTGCAGCAAAGTTAACAAAGCGTGGAAAAGAAGAAACCACTCAAGCCATTGATTGCAGTTGTTACTTGTTAGGCCTTATAAATATAGTACCTTCTATAGAATTAGCTAGCCCTTCAAGCTTTCTCACGGTCGAATTATGGAGGTCTTCGCCTGACCAAATCGGAAATACCAGAAGACTCATGAAAAGACAAATGACGCAGCCGATGACAATGGTGTAGAACCGATCGTGCGCGATCTTTAATACGTTCTCGATTCGGTAACTTGACACGGTAATCAAATTGAAGGTCAAGAGGAATATCACAACACCATAGTCATAATTCTTCTTTATATAGGGAAAGAACCTCATGTACGTGGAAGCAGTTCCTGTTGATTGACAAGCGAATTAAAAATAGACATAAGATATAAGAATAAGAGAATTTTCCATTGAAGTTTTTAACTACTTAGTTTACCTATCAGAAAAACTGCAACTCCGATAAACACAGCTCGAAAAACCTTTCCGGATCTCGTCGCAATAAACTCGATAAAAAACGCCAATGATCCTGCCAATAGTGTCCCTAATCCTCTATTCAAGCCTTTGCATAAAGTTGCACCTTTTTAAACAGAAACAAAAAGTTCAATACATTGCTTGTGCATCAAGAAAATTAATGCAGAGCCATTAAAGAACCAAACCTGCCGTGAATTCGAGCACAACAACCACCGTCATAACGGCCCAAATCGCATTCGTGCCGATCCCTTTGAACAATGGCTCCATCAGATACAACAGAGAGACCAGTGTCAAAGACAAACCAACCTTGACAGCATGTATCAATCTTCTAGGATCTTCTCGACCAACTTTCCAAATGGTTCGCCACAACCACCCCGGAAATCTCTTCACTTTCCCGGAAAATTCAACAAGGCGGTCCTTCCAATTGTTCTTAACCATATCGGTTTCGCCATTTCCATTCATTTCTGTCTCCATTCCCACATGAACTCTGGTAGCCATATTTTCTAAGGATCAAGCTATATGAAGAGTGCCGTGGGCAACAAGAACAGTCTATTTATGATCTTAACAAAGGGAGACGTATCTAGACAAACAAATTGTGAAAATACAGAGCGAAGAGGAGCATAGGAGACTAAAAACAGCTGATATTTGTGGGTGGGTGGCTGGTGGGGAGTTTTTGGTTTGTTTGTGAGAACTCCAACTTTCTAAAATCACATGTCTTCCATTATAAAGTCTGCAAATAAAATACGCAATTCAACCAACAACCAGTTGGTCTTTGCGGGACGAGTCATCAGATTCTTTAAATAAGGTCGAGGTTCAAGTTCAGGTGTAAATGGAGAAAATTAAATTGGAATGATGGCCTTCATATTACAACTCTGAAAAACTATATCCGAATTAGTCGACCAATGAATCTTGAATTTTGTGGCATGCAACTTGAATTATTAATTTTTAGGGGACAAAAGTACAATTTTACCATAATATATGTTCATTAATTTAAGCTTTTAAATAACACATACACAACGTACAAACAAACTGTTTGTATCCGGATTCATTTAAAGATAATAACATCCACTTTTTCACCTGGATGATTTGATAAGTTCATATGATAATCCATTTTTTCTAATGTAATTAGCAAAACTGCCCTTTAATCAATTTGTTCATAAGTTTAAGTTAAACCTTAATTAAGCTCCATAATGGTGATTCTCAACTACCGTATGAACTACATTAATGAACTCCCAAGAATCGGCATTATTTCAAACACATTGGTCAAGGATCAGTTGAACCAATGGAAATATAAAGCCAGGATCCGATGTCGTTTTCGAAATCCCACAAATCTAGTTGCACGCTTCTCCTTCCCGTGGCAGTAAATCGTCGTTGTTGACACATAAAGATAGTGGTTGGATTTGCACCCCGGTCGATGCAACAACAGCGACTAGATGTTGGAGACAAAAGGGAGGCTTTGTTTGCCTATGAAAAATGGTAAAATGTAGTGGCAGGGGATGATCACGGACTACATGCAGGTAAGTAAGGAAATAATGGCGTTGGAAGTTAACTTGAAAGAGAAGGAAGGGTTAGCATGGCCGAACTTCTCGTGCATTCTCAACCTTTCCATTTGCAGCTCAGGTTTTGCCGTATGGAGCCTGTGCTTTTCTCACATCTGGCTCTCTACAATAGGTTGCCTTGTGAATCCCCTTTTCACTTTTTTTTTTTTTTTTTATATATAAGAGTTTATTCGTAACTACATTTCGAACAATATTGCCTCCAAAGTTCAACCGATATTCTGATATGGTTAATCATATCATTAACAGAACATATGAAAGTTGCTGAATCCAGGTGATGGCAATAAAAGAAGCAAGACTTTCATCTTATTTAAAGGCTTAAAGCATGAGCCTTAGAGAATATTGGCATTTATTTACTTACAAACACACCATGCTACAGTACTAGCAGCATGTTTAGTTTAAGGCGGGTATATGCAAAAGCCAGTGCTCTGGCTGGCGCAGTATGAAACTTTTGCTGCAACGCATTTTCTTGAAACTGAAAATGCGATTATGAACTAGCACCATAAACACGAATCCTCTGTTCAATCGGCACCCGGCAGCATGGACACGTAGCTTTACCCTTCTTAGCAAAACTGTCATTGCAATTAGCACATAGAACCTGGTGTGCACAAGGCAGGAAAACGATAGAGACTTCATCTTTGGAACATATTATGCATTCTCTATCACCGTTAACTTCTTTCTCGGAAGAATCCTCTAGTGTCTCTAGTTCATGAAGCAACTTAGCAATTGTTTCTCCCTGCGGCTTTGCCCCTTCTGACTTTCCTGCGAGTAAATTATCTGACTGGTGATTTAGCTCAGTATATTGCACAGATAGTTTCAGACGAGAAAGCTCCTGCTCAAGTCGTTGGTGATCATCCTTGTGACGCTGAAAGTCTATCTCTATCTTCAGGCGCAAAGCCTCAAGCTTTCTTTTATTACTCGCCTCGGTTGCTTCCTTGGAGCATCGTTCCTTCTCAACTTGAGCCAAGGCAAGCTCTTTGGCCTTCAACTCCTCTCTCCACTTTGACTGTAAAAGAAGAAAATGGCACGGTATAAAACACATTAAAGATAGCCAGATCATAACTCTGGACAAGGCACTAGTCAATTTGAGAAAAATATGGGACAGAAAATGAACATAAAAGGGTCAATCACACATACATAACTAAAACTTCCAAAAACAGAGACAAAATAAAATATAAATCAGATATATAATATCAACTAGAACAAGTGCACACTCATACATTATTAAAAGAAGGGGAGCTGGGGAAAATCAGTCCTCGTCCACAAAAAGAAAAATGGGGAGTTGAGCTACATGAAAAAGAGTTAAGACTTAAGAGACTCTAGTTCACGGACCAAATTTAAGCAAGTTCACAATCACACGTTCAATAGTCCCCTTGTGTACTAAGCTCTCCTTGGCTGCTTCTCAGAGAAGGTGCCTCCCTAGGCTGGTCATTTTACACCCAAAATAATGCAACCTTCCCTTTCCATCAGATTCTCATATCACTTAAATTCATAAGTTAATGATACATAAATCCAGAACATGAATTCCAGATTCGAATAGGATCACATGCTTGTCTAACGTAAAACCTTTAGATATCTAGACAAGTCAGCTTATGTAAAGGGGGTTCTTAAGTCAGTGCATTATTATACCCTAGTCTAGAAAAAGAAGCATTCCTGTTAGACATTCAGGAAGCTCAACAGATCTCCTATTTCACACCAAGATAACAATAAAACTAGGCCTAAAGAGATGGAGTAGATATGCATGTAAGCATTTGTGTCCATATGTAAAGGGAATTTACCTCTGTTTCTTTATGATCCTGCTCTACTCGAGCTAAGCATCGTTGAAGATCTTCAATCTTATCCTTTTCATCAGCAATCAACTCCTGCAACTTGGCTTTCTGTTTCTCCCAAGCCAAAAGCTTCTTTAGGCACTTCTTCTCCCTTTTCGCAACCTCTAGACAGGTAGTGACCGATTCTGATGCACTTAATTTAGATGCCTCCATCTCAGCTCTGATTTCTGCGTTCTCAGTCTCAAGCCGTCTCACAGCTGCATTAGCCCGATCCACCTGTCCACTAGCCTTCCTCAGTGCGTTCTCCATCTCTGACAACCTTTTCATGGTTGAGTCCTCTATTGTGTGTTTCCCCTTCTTCATCCGCTGCATCTCTTCTCTCTCCATCCTCAGCATTTTAAGCTCTGTTAGATCACTATTAAGCTTTCTTGCAGCTTGCATTGCTTTTTGGTGAGCCCATTCCTTCCTCTCTTTCACTTGCTTCTCGAGATCCTTTATCTGATGAAGCAGAGAAATTACCATCTCACTTTTTTTATCTTCCCCAGCATGCTCTAAATTCTCATCAATATTTAAATCCCGAAATTTACTCAATACTGAATTAACCCCATCCTGGCTGATCAAAGTCTGTGACACCTCTGATTTCTCTACAGAAACCTCACCCCCAGCTACAGCCAGAGGGGCATCCCCACTAGACAATGTGCCCACGCATGCCTGATTTTGTGTCTGCATTTGTTTTAAATTAGCTCCAAAACTAGCAGCAAAGATTGCGACATTCTTTTTCAACAAAGACTTCATTGAAGGTGAAAGATTGAACCTCTTTGGACATTCAATATCCCTCTGCAAAGTCATTTCAGCACCACAGGAAAATAACCCATTCACTGCAAACTCACCTCCATTCCCAAACCCCCAACCACCATGAAATCTACACATTGCCGGTGACATAACACCAACCCCATTATTATCAGCACTCTCTAGGTTGTTTGACACCGGACTACACGCACTCGTAGGCGAAGAAAGTGACGGAATTTCCATCGTACTAGCTTTACCTACATGAAGATCACTCATAAGCAAACACCACATAGCATCACCTTTACTCAAATGTGGCCGTACTTGTTGCAACAAACAAATCATACCGGCAAGTGAATACTCCTCCAATTGCCTCAAATCCGAAAAACCAGATTCAGATTCGTCTGAATTACTCCCATTACTACTATCACAACTACTATTCAAATAAGCCAAGGAATTGTGCAAAATATTAGTCAAAACATCCATTCCACCATAGCAATGCCCATTTCTCAATATAGCCTTTAATGCAACATCCTCATCGTAACCTAAGGATATAAGCTTAGATATGGCTTCATTGTATAAAACTTGCAGGTTTTTCAATAAAATTTCCTCTAATTCTTCCTCAGTGCAATACCCCCAGCCATGATCATTAAAATTAGCATTGGTATGGTTATTAGGGTTAGGATTAGGGGTTTGGGTCAAATCGTTTACACCCAAATGGTAACTCAAGGGTTTGATACCCGATTCGAGCATGGATTTGGATATTGAAGGTTTATCAAGAAGGCAACAATGATCGATTTCATGTTTCACAGATCGGCTCCTTCGGGCCGATCGTATATGCTTGTCTCTAGTGCAACCCATCTGTTTATGTTTTCTTTTTCTCTCCTTTCTCAATACAATATAAAGAAATCAAGATTCAAAAGAATTTATAATCGTACAAACTGCAAGAAGATCAAAATAAAAAAGAGAAATACAAGAATCAAAAACTTACGAGATTTGGGTGAATAAATGAGTTTCTTTTGTTTTGAGTGTTGAAGGAGAAAGAGGGAGAGCTAGGAAATTACGCGGCTTCTTCTAATTATATATAATTATATATATATACACACACTTTTGGTTTAGACATAGTCATTTTTTATGGGCAGGGGATTCGGACCCGTCGAGTTTTCGATCCGACCTGATTTTACAGCTTCGGATTTTGTTTTTTCTTTTTTAAATTTGAGTTCAGGTGAAAATTTGTTAAATGTGAGTCAGGTTAAATTCGAGTTTATGATGTGAAATTTGATCTGAATTAATTCAAGAAAACGATACACTTCTCGTATATAATCGGAGGTGATTAGGGCAATAAATAAGACGAGACAGATCGCGAGTTACTCGAGTTCGAGTCGGTCAAAGTTACACTTGATTGGACTCAACTCAAGCTCAAACTCAGCTTGAGATCTTAATGAGCCGAGCTATTCTATACCTGGCTCGAAAAGCTCGCGAGCTACTTGAAAATATAATATACTAAATTTTTAAATTTTTAAAATTAGAGTGACCTGAAATGTATGTTGTTGGATATTATTGTTGTTGTTGTTGTCATCGTTGAATAAATCACTCGACAATTATTATTATTATTATTATTAGGACTCTAAATAAGACAAGACAGATCGCGAGTTACTCTAGTCCAACAAAATCTATAGTTGACTCGAGCTCGAGTTCTTAACAAGTTGAGTCGAACTTAACACTATCTTCTTAATTTTACCAAATGAAAAAAGAAATTATGAATATTTAATATAAATACTCCTCTTTATATATAATAAATGTAAATACTCCTCTTAAAATTTAAGTTAAATTCGAGTAAAAATTTTAAATTTTCAGATCGAGATCAAATTGATAAAAACCCGTCCCGACTCAGGTCGTCCCTACTTTTAACCCCTTAATTTTATTAGTTAAATTTTTATTATATTTTTTTGTTAAATTAAGACAAAAATACGAAACGACAATATTTTTTTTATTAAAATGATATCATCAATTATTTGGGCATGTCCGGGCCAATAAAAAATGAGGCAATGTGTGTTGTTGGTGAACCAATTTTTAGGCCATTTTAGCCTGTTGGGCCAAGAGGGAACCAAAAACCACTCCTTTGTTATTTCTCTTCTGGGTTTCATTTTCCCAGAAAATTTCTTCAATCCCTGCTCTCTCACTCTGCTCCATCTTTGCCATTGAACTCAGTCACCCACAACAGGTAAACTTCAATTCCTCGTTTCCCTTCCAGATTTTTTATATAAATATTATAATGATGGAATCCTTGAATTTGTAATCCAAGTTGACCTTTTTTGGCTTTGATGAGAACAGAAAATCAAGACAAATTCTTTTATGCAATCAATATAGTTAGATTATATTATTTCTTATAAGGGGTGATGATAAAGTTTGGTCCTTTTTTTCTTTGGTTACTAGATATGAGTAATCAGATGACAAAGGTGTACATATGGGATATGGATGAAACCCTTATATTGCTCAAGTCTTTGTTGAATGGTTCATATGCTGAGGCTTTCCCCGGTTTAAAAGATGGTCAGAAAGGTGTTGAAATTGGAAAAATGTGGGAGAAACATATCCTTCAAATTTCTGATGATTTTTTCTTCTATGAGCAAGTATGTCTGAGATTCCTACACCCCCTTTTATGTTGCTTTGTTTTTTAGATTATAAATCCTGAATTTTTACAGTTTTATATACATTGAATGTGCTACAGATTGAAAACTGCAATAAGCCTTTCCTTGATGCCTTGAGCAAATATGATGACGGGCAGGATCTCTCCGATTATGATTTTAATCAAGACGGTTTTAGTCCTCCACATGATGATCTCAACAAAAGGAAGCTAGCATACAGGCATCGAGTCATAGCCAACAAGTATAAACATGTATTCCAACTGATGCCTTTCAAGCCTTATATAAATTGTGCCTCCAATTATTTGTGCAATGTTCATGTTTTCTAATTGCTATTTATTCAAGAATCTGAGGCATTTTGCATTGCATGTTCCTCCAGCAACTGTTTATAGTTGCTTGTCCTAAGTTGCCTCCCATATGGATGAAGTTAAGGTTTAGCTACGAGTACTGCCATGGAGAGCTAGATGGAATTTTGAGGGGAACTGTCACAGAAAATATAATATAAGCTAAATCTGCATTATGTAGTTTACTTCAGCTGATACATTACTGTTTAGTAAAGAGGGAATTTTGAGGGGAACTGTTGGGTCCTTTCTGGGATTTAATAGTTATGTAAAAGGCAAAATTGTGCTTATATTGTGGGGATTTATTTGGCACTCCAAAGCACTTCCTTGCAAGGCATAGACAACTTAATCTTTATTTGTCAGTTTAAAGCTTCATCTTCGTGTTTCCTCATAGATAGCTTTGTTTTCCAATGGTCACCTTTGATTGTGTTTTCGTTTCTATTTCTCCTCAAAGGATTTTTATAGATACAAAATGCAAATGCTTCTTATATATAGAAACATAAGTGTGGTTTTTAAAAATAGTTGAGTGCTTAAACTGGCAGCTATCTTCTTCTCATGTAGCAACAGTTTCCTGTTCTTGTTTTTGAAAGAAATAAAAATTGAATTATCCAATAAAAAGTGTGTTTTTTAAGGAAGTCCATCATTTCAGGGTTTACACAATATTTTGGACCAAGAGATGATGGATCTCTGGGATGCATTGTACAAAATGACTGATGAGTACACAGATGGGTGGCTTTCATCAGGTATGTTTTTCGGCTATGATATGGCTACTGAGGCATCCATTTTTTTTCTTTTCCAGCTGCCATTTGTTTAGTGCTGAACTAGAGTCATAACAGTTCTAGGGTGAGTATTTGATTGAGTCGAGTGAAAAAATTTTAAGTTGGTCGAGTTAACGAGCTCTATTTTATCATTCAAACTTTATTTGAATTTTTTGAGTTGAGTCAAATTTATAAAATTTGAGTCGAGGCGAATCGAATATATTTGTTCGAGTTAAATTAAAAAAAATAGGTAAAAGTTAAAGCACATAAACTAGAGGGCATATATAAAAACTTCTTTCAAAGAAAAATAAGAGAAAATCAAGAGACTTTAGCATGATAAACCAGGTTTGATAATTTACTTTTTTTAATATTTAAAACTAATAAAACTTCAATTAACTCAAGAATTAATTATTATGTAACTTAATTTGTTTTGAGAGTTTTAGAATTTTTACAGGTTTTATATAATTTTTATTTATTTTATAAATTTACGTAAAAATTTTATATTTTTAAATTTGAAGACTATTTTGATTTTTTTATGAGGGATCAATTTGTTTGTTTTCAAAATTGACAGGGACCTAAGGGTTATTTAAACCAATTTTTTTATTGTTTTTCGGATATTCAAATTGTAAAACCAAGAAACTTATTTGATTTGATTCGAAAACCGAATAACTCGAAATTTGATTTTTTTTTCCGAGTCAAATCAAATTTCGCTCACCCCTAAACAGTTCTACTATTCTAATTAATACTGAATCTGTTTTGTTTCAATCTATGTTACTTAGACTCGGTATAAGTGTCAGACTCAGACATGTGTATTGGACTATTGGTAGATTTTTCTAAGTTTGTCCACATATTTGGAGGATCCTTGGAGGTCATAAGTATCCCCATATCCAAGCCTCGGACATGAGTACTTGAAAAATAATGAGTCTAAGCAACATAGGTTTTAATTAAATTGGTCACTTTGGATTGAATATTGTGAAACAGATAAATTGTTGCATGCCGTAGGCTTTTATAGTTATAGACCATATTCAATGTGTTTTTGTGGTATTCTAAAATGGGGTTCAAAGCTCACTAAAGTTGTTACCTCTTAAGAGCCTTAGAGATATCCTTCTCACTTACCCTGCATTAATTTGAAGCTTAAGGTTTAACTCTTAACATAAGAATTAAACATTTTCTTGTTAATTTAGCTAAAGTTCGCATGTTTTCTCTTAATCACTTGCTTTGCTTAGTATTTATTCTTTATTTTCTAAATACAGCACGGGCACTCTTGGAGCAGTGTTTAGCTGGGAATGAAGATCCTACCTTTTGCAATACTGTTGCTGGTGGGGTTGTGAGTTCTAATGCTACAGCATCCTGCCACATAAATGTTTTGGTGACTTCTGGGTCTTTGATTCCTAGCCTCGTTAAATGTTTACTCTTTCGACTTGACAATTTGATATCATATGAAAATGGTGAGTAATCTTCTATTCACTTGAAGTAAACTGCATTTTTTCATAGTACATGTCGAAATTGTTAGCACCAGCCTCTACTTTAATTGGCATGGTTATTGTATTCTACCTGTCTATGTATATTTTTCTCTTATAATCCATCCTCGTATCGTCTTCTTTCTTCTGTCCATGCCAAGTTCAATATTTGATTTCGGGTCCTTGGCATAGATACCAAAGGACTTTTCCAGAAAAGTTAGCAAGCAGCCTATTGTGTGCATGACCATAAAGGTCCCAAATATTTTGTGCAGTATATGAATTTTGAAGTAATCAAGGGTAGTGTAATTGTCGTTTAAATGCTCATCTTTTTCTAAGAATATTTTTTCCTTGTCCTAAATTTACTTCGCGGTAAAGGTATCTCTTGTTAGTGAAGACTCGAGGAGTTTAATACGCCTTCTTATGTTAATGTGGAAATTTTCAGTTGAAGAAAGCTTTTAACCGGTTTATCAAGTTCTTTTAGAATACTTTGCATTCTCTCTACAAGGACATTCTCCAATCCTTGTAGTTTAAAGAGTTCAGGCGGTTCTCATATTTATCGTGATCACTAGATTGCATGCATACTGTATTGACCACATGTTGCTCCTCAATATGGTTTCTTTAATAAACTCGTCATATTTGCAGTACTTACAAAACATTTATTCTCCAGTTTACAGTTCATGGGATGTAGGGAAACTACAATGTTTCCAGTGGATCAAGGATCGTTTCGACAATCGAAATACCCGCTTTTGTGCCATCGGAGATGGATGGGAAGAGTGCGAGGCTGCACAAGCCATGAATTGGCCTTTTATCAAGGTAGACCTGCGGCCCAATAGTTCTCACAGGTTTCCAGGCCTCACACTTAGAACAGTAGGTTTCTATTTCTCTATTGTGTATGGAAACCCTGATTCAGAAAATGAGGATGACTAAACCATAATTTTCCCTTCATATATTTTTTTTTCGGGCCCTAGAAATGGATACCTATTTGTACATAAAACCAGAGTTTAATCATGTGGAACCTTCATCTCTGAACAATAGGTATTGTCCGTATTAGACGAGCCTCGGCCAGTGGCCACTACTTAGGGCATGTATTGATTGTGTAATGTTATCTTCTGGAGACTGCTATTATACCTTATGCTAAAATGACATTTTTATGGAATGGTTATCAGCATATACATTTCCTTGTACAGTTTTTGTAAGGCAATTCATTTCGCTTGTTACTTTTCGGAAGTTCGATTACGGTTATACTTTTTCGTGCATTAGCTCCCATGTTTTGCCACAGGAAGTAGTTGAATAATGGCCTCTCTTTATGTTAGTCCAGACCCAGATTTGTCTGTGTCTGAAATCGGATTCTCTTTCGCAAATGTTTGATACCATCCATAAAATGCCACACGCCTCTTCTTTTTCATTCAAAAATCCCCAGAAATGTGGTCGAAAATTCGAATAGCCGAACTTTTGGAATGGGGTTAGATATGCAGGCTAGCCATGGACTGAAATGTCAGCATCTGATGTTATGGGGCTATAAATTAGGACAAGAGGGTCTTTCATTTCTGTTTCTTGTCCTAAAAAGACATTTTTAGCTCTTCTGCAACCCCAAATGAAAGTTGTGTTGCTTTTGTTTGTTTCATTACACGATTAAACTATTTTCATCCCAATAATTAGAGATAAGGCTCTGAAAAAGAAAGACCATTAGATCACATTCAGCATATTTATCCAGACTAACAGGAAGGATCTGTGGCCTGTTTTGAACACATGGGTGATTGCCAAAACCTGGGATTACCCTTAATCTTAACAGATAAGATTAGATTAGATTGAACAGATTAAGTGATGTTCAAAGTGAAAGGACAGACAAGGTGGGCGGTTTTGTTGTTGATCCAGACCGTGTTGTCCTGTTGTCATTAGCGAATCAAATGGCTTCATTAAGATGTCTGCCTGATTCTCTAAGATAAGATCAAATCTCATGTTTGACGTATAAGTGACGACTTGATGAAGCTCCAAGCAAGTTTGTTTTTTAGTTAAAAAAATAAGAAAAACTGGTAATAAGCTAAGAGCTTGGTGAATTTGTGGGGGCAACAAGAAAAGCTGGTCAAGGATTCATTCATTTCAGACCATTTGTCTGGTACAGGAAGCAAAGGGGGTTTACCAGTTCTGATTCAGTACACAATTTAGTTGCCCTCTTGGTTAGCCCTTGTTGCAAGTTTTGATTGTTCTTAAATATGCAGTAAATTTAGATGGTTATCTGTTACAAAGTTAGTTTATTTGACAGTTCATGTCGGTTAAAGATGTTCTTTCCTTGCAACTAAGATTTAGTAGCGGGTTTATGTTTGGGTGAAATTGCTTAAAATAAGATCATGAGCAAATAACTTTAAAACGGATGAAGAAAAAATATTGAACCTCCCCCCTTAAATTTTCTATACAAACTTAACAATCTCGTCTCTCCTAACTAGATTTTATATTGATGCACGAGTAAAGATCGAGAAAACCAATTTAGCAGATTGTTTTATTAACTGTTCTAATTGCATCTACAAAATGTTATATAAGAATCCAACCATGTTAGATTGTTGATCTTCTCTACCTAGAGGATGTGTCAATGACCGTTATTATACGAACATCAGGGTAGCATAAAGATAGACAAAAACAATATTACAAGACAGGCAAAAATTATTTTACGGAAGCAGATGTACAAACGTAACAAGATGTGCGAGAAAAAAGATTCAAAATAGACAAAAAATTTATTTGAGACTAAAAAATAAATGAAATAAGCAAATAAAAGGAGGAAAAAAGATCCAAAAGAGAGACAATACTTATTTAAGGCTAAAAGTAAAAAGAAAAAAATAAATAAAAGAAAGAAAGAAAAATCAGACGGCGACACTAAAACTATTATCAGAGGATACATTCATGAAAAATAATCTTAGGGGATAGAGTTTTTCCTTCGAAAAGTTTTTAAATAATTAACAAAAACCAGCTGTTAATCAATTTATATGCAACACAACAGTAAAAAAACATAATACTTAAATTTATGTATTTATTAACAATTAAATCAATTTAATTTTTGTAAAATATTAAGATCAAATTTTGACAAATTAGTTTAACATTTATTCTTCAATCTTTTATAAAATAAAATCATAGAAATCTATAATTCATCACTCAAATCCAACATATAAATTATAATCACAAATCTCAGTGCTTTGCCTTTGGACCAAATAAAAAAAAAGTTTACTCTTTATGGATGGTAATCCTCTCAATACCCTACTTATGTCCTACGTTTAAAATTAGGTTTAAGATTTAAGGTTTTAGTTTAGGGTTTATAGTTAGGCTTTAGAAAATTTAAGGTATAAGGTGTAGGGTTTATGATTTAAAATTTAGAGTTATGACTTGAAATTTAATTTTATAACATTTTTTAATGTCGGGACATAAATAGAAACACCGAAAAAAACAAATGATCTGTATCCTCTCTTTATATCTTCTCATCATGTGGTCGTAAAAATTTTCTAGAACTTCCAATGGAAAGCAAACAATTGATTTGTTTATTCTAAAAAAAGGAAAGAGAAAAAACAATCGAGTCATTTGACATGAGGATGGGAAAGCTGGGCTAGTTCCAGAGTTTTAAATTAGGGTAAATTATATTAGGGTTATTTAATTATATGTTTAATAGAACCCAATGAATAGTCTAATAGAAAAAAAAATACTATTTATCTTAAGAGATTTGAATTTAATTTACTTTGTTTGTAAGGTGTGTGGAATATTAAAAGGTTAAAAAAAGTATAGACGGATACTATCTTGTACATGTTTGTTCCTAAAGTTACAATTAAGTACCTGAATTAATTACTAAACATATAACTACTTGACGTTTAGTGTATTTTACTTAGGGATGGGCATTTTATTCGACCAGATCCGGTCTGATCGGGTCGGATTTTTTCATAAAAGATTTGGGTTTGGGTCGGGTCGGTCGGGTTTTTTAAAGGGTAAAGTTGGGTCGGGTTTGGGTTTAGGGTGGAAAAATTCGACCCGACCCGAGACTAATAGTGTATTTTTTTAAGGATATTCACAATAATACTCACTCTTTATATTTTTTTTACAATGAGGTCGTCAAAATTACTTTTTTTATAATTAGGTTCCTAATTTTTTTACAATTAGGTCCCTAAAATTTATTTTTTTACAATTAGGTCCCTAAAATTTATTTTTTTACAATTAAGTCCTTAAAAATTATTATTTTTAATAGCTCGAATCAGGTCGGGTTTGAGTATATAATTTTTGGGTCGGGTCGGTCCGAATTTGAAGTATATATTTTCGGGTCGGGTTCGGGTGGGCCAAAAACCCGACCCGTGCCCATCTCTAATTTTACTTCATGTATACTTTACAAAAATAAGAAAAACAAATGAAAAAGACAAGAATATCCAGTGTAGAATGCGGAGAAAAGCCAAGAAAAGTACAAAAGAGAGGTCCCCATGTGTCTTTGTATGGACCTGCAGTGGGAGTGTGCCATCAGAGTTCTTGTAACAACTCCCCCCATACTTGCATGAACCCACATTTTTTTTAAGTTAAAGTAATTATAAGTAGTATTTGTTCTAAATATACTCTCAATTATTTGACAATACATGTTCAATTACTCTGCTGCAACTGTTGGTGCTCGAACCTGTAAAACAACAACCGTTCTCTTAACCACTGAGTCAAGTTGATTCGTGCAAAAAGAATTACATGAACCCACACTCTTCTTCAAACTATTAACCCTTTTTGTCTCTCACTTTTCTTTTACATTTCTTTATGCATTTATCCAATTATTTTTCAGTTTATTTTCCCTCACATGATTTTATGTTAAAGGGTGAAAACAGATTTTCAATAGAAAATATATTAATTTTTTTATAAAAAATCTATATCATATATATATTTTCAATTTCTAGGGAAGGCGACCGCTCCTCTAGCCCAGTCCATCCCTAGTTCAATCATTCTTCTTCTTTTTTTTCCATGCATTATTGTTCTTTTGTTTCTTCATTTATCTGTTTTGTTGATGGTGATTTGACCTAGGATATCTAACTATATTAATGACCTAAGCTTAACAAATAGGAATCTCAGAGATGACTGTTAGACAGGATTTAAGCTCTCATAGGTCCAGAAATGGATAATAAAATGGTTCAAATAAGCCAATGTGTTTTTTTAAAATATTTCAGTGTGATTACGTGATAATACATGTTTGTACTCTTAGCCTTTTAAAAAGATACACCGACACTGTGCTGCTCAAATTATATGTAGCTGAAACGATAGGATGCTTTCACATTCACTTATATGCAACTATGCCATAAATCATGCAAGGGAAACAGAGACAACACCAAAAAGTCATTATTTTTTCTATTGGGGGTAACTTTAGTGAAAGAAAAGGGTTTGATTTTTGATATTTTTTTAGGTAAAAATAGGGTTTGGATGTTGAGATTCGAACTTTACACTTGTTCGATGCCAACTTGTGTTGTATGAATTAAAAGTTATGAATTTGTCCCTCACTGTGATAATTTTGAGAGATGGTCCCTCTAATTTTTTATTTTTTTATTTTGCTATGAGATGTGGCTGAGTGGTTTAGTTAGCCCTCCATTTCTCCCATGAGAAAGGAAAGTGTGGATTTATTATTCCAACACACTCACGTCCATGCAATTTTTCTTCTTATTTTTTTTTACTGTAAAAGCAAAGCTCCATGGACAGTGAGAGAAGGAGAGGAGTGTGGGGTCCAGAGTTTCAGCCCCAAAGTTGATCTTGATATGCCACCATAAAGGAAATTGAACCTAACTCGCCAATGACCAAACAAATCAATCTTTTTGGGGTTAAAATTGGGTGAAAACCAGAAAAAACGAATGTTATTGGCTTATTGCGGTCACTGAGGGTGTCGCAGCCGTGTATTTCTCAAAGAACACATGTTATTGTGGACAATAACTATGAGTATGGTCGGTTTTGAACCATGCCAAAACCACTATATAAAAACAGTTATTACTGTTACTAGTTAAATCCCTGATCACTAGAAACTGAAGAAGGAAAACAATAAAAATCTCCTTTTGGACACCCCTTAATTTCACCCAAAAGAAGACAATGAAAGCTTCTGTTTTGATAAGGATAAAAATGGAAGCTTTTAGTTGAGATTAACTCCCTAAGATGAACTGATAAGGAACATGGTGAAAAAGGAGAATCATTACAACAACTTTATTTTATATACTTAACCCTTTCTCTCTCTCCCTTTCTCTTTCTCTTTCTCTTTCTCTTCACTTCATCTGCTAAAAGGTATATGTTTGCCCCATTTCATAATGATTCAACTGAATTTAATCGTTTTTCAATTATCCTGAAGCTTCTGTTTTTTTTCCTCTTTTCATATCTATTAAAAACTACCATCTTGTATGGCTATGTAAGCAAAGTTTCCAAATTGGGAATTGGGTGTGTTTTTTTTCCAGGATTTTGTTGGTTATGCAACTCTCCCTTGTCTCTCACAGTTAAAACTGGTATAATTTTAATTATATCCGATTCTGTTTTCAT
The DNA here is from genome assembly GCA_958450335.1 of Hibiscus tridactylites. Classification (NCBI taxonomy): domain Eukaryota; kingdom Viridiplantae; phylum Streptophyta; class Magnoliopsida; order Malvales; family Malvaceae; genus Hibiscus; species Hibiscus tridactylites. The sequence continues at coordinate 108,457,329 of OY288265.1, read as the reverse complement.
TTTTAGGCACTTTCTGTGTTGATCATGGTTGCAATATTTCTGCTGTTTCTTATGTTGTATTTCTTGTCTGTCATGGTAAGTATGGGAGAAAGCTTGGTGCTGTCTGGTTCAAAGGCAGTGAAGTATTGAAAGGAGAGTTTAGCTCTGTCTGATTTTACAATGCCAGTTCCCCTTGCGCCGTATCCGACACCTCCAGCGCCGCCTTACACTCCTCCTGCTGCCAATGGTATCTTATTCTCTTCTCTTCTGTTCTGCAACAGATTTATCTTGAAACAATGTGAATTCTCCTTGAGAAACTTTGGTTGCCTGAAATGGAGTTAAAGTTATGAATTTGTTGATATCTGGTTTAGGGTGTCTGCTTCGATTTTGTTTTGTCCCTTTTTCTTTTTTTGATATGAAACAAATTGGCTAAGGACAGGAGGAACCATGAATCTATCTACAAAAGTTACTGTGTTTTCTACCTTGTTTTTACTCTCCATTGTCAACTGATGTAGTGACCAATTCTATATAACCAGCTGCTCAAAGCCAGCTTGTCTGTTCCGGTTGTCGAAATCTGTTGCTCTATCCTGTTGGAGCAACCTCTGTGTGCTGTGCTGTTTGCAATGCAGTTACAGCGGTGCCGCCTCCCGGTACACCATCCGCTATTTTCTTCATAACTTTTTAAGTTTATGAAATCCTGAGACATCAAGGCCTATGTATAAAATGTAAGTCGAAATTCTGAAACTACAGGCACGGAAATGGCCCAGTTGGTCTGCGGAGGCTGCCATACCTTACTAATGTACATCCGCGGAGCAACGAGTGTTCAATGTTCGTGTTGCCACACTGTCAATCTGGCCTTGGAAGGTATGCGTAACGAATTATGATGTCAATTGAGCAACTGTATTTGCTTCGGTGAAAGCTTCAAATTTCCCTTCACTTTTCCGACAGCAAATCAGGTGGCACATGTAAATTGTGGGAACTGCAGGATGTTACTAATGTACCAGTATGGAGCAAGATCCGTAAAATGTGCAGTTTGCAATTTTGTGACATCAGTTGGGGTCAGTTCACAATTTGTTCTCATAAAAGATTTCTGTTTTGCAAGGTGTTCACTGTTGTTTTGTGCCATTGATTGTTGCAGGGCTCGGCAAGCGCTGCCGAACAGAAGTTCAACAGCTAAGATTACATTACACCCAAGTTGATCGTTAGAAGCTACAACTTTGGTTTTTGCACATTACAAATATCTTCCTCCGCGTCCCCGCTTCGTATCGAGTTATTTTACCTTGCGTGACTTATGAAATAAACAGTTTTGGGTAGCTGGTTGGAAGTACCTGTAACAGTTTGAGCAATCGGTTATCTTCCGAATTCTGTTAAGATAAACTTCGTTTTCTTTTACTGTACTATGAATATGAGTGGCAATAAATAATGAGCATAAAGTTCATCTCTGATACTTGTGTTTTTTTTCCTGCAATTTTAATTGCCAAAGGTCTAAGTTCAGACAACTGTTTCATTGTCACTCATACAACATATATTGGCCCAAGAAAACTACACTGGGGACCATATAGATTTTTATAGAAAATATTGAGGTGCAGATTTTATAGAATCTAGTTGATTACATGGTAGATGATGTGAGATGAAGTCAATTATTCAGAAAAGAATGTTGAAGACTGAAGAGTATATTTCGGGTTAAACCGGATGAGTTGCGGATTAAGAGATCGATTCTTTTAGGAAAAGCAGGATAAATCAAGATCAATCTTTTAAAGGGAAACTCGATTCTCGTCTCCCGGTGCAGATTACAAAAGAATATTATCACTATAATGTAGTCTAAGACTTGCCTAATCGATATTAAACTGTTGGTGAGACCCGAATACAGTCTCAGCTGGACCCGAACATGAAAAACCTATTTGTTCATGTCAGTTCAATTATATCTTCAGACATAATAATAAATACTTGGCAAACAGTGTTTACTTTCTAACAGTAACAGACATCATATATCTGGAAAAGATTTTCCAACTCAAATGTGTTTGCAGTTTTACATGCCAAAATGTTTAGGTTCTCAGAAACACCCTAATGGTGTCGCTTTCAGATCTCATAGATCAAACTACAATATCGACGAGGTATATTCTCTAACTAATAAAGTTGAGACTTGAGACACAAGTATTTCAGTGGCCAAAGCTAATGTTATCTGCAGAAGCAAAAGCACCCAAGTTTTGGGTCTACTGACCACGATATTGTCACTGCAAATTACGCCCCATTGGACCGATGCTAGTGATGAGGTCTACATAGACCTATCTTCACTTGGGTGGGGAATTCGAACAAGGACAGTAGAGGTTCTATATTTATTGATAGATGGTCCATCTGACTCAGGTATAGCCCCACAGCACTTCACCTTTTTGTAAAGCTTCATTAGCTCTTGAAGGCACAAGTTCTTTTCCAATCCTACTTTTAAGCCGGTAATTGGATTACCAGAAAGCGATACGATGCTGCAGTGTGAATTCCTGCTAAAATTGCTTCATGTTCGAGTCTTTCGACAAGTTGAGGCAGTCGATAGTGACTCACTATCTGTGTCCTTGTTTCTGGTGCCTAAAGAATAGCATCATGAACCTAAAGATTCCTATACAAATTAATTGATATTCGCAATCGATAACTCGAGGCAAGACCTCTCAGAGTCTCAGCTGTACTGCTTATTCCATTTAGATATTACCATCTATGTGATATGTCAGCCCCATAATCAAAATTAAATCTTTCAAACTTCCCTATCAAGTGGTCCTTTAAAAATCCTATCTCCTAAGATACATGGTCCAAGAATTTTACAGCAGGAGCCGGGAATAAAAGCTAACGTATACATGAACATAACTGTTTCATTGACCTTATCGAATGTGCTTAGCTATATAATAGTAAGTTCCAAAGGAACTGTATCGTTTTCTGCAATTCATACTCAGTTAAAAAATTAGAACTGCTAAACCTTTGAAAAATGTTAAGGATCATAGCACTAACCTCGTTCTATTTGGAGTTTTCTTTCTTCGACATGCTTTGGCAAACTGATCTGAGTAAGACATATCCATGCCACTCTAATCATTGAACAATAAAAGCAGGGGCAAAGACAGGTATAGAATTTCAATACGTTTTGAAGAACTTTTACGAAGTCATTCTGCAACCACATCGAGGAGCTAACTGATAAGCACACTTACTCCGGTACGATCAAGAAGGCAACACATTTGGCAATTCGTTTAGTGTAAACATTTCAATCATGCAAACCAGACAGGCAAAGGTACACAAAATTTCGAGCAACAACATTTGACCATATTGATTCATCAGCTCCGAGTAACCAGATAGTTTGTTGCAGAAATCAAACTATTTCCTGCGATAGAAGTTTAAAAAAAATGTAAAGCTTTGCTGTCCCTCACTTTTGGCTAAGATGCAAGGCTCAAAACTGATCCTGTCAGGCTAAGTATCTAACTACCTAGCAAGACACTACAATTTATACCCCAAAGGTTAAGAGTCCAAGAAAGCAATTGAAACTCTAAGTTGTCTAAAAAAATTCAAACATGAAGAAATTGAGTTCACATGTAGAGAAATAAGATTACCAAACATTATGGTCGGCTGAACTAGAAAATAGAAAGAACCGGTCGGTTTTGAATGGACAGATCATTCACTCCCCTACCTGACCTTTTGGACAAATGATAATAATAACTGAACCAGTAAGGTTTAAGGGCCCAGAAACAGCAATGCGACCTTGTTGTTGTTGATAAGAAAACCTTACTGGTCCTAAAGAGAGAATCAAAGGACGTAAGAGGCAAAAATCATTTTAGTGGATCAAAATCAACTAACTTTGATTAGAAGAAACACAATGAAAGGGATATTGTGCGTGTTTACAAGTGCTTGCTAACTTTAGCTGGCAAGACAGTTTGGTTGTATCAGAAACTTGGAAATGGATTTGGCCTTAGTTTTCGGTTAAGGATTTACATAAAATTGGGAGGATTACATCCATGTCGTTCAGTCCTAGCATTCAATCAAGTGTCTAACAATCTCCCACCAAACCTGATCATAACCAAGGTCATGAACTATATGTTGTATAACCTATACAAAAGGCCGAGTTCATTATCGTAATCTCTTCAATCAAGAGCTTCAGCATGCATCTAGACGTCCTTGCATTATCTCTCGTGCCCTGTCTATCCTCAGTTATTTAATCATCCTTTCTATTTAAAGTTTAAACATGATGTAACAATCCTTCGAGAGGGTAGCTAATGTACCAAAAATCATTTCATGTAGAGACCATGTACATGCAAATGATCTATTACGGACTATGACAGATACAATTAAAGTGCCAATCATAGTATGGCAAAAAGAACTGCTGAAAATGCTAAATTGGCACAGGGAAAACATACATTGAAGAAGTTAATACATGTTAACTTAAAGAAGTCAAGACCACTAGTTCAATGAGTCATAATCATAGTACTATAGGGGGGAGGGGCAAAATTAAGACAAATGATATAAAATGACAAGATAAAGAATCCGCAGCAGGCTTTACATGGTTTATGCTCATCTTTTACTTGTACGTTAGTAGCTTATTCATCACCCAGGGCTAGCTCCAATGCATAGTCATCCCGTTCCTGCCAAAGTTCAACAAATACAATTTTAAGACCATTTCAAAAAAGTTGAGAGAATTAGGCAGTATTTAAATCCTGAAAGAGGCAATGGCTGTGCATCAGCTTAGCTCCCCAGCTATCCTTTTGTCTTCAACTACTACTTGTTGGATAATTAATGTGTACAAAATTTTCAGAACTTGTGGGCTTACTATTGGTCCTCGAGCAAAATATCTTCCAAATTGAAGCCAATACACCTGCACAAACCAGTAAACTCAAATTATTCTTGACACGTGTAAGTAAAGGTTTAAAGATTCGAGAAATCCTATATGAGTTGGCAATACTCTTTATTTCTTGGAGGTAAGATAAATGCAGATGAAGACATGCAAATTCCCCAAGATATTTGAGGCATCTGATGTGGCAATCTGCCTGACTTTTTGCAATGCCTTCATTTTCTTAACATACAAAGAGCAGATAGCGGTTCTACTAAATAGATAGGTAGGATTTTACACATTACCTCATCTTCATCTTGTGTTTCCACCTCAACATCAGAAGATGGAAATCCCACACAAAGAAGCGCATATCCCTGCATTTAACTCCCAAAAATAAGAAGATAATAATATACAGTAAACTCCAAACATAGAACAGACATGCAAGAAGTTTAACATGAGGTAGTATAATATATTTAACCACATGATGCACATGGTGCAGTTAATTTAATATGCATGTTCAAAGCTAACAGTGTTAAAGAGGAGAAAGTTCCTCATCATCTAATTTAAGACTCAAATGGACATTAAAACCAGTGTGGCATCTGTGGAGTTAAGACGTACAGAAATTTCAGCAAAATTTAACATCAATGTGAAGAAGTTTACGTCCAAATTATGCTAGTATACTCTTAATCTGGTTAATCTGAATAATCAAACCCATGTCATGAATATTCTTCTGTTTACATTTACATTCCTTGTGTGTCTACAAAACATTTATTTTTCCTTTGATACCTCTCCTATTGGTTAAATGACTATGATTCTTAAAGTTGCAATGACTTGATTTCATATAGAAACCTGTGATATGGTAAATTTGATGACTAATATATGAAAATATGATGAAACAGCATTGAAGTTCCGAATACAACGAAATAGCATCTAAGCTTTGATTTGAAACTAAAATGCCAAAAAATAAGAAAAACAAGCAAATGAAATTCATAACCCAGAAATCTGAAACATAAAAACCATGCCTTTTCTTTCAGTTCAGCAGATATCCCAAGAGCTTCAGGCTGTCTTATTTGTCCAGACTTTACTCTTACAGCACAGCTAGTGCAACAACCTGCCATGTGAAGGAACTATTCATTAAAAACAATTTCATCCAATAAACAAAGATTAACATTCAAAACAGCCTAAAAACTCCAATAAGCTAAGCTCAATAGCGGTATCTTAACAATATGACCCAAAACTCGAATCATAGATAAATGTGACACCTTTACTACATTAAAAACAAAACTTGTTTGGATTTCAAAGAACAATACCGTGCCTGCAAGCGAATGGAAGTGTAATGTTTTGAGCTTCAGCCGTATGTAAAATATACTGGTCCTGCGATTTCAATCAAATATCCATAAATGAGTCTCTAATCAACCATTTAATTAAGTTGTTCTAACGAATAAACTGCAAGCCTAACAAATAAAAATGCAAGTCCTAATGTTCTTTTTCACTACTAATTGAGAATCAATTGCTCTATTCTAACTACAAAATAGGTCAATCGTTTCTTCAGCATTTTCTCAGGAAACAAACGGAGTGAAGCGCCGTACCTCAGGAACAACAAACTCGTGAACAACACCTAGTTTCCTGTCGTGGACGGTGACTTTATGAGTAGGAATTGAAGGGAAAGGATTACCGTTCGGGCTGATAGCGGTCACCGGCGACTGGAGCTCTGACGTAGTCTTGCGTCGGCATCTGAAGGAAAAAGCGCCGCGTTTTGGAGAAGAGAGACGCGGGTGAAGTGGCGTTTGCCGGTTGAGGGGAGTGCAGGAATTGCAGGGAACCACAAGGTCCATTGATACCGGTTTCGGAATCTAAGCAGTTATTGGTCACGACGAGATAAAACTAATTGAAATGAAAGAGGGTTTAGATATCCTAGTTTCCTTTGTACACAAATTTTGTTAGAACTGTATTTTCCACCCTTGGATTTGATGTGAGATTTTTTTTTTGAATTAATCACGAATCAAGTACCTATTACCCTCTCTTTTTTTCAATCGAGTACCACCAACACATGTTTAATAAGGCTTAATATACGATTTAGTATATGAATGTTATTTTTCTAATATGATATATCTGTGTTACTTTTCAATTAGGTACTTTAATTTATTATTTTAGAATGATATTTGAAATTGACAATTTTAATATAAAATGATACTATATGTCATTTCAATAACTGATCAAATTGTGACGTGACAGAAATATCACATCATGCATGATAAAATCGACAAATTCAAATGCTATAATAGAAAAAAAAATCTCAATTTAATAATATATTGGACTAAAACATAAAGTATTACATTAAAAATTGATAAATTTAGGTATCAAATTAGATATAAAAAACCAATATCACAATAAAAAGAGAGAGAAATTCATATACTAAATTGTATATTAAGTCTTTTAGTAACTATACGAATATTAGTTTTTTTTATTAAATAGAGATATTACATTTTTATGTCGGGATTCGAACCCATATAAAATGAAGTAAGATGAGTATCCTTAACCACTAGGTCAATTAATATATCTCTAAATATTAATTTTTTTGATTGAATAATTTTATTAAAATTTGTAATAGAGTGTGAGCATAAAGCACATCAACATTAGGGTGATATCAATTTGATCGAATTCTATTTGAGCAAAACAACTTTGTAGTGTGGGGTTTTTATATTATATAAAGTTTTAAATTTTTTTAACAATAATAATTTTTCAAGTAAATAAAAAGTTAATAATTATTATATGATATTTTAAAAGGCTAAATTGGTTGAATATTTCTTTTTTGGGGAAAAATTAGAAAAATACTCCCATTTGAAATTATTTAAAAAAAAATACCCCATTCAGTTAGGGATGGCAAAAATACCTGGCTCCGACCCGACCCGAGGTGCCCCGACCTGACCCGACCGGGTATTTTTTCTAAAATTTCGGGGATCGGGGCGGGGCGTGAAAGGCATGAAGTCGGGGCGGGGCGGGTTCGGGTATTTGCTAGAAATTCCTCGCCCCGCCCCGCCCCGGTATATTTTTATATTTTTTTTATATATTTTTATTATATTTATAAAAAATATTATTTTATTTAAACACTTTTATGAGTTTTAAGCTATTTTTTGTTTTTGTTTTGATTCGTACTTATTGTAAAATTTTGTTAGATGTTGTTCATGTTTTAATATATTCGATTCTAACGCTTAATGATTTAAGTTTATTCTTTTGAATATGTAGTTTAACATGTGGATAATTTAAAATTAGTTTTATCTTATTTTTTTATATAAGTTTGAAGTCCTTTGAAACTATAATTTGTGATTGTGGTGGAAGATTGGTCGAATCTAATATTTACCGTCGGCAAAAATTAATTTTTTTAAAATTTTTCGGGGCGGGTCGGGGCGGGGTCGGGTTTAAAGATTATTGTATCGGGGCGGGTCGGGGCGGGTAAATTAATATTTTAATTCAGGGAGAGGCGGGGTCAGGTATAATATATTATAGGTCGGGGCGGGTTCGGGGCGGCCAAAAACCCGCCTCGCCCCGCCCCGTTGCCATCCCTACATTCAGTCCACGTAAGTAGGGATGACAAATGGGCGGGGCAGGTGCGGATACCCCCTCCACCATCCCCATACCCACCTAAAATTTTCATATCCATCACCTACCCACCACCCACGATGGGTATAATTTTCAAATCCACACCCACCCACGTGGGTATATTCTTAAATACATCCACACACCCACCACCCAATTGGATACCCATTACGCATCTCGTACCCGCCTATACCCGCCCGCCTGGCAACAACCATATCACATAAAACATGAAGGGATAATGGCACCAATGCCCCCTGTACTTTAACGAAAAGTTCAGTGTGGTGCCTGAACTTTGGATGCGTTTAATGTGCCCCTGAAGTTTTCTTCTATCATTTAAAATGCCCTGACCCTAACAGTGTTAACTTGTGATGTGGTATAACTAACTTACACCGGTGTAAGTTCTACTAAACTATAGTTAACTAACTATGACTAATTTATATCGGTGGAAGTTAGTTATTATGTGAGAAATCAGAGGGTAAGACAGTGCAAAGAACTAAAGCAATAAACTTGAAATTTGAATAAAGAAAATAAATTTTATATTGAATCAAATATCAACAAAGCCACATAATATGGCGGGTAGCATATGGGGAAGACGGGTGCGGGGCGGGTAAGGTCTTAAATCCACCACCTACCCACTACCCGCGGCGGGTATGACTTTGTACATCCACACCCGCCCACTACCCACCAAACTCATACCCATCTCTACCCCAATTGGGGCGGGTGCGGTGCGAAATCCGCAAAATTGTACCCGTCTGCCATCCCTACACGTAAGGACTAGACGCAAATTCAAGTTGATGTGCAAGTTCTTTTTATTAAAAATAAAATGAGGCAACAGATAAGAAGCGCCAGATCAAAATGAACTCGCGTCTGGTTGACCAAATGAAGGGCATTTTTTCAAATTACTTTCAAAGGAAGGGTACTTTTCCAAATGATTTTAAATGGGAGGGGTATTTTACCAAATTTTTCTCCAAAAGGAAATATTCAACCAATTTAGCCATTTTGAAGTCATTTTCACTATTTAAAAAATAAAATATTTATTTTATGTTAGAAAAATAAAATAAAATCCAATTCAAATAACCACAGTTTTTTAACTTGTGAACGCTTAACCATTTAATACTACAGTCCGGTTCAGATTTCAATTTCTTTGCCCACAGCTAAGTTATAAAAGCTCAGAGTTGAAAAAAAAATTCTACATTTAGGTCATTCAAACAACAATTATACAGAACATCTTGGATCTTTGATGGAAGAGCAGGCATTTTTAAAAGCCTAAACAAAACAAAAAAAAATCCTCTAACAAACCCTTTTTCTATATGATGATACTGATACAATCAAATGCAGGTTATTAGCATAAGTTAGAACAACGAAAAGGAAGAATCTAGTAAAAAAAATGGTGACAGGTTTTTCTAGACCCGAGAATCATGCCCATTGCAGTCTTCCCTGGTACTCCACACACTGCTGGATTTTACCATCATGGGACATCACCTGAGTCTTCACCTTAGCTCGTCCTGTACTGTACTTCACTTCGAACTTCGGGTATGGCTTCTGCTCATTTTCCGCACTAGCTGCACCTGATGTTTCTGGTAAGACTTCATCGAGGAACTCGTCTGCTATGTCTCCATCTTCATCTATCCTAAGACGCTTTGCATACCATTTCAGACCCTGAATTGAGAAGTCAATACGAAAATATTAGCCACTTGAAACATGCTTGACGAAGACTCGCGATAAAATAAGTAGTTGTGGCAGGTCGAAACTCGAAACAACCAATAGTGGGGGGGGGGGGGATTTATTGTTAGTGAAAGTAATGCTGAGAAGTGGCCAATGAATGAAACCAACAGCCTGATATGCAACTATCCCTTAGAACGAAACACCATACTAATAAAAGCTACTGCAACTTCCACATGGACATTCATTTGCCTCAATCTTATATCAAGTGATCAATGGTAAATAATGGTATTCACTATTCACCATTAGAAACATCACCAACAATAAATTGCATTTCGGCCACCCTCTCCGGCTACTTCTTTAATTCACCTACTAGGCATAAAAAATTTAACCAAAGTCCAAAATGCGACAGATTTTGATTCGAAGGTAGAGTAAACCAAGATCAACTTGCTAGTTGCTAAGGAAATAAATAACATCTTCACATTTACATGTCAGCATGTTTATTAGACACACAAATTCCTGTAGCATTGTGATGCTCCACAAATTATGTTTCAAAAGGTTAAGGTTAACGGATTCAAATAGACAATCACTTCTGTCTCGGTGTTAGTTTTCTACCATCAAAAGAAGGTAATATCAAAAGTGCTCGAAGAAACAATCACAATAAAAAAAAGTCCATTCCTGAAATGGAACAAAATACTAACAATTTCCAAAAAAATCTAATAAGTGTTAGATCAGTTATGGACAAATCTTAATGAGAATAAATAACTTAGACATGCTTGGATGATTACAGACTTGTTCATGCATAACAACAAATCTACTTGATAAGGGGGAAAAAGGTGGAAATCCGAAACCAACCACCAAATATTCATCCCCAAGCAGAGAGAGATTTTGTAGAACAGCTCCCATATTTATTGAACAATACATCAAGACAGGAATTTGAGGGAAGGAAAACAAAAGAAGGGAAGTTCATATCTTTTAGTACATCAGGATCTGATCTATCCTTACATATTTTCCATGAACATCGGAAACAATAATGTGGAGGGCATTTGAAAATCGACTCAAAATGGCCTCCTCGAATTACTATAACTCCACCAGCCTACTTGATATAAACAGATAAAACTCAATTCCATCACGACTTAAAACAGCAATCATGCATGTCAATAATGGGAAATCCAATGCTAAAGTTTGAAGATGCCAGATATCATCATACCAAGTTAAATTTTATATAAGGAAGATGAACTTGCCAGAAAGTACCTCTATTGCATAGGTCCTGTCTTCAAAGAAATCTTAAAACCAACCTAACCCCAAGCTCTTAACAGCCTAATTACACGGTTCAATGTCACTTCTCCCTCACTTAATTCCAAATTATTAAAGTTTCAACATTGATTTCATGCTTAACTGAGCCAAAAATTGGCTAGCAACAATTAATCTCTTGTTCAGAAATGAGAAAACCACCTTTAAGCTGCCTAACTCTATTACCCAGAAGTCAACTCATAACAAAAGAAAAAAGTACCAACTACATTTACCATTATAGCATTATATCAAGAACCCACAGCTTAAAATCTGGAAACTAGGGGGAAACAGCATTAGAAAATAAAGTGAAAGAAATTGGGATGGACCTGGACGCCGCCGTCACCGGAAGTGCAGGGGAGGAGGACGGGACCGGGCTGGGAACGATCGACGGCGACTTGAACAGGGACGCTAAAGCCCTTTCGAGGAAGGCCGGTTTCTTGAAAAACGGGAGGGTTGCCGGGTGTTTCGTTATCGTTTTCTTGGTCTTTTACTTGGTGAGCATCGTCTCTGGCGAACCCTAAAAGCCCCGCTATCCTTCTAAAGAAGCGCATAATCAAAGATCAATTGAATCGAAAATCTAAGCTCTGCGAATCGAGGATTCAGGAGAAGAAAAAGAAAAGAAATTTATAGTTTGTCGGAAGTGAAATGTTTGGGGAAACTAGAAAACAGGACCGGAGAAACGTGATTTATTACATAAACTATAATTAAATGTAATGGATTAACCCACTCAATTGAATATACCACTTAAAAATAAAAATAAGAAATAAGAATGTACAACCCTTTAAAATAAAAATTATTATTTTAAGTACAGTCAGTGAAAGAAAAAAACATAAACGACTGGTGTTTATGATTAATTATAAGGTTTCAAAATAAATTTTATGATTTAAAGTTTAAAGATTATGATCGAATGTCTGTAAAAGAGATATATGATAATTTTAGTCCGTTTGTAAAAAAAATATTTTTACACATTAATCAAATAACTACCCTTGAAATAAGTCATTTAATTAAAAAATAATAAAATGAAATTAATTTAACCATTCTGTATGCTTGTTGCATATATGAAAATAATGTGTGTACAGCATGAATATATAAATTCTAAGTTTCTAACTATTTACGTGGGGAAACTATATTAATTTTATAGTACTTTGAATATAAAAAAGTTAATAGAAATAGAAAACATTTTTAAAATCAAGTCAATATGATAAATTATACAAAATATAGCATAAATTGAAATATGATATAAATATAATGCAATGAATTAAATCAAATTGTAACGAAATACAAAATATAATACAAAAGAACACTTCAACAATTTACAGAACGACTGATATTTTATCTTATGCTTAAATTTGGTTTCAATATTCAAGTTAATATTCGTACTAAACGATCCAATGGATATTCAAATTCAATACATGTATTCTAAAAAAACTTAAATATCAACCTAAACATTAAAATCGAATTAACAAATACTATACTAACCAGTTCATAAAATACTTCAATATCCAAGCACATAACAAATCTCTATGGATTACCAAAAATACCCTCAAAATCTAATTCCCAATTAATTGGAGTTTGATTTTATTTAACCTATATACACACATGGAATCATTTAATCCAGACCTGACAGGTTTAAACTCGGTTTTATAGGGCCTGGTCGGGTTTTAATGTGAAAAATATTCGACCTAAAATAATAATTTATTTGTATTCTAAAAAATTGTGTATATTTGCTATAATGTCCTTCTCTCAATATATTTTGTTACAATTATTTCCTTATTTGTCTAATAAAAATAGAATACTTAATATAATGTATATCTCCTTTGTATTTTTAATCAACTCTCTATTTTATCAAATAAAAAAATTGAATTAGGTTAAATTGGGTCGGGTTGGATTTAAATTTTTACTCAAAACTCCGTGTTGAGTGGAGCATCATAATGCCGTGTCAGGTCTAATTTCGAGAGGAGATATTAAAGTTTTGAGTTGGGTGCTAGTCAGCCAAAAACTGGACCTATAACCACCTCTACACACACCAAACATAAATTACGTATTAATTCTAAAACTCTCCCATCGAAGATAAGTTCTATTGTCAATATTTATAATTATATTATTTTTGAACGATAATAAGAAAATTGACTTCATTGAAATAAGAGAAGGCATATCAAAAAAGGCACAACAAATATAACACACCAAACATAAAAAATAAATTTTGAGATCAAATAAACACTATATAGAGAGATATAACAACCATCATCAGAACATTCATATCTCTATCTAACTATGCGCTATATAAAAACTCACCAAAACTTCAATAACCATGACTTATCGATAATTTTAGTAACTATGACATAACTTTAGAAAAATCTGTGACTAGAATAAGAACTCATTGAATTTCTGTGACAATGAGTGTAGTTTATTAATTTTCTTGAAAAAAAAACTATTATTATAAATCAAATAGGTATATTTGATGCTTTTTTATTGGCAAAATAACAAAGGATGCTCACAACGTTTGCATGTTTTGTCATTTGTGCCTTATTCTTTTTTTGGTCTAAATATGTCATTAACGTTTCAATTTGGTCCAAATATGCCTATGTTGGATGTAAACTGACGGTCAACGACTGATATTGTCTAGACTTGCCACGCATTAAGATCTTTTGACATGTCAGCATTATATTACCATGTATCGTCATCAGATTCGACCACGTGTCACTATAAAAAAGAGTATAACAATTGTTTTTTTTAATCTGGCGTGGCATCATCAATCTTAACACGTGGTAAGTCCAATCAGCATTAGTTGTTGACCGTCAGTTAACTGACAGTTTACATCTAACGAGGGCATATTTGGACCAAATTAAAACGTTGGAGACATATTTGGACCAAAAAAAAATAAGAGACTAAATGACAAAATATGAAAAACGTTGGGTGCATCTTTTGTCATTTTATTTTTTATTTGCTATAAATATGTTATAAACCAATGGCGTTCCGACAAGAAGCCTGCACCAGATGCAACTTTACAACTTACTTCTTTCCAATTTCCATTGACATCTAATCTAATCTAAACTAATACCCCACCAACATCGACATTGTAATGAAATTTGAAATGTTCGGTTGACCTAAGCCCACACATTTTCTTCCTGCTTTTCCTTTTTCCTTTTTTTTTAGTGTGCTGTACAGCAAAGACTTATCCACGTTTCAGCCACAGTTGGTTGGAATTCTGGTGTGAATGTTTGTATATTCAGTTTCTATATCCATACCTGAATATGTGCCACGAAATGAGCATGATTTAATGGTGTGGTCATGCCAGGCGTGGTTCCATACTATTGGAACATACTTTTTATTGTTGCCGATCGATGATTATCCGTTTTTCATTCAGTTAATACAATTAACTATCAGTTAATTGTCAAACAAGACCGACAACTAATATTAAAATTTAACAATTACATGTGTATTCGAATTTCGAGGGCAAGCACCCGACGCTATATCTATCACACGCCGAGACCAGCCGTTTCTGGTATCCTTTTCGCAATTATTACAGTCTTTGGTTCCCCTTTTTTTTCAATCACATTATACCGCGTGCTGCTTGATAGGCTTATTTACTGGTACAACAAAAAAAAAAGGAAATCGGATAATTATTTAGAAAAACGGGTTAAAATGAGTGTTATACAAAAGTATCCTTAAATAAATACAAAACCTACGTCGAGGATTAAATTGTTTGAATTTTTTTTTGGTAATATGCATGTTCGTTTTACGGTCCATGTTTGGGGTGCGTGGCTGCCCCTCCCAACAAAGTTGTCTTCAAGGTTCAAACTCGCATCCTCTCCTTGGGAGTGCAATGTGTCTTACCAATGCACCCAACCCTTGTTGGTAATTTTGTTTAAATACTTTAAAAATGCCTATGTATTATTTTTAATTTTAAAATCTAGTCTCAAAATAAAATCTATGCATTGTTTTTTTTTACTTTAAATGTTGGTCTCTCCCATAATTTCCGTTCAATGTATGTTTTAAATTTATATTTTATCTTTACCTTTTTTTATTTGACATTAAAGCCATAAACTTAGATGATTGAAAAATTGTATAGTTCAATTCATGATGGTTTTTATTTATTTTTAAACAATAAAAACAAAAAAAATAAAAGAATAAAAGCCCAATTATATAAAAAAATGTAATACTAGTAAGGAACTAAAATGTTATGTTGCTTTTCTATAGTCGTCAAATCAATAATTAATAGTAAAATTAAACGTAAATTAGAGAGGGAATCAAAATTTTCAAATAAAAAAAGCACATGTATTAAATTTTAAATTACTACCAAGACCGGTGACATTTAAACTTAGCAATTTAAAGATCATTTTTATACAATGTTTAAATAACTATATTCTTGAGCAAGTACATTTGGTCGGTTGGTCAAACTGTTTATTTTTGTTTACTCATATATTTTAGACCTATTAAGAATAATCTTTAGGATTAAAATTAGAATTATGATTTGTCCAAAGAAACTGACACGTCTTATAAACTGAATTGGAAGTGGCGAGTCTCTTTAGTACTCAATCAAGATTAATCGATCACTTGTTCGAATATCAACATACGTAAAAAAAAATGATTGTGTTGCTTAAAAAACCCACGTCTCATAAACTGCCACGTAACCCAAATTAAAAATGCCAGTAAAAAAATTGAAAACAACTCCCAACCCCCCCACGAAAATAAAGTGCACTGACAAGAAGGAAGAACCCTAGTTGGGGGGTATAATTACATATTTGTTTCAACCAAAATCGAAAGGGGCTTTTTTGTTCATTTCCCAGTTCTGTAATTTCATTTCCCCATTTCTCAAAAGTAGTTACCTCACCAAATCTTTAACATAAACCTCTGTTTTCTTCTCTCTCACATTTCACAGTTTCACTCAGATTTCTTGCCGGAAAACAAAAACATGGAACCGAGAGAAGTAAAAACTCCGACAGGAGGATTACAGGTGCAACAACAACCGCAACAGATGTTAATGGGACACACGTCTTCCTCGTATCCTCCAAACTCCGGCTTAATCAACTCCAATCCAACGGCTAATATCCCTCCTTCTTTCCCTTTCAACTCACTAACTTCGCCGGCGGTGCCGCTACAGTCTCACCAGCAACAAAACCAACAGAATCAACACCAACAGCAACCCAAGCCGTTTGATTCTATGAACTCCGGCGGCTTTGATGAATCGCCGCAGTTTAGGTACAATACGGAGCCGGCGGTGAAGAAGAAGCGAGGTAGGCCTAGGAAGTATGCTCCCGATGGTAACATTGCGCGTTTACAACTGGCGCCAACTACTCCGATTTCTTCTAACTCGGCGAATCACGGTGAAGGTGAATCTGTCGGTTTAGGGAGTAATAGTGGTGGTGGTGGCGGTGGTGGTGTATCTGAACCTCCGGCTAAAAAGAACCGTGGAAGGCCGCCGGGTTCCAGCAAAAAGCAGATGGATGCATTAGGTAACTATTAACTAACAGTTGCAATGAAAAAAGTTTGTGTTTTTGCTTATTATGTAACATGTTTTCTTTGTAAGTTTTGTGATTTTTGGTTATTTTGCGAGCAGGAGGAGTTGGAGGGGTGGGATTTACTCCTCACGTGATCACCGTCGAAGCCGGCGAGGTGAGTTCCCTTTGTCCGAATTTGTAATTCAATTGTTTAAACTTCCTGTGTTTGTGGAATCATCTGTACTTTGTGTTTGTAGCATCAAAACGAATATGTTCAAACCCTTCAAAATACAAACTTGCAAGACTGTTCTTTTTGCAAATGTTCTTATCTACATAATGCCTTAATTCATGGCCTTATTCATTTGCAGGACATAGCATCAAAGATTATGGCTTTTTCACAGCAAGGACCGCGCACAGTCTGTATTCTCTCCGCAAATGGTGCCATCTCTAATGTCACGCTCCGCCAACCTGCAATGTCTGGCGGCACAGTGGCATACGAGGTACTTCTAATTTCAAATATCAATGTATAGGATTAAGCTTGAATGAGATGCATCTGCTCAGCACCTTAGCTTACTTTCCTTTTGACTAGGCAATTGTTGATTGTGGTACCTGCATTAGACGAGGGTTTTGAAGTAAACCCTCATAGTTCAAATTCGATCAGTGAAACAATAGAATGGTATCGGAGAAAGAGATAAAAGATTAGTCCCGGCTTTTGGAAGGAACCGAATTTAACCTACGTTGCTCCAACTCTTTATTTTTGCTGTCCATGTTTGATATCTGTGTCCAACACATATCTGAACAAGAGTACTAAGATGTGACACTCCGAGGAATTCCAAAAAGTTAAACATACCCATGTCGGACATATATCTATATCAGATTAGGCTAGGTGTTTTTGCTAACCCGTCTTCTCAAGTTAAGGAATATTTTCTTGCTCTTGTTACTAGTGGGATTTTGTGTGTGTGGTTGTGCTAGATGGACTTGTTCCTTGGATACAATTCTTAGCCTTGACCCTTCCACTAGTACTTGCTAGCTTAAGCAAGGTTTCGAGAGAGGGGACGAATGGTTGAGCAAGATGTTGGCTGCATTGAATTGTACACAATTTTAGCAGTTTGATTCGTTTTTCCTTTATCATTTTAAACATACTTTAAATATGGATACATTTTTTTTTAAATTGCAGGGCCGCTTTGAAATTATTTCTTTATCAGGTTCCTTTTTGCTTTCTGAAAATAACGGTAGTCGCAGCAGGAGTGGTGGCTTAAGTGTCTCCTTGGCTGGTTCCGATGGCCGAGTATTAGGTGGTGGAGTTGCAGGGATGCTACGCGCAGCATCACCAGTTCAGGTATCTCTCTGTTTACTAATCTGTGTATGCTGAGAATTTTGCTACATGCACATCTCAATATCCTGAAGTAGTTTCGGGTTGAGGCTTGATTGAGTTTAGATTTTTGCATTTCGGACACCATAGTGTCAGGTTAAGACAAAGCATGTACTTCTTGGTTTTGTGACTGCTTCTTTTCTACTGCCAGGTCATTGTTGGCAGCTTTATTGTGGATGGAAAAAAACAGAGCTCGGATGCTTTCAAAACAGGACCTTTGTCCGCACCAACATCGAGCATGCTCAATTTCGGAGCTCCAGGGATGACAGGCAGTCCTCCTTCCCAAGGTGGCTCAAGCGAGTCGTCTGACGAGAATGGTGGTAGCCCTCTTAACGGAGGGTCTGGCTTCTACGGCAATTCCGCCTCATCAATCCCTAACAACAACATGCAAATGTACCAACTTTGGACCGACCACAGTCAACAATGAAGACACATTGGAGCATCGAGTCGGTGATCGTTCTTAGCATAACAGTTCCAAATGCTAACATATGCATTAGAGAATAGAAATGGTAGAGAATCATTTTCATTGTAGTTCAAGCAATATCTTTTGTGGAGTAGTTTTCAAGTTTTCTTCACCGTATCGGAAAAATGGCTGTTGTTGTTAGATTTCAGGTAATTGTTGTTGTCACCATTGACCTACCTCCTCCTTCAGATAATGTATTTTCAGGTATTTCTGGATTACAGATGTTATGAGATATATGTGTTTGTTTCAACTTCCACAACCATCGATTTCAACAGGCAAATCACAGAAACCGAGTCTCGTGCCGACCGGTGCAAGGCTCCAATCTTGACAATCTTACAAACACGTCATTCTGTTGAAGAAAGAAGACGAAAGTGTGGTTGCAAGTTAATGGAAAATAAGATTTCACCTAAGTTTTGTTATGAAGTGCAGGGTGTTGGATGAACTGCCGCAGTCGCATTTACTTCAGCACTTGACCTTATTAGCTTTTGTATGTTTCGTGAAGGATCATAACGTCATGCATAAATTTCAACGTACCTTTCGTATTATTATTAAGCTTAATATAAAAATAAGTATTTAAATTATACTTTCTTTTAATTTTAGGTATCTATTCTCATCCCCTTGTGTCTTGATGTCAAAGGTAGATGTTCATTATCTCTCGGGACCCGGGTTCGAGTACTAGTAATACAAGATTTGTGTGCCGTCTTTGAAAAAGACTCAAAGACAAAGAAAGTTGAACAGATACTACTCTTGCATCACACCGGTATATTCAAAAAAAAACTTTAAGTATCTATTTTTTTGAATAAAAATAAGTGTTTAACGTTTTATTTTGTTAATTTTAAGTGTCTGTTGTTAAAAAAAACCGTTAACCAATTGAACTTTAACACGTGGCATGTTTTAAAAAATATTTTAATTTTTAATTTCTTTTAATTGAAATTTTATTTAAAAATTTACAAAAAAAGCTTAATATTTCAAAAATCTCAAAATTCTTAAATCTCAAACTGTAAAATTTTAAATTGTCATAGTTGTCGCCGTTGATATCTTCATCGGACCCTACTATTATCGTCGTTGAAGACTACCATATGTTTCTTTCAATCACCCATTTTCGATAACCAACAAAAGGGTGTCAACCAGACGTCGAACGACAAACGTGAATGGTTCTAACTGAACGACGTTTAATTGGCACACTTATTGGCGATTAGTAATGGGTGGTTGGGAAAAAATGGACGGTGGACTCTGACGATGTCAATAGTGGTGTTCGATGAGACCATAGGCGCGACAATGATGTTAATTTGGAGATTTTGGTTTTTAAAGATTTGAGATTTTTTTGGGGATTTTGAGAACAATGACGTTAATTTAGGGATTTTGTAATTTTAATTTTTAGGGATTTGAAGTTTTTTGGGATATTGTGATTTTGGTTTTTAAGGATTTAAGAATCTTTTTGAGATTTTAAGAATTTTAATTTTTTTTTAAATTATTTTAAAAAATAGGTGACATGTCACATTTTTAATGGGTAATGATTTTTAAAAAGATCGGAAACGTAAAGCTGTAACAAACTAAGTATTAAACACTTATTTTTACCAAAAAATACTTTAAATCCTATAATGAAAAAAAAAATAGTTTGTAGACCTATTTTTTAATTAAGCCTTATTTACAATAACTTCGATGGCAACGCCCTACGCGGAGCTTACACATGTTGATATTGGTGAAAATTCATATCAAGTCCGTATATTGTAGGGGCCATATTAATTTAGTCACTCTACTATTAAATGAATTAATTTAGTCTCTTGATTATAAACTTGTTCAAATTAGCCTTCCCTACTATTATTATTGCAATAAATTCGATGGCGCCCTACACGGAACTTACACATGTTAATGTCGGTAAGATATTTGTGAAAGTTCCTATCAAGTCCCTCTATTATAGGGATTGTATCAATTTAGTCACTTACTCTACTACTAAATGGATTGATTTAATATTTTTATTATATTGGTTCACATTAGTCTCCCATACTATTAAATGGATCAATTTAGTCTTTATATTAGTAAAAGGAATCAATTGAGGCCACTTATTTTTATAGATTGAACATTAAAATTATTTTTTATTCACAATTTAATTTCAAATTATATGTAGAACTATAAAATTATAAAAAAACATTAACTCTACCAACCAGTAATTTACCTTTTTTAAACATTAAATGTTAATTTTGTAAAAGAATCGGTGTTATTTGATTGTTTTTATCAGTACAATGACTAAATTGATCCATTTAATCGTAAAAGATTAATTTAGACTAATCCCTATAATAAACATATTAAATTGATCTACATATTTAACAGTGTAGGGACAAATTGAAACAATTCTTATAATCGAAGGACTTAATAAATACTTTCATCATAAGATATTAGAAAATTGTATTTCTTTCACGCGCCTTTGTGTGTCAATGCTTTGAACCAAAGCCAGTGCCACCTGCCGACTATAACTGCAATGAAACGTAGCGTAGCGGCAGAGCTTGTCCTAAATACAGACTGTTGAAAAGAACACGCGCCGGCGACTGAGTGTGACAATTTGCTGAATCCGGCATTGTCTTATCTACCACCAAAGAGATAAATAAGCTTATCAACAATAGGGCTCTTAAGCAGGAATCGACCTAAAAGGGCTGAAAGGGGGCAGTCGCTCCCTAAAATTTTGAAATTTTTATATAATTTAAATTTTTTAAAAATTTATATGTACTTTCTATTAATAATTTATTTTCACCCCTCTTAAAATTTTATGAATTCGCCTCATAAAATTTTATAGGTTCATCCCCTAAGATAAACTTCTGCGTTCGTCCCTGCTCTTAAGTAAGGTGAAGGATTCAAATCTTGATATTGTAAATATAGAAAATTAAATTGAGATAATTGTCTAAACTTTTACATAATTCGGTTTGAATTAATTAACTAATGATTCGAATAGCCGAACTTAAACAAAAATAAATAGGATAAACTACAATAGAGGTCACTCAATTATGGGTAAGGTTACACTTAGGTCACCAAATTATTAAAAGTTACATTTGAGTCACTCAATTATGGGTAAGGTTACATTTAGGTCACCCAATTATTAAAGGTTACATTTGGGTCACTCAATTATGGGTAAGGTTACGTTTGGGTCACCCTTCGTATTTTAAAAAGTACATAAATTTAGTCAAATTTTTTTCAAATCACTTGTATACCCTCGTTAACATTAGAATACTTCATTTGAAATTCTTAATTAATCTAATACACAAATTGATATACTTTTTTTTTAAAAATATGAATGGTGACCCAAATATAACCTTACTCATAATTGAGTGATTCAAATGCAACATTTAATAATTGGGTGACCCAAATGTAACCTTACCCATAATTATGTGACCCAAATGTACCTTTTAATAATTGAGTAACCCAAATATAATTTTACCTATAATTGAGTGACCTCTGTTGTAGTTTACCCAAATAAATATATAAGCTTAGTTTCACATGGCAACGGCTCTTTTGGCCTTTGCTTATAAAGACTCCATTAATTATCTCTCTCTAGCCGTTGCTTGGTCTTATTCACTTGTCAATCACTTCACTTTCACTCCCAATCAAAACACCCACTTCCACATTTCATATAAATTCTCAATTTCCCTACGTATAATTCAAATCTGGGTTTTACTTAGTTTTCTCCATGGATTGTTTGGTATTGCCGGTTTGTTCATTGCGAAAGCGCAGCATGAGATCACAGCTCGGTTACCAGCCCCTAAAGAGCGAGGAGGAAGATTACGGCCACGCACAGGTGACGGTGGTTGTCGGGAAAGAGAAGCGGGAGTTTTTGGTCGACCCTTTTGTGTTGGAGAAAAGTCCGTTCCGGGTTTTGATCGGGTGCGGACGCGGTGGCCGAGTAATGGACGGAGGGAGCGAGAAGAAGAAGAAGGTGATTTACGTGGACGTGGATGCCATCTTGTTTGAGCACATGCTTTGGTTGATGAACAACGATTGCTCTTCTCTGTTTCAGCTTAATCTGGAGGAGATTATTGACTTCTATGCTCAAGATTATTAGAACTTAAATCTTGGATTTTGTTTTTAGTTTTACTAATTTAACTTATACTACTAAATTAATGTAACTTATATGATGTAAAGCACAGAAACAACAGAAGCAATACAATATTTCTCTCTTCTTCCCAGCAAACTTAGACAAATTTAAATGATTCTGAAATATGTAAATAATTTTTATTTCAAATGTAATGATTAATTAGGCAAATACCAAACAAAAAAGATTAGGTAGTAATTTGAACTAAAAAGTGGTGTTCAAACACGTAGTTGAAATAAATATGAATACCAAATAAAACCAATTAGCCAAATTTAATTACATAATTAAAAAAATCAGATACCAGTTGCACATTGAAATCAACTTTAATAACTTACATATTGAGTTGTGGGGATTCATCCAACCAATTTCCTAAGAATGCAGTTTTCTCGTGAAGTAGAATTCACAAATTTAACCTACTTTCCATCTTTGTGACTGATAGGGAAAGGAAAAGAAGAAGGAAATACGAGTGGTTAATTAATGGGGTTGGTTCAAGTGATAAACAGTTTGATATCGTTTAAGTGAGTCTCAAATTTAAGGTATTATATATACAGAAAATTCTCGCTAGAAAATCCACCTATCAAAATAAGATGTGCAACTTAAGTGAGTCTAGGCTAGCCAGGACAATGTCTTGAAAAATCGAGATAAAAAAAAGGTTAACGTGGAAAAACGAAATGGAAACAAGATCGTCAGTTGGTCATTGCAGATATGAATAACTTGGACATCTATCGGCCCGAAGTTGAGGTTTGAAACCTTAACCAAAACCCATGATTACAAGCGGCAAAAATTCCCATGAAAAAGCCCACCTCGTTTCCTATGGCAAACAGCTAGCTTTCAATGACTAAAGTTTAGAATTTAAAAGGAAAAATCAGAAAATCAATTAATTTTTTTTAAAAAAAATTATAATTGAGTAATTAATTATTAAATGAAATTAACAAGCTAAGGATGCATGCAATCAAATTCTTTCATAAATTTTACAGTATTTAATCAATTGGATGATATATTATGATACATCTAAGGTGCCCTGGACAAAATTAACAAGCTAAGGATGCATGCCATCAAATGTGTCATGGCTCATAAAAGATAAAATTCGTCTGCCCCTTTTCGGTGCCCCTACATATGCCCCAACACTAAAAAACATTACAAAATTAAAATCTAAGCCTTAACCCTAAATTCTAAATCCTAAACCCTACACCCTATACTCTAAAAAATACACTCTGCCCTAAATTCCTTAAACCCTAACCACAATTCATAACCTAAAACCCTAAACACTAAACCCTAAAGTTAATTTTGAGCTTGGGGACATATGTAGGGGCACCGAAAAGGGTAGAGGATTTCCATCCCATAAAAACTCAGTTCAATCTCAACAAAAATCAGAATCCGCCTAGCACTAGCTTAACGCCCGGCTCCTGCATGGCTCAACCTCTACGTGCAGACGATGGTTCCTTGGAGGTTAGGACCACAACTTGGCCACCAGAGTCTTACACTTGTATTTTCTGCCGAAAGGAATTCCGTTCAGCTCAAGCCCTTGGGGGTCACATGAATGTGCACCGCCGTGACAGGGATCGCCTCCGCCGAATGCAGCCTGCAACCGCTGCATTAATGAATAATCCAACATCATCAATAACATCTACTACCACATCTACTCTCTTATTCCCGACCCGACAATTCTCCGGAAATGGCGGCTTGTGTCCCCTCTGTTATCAGTTACCCTCTCCACCTACGAGTGCATGTTCCATTGATTCACCTTCGACCCTACTGTCTATTTCACCATACCCGTCGTCTGTCAACTTGATGGCTGCAGCAACATCGGCAGCGCCGCTGATAAATTTTCCGGTAACGTTGCCCGGGTTGAGTAATTCTTCTAGAGCTTCAACAATGTCGGCAGATGATAATCTCAACGAAACATCCATTGAAGAGCTTGATCTAGAGCTTCGGCTAGGGCATCCACCGACAACATCTTAAAGAAGAAAATTTCAAAGAGAGTGAGTGTCCAGGTTTTTATCTTTATGATCAGCTTTACGTTTGAGATTCAGTATTATAATTTTGTTCAATGCATGCAGTGTTGTTTTATGATGCATTTGGTGAAGATAGATTGTATTGGTTTTGCAAAACCCGCGTTGCAGAACTGATTTTGGTGGGTGAGTATTCCAACATAAATTTAATTATCTCAATAAGAATCATTCAAAAAAAATTATCTCATTAAGAATCATTCTAAAAAAGTTATCTCAATAAGAAAATATATTTAGGGATCATGCCTTTCCCCCTCAAGTGTTGTTCGTTCCTGTTTGTAATATATTAATAATTTAATTATCTCAATAAGAATCATTCAAAAAAAATTATCTCATTAAGAAGATAAAGTTACATTCCCTTCATTATATAAGATTTTGAACAATTTTACCCCATTTTTAACAATTTCAATTCATTATAAATAATAATAATAATAATAATAATAATAATAATAATAATAATAATAATAATAATAATAATGGAGTATCACATTCTCATTTTTATACAATTGAACGATAATAACTATTTTCAATATAACTATTTTAACATGTACATATCTGGCACTGACAAATTAATCACCCTCAACAAACTTTCCTATCAACTTGATTTATACCATCTGTTTTGGGGGCAACATTTAGTTTACCATTCATTGCGTTGCGTTGAGCTATTTTATTTGTTGTGCTAGTCCGTGGTTGTGAACAAAATGCAGTGCTTGAATTCTAATTTTTCTTCTACATATTTGTCTAAATAGTCTCGTGATTCGAAAAATATTTAATTGAAAATGTGTCGTCATCGATGCTAATAGCAATAAGGGCGACCGTCCAGAGCCCACCGCTTAAGTAAGTTACACGTTTCTAATTTTATTCAAAATGTATTTATTTTTAATGATTTATTTTTTTAATATTTGTTAATAGGGCCCTATTTTTTCAATATTTGTTGATAGATGTTTAATTTTTTTCTAATAATTATTATTTGGGGCCTACTCTTAAAATTCAACTTTTTTTAATAGCCCTTAAAATTAGTTTTTCTGTTACTTGCTATTATGACAGGGATTTAAATAACGGTATGCAACCGCAACAACGATCGTTACATGACGATAGCGGTAGTGGCAGAGCCAAGATTTTCTTATAGTGGGGTCATGAGTGGAGTATGAGGTATTGATGATTCTTATATCACTAGAATAAAAATGGCTAAAGGGTCAAATTTGCCCCTGTAGTAATCCGAAATCAGCAATGTTGCCCCTACTTTTGTTTCTCCGTAATTTTGCCCTCAAAGTCAGTCAATTGTAGCAATGTTGCCCTTTGACCGATTTTGACCGTTAAATGCTGACGTGGCAGTTAACGGTGCTGACAGGGTAATTTTACCCTCGAAGTCATTCATGCAATTTTGCCCTCGAAGTCATTAATTGCAGCACTTTTACCCTTGGTTTATTTAGTTTTTGAATAAAATTGGATAAATAATTTGGTTTTTTCGAGTTGAACTTTAACAAACAAAATATATAAAAATCGATTAACAAATTGATGAAAATATCATTTGAGTCCCTAGTAATTTTAAAAATAAGCAAAATGAGAACTCTCACAAAAAATCAAAATATTATTCAATTTTTTAAAAAATCTATAAACTTAATAAAAATAAATACGATATTAAAAAAATTATTGAAAATAAACCAATGAGAAGCGTGTTAATTGAACGGTGAACGCGAACTATTATATTCGAACGACGTTCGATTGACACACTTACCGACGATGGGTTGTTAGGAAAAAATGTATGGTGAACTCGAATCATGTGGCTCAGGTTGAATTCTGCTTTATCTTCTGGATATCCTTGTATTTATCTCTCATGCCCTTATCTCCCATGCTCTCAGAAAACGACATAGTAGTGTTCGGCGAAAACGACATGGGAGATAAGAGCATGGGAGATAAATACAAGGATATCTAGAAGATAAAGCAGAGTTCAACCTGAGCCATATGATTCGAGTTCACCTACATTTTTTCCTAACAACCCATCGTCGGTAAGTGTGTCAATCGAACGTCGTTCGAATAGAATAGTTTGCGTTCACCGTTCAATTAACACGCTTCTCGTTGGTTTATTTTCAATATTTTTTTTCTGAATACCGTATTTATTTTTATTAAGTTTATAGGTTTTTTAAAAAAAATGAATAATATTTTGATTTTTTGTAAGAGTTCTTATTTTGCTTATTTTTAAAATTACTAGGGACTCAAAGGATATTTACATCAATTTGTTAATCGATTTTTCATATATTTTTTTTGTTAAAGTTCAACTCGAAAAAACCAAATTATTTATCCAATTTTATTCAAAAACTAAATAAACCAAGGGTAAAAGTGCTGCAATTAATGACTTCGAGGGTAAAATTGCCCCGTCAGCACCGTTAACTGCCACGTCAGCATTTAACGGTCAAAATCGGTCAAAGGGCAACATTGCTACAATTGACTGACTTTGAGGGCAAAATTACGGAGAAAAAAAAGTAGGGGCAACATTGCTGATTTCAAATTACTACAAGGGCAAATTTGACCCTTTAGCCAATAAGAATTGTTGACCACATACCCCAACAAATTAAGTAGGGTCAAATCTAATATTTCTTATGCAAATTTCTATATTACCTCATTGGAAACTCTATACCCCAAGAAATTAAGTGAGGTCAATTGCACTCCTAATTTATATGATACATCCGCCCATGGGTAGTGGCACCATCTGAAACTGAGATGCCCGCAATACTCGCAGTGACTGAAATAACATCTATAATATCTGCAACCACAATAAAACCTAACATGACTGTAAATACGACCGCAACTATAATTTAAAATTTTAATTTATAACCTATTTTTTATATTTGGCCCGGGCCACCAAAAGTCCAGGACCGGCCCTGAATGCAATGCGTGCAATATTAATATGCTTTGCAAACTAATGTCTTTTTTTATGAAGTAGAATTATTATATTTTAAAGATAAATATTAAAATTCGAATGTAAATTATTCGATCTCACAAACTAATATTTTTAATTGGTTTTTAATCCTATATTTGTAATTAATCAAGCGGCACATAATTTAGCACATTGGGCTCTTTGTATTTTTCACTTACATAATTTTATGCTGAATGTACGTCTTGTATTTCGCCTATTGTTCTCCATGACGCCTCTTATAGCTAATATATCAAATGGTTTTTTAAATTTTTTATATACTTGTAATTAAAGCATAAGCTCTTATGTGATCATGAGGTGTAAAGTTATATATGTTTTGTGATGTCCTAAAATTTTGATGTTTAAATCTGATTTGAATCTAAAATTAAATAATTTTATTTTCGTAAAGCAAATTCCATATTAAATAAATCAATGCATTGGGTAGTTATGGGGCGGAACATAAGATTGAGTTTTGAGGACGTGGGTCCCTGTTAACTTTTTTTCATTAATAATAAAATATTTTTTTAGAAGAAAGGTAAAATTAATTTTATAATCTTTTGAATCTTTTTAAAATTTTATTATATTTAAATTTATTATGGTCTCCCTCTTTATAAGTTTCTAGTTACGCCACTGAACAAATTATATGCTAAGAATTCATGGTCATGATTTATTGTAAATTTGATATGGTTGGAATGCTATAGAAACATGCGTTCTACGTCATGCCCTTCTTTCATGCTTTTGCTTTATATGTTATAGTCGAATATTTGGCTTCTGTATCCACCAAGAATACAAAGGTCCATCGTCCCTTGCTTAGTAATTGTTATTACTAAAATTCTAAACCCTACACTTTAATCTTAATTTTTAAATTCTAAACCTTTAAAATTTAAAATTAAAGCATACACCATAACTCTATAAATATTAAATTCTAAACTTTAAACTCTAACCTTAAATATAAGATTTCTAACTTTTGGGAGCCAACTGGGTCGGTTTGCTATTTTCCTTAGTCCCTTGTAGATATCAATACCACCCAATGGTCCATTTAACGTTTTACTTGGATTCCTGGATTATCTATAAACATGGATGAATCTACTTTCATGTTGGCAGGGGTTCTTCCCCTACCCCAATGCAGCTATTTCTTTTACCTTTATTTTTTTATATAAAAAAATAGTTTAATTATGAATTTTACCCGCCTTTCGATATTTATATTTTGTTTTTACTCTAAATTATAAATTTATTTTATTTTCCCTTAATTATTTGTTCATTTCTTATTATTAATTTCAGTCATTTATTTATTTTCATCGGCAATCCCAAAAAAGTCTAAAACTTAAAAGCTTTACATAGCTAAATTAAAAGGGATGTACCCTTCTCTTTATTCTCTCATCTTCTCTAATCCAACCACCGTATTGTCTGCGACTTTTCACACCATATCTGTAGGAGTGAATTGCTTAAAATTGCCATTAACCACACCGTGTTTTTTTTTCCTCTCCACCTCTCTTGTTCGGTGTTTCATCATGTTGTCATCAACAATATTATAAATATTTATAATTAAATTTGAACATAAATTGGAATAACTTGACTTAAATTTTATAAACTTTGTTCGACTAAAAAAAATCCTCTAACCCCTAACTCACCTGTCTCCATCGGCCATCACCTCCCTGATTGCCACAATTGCACTGCATTGCCACCCCTCATTTAACTCCATTATCGCCTCCTTTATAACTCCCTAATCAACCCCTCCTTCTTACCATCCCTTTCCTTTTATTCTTTTTGCTCAGCTTATCTTTCCTATCGCTCTTCAATGGCGGACTCTGAACCTACCACCACCCACCACCTCTCCGTTCCCCCCGGGATAACCCGCGACGAGTTCGACGAGTTAATCCCTTCCATCACTCAGTTCCATACCTACTCAGCAGGTCCCGGCAAATGTTCTTCCTTATTGACCAAACGTATCGACGCCCCACAAGACGTCGTCTGGTCCATCGTCCGTCGTTTCGACAAACCCCAAACCTACAAACATTTCATCAGAAGCTGCGCCGTCGAAGGAGGCTCGCGAATGGAGGTGGGCTGCACGCGTCAAGTCAACGTGATCTCCGGGTTACCGGCTGATACCAGCACCGAGAGACTCGATGTTTTGGACGATGAACGACGGGTCACCGGGTTTAGTATCATTGGAGGAGAACATCGGTTGAGGAATTACCGTTCGGTGACGACGGTTCACGGTTTCAACCGTGACGGGAGGATCTGGACCGTCGTTTTGGAATCTTACGTCGTCGATGTCCCGGAAGGCAATACGGCGGAAGACACGCGACTGTTTGCTGATACCGTTGTCAAGTTGAACTTGCAAAAGCTAGCGTCCGTTACCGAAAGGTTAGCGCGTGATGATCACGGTAATAGATCATAGTGTGATGTTAACGAAAAACACGAGGGGAAATGTATGTACACATTAAAATGAAAATTCGTTTTTTTTAATTATTACATGGTTACTGTATCATCTATGGTCATATTCACTAAAAATTAGCCAACTATTTATTCTTTTATATATATTTTTTCTAATTAATTTTTATGTAACCACTCACTCCTTACTTGTATGGCAAAAAAAATTGAAGATTTATCTTTAAAAGAAATATGAAAAATAAAAAAATTAGTTAACTTTTGTTTAGTGGATGAGACCATAGATGACGTGGTGAGCCAAGACCATATAATATTTTTTTTCTTTTTCGGTGACTTTTTGTGATTAAGTTAATAAGTTCATTTTAGCCTTTAATTTATCTCATCTTGTTGTTGTGGGGATTTTATGATTTTGTAAAGTCTTGAATTGTAGGAATATATATATATATATATATATATATATATATATATATATATTGATTTCATTTTCAACTATTAATTTTTATTTTCAAATCTAAACAAATGTTCTGTTTTATCATTTGAGTTTTAGTTCAATTAAAATAGTTACTATTATAATATTCAAGATGAGTTTAAACATTCTTAAGCACGCACTATCTTTTAATCTAGTGATTTAAAACCTAAAAAAAAATTAAATATGTAAGACCAGGTGATCTAGTAGGATGAGACATTAAATCCCTTAAGCAAGGTCAAGAGTTTGTATCCTAGCATTGAGAATGGATTAATGTGTGTTGAGGCTCTATGATAAACCTCTACAGTACCCGATTCAGATTAATTAGCCCATGACTTAAATATTGATGGTTAAACAAAAATAGAAGAAGCAAATATTCAAATTTTCTTTCCTTATCCATACTATTTAATAGTACTTTATTTAGGATGGAAATCCTCTACCTCTTTTCGGTGCCCCTATATATGCCTCCACGCTCAAAATTAACTTTAGGATTTAGGGTTTAGAGTTTTAGGTTAGGGGTTATGGTTAGGGTTTAGGGAATTTAGGGTAGGTTGTATTTTTTAGGGTATAGGGTGTAGGGTTTAGGATTTAGAATTTAGAGTTAGGGCTTAGATTTTAATTTTGTAGTGTTTTTTAGTGTTGGGGCATATGTAGGGGCACTGAAAAGGGGCAGACGAATTTTATCCCTTTATTTAATGATATGATATATATAATTTATTGATACTTTTTCTTTTTATCCTTTTATATTATTATTTTTGAATAGCCTAAGGTAATTACAAGGTAGTATCTGTTCATACATATTCTTAATCTTTTGACAACGCGCATACACCTTGTAGACAAAAGCGATTTAAACACGTATCTCTTAAAATAAACATCAACAATTTTTTCACTGTAACACTTGTTGGGCTCATTTTTTTTTAAGTTTGAACACAAAATTAACAAATATAAATGCAAACCATTCATCACTTTATCCATTGGCGGAGTGAGAGTGTCACTTGACACCTTTTTTTTTTCAAATATATATATATATATATATATATATATATATAATTATTAAAAATACATTTTATACCATTATATAAAAAAATATTAACACAATTTTTTTAAATTTCTGACACTTCAATTTAACTTTTCTGACTCCATCATTGACCATACTTAAAATTATATGTTAAATAATATTTGATAAATATTTTTATATAAAATATTTTCTTTCTCGCGCAATATAAAAAAAAATCGTATTAATCAACCCAACATATCTCGTCAAACAACAGTTAGGTTTAAAATACAGATAACAAAAAAAGGCAGTTTCTTGTAGGTGGGTACTTGCACAACGCCATACTCTATTTTAAGCTATAATGAAAATATTGGTTAAAAATAAAAATATTGTGAACCAATGAGTGATGACAACGAAAAAAAATGATAATATTTATCTTAAGAAATTTAAATTTTCACAGTTTTTGTCTGTAATGTGTGTATGCATTATCAAAGAGTTAAAAAAAATATGAATATATATTATTTTATAAGCACCTTAAGATTATTTAAAAAAAACATGTTATTCTATTTCGTTAGGACAACATGTGTTGTCTCGACTCTATCCCACCGGTCCTTTAATCTTGTAATTCTTAACATGCACATGCATTTGTCCTTTCAAATGATACGTAACCATCCAATCCAATCATGCATGTTATAACCATTCATGATCCATTTCTTTATCATATTTTATCCTTTGGTCATTACCATTTCAGCAAATTTATCCAAACAGTGGGGAAAATATGTTAGATATAATCTATAATTAAATTGAGTGATCAAAAGTGCGATACATTTCACGTAACATTTCATATTCGAGATTTATGAATAAAAAAATAATATTTTGAAAAGATTTTATTTTCATTTAAAAGTTTAATCCGACTCAATTTCAAATATAACGAAGAGTTATGTCATTATCATATATTAAAATACCAAAAAGAAATAGGTTAAATATAATTGTAGAATATTCATAAATATTATTGATAAAATAAGAAGGCGTTGACTCCAATCATTAATGAAGTTTTGAGTTTAACTGAAACTTAAGTGTGAAATGAGCTTTGTGTTTTCAAGTGGCGGCACCTAAAATTCACCTAATGTCTGCCTCAACTGCTTTTTTTTGGCTTAATTCACAAATAGTCCCTTGAATTATAATATTTTCTAATTTAGTATTTAAATTACATTGTTAAGAACGTTTAAAAATTGTGAGCAAATGAAAAATGGCATGTGGTACGCTTTTTAATTAAATAAAAGTTAATTGAAATAAATTTAATGTAAAAAGAAAAAAAATTCATTTCCTCTGTCTCTTAAATGAGGTTATGTAAAAAAATTTAAACAGTTACTCGATATAGTATCCTTATCATATGCCTTGTGGCATAAGCTACTCAAACTCTTTCGATTTAACTTCACTATAATCTCTATTATTCACCGTCGGATTATACCACTACTCCAAGAATTGCTTGTCGGAATCTCATAGTGGTGGTTTATTTTTGCTTTTATTTCTTAATTTTTTTTTCTTTTATTTGATTTGTTGTTGTTTTCCTTCATTTATATCATATGGATTCTCAATTCTTTCATCCAAAAACATATTTTTACTAAATGATTTAAACTTAATCAATGGTTTTTAAGAAAACTTATTAGTAAAAAAAGAACTTAAGGGAAATCCATTGATGAAATTTAAAGTTATTATTAGTTGGTAGCCGGTGGTGACAGAATTTTAAGTTCAAGATATTTTAGAAAATAGTTTAATTGTTAAAGAAGGAAATAAAAGAAGAAGAATATTGATAAGAGAAACAAGAGATGGGGTTTTATTTAATTAAATTTAATATTTTAATTATTTTACTTATTACCAAATTTAATTATTTTAAATAAAAATGTCATATTAATGTTGACATGTGTCACATTATAATTGGCTGAAAGTGTCAACTCATTTTTAACGAATTTTAACATTTTGTGGTAATTTGAATGACAGAATAAGAGAAAAGGAATATTAAGAAGAAAAACAAGAGAGGGGGGTTTATTTAATTAAATTTAGTATTTTTAATTATTTTATTTATTACTAAATTTAATTATTTTAAAATAAAAATGTCATATTAGTGTTGACACGCAGCATTATAATTGGTTGAAAGTGTGTCAACTCATTTTTAACGAATTTTAACGTATTGAGGTAATTTGAGTGACAAAATAATAGTTTTTCTTGGCACTTTTGATAAAAAAAAAATAATAGGTACCAAAATGGAGTAAAAAACTATAATTTGGAGGGCATTTTGTCAACTAAGCCTTCATTTTATTTTATTCAACTAAATTATATATATATATATATATATATATATATATATATATATATAATGTGTTAGGATCAACTTTTTGGACCGTTAGATGGGGGAAATGGATGACTGAGATTAACTCCTTACTTTTTTCCCCAAGTGATAATCTTCACATATTCTACTGTTAATCTCATTCATCCATTTCACTCATTCAACGATCCAAAAAACATGTAAAACTTAAAGAGTTTTACATTGTGTAATTGGATCATATCCCATATATAATTGATGAATATTTGATGTAATTGTGGTGCTTAATTCGATACATTGATAGTGAATTAGTTGAAAACACATTATTAATTAATAACGTAAATAAATTGAATTTTTAAACTATTGGTATTTATTTTATTGACTGACTAATTTGAATCGAGTACTGTAAAGAATTATTATGAAGACGAGATTCTCAACTCAATTGCTCCATTCTCAACCTCAGAATTCTCATATATATATATATATATATATATATGATCCAGTTACACAATGTTAAACTCTTAAAGTTTTACACGTTCTTTAGATCGTTGGATAAGTGAAACGGATGGATGAGATTAACAGTAGAATATGTGAAGATTATCACTTGGGGAAAAAGGTAAGAAGTTAATCTCAGCCATCCATTTCCCCCATCCAACGATCCCAAAACATGTAAAACTTAAAGAATTTTACATTGTTCCTAACCTATCATATATATATATATATAATTTTGGCTTTGATAGTTTGCGAGGGTGGGTCATTGGAGAGCGCAGGGTGACATATGAAAGGCCGGTTTGTTAATTAATGATGACATTAATTAGTTGGAGAGCCTGAAATACCAATGATTTGCTGCTCTTATTTCAATTTAAACCCCAACAGCACGACGTAGACATCGCCATTACCTAAATAATTGAGAGATAACGATGCATTTAATTTCAGTTGGAAAACCCTAGATAGGCCGGTTTATAACTTTATACATTTTCTTTACCACGTTTGACTATTTTATAAAGAGATGTGATCTAAATATCCATTGGATGTTCATCCGTTGGTTATTTTGCGAGGGTTCGAATTCTAGTATCTGCTTTGAAAATATTATTGTAACACCATTGAATAAAGAAAAGATGATCAAAATATATTATGTAAAATTTAATTAATTTTACATTAATTTATGACCACTGGATAAGTGAAATGAATAGATAATATTAAAAGTTAAAAATGAAAAGATTTTTAAAGGGAAAAAAATAAGAAGAAGAGGTGTTTAATCTTATTCATATCAAATGGTCATAAATACTATTATTATCGAGGAAAATATTATGGTATACAAATTTATGTAAATAAATTTGTTAATTATTGTGTTTAGAAATAAGAATTTGAGTTTAAGATACAAACTTAAAAATTTGAATTTTAGATATTACAGTTTTAAGAATAAAAAATTATGTAAGGAAATCACATAGTTTACGCATCAAAACATAATTATATTGTTAATTGTACAACTCAAAATAATACTCCCTCCGTCCCATTTATAATGTCCATTATTGACTTTTCACGTAGTTTTAGGAAGAAAAAATTTGTGTAAGAGATGTGATGTAAAATAATTAAAATAACAATTTTATCCTTAAAAAGTTAAATTTTATTTTGTTGAAAAACTAAAGAAAGGGTAGAAAGGTAAATGTGTCTTGTAAAAGTTGTTGATTTTTTCAATGAGACATTTTAAGTGGGACAATTTTAAAACATAAAATGAACATCTTAAGTGGGACGGATGGAGTATATATTATCCTTGATCGCAGAGGAATCCTTTTATTTGTAATAAGAAATGGTAGAGTAATTTATTCGAATGTGCTAGATTATCTATAGTGACGGAATTTGACGAAAGAATTTGAGGGTGTTAATTTATTTTTTTTAAGAATTAAAGATTTCAATTGAAAATTTCAAAAATTGAAGGTTTTATTTACAGTTTTTAAAAAAAGGGTTTAACTAAATTTTAAAAATTTTGAGAGGTAGTGAAACTTTTAAAATTGTGACAAAGATTTAATTAAAAATAAAAATGTTGAAACTTATTATTAACTTTTAAAATTTTTGTGAGGGTTAAATTAATTTTTTTAAAAATTTAAAAGATTAAAATTTAATTTTTAAAATTTTGAGGGGCCGTGGCCCCTATACGTCTCTACTATGTTTGAAATATGATGGCTTAAGGGTTCAATAAGCCCCTAATTTTTTTTTGTAAAAAATCAATTAAGCCCCTAAATTTATTTTGCACTCAATTAAGTCCTCAAACTCAAGAAAAAACCAATTTGGTCCTTTGACCAACCTTGACCGTTAACTTTAACGTTTTTATGTTTTTTTACATATGTCGCAAC
This sequence comes from Hibiscus tridactylites, assembly GCA_958450335.1. Classification (NCBI taxonomy): domain Eukaryota; kingdom Viridiplantae; phylum Streptophyta; class Magnoliopsida; order Malvales; family Malvaceae; genus Hibiscus; species Hibiscus tridactylites. Next base: position 108,421,195 of record OY288265.1, on the reverse strand, counting down.
ATGATAGTGTCACTTGCCGTTTCTAGGAATTTTTAAATTTTAATTTTTAAAAATATATAAAAAATAAAAAAAATCTATGTTTTTAAAATTCTGAAAATTTTAGAAAATATTTTAAAATTATAAAAAAATATTTTTTTAATTTCGAATTTATTTAAAAATAATAAATAATAATTTTCAAAATATTAAAATATTTTTAACAAAATTAAAAATATTAAAAACTGTTATTATACAATTATAAAAAATTTCAAAATAATTTTTATTGTTTTTTACTTTTTAATATTTGTTAAAATATATTTTTTAAATAATTTTTCTGTTTTTAGATATTTTTAAAAAATTAAAATTTAAAAATTCATAAAAATGACAAGTGACATTATGCTATTGCGACACGTGTCAAAAGATTTTTTTAAAATAATAAACCGTTAAAGTTAACGGTCAACGTTGGTGAAAGAGCTGATTTTTTTTTTGAGTTTAAGGGCTTAATTGAGTGCAAACAAAGTTTAGGGGCTTAACTGATTTTTTGTAAAAGTTTAAGGGCTTATTGAACCCTTAAGCCAAATATGATTAATTCCGTGTCGAGCTTTTGAGAACTTTAATAATAATCTAAAAGTCATTAAAATTTAATGGTATTCAGCGGTGTATTGCGTTAGTGGTGTTCAACTGTGCTCATCGCTCGTTCTAAAATTTTCCTATCTCAATATAATTAGAAGAATTATTTATAGATTTTTGTAAGTTTTAGAGTAACTTAGAGTTTGTATTTGGAAGCTAGTTTTCTTTTTCTTCAATGTCTTATTTTTAACCACTTTATTTTTTTAGAATTATGTTTTAAATTTTTATTTTTTAATATATAGTTTTTAATATGTTATTAAATTTTTGGCTTAATTGATATATTTATACCTAAATCAAACCCTTTGCCTAAGTTGGTAATTGAAATTTTTTTTTTATTTTCATAAAGAGTTAATTACACCATACATCCTTAAAATATGAATTTCATTATAAATTAACCTCAAATCTTTTGAATATTTCAATTACATCCTCAAATCATCGGTATATGCTAATTATATCCCTTGTTAATAAAACAATTAAAATTAGTAATTTTTATTTGAACATTGATGTGTATCATATAATATTATGACCCATAATTAATGTTCGATTTAAATAAAATAATTATTTCAACTTTGAAACGTAGATTGAATTATAAATAATTAGAGAAAACAAAAATAAAAATAAAAAACCTTTCAATTTCATTCTAAATAACGATGTCAGGTGACATGATACAAAATTAATTATTGTTTATATCATAACAAATTATTACATAATACACACCAAAGTTTGCATGACAACTTTTTTGTGGTTTTATTAGCAGGAGATGTGATTAATATATAGTGATAGTTTGTGGATAAAATTGAAACATTCCGAAGTTTGGAGATCAATTTACTAACAACTAGTTGGTCTAACGAAATGAAATTTTAGGTCCCTTAAATAAAGTTAAGAATTCAAATTATGACGTAGTGAATAAAGAAAACTGGGTTAGAAAAATCACCCGATAATTTAAACCAATACGGACGAGTGTATGTATTTATGACTTCTGAAAGGGGAGATATGCTGGTTTTGCTTTTCTTCTGCCCATTTGCGAAATCAGTAATTGTAGGCGAAAGGCCCAATATATAATAGAGAGAGTTGAAGAAACAAAAATTGCCATAATACGGAGTTTTTTTCGGTGTTTTTATTTATGCTCCAATATTAAAAAATACTATAAAATTAAATTTTAAGTCTTAACCCTAAATTTTAAATTCTAAACCCTACACCTTACATCCTAAAAAATGCATTCTACCCTAAATTTTTTAAGCCCTAACTACAACCCATAATCTAAAACCCTAAACTTTAAACTTAATTTTAAACGTGGTCGCATAAATAGGGGCACGGAAAGGATTTCCATCCCCTACGGATGTCCAACACAAACTGGTTAATCTGTTTGACCACCTTATTTAGGGCAAAAAAAACCAAACATTTGTTCTAAATTAATACACCCAAAGCTGTCCGGTCAAGAAATTTCAAACTCATCTGGTAAATTCCAACCTGTTATCTCCACTTTCCGATCATCACCTCTAAGCTATATTAAACCCTAAACCTCCATTGTTCTCTCATTCATCAAAGAACTCTAAAACAAAAAGAAGCTATGAGTTTCAACTGCTTGACCCTGAAAAGAACCGAGTCCAGCAATGGGAGGGATCACTTTGGCCATAAACAAAAGCCGAGCGTGACATTTTGTTGTGCAAGTAGAACTCGGTCCGGGAACTACGAGCAAATCGGTAGTGAGCCGATGTCGAAGAAGACGAAGAAGGGTCATCGCCGCCGGAATACTATCCCCACCACGTTCGAATCCAAGGGTTTCGGCGCCGACTCCGAGCCGAGGCTGGTGAGGAGCTGTGGGATGAGGAGGAATTGGAGCCTTGATGATTTGAGAAAAGATGGTGACGGATCGTAATTGACATTATTATTACATGCATGCATGGCTTTGAGATTTTAATGCACGCTTTTATTTCTTTACTTCTTTAATTGTAATTGGTATAGATTTTTTCCTTCTTTTAATTACACCCTTTGTATTTCTTAAAATTGTATGAAAATGTCATTTTTTTAAGTAATTTATAAAATTAAAGTTTTTTTAACAAATAAATTTAAAATTAAAAAGAATCATTAGAGTAAAAATCTTCTGCCCCTAAACATGCCTCCTTATATGCCTACTACTAAAAAACAACTAAAAATTAAATTCTAAGTCATAACCCTAATTTCTATATCTTAAACCCTAAAAAATACACCATAACCCTAAACCTCAACTTTAAATCCTAAACCATAAACCCGCTATTTTAAAATGGAAGCACACCAATGAGGCCATAGTTAGGGGTAGACGATTTCCATCCGAATCATTATAACTATTCATTTAATAAATAATACGAATACGTTTGGAAATAATTAAAACACAACATAAAATGAGAAAATTGAAATCTATATAAAACTTAGGGTAAAGTACACAGACGGTCACTGAATTTTGATAAAAAAAAAACAAAATGGTAACCAAACTTTCAAAAATCACAAAATGACAATTAAACTTTATGTTTTATAACAAAATGGCAACTAGACGTTAAATGCCGTTAAGTGGCTGTTATAAACTTTAGTATAATAACATATTTAGTCCTTCATATTTATACATTCAATCAATTTAGTCCTAATTCGAAATAATTCACTAAATTTAGCCCTCGTTATTTACGCATTCTTTCAATTTGGTCTTAAAGAAAAATTCTAAAGTATGGTAACATGATAAATAATTACAATTAAATTTTTATAGGAACTCAAAAACTCGACTCGGCTCGAATCGAAAAAATTTCAAATAAAGTTTGAGTTGTAAAATATGACGCGATAACTCGAATAACTCGAAATTTTTTGACTCGACTCGATCGAATGCTCATCTCTATCTTAAGATATGACGCGTCAACACGAATAACTCGAAATATTCGAATATTTTAAATCATTTTTTTCCTTTAAATCGAATATTTTTTAAAATAAAATATTTAAATCACATCAAATATTTAATAACTACTTTAAATATTCAATTCAATTTAAAAATATTCGATTTAAAAGAAAAACGATTGAAAATATTCGAATATTTAATAACTATTTTAAATATTTTTCTTTTAAATATTCAAATATTTAATAACTACTTTAAATATTTATTAAATATTAAAATATTTTAAATCGAATATTTTTAAATTAAATCGAATATTTAAAGTAGTTATTAAATATTCGATGTGATTTAAAAGAAAAAATGATTTAAAGTATTCAAATATTTCGAGTTGACGCGTCATATCTTAAGATAGAGGTGAGCGTTCGATCGAGTCGAGCCAAAAAATTTCGAGTTATTCGAGTTGACGCATCATATTTTACAACTCAAACTTTATTTGAAATTTTTTCGATTCGAGTCGAGTCGAGTTTTCGATTTCCTATAAAAATTTAATTAAATACTCGAATATTTTAAATCAATTTTTTTCTTTTAAATTAAATATTTAAATTAGTTATTAAATATTCGAATATTTCGAGTTATTCGAGTTGATGTGTCATATCTTAAGATAGAGGTGAGCGTTCGATCGAGTCGAGTAAAAAAATTTCGAGTTATTCAAGTTTACGCGTCATATTTTACAACTCAAACTTTATTTGAAATTTTTTCAATTCGAGTCGAGTTTTCGAGTTCCTATAAAAATTTAATTAAATATTCGAATATTTTAAATCATTTTTTAAATCGAATATTTAAAGTTGTTATTAAATAATCAATGTGATTTAAATATGAAAATATTAAGGGTAATCTTCACCGGTGGTCCCTTTCGTTTAGGGTGTGTTTTATTTTAGTCACCAGAATTTAAAAAAGATTATTCTGGTCACTTATGTTTAAAATCGTTTCTATTTTGGTCTCTTAGCCGTTAGTCTCCGTTACTTTAAAAAATTAGTTTCTAATTTAACCCCCAAACTTTCAAAATTTTATTTTTCACCATCTTCCCCAAAAATTATAAAACTAAAACCCCATAAAATTAAATCAATGGCTATAACCCACCACTACAACCCATTCCCCCAAGATTAAAAGCGTCAACTTCCATTACAAATGGCTATAACCCAACACTGCTTATTTATATCAAGGTTTCCATATTTATATCCACTGATGAATGGATTTTCAAGTTTCCATTGTATAAGGTTAAAGAATGAAAACTTTGTTCAATTGCTTGGTTACTGTGTTGATGGGAGCTCTCGTATCTTGCCTATGAGTTTGCATCTAAATGGTTCCCTGCATAAAATTAAGCATCGTGGATAACACCAAAATGAATAGAATGATGAACAAAATGAATAGAATGATGAACAAAACTAGCAAAAATAGATCAACTGTGTTGATGGGAGCTCTTGTAGTGAAAGTTGATGCTTTTAATCTTGATTCAAGTGAGTAGTTTACATAATGATTTTTGCCATGCTTTAGGGGAGATAATAAGTTGTGTGATGGCTGAATAGCTTGAACAATTGAAGGATGCATTGTTGATTATAAAAGCATGCTTAAATCAGAATTGAGGTCATGACATATATTGTAGTGCAAAATTGAAGCAATCTGAAGTTTCAAATGCATGCCCTGTTTTGAATGGCTGTAGACAGACTCAAATGCTTATCTGAATGTATCAAATGTAATAACAAATTTTGAGTTAGAGTCTTATAGATTGATAATAAGTGATTTAAGGATTTTTGGATCAATTACGAGTGACAATGGATTGAAACAATAATTTGCATAACTAGTAAATCTGCCAATTTGATACTTGAATCTTTTTTTTTCAGGGTTGTTTTTGTACCTAGAAGGATTAATCTATACTATAATAAAGGGGTTGTTTTGTACTAAAAACAAGGGATGTTTTAAGACTGTTTAAGGACTGTTTTATAACTAAAAATGAACTGATATTAAATCAAAAAAGGTTGTTCTGAAAATCTGGAAATAATGGGACAGTTTTGCATAGTCAAGGACTGTTCATCAAAGCTCTTGTAGTGGAAGTTGACGCTTTTAATCTTGGGGGAATGAGTTGTAGTGGTGGGTTATAGCTATTGATTTAATTTTATGGGGTTTTAGTTTTATAATTTTTGGGGAAGATGGTGAAAAATAAAATTTTGAAAGTTTGGGGGTTAAATTAGAAACTAATTTTTTAAAGTAACGGAGACTAACGACTAAGGGACCAAAATAGAAACGATTTTAAACGTAAGTGACCAGAATAACCTTTTTTGAATTCCGGTGACCAAAATAAAACACACCCTAAACGAAAGGGACCACTAATGAAGATTACCCAAATATTAAATATTCTATTTTAAAAATATTCGATTTAAAAGAAAAAAATGATTTAAAATATTCGAATATAGAGTTATTCGAGTTGACGCGTCATATCTTAAGATAGAGATGAGCGTTCGATCGAGTCGAATCAAAAAAATTGAAGTATTCGAGTTGACGCGTCATATTTTACAACTCAAACTTTATTTGAAATTTTTTTGATTTGAGTCGAGTCGAGTTTTCGAGTTCCTATAAAAAATTAATTGTAATTATTTATCATGTTACCATACTTTGGAATTTTGCTTTAAGAACCAAATTGAAAGAATGCGTAAATAATGAGGGCTAAATTTAGTGAATTGTTTCGAATTAGGATTAAATTGATTGAATGTATAAATATGAAGAACTAAATGTGTAACTATGCCAAAGTTTATAACAGCCACTTAACGGCATTTAACGTCTAGTTACCATTTTGTTATAAAACATAAAGTTTAATTGCCATTTTGTGATTTTTGAAAGTGTGGTTACCATTTTATTTTTTTTTACCAAAGTTCAGTGACCGTCTGTGTACTTTACCCTAAAACTTATCATTGTATCAAAATTTATATAAATATTTAATATTTTACTTACAATTTAATACTGAAAAAACAACACAAAAAAATGGAAAGCAATGATACATTACATAAAAATAAAAGAATTATTATCTTATACACTAGCGGTAAAAAATAAAATTCTCACAAGCAAGTTTATTTAAGAGTTTATGGTTTTAATTTAGGGTTTAGAAGTTAAGGGTTTATGTGATATAATTTAAAATTTAGTGTTTATGGTTAGAATTTATGGTTTAAGGTTTAAATTTTGGGGTTAGAATTTTAAAACTTTAAAGTCAGAAATTTATATTTTAAATTTTGACTTAAAAATAAGCATTCTGTGAAAAAAATTACACCGACAATATATTAAATATTCGCTCAAAAATAAAAGTTATTTGAATTGTGTATGTTAGACTTTAGAAATTAACTACCGTGCTTAACTTGTATAATGAATTGAATCATAACACAAGAAACTGAAAATAATAAAATATGCCGTTATGAAAAAAATAAAATGATAACAATTTTTTTCATAGAAGCGTATAGTTTTATTAAAAAAAGGAAATATTCTCTCTTAAATTCAAAAAAAAAAGGAAATATTCAAGACTGCAACAAGGGTTTATAATTATAATCATAAATTAAACACATAATCTGAATATTTTTTCGTAACTCAAAAAGAAACTAGTCACTTTAAATTATACAAGGACCATAGTATTACAGTCGACCAAATAAAATGAAAAGATAAAGAAAGGTTTGATAGTGAGAAAAGTAGGAGTTTTAAAAATTGATAAAAATTTAAATATACAAAATATCAAAATTGATTATATTCCTTAAATCCTATGACAGATTCCAGAGCCAAACGATATAGAATCTTTCATCAGATTCTGGGTGAATATGTCTAACTAGAATTAACTCGAGTTTTGAGCAAGTAAGTCTGACAGATTGGTCAAGTTGTTTATCTCGGTTCCATCGTATTCATTTATGTCATAAATTCTATATCTAACATTGAAATCTTTCTCAAAGATATTCCACAATGTTTATCTGTGTTTTTAAAGGGACCAGAAGAATACAGAAACTTGGTACTTGGTAGTGTATTCAAGTCCTATGATTCATCATATCTGCACAGTCATAGCATTTTCTTTTTCCTCAATTTCCTGGAAAGTATGGGATTCCCCGTTTCCTTCAGTTTCAAGGAGTCAATGATTACGCTACTGGAAATTTATGTTAGAATCGCCGCCTCTAACTTTATGATTGAAAGTTCAGCCCAGTTTTTCTTCTGCAGACTGGTTGTTTGCTTCATGAAACATTGAATTTATATACAAATCATATAGTGCAAGTAAATCCCAGATTGAACCAAAAATAGTGTGAGCTGAGGAATACTGTTCAACGATTGCGTTTCAAAATTTGAGTTGAAAGTTCACCTCGTTTACACGTGCTTTCCTGCTTAAAACCACCTCTGTCTCTGTCTCCGACCATGTTTTAAACATTCCGAGCTTGTTTACCCTGTTTTACTACAACAATGGCACTATCATTTTTGGACCTGAAAACCAGCAAAAGGACAAAACAGAGCAAGACAGTACAGCCAACAGCATGGAGCAAAAAACAGAGTAAACTTTACCCTAGGTGTAGGTGAATTCTATCACAAACTGTAAATAACATGCGGTTTCCGAGGGGTTAATAATCAGCTTCCCCATTCGGATAAGCTTTGTTTCCACCACACACTGTCGGTGTATATTTGGCATGTGAAGAATTATTATGTGGTCGACCATTTTTGGCACGTTGTTATTACACGGTCGAAAACAGTCCCAATTACCCCACACACAAAAAACATGTGATGGAAACTCAAAAGCTAATGTTCTTGTCCTGGAAAAAGAAAACCTGTAGAACATATTATTAAACTCAGAACTTCATACATACATAGTAATACTTGAACACAAAAAGGCTATGGTCAGTTTGACAACTTAATAACCTATCAAACTATTTCATATGCTTAAACACTACTAAGAACATAATAGAACAGTATTTTACAGAGCTTGTGTGCTAGTCCTGCAGTCTTATCTATCTCGGATCGATCTTTATCCCGATTGGTTATGCGGGTCAAGCTCTGGTTAGGGCTCTATATCTTTCGTCTCCGATTTTGGATGTTAGAGCTAGCCTGAGCTGTTCCAGAGTGTAAAACCGGTTCCCCATCTTCACGGTGGCTTGTTGGATCATCAAGTCGTTCACTACCGTCACGCTGGCGTGTTGCACATGCAGGTCTAACTCCTTTAAGGCACTCATTAACCTTGCTGCTGGATGGTTCTTTCTCTTGCATTGTATTCGAATCATTGCATCCAACCCGATGATCTTCACATCGATTTCCAATTCTAGCAACTTATTGCCGATGTGGTTCGAGTTCGACATAGGCTGTGATGAATCTTTATTTGCCAATTCTTTCTTCATGGCTTCTAATTGTTTCTTCAACTCATATTTCTCTGAATCTGCATTCTGTACCTTTGTGCTAAGCTCGTTGATATATGAAATAGCATCACCGAGGAGGGATGCTTTATCCATCTTCGATACGTTCGGAACCACAGCACGCAAGGCGTAGAACCTCTGGTTAAGCTTCTCTCTTCTTTGTCGCTCCGCTTCGACATGATTCAGAGGCTCTTCTCGTCCATTTGCCGGCTTTCTCCCTCGTTTTCGAGGCTTCTTTTCAGGCTCCAAAGCTCTGCTACAATCAGGTTCTTTAACAACAGATGCTTCGATATCGGAATTATCCGAATCCCCGGCACCTCTACTTGATTTCACCATACCAGAAGAAGGCAACAGTACACCAGAAGAATCCCCTGAAAACAAATTCACATTCCCACTCCCACTCCTCTTACTTTCACCAAAATTCAACATCTCCTCGGATTCTGGTTTCAGCAAATTAGAAGAATTCCCATTCCTCGAACTGTTAATCCCATCGAAACCATAATCGGAGAAGCTCTGATCCCGCTGGTGATTCTGCTGCTGCTGCTGCTGCTGATTTCCGACATGAACAGAACTCGGAGTCTCGGTTAAACTACTCGAACTCGGATTGTCACGGAACTGAATTGACCTTTGAATCTGCTGATTCTGATTGCTAATATTATCGTTTTCCTTATGCTCAATCCCACTATTTGGAGCACTAATCCAAAGCGAAGACGGGTCATTTTCGCCTTCATTAGCAATATTATTACGCATAGACAAATAACCAGCATCAATTCCATTATTGAAATTAAACAAAACCCGAACCTTGTTCATCAGACCGGAGCTTTGCGTGATAAGTTCCGTCGAACCCAATTCAACTACCCCATTTTCCGACGGTATACAAACAATCGTTTGCAAACCGAAAACCTGCCCCTGCCTCGCTCGCTCGCACGTCGAACCGGCTAGCCGTTCCGACCCAACAACCCAAACTGGAGTCGAATTGGAAAAGGCCTGCCCCGGAAGCCCGCAGCCGTTGACGAAAGACTGCGTCATGGAAACCAAAAAGAACCACTCGGTATCGGTGACTTCTTCGTCGACGGCATCGTCGGTGGGGGCCATAGAACCGGAAATCAAAGAATTAAGTTCTCTAAGAACTTTCTTACGGTGCTCTTGTTCCGCAACCGCAGATGAAGTTTTCAACTTCCCTTTCCCTTTATCTTCTTCGCCTTTGTAATACCCATCGCCCCAGCCGAGTACAGATTCGCCGGAGTAATCGTAGGACGACTGCCAAAAAATGGCGTAAGTCCAACACTCGCGTGCGCCTTCGATGAGAGCATGGAGACGCTGTTGGAGAGTCTCTTGATTGAAAAGAGAAACGGACGGCTGGGACTGGGCGGACTTGGAAAGTTCCGGTGGACCAGTACCGGCAGCAGCAGCAGAAGAAGAAGGAACAACAGCTGGTGTGGAAGTGGAGGCGGAGGATTGAGGCGGCGGCCACAAAGCAGAAAGATCAGAGCTCATGAAAGCTTCCATAACGGAGGCGTTTTCGTCCGTCCAAAGATTCATCGTCGACGATAATCGATAATCCGTCATACCAAGAATTCCTTTGTTGCTTGAATCAAAGGAAGTTGCGTTTCAGCGGTTAGGATGAAGATGAAGAATGGTGGGAAATGGAGGAAAACGGTATTAAAATATATGATTTGGGGTTGCGTTTGCCGTTTGGGTTTGAGATTTTATTTTATTATTTCTCAATGTTTTATTTTTTTATTTATTTGGAGGGGAATAATATAGCTTACAAAAAGGAGGGGTTGGGAAATCTACGATGGGCGGGTCCGATGAGAGCCGATTAAATCGGTAAATAATAAATATCTAGAATACTCACTATGAAGCAGCTGTCATTTTTTATTATAAAAAATTAAATAAAAATCAGATATTTAAGTTCTCGGATTGAGCAATAAAGAGTTTGATATCTATTAAATAATATTAGGACTTTCGATTTAAAGGTGAAAAGAAGTTTAGACTTTAAATGTTCTACCCATAGTATAAATATAATAAAAATTCATAATCTTAAACTTTAATTCTGATAATACAGTTTGATTTCTAAACTCTAAATTAATCTTAATTTTAAATTGTCCCTCCCCGCCTTATGTAAATCCGTCTCTATCCTTATATCATAAAATAGAAAATGCAGAACACTATTTCGGTAAGAAAATCGTATTTAAATAAAAAAATATGTATAAAAATACTTTTTAACTACTCCTAATACTGTCCGTACGGAACTGGTAAATGTGTGGCCACAAAGGGTTTGAGCAGCCGATGTGGTCCAATAGCGTTGCAACGTCATCCTCAACATTCTAACAGTCTGTGATGCAATCAAATATCCTACTACGCTTTGACACGTTTACTCCTCTCTTTTTTAATATCTTGGCTTCTTCGGTAAATATCGGCGGCAGTTCCCCGATTCATCGCCACCCGTCAATCACTCGCCCCGATTTTTTACTTCTGTTAAACATTCTTTTTATTTGGGCTAATTCACTCAAACTCACTACAATCATTTTAAATTACTTTTTAAATTTTAAAATATTCCAATTAAGTCCTTAAAGCATCAATATTATACCAATCATATTTTTTTTTTATTAGTTCTCACTCTCTTTTTTTTTTTTGACAAAAATCAGTTCATCACTCTAGTCGTCAGTTTAGAGTTAAAAGGCATATTCAGATTTAAAAAATGTAAAGTATTTGTGAAATACGTTAATCAAATTGTAAATATATATATAATTTTATCCAAGTGATTCAAATACATTTCATGTCATATTTAAACATGCATTTAAAGTCCAAGCTAATGATTACGTTGATGAGATGACTTAATTAGTACCATACTATGATACTAATATTCTGATGACTCAATTATAAACTTTGAAGTTTGCAGACCTATTTAAATTTTGAATCATAATATGAGGGTGTTTGCTGTATTGACCCTTTTTGTTTTATTTTTCATTTTGAAGTTTGAATATTTTCTACGATGTGAATGTGATCATTCATGAAAAAGACACCAACACACATTAAAATATATATATAATTTGGTTTTCATATTCGTTCAATATTAATATAGTTGTTTTTTTATTTCATTAATTTAGGTTTCAAATTTTTTGAATTACATCATTATTATTTTTGACCAGCTAAAGTTATTGTTGATTGTTACAACGTTGGTGTACTAATCAACTGTATTAACGTGATAATTCACGTGTGAATGATAGAGATAATATTATATATCCATGATGATTATTATGTGTGTTTAAATTATTATAATATTTAAATGTTAACAATATTTTACGTGGAATTTAACACACTCATTTATATATGTATATTCTTGTTAACTTTCATGTTACACCACATTATGTTTAGTTTGTTATAGTGGCATTGTAAAAAATAACTCATTTTATGTAAAATTTTAACACGTTAGTATACTTTTTCATATATATATATATATATTGGCGTCATCATATGTTTTCAATATTTTTTTTGTTTTTTTAATACATATAATATTTTACATCCTTCGAATTCATTAATTTAAATTAAATTATCACTTATTCATGCTAATAAGTAAATATTGTTTAACCAAAAATTTTAATACACGTTAGTATACTATTTAATTCTTCGAAGAGAAAAAGTAAATATTATTATTTATAGACGACTCAAATCAAATATATGTTTAACCAAAAATATCTGAAACTCCACGATCTGACGTTGAATGATTTGATTTCATATTTTTTGATATTTGTTGTCCGCCGTTAGATAGATTCCAAACGAAGATATTTACTTGCTTATAAAGAAGGATATTTTCACCGTTCGAATATCGAAATAATAGCCTACGCTACTCTATGAGGATATGCTTCTTCTTTTAGTTCCCATTGTGGTACTCGTGGCAAGAAAGAAAGGTTGAGTCTCCAAATGCATGTGCTATAAATTTAGGGTAGAGGTCCACAACTTTCTACTTTTATTACACCAGGAATCCACCCACCATCCTTATTTGGACACTCATTCATTCCGAGCTCCATTCTTGTAAGAAAAATCTATTCATCTCGATACACTCGTGGATTCCAATTCATTTGCATTTTGTTTTTCTCTCGGGGCCATGCCTCCATTATTTTTGCTATGAAGGTCGGATTCAAACTCACGAATTTAAAATGAGGTGATTTATAAATTTTGGGTCTAACAGTCATCGACGATGATAATTAGCGCGATGATATCGAAATCTAAGTTCATGTTGTGACTACAAAATTAATAAAAAAAAATGTTTGAAGTCAATGTAGAATAGAGAGATAACGATGGAATGACCGAAAGACTCATTGTTTACAGTTCAATGATTTAGTTGAATTTTTTAAATTCAATTATCAGAATAAGAGTGAGAAAAAGTTCAATGCTAAAATATGCAATTTACACAAAAGTCATAACTCTTACTATATTTTTAAATTTTAGTATTAGACCCTTAATTTTTACAAAGATAATTTGATCGTTTAAAAATTTTGAAATTTTTATCAAGTTTTTATTTGTTTAAATATTTTTAATTGAGTTTCTATTTAATTTTTGAAAAATTTCTTATTGAATCTCAATTTTAAAAAATATTTAAATTTCTAAAAAAATTAAAAAATAGATTGACCCAAATTATTTTATCAAAACCTACCATAATTAATTTTAATTTCTACGTGTACCTGAGGATCTAAAATGTCCACGTAAATCAAAAGAAATAGTTCTACAGACTACACTTCCTAATACTACTGTTTTTTCCGATTAGTGTATATATATTTGAATATAAATCCAAATAGATTATAAACTCATAATGATTAATATTTATTATTAACATTATTTGTAGTTGATCGAGACAGAGAGCGGGGCCTGTCCTGTAGGGATCTTGAAAATTATAGAATAAGGTTACAGTAAGAACTAATTACATAAAATATTACTAAATTGTATCTTTGTAATGATTTTTGTGTAGTTGGACAATATGTTTGCAATTAGATAATTTCACAAGAACATTATACAGTTACATGATATTTTAGCTAATCACTAATCTTTATATATTTTAAGAATAACATTTAAAATAAATATTTTGTTTATTTTAAAAAATTCTTTTCAGAAAATTTTAAAACAAATAATTCAAAAATATTTCTTAAAAAATTTCTACTACTCTTTTCAAAATCAAAATAAATCGATCAGAATTAATCTTTTGTGTATCTCTTACAAGAATTTATTCTAACTCGTTTTAAACTTTATTTCCTTAAAGAATCCGCATATCTAATTCTTTCATGTGTTTTATTTATTTATTTATTTATTTATTTATTTCACTTGATTAAAAAAAGAAAGTATATGTTTTCAATCAATCAAATCAACAAATTAAATCTGTTTTTCGTGTTTTTTCATTATTTAACATGAAAAGTTGCTTGACACTACATTTTGATTGATGTGTAAGGTAATTGATAGTAAAATTCAACGTCAAATAAAAGTAATCTCAACGAAATTCCTGACGTGTCAGACTCAAATTGAATCGGACTTAAATTAGAAAACGAAGAATTTGGAGTTAATAATGTTTAAACTTTTAAATTTTTTATTGAGTATAGTTTGATCGATTTATTGTTGGTATAATGTACAAGAAAATATAAATCGAGCATTTTCAAGTGTTCAATATCTCCCTAGTTTTATGAATGAAGAGAGGTCTAAATAATATAATTATTATACACTAAATGTTAAAAAAATAAAGTCGAAATATGTGAAATAACAACAAAAAAACAGTTAAATCGTGAAAATCGAGAGAGATAATTATTTAAAAAAATCCAACGTCTGTATCTTCAAACTTACTCCATATCTAATTAGGGGACATAATCAGATCAAATATCAAGATGGGTCAAATTATTAAATTTTAAAGTATAAAGGTTTATTAAGCATTAAAATTTGAAATTTAATAACAATATTTAATTCATCTAATATTTAAATTTGTATAGATTTAAGCTCTCTTACCTTTATTTATTGGCTTAAGGGTGTAAGAAGCCCTTGAACTTTAAAAAAAATCAATTAAGTTATTGAACTATTAAGTTGAATCGATTAAGTCATTTGACTAATTTTGAACATTAAGCCTTGACAATTTTTTCTTTAGATATAGCTGACACATAATACACTACAATTCTATCATGTTGCATTTACATTTTTTTTCAAAAAAATGATTTTTTTTTATAAAATTTATAAGTTTTTTTTAGAATTTTTATAACTTTTAATTTTTTTAAATAAAATAAAAATTTATGAAAATGTCAAGTGGAAAATATTGTGAAACGACGCAATATACCAACATATCCAAATAATTATGTCAATATTTAATGGTCAAAATTACTCAAAACAATTAATTGAGTGCAAAATACTTCAGGAACTTAATTGATTCGATTTCTTAGTTCAATGGCTTAATTGGGTACAAAAATAGTTCATGGACTTCAAGAACTGTTAGTTCGAACCTAATTCTGCCAAAACCCCCGATAAAAGCAAGACATTACTTTTTTTCCTCATAAGTTCAAGGGCTTCTTACACCCTTAAGCTTTTTTATTCTATCATTATATCTAATTATCATTTCTTCCATTAACAATATGGTAAAGTTACTTGATAAACTAACGCCCGCCCACCATAGTAGGAAAGAGATAAGCTTACTTAAGCAGGCTACTATTATAAAGTACAAGTTCATTGCATGAAGACCAAACCCTAATTTAGAAAATAAGCAATTAAATTAAGTGCAAACCTTTTTCTAATCTTCAACACTTGTGGTGGAATTGTAGCTTACTTTATAAAGCAAACCCTAATTATTATTATTTTCACAAATATTCATTGCACTGACAAGAGAGTCGACGTCTTATCACCCATTCACCAAATAAAAAATTGACAAATATTGGCTTCTTTTTTCCCCCCGACCCTACCGACGATGACTGATCGGCTGTCCTTGGACCGTCTAATCATGTCGTTTCTGAATATCATTTCGTTGCATTTTAAAAACGTGTCGCCTCGCCGACCTTGTTGCATGCAAGTTGCAACCACTTCTACGTTGTAAGCTTCGAGCAGGAATTTGAACAGTGGTCGGGTACGAAATAACGGCTGTTATATAGTGGTACTAGGAGTGATAATGAGACTGACTGGTTCGCGGCCTACTCAAGCTCGGTTTAAGTGAGTTTGAGTTGGGCTGGGGATCGGCTTGAAACATTAACAAGCTACTCAGATTCGGCTCGAAAAACTCGTGAACAAGTTCAGAATCTACATATGCACTAAATGTAATATGTTTAGCAAAAGAAAAACAATAAAATAAATTAAGAAAAAATCTACTAAAAGTAAATTAACTAAAAAAAATTGAGCATTTTCTTTAGTTGGTTGTTGTTTGATTTTGTCTTTTCTTTAATTATGTGTTTGTATTATAAGAATATTTATTGGTCATTTGTATCAATCTAATTTTTGATATTTTCCTCTTTTTTGGTTATTGAATTTCGTTTTAGTGTTGGTTATGAAAGAAACTTTTAACGAATTTTTTATAAAAAAAACTATGATAAAACTTTTTATTTCGAGCCGAGCCTGACGAACTTTGAGTCCGAACCTAAAATTCCGAGCTCGGCTCGTTATCATCCCTAGTGGTAGCGGTACCGGTCAAAGTTATCACGGTTGTAAGTAGTGGTGTGAAGTGAGATGATACTAATAGCATTGGATTAACGAGAAATGACTAATAACGGCAATAACATATCGATAGTTTTATTATTATTTTGTT
This sequence comes from Hibiscus tridactylites, assembly GCA_958450335.1. NCBI lineage: Eukaryota > Viridiplantae > Streptophyta > Magnoliopsida > Malvales > Malvaceae > Hibiscus > Hibiscus tridactylites. Next base: position 108,404,556 of record OY288265.1, on the reverse strand, counting down.
ACAGTAATTTTTTTAATAAAATCAAATTATGATTGTAAAAGTTGTGTTTTAATATTACTTAAAAGTTCATCAGTGTTAAAAAGGACTCTAAACAACATTAAAAGTGATTTTTTATGATTATGATTGTAATTATTATATTTTACAAAAAGTTGTGTAAAATTTAAAATATCACAATCACAAATACCATCCATTATGTTCTTAACTACAATAAATTAAACGCGTTCAAAAACATGACTATAAGCGCAATTTAAATCCTTAACTTGGAATACTAATTTCGCGCTTTTCTTGGCCGTCCTCTTGGTTTTTTAGGGCTTTGCCCCGACTGACTTGTGTCGCACACCTAACATTGGTGCGTGAATTTCTAAGCATAAATTTTCTGCATACACAATGTCTTAAACTTAAAATATATTTAAACAATACTAAACTGCTTACGACTTAGACTAATCACTTGGCAACTAAATTCGCACTTTAATCATCCACTTTAACACTTTGATTTTGGATTAAGTCAAGCTTATCATAGAAGGATGGGTTGTTGACGTTCACGTGTCTTTCGTAAGACGAACCAACTCGCTCACCATTTTGTTGTATCGGGATAATTTGACTAATGAACGACCATTATAAATGTATGTTCACAGTTCTTTTCCCTTAAGAATTAGTGCAATTTTTTCTCCAAATTAGAGTATTTATATTGGTAGTGATAACTAATTTCTTCGGTTGGAATATTCTGGCGGTAAATGAACCGAATGCTTAGTGAACTGTTCGTGAATAATTCAACGAGAAGTTCGTTTATATTTGTTTATTTATTAAACAAACGAATATGAATAAGATTGATTGTTCATTTAATTAAGTGAACGAATATGAACAAAATGATTGTTCGTTCATTTACGTTCATGAACGTTCAGTAATCCGTTTGTTTATATTGGTTTAGATTTATTCACATATGTTAATTTATATTTATTATTTTTTATAACAGAAGTATTATATTTTTAAAAAAAATAAAAATATATATTAAGAACATGAAATAAGAAGAAAAAATTAAACAATACTCAATGTTTGTTTGCGTTTGTTTATTATTTTAACGAACAAAAAATTGTGTTTGTTTAGTTGTTCTTGTTCGTTCATTTGTTCAATTAAAATTAAATGAACAAACATATATACATATGTGTTTGTTCGGTTTGTTTATATTGCCTACTCTAAAGTGATAAACAATTGACCACAAAATATCAACCATTTTATGAGTGAAAATTAAACTCCAAACCACATAATTAAGACGCATAATGAGTAATTACCGTGTCATATCTCGTGATTCTTTTTTAATTTTCTATTTTGACGAGTAATTTTTTTAAGAGAGATTTTTGTTTGTAAGAAAATTAATTAATATTCTTTAGGATTAGTTAAATAGACAAGATTTTAAGATTACTAGTGGGTTAAGAATTCAATGAGTATTGAGATTTACTAATTAATCTACTATCTAAGAATGGTCATATTATTTTATCTTGTATGAATTCGAATCCCGATATAAGAATTTAATATCTGTTTAATAATAAAAAAATTCAATGAGCCCTATATAAAAAAAACAGAATTCAATTGAGTAATTGCAAATGGTAAAAATAATAACTTAGGAATCCAAGTAAGGAAAACGGTCCAATTTTTATATCCAAACATTGGGCTTTAATTTGAAGGGAAAGAGCCCATGATAGTTTAAATTTGGGCCATTACAAACAAAATGTCGGCCTAGAAACTAAGCCTGGTATTATTTAAACTGGTCTAATTTGATTTTAGTCCCTTTATTATGCTGAAATTTAAATTTAATTCTTATACTTTAAGTTTGCATAATTTTGACCCTTTACTCTTATATGTGCTTAGTTAGTTGTGCTTTTAGGGGGTCGGTAATAACCGCCACTTGGCCACCAAACTCGGCGGAAGCTCCACCTCTCTACGCCACGCACGTTTCCCGCCATCCCTTCATTGAAGGCCATTTACGTAAATTTCATAAACATGAATAAGGCTACAATCGTCATTGCAAATGATAGATTTGTTTGCATTTATACACTGTTTGTCGCCAATTCTAAAGCCTTGCCCGAGAAGAAGAGAGGAGAGGAGACAACGCCTCCTCACAACAAACCTTCTCTTCTTCAATAACACAAATTACGCCAATTTTATTTTCTATATTTCTAGATAATTTATTATTAATTTTTTAAAATAAAAAATGGCAATGGCGTCCTCCGATAACCTGAACGACAAGAACGCCGTTTTCAGGAAGCTGAAAGCAAAATCAGATAACAAGGTTTGTTTGATTTTTTGAATTATGTTTTTAGATCTGATTCCGCTCTGGAAAATTCCGTGATTCGATCTCTGTTTTTTGAATTTGTTTTTAAATTCTGTAGATGTGTTTTGATTGTAATGCGAGGAATCCGACATGGGCGTCGGTGACGTACGGGGTCTTTCTCTGCATTGATTGCTCTGCCGTTCACCGGGGTCTCGGTGTCCACGTCAGCTTTGTCAGGTATCGGCGTCTTTTTTTTCTCTTCTCAAATATGACTTTCGTTTGTAATTGTGCGTAAACACGCTGGATTTTTTTGTTGAATTATACCGGGAAGAAAAATGCTTTGGTTTTGCCTTCTGGTTCATCTTTTCATAAGGAAACTGAACTATCTGGATTCTGGTGTTGACATCTATAATTTTAATGTACGAAACGTTTGATTTAGCAGATTATTTCTATTATCTATAGAAGATGGAATCGCCAAATGAATGGTTTTAAGAAAATTTGGTTGCCTTTGTAGTTAATATTTATTTCTACAAGCGCCATAACAGAAGAATGATTTGTTCTGTATTGTTTCTAAGAGGTCTGTATTTTGTTTTCAAATATGCCTCCTCGCATTTTTTTGTGCGTTAGAGAATTTTGTTCATATTTATAATGATGGTTTGCACTGGACACGAATCCTAATATGAAATATCCTCTTTTGTGTGTTTTTTTTTTGTTAATTTTTTATGAATGATATAAATTCATTATATGATATATTATGCATATGAGCAGCGGCGGAGTCAGATATTTATTTAAGGGTGTTGTTTTTTTAATGGTATTTAAGAGGAGTTAATTATATATATATATATATTTAATCTTTTCATATACAAATTATATAGAAAAATAAGATTTCCAAAAAAAATTGAGGTGTCATCAGACACTCCAATTGCCTATGTGGCTCCGCCATGCATATAAGTGGCTACCATGTTAGCATACTTCTGTTACCACACTTAATGTCTGAGCATTTGTGGGTAAACAATGTAGCATGCACTGATGCACATTTTTTTACCAACTTGCTATTTTCTGGGTATTATGTTTCCTTGTACTCATGTTTAAGCCAAATTTGGAGGTACATGATCACTGAAACCACTTTCTCAAGAATACCTCCATAGCGGCTCGAAAAACACCTTTTCACTAGTGTCCTCCTTACTAGCCGAAAAACAAGAGCTTTAAGATTTTTTCTGTCTACTGTGAAACATGTTCATTAGCGGCTCGAGAATCTTGTGTTCCCGCTATTGCTTATATTCATGAGTCTTTGTGTTCCTCTCTTATCGTTCTTAAAAGCACTTTTATTTTCTGCAGGTCTACAAATTTAGATTCATGGTCTCCTGAACAATTGAAAATGATGATCCAGGGAGGAAACAACCGTGCACAAGTTTTCTTTAAGCAGCATGGATGGACTGATGGAGGCAAAATTGAGTCCAAATATACTTCAAGGGCTGCCGAGTTATACAGGCAAATTCTATCAAAAGAAGTCAGTAAAAGCACGACAGAAGAGACGAGTTTGCCATCATCACCTGTTGCCTCTCAGTCATCACAAGCATCCAATGGACTTTTTGATAGCAAGACTGATGAAGCTCCTAAAGAAAGTTCTTTAGACGTGTTAGAAAAAACAGAAGTTTCTGCTACGCAAAAGTCTTCTCGTACAACTGTTACAAGCACTGCCAAGAAACCTCTTGGTGCAAAGAAAACTGGGAAAACTGGGGGACTTGGCGCCCGAAAGCTTGCTTCTAAGGTATTCACATAGACTACATGATGAGCAATGCAATTACAACAGAATGATCATTAGGATATCTCAATTAGAGCAGTTACTTATTTTTGGAGTTATTTTCAGTGCCCTTTTCTCTTTATAACATCATTTTAATTGCAGTCGAGTGAAAATCTCTATGACCAGAAGCCTGAAGAACCCGTTGTCCCTGTTGCTTCCTCAACGAAAAACACTGAACCACCAATTGGTGGTTCATCTTTTCCATCACGTTTTGAGTATGTAGAAAATGGTCAATCTACTGAGTTGAATTCTGGTGGCTCACAAATGCTTAGTCACGTTGCTCCTCCAAAGTCATCTAACTTCTTTTCTGATTTTGGAATGGACAACGGATTTCAGAAGAAAACAAGCTCAAATTCCCAGAAAGTGCAAGTAATATGCTTCTGTTTGATTCTTCATATCACTTGAGGTCAATTGCAAAATTTGTACTGCTAGAGATGTTTACAACTTTCATATTGAGGATGTTTGACATCAAGAGATTGAACTCAGCATATAATTCTGGACTCTGGTTATGCTTTTAGCTAAAGTGAACTTATATTTTCCTTGAAAATCAAATTTCATTACATGCCATTTTTAAGTTTGCATGCTGTGTTTGTGGACACATTATTAGATACCTTGAATATACTTGGAGCATTTGATGGGTGGGAAGTTTGGTGTGATTATCTTTTAATTTTTCTAATTGTCCCTTGAAGTGGTCAATATTTGTTATTTCTTGCATCTGTTCTGCCTTCTCGCTGCGTTTCTTATTGCTTTTTTTTATCCCAGATTAAGGAAACCGATGAAGCTAGGAAAAAGTTCTCGAATGCAAAATCTATTTCATCAGTCCAATTCTTTGGTGACCATACCAGAGCAGCAGATAATGAAACTCAAGCTACTTTGCAGAAATTCTCTGTATGTACACTGGCTTTTCCTTCCTTGAAAGATATCTACTCTAAGTGCTCAATAGACAGTATTACTCTATTTTGAATTTTGACTACCATTGTAATGTGCTTTCCCTTAGTTTTCCGGTTGACTGTTGGCTGCAAACAAGGTAGATTCTTAGAAGAACTGTAATCATAAGATCAGTTTTAGTGTAATAGCACCACTTATTTATGGCAAGGACAGCAAAAGAAATAGCTAGTGCTTGTTTAATCATCTTTAAGTAAAAAAACATACGCCTACCGGGAGGTAGTGGATCATCCGTTTATCAGTTAAGTGGCTGTGATAGCTGTAATAAGTGTAAATTCATGTTTGAAATGTGGTTCCTGAGATGAATACCCATATTTTTTTGCAGCGTTCGACGTCCATCTCCAGTGCCGATCTATTTGGTAAAGGTGCAGATCTTGACCTCTCCGCAAGTGACCTCATCAACCGACTATCATTCCAGGTCTGCTGTCTAAATTGCATCATTTCTCATCACCTTGTGTGTGTTTCATCCAGTGCAAATTATATATGGGAATTTTATCATGCATGAAATATATTTTCAGGCACAACAGGATATCTCGAACCTAAGGAACATTGCGGGGGAGACAGGGAAGAAACTTAGCTCCTTTGCATCGACTTTTATGTCCGATCTGCAGGATAGAATCCACTGATGTAGAGTTATGGGTCTGGATATAATGTTATCATAGTATATGAATTATTACTTAAACTACTCAGGTTTTGTCCAATAACTTGATGATCAAGTACTTAACCAAGTTAACAAAGTCACCCGCTTCATACTTTACCAAATCAAACATCTTAAATTTGTTTACGTGTTGCTCAAGAATCGGCACATACAGGTCGTTAAACTTGTTTACAAGTAACAAAACATATTTGTTCCGAAAGTTCTTTTGGTTTTAATGGGTTAGGTAAGGTTCTTGTACCTTTCCTCCTCGTCCAATGAGGCTCAATTTCACGGCTAATTTTAGTTTCCTTTTCCCTCCATGAGGTTGCTTTTAGGCACATTTCTTTTCCAATAGCTTCCATTTCTTTATGGTTTATAGTAGTGTTTTGTTTTTTTGTTGCTTTGTGATGTGTCCATTCTCGTGATTATTAACTCTTTCTCACTACTTGTTCAAGACAAGAACCAAAGTACCCGAAAGACTATTACTATTTTGATTCTTTTATCGTATTTACGATCAATTGGTTTAGTGAGATAAGTCACAAAATATCTTAAGTAAGGTTAATTTTATGAATCTTGACGTTGTGAATAAAATAAATTAAATTGAGCGAGTGGTTCTCATAATGAACCTTTACGAATTCGATTCGGATCAATTAATCAATAAAATAGATATTAATGATTATACTAAAAAAATAATCTAAACTCAATGTTCTCTTTTATGAAAAGAGACCAAAAAGTTTTTTTTGACATGTCCTATATCCAATTCCTACTTAGAGGTAAGGGGAGGAAAGGAAAAGAAGAACTCCAAAAAAAAGGTGCTCTTATTAAGTTTAAAAGTCATGACCTAAGTGAAAACGAATGAAAATTCCAAAATAAAGAAATGCTCTTGTTAAATATAAAACTCATGGTCTAAAGGAAGGAGGAGGAAGCTCATGAGAAGCTCTAACCACCAGGTCATTTTTGCTTTCTCACTACAAAGTTAAACTAAAATAAAATATGAACCAATAATTTATATTGGATAATTATTTGATACGCTGGCAGTGAAAACTTTTAGTTTTTACAAGCGTTTTAGTTTTATGGTTTAAGGACTTAGTTTAGGGAGTAGGATTTAGGTTTAGTAGTTTAGAATTTAGCGGCTGTGAATAGAATCTCGGGTTTAAGGTTAGAATTTAGGATTTATAAGCTAAAATTGAAATCTTAAACATATTACCCTAAAACCTAAACTCTAACCTCTAGACCATAAATCATAACCCCTAACCCCTAAATTCTAACAAGTGCCTCTATTTTCTAAACACCTACACCTTAAACTAAAACCATAAACCCTAAAATTAGGACGCTCTACCGCCTGTGTATTGGATATAAATCTATTCATATATAGTATTTACATACATGGAATAATGCTTTAACATATAAATGCATATGATTGTGAATAGAAATTTCTGGTCTTTTTGATGTTTGTATTTATGTTCCACACTAAAGTATAAGATTAAGATTGAGGGTTAGAATTTAGGTCTAAAGTTTAAAAAATCATAAGTATGATATATTTTAAGGTTCATGATTTAAAATTTACGGTTAATGCTTAAAATATAATTTTTATGTGTTTGGGACATACAAATAAACCTTTAAAAAACTAAGAGGATTTTTATTCTATGATTGTAAAATGAGAAACACTTAAAACAAGGTAAGAAATTTGTTAATTCAAAAAGCACCACGGCGCCACAAAATGTTGTTTCGATGTATGTCGTTCTCTCTTAGCTTCATGTTCGGATGTCTTAATTCGATAAATAAATAAAAAAGTACTGCCAAACATCATTATTAATATTATTGCTCAGTTTATCTTTAAACCATGAAATTAAGGAGATGAAGGTTAGAAACTTAATTATTACTGGTCCAAAAAATGCTTTAAATCTTACTTTTTAAGTTAATAAGTGAATAATAGCCAACAAAAGGGAGAAACTTCCACGCTTGTCCTAAAAGGGGTTTGGAATTTAATTCAATTTTGGTATTAAAAGCATTCAACTTTACGTTGTTATGACAAAGAAAGATAGCAAATGACAAAAAGATCGAAACAACTTGATTGGTCGGCGTGACCATGAAAATCATGCCACCTTTGCAACTTGCTCCAACCCTATTTATTTATTTATTTTAATTTTATCAGCAATGAGACGAATTAGATTCTTTAAATAATATCAAAATTTAAATATTGATTTTATAAATAAAATAAATTTAAAAATTTTAATTTTAATAATTCATCAAGAAAATATATGATTGGACAATAATTTCAATTAAGAAATTTTTTTATTTAAACCACTAATACTTTGAATTAACCCATAGAATATTAATGCACTTTTAAGGGATTCTTTTCACTCTCTCATAAATTAGTCTTCATGTAGATTATGCCATGCATGATCTATATATATATATATATAAATATATAAAGATGTTGTAATTTATGATAGAAATAAGAAGTATAAGTATTGAATTAAAAATTCAAAATCAGCATATATATTATTATCTTTTCTGGTTGTTCTCCCGATTACATGGCTTAGCATTGACTAATTCGGATCAACTTGCATTACGCACCTGAATTTGGTGGATAAGTCTCTCAGCAGAAATTTTCTGTGTACACAAGATATTATTCTTCTCTTTAATTTACGAGAGAAAGAAGTTTTTTTCTCGATCACTTAATGAAAACATAAGTTACTATGAATGAGTAGCGGTGAACATTCGTTCGAATTAGGTTGACAAGTCATATTTTATAACTCAAATTTTATTTGAATTTTTTTCTTCGAATTGTTCGAGTTTTTATTCAAATTTAAAGGTAACCATTTATAATATTTTTATAATAATTATTTTTTATTTAAACGACTTTCTATAACCATATTACAATACACATATCTTTCTTCATATTTCCTCATATGTAACCAGACAAAATTAAGAAAATCAACTCAAATTTTATTTAATTTTTTTAAATCAGTTCGAGTCTATAAAATTACAAGTCAAAATGAGTAGAAATATTTCATGTCAAATCAAATCGAAAAAGTTATTTTTTTTTTCAAATCGAATTAAATTTTACTTATCCAGTTATCCTATAGACTTTGATGCTACGACATGGCGCGATGTTATTGGTCAGAACCCAAACCTACGATTCGAAGACCTGAGAAACAAAAAGGAAGAGTAGGTGGGTCCCACATGGCAGTTGCAATAATAGAAAGCGAGTCCCGAATTCGGACGGCAACCAAAAAGAAAAGAGTCCGTACAACACCCGAAACATACGGTGCGAACAAAACGACGTAGCATCAGAAAATTCTTCTTCTTCTCTCGAGTCGTGAGTGGTGTGCCGTGTTGGCCGAGTTCAAACCTTGTGCCATTCAACCACTCGGTCAAATCATGCATGCAATGATGTAAATGTATTACCATGATTAATTATGATTATAGTAACAATTATAATTGTATGGATATATTAACTAATTACAATTATAATTTTAAGAAAATACTAAACATTTTTGGTTGGATCATATTTTGATATACAACATATATAAAAAATATATATACACCGTCCTTTCTTAAAATCTAAGTTCATAGCCTTAAAACCCTAAACCTAAACTAACCCTTTAAATCTTAATTTTAATAAATTTACGCAATTTGTATATTAAATTTTTTTCCGGGATAAGAGTGGAAAGTTTGATGAATCCTTAGAAGATGGAATTACTTGTCCGAAGATGTTGGAGAATAAGATGAAGCTTGTTTTTTTTTTTTAATGTTTTCAAGGTTTGCACTAAAACAGAAAAAAAAAATGAAGCTTCTATGTGGCTTAAACCTAAAGAAATGCAAAGAAACTTAATGGCTTCAATCTCATAATATAGAATTATTCCACGGGAATGTTCAAAGAAATTTCACTGCCACAGCCTGCCAATAAGAAACATTAAAAAATTAAAATTTGGAAACTTTGTTTTAGGAGAAAAATAATGTAGTTTCCCCATAAATCCCACACAGGATTTGTGGAAATCTTACCAAAATCTGAACTAGAGGGATATGTAATAATGACAATCCTAGTTGATTATCAAAGATCTTAATCCTTGTAAGCTTAAATTGTGCAATAAGTATCTTTTTGCAAGATCTTTATTTATTATATTAGATAATGGCATGATTAGTGACTTTGATCATTAAAGTGACATAATCTTCTCTTGTTTTGTTTAGTATTGCTTTTCAAACGAACTTTTGGTTCTAAAAATTAGTTTCGGCCAAAAGCTGTGCTAAACATTGTTCAATTATGATTTGATTTGTGTTATTTATTGGAAAATTCTACAGCGTTTGACGAGCATCGACGAGCACCACTATTGACGAGCACCGATGAGCACCGATAAACTAATTTATAAAAATTTTAAATTCAAAGTACTTAATGCGTAATTATATTTTTTTTAAAAATAAAAGTGTAATTTAATTAAAATACATTTTCTTAATTTTAATTTTGTTTTAAACATTATTAATCAAAATAATCTATCCCCAAATCAAAAAATCCTAGGTATTTTAATTAAATTACATTTTTAATTTTTTAAAAAATATAATTACGCATTGAGTACTTTGAATTTTAAAATTTTATAAATTAGTTTATCGGTGCTCGTCAATAATAGTGCTCGTCAAAGCTCGTCGAGCGTAGAAAAACTATCCTTATTTATTTTATATAAAAATGAGAATAATAAACTAACAAAAAAGAAAAGTAAATGTAGATATTGTTGCATATCTACATGAGTGACGTCATAATAGTGTGAATTAAATTTTCAAAGCTCTTTAAATGCATGATGAATAGTTTTGTATTTGCAACCAAGGGTTTGGCCGGCCAACTTTGATATCAACCTGATTGATCCCTACTCTATATGGCTAAGCTTTCATGAGTTAGGTTTTTCCCCCTCATTGATTTGTCTTCATTTTATGTGACTGATCTTCCCCATATTTCTTCTAAATCAAAATATGATATCATAATTAATCGTAGGAGTAAAATGTACCGAGAGGTTGAAGGGGCAGTCATTCTCTCTGAAAATTTAAAATTTGTATATGATTTTAAAAAGTAAATTTTTTATGTATTTCTATTGAATATTTATTTCCACCCTTAAAATTTTATAAGTTCATCATCAGTCTCTGCTTAGGAGATCGAACAAACCCTACGTGACAAATAATTAAGTGTTATAAAAAGCTTTAATTCTACCCCCAATACATGTATTCTTCAAGCTTTTGAAATTTAATTCTTAGTGTTTTTTTTTTTTGTAAATGTACACATGTGTAAACTACGTTGCTCAAATTCGAGTCAACTAAGAAGAACAATGACATATTTTATCAGTATAACCAGTTAATGAGTTGTTGAACATGTAACATTTAAATATTCAAATATATAATTTGAAAAATTAAAGTTCAATTAATAATACACATTCAACTAAAACATAAAAGTCGATTAAAGTCTCTAGGTTTCAAATCTCATCATATTTAAATATTATGTGTGAGTGTCCAATCCAATTTTATTTTGATTTATGTATTGTTCACTATGAGTTGATCCTCGGTGTTATTTTAGTCTCTGATTATTTTTTATAATAAAGATTGCATTATTCAAATTAATCACCCTCATGAACAATGATCGGGAATTTGGATATTAAATAATTATATACTTTGAAAATTTAGTTTAGTATAATGGAATATTAGGTTTCTAAAATAAAACTATAAATTTAATTTCTGACGCAGTAAATAAAATAAATTGAATCGTAAAAATTATTTTTATCATATTTTTATTACATTTAATTCAGATGAATTATTTAACAAATACTATAAAAACGGAGGGGTGGGAGAGATAAGTGATTGTATATGTTAAAGTAAAAGGGAAATAACTAACTGGGTTGGTTCAAGTAGTAGGATAAAAAAAATTTGCTCTATTTCGGTGCTTCTATTTATGCCCAACATTAAAAAATACAACAAAATTAAATTTTAATCCCTAACCCTAACCCTAAATTCTAAATCTTAAACCCTACATCCTATACCTTAGAAAATACACCCTACCCTAAATTTTTTAAACTCTAACCATTACCCCTAACTTAAAACCCTAAACCCTAAACTTAATTTTAAGTGTGAGACATAAGTAGGGTAAACCGAAAAGGGGTAGATGATTTTCATCCCAAGTGGTAAGCAATTTGGTATCGTTTAAGCAATGTTTTGAGTTCGAGATGTTGTGTATGCAGAAAATTCTCGCTGAAGACTTAATTTTTTCAGCTACCAAAACGAAGTGTACAACACGAGTCTAAATTAATTAGGGCGAATCATTGAAAATCGAAAGGACAACAAAATAAAATGAAGGGAAATAAAAAGGAAAGAAAGAGGTGGGTTCCTTGCACCCAAAGCATCTCCCATCGAGAGGTTGGCTTGGGTTTTAGGTTGGTGTGGACTCTCTCTGTATATTACTACTACTCTTTCTTTATTCTCATTCCTCATTATTCTGCCTTCTCTTTCCCTCACTTCTCTCTCTATAATCTCACTCAACCCAACCCTTTCAAGCTGGCGATCGACAATCAAGATCCCACTGCCCGTGAATTCAAGCCCAACAACAGAAGAATCATGGTATAAAATGGAAAGACTTTAGCTTTTTCACAGCTTTCTCTTGGGTGTTGATTAAAAATGTGTTTTTGATAGGGAGCCAGTGGACCTGATGAAGAAGACGACAACAACAGGTGGCCGCCATGGTTGAAACCTCTGTTAGGAGAGCATTTCTTTGTTCATTGCAAGCTTCATGCTGATTCTCACAAGAGTGAATGCAATATGTACTGCTTAGATTGTATGAATGGCGCTCTCTGCTCTTTATGTCTTGCTTATCATCACAAGGATCATCGTTATATCCAGGTTCATTCTTTTTCTTCTCTCAAATCTCTGCTCTTTATTTTTTCCTTTTGAAATTTGTGTCATTTCCTCTTATGGAGATATGAGGAATCCCGTTTTTCAATCCCCCTTTTTTGGCATCCGTGTTTCCAATTCTGGGCTTCTGCAATCTCTTCTTTCTTAATCGAGTTTGTTTCCGATTAAAGCACATTTCTTTGAGTTTCCTCTCCAAGTTTATTTTCTCAGCATCCAAACAGGCATTGACCAAGACAATGTTGGTTTTCCGATCTAAAAACTCATTAACTTGCATGTTTTTTTCTCGTGGAAAAATGGGTCTAATCTGATTTTACATTTCTTGACAGATTAGAGTATAAAGCTCACAACTTTCTCATTCAACTTTACCCCCCCCCCCCCCTTTTTTTTCTCATTCATCACCAAGATTCCACATTTATTTCGATTTTCTAATGCGATTTTCTCTGTTTTTTTTTTGACAGATTAGGAGATCCTCATACCATGATGTAATAAGGGTGTCTGAAATACAAAAATACCTGGACATATCTGGTGTCCAAACCTATGTTATCAACAGCGCTAAGGTTGTTTTCATCAACGAAAGGCCTCAACCCAGGCCCGGAAAAGGTGTCACCAACACCTGTGAGGTCTGCGACCGTAGCCTCGTCGACTCCTTCCGGTTCTGCTCTCTTGGTTGCAAGGTAAATCCGCTCTTCTTCCTTAATTAATTTTCTCGGCAGTCAACGGTGTTGTTTGGTGGTTGAGAAAAAAAAAACTGTATGATTTGTGAAGGTTCCAGTTTTCCAACCAAAATGGTCAAATTTGCTTTAATTAATTTTTGTTTGGTGACCTTTTCTTCATTGGCTTGTGAACTAGCTATGAAATGTGAATTCTAATTGGTTTTCCACATTTACTTTCTCAAATTTCAGATTGTGGGCACCTCGGGAGATTTTCAAAAGAAGAAAAGGCACACGGCGGCCACGGCATCGGACTCCGAAGATTCATACAGCAGCAGCAGCCACGGGAAGTTGAACAATAACAACAACAAAGTGCAGAGCTTTAGTCCTTCGACACCACCTCCGACTTCGGTTAGTTTCCAAAACGCCAAACGAAGGAAGGGGATTCCGCATCGAGCTCCGATGGGAGGGCTAATCATACAATATTAGCCATAGGCATCAGCATAGTGTTCATCGGTTTTGCCCCCGAAGTTTAAAGAGCCGCCATTGTCACAGTATTGTGTATAGATGGAGAAATAAGCCCCCAAGATGTTAGAATGTTACAACTAGAAGTAGAAAGCCTTTTCCTTTTAGTTGTTTAGAGTTAATTTCATGTTTAGAGTGGGATTATACATAGAATAATGGAGTTGGAATATGTATATTGGGGTTGTGGAAATGAAATAACAGTGGGGTTTTACCTTGTCCGAAGCATATGATTTCGAATGATTTATTTCCGTTTTTAGAAGGTATGTTTCTGTTTTTGGTTGGTTGTATTGCGCTCACCAATGGTGGGGATCAACTTCCGAATTTATGGTGCCCGTGTGGCACGTGTGGGATTGGAATTTGAAATTGTGTGCTTTGCTCGTGTCCCATTTCCCAAATGGTTATGTTATGTTAGCCGCCCCCTTGCCCGAATATTTTATTTTATCTTTCACTACATAAAAACGTGCCCTACAAATTGTAATTATCTTTCACTACATAAAAAAGTGACAAATGATTTTTCATCTTTCACTAGCATGTCAACTATATTTTTAATATGAGTACATCAATTTTATTAGAAGATAAGAAATATAAAATATAAATAGAGTTTATAATTCAAGTAAATAAACTTGATTCGGGCATGTTCCTAAAAAAACCAACAATAGGACCAAATATAGAAATGTAAAAACCCTAACTCAAAGGCTCAAAACAAAATAGATACAAATATCACCAAAGCTCGACGATGAAAGGTAAAAACCAACAACAAACAACATTAAAAAAATACATTTACAATAATAAGACACGTTGACAACGGTGTCATTACCGCAACTCAATCGCGAACAAAAACGGTGATTGTGAGCTCGTATCCAAATCTAGTTCGAAGGTACAAAACATAGAGATCAACAAAATAATCAGAAAAGCGCCATCTTGGTTAGTCGTGATGACGCCAAAACCAACTCTAATAGAAAAATAAAAAAAAAAGCGACCAAACAACAAGTTAAGAGAAGAAAAAAGTGTGCCAACACTACACAAATTTTGGTATATAGCGGCACTTTTTGCGGCGTTTCTGGAAAAAACGCTACTAATTTTGAAGAAGTCGCGGCGTTTTGTAGAAAAAACGCCACAAATAACAAATTTCGCGGCGTTTATTGAAAAGCGCCGCAATATCAATGTCTATAGTGGCGTTTTTATGAGAAAACGCCGCAAAAGTAAAACATATAGTGACGTTTATAAGGCAAACGCCGCAAAAGTATAACTTATAGTGACGTTTGTATCACTAACGCCACAATTGTGAATATTCACCGTTTATTTTTATGTTATACTCGCTTTATTCCCTCATGCCTCAACCGAGCCCCAATTATCCCAAAATCCCTAATTTTTCCTCATCGCTCTCGATCTTTAACGCCGTTTCACTCTCAATCGGCTCTTAGTCCCTCATCTCGATCGGACAGGCGACCCCCATCGGCAGCGAGATTCTGTTGCTGCTCGCACCATCATCTTCTTGATTCAGATTCTGTTGTCGCAAAATTATTCAACAAAGGATGGTACTGGAGTAAGCTTTTTATCCATGATTTTTAGATTTCAAAATGATTTTATTTCATAATTCTGAATTTTTTTTCGATATGTGTAGGAACTCAAAGGAAAGTCGTTATCTTCCTAACGCTCTTCTCTTCGTTTCATCTTCTCTTTGGGGTTTTACGTTTTTTTCAGTTCTGCTCTGTTTTCTTTGGAAAAATAGTTAAGCGAACTTCATTTTATATTATTTGAAGAAGATGAGATTGTCAAGAAATCATGAACTTAGATATCTCTGTCATCATTTTTTATGTAAGCATGTAAAAAGTTCACTGATTCCTAATTTTTTTAATTTTCTTGATTGACAATATCCGGTGGGATGCTTGGAATATGATGAGGGTAGAGACATGTTTAGGTTCCTCATTCCTAGTCAGACATTTAGCATGAGTGATAATTTCACTTGGTTTGAAGTGGCAATTTAAAGACTATGTCTCATGTTTTATTTTTGCAGTTGTGTCTTACAGTTTAATATTTAATTGGGTGTTCAATATCGCAGCTTTGATGTGGATAATGGACCAAAAGCTGCTGAGTTTATCAAGGTTTGTTGCAATTACTGACTTTCCTGTGCTCTTATGTTCATTTGATAGTGGTGCTTAAGATATAACTATTTTGATCCTTTTTTTTCTCAGATGAGGTCAATTATGTTGGACCATAAACTTTTTCATTTTTATCTGAAATTTTACACAAGGATTGTGTTTTTGTATTGAGTTCGATTGTCTGCTAGATTTATCTTCACTGATGGGAATCACTGCTTACTTTTCTTTTGTTTCCAGTGTACATCTAGATTCGTTGATTAAAGTTTATGTAAACCATTTTGGTCCGATTACCTCATGTTCCACAAAATTAGGACACGTGTTTTTCCCGTGGTTAATTAAAGTTCTGCTTTAGATATTTTATTTGTATGTTCCATAAGCTTTACTTGTTTCTTCATTTTAATGAGCATGTCACCTTACCATTTCATTTTCTGTTTCATTCATGTTTGTGATAACTAGTGTTTATTGTTTGTCTTGTGCAGAAAGCTGCCTGGGAGTGATAGCTTTGAACATGGAGGATGGAACGCTACATAGATTCCAGGCTGCTAACACAATTTTGGCCACTGGGGGTACTATATTTATCACTTATATATGTATTTTTATTTTATTTAAAATGGATTGTCAAAATAAATAAAAGGATCTTTATCTTTGCTTTCTGTTTCTTTCAGGGATATGGTAGAGCCTACTTTTCAGCAACCTCAGCTCACACATGCACTGGTGATGGCAATGCTATGGTTGCACGTGCTGGGCTTCCTCTCCAGGTTTCTTCTATTTTTATAACCCTGAAATTGGTTTTTGAAACCTCTTCCTTAACTATCTTTTTATCTGTTCTTTCCCTTTTTTATTTATTCTTCTTACAGGATTTGGAGTTTGTGCAATTTCACCCAACTGAAATCTACGGGGCAGGGTGCCTCAGTACTGAAGGTTTGTGCCTATTCTATTCCCCTTCATATGAAGTGTGGTGTTAATGGGTTGATTTTTTTGGTACATTAGATAGATAATTATTCCATTTTTCATTTTAAAATTTAACTTCTGTTGCACCTCTATTTTTATCTGTAGTTGAGAGGGGTTCATTTCTAAGTTTCATCTGCAATTTGCAGGGTCTCGTGGTGAAGGTGGTATTCTTAGAAATAGTGAAGGTGAACGCTTTATGAAACGGTATGCACCTACTGCCAAGGATCTTGCTTCAAGGGATGTTATTTTAAGATCTATGACCATGGAAATCAGGGAAGGTCGTGGTGTAGGTATGATTATCTCTTCATTGCTGACATTTTTATATTTCAGCAGCATCCAGAGTATCTGTGTTTTTTCCCCTTAAGGAGTTTATATGAGGTTGGCAATGTACATTGAGGTATTGCAATATGGTGCTTGTGGTTTAGAGTAGGTGCTCATTTTATTTGATTGTTTAATCCCAGTTCTATGATGTTTTTGTTGTTTTTGGTGATGTTTGTGCCATGCCGTAAGAAGCATATGTTTGTTTGTACTGTTACGTGATTCAGAATATTACCAGTTCCTGCAAGTTAATTTGAGCTCATGGTGTTACTTATTGTAATCTTATCCAATAGGACCTTTGAAGGACCATATCTATCTCCACTTGAATGATTTGTCTCCAGAGGTGCTCAAGGAGAGGCTTCCAGGTATCTCTGAGACCGCTGCCATTTTTGCTGGCCTGGATGTTACAAAGGAGCCCATCCCAGTCTTGCCTACTGTACACTATAACATGGGTGGAATTCCAACAAATCATCATGGCGAGGTGTGATATTCAGATGCATTTAGATGTGATGTTTGGTATAAATTGTAGAATTTAATTGTATTATTAATTTAAGATATACACAAAGAAAATGGATACGTGTAATATTGGGCTCTTCAAATAATCTCGTCTGGTAGTCAACTATTTCTGGTTTTAGCTTTTCTGTAATGTATTTTAGATTATTATATATATGATTTTATTTGAATTTTTTTTTGAAACATGGTGTTATTTGCGGCGTTTGTTAGAACAAACGCCACTAAAGACTAGTTATTTGCGGCGTTTGTAACCACAAATGCCACGAAAGACCAATTATTCGCGGCATTTAAGTTCCAAAACGCGACTAAAGATCATGACTTTTTGCGGCGTTTGTATAACAAACGCCACTAAAGATCAGTTATTTGTGGCGTTTGTGTTTACAAACGCCGCTATAAATCTTAACTTATTGCGGCGTTTTTTATAGCAAACGCCACTAAAGACCAGTTATTGGCGGCGTTTGTAAATACAAACGCCGCTATAGATCGTGACTTTTTGCGGCGTTTTTCCCGAAAAAACGCCGCGAACTATTGCGGCGCAGGTTTAAGCGGCACTTCTTGTGGCGCTTTCTTAAGCGCCGGGAGAGTTTTTAGCGGCGCTAAAAAACGCCGCCATAGAGCTAAAAAAACGCCGCTAAAGACCTGTTTTGCTGTAGTGCAAAAGATATAAGATACATACAAAAAGATAAAAAAAACATGTTACAAAGATAAAATTCTTGAATTAAAAACTAAAAAATAAAAATAAAACAAAAGAACAAAAAAATCAATGGTAAACAACCAGCACCAAAATAGTACCGTCGCCCACCACATAAAAATTAAGAAGAATTAAAACTTTACTGGTTAGAGGAATAATGGAGAGCGACTAGGGTTTAGAAATAACATATCAACTATTTTTGTGAAACTTAAACCACACAACTTTATTAATAAACAAAAAAATTAAGAACAAAGCTTTTCAAAGGTTTCAAACATCATAAAAACAATAAAGAAATTTTAATTTTTTTAAAAAAATTAAAGAGCTGTTGCGCTCAAATTAGACACTTCTTATTTGTACCACAATAAATCTCTGAAGTCCGTTGTAAAAATAGTCTCTAAAGAGTTGTTAAAACATAACTAAATGAAATTCTCAATAGAAAATTATAAATATCTTTTACATTATTTTCATAGGTTGTGATCTGCTACAAATTTATGGTTATATCAACAAACAACTATAACAGGGAATCAAGCTATCTAAGGCCACCGATAAACCTAAATCAATAACAAACTTCGTGAGGAACACTACACGAGCATTAAGTGGCCACAAAAATATCCAAAAAACGTGTCATAAGATAATGACGTGTAGTAAGATAAAAAAATACGTGCCACAAAATCACAGAAAAACAAACGCAGCAAAATTTACGAATAATAAATAAGACACATAAAATTTTATTAAAATTTAAAAGAACTAGAATATAAAAACTAAAACGAGAAATAAAAAATAAATACCAATGATCAGCGATTAATACCAAAATTTAATGTCACGAATCGCCAGTCAAAATAATATAATAAAAAGACTGTTGGGCGGTGAAAATGCGGCTAGGGTTTCTTTGGGTTAACATGTGAACTATTCATCCTACATTATTTAAGAGAATTTAATTGATGTGAGAGCATTTCATTAATCAGAATTAAAAGGCAGTGCATTCCTAAGTGCAAGTAACTAAGTATAGTGCTCTTTGTTAATTTATTTTACCGGTAAAAAAAAGAACTTCCACTACTTCTATTCTTTTTAGGGTAATTATTTGTTTTTATGTGCTTTGTTTCACCATAAATTATATTTTATATACCTTTATTTTAAATTTTTTATATATTTTATGATAGTTTATTCGTCTATTTCTATTATAGTTTTAATATGTTTCTGTGGCAAGTTATTTGCTTTATAATAGTATTTTTATATAAAAACGTCAGTGATCTCTTTGATTTTATTGTCTTTTTATGGTTGATTGTTTCTGTGTCAAGATTTTACAGAAAAAATTATTGTAATTATCAGAGCGCACTGATTAAAGTTGATAATTGTTCTATTTTATTTTAAAGATTTTATAAATTTTTTTACAAAGGATGAATTTTATTTTTCTTGTTTCCACACCATTAATATTTTAATGTATATATTTCATATACTCCCTAATCATTCATGATTTTCATGATTTTAGGCGTGTTTGTAATTTTTTCACTTTTAATAAAATTTAATTCCCCATTAAAAGGTACTACATTCTTGTCCTACACTTTTTATTAATTTTATTAATTATCACATCAGTGATCGTAAAAGAAATAAGATAAAAAAATTAACTTATTTTTAAATAGAATAATCATTTTATACTTTTTCACAATGACTCAACAAAAAAAAGTGTCAGATAATAAAAAGACTAAGTATTTTTCCTGTTAGTATATAGTATTCGTAGGTAAAATTATGTCAATAATGAGAAATCATATTATGGGTCTTTCTCACCACGTTTTTTATGAGATCAATCAATAAAATACATTAATTTTATTATTTTTTCCATATAAAATGTTTTTAAATTTGATTTATAATAAATATGAGTGAAGATTTACTTGGTAAAAAAATAAAATAAAAAAATTAGTGAAATAAATACATTTTATTAGTTCATCTCATACATGAGGTGTTGAAAAAATCCATTATATAATTTCTCATCGATGATTGAGTTGAACCGTTTTCGTAGGGGAACATAACTTACATAAGCAATTCTCTAGTCATAGAGCATGTTTTTTGTTGCGTTTGGCAACTAAAAATCACTATTTTAAGTACTTTTAGTTAAAACATGTTGTTTTTGGTTGCTTTTAAAACTAGCTTTTCCACCCAAACCAAGAAGCTGGATTTTATAGCTTCTTGAGTGGAAAAGCTAGTTTGAAAATAAAATTACTTTTTTACCCTTATTATTTAATTATCATTTATTGTTAAAATAATATTTATGCATATATAATTGTAAAATAATATATATTTTATAATATTTATATTGAAAATAAAATTGTTTTATTTGTACTTTATTTTATATTTATTATTAATGTGTGAGTGGTATGCCCGTAAATAATCTAGAATGTAGTTTATATTTTCAAATTAAATTTTATAAAAAAAATTTTTTTATTATAATTAAAATTGATTTATTTCATAAATCATAACATTAATTAATTTGAACAATCACCCAAATTTACTTTTACTTTTCAATATCATGTCTAAAATAGATATTTTATCTTCTCAAAATCATTTTTTGACAATAATGACATACACTATCCAGCTTTTCAAAACTACTTTTCAACAGCTAGTTTGAAAATCACTTTTTTGACCGCACTTTTTAAAAGCAGCTACAAACTAAGCCATAGTCCAGTTCCAGCGGGCTTTATGTGTCGTTTAATGAGGTTAAAACTTAAAATGTTGTATTTTGAAGAGCTTACGTGGGAAGATGAAAGAGTAACGCGACACGTCCGGGTGACAGCGTTAAGTAATTCAACATGAAGCGTCCACGTGTCGGAATGTCATATTCCACGTGTAAATCCACAACCATTGTTTGAAATGTTAATAGTAAACAAAGACATGGATTGTCATTGATGACCTGATAGGAATCCATCCGGACAACATGGAATATGGATAAAGTTGTTCGGTTGGGCCTACATAACATATTCGTAATAATATATTTATTGGTATGGAGCAAACATATTTGATCGGTTGATAAAATTATTCATTTTTATTCTCTTGTATTTTTTTAAGTTATGAATTCTAGGCTTATTATGAGCACTTCCTTCTCTTCCGTTAAATTTTTTGTCATCAGTCGCCCTTTGTTATGTTGGATACTCTATCGTTAAATAATAAAGAACGTTTGAATTAGCATGTCTATATGTTTTTTTTTTCTTCAATAAATTTATGTTTTCAAATAATAAAATGATGACAAGTTAATTTTGATAACATGACAATACAATTGATATTTTTTAATCTATAATTTAAAGTAAATAAATAGTTCTAAAACTCTTCATTCGTACTATGACGCCATTAAAATTGACATGTTATCGTCGACATAACAAGCATAGAATTTAACCGCTCTGTCAGTCAAAGAGAATTAGATGCCAAAATTAATACAATTAAGAAATTTATATATAAAATAATATATTAGTTTTTATATATGTTATATGCTAATTGGTGTACAAATACACAAAATATAATGAACCATATTTGGTAAACAGTTTTTTGAGTCGAAATTAGAGGTTTGAACCATTTTTAGAAATTTAACCAGTCAAATTTGCTATTTGAATGTTTGGTATATAAAAGATTGTAATAGGAAATTGAGGTGAAACCTCTCAATATTAGATATAAGAGTTGTAAAGACTATTTCGTCTTTTGACAATTACTAAATTTTTTTCTTCTAAATAATCTAAATTTGAATAACTAACAAAATTAAAAAATAACTTTATAACTAAGAAATTAATATATAAATCAATACATAAATTTAAATGTAATAATTAATGAAGATTTCATAAGTAAAAAATATATTCTCATAAATTCGTAAATAATAAATTAATATATAATTCAAATATATTAAGTAATGTTATATTAAAAAATAATTTTTATAATCTAATTAATATTAATAGATAAAAATATTGATAACTAATAAACTATTCAAACAAGTATTGAATATAATCATGTCCTTATATGTCATTTTGTTTGTTTAAGTAATCAAACTATCAACTAATTTTACCAAACATTTTTATACAATTAGCTAATGCGATCTGGTGGAAAATTCTACAACGTGCGACGAACACCGATGAACACCATTAATGATGAACATTGCTGAACACCATTAAATTAATTAATAAAGATTTAAAATTTTAAGGACCCATCAAATAATTAATAATTACTTTAAAATATTCAATTAAATTATTTTTTATATATATATTAAAATTTTATTTTTTTAATAAGGCTAAACTATATATTTAGTACCTCGTCTATTTCTGTATTTTTATTGAACCCTCATTATTTAAATATTATTTTAATTTGACCCTGTTTTTTATAATAAAAAAAATTAACCCTTAACCCTCAACCTAAAACCTTAACTATTAAACCTTAAACCATTAAACTCTTAAGCTTATACCCTAAACAAATTTGGAGAAGGTATAACTTTGAGAGTTAAATTTTTTATTGTATTATTTATCGGATGCGATTAAAGTATTAAATCTTTTCAACCTGAATTTAGAGTTTTTTGTGTTAGTGTTGTCAATTTCATATTGTTATTCATGTTTTATAGATTCGTTAGTTTATTTAAAGTGTTTGATGGCCAATACTATTTTTCTATTAATTATTTTATGTCATTTAAACTTTCATTTGCTGATATAAACATGTTAGATGTGTAGTAAGTGAAGGCATATGGAAAATTGTTTGACGTTTGCTTTGATTATTATGATTTTATTTGAACTTTCATTTGCTGATATAAACATGTTAGATGTATAGCAAGTGAAGGCATATTGAACCCTCATTATTTAAATATTATTTTAATTTGATCATATTCTTTATAAAAAAATAATTTAACCCTTAACCCTCAACCTAAAACCCTAAACTAGTAAACACTTAAACCTATACTCTTAAACCTAAACCTTAAACTTATCACCTATTTTTTAACTCTCAAAGTTATACCTTCTCCAAATTTGTTTAGGGTATATATTTAAGAGTTTAAGGTTTTAGGTTGAGGGTTAAGGGTTAAATTATTTTTTATAAAGAATAAAGTCAAATTGAAATAATATTTAAATAATGAGGATTCAATATAAATACAAAAATAAGTAAGGTACTAAATATATAGTTTACCTTTATTAAAAAATAAAACTTTAATATATATAAAAATAATTTAATTGAATTTTTTAAAGTATTTATTAATTATTTGATGGGTCCTTAAAATTTTAAATCTTTATTAATTAATTTAATGGTGTTCATCAATTTCATCATTAGTGGTGTTCATCGGTGTTCGTCGCACGTGGTAGACTCATCCGCGATCTGGTAGTCAAGTTAACTATTGCAATCTCCTACCAACTATTAATTAATGTAATCTGTTATACAGGGGCGGAATATAGGGGGTTTAGTCCCCACCAACTTTTTTTATTAGGAATATGATAGATTTTTCTAAAAAAAGATAAAATTACCTCTATAATCCATTCAAAGTTTTTAAAATCATAGTATGACCCCTCAAAAAAATTTAATTTCATTTAAACCCCTTTATAAATTTTTAATTTTATTTTGACCTCCCTTTATAAAATTTTAGTTCCGCCTATGACGTTATCAACTATGAGCTATACGCTAATTTCTAAACATGGCCATTAAGGTTAATCTCATGCAATATCGATTTCAATCAAATATTTATTTAAGATAGAGTGGGAGAATATCTTTTAACCCTAATTCCATATCTATATAAACTATTTTTTTTTTGAAAAAGGTACCAGCTGAGCTTTATTAAAAAGATAAATTAAACAGACAGTGAAAAGACCCCAAAAACACGTGTGGCTCTATAAGCAAGCCGTGTCGGGGAAGATATACCGTCAAAATCCAGACTCTTCCATAACCCAGAAGAGAGAGACACACCAAAACAAAAGAAAATCAGCCAAATCCACGAAATGAAAAAAACCAAAAGAAAATCAGAAGAGAAAGACATAAATCAAAAATCTAAGCTCAGATGATCCGTTCCTCACGATCATAAGCATGGGAATCTGTTGAAGAGCAAATCGAGACGAAAACCAGCTTTGACGAAAGCCCTAAAATGAGGGAAAAGCTACGGTGGATCTAGTAAGCGGCGGTCCTCCGCGGCTGCCATCATCACCGATGAGGGGGCTTCTTCTAACCAGAATCTGTCCTCAGATGCGGAACGCCCCGTTTGTGCCATTGCATGTGCCGTTTGGTTGCCCTGACGGCCGGTGAAGGAGAATCTACAATTTCTGAATCTGCCGGCGATGGATTTTGCTGTGCCGATCTGAAGACGTAAAGCCGAAAGGTCATCGCTTCCAGTCTTTAACTTTGATATTATTGTTTTTGAATCACTTTCAAGGATGATGTCTAAACATCCTATTTCTTCAGCAAAAATCAAGCCCTGGGTCGCAGCAATAGCTTCTGCTTCAAAGGCATTCGCCACATGAAGGTTGATCTGGTAAGCCGCTCCAATTATCTCACCTTCCCTGTCTCTGATGACTATTCCAGTGATAGATTTAAATTCTGATATCAGAAAGGAAGCATCAACGTTTACTTTTGTAAATGTTGCAGGTGGAGGAGTCCAACGGACAGCTTCACGAACGTTGCAATGAGTCAGAACGGCCGTCGTTGATCCAAGTTCAGCAAGATATTTTTGAATGAAAGTGACTACCTCCACAGTAGTCTGGGTAACTCCCTCATGCACTTTTTTATTTCTAGCATACCAGATTGCCCATATCGTAGTAATAATGTCTGTGTGCTGAGTAATTGTATGCTCATTAAACATCCAATATAACCAATCTGAAAATTGCATCTGATTCACTTGATTAGGCCAATAAAAACCTAACCTTTGCCAAATATGTTGACTGAAATCACATCTGAAAGCTGCATGTTCACTGTCTTCCACTTGATTGTTGCATTTTGGACACTTTGGGCATTGTCGAATTCTTTTAATAACCAAATTCAGCATGGTTGGAATGTAATTCCAGAGAAATTTCCAAGCTAAAATCTTGATTTTAGAGGGACATGCTGACTTCCATATTAACCTGTATAATGTGGACAGGTTAATATTTCCTCCATCCGTAACACATAGCATCTTGTAGGCACTCCTAACAGAGTAATGACCAGATAATTCCCCCATCCAATAGATAGAATCTGAAATAGGAAAATTAGGTAATCTGATAGATAAAATAGCAGCAACATCTTCATTCGAGAAACTAGAAGTAATTAAGACTTCATTCCACTGCATAGATGTAGGATCAATCAAATTAGACACTGTAGAAAGGCTAAAAATAATTGGAGAAGATATTTTCCTCTGTGGATAACCCGGCAACCAGAAATCATTCCAAATGTTAATAGAATGTCCACTCCCTACTGACCATTTACAACCCTTCTCTAATAAACCCCTAGAGCTCCATATACTCTTCCAAATATAGGAAGGATTAGAACCTAATGAGGAATTCATAAAAGTAGTTGTAGGGAAATATTTAGCTCTTAGCAAACGAGCAACTAATGAATCTGGATTCTGAATTATTCTCCATCCTTGTTTTGCTAAAAGTGCAATGTTAAACTTGCACATATCCCGGAATCCCATTCCACCTTCTTCCTTAGGCATACATAAGTACTCCCAAGTACACCAATGTATGCCACGTTTGTCTTTGGTTTTCTGCCACCAGAAGCGTGCAAAAATACCTTCTAATTCCTTGCAGAAAGTCTTAGGTAGTAAAAAACACGACATAGCAAAAACAGGGATAGATTGTAGGACAGACTTAATAAAAACTTCCTTACCACCCATTGATAAAGGTTGTACAGTCCAGCTTTGAACTTTCTGTTTACATCGGTCTCTTAAATAGGCAAGCGAAAGCTTTTTATTGCGTCCTACCATAGAAGGCAATCCGAGGTATTTTTCTGGATTTCCTTGAGCAGTAACACCCAGAATTCGACAAACCTCTCTCCGATTACTATCAATAACGTTTGTTCCAAAAAACAGACTTGATTTGTCAAAGTTTACAATTTGACCCGAACATTGTGAGTAAATGTTCAAAACGTTCTGTAAGCACCTTGCTCCTTGCGTAGTTGCTGTCCCAAACACAATGCTGTCATCAGCAAATAATAAATGGGAAATGAACGGAGCTCGTCTGTTAATTCGGACCCCCACCAAAGAGTGTTGTTGGGCTGCCAATCGTAAGAGAGCTGAAAGACCTTCGCTACAAATCAAAAATAGGTAAGGACTAATAGGGTCACCTTGCCTAATTCCTCGACCCGGATAAAATTTTTGCCCAATCCTGTCATTTGCAATAACTGAATAAGAAACAGAAGTAATACACCTCATAATGATTGAAATCCACTGATTTGCAAATCCCATTTTCCGCAACATCTCCTCCACAAAACTCCATTCAACGCGATCGTAAGCCTTACTCATATCCAGCTTAAGTGCAAAAGTGCCTTGTCTACCACTTCTCTTGTTCTTCAAAGAATGCAATATTTCATAAGCCAAAAGAATGTTGTCTGAAATTAGTCTCCCCGGTAAGAAAGCACTTTGAGCCTCATCAATACAGAATTGCAGAGCTTCTTGCATTCGAGTAGCCAACATTTTTGAAATAATTTTATAGAGCACATTACATAAGGCTATCGGACGAAATTGAGACATCACCTTCGCACCCGTCACTTTAGGAATAAGAACAATGTGTGTCTGATTAATTTGCTCAAAAGATGCATTATTATGAATCATAGAGATACAATATTCTGCCACTTCATTACCAACAATATGCCAGAATTTTTGGTAAAAAATAGCACCCAAACCATCCTCTCCAGAAGCTCGTAAAGGACCCATAAATTGGACTGCAGTATACACTTCCTCAACAGTAAAAGGTTTAAGAAGAGTTTCATTAAGACTATCAGAAATACAAGTGTCAATACCTTGTAAAATAGCATGTGGGTCAGAGACATTAGAAGCACCAAAAATATCCTGAAAGTAAGTTGTTGCTGTTCGTAGGATATCCGCATCATCATCAACATATCTGTCATTTTCATCCAAAAGAGAGGCAATCCGATTTCTACGCTTTCGCTGAGATGCATGTCTGTGAAAAAAGCGTGTATTTTTGTCTCCCATAGTCAACCAATTCGCCCTTGCCCTTTGCTCCCAGTACACTTCCTCCCTATCCATTTGAAGATTCATAGCCAATTTCACATTTGTTATCTCTTCTAAAGTATCATTGGAAGGATGTAGATTCTGCAAATGTGATAATTTTTTCTTTAGATCAGCCTTAGTGATATTTTTCTCCCTTCTAATTCGTTTAAACCACAATTCCAGCCCCTGACTTAATTGTTGGAGTCGGTGTGGAACCAAACCTGTCGTAGAATTCTATAAAAATCTTACTTCCTCTTCACATGAGTCTTCAAGAAGCCAAGCAGCCTCAAATCTGAAATGCGAAATCAGATTCGACGATTTTTGTCTACTATCCGTATTTAATAACAGTGGACAGTGATCAGAGAATGAATGAGGCATATGACTCAGGTTATAGTGCGGAAATAAATCCCACCATGTTAGATTCCCAACACCTCGATCAAGTCTTTCTCTGATATTTGTTTCTTCAAATTGTCCTTTTTCCCACGTGAACCAAGAACCAGAATAGCCAATATCATCAAGGGAACAATCATTAAGGGCAGCAGCAAAGTTATCCATTTGACGTTGGTTCCGTTGTCTGCCTCCGAATTTTTCAGTAGCAAATAGTAACTCATTAAAATCACCAAGTACTAACCATGGCAGATCATTTGTATCATTTAATTGTCGAAGGAGATTCCATGAATCTTCCCGATTTCTTTCTTCAGGAGCACCATAAAAACCAGTAAATCTCCAATTGAAACCATCCACGTTATCTACAAACAAGACATCAATATGCCTATCAGAAAAAGATCTCAAAGTAACACTACAGTTTGCTTTCCATCCGAGCGATAAACCACCACTTCGCCCTCTTGCACTAACATCAATACCATAATTGTAACCACAAAACTTACGCAATTTCTCCATCTTACCACTATCTAATTTAGTCTCGATCAAAAAAATAACCGAGGGGTTGACGTCCCTTAGAAAATTCTTAAGACGTCGTGTCGTCCGTGACTTGCCTAAGCCCCGGACGTTCCAACTTAGGATTTTCATTGGACCCGGCTGGCCTTCTCAATAAGGCCTGCCGATACAGAATTTTGGACTTCATTCGAATCTTTATGCGAAACTCCTGAAGTTGAAACAGAGGTTCTCATCCTCTTGGTACCATCCGGAATATCTTCAACTGAATCCTCATCTATCTGAGTCATCACAATATCATACCCACCTTGTATTCCAATAGTGGTTTGGTCCTTTAACATAGTCGAATTTCCAGATTCTGCATTCACCTTCTGAATATTCAATTGTTGCGTATCTGGATCCTTTGCAGTATCATCATTTGCTTCAACTACTTTTTCTTTCTCAGAAGATGATTGAGATTTCATTACTGTAATGTCCTCCCTAAGCCACTTGCTTGTAGGAAGAGCCAACATTCGCCTGGTTGGAGCTCTAAGACCCAAATCCCATCCGAAATTGATATCCTTCTCACTCACCGTCAAACGGACCGGACAGAAACTTTCTCCATGTCCAAGCTTACCACAGATGAAACAAAACAAGGACAATTTTTCATATTCGAAGCGCACAAATGATCCCTCGCCTCCACGTATCGCCAATTTCTTTCGGCGTTTTAGTGGCTTGCGAACATCGACTGCAATACGGATTCGCATTATACCTTTATAACCCAGATTTACTTTCTCAGAGTCGTATATCAGAAATTGACCCACAAAATTACCGAGTTGTCTAGCCACACCTTCCGACATACATCCCGGTGGAACATCATTTACTAAAACCCAGAAAGGCACGAAATTTAAAGGAACCGCTAAAGGAACTTCTCCCTCTTTCAGACGATGTAAGATTAGAAGATGGGAATTAAAATTCCATGGTCCATTTTCCTCGACTCTATCAACATCAATTTTATGATAAAACCGGAATAAATAACGATTCTCACCAATATCTGAAATGGATACTCCTCCCAGTGGTCTCCAAACATTTGAGAGTGTGTTTTTCATTGATTGAAAATGAATTACTGCAGAAGTTAGAAACTGTCCAACAAAACAGTTTTCAAAAGAGATACCTTCCTCAAGTATATTCTGCTCTATTCGGATTTCAGTATCCTCATCTTCCTCGATGGATAATCCTTCCATATTGTTTGCAATTGCAGATTCCATTAATCAAAGAAGCAAGAAGAAGGAAGAGAAAAAAAAAAACCGTGCTAAACAGCAGAAGATCGTGTCAAAAGACAGAGAAAATCGTGTCAAAAGACAGAGAGAAAAAATATCTATATAAACTATTGAATTTATGCGTTGATGTCATTTTTCATTTTCACAAAAATAAAATATTTGTAAGTTTGTAATTTAGTGGTGAAATTGTAGGATATGACATCATGGAAAGGTCAAAAGAAAGTGGGCAACGGGGGATGCCACTCCACCACCTTTTTTGAGTTGTTTTCTGTGTTGTGGTTTTGAGATATGAAATGCCCATCATACCAGGTCAGGCCAATATGGCGCACCACACATGCTTAATCTTTCATTTATTTATTTATTTGTTGTTCTCTCGATTTTGTTCGAATCGATCCGCATTGCACACCTAACTTTAATAAAATATTATATTAGAGATTTTTGCATACGCATAACTTCGAACTCGAGATATATTTAACTGATATCAAGCTTCTTACCATTTGAACCAACCTAACTGATCATTTATTTTCTTTGAGGACAAACAATGAACGAAATTGTGGGCGTCCATCCATTCAAGAAAAAAAATATTGTAGCCCTTAAATTGTAGACCTCCCTGTAAATCCAAACTCCTTTGGAATCTGTATTTGCGTGGCTTTTGCCTTGTAGTTTTTGTTCAGGCATTTGAGATATTATTAGATAAAAGTTAGGGTGGTGCCAAAACCAGTCCATCCCCATAAATTGTCCCACTGGTGGGGACAATCTCAAGGGTTATGTCCATTCCATGCCCAGATTATTATATGCTTAACATTCTTTCTCTAAACATCTGTTTGTTTACATGTGTAGGTAGGAATGAATAGAAACCAACCCAATTATGCAAAGTCTATTCTGAATTTAATTAAGTTTATCTAAAGTCAAAGATGATATATAGATTTAACATTATTCAAGAAAGCTCGATTCAGTATAGTTCGACTGGTATTACCGTTAATACAATGTATAGTAATTTATGTGATCGAACATGCTTAAGAGTTTAATATTCTTCAATTTATAGATAAAAAATAGTCTAAATAATATAATCAATGTATATTGAATGTTAAAAATATAAAGCTTCACAAATCCCCTCTTCATTAATGTTATGAATGAAGAACCAGACAACTAAGTTGTTTGCATGTATTCATTTTTGGTAAAAAAAAACCTTTTAGATCCTTTTTCAATTTCAAAATTTTCTAAATTGATCTCTCTGAGAAAACAAGAGCAATTTAATCCCTATCAATTTTAAAATTGAAAACTGATAACAAATACCTTAAAGCTATTTGTTCTCAATCATGTTGTATTAAAATTATAATTTCAATTAACCAATGTTACTAATATATACTTCAACGTTAGTGTTACCTTAAAACTATTTGTTTTCAAGCATACAATAAAATACCTTTGTTTGTTGGGTTGTTGGACGTTGATCTTAGGCTTGCAAAAATATCTTATTTTGTGACCAATAAGAAGATGACTCGTGTCACCACAGTATTTATTTATTGAAAAAATGATGTGTGACGTATTGAATCAAACTTATGTTAGGGATTTAACTGTTTTCGAACAATGACTAGATTGATAATGTTTTAGAATTTGAAATTTTAGTTTTGGTGATCAAATTGATATAGAATTAATGAAAAATATTTAATCAAGAATATCATTTACTTGTAGAGGTGGTAAATAGGACGTTCGGTTCGGGTCATTTCGGGTATGACTACATTCGGTTTAAGTTCGGTTCGAATCTGTTCGATTTTAGTTCGGGTCTATGGTGATTTCAGTTTAAGCATCGGGTCGGCCGGTCAGGTAGGTTGATTTTCGGTTCGAGTGAAATTAGTTCGGGTCCATTCGGGTCGGGTCAATATCGGGTTAGTAGGAGATCTATCAGTTTTAGTCAGGCTTTTAGGCTGAGTTAGGTTTTTTCATTCTATACATGACTTTATATAACATGTATATTTGGCTTTTTAATATATATATATATATATATATATATTATTTCGGGTTGCCTTCGGTTTGGAGTACTTTCAGTTCAGTTGAAAATCGGTTCAATTAAAATTCGAGTCAATTTTGATTTAGTTCGGTTCGATGTATTTCAGGTTTTAGTTCAAATTGACGTCATCGTGTTCGGATCGATTTTGGGTCTCAGGTCAAGTTTGCTATGTATATTTCTTTGTTAGGTCAAAGAAAAAACATAAAAATTTTGAGTGTATTTGAGTGACCCAGTTTAAAACATTTGGGTATCTGGGATGTTGAATTGAGTTTTCAATTTTGTGATGGAAGATGAAATGGCCCAACAAGTTATAGCACAATATTCACACAGTTGATTATTAACATCAGATCACTTTATATACACATCTCATATGATATATGGACTTTTCCATATTTCTAACAATACATATACCATTGAGCAATTATATTTGGCCGGTTAGCTAAACTGCTCATCTTTGTTCCTGTACATTTTTCTAAGTCATAAACCCAGTAAAAACATCCCCTTCCTTCTATTAAAATTTTAATCAAGACGTTTTAACACTAAGGATACATTTTTTAAATTTTATATTAATCCCTCGAAAGCAAAATTCTTGACTATGCACCTGCATTTCGGCTCCTTTTAACAATAATTCTAGCTGTGTCCTTGGTTGCAAATCTGATCAGGAAGTCTTTGAAACGTAGAACATAATCATGATAAATATAGCCTTTAAAAAGGACATATATATTCCAATTCTGTAATTAATATATGCAGGTTTATCAGAAATCCTTTTAGCACATAATGATCTTATGCTTTTCAAATGATTCCAATATGATTAAGTTAAACTACTTTTTCTCCTCATTGTTAATTGGAATCTTATGCTACATATTATTAATTCATTTCAATTCTCTGCTGCTACTTTTACAGACTATACTAATGCAGAGTGCTTAGACTTCAGTTTACACTTTGCAGATATTTCATTTTTTGTTGTTGTTGTCTTCCCGGTTCCTTAGGGCTTTGGCCTGACTAATTCGGATCGACACGCGTCGCACAACTAACATTGGTGGGTGAGTCCCCTATCGAGGATTTTTTGTATACAGAAAGTCTCGAACTCGAGACCTACTTAAGCGATACCAAGCTGCTTATCACTTGGACCAACCTACTGGTCATCTTTTTCTTTTCTTTGGTTCCCCATGAAAATGATTTGAGCAATAATGGCCTTCAAAGGGCAAACTATTAAGAACATTGAACCATTGTCTTAATATCTCAACAAGAGTGACATTAGACACAAAGCACTACAAAAAAGGGTAGAAATGAAAAGAAGAGAAAAGGGTTTCTTGGTCATCACACTTGGACTAAAGAAAGCTTCTTTGTTGACCTAATAATTCTTTTAGTTTTGACAACAACTTTACCTTGTAAAGAAAGTCATTTCATGTCTCATATTGTTAGAGTTTAAACACACATTTTATTTTGGGTTGGCCTGAATATTCATAAAAAAGCAGTGGCAAAAGCGGGGACTGATCAGAACCGGCGAATTAAACAGTGTTGGTGTTGCTTGCTTGCACTTAATTTTGTAGTGAAAGAAATCAAAAGACCCTTGCTTCAACGGTAAGGGAAAGAGGTGGCCCTTGGATCATGTGATGTGGGGGAATGAATATATGCTCATCTAAAGTAAAGTTTTCATACCATTTTTTGAGGCCCCCCACTGCTACAATTTGATGAATATAGAAGTAACAATGGAGCATATTAAGTTTTATTATTCTCTGCAAGGCTATTAAATCATGCAAAGAAAGTTTATAGTGACCCTAAACCCTTGCAAATATTTGGTCATGGCCTACTTTAGGACACTCAGGTAAATCCAGTCCCTGCAAAAAGCAAGTTAGCTCATCTGGTTTACCTAATCTGACGGCTCACTCCAGAATTTATGACTTTGGGTTAATAATAATATTCACTTCAACTGCTACTGGCTTAGATGATAATAAAAGCTTTGAGTATGCCATGAATTCCCAACCAACATCAGTACCACTAGTCAACATATCATTGTCCTCGCATAAAAAAGTAAGGATAAATTACATAAATTATCACTGAATTTTACTCTCAAACCTATTTTGGTTACTGAAGTTTCAAAATGTTCAATTTATTCAATGAAGTTTAGGCATTGAACGTTTTTGCTCACTACTCCGTTAACTTTTTGACGGCTTCCATTTACCGGCAAGTGAAGGAACTTCTCTAAGATCCGAACGGTGGAAAACTTTATTGGAACAAGAGAAGCAACATACTGAGATCTACGAGAGAAAAACCAGAATATTTTTAGTTGATTCGTAAACTTCTGAGCACTTTCCGGCAAAATGGAGGTTAAATTCAAACTCAGGGGACGAGACGAAGTGATTGGTGAAAATTTTAGTGAGTAAATTGAACGTTTTGAAACGTCAGTAGTCAAAATAAGTTTAAGAGTAAAGTCAATGATAATTTACGTAATTTACCCCATAAAAAGGAAAAGGAAAAGAAGAGAACCCCATTAGTAAATGTCTTGCTTCTTTCCTTGGCTTTGCTTTGTTTGCTTTCCAAGTAAGCTCCCTTTGGACTTAATCTGCTTTTCTAACCCTTTCTTTCTTTGTCTCTTCAACAAAGTTTTGCTTCACAGGCTTAGACACTGTTGTTTTGCACATGTATTGTTCAATTGCTTCTTGCTATATGCCATAATTCTCTGGAGTTGTTATTGATTTTGTTATGGGGTCTATTGGTAATCCAAGAACTTGGGTGCCATACACCAACGCCAAAGACTGTTCCCAAGGTTTTTGTAGTGTGTATTGTCCGCAGTGGTGCTACATCTACCCTCCACCGCCTCCGGTAGACTTCGCCGCCGATAATGGTTCGGGCCCGAATTTCTCCCCTCTTGTGATTGCCATCATTGGCATTTTGGCCAGTGCTTTTCTTCTAGTGAGTTACTACACAATAATATCTAGTTATTGTGGGAACATGGACTCTACTAGTAGAAGAGAGAATGATCATGAAACCGATGAAGTAATGGAAGATGATCACAACTCGTCTGTCCATGAGCCGTGGCAGATTTTGAGTACCGGATTGGATGAGGCTTTGATTAAGTCCATCACGGCTTTCAAATACAAAAAGGGTGATGGTTTGGTCGACGGAACGGATTGCTCGGTTTGCCTCAACGAGTTCCAAGATGAGGAGAGTTTAAGGCTGTTGCCTACATGTAGCCATGCTTTCCATCTCCCCTGCATTGATACATGGCTAAGGTCTCACTCGAATTGCCCTTTGTGTCGAGCTAATATAGTCTTTGTTACTGCTTCAGCAGCACCTCCGTTGCCGTCTCCGGTGACCGAAACTCCTCCTCTCACAAATGAAAATCATGGCAACCTGCGGGGAACAGATGCCATGATTCATATTAGAGAAGAATATTATCTTCAACAGATGAGAAGATCAATCTCCATGGATCATTTCTGTCAAACACAAGTTTCGGTCGCAGATCACGAGGGAGATAACAGAGTTGAAGAGTGTCACTTCTCATTAGGTATCGCCGGTTCGTCGAAACAATCAGCCGAAACCAGTAAGGTTAGCAGTAGAATGAGTGTGTTGCAATGTGTAATGAACCCTGCTGCAATGAAGAGATCATTTTCCAGTGGTAGATTGTTTCTTGCTAGGCAAGGAAGAGTAAGAGATCTATCTATTCCTCTTTAAAATCTATGGTCATATTCATAGTTGTATCAATTATCATCATGATTATTGATTCATAGTTGTATCATCATAACCCTAAGTTAGAACTGCATTAATCATCTTGTGAAATCCAAAATTTATTTCAATGTTTTTGGAGTTTCTTGTTTATCTGGTTTATCACTCAGTCAAATACGTGTGAGGATTTTAAAATATCTGGTTTTAAATATACTCTTGTAACATTGTGCTTTTCCATGACTAATAATACACACACTTATTCCAAAAATAACATTTTTATCTAACTGACACGGGTTAATCGCTTTGTGAGGATGATGTTTATTGTAGGAGACTCGGGTATAATCGTTTTGTTTGTAAGGTGTGTTCATTGTCAAATGATTAAAAATGTATATAAACATATATTATATTGTAATCACATTTTGACTATTAAATAAACATTTTTCTTTGATTTAATAATAGAACAAAGTCACATAAGGCCCAACATTTCTTTGCTTTTAATATTAAATTTTTAGATGTTTGTAAGTTATTTTTATATTACTCAAGAGAATAATCTAACATTTTCTTTATATTATAAAAACATTATTTGAAAAATTTTATGCCTCTTTTATATTATAAATTAAGGGCCACGTTTTAATAGATTATATACGGTCTCTTAAATCTTTGATCCGCTCCTGATTCCTGCCCATACGTACATGTTTATTGATTTCATGCAAATGCAATAACCTTTATTTTATTTTAAATTGATGTTTTATTTGTGGGGTGAATGTATAATTTTAAAGATGTCCTGGATTAAGAAATTAAAAGAGACGGTGAAGATTGATTCGACGTCACTGTCTGGTTTGCACAAGAAGACACAGGTCTTAATTAAGGTACAGATGCAAGCTTACATAAACATACAAAAATGGAGGCTGAGATGAGAGTGATGATGCATGCATGGATCGAATCCCCAAAATAATTTCATTTCTGTAAACCCTCAACTTTATTCATCTGTTGTAAAAACTACAAAACAATCCAAATCACTTCTTCCAATACCCTTTTCCGTCGCTTGCATGATCAGCAACGAAGTTAAAATTTAGGGTAAGTTTACAGTACGGTATAATTGTTGTACGATTACGGTACGACACCAACTAAAAATGCTATAAAACACAAAATACGAAACTAAAAATATTATATATTTTTGATAATATTTTAGATTGGTGCCTCGCGATAATATTGATACTTAGAGACAAATTTCAATACTTATAGAAACCTAAAATGTTATTAGAAGCGATAAGTATTGATAGTCGAAGTTAAATTTTGATACTTAATCACTAACTGAAAATGTTATCAGAAAGTGTAATATTTTCAGTTTCGTGTTCTATGTCTTATAACATTTTCGGTTGGTGCTGCATAGTAGCCGCACCGTAGCATGTCTTATGTTAGACTCACTCAAAATTTGAGGTTGAAGGGTAAAATATAAATATTTAAAAATACAGAATAAATTCATAAATAACTAATATTTTTAAGGATAAATTTTCTATACACAGGCGGTGGAAACTGAAAGTTTCCACAAGCGCCTTAATTTTAGGGTATAGGAAGTTAGTTTAGGGTATAGGGTTTAGGGGTTTAGGTGTGGAGGGTTAGAATTTAGGGATAGTTGTTTCAATTTAAGGTTTAGGGTTATAATTTAGGGTTTATAGGTTAAAACCTAAATCCTCACCATATTACCCTAAAAAGTAAACCCTAAACCCTAAACCTTAAATTATAACTTTAAATTGAAACAACTATCCCTAAATTCTAAATCCCTACACCTAAACCCCTAAACCCTATACCCTAAACTAACTCCCTAAACACTAAAAGTAAGGCGCTTGTGGAAACTTTAAGTTTCCACCGCCAGTGTATAGGATATTAATCCTATTTTTAATATATATAAGAACAAAGGTAAAAATGGCTTAAGGGTGCTTTAAGCCCCTAAATTTTTTAAAAAAATTAATTAAGTCCTCAAATTTTTTCATGAGATATTACTGTCACGTGATTCACTACAGTTTTGTTATGTGACATTTACGGATTTTTTTAGAAATTTATTTTTTATAGTTTTTATAGAATTTTTAGAACTTTTAAAGATTTTTTTTGAAATGTCAAGTGATAACAGTGTAACATGACACGTTGCACCAACTAATCTAAAAAATTTGTTAAGTTTAACCTTCAACGTTGGTCAAATGGGTGAATTTATAAAATTTTTAAAATATAAGAATTTAATTGGGTGTAAAAAAATTTAGCTAGGGACTTTATTATTTTTTTTAATGTAAGGGCTTATGATATTTTTAAACCAAAAAACTAAAAAATAAAAGTGCAATTGTCCATCGCGACCCCCAAATAGTTCCGTCCCCGTTTGCAATGTAAACTTTCCAAATTTTATTCATCGTACCAAAACTTGTCTCCTCTATTATAAGAGAAGCAGAAACATGAATGATTCATTCAAAACCAGACTATCAAGTGCTTGTACGCTATTGGAATTGGATTCTCTTACAAGTGTTGAAACCAAGAAAAAAACAGGTTTGACAGGTGTTTTTTCCCCCCACAAGATGCATGTTTTACTATACAAACATAGGCGTATGAGTTATGATTGTGGTGTGTGAACGAAAATAGCCTTCGCCAGCTGCTAATTATCAGTTTATAATACGTATATTGTAACGTAAATTCATAATCTTTGGTGTAATGTTTATGTCATATTTGTTGAGGGTAAGAGTAGGTTTGTAAAGGTTTTAGGCGGTTTATCCTTTCTGATTTGAGCGGTGAAACGCAATCGATCGTTATGGTGGATGTGTTATAAGGCCTAGGGGTTAGTAGGTATCGATGACTTTGCAGTGTAGTTCTAGTTGTCAGGTAGTAGAGTCAACTACTGCAACTCTGGCTGTCAGGTAGTAGAGTCAACTGGTGGTCAGACAATTATTATGTCAATGGAGTGTAGCTCTTGACAGTGATCGTGTCGGGAAAACTTCGAAAGCTCCATTGCTGCGGAGGAGTGACAACAGAGGACTTCGAAAGCAGAGATACAACAATATTCATTTTCTGGCCACAAATGGTTCATGTATGATGTATGCATGCATGAGACCTCAACAACATTTTCATTTAAAGTAACAAAGTTCTATATATTCCATACATACTACTTCATTGACTCAAGCTACATACATACAAGGGCAATAAAAAAAGTGCAGAAACTCATAAAACATAACCCAAACCCAGGGGATGAAAAGTAATAAAAATGAAGAAAAAAGTGGGTGGCATTTTGGTAATTCTGATGGATCAACATAAGACAGTGGCATCTTCCTCAATTATACTGATCATGTGGTGAACTGCCCTTGCAATGTCATCTACTGAACTGAGTTGGCATCCTTCTTCAACCTGCATTCAGAATGTTTCAAACCTTAGCCTAAAACTCCATGGTTTTCTTCAATTATTCATGAAAATGAAAATGACTAAACAGGGTTGGTCTAAAATTATGGAAAATGGCATTTTTCCCTTTCAAGTAGAAAAACAAAATTATATGACAATAATTGAAGATGAGATGACCATCTCTTTATAGTCTTAGAATGTCTGAAAAAACCATGTATTACAATATTGCAATAATTGTTATTACCTTGGCACTGATAGAGTAGAGAACCAATGGATCCATGGTGGTGACATTGAGGTGGAGGATGGAAAGGTAAAGTGATTGGAAACCAGCAACAAGCTTGGAAAGCTGTGTCGGACCTTTCCGTGAGACGATTCGAAGATTAGCATGAGTTTCGATCAATGTCACCTCGACATCCGCCATTGCTGCCTTGATCTTTGATGTGCATTTGTTAGGGATCTGAGACCGGGTGTACCGATCAGGATGCATGGAAAATTGTAGCAGTTGGGAGTTGGTGTTGCTGATTTCTTCATTGGCGGCAGCGGCAGCAGCAGCAGCTGGTTTTAATTGTTGCAG
This sequence comes from Hibiscus tridactylites, assembly GCA_958450335.1. NCBI lineage: Eukaryota > Viridiplantae > Streptophyta > Magnoliopsida > Malvales > Malvaceae > Hibiscus > Hibiscus tridactylites. Next base: position 108,365,345 of record OY288265.1, on the reverse strand, counting down.
TACCCGAAGCTTTTCGGCTTCGAGTGTTTGCAGAAGATGCTCAAGCTCCTTCACAAACTCTATGGCACCACCAACAATGGATGCTTGATCACCCTACACATGCACAAATGACAATAATTTATGTTAAACTTTTGATTTGGGATAAAGAAAAAAAGTATATTATAGAGGAACAGCTTTTTGTTGTATGATTTTCAGCTTTTGCATGACTAGCAAACAAAAGAATAATCCAAAGAAAAGCAAAAGGCAATAATGGAATTCTTTTAAAAATTTGCCAATTCTGGTTGAAACTTTTTCACCTTGACAAGCTGTGATGGATTTTGCAGCAACATTATGCTAAACTATTATTGAACTTTAGACTTCAATCACTCCAGCCTTTTCAGAACTGTACTGAATCACATCAGAATTGCTACATTTCTCTTAAGAACATCAATTACTTAGGGATTTCTCTATGGTTATAATGGAGCCAACAGGAGAAAAAATAAAACATTCTAAAGCCATGAACTAATAATATGCATGTTTCATCAATCCAGTAATCTAGAACTGAACTGAGTTCTGTCTCTTGTCCTGAGTTTTAATGGAACTAAAAGGAAAGGAAGAAGACAATACCCTCTGGACATAAGATTCAGGCATGAGGGAGCGTAAAACAGACAGATGCTCATTCATTTGCTTTCGTCTGTTTCTCTCAACAGCAATGTGAGTCATTCTTTGAGTCTCTGCCTCTTCTTTGTTCTTGCAAACTCTCGGCTTTCGCCTCCGTTTTTTCCTCCCTCGAACCGCCAAGTTCGGACTCCGCTCGACAGTCTTCGCTGCTGTCGAGCGGCTGCATTGTGGGGGAGGAGTCACCACCATCGGAAAAGTACTGGTCTCGAAAGAGTCGTATGGGGTTGCAAATATGGTATCATAGGTAAAGAAATTGAAGAGCTCGTTGGAAGAAAGAGTTTCAAGTGTCATTTCTCTAGAATCTGCAAAAGCAAAGCTGCAATTCTGGTTTCTCTAGAGACCAAGACAGGTTAAAAAGAAGATGTTTTTTTGGTTTCTGAAAGGTAAATTTATTTATATTCAAGAGGTTAAAACGAGAGATACGGTGCACGTGAGAGGGGAGGAAAAGAAAAGAAGCTCAAACACTAAACCCTGTTTTAGATTTGGGGTTTGTAAACACAGGCAAAGCCCTCTACAATGGAGAGTGTGGGGCACCCAAATCTATATAGAAATGAGCATACCGACAACACAAAACGGATGGAAATCATCTGCCCCCAAAGTATGCCCCCACTTTAAAATAGTGGGTTTAGGATTTAGGTTTTGGGGTTTAGGTTAGGGTGTATAGAATTAGGGATAGGGTGTATTTTTTTAGGGTTTGTGGTTTGGGTTTAAGATATGAAAATTAGGGTTATGGGACAAGATTTAATTTTTAAGTATTTTAAGGCAGGGGCATAGAAGGAGGCATGGTTAGGGGCAGTAGATTTTTACTCACACAAAACAAGCTGGTTAAAAACGACTCTCCTCCTGTCTTCGTTTCAACATTCAAATATGCTTAAGGCATTCACTCTAAATTCTCTCTTATATTTTGGTTTCACGGAAATTGAGGTTTATCGTTCGACTTGCCAGTGATCGAAAAACATGCAAGAGAACACACATGAAAACGTGAGAATCTGCAAAAACGCCATGATCACCATGAAGCATTGAAAGAAAAGTGGTACTAATAGACATTTATAATTTAATGATTGCTCATCATGTGCTAGATTTTCACTTATTACATATTGGCCTTACAGATTTTTTCTGTTCTTCAAGATTGTCATTATAGATTAGTCTAGGTGGTATTTCTACTTGGGTAATTATATCACTGCACTAACCGCGAAAAACAAAAAAAAATCACAAGCGTCTTAGTTCTAGTTTACGATTAAATGTCTTTGTGTTTAGGTTTAAATGTTTAAAATTTAAGGGCTGTGATTATAATTTAAGTTTTAGGGTTAAAATTTATAATTTATAGGTCAGAATTTAAATCTCTAACCATATTATCTAAACCAAAACCATGTCCTCTAAGCTTTAAATATTAGTCCCTAAAGTCTAAATTATAACCATAAACTTTAAATTCTAACCCCTACACATCAAACACTAGATTTTTAACCCTAAATTAAATATTTACATCTTAAATTAAGACGTTTTATGAAAAAAATTTATTTAACCGCTCGTGCATGAAATATTTTCTGTACTCTGCATCAAACATCAAAACAAGAAGACATTCAAAGTACATACTAACACACCATGAAAACAATAATGTGGTGCCTTATTTTAAATCAAAACCCATTTTTAATCTTTCAATTTTCAATCAAAACAATAATGTTTTCATGCATAAACCGGTGAAGAGGACTGATAGAGGTGGACCGGGCATGGACCAATTCTGTCAGAGACATTGCAGAGTAATCCACGTGACCGTCAGCTTCCCTGCACTTAATCTAATCTCTTTTTTTTTCCTCCTTTTCTCTGCTTTTAGTTTAAGGGCAAAAATAAGATCTTAAAATTTTATTATGCCCGACGTAACATTCGAAATTTTAAAATATCAAAAATAAGACTCTAACAGTAAACTCGTCGCACTATTACGGCGAATTTTAAAATTATATTATTATTTTTTATTTAAACTCGCCTCGATTGTATGGCGAGATTGTTGGGGAAAAGATGGAATTGGCCTATGTGATACAGTGAGTTTGAATAAAATAAAAATATTTTTTAAAATTCGCTGTAATAATGCGATGAATTTACTGTAAAAATTTTACTTTTAAGAATTTAGGATTTCAGGTGGTGCGTTGGGATCCTAAGATCTAATTATGCCCTTATCCCTATTCATACAGATTGGGCTAAGCTTTTCCTAGTTTTTCCTCTCTGCTATTGTCTTTTATTTCTTTTATACAAATAAATGTCGATATCTACACCTCATATACTCAAAAAATACGTACCGTTACCAATAGGCATCTATATACTAAAGTTGTAGCTTCTACGGAATGTGCTAAATAATGGGCTTATACCATGTGGAAAACGTAACATATATATGCATGCATGTGCATGATCATGGGCATGCTCGATATACTTAATAATGAGAAGAAAACAAAAAAAAAAAACAGTTCATGCAAGTAATCTACATGAGAAATGATGAATATTAGTGAGAATAATTAAGAACAATAAGATTGTAGGGTTACATTGAAGTTTTTGAGAAGACTATTTGTTTCAAATGGTGATCATAAACCCTAAACTTAAAAACTAAACCTTACCCTTTAAACACTAATCATAAACCTTAAATTTATTTTTCTTAATGTTGGACATATATAGAGGCACCGAAAAATATAGAGAATTTATATTTCGATGAAGGATGATCATTTCGACCGGATGATAGAATGACTAAGGTGTGAAGAATTGAGTTTTAGGTGAAATGGAGATTGGATTCAGACTCGCGAAGATCAAAATGGAGTAATCTGAAAAATTTTGGGATCTAAGAGTTGATGACGATAACTGTCGACACGGTGGTTAGTCGCGGTGATCGGAATCTAATTTGGTGTCTACATGGCTCAAAATTAATAATAATTAAAAAAAAAGTCAACACAGAGTTAGAGATAAACGTTTGAGTGTAGCAATTTGAAATTTTAGTGATTAAATTAAAAAAAATAAAGTTCAATGTCAAAAATATAAATGAAAAGAGAAAGCTTAGTGATGAAAATAATAATTTGCCCTTAAAATAAATGCGGCAAACATGATATCTACAAAAAGTCTGCTAGCCGGCCCTGCATTTTGATCTCTGTATTTCCAGCTTTGGTTGAGGCTATAGGCTTAATACTTAAACATCTATCTTTCCTTGTTTGATCTCTGTATTTCATGTTGTTTGGATATTTCATTTTTCATGAAAGATTCACATTCGACATTCGTATCCGACAGTTGAATAACATACGACGAGCGATGGTTAAGGCGCAAGTCATGTGAGCTGTAAGTAAAAAGTGTGAGAAGTCTACTGTTATTCAGCTGGAGGTGAAGGGTTTACGTCGACCGATTATGCCGGAGACATATAAGGTTTTCTATGGTTGCCAACCAATGACATTATTCAAACCACAACATTCCGGATTTAGTATTCGGCTACGGACAGTACTTTTGTCCGGGTTCTGTTTCAAGCTAAGTAGGAAAGTATGCTGTCTAAAACTTGCTTTTAATACTAATCCATCTAATTAGCTAGTAGTTAAACAAAGGTTTCCGAAAATGGTAAATTTGGCACAGGGGAAATAAAGTTTCTTTTTTCAGATTCAAAAGGGTCATCTAATAATTCATATTTGACAACAAGGACAAAGGCTACAGCAGTCTTACAAACTTCATACAGGCTGAAGGGTACATGACATAACTGTCCTAAGAATATCTAAAAGTATTCACTTTCCCGGGAAAAAAGTTACTTAGTGGAAGGAATTTCAGCTCTCAGCTCTTGTTACCTGTTTTGTTTTGAAACAACCGTGTTTATTCAACATCATCGATCCAGTCACCGTATATCCGACTGATTTTATCCGGACCTCTCCATTTGTGGAGAGTTCTTTGTCCTGACCTCTGGAGTACAATAGATGTCCGCTGTGAATGAACTCCGAGATGGTAAACATCTGAATGCGGAACCGAAGGGATTGATGAGGCCATAGTATCCGTAGGAGTCTTTGAAGGCACTCCTCCCGCTTGCATTGAATCGGAAGGGGCAACAGAAGAATCCTTAGCCTCTGTATCCGGAAGGGACCCTCCGTATCGGTTCAACTCTGCATTAACAATAAATATTCATACCTATACCAAAAACATCAAACAAAATACATGCTACAAAAACATCATGAATCATCTATCGGGTTAGCTACTCATCAATGGAGAAGTAAGTAAAATTCGAAAGTCGAAATGTGATGAAGATTCTCGAATTTCAAAGGCACTATAACAACAACAAGGCTACAAATAGTGAGTTCATGATTCTCAACAAGTGGATACTCCACATTAACTAGCATCCGATTTGCTTGATACTCATTACTGGTTTTAAAATCCGAATTCGAGAACCATACCCACCAAGCAGACAATTCTAGCATACTTAAGGGAATTGAGCTTTTCAGTTGGCATAAACTCTACCATTAATAACAAGTTGAAACCATAAAATCTTTCCATAATCTATAAACCATACCAGCAGCTCCATGAGCAAAATGACATTTATTTCCAAATGGACAGTAGCCAGTAAGTTCCCACTTATTACAAATCCTGGTCTTCCAATTAGATGGCTTAACATTCGAAATTGAACCATTCCCGCCACTAGCAGCAACACCTCCTCCTCCACCACCACCACCGTACCCTCCGGGTCCCAAACTTATAGCTACACTCTCTCGATTTTTCGACTGCTCGTCGTGCAAAAACGTGCAATTATCGCCATAAGGACACCCTTCCTCTGTATAAAACTTCTTGCAATGCCTTCCCTTATACGACCTCAGCGTTTCACCGGAGAAACTATTAGACCCCAAAGAAGGAATCTGGAATTCCTCTCTTGGTTCTGGCAAAACCCCTTTGTCTTCTTCATGAGCAGCCACTATTTCTTGCCAATTCGGAGGGGGGCGCCGGAGCTCTTCGATGCTATGTGCGAAGTTACAATTTGTGATGTACGAGCAAGTGCCGGCCCTGAACTTGCAACAAAGCTTGGTCTTGAAAAACATTTTGCCTATGAATTTGGACCTGGAATTTGAATCCTGGGAATTTCTGGGTTTCTTGTTGGGTGGCAGGTCCGAATTGGACCGTGATTGGGGTTGTCTTTGGTCGTAGCCGGAGTTTGAGGGTGTGTCGTTGCCGTTGGATGCTTCTTCGTTGTTCCACGCACGGTAATCTTCTTCCGTTGCCCAAACTGAAGGGTCTGTCGAATTGGGAACCCAATTCTCGGGTCCGTTTGTCGGAATTACGTGGACTACATTTTCTCTAACGTAATCCATGTGATCAAAAAATGAATCTTTATTGGGGAAAAGGGATTAAAAAGAACCCTAATTTTAGTAAGAAAACATGAAGCTAAAATTACACATTCAAAGACAACAAGGAGAATGAAAACAGCCACAACAGATCAAAGAATTATAGAAATGAAGGGGAAGAGAAAAGTCAGTGGAAAGATTTGGAGTTAGATCTACAACATTAAAAATATCATAAAATATATAAATTTAAAGAAAAAAGTCGTGAAACCTTGGGAAATGATTTATAATTTATTCAGGATAATGAACATGTAAAAACTGATTAGAGAAACTCTAGCTAGCAGTCGCAGACAAGTTTGTAGAAGATATTGAAGAAATTTTAGGCACCTAAAATAAAAAGAGTGATATAATTTAGAAACTAGTTTATAAAAAATAGGCACTTGAAATAAAAGAGGAAGCATTAATTATGTTTAAGATTAAGATTTAAAATTAGAATTTAAGGAAGTAATAGTGGAGTGCATTTTTTAAATTTTAAGTTTTGTAATTTAGAATTTAGGGTTAAGGTTTAAAATATAATTTTTTTAGTGATGAGCGTAAAAAGAAACATCAAAAAAAAATGTAAGATTTTTATACTATTGTGACCTAAAAAATTTAGGTACCTAAAGTAAAAAATCTATAATTTGGACACTTATTGTTTTTAGTTAAGCCTTATGTTTATTATTAGATTGTTGGGGTTGGTTTAACAAGATGAAATATACATTGTAAACAAAATAAATTCGTTAGAAAATTTGTTTTATAATAAATTTTTGTAATATTAGAAATGTCAAATTTGACCCGAGACTTGAACCAATTTATCTGACACGAGATCCGAACATGATGGTCTAAATTTGACCTGAATTCAAACTAAAATCGACTCAAATTTAGTTAAACCTCAAAATTAACCCGAAATAAAAATAACTGAAATCGAAAACAACTTAAATCGAAAACAACTAGAACCGAAAGAAATGTAAACTGAAAGCAACATGAATTCAAATTCCTTATATATATATATTACTAATTAACAAGTACCTTTACTAATAGTTTAATGTTTTAATATTATTTTTTCTCCTTTAAAAGATCATCTTCATATATTGACTCAAATTAAACGTTGATTGCTCTGATATTGACCTGACCCGAAAAGTAATCGATTCGACGTTGACTCGACTTGAAAAGTCAATTGATCCAATATAGACTCGACCCGAAAAGTGAACTAATTCGATATTGTCCCGACCCGATATTAACCTGACCTAATACTTAGCCTTAACCGAAATTAAGTCAAACTGAATATCAACCCAATTAAAATGATCTGACATGAACCCGACCCGATTTTTACCTTTGTACAATACTTTTTTTAGAAACCTCTATGCAATACTAAATTCGAATGAATTGGTCATATATCAATATTTTTAAAGGCCCGTTTTTTTTTCCTTAGAAAAGAACCAAGTTGTCTTGGCCTTGCAAAACTTGTTCATGTCGGCCCGACCCAAGATTATACATTAAAATTACTAGTATTAATTATTGTCTCCCTCCCATTAACACAAAATTAGTTCTTAGGGTTTTCATTTCTTTCTCAATCTTCCTCTGCTCGCCCCAATCATGGGAAAGAAGAAATCTAAAGAACCAATCACGGTGGCCGTATCTGACGCCGTTTCATTTCATTCCGATGTCTTTAAAACCATATTCGGTGACGTTTCGGAACCAGATGCCGCCGTTTCTTCCCTTTTCTCCGATGACAATCCATTCAAAAGAAAACTCGTAGAATCCGTTGAAGACCCTAAAAATATTGATTCATTGGATTCGGGTGCACCGGCATTGAAGCATGGGAAGCGGAAGGGGAAAGAGACAGCTGAACTCCCCACATTGGGTTCAAGCGAAGAAGCAACAGAGGCTCAGAAATCAAAGAAAGGGAGGAACCCAGGAAACCCAAATTTGGGTTCTTTAGATAGCAATGTTGAAAGTTCAGGTCTTGATGCAAAAAGCAAATTAAGCGAAGAAGAGAAGGAAACACCCGAAAGCCTAAAAGGCCTGCAAAAGAAGAAAAGGAAGAGGGACGAGGTGGAGGAAGAGTATGAGGAACGGAAATATGGGGCGGTGGGATCAGGTGCAGAGGAGGTGGTTGTGGGGCAGAAGAGGAAGAAGCCAGAGGACGTTGAGGTGGTTGCTTTGGTTCCGAAAGAAGGGTTTGATGATGAAATTAAACTTTCGAGGACTGTATTTGTAGGAAATTTGCCGATTAAAGTGAAGAAGAAAGTTTTGATGAAGGAGTTTAGTAAGTTTGGAGAAATTGAGTCTGTTAGAATTCGATCTGTTCCTCTAAGCGATGTGAGTTTTCTGTGATTCTTCCTGCTCTTTTGGCTCGTGATTTTCTGAAGTTAATGATTTTTCTAATTGTTTTCTTTCCTGTCTAGACTAAGAAGCCGAGAAAAGGAGCTATAATGTTAAAGCAAATTAATGACAAAGCTGATAGGTAAGTCTTTAATCCTAAATGGCGGACTACTTTGTTTTTATGTCTTTTAGTTTTCCCTACTGTATAAATATCCTATACACTTTCAGTTTTCACAAGCGCCTTAGTGCGCCTTAGTTTTAGCGTATAGGTACTTAGTTTAGGGTATCAGGTTTAGGGGTTTAGAATTTAGGGATAGTTATTTAAATTTAAGGTTTATGTTTATAATTTAAGGTTTGTAGGTTAGGGTTTAGTTTTTAGGGTAATATGTTGAAGATTTAGGTTTTTAACTATAAACCTATATTATAACCCTAAACCTTACATTTAAACAACTATCCCTTACTTTTAAACCCTTACACCTAAACCCCTAAACTAAATCCCTATACCCTAAAACTAAGTCATTGTGTATAGAATATATATATATCTCCAATTACACTCTCGGATTGCTAATTTTATGGTACACCTAATATTCAATCCATGCTGTCGAAACTAAAAGTTTCTACAAACTGAATCTCTAAACCCTGAACTAAGGCGTTTTCTTTGTTCCCCCGATGGATTTAGAATTAGTGGGCGAACTTTTGTTCATGTTTACATTGAACATTAAACCACTCTATCATCTCTTTTGTTTATTTGATGTAAACAGCTCTCTGTCAAAACCCATTCCCTTCTCCTTTTGTATAGTCAACTCCCATATATTGTTACTCACTAATGTTGCTTTTTTTTGCAGTGTCCATGCCTACATTGTTTTCAAAACAGAGCAATCTGCTGAGGCATCTTTATCCCACAACATGGCTGTGGTATGTCTTTTAATAAAATTGTCAGAACAATTGTAATGCTTCAGGTTAAGATTATATTGATTCTATTGTTGTGTTCATGGATATAGATTGCAGGAAATCACATTCGCGTTGATAGGGCATGCCCGCCAAGGAAAAAGTTGAAAGCTGAGAGTGCTCCTCTCTATGATAACAAGAGGACTGTTTTTGTGGGTAATCTCCCATTTGATGTGAAGGTGATCATTTCTGCCTGATGATTTTTATCCTGATTCCAGTATGAGATTAATATTTCCTGCCAATGGCATATGATTTGAATACTAGATTAAAACTTATTGCAGGATGAAGAAATTTATCAGTTATTTTGTGGTATCAATAATCTGGAGTCTAACATTGAAGCTGTCCGGGTTATTAGAGATCCTCAATTTGGTGTTGGCAAGGGCATCGCTTATGTCTTGTTCAAAACAAGGGTATGTCTACTCTTTTTCTGTATTTATCATCTGAAATGTGAAACATTTTATTTCTGGTTTCAAAAATAGAGTTTGGTTGATCATTACCTTTTTATTTAATGAAACCTAGTGGCGGTGGTGTTGTCGGCCTCTATTGTTCAATGGGGTCTGTTTTTTTTAATGCATCTTTCCAATCTAGTTTCAGTATTGTAATAGTTTGATTAGCTGTATTCGTAGAGTTTAGTCTGATCTAAATTTCTCTATCGGCAAATGCTATGTGTTAATGTCGGTAACAGAGGACTTGTCTTACAAATTACTGTTGTCCATTGTGGATGCAGGAAGCGGCAAATTTGGTCGTTAGAAAACGATCACTGAAGCTTAGGGATAGAGAGCTTAGGCTTTCTCATGCCAAGCCAGATGCCACCCCATCTAAGAGAAAGAATCAATCATCTTCGGGGGATAGTACCCCAGCCAAGAAGTTTACAGTTGGTTCAAGTACCACCTCAAGCAATGACAACAGATCAAATACAAAAGCTTCTTTGTCGTATCAGGGCTTGCGTGCTAGCAAATCAGGTAGCGAGAAGAAGAAAGTTCGATCAAAGGGCACTACTGGCCCTGTAAAAATGAAATTTAAAGCTCAGAGAACAGAGAAGCCGAAAGACCGCATGACCAAGAGACCAGCTGTTGCTGCTAGAAAGGCCAAGGTAAACGCACACAAGGATGGCAGTGTTCCGAAGCAAACAGGTGTAAAACGCAAGCAGGACAGCTTCAGTGCAGGTAGCGGTTCCGGTCATAAGAAGAAAGGCAAAAGGTTTAGGTAGGAACATATAAGGAAGAAGTTGTATCATGCTTTGATTAAAATCTCCAACCCAACAGAATTATTGTATTTGTTGTTTGTTCAATGCCAAATTTGTCATGTGGTTTTCTCCTTTGAATTTTCTGCAACAAGTTTCAGTGTTGAAGGCATAACTGGGTTTATTACTATGAACTGTTTAGTGGAAGTTGAAAACTTAGAATGTGTTGGAATAGACATAGCAAATCTTAATCTAAATCTATGTCGCAATGTGAAACAATGTCCATGAATTTGGTGGGTATTATCGTTTCCTTTTTTGTTTGTGTCTCAGTCAGAGTTCATCGCTTGTTTTGTTTTGACACACAAGTCAAAATATTTTTTAAAGTGGGCACAAGTTATAAAATTTTTAAAATTTCAGGGTAGGCACAAGTTAAAAAGTTAAGGACTAATTTATAAATATTAAAAAAATTAAAGTCAAATGTGTGAGCTTAAAAAGTTCAAGGTGGACACATGCCCCACCCTAGCTTTCACATAGATTCGCCACTGGCTCTGTCGTTAGTGGTGTAGAGATGTCTGTTCTTAGGGGAATATTCAATCGAGTCTCTTTACAAATTTTTGATTTGAATCGAGTTTTTGAGTCTCTTTACAAATTTAATTGTAACTATTTACGATGTTACAGTACATATCAATTTCAATTTAAATGATTTTTTATATCTAATTTAAACGACTTTTTATATCTAATTTACAACTCAAATTTTACTTAAAACTTTTTTATTAGAGTGAGTAAAAAAATTCAAATTTTCAAGTTGATTATTCACCTTTACCTATTTCTATGCTTTTATGTGTCAGCGTGTTTCTATTTTATTTTCTTTGTTTTAGGCTTTGTTTTTTTGTTATAATTGTGGTGGCCAACGGCCGTTCACCGGTAACAGTAACCTAAAACACCCATCAGTTTAACTTTAAACGCCCGTTTATCAATTTATTTTCGCACTCAGACGCCCATTTCGCAACAATTACATTTTTTGACTTTTAAGAAACGCTCGTTTACCCCCAAACCTAAGTTTGGGGACTTCAACGGCAGGAGCCTTATTTATAATTAGAAAAAGCTGCACTATCAGAGACTTCATGTATGTTAATCAAATCATTTTATCACTATCATTAAATTTGAATATTGAGTTGTTTTTCTAAGTTAAATTTATTAAATTATTTTAAATTAAGATCAATTTGATAATATAATATAATATAAACTTTGAGATTAAGATTACTTTTATATTATGTCACATAATTATTTTTGTTAAAATTTAATCGCCGATAATAATCGAAATATAATTATATACCTTACAAAAAAAATTGAGTGTTTTGCCCGGATAATGTTGTTAGATTTTTTTAAAGCTTAACAGTGTTAGAAGCCTTTGAACTTTTGAAAAAAGAATTAATTAAGCCTCTGAACTTTTTTTGCACTCAATTAAGCATTTGAACTAAGAAATTTAATCAATTAGGCCCTTTGACTAATTTTGACCATTAAATCTTGATAGTTTTTTTCTTTAGATGTTACTGACATATGATACACTACAGTTCTATCATGTTGCATTTACAGTTTTTTTCAAAATATTTTTTATATATTTTATAAGTTTTAGAAATTTTAGAACTTTTAAAGAATTTTTTAAATAAAATAATTTTTTTATAAAAATATCAAGTGGAAACACTGTGATACGACGAACTCACCAACTGATCTAAAAAAATATTAATATTTAATGGTTAAAAATTGATCAAAGGACTTAATTAATTAAATTTTGTTGTTTAAAAACTTAATTAAGAGCAAATAAAACTTAAGAACTTAATTAAATTTTTTCTAAAACATCAAAGACTTCTTATACTCTTAAGTATTTTTTTTATTTTGTCAAATGGATGATTGTGTTTTTGTTTAGGGTAAACTACTGCATTGGTCACTTTCGTTTATCGTTTGTACAGAGTTAGTCACCGCTTTTGAAAAGTGCCAATTTGTAGTCCTCTACGTTTTCGATGTGTAAAGGCTTGGTCACTCCGACGTTATAGTCCGTTAGTCCCCTAACGGATTGTTGATGTGGCGGAATTAAAATAAGGATAAATTACTGCAATAGCCATTAAAATTTATCTCATGTACATTTTTTCTCCTCAATTTAAAAAAGTAAACATTATAGTCACTAATAAAAATGTTTCTTTATTATTCCACCCTTAAATTTTTAAAAATTCATTTTTCAATCCTAAAACTTTACAATCAATTAACACAATAATATTATAAATGCTTAGATGAAAAATAGGTGCCCAAAGTATACCCTTTAAAACTTAGGTGCCCAAATTGATCCTATTTAATAACTCAAACTTAAAAATTTAGTCCACTAACTACTAAAAAATTTGAGTTATTGGAATTTCTATTTTATAATTCAAACTTTATTTTGAAAATTTGAGTCGAGTTTATGAAATTATGAGTCGAGTATTTTCACATCAAACCAAAAAATTTAATTTTTTCGAGTCAAGTCGAGTTATTGGAATTTCTATTTTATAATTCAAACTTTATTTTGAATTTTTGAGTCGAGTTTATGAAATTATGAGTCGAGTATTTTCACATCAAACCTAAAAATTTAATTTTTTCGAATCAAGTCGAGTGTTGCACTTCCCTACATATAATTTTTAATTTTAATCCGTGTTTGTCCCCAAAAAAAAAACTTTGGACTCTACTGTTGTTTGTTCACCTTCCCGATCGGCCGTCGTCGATCTCCGTCACCGTCGGGCGGTGGTGGTCACCGCCTACATCGCTAGAGGGGCCACGTCATCGCGATCTCATCCATGGCCACCACGCGCGTCGTCGGGCCGCCTTCCGCCAGCAAATCTCGATCGAAGCTCTGGCAAGAAACCAATCGACGCCACTGTTTTTCGTATTTTCCGGCATTGGTTGCCGTCCATTCGCGAGACAGACACCAGATCCGGGCTCCTGACGTGGCGGCGAGCAAAACCCCTAAGGTTCCGAGTCCAACCGACGTCGGCGGAGCCTCTATCGGAGCTACGTAAGTTCCGACGATCTTTTATTTTTTTCGCACGGATTAAAATTAGAAATTATATGTAGGGAAGTGCAACACTCGACTTGATTCGAAAAAATTAAATTTTTAGGTTTGATGTGAAAATACTCGACTCATAATTTCATAAACTCGACTCAAAATTCAAAATAAAGTTTGAATTATAAAATAGAAATTCCAATAACTCGACTTGACTCGAAAAAATTAAATTTTTAGGTTTGATGTGAAAATACTCGACTCATAATTTCATAAACTCGACTCAAAAATTCAAAATAAAGTTTGAATTATAAAATAGAAATTCCAATAACTTGACTCGAAAAAATTAAATTTTTTGGTTTGATGTGAAAATACTCGACTCATAATTTCATAAACTCGACTCAAAAATTCAAAATAAAGTTTGAATTATAAAATAGAAATTCCAATAACTCGAATTTTTTAGTAGTTAGTGGACTAAATTTTTAAGTTTGAGTTATTAAATATGAGCAATTTGGGCACCTAAGTTTCAAAGGGTATACTTTGGGCACATATTTTTCATCTAAGCATTTATAATATTATTGTGTTAATTGATTGTAAAATTTTAGGATTGAAAAATGAATTTTTAAAAATTTAAGGGTGAAATTATAAAGAAACATTTTTATTAGTGACTATAATGTTTATTTTTTTAAATTGAGGAGAAAAAATATACATGAGATAAATTTTAATAGCTATTGCAGTAATTTATTCTTATTTTAATTCCGCCACATCAGCAATCCGTTAAGGGATTAACGGAGTATAACGTTGGAGTGACCAAGTATTTACACATCGAAAACTTAGAGAACTACAAATTGACACTTTTCAAAAGTGGTGACTAACTCTGTATAAACGCTAAACGAGAGTGACCCCTGCAGTAGTTTACCCATTAAAAAATAGGACAAAAAGTGTTAAATCAATTCATTTCGTCATCATGCTCCCACCAAAAAAAAGTCAAATAAAAAAATCCTTCTTCCCTTTTTCAAAATCCCTGAGAATCATGGCACTGATTAACCCTCACTCAAAACCCTAGAACTCCTCTCCTCTTTTCCTTTTGATATCTGTTTATTATTTCTTTGTTTGCTGAAGTGGAATGGATGGAGTGAGCAGCAGTAGCAACGTCCAAAACGATGCATCGAGCGGCGGAGGTAGGCAAACGGCAACCCAACCTCAACCTACGCCGCAGCCGGTTGCAGTGCATAGTGCGAACGCGCCTCCGCCTTTCCTGAGCAAGACTTACGATATGGTGGATGATCCCGCCACCGATGCTGTCGTTTCTTGGAGCCCAACCAACAATAGCTTCGTTGTTTGGAACCCGCCGGAGTTCGCTCGGGATCTCTTGCCCAAGTATTTTAAGCACAACAACTTCTCGAGCTTTGTCAGGCAACTAAACACCTATGTAGGCGATTTTTCTTGTTATTGTTTTCAATTTTTATAGTCACTCTTAGTATTTGAACTTACCTTGGTCAGAAAAAGAGGTAAAATGTTTGATTTACATGTTGATGATAAGGTTTGATTGCTGAATTGAAATTGTACCCAACCGAGTTAAATGCATTGGAAGTGGTTGGCCCCATTAAAGTCATTGCTGAGAAGGTTTAAGATAACAGTATCATAGAGGATAAGTTTTAGAAATGTTTTACAAATTAAATTAAGGTTTATCGGATTGCACGGTAGGGCGCTGCAAATGACTGTTCTAACCTGGGCTCTAGGTGAGAATTCAGCCAGCCATATTAAGGAACATATATGCTAAGCTATATTATTATTTTAGTTGCTTGGGTTTCCGAAAACAGGATTCGGATCCTGTCTAAGCTAACTATGATGATTGTACTGGGGATTTGATGGCTTTGTCTTTCTCTCCCATGTCATGAAATTGTGTGTTTTCCGGGTTTTAATTGTGCTTCTTCCTGGATTTTCTCAGCAACTAAATGGAGCACAAAGGGGAAATTGGGAAAAGAAAGCAGATCCATGTTGTTCATGATGTGTTTACAAGGTTTTCAAAGGATAGTTACTTCTATTTCTCCTTGTTTGTTGCTTACTGCTAGTTTAAATGACTCTTAACTAAAGGAAATTTAGGATTAGGTGTAGAGAGGCTGGTGCATAGAATGTGTCACTTTTGATAAACTAACCGGTTCAGATTACGGAAAGCCAACATAAGATTTGATATGACCATCAATGTTGGTTGAAAGGCATACTAACTGCACGGGCATATTATGCAAGTACTCCGGATTTAGGTCTCAAAATGTAGAGGTTGTATTTTTGATGTGAGGGAAAGATTTTAAATAAGCATCCGTATTCCGTATTTTTAGTTTTTACATTGTTCTTGTTAGATAAATTGTTCAGTATGGGAATCTTCGGTGTAGTTCAGTTGAAAGTTGTGTGATGCGATAATAGTTCACTCTTGATCAGTAATCATAGACTTTTGCTGCTACTATAATCCAGTATTCACTTGATCAAGGCCAGCATTTAGTACTTGCAAAATGACATCTATTCTATTGTGAGAAAATGACAATTCAATATTCTAAGATCTTCGTTTAAAATTTCTTTTGTTGAACTTTCTGCCATGACTCTAAATTTGAAGAGCTAGGCAATAAGTGAAAAATTTGTTACTGCTACATATACAATTCTCAGACTGTATTCGTATTTTTTATGCACTTTTCATGCATTTTATGTACATGTGCACCATAGATATTTACTCTGCACACGCATGATCCTAGATGTTGGACTTGATAGTCATTCTATCAAGTTCATGTCAAGTTCCTAAAGTATCAAGCCACTGCTGGAACAGATGGATGTATGTACCCTTCATTCCCTTGGGAGTTGGGACAAGCATTTATATAAAAAATTTAATCGTCGGTGACAATTCTGCTGGTTTTTCTGTTTATTTTGTGCCTGTGTTGTAACAGGGTTTCCGAAAGGTTGATCCAGACCGTTGGGAATTTGCAAATGAGGGGTTTTTAAGAGGACAAAAACACCTGCTTCGAAACATAACCAGGCGAAAGCCTGCCCATGGCCATGGTCATCAACAGACACAGCAAGCACAAGGACAGAGTTCATCTGTGACTGCCTGTGTTGAGGTCGGGAAATTTGGGCTCGAGGAAGAGGTAGAGAGGCTTAAGAGAGACAAGAATGTGCTTATGCAGGAACTTGTTAGGTTAAGGCAGCAGCAACAGGCTACTGATAACCAGATGCAGAACATGGTGCAACGTCTTCAGGGAATGGAGCAGCGGCAGCAGCAGATGATGTCATTTTTGGCGAAGGCTATGCAGAGCCCTGGTTTTTTTGCTCAATTTGTGCAGCAGCAAAATGAGAGCAATAGGCGCATAACCGAAGCCAACAAGAAAAGGAGGCTAAAGCAGGATGGTATGACTGATAACGAGCACTCCACTGCCTCTGACGGGCAGATTGTTAAATATCAACCTTTGATGAATGAGGCGAAAGCAATGCTCATGCAGATCATGAAAGGGGATGCTTCTTCCAGACTGGAGGACGCCTTTAACAACAATGATGAACATATCCTAATAGGTGACGGTTCATCATCGTCCAGTGGATTGAATGGTACTGCGCACAGTTCAACCCGTGTATCAGGGGTGACTCTTCAAGAGGTGCCGCCAACTTCAGGTATCTCTGGGCATTGCCCCTCAGCTGCCATGTCTGAAATACAATCTTCCCCATGTACGACATCCTCTGAAAAGATCACAACAGCACAATTTCCGGATGTTAGTGCGCTGGTTGGAGCAGAAAAGCCACCATCCATGTCCAGTACTCAGACAGATATAATTATGCCTGAGCTTAGTCAAATACCGGACATGGTCCCAGGAAGCATTATTGATATTCCTACGGGAAAATATGTGACGTCTGAAACGGGGAATGATGGATTGGTTGATCCCAGTACGTTGGTTGGAAATGTTCCGGTACCTATAGAACTCGATGACATTGTTTCTGATCCCGACATAGATGCATTGTTAGATGGCTCTACATTTTGGGATGACCTTCTTTTGCAAGGTCCAGCGCCGGAGGATATTGAATCAACCTCAATGGAAGATAAAAGCAAGGGAAATGAAGGGCAGCCGATGGAAGATGGCTGGGACAGATCTCAGTATCTGGATGAACTTACAGAACAGATGGGTCTTCTTAGATCAGAGAACAAGAGGGTCTAATCTTTTGTTATATTTCATTTATTCGAGTTAAAACCTGAAATATGTTTCTTTTTACTTGTTTTGAATGCCTATATTTCAGGATATGTATTGTTTCTCATAAATTTGTATTATTTGACTAGTGTGATTTACAGATTCTCTCCGCTCAGCAAGGGCAAATTGGAAATTCAGGGTCTAATCTGTTGAGTTTCTCTCCTTCATAATTAGACCTTTATAGGTTTTCAAATAGTTAGAGTTTTGAAAGAACTTGGTCGCATTGTAACTGCAGATTTCCAAACCGGAAGGAACAATGCGCCTAACAAATAACAATGGCTAGTAATTAGGTTTTGGACATGTGCGAGGTGAGCGACCGCACTAGTGATGGGCATTTTACTCGGACTCGACGGGACCCAACCCGGCTCAATCGGATCGGTTTTTTAATAAAAAATTGGGGTTGAGTCAAGTTTTTGTTAAGGGTAAACTCGGGTTGGGTTCGAGTTTATGATGAAAAATATCCGACCCAAGACTAATAACGTAATTTTCCTCTAAATTTTTTAGGGATATTTATAATAATACCCATCTTTATATATTTTTTATAATTAAGTCCTTAAAATTGAATTTTTATTTATAATTTAGTCCTTTAAATTATATTTTTTACAATTAAGTTCCTTTAAATTATTTTTTTACAATTAGATCCTAAATTTAATTTATTTTATATAAGTCGGATCGGGTCGGGTCGAATTTAATATATTTATTTTCGGGTTGTCAAAATTTTTAACGAATATGTTCAGGTCGGATGCGTTTATTTTCGGGTCGGGTCCGAGTATGCCAAAAACCCGACCCTACCCAACCCATGCCCATCCCTAGACGGCACAGGGCCCCAAGAAAAGAGGGGCCCCAAATTAATTTAATTAAATGTTTAGAGGAAGAAAACAAAAAATTTTGATTTAATAAATTACAAGAAAAAATAAATTTAAAATGACTTTAAAGAGTGCTCATAATATATTTTTATTAAGATAAAAATATCTTTTAAAATTTTTTATATATTTTTGTAAGTATAAATTAAAAAATCTCGTTTTAATAAACTGCATGAAAATAAACTTTTGCTCCACCTTTCATGGCTAGCAAAGCTCTAAAAATAAAACGTTTATTCGAAGCCGCCGAGAACTCGAGGTTTATGCATTTGTAAGCTTCCTTGCTTTATCCTCATATTTTTTTCTTTTTTTTCAGGTGAATTTACAATACAAATCTCAAACAACCTAACAAAAGCCTCATTCTAAAACAAATTAAATAAAATTAACAAATCTCAGTAGCCCCTGTACACACATTTTAATAAAAGTCAATACTGAACAAATTTATTTAGACATAAAAAATAATAAAAAAAATTATTTGTCACAAAATTATAATTGAATGACTAAATTATTGTTTTAAAAATAATTTATATTTTATCAAACGTATAATTGAGTGTACATTATTTTACCCTCATGATTTTTTTATTATACAGAAAAATATATTCATAAGATAAATATCAAAATTCAAACCTATATAAAATATGACAATAAAAACATTATTAACCACTATTTCAAATAATATACTGCATTTTACCCTAATGATTTAAATGAAAATTAATTATGTTTACTTATTTGCCTATTAATTATTATTCATATTTTTGTTTGGGTACGGCAAAGTGATGTGGCCGGCAAAACGGAAACGTGCCTGATGGATAGAGGGCAGGCTGAGATGTCAACGAATGGGCTCGCTGTTCTGTTTTCTTTGTTCAATGAATTACGTATTTATATTAATAATTAAAATTTGTTGAATTATTGAAAATTTAAAATAAAATATTACATTAAAAAATAAATTTGGACAAATAAATGACCCTAATTCAAACATCTATGACCAAAATGATTATATTTTTCTTTTGATAATTAAATTGATTTTGTTTGTCGGAATAACGTGTAAGGCGGGCCCTAATACAAACAATTAAGACTTAAGAAACGGAATCTGTAATTATTGCCTTAAATCAAATTCTCTCTCGTACGTGCCAAGCATTTCCCATTTTGCCTACACCACAAACCCTCGCACGTGCGCCCATATTTGCTTACCCTCGGAATCCTCATTTATTCTTCTTCCAACACTTAATTCATTGGCTGAAGCTCTCATCTCTCTTTGACCATGGCGTCGGTTAGTTCTTCTTGCTCCCTTTCGTGTTAGCTTTTGCTTCTGATTCATGAATATCAACTTTGTTTTCCTTTTCATCGATTCTTTCTTTGCAACCTGAAGTTCGTTTCACATTTGCTGTTTCTTTGTTCAAATCTGTGAATCTTTTCCTCTTCCGATGTATTCGTTTCTTGATCCAACGATTACTGTAACTTTGTGCGTAATGCAGCGTGAGTTTCAATGGATTCTCGCGGATTGAGATTTGAGTTGAATCATTCTAGATTCCCAATTCAATTTCTCTTTTTAGATTGCTTCGTTTATTTCTGCTTGTAAGCTTGTTGAGTTGTTTGATATTATAAAATCAATGAGATGTGATTGTTTTAGGTTATCAATTTGCATATGTTTAGAGTTATTTCTCTTTGGCTTTTAATTATGAAGATTTTGTCAGTAATGTTGCTTGCTGTCATTGCAGATTAAAACCATTAAAGTCAGCAATGTTTCGTTACGAGCTACCGAGCGCGACATAAACGAGTTCTTTTCCTTTTCCGGTGATATAGAATATGTCGAAATGCAGAGGTTGGTTGCATTTTTTACTTTAGTTCCTAGCAGCTTGAATTCTATGAGTGTAAAGCTTGTCATATGGTTATGCAGTGACAATGAGGTGTCTCAAGTTGCCTATGTTACCTTCAAGGATTCACAAGGAGCTGAGACTGCTATTCTTCTTTCGGTAATTCGGCCGCATTCAGTAATTTCGATATTATGTCACTTGTTTCATGGAAAAATGTGTGCTTATGTTTTCTTTCTTGATAGTCATGATATAAGACAATCTGCATTACAATTTTTGTCTTGTCAGATATACAGATTGTGCAAATGTTGAACCACCTGGATCCATGGACAACATGGATAGGTTTAATTTTCAAAAATGAATTCCTGCTTGTTTGGGACATTATCTTCCTATCTGGATTCTGGAGTCCATTTTTCGATTACTCTTTTTTAGAGCCTCGAACTCCTTGAAACTTTAAAATGAAAATAAATAGCTAAACAGGATATCAAAGGATTGCTTGAGAGATGTATTCGTGTTGCAAATGTGGTTCGACTTGGCCAACATAAATTTATTCTCTTTATGGCATACAAACTTGTGTTTCAGGGAGCAACAATAGTCGATCTGTCTGTAAACATTTCTTTGGCTCCAGATTACAAACTGCCTCCGGCTGCTTTTGTGCCACCCCCTGCTCCTGCTGCTTTCGCGCCGCCTCCTGTAAGTATCACGGTCTATTGTTAGTTTAAACGCTAGAACAAAGCTTACAATTCTATTTTCTGCAGGCAATACAAAACAAAACCCCTGCCGGTGCTGATTCCGCTGTTCGAAAGGCAGAGGATGTTGTCACAGGTATGCTTGCTAAGGGCTTCATCTTGGGCAAAGATGCTGTCAACAAGGCAAAGGGCTTCGACGAGAAGCACCGGTTAACATCAACAGCATCAGCCAAGGTAGCATCTTTTGACAAGAAAATCGGGTTCACTGAGAAGGTAAGTGCAGGCACTACTGTGGTCAGTGACAAAGTGCGGGAAGTGGATCAGAAATTTCAGGTCTCCGAGAAAACCAAATCAGCACTCGCTGCTGCCGAGCAAAAGGTCAGCAGTGCGGGATCGGCCATAATGAAGAACAGGTATGTATTCACCGGAGCTTCATGGGTAACCGGTGCTTTCAACAAGGTGGCAAAAGCAGCAGGGGATGTCGGGCAGAAAACGAAGGAGAAAGTGGGAGCGGCCGAGGAAGAACGAAAAAGAAAAGTGGTAGACGACTTTGCTCAGCTTCATCTATCTGATGAGCCATCTAAAGCTTCTGAACCAAATGAACAACAAAAACCCTCCAAGCCTGCACCTGCTCAGGGTTTGATCCTTTGATACTGCTCTTGTTTTTCCACCGAGGAAAATCTATCCCATAGCATTTCATATAACTAAGCTATATTCATTGGCAGAATGTTGAGTGAATTGAACTGAAGTTACATTGTTGTTGGCGGATTTCTTTTCCATTTTTTACATGTTTTTTGTTGGCAAGCTATAAGATATTTGCCTCAAAAGTAAATGAGCCAAATCCGAAACACACGTAAATTAAAAGATTAAACTCGAATAACTTCGGTTGATTCGAGAGCATGAAAACGAACCCGATTGCGAAGGAATGTAGGAAGTTGGGTACAGAACGATGAAGCAAAGGATAGTGAGAACAGTCATGAAGTGAATGAGCTTCTCAGGCTTAGGAGCCAATGTCAAGAACAATGTCGGAAACGACGAGAAAGGCAAAAACAACAATCCATGAAAACTCGATTCGGCTCGTTAAGAATTTGAGTCGAGTCTAATTGAATAGTGTCATCTTTTTTTTTTGTTTAACCATCCTTTTCGACTCATTCAGTGAGGTCCAATATGGACGCGACTCTCCCAATCCAATCTTTTTCCTCTAAAATGTCAAGATTCGAACATCTGACCTTGTTTAAGGAATTTAATGTCGGGATTCGAGTATCATTCCTTTTTGAAGTTATAGATGTCCCACTAACATGGACAAGTGACAACTTCCTTTTTGCACTTGTGATAATGGGAATTTACTTTAAAGAGACAAAGAGAGGGATTTCGGGTATTATGTTCACTGAGGTTGAAACTCCTGTCTAAATCCTTGTTAGAAATGGACGTATCAAAGGGAAGATGAGACATCAAGATCCAAGGGCAAAGATTCTGCATTTCCAAGCAAAGGGAAAACAGAAAAGATGTTCCAAATCCAAAGTAGTTGCTTTTAATTAACCAGCTCTGTTAATGGAATCCTTGCTTAATTACTAAAATATTAGACAAAAACTGAAAGGAGGAAAATGACAAAGTGAGAATCTTCACCAAACCCAGGATTGGCCTCTCATTTTGTGCCTTATCACAAGAAAAGAAAGGGCCAGCTCTAAGCTCTTTGTCGAAACATGGTGGGGTGGCGGCCAACACCCAAACGTGAACTCTCTATGAAAATGATTTGTGTATATAAAAAGCAAAGGACTTGGCTTTTGCTTTCGTTGTTGCCCTTTGCGATTTCAGAGAGGAGCTTTGCTTTCTCGTTTCGTTAGCCATAAACAAATGTCTTTTTCTTCTTCGATTTAACCTTTTTTTTTGTTTTAACTGCATGTATTCTGTTTATTGGCCGACTAATTCAAATAATTTTACAAATACTCAATGTGGCGCGTCTTCCTAATCTAATTTTTTTATTCACAACGTTAAGATTCTAATCTCTAACTTTACTTAGTCTAACCTCTCATCTCATTAAATCAACTAATTGTTGATTTAATTTAACCATCTTTAATGGAGAAAAACTCACTTTTGATTAGGAGGAGAAAACATTGATCCATGAGCTGAAATTAAAGAAAAATTAAAAAGATAATTTTAATTTATGATGTAGTTTATGAATTTTGATATTTGTTTTTAAAAACTGTTTTTTATTTATTTTAAAAGATAATTTTTAGAGTTAATTGCACTTAACGTTTTTTATGGTTTTTATTCTAAGTTATTCTTTAAATTTTTGAATATTTTAATTTCATTTCAAACTAGCTATGACTTTTATTCTAATTTGATCCTCAATTTTTAAATATTCAAGTTTCATTCCTAAACTATGACCCTTATTTTAAATTGGTCATCAAACTTTTGAACGTTCCAAATTCATTCTCAAATTATAGTTCATGACATACCATATTATTACATAATATACAATAATATTTACATGACAATTAGTCATTTTATAACGGTTTTATTAGCTTGGATATGAATAGCATATATTGATAATCTAGAGATGAAATTAGAATGCTCAAAAGTTTATAAACTTATTTAGAACTAGTCCTAATTTGTGGATAAAATTAAAATGCTTAAAAGTTTGTGGTCAATTTAGAATGGGGTTATGATTTAATAATAAATTAAATTGTTAAAGAGAATTAGGACAAATTAAGAATGAGAGTCATAATTTGAAACTTGTAGTGTAATTAACATGTATTTCTAAGACCAAATGATGTATATCAACTAGTTTTGTATGTCAAAAATATTTTTCAAAATTTTTAGTTATTAATTTTTTTCAAAAGTATTTTGAGAAAAATCATTCAAATGTTCTTATTTATATAAGAATTAGGGTAAAATGTGTAATCTATCATTGAATTTTATTTTAAAATTTATTTTGGTCATTAAAGTTTTAAAATGTTTAATTTACTTTGAAGTTTAGACATTGAATGTTATGTGTCATTCATTCGTTAACTTTTAGATGATGTTTATTTATTGGCAAACGAAAGAATTTTTTCAAGATTTGAATGGTGTAAATCTTTACTAGCATGAGAGAAGCAATATACTGAGAAACGAGCTCCATATGACAGCGAATGAGGGCGATTGACGAGAGAAAAACTGGAAATTTTTTGCCCGTTTCGTGAACTTCGAGACACTTTTCGACGAAATAGAGATCGAATTCGAACTCAGTGGGCCGAGACAAAGCGACTAGCAAAATTTAAGACTGAACGACCACTATTTACGACCGCCGACGATGGACGGCGTCCACGTCACAATGCTATCAAAAAGTTAACGGATGAGTGACAAAAAACGTTCAATGTCTAAATTTCAGTGAGTAAATTGATTGAACCAAAATAAGTTTGATAGGAAAGTTCAATGATAAATTTATGTAATTCACCCTAACAAATTTTTTTGTTCTAAAATAAATATTTTATATATCTATAAATATTTTTACAACAAACTCAAACACTGGAATTTTAATCGAAACAATTTAAATATATTTTTCTTCTACATTTGTAAAAGTTAACATCAAACTAACCCGTAGTATAATTATATATCTAAAGGATTTAATTTCAATTCAGTTTTATCTGATGGATTGGTCACTGTGAAAATGAAATTTTGGAGATATTCTTGACCGTTGCTTTAACCAATGTTGGGATTCAGTTCTGAAAATTATTTGTCATCTTTTCCACGTGCAATTATGACCTATTCTCCGCCCACAACACTGCTCATGGAAAAGGAAATATTGACAAAAGAATTTGGGTTCTGAACGGAATTAATTGGTCAAGCAATAGCCATTAGCCACACTTAGTTGTTTCGAAATTTGTTTATTGATGTAGTTAAATTTATTTGTATTTATTTTTTGTTCGAGTCTTTGATTAAATTTTTAATTTTTTTTATGTATGGTCATAATTTTTTTATGTCAATGTTTAGAAAAGCGTTTAAATTATATATTTAGTTTACGATGATAGTTGTAAATTCTTATTGTAAGTTTAAATATTTTTTTTCTTTTTAATAAGCTTCTATTAAAAAAGCAACAGCCACCGTTACAAATTTGAATTTTTCTACTAACATCAAATAGAAAAATTGTTCGAAACAAAATTCAAAATTTAATGTCAACTAAAATTTTGTTTTAGTAAAAATATTCCATGCACTGGCGGTGAAACAAAAAAAATCACAAGCGTCTTAGTTTTAGGGTTTACATATTCAGTTTAGGGTGTATGGTTTAGAAGTTTAGGTGTAAGGTAATATGGTTAGGGATTTAAAGTGTAACCTATAAAATTTATATTTTAACCCTAAACCTTAAAAACAGCCCTTAAACTTTAAAATTAATACATTTATAAAAAAAATTGTTTCTACCATCAGTTTATGGTATAATTACACAAATATCTTACCTTATAACAATTATAAATACATGAAAGTGGGTGGGTGGTGAGGAAAACAAGCACATGTTAATCAATATTTTATGTCAACTTACAATATTCTAACCTTATGGTCATGATGCAAAGAGGATCCAACTTACAATATTTTAAACTTTGTTATCAATGCAGGCACATGGACTCTATCAATGCCAATCAATTGACATGTGTAAATATTTCCTTTTAAGCTTTGATTATTTTTGTTAAACACGTTGACCTTTTTCAAGCCATAATCGTACGCAAACATTAAAATTTCAAAGTAAGGATTCAAATTTATGAACCCAGCGAGTAATTTCAATAAAAAAGAAAATAATATTCGTTACTGAAAACTTAATTCGAGTAGTTTTATTAACAAATAGTATAAACATATACTTATCTGATAATCTTTGTCTCACCCACCACTCTCCGATTCAGCTTTGTTCGATATGATCGTGTCACTACCCCTGCCCTAGGGACACGACATGACCCATAACACGCTATATATTAGCTGATATGTACACTACTAATTCATAAAATTGATGTAACATGATTTGGATGAACAACTTTTCCCTTGTACAATCTGCATTGTTTGCTTCCTTCTGATTGATGGGGGCATGGGGGGCTCACCTGTCGCACTATAGAATTTAGTTAATTCATGTGGACGTTATTGAATATTATCCGTAAGGTCTTCTTAATTAAATTAGTGGCTTTTATTGGCATTATTGCTACTAAATTGGAAAAGAGAATAGTAGGTAAGATGATGATGAATATATATATAGAGAGAGAATCCAGTTACACAATATAAAACTCTCTACGTTTTACACGTTTTTTGGATGGGTGAAACGGATGGATGAAATTAACAGTAGAATATGTGAAGATTATCACTTGAGAAAAAAATAAGGAATTAATCTCAGTCATCCGTTTCCCCCATCCAACGATCCAAAAAACGTGTAAAACTCAAAAGCTTTTACACTCTGTAAGTTGATCCTAACTCTCTCTCTATATATATATGATACGAGAAAAGATCCCTTAAGGAACCAGCCATTGAGAATTTGACACACACAAACATGAAAGATATAGCAATTAAACAAACAAGGAACCTTATCATCACCCTTAGGCTTTTATCATATTTTTTTTATTAATTCTGAAATTAAATCAGGACAGAGTCAGGATGTAAGATTGAAGAAAAAATATAAATATTTGAAGGTATGGGTAAATTCATAAATAACCCAATTTTTTATAAAACTTATATATAAGAACAAATGTAAAAAAAAAAAGTGAGGGTGAGAAGAAAATTATCCCTTCCATCTCTTAATAATTTTGTCGCTTTACTTATCATATCTATTGTTATCCGACACATTAATCGATTAATTTAAAAAAAATCATATACTATCTGCCAACTTGCGGCCTACCCAAGGGTAGAACGTCTCGTCCAACTTAAACGAACCATGGGTCCCCATGCCTTTGCTTGTGACCGATATTACCTTTTTGTAGCCTAATTTTAATTACCCAATAAAGAAAAAAAAATCACAAGTCATAGCTAGCTATTTGGAGAGTATACTTAGGTATATATTTGATCAAGTCGAAATAAAATTTTTGAGTTAAATAAATTGACTCATTTTATTTTAGCATTTAAATTTTATTTTAAAAAAAAATTTAATTGAGTCAAGTTTTTAAAATTTGATTAGAGTCAAAGAAGAAATGTTGGGATTGGAAAAGATTGTACAATCTTTTCATTGCTTGTTGGATTAAATTGATGGGAATGAATAATTTGCCCAGGGTTGTTGTCATAAGACCATATTGAATAAAATAAAAAGTTAAGGGACAAAATTAAAAAAGATAAAAAAAATATTGCCAAAAAACAAATTGAGGTCACATAGGTATTCTACAATGACTGAGGATGGCGTGGCTCAAATTTGGTCAAAATGAAGTTAAAACGAATAAGGAGTTGAAAAAAATAAAGAAATCATGCAAAGTTGAGAGTCTAAATTGCAATAGGATAAAATTTATTATCAATAAGAGAAATTGAAATTGCATGTGTATACTTCATTGTTTGAGAGAAATATGATTTAAATTTAATCAAAATGGTATTAAAGGGAGGAGAAATTGAAGAAACATATAAATCAATGACCAAGTTGCAAAACAAAGAAATTTGACTTTTTGAATTGATAAAATTTGAATTCAAAGTTAAACTTGAAAACCACCCACTAATTCGATTTGATTCAAATAATTTGAAATTAAAAAATAATTTTTTTCTAGTCGAAACAAGTTTTGCTTACCCCTAAGTGTACCTTTTGTCATATCTATCGATGTATGAACTCATTAGTCGATTAGTTAAGATCAAGTATTGTAAATATGTCCATTATAAAGCGACTCTCTCAACCCAGTTTACATTATTCACATGTCACGATTCAAACTTTTAATCCCACTCAAAAGACCTATTATCTCATCTCGCTTAATCAACTTGTAGTCGGTTGCTTGAAGTATATATGATTGTGATTTACGAACAAACCTATGCATATACTATATATTGAGAAGGGATCTTCCCCAGCTCACCATTTTTTATGATCAATTATGAATTGTCTCTTACTTTTCAACATTTATATTTTGTCCCTTAACTTTCGACTCTGATTATGTCCATAACTATGAAGCAATAATCATAATTTTTGGTAGGAAATGTATTGGCACTGGCGGACCTAAAGGTAATATAGGGTGGGCCTGTGCTCACCTCGAACTTTTTAAAACTTACGCATTTACCTTTAATTTTCTTTTAATTTTTATGGATTAGTCCTTAAATTTTTACAACATTTATGATTTGTGCCCACCCTAAAATTTTAAGATTTTATGTGTGCCCACCTTCAAATATATTTTTAGATCCGCCAATGTGTATTGGTCAATATTTTAGATTTCATTAAAACAAACTGGATATGAAGGTTTTTTTAGGTGGCCCTGCAAAGGGAAAAATTACGAATTGTACAAAACGAGTTATTATACCCAAGAGTATAAAAGCATTAAATAATAATAATAATAATAATAATAATAATAATAATAATAATAATAATAATAATAATAATAATAATAATAATAATAATAATAATAATAATAATAATAATAATCCATGCAGAGAGGGACAATTGGGCATTAATGTGATTCTCACTGTTCACGTAGGCATTTTCGTCAATTGGAGAAGATTCTAGAATGGGTAAAATCACGCATTTGAAGTTGCCGTGATTCCGACAGCTGGCAAGGATAGGTAAAATTAGAGTAAAAGCGTAGACCCGAAGCAGCAGAGTGGTTGGTATGATTTATGAACAATGGAGTATTTATGGTTGTACTTTCATTGTGGCAGTTACATGAAATTATTAAATAAAAGGAGTCTTTTGTCACTTCCTCCCAATTTATTATTTCAAAATATACATTTTTATTTAATAAATTTGCATATTAATATATCTATTTTATTATGTTAGATTTTTATGATTTATTTAATAAATTTATTTTAAAATATACATACTCATTTACATCCTAGGATATTCGGATTAAATAACAATGTCTGCAGGGTGTGCATTGTCAATGTGTTAAAAATATCTATGAACAAATACTACCTTATAATAACATTTAAACTATTCAAAAAAATTGCAGATTAATATATCAATTTTATTATGTCAGTTTTTTTAATTTTATTTGTGTATACGATAATATTTGTGTCTAATTTTAAATTTAAATAAATTCACATACATCTATATATTAAATTGGTCGAATTTAAATTACCTAGGCGGAGCACATCGCCCTTACTATGGAGATCACTTGTTGTGTTCGTTTGATGTTTAAATGGTGTTTCTTATGTAAAATGTCTAAACTACCTAGAGTCTCCCCCAATAAATATTACATTATGTTACAATTGAGTTTAATCATATTTATTATTATAAAAAATAATTTTAGTCAAGTTAATAGTTTTGTTTTCCTTTAACCCTCAAAAATATAAAATTTATTACTATGCCTAAAATTATATTTTTTAAAATGATTCTGTCACTTAATAGTACTGAATTTTGTTACTGACCGATTATAAACACTTTCATGTTCTAAAATGATTTAGGTTTTTGTTACTGACCGATTATAAACACTTTCATGTTCTAAAATGATTTAGGTTCAAGCAAGCATCAATGGCTACATGAATGCGTGAGTGGCAGTAAATTGTGTTTGTCAAAGGTGTAGGAGTTGTACCATGATCTGAAGGAGTACGAGAGAATAAAAATGATCAGTTTAATTAATCGGTCAAATATATTTGTTTCAGTATTTTCGTAATTAAGTTGGTGTATGTATATATAATGACATTTTGTAACCTAATCAGATAGGTGGGAAACCATCGAAATTCAAGTATTTTTTGCAATCCACAGATAATGACATATTTATCACTTAATATAGAAGTCGTTGAAAATACTTATCACTATATTATCTTTAATTTTATTTTTATCAAACAAACTAATAATAATTAGTGCTTAATTTTATGTAATCTACCAAACAGATTTTGCAACTTAATTTTAATATTTATTTTTTTAGTTTATCAAGTAACATGTTAGAAATATACGTAATTATAAACTCAACAAGCATCTCAGTAAAAAAAATGGATAATATTCATCATAAGTGACATGATCCACGGGTTCAAATCGCTTTGTCTATAAGACGCGCATTGTCAAATAGTTAAAAATATATATGATCAAATACTATTTTATAATTAACTTTAAATTATTAAAAAAATATACGTAATTATCGGATAATTAAAATTTATTAAATATTATCCTTATTGAAAATTTAAATTTATTGAGGGTAGTTGAGTAGTTAAGACCAAACTTATTATATGAATCTTAGCCGGCTAGCTGAAAGACTAAACATTGACTGCTCGAGTGTAAAAGCGGAGCCGCCGTAATTTACCTCCAGCTAATTAGTTAAATTAAATAATCCAACAAACTTATGCTTAATTAATCCCTCTCTAAAAAAA
Organism: Hibiscus tridactylites; assembly: GCA_958450335.1. NCBI lineage: Eukaryota > Viridiplantae > Streptophyta > Magnoliopsida > Malvales > Malvaceae > Hibiscus > Hibiscus tridactylites. The sequence goes on along the minus strand of OY288265.1, from coordinate 108,334,877 downwards.
AGGAAATCGAAACAGCGAAATGTGAAAAACGGAAAACGATGGTGGTTTCGTCGTCTATTTTAAGTTTTTAAAACCGGGTGCTGCGAACGCCGTTTATCGCCCACGGTAACACAAAAAGCCCCTGAACGGCGGAATCCGCCTGCACCTTCTGCCTGACAACTGCCAGGTGTCTACCCGTCGCCTTTGATTGGGCCACGTTTCGAGTTTTTACTTCTCTTGTGTACTCTCTCGTCTCGTCATTCTAATGATTACAGCAAGTCGGAAATACCCCTCCTTTCGCGTACGAAAAGGGCATCCTTACCGGAGGCTTTCTGTCCTTTTCCTCCAATGTAGCTTTAATAACTTGAAGAAAGGGTAGGCAGGTAGGTAGGAATAGAGCAAGGTGTGCAAAAATCGACTCTATTTGAATTGTTTTTTTTTGAAAATTTTAATTTTACTCCATGCAAAAAAGCTCGACGTTTAATGCTTAAATTTAATTTGACTCGAATAATTTAAGTAAAATTTAAGATATAAAATAAAAATTTAAATAATTTATATTTTAATAAATAGTAGATTATTTTTAAATTCGGGTCAAGTTTTCCGATTTTATATACAACATGTATATTGCATATGAAAAATGTATATGTATCATATAGATATTATAAAAAATTATTTAAACATGAAGAAATTAGTACCATGACATTGTGAATATTTATAATTAAAATTCAAATAAAATATGAATTATAAAATAAAACTCATAAACTCGACTAATTCAAAAAAATTGACTTAACTCGACTCAATCAAATGTTCACTCATATATAGGAGAGGCTATTAGTGTACATCTCAACTGTTCAAAAGCAACACTTATTAGTGTTTGGTTTTGCGGTGGTACAATTTATTTTAGATCATCGTTATAGAATTGATTTTGTGTATAATTGATTTTAAAGTAATATGATTTATGTTTGAGAGTTTTTTTTCTTAAAAGTCACAATTGTGTAAAAATATAGTGTAAAAATTACGACGAAATGGAAAAACTACTTCTACCTTATTTTTTTCAAGATCACGTTTAGGGTCCAAAATTAGTTTTAGATTTTTAGATCCAAACACGTAGGTTCGGTATAAAATCCACGGAGTTCGTTGCCTTTTGTTTTTGATCGTTTAACATCCATGATTAAGTTCAATTGACGGCCGGATTTAATTTAAACAAGTTTTGTTTATGTACTTAAGTACACGTGATTATGCCATTTTCAATACGTTTTCTATTCTCTGACCGAAATTAGGGACTATATATTAAAGGTCTTTGATAGCATCGTCCCTTTGAATTGACAGGAAAGCCCTTCGTATTATCCAGGGTTAATAGGGTAAAAAGACAAAAAATGGAAGGTTCCTTGTAAACGCGCCAAGGAAAAAAGCGCGTTTTAGCCGGCAAACAAGGCGTTTGGTTGAAACACCTAATGAGTAAACAACAACCACTTTTTCTTTACTTTTTTTAATTAAGCTTTTAAATTAGTATATCTTTATTTCATTTAATTATTGTTAATATTTAGATAGTAAAGCATTAATATTTAATTATAACAAAAAAAAGCATTAATATTTGGGTATAAAATATACAAATTATCCTCTTACGGTTCTTTTCCGCTTTTCTAAGCCTTACCTTTTCCCTTTTCCTTTCTCTCTCTCCGTTTCTCATTTATTGTTTCTCTGTTGCCTTTGCCGGAAAACCGCCTCCCTCCTCCGCCAAACAGCTATTTCTCCGACGAAAGGAAGTCTTATAACATCTCAAGTTTTAACCGTTTCTTTTCGTGACTCGGATTTGGATCTCCGAGTTTGACCAGGTCCGGTTGAGAACGCGGCTCGTTGTGAGAATGTGGCGAGTTTGGTTGACGGTTGATGCTCTGGTTTGATAGAAAATGCTGAAGATCGTGACGTGATTTCTAGTTTTTGGTTTTTGCTGATTTTGCGGGTTATTTTTTCATTGGATCTTTTGTTTTGGTGAATCGCGGCAAAACGGTGGCGCGCAGAGAACCATTACGGCATGAGATGGTACGCTAATTCTTCTGTTGAGTTCTTTCCATTTTCTTATATTTTTATGAAAATTTCCTACATTTGTTCTACATCTTTTGAAAAATGCAGAAATTAAATTTTGAAATGTAGAGAAGTTAATCATCTTTCAATATAAGTTTCATGCAATAACCACCGTGAATCATGCATTCTGGATCGGACAGATTTTCCTAAACTTTTTCTCTCTCTTTTTTTCCTCTACGTTTTCTAATTTTGTGAGTAAAATTGGATAAAATTCTTTTAAGTAGTTTTATTTCATTATTGTTGTTGCTACATAAAAAGTTGATCCGGCAATACCGTCTATTATTGTTTAAACTGTCTAGTTTTTTTTATTGGATTTCTGAATTGCTCAAATTTTGACTTTACATTTGCGGCGTATGTTATTTACGATGAATTTAACTGGTCATAAACCTTGACGCACGATTTTAATGGGAAACTTTGTTGGTAAAATTTAATCTTGGTTCAGATTGGCGTGGGCTTTTTTGCTTTCACGCTCTCAGTTTTGGGTACAAATGGTTATGCATGTTTTATTCTGTTGATTATTATTTCTGAATGAATTTGGTTCCAATTTTATGTTAATTAGTGGATGGATTGGAGAGTCTATAGTCTAGTCTAGTGGCAGCGACTGTAACATGGCTGTAGATGCTCTTTCATCAAAACATTTATTGAGCTGTAGTCGTATACGCATGGACTGGATTGGGCTTTTGCTCCTTAATTTTGTACCCTAACTTATCGCTCTGCAATCCATAGATCTTCGATTGTGTGACCACAATAGTTCCCCACTTTTTTTGGCAAGAGAATGGCCAAAACAAAATACTGGAAGTATCAGATAAATTTGTTTTTTTAAAAGCTCTTTTGTAATCAATGCTTTCCTTTAGTCAAGCTGATAGTAGATAAACTTCTGCAGTCTCAACTAATATTGCTAAATGAATACTTTGTAAACTAATGGTATTTTTCGTGAGCATGTAGTGTGTTATAAATATTATAGCTGCATGGACGTGCATGTAGGCCTCTTGGATATCAATTAGGTGCTGACACAATTGAAAAGTGCAATTTTACTTTGTATATGATGAACATTGAGGCTAATTTTGTTTTGTTACTACGTGTTTCTCAAGTATGTTGATAAATGGTTTTTTAAAGGTGTTTATCTGCTTATTTGTTATAGGTGGAAGGAAGGGTGCGTTTGTCCAAGGAGGTAAAAAATGGGTTAGAGTTATTGAAGCGTAAAAGGCTTCAACGAATAAAATCAGAATCTGTCTCTGGGGCTTCTGATGTCACAAATATGATGGCTAGAAGTGGAGGAGATTCTTTGAGAGTTTCAGCATCATGTGGAGTGAGGTTACAGGGGAATGCAGAGTCATTTTCTAGGTCTAATAGTGTTTCATGTGAGAAAGATGTCTTTTCTAAGCGCAAGGTTGATAAGTTTGACACTTGTGATCTAGAATGGGCTGATAAAATTCCAGAATGTCCCGTGTACTGCCCTACAAAGGAAGAGTTTGAAGATCCTTTGGTTTATTTGCAGAAGATAGCTCCCGAAGCTTCGAGATATGGTAACACCTTCTATGCATTTTATTCTCTATCTTTAACAAAATGAATATCCCCCCTCTTTCTACCCCTAGGTGAAGGTATATGCAACATTCTATACGATGATATTGCAAAATCCAAGTAAAGAAGGGATATACATGTTTGGATTTTGAAAGATTACTTTTTTAATAATAAATACTGACGCATTATGAGGATATGCTCCTTAGGTATATGCAAGATTGTTTCCCCTGTAGTTGCTACTGTTCCTGCTGGAGTTGTATTGATGAAGGAGAAAGTAGGATTCAAGTTCACAACTAGAGTACAGCCTTTTCGCCTTGCTGAGTGGGATACTGATGACAGAGTCACCTTTTTCATGAGTGGAATGTGAGCTCACTTTCTTGAATCAGATGCTATTTTTGTACTTTGAGTATTTACTTTTCTGGTTTTGAATGTTAGCATGACTTTTCAGAAATTATACATTTCGTGATTTCGAGAAAATGGCGAACAAGGTGTTTGCTCGTAGATATTATAGTGCTGGTTGTCTTTCTGCAACTTACATGGAAAAAGAATTTTGGCATGAAATTGCTTATGGGAAGACAGAAAGTGTTGAATATGCTTGTGATGTTGAGGGTAGTGCCTTTTCTTCTTCTCCCAGTGATCCACTTGGAAGTAGCAAATGGAATTTAGAGGTGTTGATTTCAGTACTATCATCTCTTCAGTTTTGTTTTTTAATGCTTATTGTAGGGCTTTGTTTACTTAATTTTACCAAAGATAGTAAGGTTAAGAAAATAAAACTACAATTGCTATTATTTTGTATAGCTGATGGATCTCATTCTTGAGTTGAGTAATTTTATTGTATATTCATGTATTTCATTCTAGATTCTGCTCTTTGATTCTTTCTCATCACACTGCTTCATAAAGTGTATCGAGTTTATATGTTCATATGCGTTGGATTGAAATCAAATCCCCGATGGCAGTTGGTACTACAAGTTACACTTGTTTGTAAACAAAGAATCACAATCTCTTTTCCTGCCCAAAAAAAATTGTCTATAAAGATTTTTCCTGTTAGTAGGATTGTCCATTTAGTGGATTGGCCAGAATGAACTAAAGTACAGATTTGGTCTTAAAATTTAACCCTATGAGATGCTATCGAATAATATTGATACTATGACATAATATGCGATTTAAATAGATATATATATAGCAGCTTTAACAACCACTGTGGTAGTTTGATAAATCATCCTGTCAGTATCTATTTGTTGATATCTTGGATGTTTCCTGTTTCCAAATTGATTCTGTGAGGGTCCAACAGAGTCGATAGCTCTCTTTTTCATCACCGAGTTGCAAAGTTCTGTTACAAGTGGGGAGGTAGTTGTTTGTATTATTTATCAGTATTATTAAGATAAAGTAATGTTGTATAGTTCCCGGAATTTTCGGTCTCTGTTCTTGCTTCAGGTTCTATTGTTTTTATATACTTCTGTTTGATTTCAGCGATTCTCTCGGCTACCGAAGTCCACCTTGCGTCTTCTTGAAACAGCTATCCCGGTATCAAAATGATCCTAATCTCAATTTGGCATTATATACATACATATAATTGATCTGCTTACATGTATGGTCGTGTTTGATTGAACTGGTCTTTGTTTCAGGGAGTAACTGACCCTATGCTTTACATAGGAATGCTATTTAGTATGTTTGCTTGGCATGTTGAAGATCATTATTTGTATAGGTAAATGGTATCAAACATTAAATCCTTTATGTTATTTTCTTTTCTAGTATTCTATAAATAATCCTTTTCTTATTAATTTTGTGACAGCATTAACTATCATCACTGTGGGGCTTCAAAAACTTGGTACGGCATACCTGGCCATGCTGCTTTAAAATTTGAGAAGGTTGTCAAAGAACATGTGTACACCAATGATATCCTATCTGTGAATGGTGAAGATGGAGCTTTTGATGCGCTGTTGGGGAAAACAACACTATTTCCTCCAAGTATTTTGTTGAAGCATGATGTCCCTGTCTACAAGGCTGTGCAGAAGCCTGGAGAATTCGTAATTACTTTTCCAAGGGCATATCATGCTGGATTCAGTCATGGTAACTCATATTTACTTAATTTCCTCTTATTTCTTGTTCAGAGGTAATGAATATGTTTCTAACTGTAATCGTTTAGGTTTCAACTGTGGTGAGGCTGTGAACTTTGCTATTAGTGATTGGTTTCCTTTGGGGGCTGTAGCTAGCTTGCGATATGCACATCTCAACAGGGCTCCTCTCCTTCCTCATGAGGAACTTCTCTGCAAAGAAGCTATGCTTCTCTATACAGGTTTAGAACTGGAAGATTTGGATTATTCACCTGCAGACTTGGCCTCTCATCATTACATCAAGGTTTCATTCGTTAAGCTGATGCGTTTTCTGCACCGGGCGCGTTGGTCTGCCATGAAATCAAGGGCATGTGCCAGTGTATCCCCAAATTATTATAGAACAATCGTCTGCACTTTATGCAAACGTGATTGTTATGTTGCTTTCATTAACTGCAGCTGTTATTCTCATCCTGTTTGCCTGCGACATGGTAGTCTATCCCGGATCCTGCTTTGTTTTGGTAGTTTTCCTTTGATAGATAATTTTGTCTTATGATGTGCCTGTTTGCCTCATGCAGATATCAAGTCACTAGACTTCCCATGTGGAAGCTATTATGGTCTTTTCTTGAGGGATGATGTTGGAGAGATGGAAGCTGCTGCCAAGAAGTTTGAGCAAGACGATGCCATATCAAAAGAAATTGAGCAACAACCTGAAAACGGCGATGACTTGTATTTGTATCCACTGTCAACTAAGTTACAGACTGATGTGGAGGATGGATACTTTCCATACTGTGAGATTAATGTTGCTTTGAGTCCTGAGATTGCTGCAATAAATACAACAGTGGGTGAATCACTAGGACCTATATCTTCTATGAATCATGATTCCGGAAAATTTCCAACTGAGCTGACTGATGCCTTTGCCACATCAATTCCTTGTACCATTTTGGAGCAAGTCGGATCCTCACCAAAAAATGTAAGATCCAGCTCTCTTCCTGCTGAGTCTCTTAGTCTGACATATGAATTGTATGTTGGTCTCTGCTTGAGCTGCTGCTACTGCACTAAGTGAACAATTGGTATATGTTCAAAGCAGGTACAGAGGGTAGCTAACCAAGTAAGCACTAATGGTAAAAGATTCCCTGAAGATGTCTCAGAAAATACACATGAATCATCTGCTTCCTGTTTGTCACGTGAAGACCGTCCAAGTATCCTTCTGGATAATGTTCATGAACCAGTTAATAGGTCTATAATGGACGAAGACAGTGATAGTTCTGATTCACAGATATTTAGGGTTAAACGGCATTCATTTTTGAAGGTTGAGAAGAGATTTGGGAATGACACCATGTCATCAAAGAACTCAGAACAACAGGTATAAAGTTAATAACTCAACTTTCAGGGACGCCTTGTCTTCAATTTGACTATTGTCCTATGTGTATTTTGCTTAGTTCTTGCCTTGCTTTCTCGCTTCCAATTTTTTTTCATGGGAATTTAGTTATCTTGTCCTCATGCCAGTTATTCATATGGCAGGGATTCAAACGATTAAAGAAAGTCCAACATGAAGGAAGAGGTGAGCAGCCAGTGCCACCTGAATCTGAATGTTGTAGAAATGACAAACCAAGTCACAAGATTAATCGCAGTTCTTACTGTAAAGAAGCTCCAAATATCGGGGTGGAAGACAGATTTGGAAGAGGCCCCCTTCCCATTTCTATCAAGTATAAGAAGCTGGGCGGCGAGGCAGAAATGAGCAGACAGCAAGAGCACCACAGAAATGATAGGTCGCGGCAGGAGTTGGGAAAAAGCAAGAGGGAGCCTCATTCAGAGATTGGTCCCAAGCGCCTTAAAGTGAGAGGCCCAATCTATCTAGGTTCATAAATCAGATTGGTTTGAAGTTATAGATGTGCAGAAACTGATGGTTGGTAGTTGGGTTTGTGACCCTGCAATCCGATTTAGCTAACTTCATTCCCTCTAAATGGAGTTCTAACAACACTGAAATTCCAAACGATCAACTCAGCTCAGGGAGCGGCAGCGGAAGATTAACCAAAAGCTTAGGACATTAATATTTTTATTCTTTGTGCAGGCCTCCAAAACTGGGGCAAATTGCACGGCGTAGTAGTGATTCTTGCGGTTCTAGCTCATGCCGGAAGGTGTTTCCCTTTCCTGTCTGCTACGAAAAGTAGAATTTGGGTTAGTGAAATTTACTTAATTGTAAATCTATTCTTTTTAGACGTCTGCTGCTTCCCTGCTAGCTACATTATTCTTTTCCGGTAGCATTGTTGTATACTGTTGAAGTAAAATGCTTTGTCTCATAGTTTTTCGTTAACGTCAGTTTTATTCGAGTTTCGATCCCGGAAAGAGAAACCAATGAAATGGGTGTGGTGTTGGTTTTCATGGGGTCTAGAAATGGGCCTCCTCTGTCCGGAAGCAATTTATGCGAAAGCAGGGACCACCCTCCCGTTTCCATATGAAGCCACTCCTTTTCTAAGCCCTATCCAGATACTGTTTTGTTCCATTCCTCGGTGATGTTGAGATTTCTAATCGCATTTTGCATTTCCAATGTTTTCTAATTTGTTTTACTTTCATTGAGTTCTCATTTTCTTCCATAGATCTTTTGTCTGGTTTTTGAGAATTGGCTCGACTGTTGTCGGGGTTCGAAAAAGTCAACGCAGGCTTTGATTTGGAGGGGAGGGACACGGATTTCATGTTCCAACTTACCTCCAACTCCAAGCTATTTCCACCGCCGTTACCCTATAAAACAATGCTACATTTCATTTCCCATATCTTCTTCCACTTCTGCAGATATCTGGAGTGCAAATTTACCAACATCTGCCAAAGAAACTAACTCCCATGCAACATGCAATTTTGTTATGAAAGGGTACATGGCTTTTTGTTTAATATTTATTGTGATATATAAACTTTGATTTTTTTGTAACTAACTTGATTCAATTTTCACAAAATGCTAATACCGTTATCGACATGGCATCATTTTATGTTTACATCAACATATAATTATACGGAAAATTCTACAACGGGCGACGAACATTGATGAACACCACTAACGATGAACACCGATGAACACCATTAATTTTTTTTTTAATTTTAAAAATCTAAAGGACTAAAATTATAATTAAAATTATCTCTTAAAATATAAAAATTAAATTTAATAATCATTTTATAATATTTTTTTAATAGGTTAGAATCAAATATACCCAATTCTTCTAAACCCTAACAAAATCAATCTCTTAAAAGATAGAAATTAATTTAGGGTTTAAGTTTAGGTTAGAATCAATCTCTTACAGCTTTGAATGTGTATATTAAAGTCTGCTTTGTTTAAAGCTCAACAAAGTTTTTGCATCTTCGTAAGCAACGATGCTGCAATTGTGAAGCCTTTTCTAATATGGTTAATTGGCTTTCGTATGACCGATGGGTTCCTGATAAATGAATCGGGGTGGGGTCGAATCCATGGATTTTTGGGTACATGAACCTAAACCCTATCTAAATCTAAACTTAAACCCTAAAATTTTTTATTTTTTGATTGATAATAAGCTGAGATTCAATTATTTGATTCTAACCTAAACCTAAACCCTAAACTAATTTCTATTTTTTAAGAGATTGATTTTGTTAGGGTTTAAGAGAATTGGGTATATTTGATTCTAACATATTAAAAAATATTATAAAGTAACTATTAAATTTGATTTTTATTTTTTAAGAGATAATTTTAATTATAATTTTAGTCCTTTAGATTTTTAATTTTTTTAAAAAAAATTAATGGTGTTCATCGATGTTCATCGTTAGTGGTGTTCATCAATGTTCGTCGCACGTGGTAGACTCATCCTAATTATATTTATTCAGCACAAAAATAAATGATTTTTTTAAATATTTATAATTAATTTAAAGTTTAAAGTTTAATGCGTGCGATTGAATTAATTTTTTTTTTCATGTGCTTTTAGATTCTAAACTTCAGAAGAAGAAAAATTAAATCCCTTTAGAAATATACATCCAAATCAAATTGAACCTCAAATTTAAAAATTGAATTAATTAAATTTTTTTATTAATAAAAAGTATATTTCATTGTTATTGTGATGGCATGGCTATAGCTTGTTAATAATGTTTTTGTGACTGTACACATGTGAATGATGTGACAAAAATAATTTATATAGAAAGATCGAGGGTTTATTTAACCTTAAAATTTTATATAAAAAAGTTAACATTCTCTTGAACATGTGGTTAAAGCTCTTAGTTGACACCCTCATCTTATTTTAGGTTATGGGTTCAAGATTTATTAGGAGTAAAATTCTCCTTCCCCTCCCTACGTAGAAATTGTTCAAAAAATTTTTTATAAAAAAATCAAAGCTTATTAAATAATTTCAAACAAATCCAAAATATTATAAAATATATATTATAATGCAAAAACTTTTAGGCTTTGTTTGGTAATTAGTGGATAGCTGATTACATTATCTGATAGCGGATTACATTATCTGATAGCAGATAACTGATTGCATTAGCTGATTTGATTAGCGGATTGTATTAGCTGATCATATAAAAGTGTTTGGTAAAATTAACTGATAGTTGATAGCTGGTTAATTATTTAAACAAACAAAATGATATATAAGGACATGATTATATTCAATACTTATTTGAATGGTTTATTAGTTATCAATGTTTTGTATCTATTAATATTAATTTATTGCTTATAAAATTATTTTTTAATAAAATTTAATTAATCATTAAATTTAAATACAAATATAAATGTGTGAGAATAAAAACGAAAAACAGAAAATATTAGTTTACAAATGTCACAATGTAAATACGTGAGGTTGAATAATTAAAATATAAATGATTAAATTTAGGTTATTTGAAGATTTTTTATAATTGTTAAGGGTAAAATGGTATTTATAACTCTTATATCAAAACTTTTAACTTCAAAAAGCTCTTATTAGCCCTTTTTAGAAATTAGAGGAATCCACTATTTCTTTTTTTTTGATCCGACCCCAATCCACTATTTTAATCCGCTCTTTACCAAACATTCAAATTGACAGATTTGACCGGTCAAATTTCTCTTTACCAAACATTCAAATTGACGAATTTGATCGGTCAAATCTCTCTTTACCAAATATAGCCTTAAAAATCTTAAAACATTTGGAAAGTACTAAAAATATTTAAAAAAATCTAAACATTATTAAAAAATTATAAATTATAAAAAAATAAAATATAAAAGACTATAAAATTATAAAAACACTATACAAAAATTCAAAAAATAGGATGGTAAAAAATGGGGGAAATGATTAAAAAAAACTCATTTTTTTCAGCCCTAGAGTGATCTGGTTAGTCTTACTTGTAAAGTTTAATAATTTGACAGTAATAGGTTAGGAAGAAAATGAAAGAAAGGCTATCAAATATAAGGGTGGGGCAAAGAACTCCTATTAGGTTGGAGCCTACAGCCTTTTTTTTTTTACCTAGACTCAACTCAGTTCCAATTAATTCCAGTGTGATTGGATTTGAGTGTGGCTTAAGGTTCCTGATATTAATCATTCCCACCTTTATTTCAACAGAACAAAAGTTGTGGAATGCAGAGTGAAACCAAGGAAAATTTCCATATGGAATTAGAATAAAAAACAAAACAAATCAGATTATTTTTTCTGTATAATTATCCGTAACTAATTTATTTAATTAATTTAAATAAAATATTGTAAAGATCAATGGTGAATCTAAAATTTAAAAAAATAGAGTCTAAAATAATATTTTTAAAAAAAATAGGTTTTACCTTTACACATTAAATTAAGGGTAATCTTCACCAGTGGTCCCTTTTGTTTAGGGTGTGTTTTATTTTGGTCACCGAAATTCAAAAACGTGTATTCTGGTCCCTAACGTTACAAAACGTTTATATTTTAGTCACCCAACCGTTAGTCTCCGTTACTTGGCTAACGGGTGGCTGATATGGCTCGTTAAAAAAATAAAAAAACCCACGTGTTTAGGTCACTGTCACTGCCCTCTCCAAAGTCCAAACCCTCATGGCCTGCCACCACTACCACCACTCCACTGCCACCTGCTCTTGCAGCCACTGCTTCCGACCACCACCACCATATCCCCAACAATTTGACCCTCTCCTACAAACCCTTGCCTCTCTCTTCCAACCCCAACAAAACCACCACAATCTGACCCTCTCCTACAAGCCACTATCACTGCCCTTTTATTTGAACTATGAGAAATAGAGCGTACGTATACCTTGGTCTTTTCTACAGGTCACCGGGAAACTCACTGCTTTGAAAAGTTTGGCTGCAAGGTTACAAGAGATACGTGTTTACCTTGATCTTGTTATTGATGAGAAGCTTCCTTTGAATCATGAAACTTTACCATTTACAGGTAAACTAAGTTGATAAAACAATGAAGCTAAAGACATTACTTACCTGATTATTACTTGTCCAGAATATGTTGTAGAGTATATAATTGTGAATGTATTCTTGTTAATGTCCATCTTACCGGTCTACCATGTTAAGCCTGCAAGATGTGTTCAACTTGCTTCCAAACCTAAACGTCAATGAATTAATCAAGGCTTTTGCAGGTAATGCAAAATGAATGTCCCGTGTCAAAAATTGCTGAAAATGCTCAGTTTTTTTTTTCAGATTAGATGGGGGATGTTTATTAAGTTTTGAAGTTTTGGTCCACACACTCCATTTTTATAATGTAGTAAAAACAAATAATATGATGTTGGTCATATATCTGTCATCTCTCATTCGAAGTGTAATTGCACTCCATAACTTGATCAATAACAAGGTGAGAAAACAACTCCTCGTTCCTCGTTATACCATGGTGGAGCATGTGGATGGTGTTTTTGACTGGCAACTTTTGGTTTTCAGATGCTAAACAAAGAACATGAGAAAGCTGAGGACGCGAAATCATCAACTCTTCAAACTGCCTGTTGAAGCCGAATATCATCTTGGGTACCAGCCATGACGAAAGCTCGAGCCTGTGGTGCTACTGCATTTCATAGATTGTGGTGGTTTTGTTGGGGTTGGAAGAGAGAGGCAAGGGCTTGTAGGAGAGGATCAGATTGTTGGGGATTGGAGAGGGTAGTGACAGTGGCCTAAACACGTGAGTTTTTTTATTTTTTAACGAGCCATGTCAGCCACCCGTTAGCCAAGTAACGGAGACTAACGGTTGGGTGACTAAAATGTAAACGTTTTGTAACGTTAGGGACCAGAATACACGTTTTTGAATTTTGGTGACCAAAATAAAACACACCCTAAACAAAAGGGACCACTGGTGAAGATAACCCTTAAATTAATTTTATAAAGGAAGAAATTCACACTAATTTAAACTTGTTTCCGAAAAAATAGGATGCAACAGCTCCCTAGGGAGCTTCATGCATCCGCCACCGGTAGAAGTCTATTATAGGAATAACACTCCTAATCTAATTTGTTACATTTACAACGTCAAAGTTTAATCATTTAATTTCGTTTAAAAAACTTAATATTTCACCGTGCTAGATCAATTAATATTTGATTAGATTATGTTAATGTATTGTTGTTGTCAAAATCTACAAATTTCTTTCAATCATTCATATTTCTAGATTTGTAGGGCACTTACCTAAGCTTCCCTTTTGCTCCAAGTCGTCGGAAAAGATTCAAAATGTTTCCACTTTTCCTCTAAATTATTATATTATATTGCAAAAAAATGATCCTATATAGGTACACTGCTTGCTCTAGCTTCTAACTCAATTAGAAAAAGGATCATCTTTTTAAAGTGTGGTTTCTTATGATGGGAAAAGAACCCACCATCATTTCTCCTTTGAGCTCCTTCAAATGTCATTTTCATTATTAGGGTTTAAGAGAAATTTATTTGATAAATTCGGCTCATCACGTTATCTATAGTCCACCCAATAACATTCATTCATTTCAGTGTAATTTTTAAGTAACTACTCATTCCTAAGTTACATGTAGAAAAGAAGTAAAGAATCATCTTAAAAAATGAGAGAAAAATATCATTGGACGGGACCATGAATGACGTGGTGGGCTAGACTTATCTAATATTTTTTAGGGTTTTAGGGTATATTAATTATTTAAGTCTTCCACTAATTGTTCCATATCTTTCTCAAAAAGTTTCCAGCTACACTTCATCACTTACCTTCCAGTATCAAATTTATCTTTAAGTTATTCTATTATATTCTAATTTAGTCATTTTTAGTTTTATACTTTTAAGTTTTTAAATTTCAGTCCTAACTCAAACACATGTTAAGTTGATTTATGTTATTAATTAGTTAATTATGTTATGAGTAAGCAAGGGTGTAACACAATGGACTAGTGTAGGCTATAGCCTCCACAAAAAAATGAAATAATTTATGATAAAGTTGCTCTTTTAACTCTTAAAAATATATAATTTATTATTGTATCTCAAATTTATTTTTTTAAAATTGCTCAATCAATAAATAATGTTTAGTTATGTTAATGTGCGTAAGTTGTGGATTAGTTCATGGTTTACAAAGTACAAAATTGGTGGTGAAGAAACTAAAAGGACTATTGTCGATTCAAAATAGAATCTACCATTTGGACGAGACTTAAATTCTTAAAATTTACAAAGTACAAGATTTAAAAATAACCAAATTAGAGTATAAGGACTAAATTCACTAATTACGCAGAATATGAATTGATAGTGAAGATATTAAAAGGATTATTGTCTATTCAAATAGAATTTAAAAATTCTCTAAGATTGTGGATTCAATATTCAGTAGGAGCAAAATTTTCCTACCCCTCTCTTAGGTGGTTTAACTGAGAACAAAATTCTTGATGTAAAACATGTGTTTTTTATAAAAAAAATTATTAGAATGATCCAACTCACTACATCATCCACGGTCTCAGCTAATAACGTTCATATGTATAGCAAGATTCAAAATTTGGTTCGTTTTTCACTTCTATACTCTAAAGTGGCTTGGAAATGGCCTTATTGGTTGTTATTCTGAGATGGATAAATTTTATTGGTTGTGGCCATGGATGACGTCGTAAGTCGGGTACATCTAAAAAGCTTTTGTTTTTTCCTCATATATGAACCCACATAAATAAAAAATATTTTAATAATATCAGATGGTACCAATTTCAAAAAAGAAAAGAAAAGATGACCATTAAAATCTACCCTGCAACAAAGAAAGGCAATTGGTATATTTGCTCTTCATAGGGGGAGAAAGAAATCTTGTCAAGTTCCTCACTTTGGGTTGGGGAATTTAAATATAAATATCGACTGTATTTGTATATAGAAAAATGGAAGAACATAATGTAGTGCCAAACCCCACTGCTTTTCCCTTATGTCAATTTTGGAACAAAATCTTTCAATGTTAGTTGTTGAGTTTACTTTGGGGATTTAGCAAATTATTAAGTAATCCCAACCGATCTGTTTGATAAGAATGTTATGCAAGAGAATGAATAATGCTTTCTTACCCTTTTTTTCCTCTTTCAATTAAATTTTTTTAAATCATATACTAATTTAATTTTATAGAAAGACGACCACCCCTTCTATTTTTTCCGGTCCATCCCTAATTATGAAATCATGTATATAGTAAGATTCAAAATTTGGTTATTTTTCCACTTCTATACTTTAAAGTGGCTTGGAAATGAACTTGTATTGCTCTTTCAGGACGGATGTAAAAATTTTTGTTAGAGGTGCAAAACTATAAAATTTTAAGATATGTGAATTTAGATAATTGATAAAAAATATATAAATTATTTAAAAATTAAAATTTCCAAAAGTGCATAGTTCCCTAACACTCCACCGATCCATCCCTAACTGTCTTGAAAATGAACCCGAACAAGTTCTGCAAAACCTAACATTTAGGGTTTCACTTAAAACATTTAGGAAACAGGTTGACCCTTGTGCAATATTTCAATGACAAATACTGTCCATAAAATATTGATATCTAAAAATTCATTTATTTCTGTCGGTGTGATTAAATTCCACCTTCCTCTCCTCCATGATTAATTAAAACTATTCTTCCTCTAAAGTCCCATTGGTCACAATCAGTTCATCACATTCTATGAATAATTAACTAATACATCACGTGATCTTCACATTCGTTCGAGAAGTCAATATTAGATTATAATAGTAAAAAGTATTTAAGTTGTTTTTCTTTTTTGAAAAATTAGTAGAAGATAAATTATATCAAATTAGTAAATAATATCTAAACGAGTCTGGCTTAATCATTTACAAATGGATTTATATTCCGTACATTGACCACAAATGTTTTAAGTTTAGAGGTTTAAGAGTTGTAGTTAAAATTTAGGGTTAGATTTTAAAGTTTAAAGATCATAGTTTAATTTTAGCGTATTATGGTTGGAGATTTAGATTTATTTTATAAACTTTAAATTTTAACCGCAAACACTAAATTCTAAACTTCTACACCTAAACTTTAAATTTTAAATTAAATCTGGAGACGAATCTATTCCTACTGTGGGAGGGGCTCTTGCACCCGAGGCACCATTTTTTTGTCTTTATATATATAGTTAGGATCAACATATACAATGTAAATTTTTTTAAGTTTTACACGTTTTCTGGATTGTTAGATGGGAGGAATGGGTAGCTCAGATTAACTATATACTTTTTTTCTAAGTAATAATCTTCACGTTTTTACTGTTAATCTCATTCATTCGTTTCACTCATCCAACGGTCTAAAAAACGTTTAAAACTTAAAGAGTTTTACATTGTGTAAACAGATCTTATTTCTATATATATATATATATATATATATATATATATATATATATATATATATATATATATTAAAAATAGATTAATTATGAACTTTTTAGTTTTGTTTTCAAACATCAAATCCTTACTTCTCCCCCAAACTAAATCTCTATTTCCTTAAATTAAGGTGCTTGTGAAAATTTTTACTTTCACCGCCACGGAATAATTACCCTAAAAGCAATCTTTTGAAGTGTAGTAACATAAGCATCTCCAGCTTTTACCCTTACAATCTCCAAAGACTCGCCCAGCTTCACGAGGAAGAAGATGCCAACATTCACACACACATATATATATAATGGAGGTATTAATGTAAGATTCAATGGCCTTGGAAAACTAAGATCAAAGATTTAGAAAACAATACATACATGGACTTCATTTACTTTCCCTGACAAATATAGATGCTTCCAGTCTCCAGATTTTTAAAAAAGCAAAACACTCCTCAAAACACGTATGTCTGTTTTTTTAAACTCCATTTCTCATTCCCAAGGATAGGTTTGACATTCATCCCGTTATTTTAAGCCTTTCCTTAATGATTTTTACAGAAAACAAAATTGACAGTCTTCTATTTCTGTGCTTGGTGTCGGTAGCTGCAACATATATCTATTCCTTCTATACATATAAAATATGTGTGTTTATTACATTGTTTCCAATGATGTCGGGAACCCTAGGTTTAAATTTTTACATGGAACAAGTTTAATTTAACGACGAATCTGCTTGATCCGGCGAGGAGCCAGTTGCACTTACGGGTTATAATTAAGTTGATCAGCTCGCAAATAGTTCAGGCTCGATTCAGTTAAAATTCGGTCAAAGCTCGACTCAAGATCTTAGCGAGTCAAGTCGAGCATGGCCCAATTAAGGTCCAACTCTATTTGATAAGTTGGTGAACATCTCGATATTTTTTTATACATTTTTATTATTTTTATGAGGTTACCTTAAAAGTTTAAATGCTAGTTGAAAACTCTAAAAAATTCAATAACTTGCTAGGTAATTTACGCATAAAATATTTAGTTTCAAATTTTCAAAACGTTTTGTATTTATCGAAAATTCAAAATTTTAATTATATTAATAAAAAATTAAATTATAATAATTAGTATTCCCTTCATTTTTATTAAAGCCTTTTTCTTTTTATTATTATTAATTTATGTATAAAAGTGAAAAATGGAAAAGTCTTAAGTTCCTATATAAAAAAATATATAATTGAAAGTTAAATTTCGGAATTCCTAAGGTTTTCTCTCATTTGTTGTTCAGCGAGGATTGTTGAGAAACTAAAAGGAGTCTAACACCCGAATATCGATTTCATCTCTAACTCGTGATGACAAGTTCATTTATTTATCTCCTCAATTCTCACATTTTTTTCTAGATTTGTATGTTTATATTAAACTCTAATAGTATCATTAAATTTTGTCTATATTTAAAAAAAAAACATAATAACAATTTTGACGAGTTCAATGAGCAACGAATCGAATCGAGCAACGAAATTTTTAATGAGCATTTTTAACGAGCACTGGTATCTTGTTGATCTCAAGGTCGGATTTATTGGCATTTTAATGACAATGCATGGCTTGAGACAAGTAGGTGCCTCGATAAAGACAACAATCCGATGCCTCTCATTGTTTATGTAATAATTTCAAATATATTAGTGTCCCCAAGAACCATATTAATCCACCATGAGATTTAGTACATTTTGTAAACACTGAAATTAAATATTCAATGTTTATGTGTATATAGTACAAAGTTTCCCGATAATTAACCAATAGTTTATATGGGAATCTACGAGAAAATAAAATTAAAATTATGACAATGAATGTAGTGTTGTAAACCCCAAGGACTAGTTCGATAGTCTCAACTCTCAAGCTTTGTCGTGGGATTTGTTAACAACATAATGGGACGAGTAAGATATACTCAAATTGCTTAAGCAATTAAAAGGAGTTTTAGACAGTCTCGGGAATGTGCTTCGAGTATTCGGCTGAATAAGTTGAATCGAATTAACTTTTTAAGTTAATTGAATTGAAGGGTTTTATTTTTTAATTTTAATTTAATTTAAATATTTTTAGTAATTTAATAAAGTCCAAAGATATGTATGCATACATTATACACTATATTTTGCAGGGTTAGGATTTGACTTTTTAGAAAGTGGATTTGATTTCTCCCTCTATTTTGCAATTGTGAAACGAAATTAGAAACTCAATGATGAGTAAACCAAACAAAAGAAAAGAGGGAAAAGTAAATTTAAAACATGAAGCAAATATTCGAACCAACATATCTAAGAAAGTTAAATAGATGTTACCCTTAAGACCCGAGTTCTAGCACCAATAATGCATGTTGTGTGTGTTGTCTTTGAAAAGTCTAAAAAAATTGAACATATGCTACCCTTGCATCACACCAACATATTCAAAAAAATTGAACCAACATTGTTGTGCTAACCGGTTTAATTGAATTGTTTGAGTAGAGAATTTTTTACTCGACCTAAGAAATTAAATTTTAATTCGAATTGACCTAAACAACTCAAAATTTGAAAATTGAAATTAGTGGGCTGGTTTCATACGTGTTATATATAATATTATATAGAATTGAGCGACTCAACTCGAACTTGAAAAGCAGCTTACTAATTATTAAAAATTCGAGCTATTGGAATTTTTATTTTATAACGCAAACTTTATTTGAAAAAATTTCGAGTTAAGTTTATGAAATTCCAAATTGAGTCAAAATGGGTTGCTGTTGTTTTTGTGTGTCAAAGTCAAATAACTCAATCTTTTCGAGTCGAGCCAAAATTTTCACACCCCTAACCGAAATGGTATCCGTTTGAAACACAATTTTAGTGGATTCAACTATGCATTATAGTAAGAATCAATTTTGGAATTCTTTCTTATAATTTAAGAATGATGGGATAGAGATTGCACCAAAACAATATTCATAAGTCATTTTTTTATCTTAAATTGTAATTTTTAAAATGTAATCAATACAATACAAAATATAATTGTTCACGATGTTAACATGACAATAAAAATATTAATATGACGATCTACGATACTAACCTATAAATTAATTAATTGAAATGACAAGGTAAGTAATTAACCGACAAAGAGGGCCAAGTTGAAGTCATTGCCTCAAATCAAATCAACCCATTATGAATTACCTAAACCACCTCTCTTTTCAGCTTCATTCAACTTGCACTCTTAATTTGCTTAATTATTATCTTTTTCTTGTTGTCACCGTGACGTATCTTTATTATATACCACGAGAAACTTCAGGTATAATAATTTCATCAAGCTTTTAGCCCCAACCCATGTCTCTTCATTGCATGCTTTAACATTTAGCATTTGTCTTGCCCATTTTTATATTTCGGTTTAATCATATATATATCCGATTCATTAATGGATTAATTTGAGTCAAGTTTTGTACATATTTAATATAAAAGTGATTCTCTCAATTCAAAATTTTTCATTTACAATGTCATGATTCAAATTTTTGATCTTATTTAAAGAATCTAACGCCTTTATGGGTTGTCTTACCATTTTCTAAATTACAATTATATTGATAATATTGTCATCAACAAATTTCAATCAGAAATAATCGTTATAATAATTGAATTGAATAATTAATTGAAGCAAAACTAATTAACGAAAAATAATTCAACCAAAATAAATCTAATGAAATGTGAACTTGACACCTTAGAAATCAAATATAAATGGATACATGAATATATTTTAGACAACTTTTATAGAAAATTAAACTCACATTTTTTTTTTCTCATTGGACATTTCTTAATGATCAAATTCTGCCGTTAGTCCTTATATAGTACTTAAGTTGTGGATTCAATCTAGACACTTCAATTTGGTTAATTTTAGTCTTTTATTTTCTGAATTTTAAAACATTTTTTTTTGTAAATTACATGTCCGTTTTATGGTCTATGTTCGGAATTCGTGGCTCTCCCTCCCAATAATGTCTTCTCCAAAGTTCTAACTCGGGCCCTTTCCTTGGGAGATCAACGTGTCTTGTCATTGCACCCAACACTTATTGGTAAAAAATAGTATATCCACAATATGACGAAATTATATGGACTTAAAATAATCATATTGGAAAATAAGAACTAAATTTAAAATTTAACTATAGTACATGAGCTATAATGTAAAAAATAAAAAGTGATATGGACCCTAATTGAAAAATGCTATATGATTAATGTTGGTCCAAAAAAAAAGAATATTAAAACTCGTATATTGGGTAGCTGTGCATTCTGAATGTCGCATGGTATGCATTTTTGATTTTTTTCATTAAATAATCACATGGCATTTGGGGCATCATACATCCAAATTTCAAAGCACATCAAAACTGACATACAGAAAGTCATGCACATGCATAAATCAAATCACCATTATGAACCCATGCAAAAGGTTTGGAAATCAACTTTGTTAGAATTTAGGGCCTTTTTTAATATTTATTTATTTACTGCTGTAATTGGGTGGAGGGGTAATATATTTATTACTGAAATCAAACATTTTACCATATTAATCTAAGATTTGAAGTTTCATTAATGAAGAAAAGTGCAACTCTTGAGGGCTTTCATTTAAAAAGTTAGGCATCATCAATGGTCTCAATGCTGCAATGTTTTGACAATTTAAGCAAATTGAAAAACCCTACCAATCCTCAAGCTCTGCCGGAAAATTCCATCACCTGTCATTTCTTTTTTTATTTTTATATTTTTAATATTATCTTAATTATAGACTTACACTCATTCAGTGGTCCAAAATCATTATGAAATTAAAAATTATTGTATAATTTGATCTTATCGTATGTTATGCCAAACATAGACTTGTCCTTAATTTGAAGATTATCTAATCAACATACTAACGTTTTGTCCATAGAACATTTGGGCAGCGACCGGTGAACTCCCCTACTTTGTTTTTATAGGAAAGAGATAACATCAGGTTGTAAGGATACTTATTACAACGATTCCCTCTATATTCTTCAATTAGCTCTTTATTTTACCGATAAAAATAAAAAATATATATTATTTGTGTTGAATCAAGTTAAAGAAAAAATTTATCCCAAATTCAAGTCGTGTGAAACATCACCAAATGTCGGATCGACTGAAAACTTGATCCAACCCGTGCCTATCATAAATTATAGGTATAGCCTATAAAAATCTCACGAGATTATATATGATAAGATAAAAAGAGAAGAGAAATTGAAAGAGAAATTAGATACATATTAGAAAAGCAAAAATGTGGGAATTAGGTTTTCATTATTCCCAAATGAGTGGTTGGAATCTGGGTATTAGATTTGGACAACAGTGTGCAAGATCATGTTTATGTTTACATAAATGAAATATGTATAGCATATTCATAATATTATAAAGAAATGTTGAACTTACTCTATCATTTCTCCTTTTTTAACCCACGATCAAAAAAATGCAAATTAATGTGTTGTTTGCAAAAAGGGATAAAACACCCTTTAAGTCCCCCAAATATCAATTATCCATAAAAGTAACTTTTTTTAATCTTATTTTGGACCCAAATCCTAACCTATTGAATCCAATTCCTTAGCCCAATACATTTTAACTCAAGCCAAATTTTACTACCTTAACCTTGGTCAAAACTTTACTAAAACACAGGGAATGGTGATATATTTTGACAAATACTTAATTTTTAATAGAATGTCAAATAATCATAAATCAGATGATAATATATGTTTAGACGTCTTCTTGATCATTGCAACAACAACAACGATGTAAATTAAACTAAGACTCAATCGATAATTAAATTTTCAACGATGTAAATGTATTCTTTTGACCTCTCGATTTCCCAGAATTTTGCCCTGACTAATTCAGATCGACCCACGTCGCACACCTGCTTTTGGTGGGTGGGTCTACCTACGAGAATTTTCTACATACACGGCCTCAAACTCAAAATTTGCTTAAGCAATATCAAACTGATTATTACTTGGACTAACCTATTGCTAAACAACTAGTTAAGGTAAGGGGTTAGGATGGTAAGTATGAATTATTGAGTTGATGTACAAATTCAGACGTTAAAGTATTATATTGTAAAATATGTTAGAAAAAAGAAAGAAGGAAAAGAGTAGCAGTAAAAGGAATCAATCAAAGTTGTTTTTTTTTTCTTCCTTTCTCACCCTAAATAACCTTTTTAACATCACATCCACAAAAGCAAAGGCAAAGCAAAGAAGGATAGAGAGAAATACTAGGAGTAGGGCTCTTTTGTTTTTCATCTTTTTGTTTATTATTATTTTTTCTGTAATTTATGTATGTATAGTAATTAGTAATCTCCTCCTCTCATCAAGTGTCATTTTCAACAAGCCATTCACTTCATGCTACATACCTTGTCATTTCTTCCATCTTTCTCTTTGAGCAAGCACCAAATCTGAAGCAAAGAAATCCCCAGAATTTTTCACCTGCAGAAACTGGTACCCTTTGTTAATTCTTACCTCTCTTCAGCTTCAGCTTCATATACAGACATAAAACCTAGTCCTTTGTCGGATATCTGTGCTTACTGTGAGGACTAGGAGGAGAGGGGAGTAAATATGGAGCTTTTCCCAGATTTGTCCTTACAAATCAGCCCACCGAACAGCAAACCGGCATCGACATGTCGGACGACAACGGAGGAAGATATGGATTTGGGTTTTTGGAAGAGATCTCTCGGTTCTAGGAACTCCATAGCTTCAATGGCGAAACCTGATAACTTTTTCGACCTATCTTTGTCCAATCCGAGGATTTCAGAGTCCAACTCCAACCACTTTCAGCTTCTCCAAAACGGTAGAGCCAGTTGCAATGGTAATCTTTTCCATGCTTATAACCAGAACCAGTTCCCAGGTTACCATCACAAGCATCAACAACATCCGGTATTGTATCAGCGTCAGCAGCAGCAAGGTTTAGGACAAGAGCTTGGTTTCTTGAGACCCATAAGGGGAATTCCCGTCTACCAAAACCCTCCTTTTCCATTTGCTCAACAGCCGTTGGATTCATCTCCTTCTTCTTTGGTCAGTAACAGCATTAACACTAGCAGCTCCAGCTTGAGCCCCTTTCAGTCTCAAGCGCTGATGAGATCGAGACTCATGTCCAGGTTTCCGGCCAAACGAAGCATAAGAGCGCCGAGGATGCGCTGGACTACCACACTCCATGCTCGCTTCGTTCACGCCGTCGAGTTATTGGGTGGTCACGAAAGTATGTTCCATTAAACTTGTTCTTCCCCCTTCTTCTTACACTATTTCATCGTTTGATTTTATTCTGTATTCTGGGTTTAGGAGCTACACCCAAGTCAGTTCTTGAGCTAATGGATGTCAAAGATCTTACCTTAGCACATGTTAAATCCCATCTTCAGGTAAATCATTTCCACATAATCTCACCAGGGTTTCTGGTTTTTTTTTCTACTTGCAGCCTTTCATCTATTCATATTTCATAACCTCTAAAATATAAACAAATTCAAGTACAACAGCACAATCATTTCACAATCATATCTTCTAAGCGCAGTTAAACCCTCATTTTCTACGTTTCTCTTCTTCAAAGTTGAACAGAATCAGGATTTTCAATTTTATTCTTATTTGAGTTTATGTAAAATTAAACTTTCTTTCTGGTCATAGTGAAACATTATATATTTATATATAACCCTTTCTTTTTAACAGTTAGTACTTGCATGCACTGTGCTACACACAGAGAACAGTTCATTATTGGTCTACTTTCTGGTTTTTTACTTTATTTAACCTTTTTATATATAGGTTACAGAAAAGAGATAAAAATGATGCTAATTTAATTTTGTTTATTTACCCTTACTCTTCAGCCTGCAATCATGCATTAATCTCTGTTTACTCCTTAGCAAGTTAATTACTATCATTTTCTTTTTCTTGCAGATGTATCGAACTGTGAAGACCACAGACAGAGCAGCTGCAACTTCTGGTAAGGATGTTGAATTTTTCTTTTATAACCAGAAGCATATACAATTCCCATTTTAGACACCGGTTGAGGAATGCAATTTCTTTGGTCTGATTCAATGGCCAAACCAAAACCATTGAAACTTTGGCTTTTCATTTCCTGACACACTTCCAAAGCTGTTCTAATAGCCAGCAATTTCCAGCAGCCTTTTGGAGCTCATTGTTCCAACTGGTCTCGAGAATAGTGCTAAAGCTTGAACTTAAACTTGGGGGTTTGAACTTTGAAATAAAGAAAGTTTTTTTTTTTGAAGGACAATCGGATGCATTTGAGAATGGATCGTCCGGGGATACTTCCGAAGATTTGATGATCGACATTCAAAACTCAGTTCAGCAAGGAAGGTCATCTTCATCGTCAAATGCTAATCAAGACAAGGAATACCATGGTCTCTGGAGCAACTCATCAAGGTTAGCTGGACTTTAGATTATCATCTTGTATTGATTTGATTTGATTTAATAAATCTTAGAAAGATGTCAGCCTCCTTGTTTGACAAGAACAGACAAATAGCTTTATCTATTCTTCCTTTGTTTCTAGCTCATGAATATTAAAACTGTTTGTAATAAAAAATCAAAACTAAAAAGACCCCATTAATATTCTTCCTCTCTCTCTCTCTCTCTCTCTCTCTCTCTCTCTCTCTCTCTCTCTCTCTCTCTCTCTCTCTCTCTCTCTCTCTCTCTCTCTCTCTCTCTCTCTCTCTCTCTCTCTCTCTCTCTCTCTCTCTCTCTCTCTCTCTTTCTCCACTATCACATGCATGCAGATACAGACATGGTCACATTGCATGCAAGAAATCACAAAACAAGAAGGAAAAACTATAGATTGTTATTACAATACTACTAAGTGCAAGCAAATACTAGTACTACCTATTGTTGTCTTGTTGAAATGGAGATATATCTCATGGGTGAGCCTGGGGTACAACATGACTAGGGTGCGGCTAAAAAACGGTAAGTACCGAAACTTGTAAAGACTCACCAAAAATCTAAAATGCTAGATTTTTTTATAACATTTTAGGTTGATTTTTGACAAGTTTCGAAACTTTGTCCAATAACTTAAAATGTTATCAAAAGTCTAACATTTTATATTCTTAGTAATTCTTTCACAAGTGAAACTTGTCTTTTTTTAGCCGCATACTATACATGTTGTGCACTAGACTCCCCTATATCTCATTCCTTTGGATTTTGTGGGCTAATGAATGGGGCCTACAAATGGAAAACTTAGTGACAAAGCTAAACTCTGAAATGGCCCCCCATTAGTGGAAATCTTGTTGGTATTAAACTAAAGCTATATTCATTACATAAACATGCCCTTTGAACCTTCTTTGTGCGTGTGGTCTGTTGTTTAAGGGCAATGGCCAATCAATCACCCATAAAAACACAGTGCAAAAGTTGTGAGCTTTCTTTTCTCTCTCTCTCTACAGGGAAGCTTGGCTGCATGGGAAACCTAAGGATTCTGCAGGAAACGTACCATGTCTCCAGGTACTAGTTTCGAATCCTTTCTCTTTCTTTTTTATATATAGCAATGAACCAAACAACCTTTTCTGCTCTCCTTTCTTCATTCAGCCATGCACAATTTCAACAGCCTACTGTTTTTCAATATATATATATTCCCGAGTCAAAGTGTCCTTGTGGCGTCTGCTTAATGAACGGTGGTACTGGCTAGGGTAGCTAGCTAGCTAGCTAGCTAGTAATATTTATTGCTTTGCTTTATTTGTTTGCTTTTTTTTTCGTTGCAGAAGGATGTGGATCCAAAGTGCTTAAGCCATGAGAGACTATCAGATGTAAGCTCAGGGACAAGCCCCACGAAGCCTAATTTGGAATTCACCTTGGGGATATAAAATGGATTTTTATATATAAAAAAAATTATTTTTTTATATCTTTGTGTGTGTATACTACTACTCGTTTTGAAATGTTTGTAATCACTGAAGAAGGAAGTGAACAATGAACATAATCTGGTACCATTTCAAAAATAATCAGAAGTGAAAAAAGAAAAAAAAAGAGAGAGAGCTAAAGATAGAGAAGGAGACAAGAGAATGACAGAAAGCAAACAAAAGAAAAATGGGGGACTGGAGAAAAAATTAACCCCAAAAGAAAGAAAGTCACTGAGACCGAGAAATTCAATTCATCGTATCATGTTACCAAGTTGGAAGCGGTCGCACTCTTAAAAATTTGAAACTCGTATGATTTTAAAAGTTCTTATAAATTTTATAAATTCAATCTCTAACTTAAAATGTGATTGTCCTTATAAGT
Source organism: Hibiscus tridactylites (assembly GCA_958450335.1). Classification (NCBI taxonomy): domain Eukaryota; kingdom Viridiplantae; phylum Streptophyta; class Magnoliopsida; order Malvales; family Malvaceae; genus Hibiscus; species Hibiscus tridactylites. The sequence goes on along the minus strand of OY288265.1, from coordinate 108,308,334 downwards.
AAATATTTAGCATGTATTGATTTTGAAGTATGAAGTGATCCCTTGGTAATTGTAATGGAGCACTTTGCATTCTATAAAAAAATATATTTATTTTTCATAATTCCTAGGCAACAGGCTTTACACTTTGGTGTTAAAAGGAAAAAACAAAGTTACTAGAAAGCTTTGAAGAATATGAGCTGTGAATTTTTTTGTATATATAAAGGTATAATTATTACATTAAAAATTATTGGGTTAATTACAAAAAGAAGATAGTGTTTCAAAAGTTAAAGCTTTCAATTCCTTTCTCAAAAATTCACATATCCATCAAAGCTTATAAAAAATTATAGTCAAAAGCAAAAGGAGAAAGAAACTAAAGAAATTAATTTTCAATTAGTTCTTTTATATCACATGATAGGAGTGCCTAACCCTTTTTAATTTGGTTTCTGTTTGCTTCCATATGATCTTCATGAAAGAAGGGAATATTTTATGTTATATGCCATTGTCTAAGATACTCTAAATGGTAATGTTCTTTTAGATAAAAAATACATAAAATTAGACAATATCAAGTACAGTTATCGGGACAATTTTATCTTCGAATACATTTAATTTTTAGTCAAATGTTTTTTTTTTATCAACACTTATGATTTTATTCAAGGAGTAAAAAAATTTATTTCTTTCCACAAGCACAAAATTTTATGCTCTTGACCTGCATATATATTATTCTTAGCTAGTATGCTTATATTATTTATAATTTCCAATTTGTAAAGGTTGCATTTGCATGGCTCATGTCTCTAATGTTACCTAACTTTTATCAAGTTATGAGTAGCAACATGTAGCAGATAAATGGGGTCCAAATATTTGTTGTTTGGTCACAATCTTGGATCATGGACCCCTAATTTGAAACATTAGGAAATGACTAAAATACCCTTAATTATTCTTTATTAAGCTAATTCTGTGGTGAGGAAGTAAGGGTTTTCTTTTCTTTCTTTTTTTCTACTCTCTTTGGAAGGGGGTAAAAAACAAAACTGAGACTCCCCCTCATAAATTGGTCCAGGAAAGGATGCTATTAATCTTCAGTCTCCTCCAATTTTTGGCAAACCCTAAAGCTAGTAATGCCTTATGCAAACACTTTAAAAAAACCAAAATTTTAGGTGTATACCTGCGCTTAGGGACGGAGTTAATATTAAACTATAAGGGGACAAGTTGATAACCTTTGAAATGAATAGAGTTTTAAAAAGTAATTAAATTAAAAAAAAATTAAGGTTTAATTTTATTAATTTTAAAATTAAAAGGTCTTAAAAAGTAATTACACCAAAAAATGACGGGTGAAGGCTTAATTTCATTAATTACAATAGTTTTAACTATCGAATGCCTAAAATACAACAAAGTTAGAGGGCAATTGTCACTCTCAACTTCCATGTGAGTTCGTCCATGTCCACACTTCGATAAGAAAAGTAAGGTTTAACAAGAATCATGGTAAAAATTTGCGCCTTTCAATATCTGATTTTAGCTTTATCCTTGATTACAATCTTATAAATTTAATTTTTTTTAGAAGGCAATGGAGAGAAAATGAAGAATGAGTTGTAGGAAATGGGATTAGTTGAAGACTTTAAACTTTAGCACATATGGGTGAAGATAAAGTGATTAGATGAAAAGGCAAAGCAAAGCAAAGCAATAATAAAGGGTGTTGATGTTGAAAATAATCCATGAGAATAAAAGAAGGAATAACTTTTCCTTTATTTTCTTTTCTTTTTCACCTTTCATTTGCTTTGCTGAGGTCTTACACAAAGCTTACAGGCTCCATTGACGCACGTACGAGACACGTATGTTATTGGGAATTGAAACAGGCGGGTGCGTGTATCATTCATTACGTGTTTGATACGAATTTTTATATAGATTTATATCAAATAAACTGGAGGTGAAAATTTTTAGTTTCCACAAACGCTTTAGTTTTAGGGTTTAAGAACTTAGTTTAGGGTGTAGGGTTTAGTGGTTTGGGTATAGTGGTTTAGAATTTAGGGGGTAATGGTTATAATTTAGGGTTTATGATTAGGGTTTGGGGTTTAAATGTTAAGGTTTAGGTTTTAGTGTAATATATGGAGGGTTTAAGTTTAACATGCAAACCCTAAAACTCTAAATTCTATTAATGATCCTTAAATTCTAAACTACTAAATCTAAACCCCTAAACCATGCACCCTAAATCGAATCTCTAAACCCTAAAATTAAGGTGCTTGTGAAAACTTTTAATTTCCACCGCCAATGTATCAAATAATTGTAGTTTTATATTTGCCACATAAAACTATAAAAGTCATATTCATGTGACATATATATTAATGGAGCAGACAGAATAACAGATCAAATTAAAATTGAAAGCCAATAAGAAGAAAGATATATAATGGGACTTAGCTTTAACCAGACAAGACAACCCACCATTTTTACAAGAAAAAATATTGATGTATCGCTAATATGAATTTTAGTTTATATAAGTATGTTTACTTTAAGGGTTAGAATGTAAACGAGCCCAGTCGAGTTTGAGCAGTGTTGAACTCAATTTAGCTCGTTAAGAATTCGAGTTGAGTTCCAGCTTGAGTAGTTTTTAACGAGCCTAAATAATTTAAGCTCGACTCAGCTCGTTAAGACCTCGAGTCGAGTTCGAGCTTGAGTCGAGTGTTGACCGAGTCGAACTCGAGTAGCTCATGATATGTCTCGTCTCATTTAAAGCCCTATTAGGAAATTAAAAACTTGATACACAATTTGTGTAAACTAAAGTTGACACAAGCTTGTTAAATTTAGGGTTTAGGGTTTTAGTTTACGGTTTATAGGTTTAGGATTTATATTTTAGTGTTTGAGACTTATGTTTAGGGTTTTAAGAATTTAGATTTAGATTTAAAAAATAAAAAATTAGTATATTATATTTTCGAGTAGCTCGTGAGCTTTTCACGTCGGATAACGAGTAGCTCGACTCGGCTCGTTAAGAACTCAAGCCGAGTTCGAGCTCGAGTCTAGTCCAATCGAGTCGAGTGTTGATCAAGATTTAATCTAGTCGAACTCGAGTAGCTCGTGATCTGTCTCATCTCATTTATAGTCTTAAGTTAAATGTTTAGTTTAGGGTTTAGAATCTAAGGGTTTATGTTTTAGTGTTTTGAATTTAGAGTTTAAGATCTAAGAGTTAAGTATTTAAGATTAGTGATTTAAATTTCTGGTTAAGATAGACATATTTGTTAAAAAAAATCATTGCATATGCATCAAATATTAACTCATTTTTCAAACCAAAACATATTTTATAATTTGAACATAACTCAAAGACACAGGGACGAAGCTCTTTGATGTGTGTGACTTGTGAGAGGGGCTCGTGCCATCAGACGACACCATTTTTTACCTTTTAATTTATTTTTTTTTAAAATAAATTAATGATAAATTTGTCAACTTCCGAACATTTATATTTTGTCCCCTACTCTAATTTTGACTTTTCTATATAAATATTTTAATCATCGCTAGTAATTTGTTAGTTAGAATTCATAATCAAACATGAACACGTTTTAACAAGTAATCATTCTTTACCAACCCTAACTAAAGTACTTCTTGGGAAATAAATTTGAAATAATGATTTGATTTTGATCAAAAGTAAAAAAAAAAAAGTTGTGTTTTTATTTCTGCATGTACGCGTAGCATGGAATTTAGGTTCAACTTTTGCTTTTTGCATGGACAAGTGAATTTTTCATTTCATGGGGAAATAATTTTACTTAAAAATAACAAATTTGTCGGTCTTTCTTTTTCGAAGTCGTAAGGGACAATATATAAACCAGAGAAATGGACCCCCCCCCCCCCCCCGGCCACAGTCACCCACTCACGGAGGCGCGTGGGTGTCGTTCCAAGGCGCGTGAAGGGTCCTTGAAACATTAGAAATGGACAGGACAGGATTAAACGAAGGAAGAGCCGGCTGTCTTCATTTGGAACATGATGGTTGTGATTCCGCCACGTCGACAATTTAATGGACTCTCCTCTCTGCATTCTGCATGGTAGCTTTTTAGCAATTATTGCCTTCATCATTGCACCTCTCCCTTCACCTTTGGGTTTCTTTTTTCTTAAATGGAAATTATTTTAGGGGCTTCACTTTTGGCTCGAGCTGATCCCTTTCACAAGCCGTATCGTTGGCTTCAACCACGTGCGACTCGCGTGATCTTTTTAGGTAGAATGACCTTTTCATCCCCTAAACTATACCAGATTAGCCCTTAAGTTTTTGTAGTCTTTTTGGTTTAACCACCGGTTTCCGACCTACTGACCGGCTAATTCAGATCAGGTTTTGTAGAGGCTTATTATGAGAGCGATTCTCTTAACTCATTGTTTTTCATTCACAATGTCAGGATTTGAACCTCTGACCATGCTTAAAAGATCTTGTGCCTCATCCCACCAGACCAATTGATTGTTGGTATTTTTGTAGTTTTTTCCCCTTATTTTTTTTGTCAAATTGATTCAAACTTGACAAAATAATAATGTATTTTTTATTAAATTATTGATGTCAACTATTTTCCCCTTTCCGCCACGTCATAAAAATATGAAAATTTGTAAAATGAAAAGTTGATATTAGTATTTCACTAAGAACAAATTAGTTAATTTTCTTATTTTTTTGATGTTGTGACAGAAGGATGTCATCATAATAAGCGTCGCTATTGTCCTATCACATTTATGTCAATTTAATTGAAAAAAGTTTAAGAGTCAAAAAAAAACGTAATAACAGATCCATTAATTAATGGGGAAGCCAAAAAAACTCATGTTATCTTACTTTGTGTGGTTCGAATTCTATCTTCACCTAGAGAATGTAAACACATCTCCCCTAAATAAAAAATAAAAGAACATAATAGAAAATGAAAGACAAATAATTAAACTGATGAAGTCGGGGTGCTAGAGAGACCATTCTTCCTTTTCTATTAAAGTAATGGAGAATTTGGAAAGTTTTTAAAGGCTAAAGGGGTTATTTTGCCATCAAGTTCGACCCAAATTAACAATGTTATCCTTCGCACGAAAACGCGTTTAATTAGGTAGTTTTATTGTTACTTTAATACAATGTTGATTCGACTAAAAAATTGTTTAAGGAATAGTAATACTCAAACTGACGAAGTCAAAGACTTTTTCGATGAAAGTGTTCGATTTTTAATACTTTATAAACATTTTCTGATTTTTATTTTTATATTTTATCATTTTTTACTCACATACATTTTAATTTTTTATATTAGTTGGCGATTCTCCCAACTCATTGTTTTTCATTCACAATGTCATGATTCAAACATCTGACCATGCTTAAAGGATCTAGTGTCTCATCTCACCAGACCAATTGATTGTTGGTATTTTTTAGTTTTTCCCTTATTTTTTGTCAATTTGATTCAAACTTGATAAATAATAATGTATTTTTTATTAAATTATTGATGTCAACTATTTCCCCTTTCCACCACGTCATAAAAATATAAAAATTTGTAAAACGAAAAGTTGATATTAGTATTTCACTAAGAACAAATTAGTTAATTTTCTTATTTTTATTTTGTTGATGTGAGAAAATGATGTCGTCGTAATAAGCGTCGCTATTGTCCTATCACATTTATGTCAATTTAATTGAAAACAGTTTAAGAGTCAGAAAAACGTAATAACATATCTATTAATTAATCAGGTAGTCAAAAAAGCTTATGTTATTTCACCTTGTGTGGTTCAAATCTCATCATTCACCTAAAGAATGTAAATACATGTCTCCTAAATCAAAAATAAAAGAACATAATAGAAAATGAAGGACTAAAATAATTAAATTGATGAAGTCGGGGTGCTAGAGAGACCATTCTTCCTTTTCTATTAAAATAATGGAGAATTTGGAAAGTTTTTTAAAGGTTAAACCCTCGAGTTCGACCCAAATTAGCAATGTTGTCCCTCGTGCGAAAATGCGTTTAATTAAGTCCTACAGTTCGCACAATGCAGCAAATTAGCCCCTTGACTAACGTTGACCGTTACGGTGTTGACGTGGCAGTCAACTATGCTGACGTGACAGTAAACTGTGCTGACGTGGCACTCAATGATGCTGACGTGGCAGTGCCTGTGTGATGATAATGTGAAAGAGGGGCTGAATTGAATTTTTAAACCGAATTTGAGGGCATAATTAAATTTTTTCCATTTATGGGCATAATTCTTTTTAATTAAAAGTTTGATAACTTACTTAATCTTTAAGCTAAAAAATAATAAATTATTAAATATTTAAATACTCATAACATATTAAAAAAATAAAAATACTATAATGAATTTAAAAAATAAGTAAAAACTTAAAATTAAAAATATGAAAATTTATAAATATAAAAATTTAAAGTTTTAAAATATTTATAAACCATCGGGAAAGTCTTCAACTGTTTCTGGCTATGCTAAGCCTACCAATATTTCTTGAGCATATTTTCAATGGAATCATTCTTGTGTTAAAGTAGAAAAAACAAAAATTTTCTTCGTTTTTCTACATCAAATATTAATGAGCATAAATTTGATGTAAAAAAGCAAAAAAAAATGAGTTTTATTGTTGCTTTAATACAATGTTGATTCGACTAAAAATTTGTTTAACGAATGGTAATACACAGACTGACAAAGTCAAAGACTTTTTCGATGAAAGTGTTCGATTTTTATTACTTTATAAATATTTTCTAATTTTTATATTTATATTTTATTATTTTTAATCTCACATACATTTTAGTTTTTTATATTAGTTTTTATTTTCAATATTTTTTTAAAATATTTTATTTATTTTTATTACGTTTATGATTTTTTTAAAAAAAAAATTTGAAGAATATTTTGATTTTATGTAAGAGTTCTCACTTTGCTTATTTTAAAATTAACAGGAACCCAAAGGATATTTACATAAATTTGTTAATCAGTTTTTTATATATTTCATTTGTAAAAGTTAAACTTGAAAAACTAAATTATTTATCTAATTTTATTCATAAACTAAACAAATTGATTAAATTAATTTAAAACTTAAACAAATTATTTATATTTTTTAAAATTTTAATAATTTTTAAATTATTATTATTATTTTAGCTTAAATATTAAATAAGCTATCAAACTTTCAATTAAAATAAATTATGACCCTGAACTCGGCAAAAAAAATCAATTCTGCCATGTCATCATCACACATGCATTGCCACGTCAGCACAGTTGACTACCATATCAGCAACGTTAATTGCCATGTCAGCACCATAATAATCAACATTGGTCATGGAGCTAATTTATTACAATGTGCGAACTGAAAAATTTAATTGAACGCGTTTCGCGCAAGAGACAACATTGCTAATTTGGATCAAATTCGGGAACAAAATAACTCTTTTAGCTTTTTTTTAATGCGATAGTGCATGGTTCTAAAAGTGTGTATAACGTGATTAAGATATTTCAGCATTTATTTGCCGTTTTTATGAAATGTGTATACATGCATTGTTTAGGCCATATAATTAGCAAAATTGGAAGAATCTAATGCAGAAAGAGACCGGTGATTATAATGGGAAATTGGAAAGATAGCTTTACTTGAATTATAAAAAATTTCATCAAGTCATCATTTATCATGATGATTAATGAATCTTAACAACTTTAAGCTCATATATAAACTAAATCATTTTGTATTAAAAAGAAATTAGATTGAATTTAACGAGTAGTTTCAGTATATAAAGACGATGATATTCATCTTAAGATATCAGAGTACGAGTAGCTTGCAGATGTGTGTACATTCTCAAAGATTTTAAAAAATATAAACATATATTACCTTATAATCACCTTAAGACTATTAAAAAATAAAATTATTTTTATAAAATGTATCTTAATAGATTTACACCATTGTTGTTACAATATAAATGATAGTGGTGTAAATGTGCCTAAATGTGTAATTTACTCTTTTAGGTATTATGAGTGGTTTTGACCTGATGTAAAAAAGAATAAGTTACTTAGATAAGGTATAAACTATTCAATTCCATTTTACGTAAAGATCAGTATTCGATTGATTCTAGTTAAAAGAATTTTGATTTAGTCGAGTTGACGAGTACTATTTTATAACTCACAGTTTATTTGAAAAATTTTCAAGCTTAGTCAATTTTATGAAATTTGAGTTTAGTTGTTTGGATATCTTTTCAAATGTAATGTAAATGTTTATAATGTTATGAGACTAATTGGTTCAAATTTAAACGGATTTCTTTATATATGTACGATATACATACACATATATATATATATATATATATATATATTCATATATGATATACATGTTAGACAAAATTGAGGGGCTATATTCGATCTTGAAAATTGATCAACTAGGAGTACATTTTTTGAGTCACGTGGAATGTCATTTTATAACTCAAACTTTATTTATTTTTTCGAGTCAAATTTATGAAATTATGAAACGAATCAATTTGAGCCTGTGAAATTACGATTCGAATCAAGTCTAGACGAGTTTGTTCATGTTGAGTCAAAAATTTGGTTTCTTCAAGTTGAATTGAGTTTTACTCACTCCAATTCCACCCAAAAATGGGAGTATAAAACATGTTTGATAGGAAGTGAGCTCATTCACCCCTGATTCCACCCATTGCTCAGCCTCGTGAGACCCTCGCCACGAGTCATTCGCCTTCGTGATGGGTCACTGTCACAGTTGTTTACCTTGCCTACCCCACCCATGGGAGCTCAATGTGAAATCATGCAGTCAATGAGTTGCTCCAACACCACTTGTCATGAGGTCATTATCATCTTCCCAAAAAGCATGTCTAATAAGATATGCATCAACACTACTTTTATATCTCAAGACCTCCTCTTTCCTTTTCGACGTGAAATTATTGTCTCCGCCTGAATCAGATGTAACATATACTACAATAACAAATGTCTTAACATATCTCGTGTTAGAACAATTCTCTCTTGTTTAGATGCCCACAACATCTAAAAAACGTATCGTATACTTCAAACGCTTCCCCCACTTCAATGGACTCAACTACAACACATAGGGAGAGAGTACCACAGCATTGAAACTTGAAAGTGTCAAATTGACCAAAGACACCCCCCCTCCCACAGCTTGTGGCCTACAAATTCATATAGGACACTACCCATGCCCTAAACGAAGAGTAGTATATACCCAACACAAATCAAAACAGCTAGAAATGATGTATCAAAATCGAATTGCTTATTTAGCAGGAATTGTACAAAACATATAAAAGTAAGCAAAGTGGGACAAGTAAACAAACAACAGACAGAGACTGATGCTACAAGCCTTGAGCTACTCAAACCCTTTGGTTTTGTATTTGTGGGGTTTTTAGGGTCAGAGACCGAGTCAGAAATCAGTGATCAGAGTGAACTCATTCACTCATTCGTTCATAAAACCAAAGCCTGCAACTCACTGCGCCCAGCACTGTCATGTTATATTCAGGAAGCAGCAGAGTCTACAGAATGTCAAAATAATAATTTTATCATCATTACTCTATCATTCATTATTCTCTCTGTACACGTGTCAACATCATGTTGGGTTGATGTGGACCACTGGAGACGCTGTCAGCCGTCTGATTCATTGTTTTCATCTCTCTTTCTCTCTCCTTCTGCTGCTGCCTATGAAGAAAGCTTTATCTTTTGTTTCATGAAATTAAAAGTTTTGCAGTGATTGAGTAGCTCGAGAACTTTTTTGCATGGAAATGTGGGAGGGAAAGAGGGTCCATTGTTAAGTCATATTGTCACAGCAGGATGCATGGTATATTCATGCAATTTAACTCCTTTCCTTGCGTTTTGTACCAGTTGCCATTTACAACTTATTCATTATTATTCTCACCCACCATCTTCAACCAAAACCCAACAAATAAAGTGTTTTGTTACGCTTGCTATCAACCTTTCAATTTGTCAAAACCTAATACTAGACATCGAATAAATTCATTGTCTATATCCAACGTGCGACCCCAGTGGAAAAGAGGATGATGTTCATTCTAAGAGATCCGAGTTCTATGTGTGCAAAGTGTGTGTGCATTGTCAAATAGTTAAAAAAGTACAAATAGATATTACCATATAATCACACCAATATATTAGAAAATGGTGATTAATACTTCTTTTCTTTATCTTTTCATACACTCATATAATCTTTACCTGAAACAACTAAAAGAGTTAGGATAAATATTCTATACGCGGTGGAAACTGAAAGTTTCCACAAGCGCCTTAGTTTTAGGGTATGAGAGTTAGTTTAAGGTATAAGGTTTAGGGGTTTAGGTGTAAGGGGTTATAATTTAGGGATAATTGTTTCAATTTAAAGTTTAGGGTTATAATTTAGGGTTTATAGGTGTAAACCTAAACCCTCACCACATTACCCTAAAAATTAAACTCTAACCTATAAACCCTAAATTATAACCCTAGACCTTAAATTAAAATAATTATCCCTAAATTCTAAACCTCTACACCTAAACTCCTAAACCATATACCCTAAACTAACTCCCTATACCCTAAAACTAAAGCGCTTGTGGAAACTGAGGAGTTATACTAAACCATACTATACTTTATACTATTACGTACAATGCAAAAGCATACAGGTCCACCAACAACTTTATGTGTTAGATTTTTCATATTTTTTTCGAGCATTAAATAATTTTGACTTTATTCATTGGGTGCCAGCGAATATATACATTTGTGTTGTTTCTCCAACCCTACCTAAAGACAATGGTTAGATATCATATTTGCTTTTTTATTATTCCACAGAAATTCAGACGCCACTCTGAACATTTTGGGGAAACCCTACTTTTTTAGTGTTGTATGTCCATTTTGAGCTATCCATTCAATTGACTCACTCAATCTGAGTTCTTGGTGGATTAGTTCAGATCGAATACTCTAGAAATTCATTATGAGACAAAATTTCCAACCTAATTTACTGTATTCACAACGTCGAGATTTGGCAGAATTCGGGTTAATTAAGACACGAATTTCACATTAATTGACTGAGTGGTCAATGATGCTTATGTTATCTCATTTTGTATTGGTTCAAATCTCGACATTTGTCTTATAAATGTAATTATTTCTTTACTTAATTAAAACTAGACATGAATCTCAAATGAATAATCCATGTAGTCTTTATTAGAATCACGTGGAATTAAATTAGATGAATTTGGGCAGTTATAATCTCTGACATCTTAATTCTCGTTCATTCTTTGGAATGAGAGTTTAAATTTTGGTAACAAGACAACGGATAATAAGGCAAGAATCTCGCGAGAGGTAACGGCTGAAGTGAAGGGATGTGGTCAAATGACAGTACCGTCACTGTCAGGACCAATAGGAAGGAGAGAGAGAGAAAGGGGAGAAAAGGGCGCGAGAATTAAGGCAAAAGAAATCATTTTGCAATCCATTGCTTTATGATTGATGCCTCGCTGACAGTGCTGTCAGCGTAGCAGCAGCTGCAACAAAAGCAAAGAAAATTGAAGAAAAAAACAGAAAACAGAAGGCTCGGGCAGCGAAAAAAGGTCTGTCGTTTCGTTGGACTAATACACAAGAACGGGCAACACGGGCAACGTGATGGCGACCATACGGGCAGTCCCTTACTCCGCCCTTGTTAAGGGCAGTCCCTTACTCCGCCCTTGTTAAGGGCACTCCTGTCTTTATCTGCCCGGCACTTAATATGGGCTGTAATGTACAAAACATACCAAGTGTAGGATATAATTACAATTCACAATGCCAACAACATTCTTTTATCTTTTTTACTATCGAGTAATAAGGAGTTTGATGCTTTCGGCACGGTTTTAATTTCGAGTTTTATGAACGAAAACATGCATTTTATTCGATTCCAATTTGATTCAGCTCCGGATATAGATCTATGTAAACAAGAAAAAAACATTTCTTGTGATGGGACCAATATTAATTATGTACATTCATTGTGATATGATATTGATCATATTTGCCATGCATGTCAAGCATGGCAACTGATATTTGCCAGGCTTTGTTTGCAGTTTCCTCTGAACCAACAACTGAGGAATATCTGTGGAAGTACTTGTAAGATTCTTTTATGTCTGAATGGCTGCAACTTTGGTAAGAAAACTAAACCCAATTGAAATGTTGAACAAGTTGTGTCAACCTCAGGGACTACAAGTCCATAAGCATCCAAGACATGTTTAGGTTTGGAAATTAAGCCCAATTTTTTAGTAGGCCGAATCAACTTCAATCTGTTGGATTCAACCCATCAGTGAAATAAAGTAGCGTCTGAATTTGAGAATGTTTTCCTTTGATTTCCTGTTCAAACATTAAAATTATAAGATCATTTTAGGTCTACTTTCTTATCTTGAACATGTATAGAGACGATGATCAGCTTGTTATCAGCTGGTTCTATGCAACTCCTTAAAGGAACATCAACCTGATTCTGCATTGTTTGTGTCTCGATTCGGCAGAGGAGGAAGCGAGAAAGCACATCGAAGATGGTAGTGTCGGCTACTCCAATGCTCATGTGGTTGTGAAGCTTCAAGGTTGGAAATGAAGAGCCTTGGCCCAACATCAAGCCACCGTGGTGGGATCCATCAAGTGCTTCATTGCCCAATTGATTATTTTTCAACACACCAATATGCCTTCATTTCCAAAAGATTTTCTTCATTTGAAGAAAACACCTTTCTTCACGGTTTACCGTATAGGTGTTGATCTGATTCCACGGATTACCGAATAATTATGATCTGAAACTGCATTTTTTTCTTCTCAGTCACCTCTCATTGGTTCAACAAAGATCATGCCGGGTCAAGCTTTAAAATTTTTAAACCATTTCTGTTCGAGTCAGTTTCAAATCCAAGTCATTCCATGACTTCAGGATCAAGTAATTTTAATGTTCGCCGACACTTCGGGCTCACTTTCAAGTAGATTAGCTTAGTTTAGTTATATATCACCACATCTCAACTCCAAAGAGATCCAAAAGACCAACAGATTTCCTTGGAAAACAGGAAGAATTGGTTTGAAATCCCAGGGAACAATTTTTATATTGTGATCACAACATCCGAATAAAAACAACAAAAAACAACGATAGGGGCCCTAAGCCGCCACTTCAGTTCAGAATAAGTCTTCAGGTTTAGTTTTATGCAAATCCAAATCGTCACTACCAGTGCGGAAGGCAAATTTAAAGCCCTACATTACCTTCAATAAAATCAAGTCGACACATTATGCAACAAGCAACAAACTGAAAGACTCCACCATCACCAAACTCAAAAGCTTCCAGGACCCTTCATGTTCTGCCTGTTTGGTATCTGCAAATCGCCAGAAAACTTCTTTAGTTTGACTTTATATAAAAATCACCTTATCGTATTGACATTGTTCTATAGAGCTAATAAACCCTTGCGTGAAGTTTAAATCATACCTTGCATTGTAGAGCAGTTATTGTTGATCTCAACAAACTATCCCCAACTATCAATCTTAACTTTTTGACAAAATCATCACGGGTTATCTTCTTTGCCTGATAAAGTAGCCAAAAATAAATAATGCAAAAGAATCAGAAATCTTACTTAAAAACATAGGAAACTATTAATAAAGCATCCTATTCGACATACCCTGAATAGCTCGTAATGGTTAGTCACTTGTTCCATATCTGTACGGGGAATTTTGTTCGAGATGGCAGCAAACAACATTGGGAAAGGCATCCAAGGGGATTTAGGGGTCTTTGAGGTGCTTGAACCCAGGCTAGGATCATTTTCTTGGGATCCCCCTGATTCTGAGTTTTGGCGAGTAATACTCCCCTAGAGATAAAATAATATAACAGTAAACACTAGTTAACCTCAATACATAGTGTTATCAAAACCCACGTATTCAACCTGGGAACTATCATTGGTACAAAGGTTGTTTGAGTTGCTGTATGATAAAACATAGGTACAAGGACAACCACATGATGCAAAGACTGATAAATGACTCGGCTTCAAGAGACTGCTTGCAGACCAAAACATTCTCGGGCACCAGCATGGGTCCACCAGAGAGTAGGATCAAGTCTTTTAAATTATCCTACTTATCATTAGACCATCATGATGCGAAACTGTATTTTTTTATTTTTGCGGGGGATAATACAGATTAATTACTCACCAATTCACCAGCAGATGACAACACTGGTAAACGACCCTGAAGTCCATGAGTAGATGTAGTGACGCCTGAAACAGCATGATTAGTCTCACTTCCAATCAAATGCCCTGTGGGAACAACATATACCTCAAGAGCTAAAGAACCGGAAATATTTCAGAAAAGAGAACATATGATAGCCACACAGAATTTGCAGAATACACAGCCAACTAACTAACTCATTGAACCAGTAGTTGGAGTGATCTGTGACCTCTGGAATGGGAAAAAATAAAAGCCCCACCAAGAGGAGATATCAACACATCATGGAAGAAGCCTTGATTCTTAAATTAACAAACTTAAACTTTTGCCATCCAAGTTTGAAATGGAGATTGAACGGTTGAGGAACCATCAAAATTTAATCGCCATGTTCCATGAGTTGCATAGAGTTCCCAATTTGATGTTAGATGAAATAAAGGAAGAATGAATATATTCATCAAATAAACAGCATTCTAAAGTAGAAACATGTCACCTTCAGCATTGGGGAGTTTGAAACTAACAACAAACTCCGGATAAACGTGAGTGCTGATATTCATGTTCCAGATTATATAGTACTTTGGATGCTGAAGATCATCCACTCCACTATCAACATCCTCATTGCTTGGAAAACATTGTCCACTTCCAGGGCAAAGAAGTTCCATCTTTCCCATTATTACACGACATAATACTATGTACTTTATTCCATTTTCGTCAACATCACAATAGTTTGCACTTCACAGATAAAAGAAAAACTTCAATCAACATCACCAGGGTATGAAGAATGAGGTTGAAAAATAATACATGAAATAAAAAGTAGAACAGAAAGGAAGCACAGAAGGAAAACACAAAACCACTAGACAGTAGACCGTTAGCACCTAAAATGTTTAAGAGATCAAAGATTAAAAAAAATAATGGCACTCTCATCATAGCAGCAAGACATACAAGTTCAAAATGAATCTGATAAGAATCACTCACAAAACCTCAACATAGCATTTTATCCCAACTTCAGTAGAGTTGAATCCACGAAACCATTAATGTGGAAGATGATAATGTTCCTTTTCAGGAAACTTGAAAAAAAATAGTAGAAGAGGACAACAAGGAGACAGTTCAACAGACTTGATTCACAAATATTAGTCATTAAATCAGCCTTTTCGTGAAAGGAAATTAAAACAAAAGAAGACTTGAATATGCAAAAGTATTTATAGCAAAACAATTAAAATAAAGAAGAACTCCAACCTGGTATTAGTAAATTCTGCTGCAGCAAGATGAACACCAGTGCCATACACTTGAGGTATTGTGGAAAGACCACAATCCCCGAGCCCATGCATCCTAATCATGGGCAATGCTGCCTTGGAGCAAGCAAGCCAGGCATACCGAACATTAGCATTCCCCCGGTACTTCTTCACAATTTGTACCTGCTTTAGGAAACGCTCTAATCTATATTCAGATAAACTGGAGCAGGGTTTTATATCAATGATATCCACACCACCAGAAGGACTCATACCCATAAGGAACATCTGCTCAACAGTCGAAGAATCTAACTGTTCGCTCAACTCTATATCCACAAACTCCTTTTCAGGGACTAAGTTTAACCTCGAATGTTGATTATCCTCAACAAGTTTTCTGTGTTTCACATCAACATCCCTGTTGCAATTATTCTCAACTTCTACAGCACAAGGACTGGATGCAGGTTTCTGAGCAATTTGAACATTTCTGACAAAAGAACTTGACTCACCACTACATTCCTTCAACTCTGATTGATCAACACCATTAATGTCAATTTCAAGATGTAGCTTGATCTCAGGGGGGGCATATGATCCAGAAAACATGGATTCATTATCACTATCACTATCATGTTCATAGCCCTGATATGACCCATCCACTTCAGAGAAAGTCTCTGGGAAAAAACAGCCATCGGCCTCATCAATCCAAGCAATTGGTTGTTTCAAGCCAGTTTTCTGATCCAACCGAAACATATGCAAGAAATCTAGCACAAAAGATTGACCATCTTTCTCCAGCTCAATAAATGGCTTCTTTGTGCAGAGATCTTTCCTAATCGAAGCAATGAGATTCTGGGGAAAATCAGTCCATTCACCTTTCTCAAAGAACATTATGCGCTTTGGAATGCCTGTTTTCTTAAAATTCGAATAGCAAAGCAGCAAAGATCTTTTCGAAGGATGTCCACATCTAACAACTTTGCCTTTGTGGTCCTCTAATCTCCTCAGTTTTCCATATTTCTGGGATGGTAATTTCGCATGCGAAGCTCCAGGAAAATATGCTGTATGCTGCGCAGCCCGCTTCCTCTTCCTGCCGTGCAGAAACCCCGGCTTACTATCCAACACCATGGCGTTCGGTGGTTCCATTTCTACCTAGATCAATCCCTATCAACAAGCTTAAAACCAAAGGTACTAACGTAAAAACAACTATGAAGGATAATCTTCTACAAAACCAAAGGAAACTGCCTCCTAAAAGTTGTTAGGCAAATCCTGAAATAAAATAAAAATAAAGGTTAGGTCATTAAATGACATGTATATCAGTTCACACCAAGTAAGAAATTCCAGACTCTGCACAAGCTATTCATCAAACATGGTGGCAGGAAGCATGTTAAACCAAACTTATATGAATCACCATACAGAAAGAGGAACATACCTAAAACTGCAGTTAGTGTTGAAGCTGTACATATCCATGTTGCACGTGTTCGTCGTGTACATGTTCCTCGTCATTTTTTACTTTACAAGCAATTCAGAAAAAGGAGAAACGACTTCCTTATCTAGTCTACAGCATTAAGAAGCCCTGCCTCCTATTGCACCAAAGAAGAGCACCTAACAATTATTTCATCTCCTTTTTCGAGCAATAAAATTTACAGATCGGACATCAAGGTGATCTTAAATAAATTATAAACTTATACTCGGATCAGAGTTAGTAACAATATCACTGATTACATGAACCTTGTAACAGAAACAGCGTTGCCTCGTTTTCTAGAAAACCTGAAAATTTTGTAAATAAAAAACGCCGTTGACCTCAAAACTCTAAACTAAAACAAACAAAAATATCTAAGAAATCCAAATCCTAGGATGATTCTGGTCAAAAACATTTGAGCAGAAAAATAAGATCCATCAAAATTGGATTTTAGAAAATATTAAAATTAACAAACGAAAATATTTTTCTGGCAAATACTACAAGATCGAAAAAAACTAAAATGAAAATCCTAGAGCATGTTTTCCCCAAAACAACATACTAGAATATCTTTATTGATCCCCCTAAAAAAGCCAAAATTCACAGAAATCGGCCATAAAAAAATTAGTCGTTCAACAAAATCAATTCCGCAACATGCAGATCTCAAGATCTGGCCCGATCTATAACGAATAGGCACTCAAGAATCAAAATCCAGTAAAAAGAAAAGAAAAATAAGTCTGAATTAAAAGAAAATGAAAGATATTACCTGCGAAAACATAAAGTTCGTAGTGATTCACTGTTCATAAAAGATGATTTTTCATTTATTCTTTTTCTCTCTTTTCACTGTTCTTTGGAGAAGGGCGGAGGGGAGGGGATGGAAGAAGAAGAGAGGAAAACACAACTAGGAATGATATACGACGCCGTTGTGGAAAACGAAGCCTTTTCTCTTATATCGCTCAGCGTTGACGGAGTTTTCAGAGTCGGCGGTCTTTGTACCTCTTCGCTCTTATTTTCTTTTGATCTTTCCCGTGTATTCCATTTTTTTTCCTTTTGCCCTTCTATCTGCGTTGCTTGGACGAAAAGTAAGGGGAATCAACGGTTCGAACTCGGGAGGAGGTGATAAAGTTACCTGCTGTCATACAATGTTCTGCCACCGTGTCGGGTTTGATTGGATCCGTGATTTAGTTGACTACTTAGTTTCACAGTAGAAAAAAGAAAACATTTTGATCGGTTTGGATAGATAAGGGTCATTTTCGGTATTAAAAAATCATTCAATTTCAAAGGCGGTTGTTGCGAGGGATTGTTTGGGAAAACGAAAATTTGAGTCGGGGTAAAATTGTAAAAACATACGGATAAAGACTCTTTCAGTATACTTCTTGAATCTTGAAATTAATTTAAAAGAAAGAAAGAAAAATAATTGGGGAGGGTGGGCCCAATTGAGAAGAAGATAAACTTGGTGAGGTTCGTTGTGGCAATCTTCTAAAGTTTTATTTAATTCTTGCTTGACATGGACATAGTTTCTTTTTATTTTGAAAACGAAAAAATTACATTTACTGAAAATACCCAAAAATTTTATTTTTTTAAAAAATACCAAATCCAAAGTTCAAAAAACAATTTATTTAACAATGAAAATATTATAAGCAATAGCTGTGAAAAATTTATTTTTTCACAAATGTCTAGTTTTTAGGGTTTAGGTATTAAAGTTTATGGTTTAGAGTTAGTGTTTTAATATTTATATTTAAGTTTTAAGGTTTGAGAATAGATTTTTATAATTTCAAGGTTAGAAATTAGGGTTTGTAATTTAGGATTAGGGTCCCTAAAAAAGATACAATACAACTTTAAAAGCCTATTTGTGAGGAAAAATCCGGTGCATCAAATAATTATCCTTTAATAGTTATTGAACACTACTCGTTATCGCGTTGGTAATAAGATCTCTTCCTCTCAATATAAAGTCTACTCCGTAGTTCGTGATACCCTTCTCATTTTTTGTGTTTAGTGTTTTAATTCGCACTATATTCGTCGATTTGTGACGATAGAATAGTGGAATATTTAATATTGAGTTAAATGGCAGAGGAAATGGGCGAGGTTGACTCATTGATGATAAATGGGAGATTTAAGAATTTGAGGTTAGAGATTTTGAGTTATGAAAAAATAAAAATTTTGAGCATTTCTAAAACAAAATTAAAGATTTTATTATTTTTTAGACATATAAATTAAATTGAGATGAAGATTTTTTTTCAATTAACTGAGTTAACATCTAAAATATAACGAAAGAAAACATTGAACGTCTATTTTGACTAAAAAAATTTAAACATTTTTAACACATTAATCAGACAATTTTATTAATAAACAAAAATAAAAGGAAAAAAAATAACCTATCAAAGGTTTCAAAACATCAAAAAACAATAAAAAAGAGAACAAAATATTTAAAAAGAAAATATAAGCGTTACATCGGTTAGATTAGACACTTCCTTTTTGCACCAAAGAAATCTTTGTGGTCCGGGTCACTAGGAAGTTATCAAAACATGAATTAGATGATATTCTCAAAATCGACAACTACCTTTCACGCTTATTCACAAAGGTGACGACCCGCTACACAATTTTGATTACATCAACGAACAACCCAAAAAGGATCAAACTTTTGAAGACCACCAACAAACATGAATAAAAAATAAAGTCACGAGGGTCACCAAACAAACATCAAACATCTACAAACGTAGTCATAAAGGTGGAGATAATGTGCTAGAGAGGCATAGAAAAGCACAAGGAGATGGGCAATGAAAAAAAACACAAATTGATTCAAATATAAAAAAATAAAAATATATATAAATTATCCATGATCGACGACCAACACTAAAATTCGGTAATAAGTCAAGAAAAAAACAAACAACTAAGCATATAGCAAAATAAGCAAGCCACTAGGGTTATATATGTTCTAAAACACTTAAAACACTTAAAAGTAAAATATAATATAATTTAAACATTTATTTATAATATCATAAGTTTTGAGAAGTGAAGATGCATGTATGGACAGGACACCACATCCCCAACTCCAAACACGGAGTTTTCCGAGCGTGTTCCAATGAGCATTAGTACCGATGAGAAGCTTCGTCCACCACTCCACCTGATATATCCAAATGTGTTCGTGTATAATCGAGTAATATTGAGTTTTAACGGGATGTATCAGTTTATAATAATATTTTTAATGTTTAAACAAATTTTAATATTTTTTACCTTAATTATTTTTAAGGCAATCTTTATTAAAGAAAATATAAAATGATGGCTGATAATGAAATTCTGGATGGTAGATTAAGTAATAGGATCGTGAAAATATTATGTTACTTTATTTGGTTAATTTAGTCAGAATATAAGATTATATCGTTTGATTGAAAAAAATGTAAAATTAGTTAAAAGTGTATTTTATTAAATTACTCGTATTACACCTTGTTCGTAATCTTAGATTATGACTACTCATGATGTTCGTGAATCAAACACCTTAATCGCATGTCAAAATATAAAGGTTACACCTTGTAGTATTAGATAATATGAACCAAACGTACATGGACAAAGACTTTATCCTTAATAAGAATATCACTTCATTTTGCATCGGAAACTATTGCTGGCAGATAGCTAACAATGGATGTAAGAGAAATGCTAAGAGATGGAATTTAAAGGCTTATATCACTATAGGATGGATCAAACTCTATAGAGAAAATATGTACGGATACCACCTTTTAAAAATTATAAAGACTTATCAAATATTTAAACTTAAATATTAAGAGATAAAATTTAATTCATATAATATTTAAATTTATATAGGTCTAATCACAATAAAAAAATAACAAATTTTTTCACTCTCCCATTTGCTCTGAAGCAGTTAAAAGAAGTTTTTAATGTTCTTCCTTTCCGTTGGTTTTCTTCTTCATTGACAACGGCTTTTGACCGTTTTGCTGATTTTGTAGATAAATAAAATTTATCTTCTGTTGATGAATGTTTTACTTTCTATTTTTTTCTTGTTTTTTTACTGTGTCAGATTCATATCACATATGCTTTTTGGTAGTTCTTTCGTCTACTTTTATGACAGTTATAGTCTGTTTTTATGGCAGTTGTCTATCTTTTGATAGTTTTGCATTCGGATGACAAGTATCAACGAGCGTTTATCAACGAAGGAGGCCGATATGTATATGATTATGATCTCCTTTTGTGGTTTGTTGTTATGTCAAAAATAAGTAGCACAATGGTTTGCTTTCTTCATATGGCACTTCTGGTCAAAGTAATATGTTCAACTGATTTTTTTTTCATAAGATTGTTCAAGTTCTTTTGAACGTGATTTGTTTTGTATTTTAATGTCCTTCAGGCCTCTTAGAATTTTATTGTTTTATTTTTACGCATTGATTTTTTTAATGTTTTGAGGTGTGATTCTTTTTTAATCCGTTTATGTTGAATATAATTCAGTATTTCAAAAAAAATTATAGAGATCCAAATTGTTGTTACACAAAAAATTAAGAGCATAAGCTCTCCATTCTTTAGTGTCGTCGTTGTTTAATTAATACTTAATAAGTCTTTATGTTTTAACATGAGCTAAATTACTATTAAACTAAAATTTATTAGGTACTTGAAATTTATAACAAGAGTCTAGGTCCCTCTAGCTCCTCCGAGAGCCCTCTGTCCTTGCTAGATGAGGACTCTTAACACTTATACATTCTATCAAAGTAATAATTGAATGATTGCATTTTAGCATAAAAAAAGTTAATATTAAATTTTTATTATACCATGGAAGTAATATAACATTTTTGGTAGAATAACAAACAATTTAGGAGAATAACAGAAAGTAAAATTATAGAATTTTTAAATATAACGAGTTAAATTTATTGAAATATTCAAATTATGACTAAATTGATAGAATGTATAAATTTTCACACCAACTTGAGAAAAGGTGTCTAGTTCATGTATCAACTTGGTAGCATAATTTTTTTAAAGTCCAAACTTGAGAGAATGGATCTAGTTCAAGTACTAGTTTGAAAGCGAAGATTTTTTATATACCAACTTAGAAGAAAACGTCTGATTCATATATAAGATGTATATTTAAATAAAATAAAATTAATATATTGACTCTTATTTCAATGAGAATGACTTGTTGAGTAAGGTGAATATATATCAGTACCTATAAACCAACTATAGTTAATGACTTTTGGCAGCAGAAGTTTCCCTGCTATGTGCTATTCTATGATATATAGATAAAACAAATCAAGTGTGGTTAATGACTTTGGTGTATAGTTAATTTTACAATATGATGTGAGTGATTGACTTATTAATTTAATTTAGGGTGATTGAAGAGTTGAAGAAAAAAATCATGAAAAATAATTGTGTTAACTTGTGAACTTCATGAAATTAGGGGTTGTCGGTTGTTTTGAAATTTTAATTATATCTTCTAAATTGATGATTTAAATGTTCAAGAAGTATAATTATAGGTGATTTAGAGGTTTGGTTTAAGGTTTAGTCAATTAGAATAAGAGTATAATCAAGAAGTTTAACGCTTAAAACCCTTCCCAAACTAATATACTAGTGTCGTTTTAATTTTTGGAGGGAAATATTTCATTTTTAATTAGCTGCAAATGTATTAAATTATATTATTTTAATTAGAAAAATAAAAATTAACGGGTTACGTCATATTTTCTAATGGAAGGTAACATGAGAGATCAAAATGAAAATAAAATAAAATTTGGGTGACCCCAATGAAAATTTTTAAAGTTTGGTGTCTAAAATGAAAACGCACTAAAAATTCGATGAACATTTATGTAGTTTACTCTTTGATTTATTATTTCTAAAATTGTAATTAATATGTATACTTTTAAATTAAAAAATGAGTAGTATTATGTTTGCTACTTTATAGATATTCTTAACTCTTTGACAATGTGCATACACATTGTACACAAAGCGATTTAAACTAATATCTCTTAAAATAAACATTATACGCTTTTTTAATTAAGACATTTGGTTATAAATGAACTTTTAAATCCGTAGAGTATAATATTTTTTTTTTGAAAAAATAGTATAATAATTTTGAGTAGGAAAAGTTTCGTTTTAGTTGGGTGGGAATGTTTTGACAATAATTATCGGCCGTGATGTCATCAACTTGTCGACCAAGTATTGCAAAAACAAACATATTCCGCACGGAGCATCAATTTCTTTGTTTGTTTGTGACGGGTGACTATTATCAATTACTATATATATAGAAATTTTAATTTATATATATATATATATGTTATGTAATTTTTTGTTGTAGGGGATAAAATTAATCTAAGTTTAATGTTTAAAGGTTTATTTTATAAGATTTATAATTTATGTTTTAAGTTTGAAGATTTAATTTAAAATTAAATATGAAGGTTTGTTTAATTAATTTTAATGTATAAAAAACATTCGGTAATATAACCAATCAATTCCTCAAAATTCTTTATATGTTCATACATATTATTAATCATTTGACAATTCACATGTATCTTGCAAACAAAACAATTTGAATGTGAGTCTTTTAAGACTAACATCACCCATTTTTTTTTACAAAAACTATTGGTTGAGTTCCTCAAAAAAAATTATTATTAATTTCGCTCTTAGTTATAACTTGACTGTATATATAAAATAAAAGATACCTGTTGAAGATAAATCCAAAATTATCTCTGCATGAGCTGGCAATGCACAGCTGTCCATGCAGACGATTTTCTCCAAAGTTGTTGGAAACGATCAGAGGGAATATTATTAGGATACACGTGTCTAGTGCTGAGGCATTAGGGTTTGTACTCAATGTGTATTTAACCAACCTTTTGGAATGAAATCAATCAAGCTTTCTCCATTCTCTTCATATCTGTTGCACCTTATTTACCTAGCATAATATATGACTAACATGGTATCAGTAGCCTAAGGAGTCCATGGTTCCTCGTTCTCACCCTCACCATGCCTGGTTCAACTGGTTCCGGTGACGCCACTGACCCTCCTCCCACCTCACCTGAAGATGTCACTGATAGCTCATTTTCCAACAAACGAATCAGCCTCCAACTAGATGACACCAACTATTTGCTATGGAAGCAACAAGTCACCTTGCTTATTCGCGGTCAAGGCCTTGAAGGGTATCTCGATGGCTCTATCACTCCTCCCCCAAAGCTAATAGCAGGAGAAAATGGTGCCCGTATCCCTAATCCTGCCTATCTTCGCTACTTCAAGCAAGTATTATTAGGATACACTATTACAGGCATCTATTCTCAACTATCCACAATGAGAATCATGCATCTACACTGCAGATTACGATCCATCAAGAAACCTTCACTGTCCATGCGAACTTACACCATGCAAATAAAGGAGATATGTGATCTCTTGGCTTCGTGTGGCAGCCCCGTTTCTCCAGTAGAACACATCGCAACCATCCTCAATGGTCTTTCATCTGAATATGACCCTTTTGTGGCAGTCATCTCCGCCAGCAAAGAGCCATATACCGTTGATGCAACTGTATCCATCCTTATAGATGTTGAATCTCGTGTCACAGATCCATTAAGACTACCTATCGGCATCAACAACACATCCTATTCCAGCAACACCAATACTCAATCTCGAGATGATCCTCGTGGCCGATATCGTGGCACAAGACCTCGCATACAGTGCCAACTCTGTGGCAAACCAGGTTATTTAGTTGACCGTTGCTGGCACCGCTTCGACCAATCCTTCAAAGGGGTCACAACGACTCCACCACGAGCAAGTACTACCAATCAGACCTTCACTCAGGCTAATGCTTGTTCCTTCAAACAAGACACTGTCGAGGTAACTTATGATCCATATATTGCTGAACCTTCCAATACTGAATCTCCCACCACCACTGATACATCATCTGCTGGGATGTAAGTCAACACCCTTGTTGCCTCCTCTACTGCCTGGCATCCCGACTCTGGTGCTACACATCATGTAGCCAGCAACACGACCTCTCTTCAAAGAGGGTCTCCCTACTTTGGTAAGGGTTCAGTCCACATTGGTGATGGCTCCTCACTCTCAATTACTAGTATTGGTTATTCTGAAATTCTTACTACATCTCGAACACTTGTTTTAAGTGATCTTTTACATGTGCCTCGAATTACAAGAAACCTTTTATCAGTTTCCAAATTCACTAAGGATAACTCAGTGTACCTTGAATTTCATGAGGATTGTTGTTATGTGAAGGATAAGGACACAGGTTCTATACTGCTGGAAGGAGTTCAGGAGGGGGGCCTTTACACATTTTCAGGAGACTCTTTCCACAACACCATCAATGCACTCTCCACATCAGCACAATTTCAGTCACCATTCTGGCTCTGACATCGTAGGTTGGGTCACGCATCTTTTGAAGTCATCAACACAACACTAAATAAATCACTGGTTGTAGAGAAGAATCTAGTGTGTAGTGCTTGCCAATTAGGCAAGTGTCACTCATTGCCATTCAAAAACTCTGTAACCATGTATGACACTCCATTTGAGTTAGTAGAAATCGATATTTGGGGCCCTGCACCCGTTCTCTCCAATGCTACTCGTATTACATTTCTTTTCTTGACATGCACACAAGAAACTGTTGGGTATATCTATTAAAGGCCAAGTCAGAAGCATCTATAGCATTCAATATGTTCTTCAAGCTAGTGCAAAATCAGTATAACTCTCGTATCAAGACAATTCAGACAGATGGTGGTGGAGAACTTCAAATTCTTGACACCCTCCTACCTTCACTGGGCATTCAGCAACGCCTCACTTGTCCCTACACGTCCCAACAGAATGGGGCTGTTGAACGCAAACACAGGCACATAATCGATATGGCTCTATCTCTCTTGGCTCAAGCATCCATGCCACTGAAATACTGGTCGTATGCAGTCCTCACTTCTGTATTCCTCATCAATCATCTGCCAACAAAAAAACTTGGTAATCAGTCCCCACATCAACGCCTTACAGGGAAGTCCACTGATTATAACTTCTTCAAAGTTTTTGGTTGCGAATGTTATCCCAATCTACGACCCTACAACAATCACAAGCTCTCCTTTAGAACCAAACCCTGCCTATTCCTTGGCTACTCTCCCAAGTATCAAGGTTACCAATGTGCAGATGACACTGGCAGGATCTACATCACACGCAGTGTCACCTTCAATGAAACCATATTCCCTTGTGCCAAGCTTCTTCCACCACCCAATGCTACATTCCAACATCATCGTTCTAGAGCTTTTCCCAATCTGGATTCCTCACACACCACAACACAGAACACACCTCCTACACATTCCTCAACCACCAACACTGTTACCCCTCCACATAGCCCCATCACACAACATCCACCTACATCACCAACCACTACAGAACGTCCACCCTCCACTCCACCTCAACCTACAACATCAAATACTCATCCTGACACTCTCCCCATACATCTTACTTCCCCTCATGAGACATCACCCCCTACACACACAATACCACCTACCTCCACTACAATTGACCTTCCAACAAACCCTCTCATACCCAACAGCCATCCCATGGTAACACGAAGCAAAGTGGGAACCTTCAAACCAAAAATCTATGCTACCATCACCACACCTACAAACATTCATGAAGCCCTTGATCATCCATCATGGGCTGAAGTAGTCCACCTTGAGTACACTGCCCTCTGTGACAATGACACTTGGGAGCTTACAGATCTACCACCTGGCAAGAAAGCCATAGGAAGCAAGTGGCTATTTCGAGTAAAATACAATGCTGATGGGTCAGTCAGCAAATTCAAAGCACGGCTTGTAGCCAAAGGCTACTCTCAAACACAAGGGCTTGATTTCATGGAAACATTTAGCCCCGTGGTACGTTTCTTCACAGTGAATATTCTCATCTCGATAGCAGTCACAAACCAATGGTACATACACCAAGTGGATGTGAACAACGCATTCTTAAAGGGAGAGCTACATGAAGCAGTGTATATGCATCAACCTGCTGGCTTCACTCAATTGAATTCATCAGGGAAACCCCTATTCTGTAAACTCAAGAAAGCAATTTATGGACTAAGGCAGGCTCCAAGGAATTGGTTTGCTCAGCTCAAAGCCTTCCTCAGTACACAGGGGTTTCTTGCATCACAAGCAGACTCAACACTCTTTATACTCAAGCATGATGCGTTGATTATCTACCTAGAAGTCTATGTGGACGATATGCTAATCACAGGTAATGCTGAATCTCAAGTGCAACAAATCATTCAAGCCCTCGATGAACGGTTCTCACTCAAAGATCTAGGCCATCTACACTATTTCCTTGGCATTGAAGTCAAACCACATGCAGGGGGTCTCTTCCTCTCACAACAACAATACATAGTCGACCATCTACACAAGACAAACACCTTGAGTGCCAAAGCAGCCTCGGCACCCATGGTGTCCTATCCCAAGCTCAGTAAGTTAGATGGCTCCACTCTCATTGAGGCTCAACCCTATCGAAGCATAATAGGAGCATTACAATACATTTGTCACACCCGGCCAGACTTAGCTTTTGCTGTCAACAAAGCTGCACAGTATATGCAATCCCCTACAGATAAGCACTGGCTAGCCATTCAAAGGATCCTGTGATATCTAAGCACAACGATTGATTATGGCCTCTGGTTTCAACCACAATCCAGAGACAATCTCCAGCTTACTGCCTTTTCAGATGCTGACTGAGGCAGTGATGTCGACGACCGCCGCTCTACTTCGGGCTACTGTGTCAAACTTGGACACCATCTGATCACATGGTGCTCGAAGAAACAACGAGCCGTGTCTCGATCATCCGCAGAAGCTGAGTACAGAAGCCTCGCCGATGCAGTCCCTGAAATTATATGGGTTCAATCTGCACTCACTGAAATGGGAATAACAGTTCACAACATTCCTCAGCTATGGTGCGACAACACCAGCACAGTCTCCATGGCCGCCAACCCCGTCCTCCACGCAAAAACAAAACACGTGGACCTTGACCTACACTTTGTAAGGGAGAAAGTCAGCTCAAGACACCTTCAAATCAACTACATCCCTGCCCACTGTCAAATCGCAGACATCCTCACTAAAGCTCTCCCCAAGCTTCAGTTCGAAGCATTGCGACTACAGCTCAACACTCGTCAACTTGAAGAAAAAACAAGCCAGGGAAATGTTGAAAATAAATCCAAAATTATCTCTGCATGAGCTGGCAATGCACAGCTGTCCATTCAGACGGTTTTCTCCAAAGTTGTTGGAAACGATCAGAGGGAATATTATTAGGATACACGTGTCTAGTGCTGAGGCATTAGGGTTTGTACTCAATGTGTATTTAACCAACCTTTTGGAATGAAATCAATCAAGCTTTCTCCATTCTCTTCATATCTGCTGCACCTTATTTACCTAGCATAATATATGCCTAACAATACCATCTGTCTACCTGTGTAGGATGGTAACATTAGAAGCTTCAATCGGTGTTTTCTCTATTTTTTTTTAACTCGACAAGTAACACAAGTTGCTGGCAAAAATAAATCAACACGGTGCATGCTTCTTGCTTGGTACCTGCCGGCTGCCGATAGTCGATAGAGGTGGATTAAGGACGTTATTAATACACATTTCAATAAAGGGAAAGTGATCGCTTCTTTCTTTTCAATTTTAACAGCAAAAACAAGGGGCTAATTCAATTTTTTTTCTTAGTTCTTGATTCGTTTGTGGTATGGGTGAACGTTTGATCGAGTCGAGTAAATTTTTTTTTGAGTTATTCGAGTTGACGCATCATATTTTACAAGTCAAACTTTATTTGATATTTTTTTTGATTTGAGTCGAGTCGAGTTTTCGAGTTCCTATACAAATTTAATTGTAATTATTTATCATGTTATAATATAATTTGATTCTTGTTTGAACGACTTTTTTTAATCATATAAGATATGCATATATATATTTCTTTATATTTTTTTCATATGTGTCATATATTTCTTCATATCTTTTATATTAGTATATATATACCATGAAAAATTAAGGGTCTCCACTTGAACTTAAAAGTCAATCCACTAATTATTAAAAATTTTGAGTTATTCGAATTTCTATTTTACAACTCAAACTCCATTTGAATTTTTTTCATGTCTAGTCGAGTCTTTTCGCCTCGAGTTGAGTCGAAAATTTCGAGTTTTTTCGAGTCAAGTCGAGTTTTATTCACCCATAGTTAGTGGTGACCACACACGGTCCTGGGAAAGTGGGTCTAAAATAAGTTAAATTAAATACTTATAATGGGAAAATAAAATATTAGTTACGGACTAGTAGTAAAATACATGAGAAAAATAAAATGTTATTGTACTTTGTAGATTTTGAGTCATATTATACTCATTTTCTATTCAAAAGTTAGTCAACCACGCACACAACTAGTCATCAAACATTTTCTTAAAGAAAATAAGGATATCATTTTATTAAATTGTACAAGGCACCCTAAATCTTTGAACCGCCCATGTCCAAAGTCCATCCACGCTAATCGTTTATGTTTGTATATTTATTAAACAAACGAACATGAATAATATTTTTTGTTCGTTTAATTAAATGAACGAACACGAACAAAGGGCTCGTTCGTTCATTTACATTCGTGAACGCACATATTATTTGGTAATCCGTTCGTTTATGTTCGTTTAAATTTATTCACATATATCCATTTATATTTATTATTTTTCATAACAAAAATATTATATTTCAAAACATAAAATTTATTCACATTTGTTCGTTTAATATTATTTACATGTCCTTTTATGTTCGTTCGTTTGTGTTCGTTTACGTTCATTTATCATTTTAACGAACAAACATGAACAAACACAAACAAACTACATTTCTTAACAAATGAACACGAACAAAAAATCATGTTCGATTAATTGTTCGTGTCCGTTCATTTATTCGGCTAAAATTAAACGAACGAACATAAACATACTCTCGTTTGCGTCCGTTTACATGCTATTGATAAGGGAAAACGGTGGAGTCTAGGATTGATTTCGGATTTGATGTCAAGTATGAGTATAGTACAGTCTTTTTATGAGTATATCACAAGTTTAATTAACATGACAAATTTTATTGTTTGCGTATTATTGTGTATTGTGGATTAAATTCATGTTCTCCATTTGTTTATTATTTACAAGTTTTCACTAATTTGTTCACTTACTAATAAATCTCGTTGCTGTCATTTAGAGTATCGTTGCTTCTGCTCTCTTTGTAATGGGGAAAAATGTCTAATTGAACTTGAAGCTTTCTTCAAATAATCAGCCATCGTTGGCGACATCGGCGCATTCCCCAGGAATCCTGAGCGCGGAGGAGAAGTAGAGTGAGAATAAGGCCAGTTTTTGAGATTTGGTGACTCTAGGATGAATAAAAAAATTGGGCCCTTAATATGGGAATTAAACTGTAGTCATTGTGAGTATCGTGGTTGTGATTTTCTTAATAACATATGTTATTGTGGACATAACAGTTGCGAATATCACGATTCCGTACGATGCTGCTACCGCTATATAACAAATGTTGGTGCGATTGCAAAGCGTTATTTAAATACATGTCCCTAATAACAAGTATTGAAAAAATTAAATTTTAAGAGTATGTTCATAATAACAAGTATTGAAAATAATTGTCCCTAATAACAAATATTGAAAAAAAATGAATTTTAAAAGTATGCTCATAATATAAAATATTAAAAAATTTAGACCTTTAATAACATGTAATGAAAATTTGGACCTTAATAACAAGCATAAGGAAAAATTTAAATTTTAAAAACAGACCCCTAATAACTTAAGGAACATGGAAAATGGATGAGAAATTGAGATGTAAAGATTGTTTTTAGGTGTACTTTATTTGAAATTTTTATTCTTATTAAAAAAATAAACTATCATTCAAATCTTAATTATGACTATACAACCCCACTAATACCTAGACTAATTATATATTTTTTTTAATATGACGGTATGATTACAAGGTTGTATTTGTTCAATTTTCTTAGTTCTTTAATAAAGCACACACATTGTGCACACATGATGCTCGAACCCGAATCACATAAATAAAATATATCAATTTTTACTACTGGAATTACTCAACGGGTTCAGATGTTTTTGTTTAATTATTTCATACGTTTTTGTGTTCAAAAAATTTGTTTCAAATGGCTAAATTAATCTAATCATGATGTGGGCTAGCTATATTTTATCTTCAAATTTTTATCTTACATATATATATTATAAAAAATAACTTGCTGGACGGCGGGCCTTCAAAAGTGTCCAAATATAATAGCGAGCCCTCACAACTCGTCAAACTATTATATTGTCTGAATTCTTTTTTCATTACTTGCAAAAAATGATTTTTGAACATTATTTTTAATTTTTTAGGCGGGCGCCCTTATTACCATAGCCCCAAAACAGCTCTGATGAGAACTTTAACGGGTTGAGCTGGGCTTAATCTTATTGTCATATGTTTTTTTTTACTTGAATTCACATGTCCTACTTTCAGTTTTTGAATCTTCCTCAAGAGCTTCACCGACGACATTTTCATTTCTATTTTTTCCTTCAGAAACAATAAATTCGAAGCTTTGGGATTTCAATGCTTTGATATGATAAAAAGGTGTCAAGGAGGGATGACGATGATAGTGTATTTATTGTTTAATATGATATAATTTTTAAATTTAAAGGGTTAAATTTATTGAATTATTTATATTTAAAACTAAATTGATAGAATATGTAAGTAATAGGGATTGAACGTGTTATTATATAAATTTATTTAATTTTCAGATTAATAATTTTATTACCAATTGTTGGTTAGTGGCTTGATTGAAACTAATTTAATAATTTAAGGACCTAATTGACAATTTTTATTGTCTAATGATTAATATAAAATCTTGCCGGTAGTTTAATGATATTAGGGATAGTTTACCCTTTATTTTAATTGAGCAAATATAATGTGGCGCTTCCTATCTGATACAATAGTTTTTGTAAAAACCCCTCTAATTTTTTAATGGATCCTTAGTTTTAATTTTTTTTAATAGTTTATGTTCGAAATTTGTGTTTTTCCTTTGTAATAATATTAGTTTTTATGATTGAGTGATGAATTTTTTATGGACGTAAAAAAATAAAAATATTTTAGCTGAGAAGCGTACCAAATTAGATGATTCAACCTACTTCGACACGATGATTTTTTTAAAACCCTCTTGTCGTAGAGTTGTAACCCTAAAGTTGAATTCATACTTAGAGTTGTAACCCTAAAGTTGAATTCATACTTAGAGTTGTAACCCTTTCTATTAAAAAAATATTATTTTTAAAGTTCGAATATAAATTCTCTTCCTGAAAGTATAATGTATTTTGTCATTGCACCCAATACTTGTTAGTCAATCTTTAGTTACATTTGCATAAGTCTATTATTATATATTAGACTTAGCCGTCAAATAAGCACCAAAACTATACTTTTTTCAGATATATGTCTAAATTATATTTTAGGCTAAATATGTGTCCCGTCGACGATTGTTTAAAAAAATTCCATCATCCAATTAAAACATGACATATGATTTTTTTATATTTTTAATTTCTGAATTTCTTTAAAAATCTAGATTTCTTTAAAAGCCCCAAAGTTTTAATTTTTTGATCAAATCCCCAAATCACATCTCCCTCACTGTCCGACATCCCCACAAGTCGATCACCATTCACCACCCAAAGCGCCGTGTACCTCACCGTTCAACATTTGCAATCTTATACCGTCAGCGGAACCCAATCGACATATTTTCTTTCATTGTTGGGTGTTTGTCGATGGTACAATCGACGATGCATTCGTCGGTTTTTGAATACGAGATTATGTGATTTTCGGTAAAGAGGGTACGATGAAGATAAGAGTGGCCGGTGGTGGTTGAATCGGTAGTCGGAGTGGTGGAACTTAGAGATTTAGGGTTAGGGTTGGGATTTTTAGAGAAATTAAAGATTGTTGAGTTAATTAATATTATTTATTATTTGATTTATCTATTTTTTGTATTTTAATTTCATAAAATGATAAAACTATGCCACATGTTTAAATTTTATTGGATAGCAAAAAAATAATATTTGTCACGAAAAAACTTAAATGGGTCATAAAATAAATGGTTAAACATCTATTTGGCTCAAATATTATTTTAGTACATTTGTAAAGGAAGTTTATTGTACTAAGTAGTGGAGAAGAAAAACACAAAGAGGTTTAGGGCTTTAGGCCCAAAAGAGACAAATAATGGGAGAAGGATTTTAGTCCTTCCTTCCACTGCTCCAGAAAACCTTTGGAAAGAAAAAGAAAGGGAAAAGAAGCGAAAACATGGGCAAAGAAAGTGAGCTTTGGGACGACTCCGCCCTCATCGACGCCTTCGACAACGCCATGTCCAAATACAAGGTTTCCCTCTCTCTTCTTTACCTTCAATTTTATATGGGTTTCCTCGGTCTGTGGCTGCAGTCAAACATTTTCAATCATACACTTGGATTCTGTTTTAATGGTGTTTGTATTTTTGCCGCAGAAGATGCATGGAAAGAAAAACAGCGAGGCCAACGTCTCTGTTCATCAAAGCGGCGACGAGACAATAAAGTAAGCCTTTTGTTTTCTTTTTTCACTTTCCTGTGTTTTTTAGGGTAAATGGTATGTTGTTTGTTTGCTGAAACTATTATTGAATGAAATGTACTGGGGAATATCGTAATTTCTCTTGCTGATTGAATGTAATGTTGATATAAAGTTCAGTTTTTTGAAATTTTGTTTTCTTGCTGGTTTATGAAGACCCAGGGATGCAGGAGAGAACATTAATGCCAGTGTAATTACTGGAACTGAAACGGAGGAGGCGAAGGATCTTGAACTGGTTAAAGAAAAACACTCTGTTAAGTTGCCGACTCCGGAGCCTTACACAGATCTGTCAACTAGTCTGCCAATGCAGGATAAGCAAGATGGGAATAATGGGTATTCGGATTTGCAAGGTTCGCAGGACTATAACCGATTACTCGGTCAATATTACGAGGTTGAGGAGAAGAGGCAGGCTATTCTGCAGCAGCTTCAGCAATATGGTAGTTGGGATTACCAATATTCGGCCGAGGGTTCTAGCACGGCTGCACAATGGGGTACCTCGTGTGTTTCTCAAGAATACACCGTTCCTAACAGTCAAGCTTCACAGTCCACTGTCATCTGTTTGTGTTGCCCGTATGTATGTCAATCTTTCGTGACTCCGTGCACATCATATCCTTGCTGTTCTTTAGCTGGGACATCTGTTGGTAAAACTAGCACTGATCCAAATGGTTCAATGAGTCATGGAAACTTATCTAAGATCGTGAACTCTGACATTGTTAATACGGCTATGGGTGCTGCAGAAAGAGCAATATCCTCTTTGACGACAAAAGCTTCTATTAATCCGAATGTAAATGAAGGTAAGTATGGCTTTCCCAAGTGTCCTAAAATAAAAAGTTCACCAGGCTTTTGTTTTATTCTGTCATGCATATTTTGTAACATGTTATTAGAAATGAAATGTTATGCTCATAAATTTAGCCCAAGTTGATTAGCGCACTGTGCCCTTATTGTTGTCTGATAATGTGAAGTTTTTGTTTAGCAAAATTTTAATGTGCTTATTCAATTTTGCATGGATTTATTTTTGCATTAAATGCACAGAGAACAAGGAGAAGAAAGACGGTGAAGGGGAAATGAATCGTGGCAATTGTGAAACCGATCTCGCTGTACTTTTGAATGCCTGGTATTCTGCTGGCTTCTACACAGGAAAGTAAGTAATTCCACAGTGCCACTTCTCTCATTGTCCGAAACTTTAATTCATTTTTTTCTTCTTCTAATGATTATGGTGGATGAGCTAGACACAAGCATGAAGCATCATAAATATACGTCTCGTGGGATACATACACATGTTTGTTTAAATGTTAAAAGTATAATTCATTAAGTATAATTAGGCTGTTGGATGTTTTGACTATTTCTTTCACTGGGTAGTGTCATTACACTGTTTTACTCTGAGTTAACAGTATTTCTGTTTAACTTATGCTATCAATGAAAACATTTGAATGCGAAATCAAACGATGGAGTTGTGTTGAGCTCTCTAATCATGGAAGTTTAACATCGATATGCAGGTACCTTGTGGAGCAGAGTATTGCCAAGGAAAGGCAGTGATATGCATCCTTATCATGCAATGTGGGAGAGTTGTAACGAGGCCTGAGGTCCCTGATATTCGTCATCCTACACCTTGCATGGCATCCCTGCATTTATAATTATTGGCTATGGTGAGAAAGGAACACGAGAATGTACGGCCAATATACGAAATCTTGCTGACATGGTCCGATTTCCCAGTTTTCCTGTTAATAGGGATTTGGTGTTGGGAGTCTAAATAGTGTTTGCTTAAGCATGTTGCTTTGTATAGAGACTTTGGATTGTACTTATTTGTGTTGCTTGTACTTGGTAGTTTTTGCACCAATACAACCTCAAATCCACTTAACATCACTCGTGAATCCTTATTATTATTATTATTAGCTGCTAATAACATTCAAAATTCTTTAAATTTACTAGGATTAATATCATGGCCTCATGGGTATGGGAGGGGTTGGCCCAGCGGCCCATCTTTATGGTCTTTTTTTTGTGAATTTGGCTCCGGTAGAGTTTTAGGTTATAAATATTTGTTTTTATCATAAAATAGCTCTTGTTTTAATAGTAATATGTGTAAATAGAATTAAGTTTGTCCCATTTGAAGTCATTAGATTGAATTCTAATATTTTTTAGTCTTTTATTTTTTTTATTCTCAACCAGTTAATTTTTAATTGTTGACTTGGTCCGGAATTAATACTGAATTCTTAGGGTAGGGAAAGTAAATATTTACCGTCAAAGATTATGGTAAAGCAGTAGGATTAGTAGAAGGTTTAATTTCTTTTTTCACTCCGCATTTTGATTAATATATGTATTATATAAACAATTATTATCCTATATACAATGCGGTGAAAATTTTTTAGTTTCCTTATAAATCCTTATAAAACTAACAATTAGTTAGTCTAACAAGATGATGTGCTAAGTAAGATTATGATTCGAATTTTAGCATTATGAATGGTCCCTTAAGCAAGATCGTGATATTAATCTGTCAATAGATCGGATATTAGTGGTTATAAAAAATTTAGAAGAATGAATGGTCAAGATTGAATCTTGAGATCCAATCACGGTGATTCATTGTTGTTAACTGTTATAAGAGAGGAAGAGAGATTCGATAGAGTGTTTACTTGTTTGGCAATTGGGAATTTAGGGCAAAAATGGCGAGAGAAAAATCCAGCAAGGACAACGCTCAAGCTCTCTTCCATTCTCTTCGTTCTGCTTATGCTGCCACTCCCGTCAATCTCAAGGCATCTCTCGTCCTCTCTTTCCTTCCCTTTTCACTCACTTTTTCTAATTACTTTTTTTTGGGATCTAAATGCAGATCATCGATCTATACGTGGGTTTCGCAGTCTTCACCGCTCTGATTCAGGTAATTTCCTCCATCTTCAGAAATCGGTTTCCTTTCCTTGATCTTTACTCACTGAAATGCATTGATTTGAATCTCACGGGGTTTATAATTATATCCGTTCGCATTATATTTCATCCATCGTAGTAGCAGTCCTCCATGAAATGCACTTAATAAGTATATAATCAGGATAAGAAATTAGAAATGCAAGTGTTTATTGAATGAAATTAATTAGTTCGATAGATTTCATGCCGAACATTTTGAAATTCCATGAAAAACCAGCTTCCAATAGAATGTAAAACGTTTGGCGACTGTTTTAATGCCTCAGTTTTTGTTTCTGAATCTTAACTTCCATTGAGGATATCCACAGGTGGTTTACATGGCTAGTGTGGGATCATTTCCTTTCAATTCTTTCCTTTCTGGAGTACTCTCTTGTGTTGGGACAGCCGTCCTTGCAGGTAAGCACACTTTGTATCATCACTATTTGCAAGAAAAAAAGAGACATGTTTAACACCATTTCGGTTTCGATTGGATGCAGTTTGTCTTCGTATTCAAGTGAACAAGGAAAACAAAGAATTCAAGGTATGCTTTTTCAATTCCTCTGTCGTATATTCCGGTTGTTACTGAAGCAGGGGAAGAAAAACTATATCAGATCATCTTAATATCTATCGAACTTCAAATTGAGGTGTTCAATTCAACCCCATGGAATAACTTGTTTTTCCTTTGAATTGTGGGAAAAAGGTGTATCATGTATGTATATAGGAATGTACATTCGGATGCTTGTTAAATCCCAACTTGATAATACGCTCGTATCAATTGCAGGATCTACCACCTGAGCGAGCTTTTGCGGATTTTGTTCTTTGCAACTTGGTTCTTCATTTGGTGATCATGAATTTCCTTGGATAAAATCGTATCTCCAGGTTTGCTGTGCCTGATGTTTTCTCTGTTTCTGGCAGTGATTCATAACTATTATATGAAATGAAATTCTAGGTAATCATTTGTGTGCGCAGCACACGCCTAGTCCAGAACTGTAGTAAGATTTTTTATTTTATGGGAAACAGAAGATATTTGAGTATCAATTCGCTCATTCCGATGATAGACTTTTTCATATAGGCAATTTAGGTTTGAGATATCTCTCTCGTGCATATTTTGGCAAATTCTAGCTAGAATTTCGAAAAAGGGAAATAATAAAATCCGCATTGAACTGAAATTTGCTTAGTGTTTACATCTACCAAAACCATATACTGGCTCCTGATCTTGCAGGATAATTGGTGTTCATTTATACAACTCGTGCACCCTTGGCATTAGCAAATCCTACTACTTGAACTCACGATGTGAAACTAATGTCTTAAATTACCCGAACCAAAGTAGAGCGAAAACCCTTTTGTTTCTATGTTGAATGGGAATTGCATGATACATGGTTTCAGATTGATTTATTCTCCATTGAAACCTCGCAAATTCGAAATAGTTTGACAGGTTGGTAGGTTTATTAAGCACATTTTCATTGTTTATGATATGAAGTTGGGCGTGTATCTTCACTATCCTGATGGTTTCCTTGTTTTACCAAGGCGATGAGATTATACGAAGTGTGGGTTTTTATTTTTTAAAAATGGGGAGCGAATAGAAAAATAATGTAATGTCACTACTCACTATAGAACAAACAGATTAGGCAACCCCTTAACAGCTATGCTACAATACAAATGGTCCCTTAGCAACAATATATGGGCTTCAAACGTATGTGAATATGGCCTGGCCTCCGATGTTGCATAGTTTAGCCATTTGCAATCTGCTTCTGAAATGTAGGGTCCGACCTATAGTAAGAATTTAAGATTCAACCTAAGATGTTACATGTGGTAAAATTTAACCTATGATGTTACTCAATTAGTAAGAAATTTAGTTACAACTTAAAATATTACCCGATTAGTAAGAATATAGATCCAACCTAAAACGTTACATAGTTGATAAGAATTGGTAAAATGACAAAAGATGCCCCCAACATTCGCATGTTTTGTCTTTTAGCCCCTTATTATATTTTTGGTCTAAATATACCCATAATATTTTAAATTGGTCCAAATATGCCCCGTTAGATGGTAACTATCATGGTCAATGGTTGATGCTGATTGGACTTGCAACGTGTTACGATATGCTGATGTGGCATATGCCACACCATATATTTAAAAAAATATTATACCTTTTTTTATGGTGACACGTGGCAGACTATCATGCTGACACGTGGTTGAATCTGATGATGATACATGGCAAATATAATGCTGACACATCAATAGATCTTAACACGTGGCAAGTCCAGTCAGCATCAGCCGTTGACCGTCAGTTAACTGATAATTTCCATCAAACGGGGGTAATATTTGGACCAAATTGAAACGTTAGGGAGCATATTTAGACCAAATTAAAACGTTTTGACATATTTGGATCAAATTAAAACGTTAAAGGCATATTTAAATAAAAAAAATAGAAGGTCAAATGACAAAAACATGCAAATGTAAACATGCAAATGTTGGTAGCATTTTTTTATCATTTTACCATAAAAATTTAAGTTCCAATAAAAATCCCTAAAATTTGTTTTTTTAGTCTCACCCTAAAAACTTACTACATTCGTGCATATGTTTGCTTTTTGGACATTTTGTAAAGGTTATAAGGTGCAGCTCACGTGTTGAATGGGCAACACATCAAAAACAATAAAGATGAAAAAATATACGATGAATTTAACTTACTACATTGGTCATAGTATCTACGAATGAAAAATATTCAATTTCTCTTTTTTCATATCATCAATTTAATATTGTAGTAAATTAAAAAAAATTCAATTGATATATAAGAAAATTAGTGAAGATTCAATGATTGAGGAAATAATAGGAAAAAATAATAAAATAAATAATTTTTATTGGTT
Organism: Hibiscus tridactylites; assembly: GCA_958450335.1. Lineage (NCBI taxonomy): Eukaryota > Viridiplantae > Streptophyta > Magnoliopsida > Malvales > Malvaceae > Hibiscus > Hibiscus tridactylites. The sequence continues at coordinate 108,269,288 of OY288265.1, read as the reverse complement.
AAAATTATAATTGATGTGATAAGTCATAAGTATAATATAATTTTTGTTAACGGTGAGCTTTATTTTTTTTCTCCTTGTATTTGATGTTTTTATTGTGCAAAATCCAGCGCTTTCTCGTTTCTTAACAAAGCACGAGAATGCTTTCTTTTCACTCTTTTTATGTTTGTTTATAATAATATTACATGCACGACACGAGGCTTTCGTATCATCTCACATTGATCAATGTCCAAATACTATGTTTTAAAATGGTCCAGTTTCTTGGAAATTAAACCTGATTTATGAGGGCGTCTGTCTTTGGTTTATCAATTTATTCCATTCGCCTCCCCTCTGTCTAAACTAATTAAATAATTAGCCTTAGATTTCTGACAGTTTCATAATTAAACATTATTATTATGGATAATCAAAACTTTGTTCACCCATTTAATTAAATGATGTTTTCTGAATGAATGGTTATAATGTTATTCCATGTACACATTATGAAGTACAGTGGCAGTCTTTGAAAGAAAAAATAAATAAAAGAAAAATGTGCGTACACAAATTCTTACCACTTTTGTGTACATACATAAATTATTACAAAATTAATAAATATTTGTGTATATTATATCTAAATCCTTACATTATACGATTTTTATAAAGATTTGTGTACAACCGTTTTTTAGCAGCTTTTTAAACTTTTTTTTAGAATTTTCCAAAACTAAGCCATGACCCTCTCTTTACCTCTGAACCCAGCAATCGAAAAACTTCAATTGGAAAAGTATAGTTTCCTACTCTCATGTTAAGCAGAATCTCTTTCTTCTCCATTCGATCTAATCATCCTGCAGAATCTAACCCCCATTAAAAGCTAAAAGAATGATTTTTCATAAATCTAGCTAGGCAAAATCCCATCTTCTTTGTACCTTCTACGTTCTTCCCCCACCATGGCATCACAAGTAAAGACACCCCATTAAAGTCAATCTTACTGCTACGAGCTTTTCCCGCAGTGTTTCCTTACCTAAACAGAACTCAAAGACCCTACTTTTCCCCTCCTTTCCTTTCCTTTTCTGCCATGCACTCAAGCTTGTTCCTTTTTCAATGAGTTGGGCTTGTCTTAGCTCCTCTTCTTGGGGGCTTGTCTCAGTTGGCTGCCAAGTTTGCTTTTTTCCCACCATCTCCACCAACTTACCAGGTTAAGAAATGGGACAATGGGAAACTCACGGTGTTTTTGTCATTCTTGTTTGCATTTTGTAAGCTTTTCTCTGGTTTTTTAAGTGCTTTTTCTTTAAATGTTGTGGATTTTCTAGGTTGATACTTTTCCAGCATGTAAATCTTATCTTCTGCAGTTACTTTTTAGTTTTCACCTACATAAAGTAATTGATTTTTCACTCTTAGACTTTAGTGCCTTATGAATTGTTCATTTTCCTTAGGAGAGATCTGCAATTGTCCATCACTTTAGTTTCAATTTGTGTACAATCAGGTCTTGAGGAAATGTTACTTTATCACTTTAGCTGTTATTTTACTCTGCTATTTACTACCATGTTATCAATTGGTCCAGGTATGACTATTCTGGCTATGGAGCATCAACTGGGAAGGTAGCTCATTGTTTTTATAATGCTGCATTGCTCATTATAGCTGTTTCGGTTATGCATACGCAGGGATGATCATTCGAATGGACTCGGGTTCTGTATTTTGGCTTCTCGAGCTATCGTGTTGGTGGTGTCTTTGCTAATGTTCTTGTTTTATGGTTTCCTAGCCAAGTGAATCAAACACTTATGCTGATATAGAGGTCGTGTATCAGTGTCTTCGGACCGAGTATGGAATTAGTCAGGAAGAGTTGATTTTATATGGACAGTCAGTCGGAAGTGGACCGACGTTGCATTTGGCGGCTAAACTTCCGAGGCTAAGAGGTGTAGTTTTGCATAGCGGCATTAGTTCTTTCCGGTCTTCGTGTCATCGTGTGCTCTGCCATGTTAAGTTTTCGTTCTGCTTCGACATTTATCAGGTACTAATCTATATATGTCTGCATTTTATAGAAATAAGAACCGAAAGTTTGTTGGTTGACACTGTCGGGAATTTTAATAGCCTGTGAACCGAATTCGAGCAGCATTGCATTGATGTGTTTCTACTCTATATATCTGCTACTATGCTCGAGCTAATTACGATCTTCGTAAATGCAGAACATCAAAAAGATTCAGAAGGTGAAGTGTCCTGTCCTTGTAATACATGTAAGTACATTTCAAATCTCTCGAACATTATAGATCAAATTTCCATTTTTTAAGGTGAGGTGTCCTGTTGGTATCAAATTTTAAAGTTGGTCCGATCGAACATTGTAATCAGGGTACGGAAGATGATGTTGTCAATTGGCTGCATGGAAATGGACTTTGGAAAATGGCAAGGGAGCCATACGAGCCTTTGTGGATCAAAGGAGGTGGTCACTGCAACTTGGAGCTATACCCTGATTATATTCGCCATCTTTGCAAGTTCGTTTATGAAATGGAGAACACGACAACAGCGATTCGCCTTAAAAGGATTCGGCAAAGTCTTGGTTTACCGGCAAGGTCATGGCAACTCCTCGGTTACCAGTGACGGGTGCTGTAAGATTAAATTATGCCAACCTAAATGCCCCAAATGTCCTGAACCAAAGTGCAGATGTTGCCGGTGGCCGAAGTGCGTATGTTGTCGGAAACCGAGCTACTGTTGCTGGACACCGAAATGCCGAAAATGCTGGGTGACTTGTTCTTGCTGCTGGTTCAAATGTCTAGAGTTGAGATGTTGTGTGAGTATACATAAAGGGATAAATGGTAAACAAGAGGGCTAATGGTAATAATGGAAAAATTATATCATGGGTCATTTTCGTCACGTCATATATGGGAACAACCAATAAAAATTCACGTCATATATGGGAACAACCAATAAAAATTATTTATCTCATCATTTTTTCATGTTATATTTTTATCAAGCGAATCTTCACTCGATAAAATATGACATAAAAAATAATGAGATGATAATTTTTATTAATTGATCTTATGAATGACGTGGCGGAAATGGCCATGATATAATTTCTTATATACCATTATTCTATTGAAATATCTGGTTATGGGCCTCATGGCCGCTTTGGGCCTGCAATTATACATATTTATCTGACACATAAATGGGGACGGATCACGCACTAATTTAGAATTGTGTTTTACAGTCTTTATAAATTCTTCTGTTGTTAATATTTTAATAATCTAGTCGTTAAATTTAAAAATATAATTATACTTGTCATACATATAATTTTTAAATCATTATGATATATTTATCACGTCGATCCAAAGTATTGTTTTTATTAATATATATTTATCGATTGAAAAGTTTTTAACATTATATCAAATAATAATTATTTCATTATATATTTGTAACAAATTAAAAATTTAAAAGTCAGAAAGATAATAGATATGGACAACGTGCATGGTTCTAGAAAAAATATATATATAATGTTTTAATCTATTGGAAGGGGGAAATGGTTAAAAGAAATAGTGGGTGAAATGTTGCAGGACAGCAGGGAAGATTAGGTGATGTATTTTGACATTTTCATGGGGAAACAAACATTGTCAAGTTATGTTTCAACCACGACATTGTTTTTTCTTTTAACACAATAGCCGGTCATTCATTAAACAAACAAAAACATACATAGAATATGATACAATGGGATAAAAAAAATTGCGCCTTTTTGGTATTCTTACTTATGCTCCAATACTAAAAGTTACTATAAAATTAAATTCTAAACACTAATCTTAAATTTTAAATCTTAAACCATATACCTTATACACTAAAAAAATACACCATACACTAAATTTTCTAAACCTTAACCATAACTTAAAACACTAAACTTAATTTTGAGCGTATGGTATGAATAAGGGTACCGAAAAGGGGCAGAAAATTTCTATTCGGTACAATGAGAGAAAAAGATCACGATATTAAACACAATCACAGATAATAAACAAACAAGACAGAAACACAAATATGAGGACAGAAGATAACATGGAACACAAGAAAAACAACAAAGAAGCAAACCGAAAAATAAAAGAACCCATGACAACCAACACCCAAACAAGTCGGGGAAGCTATGTCCGACGAGGAAGGAAGGGAGACACCAAATCAGCTGTTGTTCAAGCCTGCATTAACGTATCTGTTGGCACAGAAGGATATTGACGGTAAAAGTGATGTAGTGAAAAGTCTACCGGAATCGACACGTTAAAATCTAAAATTATCGTCGACAAGAGGATGAGGCCGAATAAAAGAACGAAACTATGTCCATCGTCGAAAAAGTAAGCAAAGGTCAAGACCAAAATGACATTAGTTACATACATGTCTACATTTTAAATAATTAGAGTAATATTTTTTTTTTTTGAATATGTTGGTGTGATGTAAGAGTAGTATATGTTCAACTTTTTTAGTCTTTTAAAGATGTCACATATATCATGTATTACTGGTGCTCGAACCCGAGTCTTAAGGGATGATGAACATCTACTTTTGCCGTCAGAATACAAGGAGATGAGCATAATTAGAGTAATTTTGTTTTAATATATTTGAATCCAAAACTAAAAATTAACGTTAGCCATGTAATAAACTCTAAATGATACAATTGTTCAAACTCAAAATATAAATTTGTGGGGTCTGGGATTCATAAGACCAGAGAAAAGGCCACCACACTCGCAATCCACAGATTTTTAAAATTTTGGAATTATTATCGACGGTTAATAAAAAAATTAAAACCGAATTCACAATATTATATCATTAATTTATAAAAAAAATTAATGGACCCAACTTACTATTTATCTACAAAAAAAACATTCTAACCCAAAATAAATTGTTGCATATTAAAATGAATTAAGATTAAATTGACGATTTAGTTAAATGATACGGACTTTTTTTAGCATTATGTCTTTTTTTAATAGTCTAAAGGTGATTATAATGTAATATCTATTCATACATATTTTTAATCTTTTGACAATGCGCATACATCTTGTAGCCGAAGCAATTTGAACTCATGTCTCCTAAAATGAACATTATCTGCTTGTCCATTAAGACACTTGTTGGTTCTTTTAGCATTATGTCTTAATTTTATATGAAAGTGCTTGAATTGATCAGCCGCTCATTAACATTGTTTAGTACTGCAATAATATAGGGGTAAAGTATACAAATGGTCACTAAATTATCTCTAAAAAATAAAATGATCATCGAACTTTCAAAAATTACATAATAAACATTAAACTTTAGTTTTTATGACAAAATGGTCACTAACCTGTTAGCTATCGTTAATTAGGAGACGTTGCAATTACAAAAATTTGTAGAATAACATATTTAATCCTCAATATTTACGCATTCAATCAATTTAGGCATCAATAATGAGGGTTAAATTAAGAATAAATTGATTGAATGTGTCAAAATGAAGGATTAAATATTCTATTATTTAAATTTATGTAATTGTTACGTCACCCACTTAACGACAACTAATGGCCCAGTGATCATTTTGTAACAAAAAATAAATTTTAATGTCTTTTATGTAATTTTTGAAAGCTTAATAATCATTTTATATTTTTGGAGATAGTTTAATGGCCATATGTGTACTTTACCCATAATATAATGAGTGAGGAAAGGAATTAGTAAAATGGCAGAAAGTTTGTACCATTCTCTGCCACGATTCACTGCCAACAGCTTCTTAAAGAGCGACTGATCTTCTATCCAATGATGAAATCATGGACTCGTTGTGTGGTCCTACTCCTACTAGCAAGTATTGAAAATGAAATCCTGCTTCAGCTGAATCTTTTTAATAAATTTTATGATTAATAATTAAAATCAAAATTATCTGCATATAATTATATTAAAATAATTGAGCAAACACATTTGGTCGGTTGGTTAAGCTGTGTTTATTTGCTAACTTATATTTTCTTAAATTATTGGTTCTAAACTTATTAAAAGCATTTTTTCTTCTAGTCCACTTTTCCTCCACTCTAGGTAGAATTGAGATTAGAATTAGGATTTGTTTAAAAATTTATATTAAATAATTAATTGAGTTTAATTTTATTGTCATTGTTATTAGTCAAACATACAAAATGAAGTGAAATTGAACGTAGGGATGTAAATGAACCGAGCTTGAACGAACAAGACTATGTTTGTGTTCGTTTGTTTATTTTTAAATGTGTTTATGTTCGGTTCGTGTTCGTTTAAATTTTCAATGTTCTGTTCATGTTCGTTTATTTGTTTTTGAAGGTGTTCGTATTTGTTTGTTTAGTGCTCACGAACGTGTTCGTTTAAGTGTTTATGAACGTGTTCACGAACAAGTTCGTTTAAGTGTTCACGAACATGTTCGTTTATATATTAAAAAATGTTAACTAAATTAACAATAAATGAATAAATAAATAAAACAAAAGCAACAAAAAAACTTACATTTCAACATGAACTTATATAACATACTTAGCAACACAACAAAAATAGTATTTAGATACATCCACAAGTATTTTCATCCTATAAAAGAGCTTATAAACAAACTTATAAACGAGCCTATAAATGAGCTTATAAACGAGCCTATAAACAAGCTTATAAACGAGCTTGTTCGTGAACATAAACGAACCAAACATACATATGCTCGTGTTCGTTCGTTTATTAAACGAACATAAAAATTTTATTCACACTCGTTTATTTAACTTAATAAACGAACGTTATACGAACGGTTTGTCGAAAGCTCTATTCATTTACACCCCTAATTGAAAATATTTACATGTTTAATTTTTTGAATTTAAGGTTAAAAAGATTTAAAGAATTTAAGGTTATAAGAACCCAATGAGTGGCTTCAATGAAAAATCGATGATGTTCATCTTAGGAGACCTAATTTCGAAAACATGTGTGTGTTTTGTTAAAGAATTAAGAAAAAGTATGAACATATACTATCATGTAATATTCAAAAAATATTAAATTAAATTATATGATATTACACTTTAAATTAAATATAATACATAATATTCAAAAAAATAATAAATTAAATTATAAGATATATATATAGGGATATGATCAAATTACACTGTGTAAAACTCTTTAAGTTTTACACGTTTTTTGGATCGTTGGATGAGTGAAACGGATGGATGAGATTAACAGTAAAATATGTGAAGATTATCACTTGGGAATTAAAAACACGGAGTTAATCTCAACCATCAATTTCCCGATCTAAAAAACGTGTAAAACTTAGAAAAATTTTACACACTGTAAGTTGATCCTAACCCATATATAAGAACGCAAAGAAAAAAAGTGTTATATACGGAGAGAGGTGAAAGAAATTATAGACTGGTATAAATGATGTAATCTGATGGTAGGAAGGTTTCATACTAGAGAAAGAGACGGGAAGAGCAAAAGCATCACTTTTAATTAATAATTGACTTTAAAGCTATTAATTATACCAGAATCGAGAAAGAAAATATTCGATACAATTTTAACCAAAAAAAATATAAATATTATCAACAAGAAATAAATTGTTCAGGTTTGTATAGTGGATAGGTATGGTATGTTATGTTGGAAGAATTGGGTTGAAACCTTAATTCTAACATCACTTTTTTTTATTTAATTATTAGATCAATCATATGACGATATATATTATTGTGTTTAACTTGCATGACTAAAATGAAAATGTAATACGATTTTAATGGTCTTTTGCAAGTTTTTGAATTTAGAAGACCAAAATAAAAAATTGAATACTTTTTTAATCAAAATGAATTATCTATGCCACTAAAACCGCTTATTGATTTAAAATTTAGAAGAGGAAAATAAACGTAACATAAAAAATAAGATGAAATGAATAAAAAAATAATAGGGAAAACTACATCAGTGACCACCGAAGATATTGGGGATACTTATTTGAACCACCGAACTAAAAAAAACGTCAATCACACCATCGAACTTATAAAATCAACCTATTTTGACCACCGCCGTTAAAAACCTAACGGTAGAGTGACGGAACTGCCACGTGGCAGTTGATGGTAATATTTAAAAATTACACATTTGGTCCTTGTTATTTACACATTTTTTCAATTTAATCCTAATTTTCAATTAATAAAATAATAAATTATTTAATTAAGTGGTGACACGTGTCAAGATCTTATTGGAGGATTTTAATTATTTATATTTAATTTAATTAATTTATTTTCCCCCTCCAATCAGGTGGTGACACGTGTCACCACCAATTTAAAGGAGAAAAACAACATTTCGCTCATATGCATACTAGGGGACTCGAACCTGGGTCTACCAGGTGTAAGTGCAGCTGCTCTACCACTGCACCAAGCATATCTTTGTGCTATAATTCTCCACATATAATATATATCTATTATTAGTTTCTACATTTATAAGCCAAAAACTCAAACCCTAAACACTAATTTCACATATATAACTCCTAAACTCTAAACTCTAACCCTACACATTTCAAATTAAACCCTAAAATTTTTAAATTAATTCCACGCTAAATATCCTAAACCCTAAACCTCAAACCCTAAACCCTAAATATTTCAAATTATTTTTATGCTAAATATTTCAAATTAACCCTTAAACACTAAACCCTAAACTCTAACCTTAACTATTTCAAATTAAACCTCAACCCCTAAAATTTTTAAATTAATTCCACGCTAAATATCCTAAGCCCTAAACCTCAAACCCTAAAATTTCAAATTAATTCCAAGCTAAATATTTCAAATTAACCCTTAAACCATAAACCTCAAACCCTAAACCATGAACTCTAACCCTAAATATTTCAAATTAAACCTCAACCCCTAAAATTTTTAAATTAATTCCATGCTAAATATTCTAAACCCTAAACCTCAAACCCTAAAATTTTCAAATTAATTCCACGCTAAATATTTCAAATTAACCCTTAAACCCTAAACCCTAAATATTTCAAATTAAGCCCAGACCCTAACTTTAAACCCTAAATTTCAAATTAATTACATGATAAATATTTAGGGTTTAATTTGAAATATTTAGCGTGAAATTAATTTGAAATATTTAGGGTTTAAATTAAAATAGTTAGCGTGTAATTAATTTGAATTTTTTAGGGTTTAAGGTTAAGGGTTTGGGGTTTAATTTGAAATATTTAGCGTAAAAATAATTTGAAATATTTAGGGTTTAGGGTTTGAAGTTCAGGGTTTAGGATATTTAGCATGGAATTAATTTAAAAATTTTAGGGTTTAATTTGAAATATTTAGGGTTAGAGTTTAGGGTTTATGATTTATATATGTGAAATTAGTGTTTAGGGTTTGAGCTTTTGGCTTATAAATGTAGAAACTAATAATAGATATATATTATATGTGGAGAATTATAGCACAAAGATGTGCTTGGTGTAGTGGTAGAGCAGCTGCACTTACACCTGGGAGACCCAGGTTCGAGTCCCCTAACATGCATATGAGCGAAATGTTGTTTTTCTCCTTTAAATTGGTGGTGACACGTGTCACCACCTGATTGGAGGGGGAAAATAAATTAATTAAATTAAATATAAATAATTAAAATCCTCCAATAAGATCTTGACACGTGTCACCACTTAATTAAATAATTTATTATTTTATTAATTGAAAATTAGGACTAAATTAAAAAAATATGTAAATAACATGGACCAAATGTGTAATTTTTAAATATTACCATCAACTGCCACGTGGCAGTTCCGTCACTCCACCGTTAGGTTTTTAACGGCGGTGGTCAAAATAAGTTGATTTTATAAGTTCGATGGTGTGATTGACGTTTTTTTTAATTCGGTGGTTCAAATAAGTATCCCCAATATCTTCGGTGGTCACTGATGTAGTTTTCCCAAAATAATAAAGGAAGAAAAAGCATGGGACACATTATGAAGGTGAAGTTATATAGCACTACTTTTGGAATTGAGTTGAGATCATGTGGGAATATGAAAGATGATTGGCCCCACCAACGACTTTCCGTTAATTCAGCTCCATAATTTATTTTATATATTTAAAAGCAAAAAAAAAAATTTGCTTTGGTTGCGACATGTTTAGAGTACGGTTAAAAATGACCAGTTTTAAAATTTAGTTAAAAATTTAAAATATTAGACTTTTTGATAATATTTTAAATTAAAATTTTTAGGTTTTGGACAAGTATAGATAATTGTCCAAAAACAAACAAAAATTAACTTAAAATATTATCAAAAAGCTGAATATTTAAATTTTTAAATAAATTTTAAAATTTATCGTCTTTTAACCGCACACTAAATCTGTTGTACGTTAGACCAGCTCTCATTCACACCATCGCCAAAGAAAAAAAGATTGAAAAAGCTGATGGCGGAAATGGCTGGTCCCACGCGGTGCACACGCGGCCCACCATCTCCGCTCAATCCTCTATAATTTATTTTGATTTACCTGTTTAATCCCCCCAACATTCCTCTTTTTCTTACAATAATATTCCTAGTTTGTTTTTTTTTCTATGCTTTCGGTGTCTTTCCTTTCCCTTTCTCATCCAGGTTACTTGGTTTTTAACCTAACCAAACCGAGGGTATAGTCCAATTCCAACTCTTAATAATTATATAGTTTTGTGTTTTTTTTATAAAATATCTAAACTATCCAAACTTTTATCTACTCTCAATAAAGAAAATAATCAATATTTAAATATATTCAATTTCATATTTTTCTTATATGTTATATAAGTAACGATACCGACCAAATCATTTTCAATAAATATTTCAAAATTCTTTTTGATCCGATTTAATTAATCCAAAAAGATTAAAATTGTTTCGTCTTTTATTTCAATGCGAAGTTGACACGTCTTAAATGTTCCACTCCCACCAATTCTTCTCTGTTTAATTCACCCACCTAACCCTTTGGTCACAACCACACTAATTTTTCATATATATATATATATAGGGGTTAGAATCAACTTACTTAATGTAAAATTATTTAAGTTTTACACGTTTTTTACATCGTTGGACGAGAGAAATGGATAGTTGAGATTAATTCCTTACTTTTTTTTTCTCGAGTGATAATCTTCACATATTTTACTGTTAATTTCATCCATCCGTTTCACTAATCCAACAATCCGAAAAACGTATAAAACTTAGAAAATTTTACACTGTGTAATTAGATCCTATTATATATATAATCCACTTGTTAGTTGGCAAATCTCCAACCTAACAAAACATGCAGGCACAAATTAAGATTGTGCATTTCCCCTACTCGTGTAATTGCAATCATTGTTTGGATGGGTCAGTTAATATTTTAAACCGGTCAAAAAATCGAACAAAAATCTTATATTTTTTCCGTGCTCATTTTTATTCCCTAATATTAAAAAAATTAAATTTTAAGTTCTAACTCTAAATTATAGATCCTAAAAATATAGTCTAAACCCTTCAAAATATACTCTACTCATAATTCCGCAAATTCTAACTTTTAACCTTAAATTTAAATTATAAACTCTAAATCTAAATTTTTAGTATAAGTCATTAAAAAGAACACCTAAAAAGAGTAAATAATTTTTATTCCGAAAATTCTAATTTCTTGTACGTTTTGTTGTATTAATTGTGGACACGTTCGGAATAGAATAATAGGGCAAAGCGGCCAAACCGCATAATCTTAATGTTTGTACACTCCCCATTAAGCAAGCATGACGATTGACGAGACTATTTCCAGCCCCAGGGGCTCAACATTGGGTCCTGTTCCTTGTTTGGTTCTGCCAAATATTTAATTAATTATTCAAACCATTTCTATACCTGTTTCGAGGTCAAAACACGTTAAAAGACAACCGGACAGCTAGTGTTTTAGAAGTGTTCGCAATCGCAACATGTCTGTCTGCGTGCTTATCCTTAACTTTCCAGAATCCTTTAAAGCATATTCTGTTAAATTACTAATATTTTAATTTTTTACCTATATATATATATATTCAATAACTGAATTTGATATGTTCTCTGGTGTTGATATTTAAAAGTATTTTTTTAAAGTTAAAGTTTAAAATTTAATTCTTTTTATTATTTTGATTTTTAACAGTGTTAATTTTCGATAGCACAACAATATAAATGTTACATCACGTGTTAATAATAACATTATTTTTTATACTTAAGAGTGTTCATTCGGTTAATTTAATCACTAACCGAATCAAATTAAGTAAAAAAAAACTTATCCATTAATCAAACCGACTTTGTTTGACAATTATTAATCGTATTGAATAAAGATCGGTTAATTCCTCAATTCTTTTAATTATCCGAAATTTGTTATAAGTTTTATGAGTTGCGCTTTTCCATTAGTTATATTATATTAATTTGAGTATTTTTTTCACTGAGTTATATATTGAATGGGTCTTTAAATCTTAATGATTTTAGGGTTAAAAATCAATTGAGTTTCTTGACATTTTGATGGTTTTGGACTTAAAATTTATATGTGACATAAATAATTTATTAAATATTTATTGTTTTCAGTTAAATTAATTAATTATCTCGCTTCAAACCGAATTTTTTAATTAACTGAAGAAAAAAATCAATTCAAACAATTAATTTAATTTTAATTGAATAATAAAAACCCTACCAATATTTAAGCTTTTACCCTCACAAACAACCTTACATAAACAAACAAAATAATCAAACAAATGAGTATTGTTTTTAGTATATTAATTTAGGCATAAAATCAGATATAGAGACATTCCAGCACATGTGATCTTTAAATATGCTTATATGCTTATATGAAATACTTTATTAATAATTCAGTTTATGGTCCTTAGAAAAAAAATCAGTTTATGAATCGAATTGTTCAAATATAATCTTTAATATTCCGGTTGACTTGAATTAATAATTTAATAATAATAATAATTAATTTTAACTATAAAATATAAAGTTTTAAAAAATATATACACGTAACGTGATCCAACTTATATATGAACAATTAATTAAATAATTAAATGACCAAGTTGGCCTCGTTTGTTATATTAGGCAAATTTGCCAGAATTGATTATCTTTTTTCACAAAATAATTGTTACAAGCTGTATACTGAATATTACTGATCCGATAAAAATAATAAGATTTAAAGTTTTTTTTTTTTTGAATATGCTGGTGCGATGCAAGGGTAGCATCTGTTCAACTTTCTTAGTCTTTTCAAAGATGGCACACACAGCATGCATTACTGGTGCTCGATCCCGGGTCCTAAGGGATAATAAACATCTACCTTTGCCACCAGGACACAAGGGGATGAGCAATAAGATTTAAAGTTTGTGTATCAGTGAATTTAATATTCAAAATATTATTAAAGAAATAGTCAGTATAAGACTTAATTATACTGGTATTGAAAATGTTCATTTTTATAATGTTTCCAGCATTTTAGGGTAATTGTTTTTTAGAATGTGTTAGTTTTAAGAGTAGTGTATGACAGTGGTTTATTGTATAATGACGTTTTGATTTTTTTAGCAATTTAACTGTTTTAAATAATTAAGATAAATTTATGGGAAAAAATGTAAATATTATAAATAGGTCATTTTGTTGTAAAAGTTGAAACAAATGTCTAATGTGACATGATATAATAATTTTATTTATACATATTATTTATTTAATTCAAAACAAATCAATAAATTTAAGTATTTATAATTAAAATTTTTACTAATTTAATTTTTTATAATATTATTAAAGCGAGTTTACCATTTTGTTAATATTTAACCGTCAATAGAAATGTACTAATATATCCTTCTATAATACTTATGATAGTAGAACAAATGTAAAAAAAATCTAAAATGGAGAATTTTAAACTATGAAGGTTTAGAGATTGCATAAGTTTTGAGGATTAAAATATTATTATATCAATCCAATTATTATTTTGTTAATATTTAACTGTCAATGACTTATTTGTAATAATATTTGGCTTAATTAAAAATAAGTGCTCAAATTATATATGTTGCTAACTTTTAGTGCTTAAACTATTTTAATAAATTTATTAATTTAAATTATAACCATATTAATAGATTGCATAAGTTTTGATATGAGAATGTAATATTTCTCTATTTAATAAAAAAAAATGAAGATTTAAATTTATTAAATTGTTTTAAATTATAACCATATTAATAGATTGCATAAGTTTTGAGGACTAAAATGTTATTATATCAATCCAATTACCATTTTGTTAGTATTTAACTGTCAATGACTTATTTGTAATAATATTTGGCTTAATTGAAAAATAAGTGCCCAAATTATATATGTTTCTAACTTTTAGTGCGTAAACTATTTTTTGCTCAAAACAAGTGCCTAACATTTTCTCAATTACCAATTTAGATGCTTGAAGTTCCATTATGTTACCGGGTTATTATATCAATCCAATTACCATTTTGTTAATATTTAACTGTCAATGACTTATTTGTAATAATATTTGGCTTAATTGAAAAATAAGTGCTCAAATTATATATGTTTCTAACTTTTAGTGCGTAAACTATTTTTTGCTCAAAACAAGTGCCTAACATTTTCTCAATTACCAATTTAGATGCTTGAAGTCCCATTATGTTACCGGGTTATTATATCAATCCAATTACCATTTTGTTAATATTTAACTGTAAATGACTTATTTGTAATAATATTTGGCTTAATTGAAAAATAAGTGCCCAAATTATATATGTTTTTAACTTTTAGTGCGTAAACTATTTTTTGCTCAAAACAAGTGCCTAACGTTTTCTCAATTACCAATTTAGATGCTTGAAGTTCCATTATGTTACCGGTTTAAGGTTGACTTGTTAAAAATTCATCACACAATCAATGCTTGACACGTGACAACTTTTATTTTGTTTTATTAAAATCAAATTTAAAAAAAATTAAAATTCTCAAAAAAATTCAAAATAGTCCTCAAATCTTAATTTCAGTCGTTGTCGTCATTAATCGTCGATGACGTGTCTACTACTCACGTCGCCAGACTCCCACAAATACTTTTCACACCTTCATATCGTCGAAAGTTGACGAAGGGCGTACCTAACGTTGAAAGAAGTTGAACTCGTGAAAAGAAGCTGATTAACACACCTACCGTCGGTTATTGGTGATGGTGATTGAAAAAATGAGCGACAACATTCAACTTCAGTAGTGGTGGGCCCCGACGAGGCTGTCGACATCGACAACAATGACAATTTTGGTAATTTTAGGTTTTAAGATTAGAACTATTTTTTAAATTTTAATATGTTAAGTTTTTTAAATAAAAATAATAAAAAGAACATCACATTTCATGTTCTGATTAATAACGAATTTTTTAACTGATCTTAACGACCATGCACCTAACATTAATAGAATGAAACTTTAAACAATTGGTTTGAGCTAAGAATGGTTTAAGTAAAAAAGTTAAAAACAAATATAGTTTAGACATTTATTCTATTGTTAATTGTTAAGTATACTATTTTAATAGGGTAATATAATTATAATTTTTTTAAAAGTGATATTTGTTAATAAAAAAATACGATATGATGTAATTTACCCATAATTACTTATGTGGTGAGGTTAAGTCGGTCTAAGAAGGAAAAAAATATTTAATATACTGGTGTGATAATAAGGTAGGATATGTTTAAATTTTTTAACCATTTAATAAAACACATATATTGTTGCACAAATGGTACTCAAACTTGAGTCACTTGGATAAAATGTATCATCTTTTACTACTGGGACTGTTACTCGGATTCAAAGGAAAAAAAAACATTTGAATCACCGGAATTAGATTTCCAAAAAGATAAAGGACTAATTAAGCATTAATTATTAGAGCTTAAATTTAGTGAAAAAATCCATTGCCTATCCACTTGATTCAAAATTACCTTATTGTCATGGAATGTCCCATTTTGGACCGTAGGATAAATACTGTTTTATATACTATTAATTACACTTTTTAATTATTTTAGTTTTTTAATTACTAATTTATTTGCCTGCTAGAAGTAATTTACAGCTCATGTTTTCGGCTTCAGTGGAGTCCAATAGATAAGGTAGCGATCAGCTGCAGCCGATCCCATGGGAAAACATAGTCCAAAAGAAGGTGAAAGCAATATTTGGAATAATTTGTTTCATTTCCAAATTTTTATATAGTTTCAGCTTTCTTTTGAATATTTCAATAAGTTCCATTATTTTTTTATGAAAAAGATAACTAAGCAAAATAATATTATAAGTAGCGCTTGAAATTTTGGATTTTAAATATATATCAATTCAGTAATAAAATATTTGAAAATATAAATTTTGCTGATTATTTATTAAAACCGTAAATTTTTAGATGAACTGATATTTATTTTTACTGACTTTTTTAGCTTTAATTCTTATCAACGTTTTATTTTACTATTTTTACATAACCTCATAAAATAATTATTTTTAAATAAAATTTTGTGATAAAATTAAAATAATATGTAACATTAGTATGTAAATGTGTAGTAATTATTTTTTTCACATTAAAAGAAGACACTTAACAATATCTAATTCTAGAGTACGTGGTTAAAAATTTTCAGTTATATATTTTCCTAACATTTTGACTGGATAATCACTTTAATATTTTTTGAGTATTTAAACTCTTAACGTTTTATTTAAGGTCAAAATACTCATTATGTAGATGAAAAATGTTAATTAACTAACGATAAATGACTAAAAATGACGTGGAAAACCTACGTGATAATGTACATTAATATAACAATATGATATAAACATTAAAAACATTTTTTACATTATTCCAAAAATTAAAAATCAACAAGTTTGACTTTGACAGGCTACAGCGTAACCCACCTGCACCGGAGTTAAACCCAAACACCGCGTAGACAGCGCTCTCTAATGTTGAATTCGGCCATTTCAAAAAATTTAATCCCCAAAAGAACCTCCATAAATACTCAAATTTTCGCCTCCTTTGTCCTCCTCGTTTTCTTGTCAAATATAAGCTAAAACAAAATCCCTGTGTTTCCGCAACATCTTCAAATGCCATGCCCGAGTAATATCTCCGCAAGCCTGTTTTCCAGAACTAGAATGTAGTGTCCATTTTTACTGCAAAACAAGATATTCATATCCACCTTCATTAATTACCTCTAAAAACTTCTATATAACTCAAGCCGTTGCAAATTCTCTCTCTTTCCCTTCTATTTGGTTTTAGTGCTTATCTTTTGAACAAGAAAAAAAAGACCCCAGAATTGTTCTTTTGGGTATTTCTGAACAGGTGTGCTTTGGATATTTTCCCCTTTTTTTTCCCTTTTTTCCTCTCTCAAATTTCCAATCTTATGTTTGGAGGAAAAAAGGGCATGTTTTGAAGAAGTTTCATCGTTTGATTTGATAAATTTTGTAAAAAAAAAACTTTTTTATGAACTTCTTTTAAGTTGATTTTCTGCATTTCAGGTTCTGGGGAAAAAGTTTTCATCTTTTTGCTGATTAGTGGAAAGGACAAACAATGGCTAGTGATCCGCGTATGACCAGAAGAACACCCACGATTCACCATATAACAAACTCGGCCGGTGATATCGACAATGATATTAACACAGTGGATTCCGGTAGATATACAGTTCATCTTCCTCCTACACCAGATAACCAGCCAATGGAAATTGCTATGCAAACAGTGGGAACCGAGGAGCAATACGTTTCGAATTCCATGTTCACGGGTGGTTACAACCGCGTTACACGTGCTCATTCGAAGAAGATCATCGACTCCGATCCGGCGACGGTGGTTGTAGAAGGGTCGTTTTGTGAAATACCAGGATGCGGTTCCAAGATGATGAGTAACCGGCAAGGCATAGATGTGTTCCCGTGTGAATGTGGGTTTAGGATTTGCAAGGATTGTTATACAGATGCTATGGCATCTGGTGATGGGTTTTGTCCTGGATGTAAAGAGCATTATAGGGCGTTGGATGTGTCTGAGATGGCGCCGGCCACCAAATTGCGGTCGTCTAAATCCGGCAGGAGGTTGCCGGTTGTGGAATCAACAGAGCTCTTGATGAGGAGTCATAGTAATGAGTTTGATTATACTCAATATTTGTATGAAACGAATAGGAGTTATGGGTATGGGAATGCTGTGTGGCCGAATGATGGTGCCAGCGGAAGCGCCGACGAGTTTGGCAGTGACCGTAAGCTATTCCTGGAGAAGCAATGGAAGCCTCTTACACAGAAATCAAGCATACGTGCTGCAATCCTTAGTCCATACCGGTATGCCATTATGTTTCTAGTATTGTTTTATTTGCTCTTATTATGAACAATGATTCAACTTGGAGATTGGAGTTTGGATAATTGTACAGCTTTGTTAATTAGTAGTAACATGATAGTTTTAGTGCTCAATTTTCTGTTCGATTCGGTCGATTTTCTTGCAGGCTCCTAATCCTTTTTCGAGTAGTGGTTCTTGGATTATTTTTACAATGGAGAATCAGCCACCCGAATGAAGATGCAATCTGGTTGTGGTTTATGTCTGTGATTTGTGAGATATGGTTTGCCTTTTCTTGGCTGCTTGACCAGCTTCCTAAGCTCTGTCCCGTTAATCGTGCTGTTGATCTCGATGCTTTACACGAAAAGTTTGAAAAGCCTAGTTCGAATAATCCTTCAGGAAGATCTGATCTACCCGGCATAGATGTCTTTGTTTCTACTGCAGATCCAGAGAAAGAACCACCTCTTGTCACTGCAAATACCATTCTTTCCATTCTGGCAGCCGAATACCCCGTTGAGAAACTTGCGTGTTATGTTTCAGATGATGGAGGTGCACTATTAACCTTTGATGCCATGGCAGAGGCTGCTAGTTTTGCCAGAATTTGGGTTCCTTTCTGCAGGAAACATGATATTCAGCCTAGAAATCCAGATTCCTATTTCAATCTAAAAAGAGATCCTTACAAGAACAAGGTACTACCTGATTTTGTACGGGACCGCAGGCGGGTAAAACGTGAATATGATGAATTTAAGGTCAGGATCAATGGTCTTTCTGAGTCAATTCGACGTCGTTCTGATGCCTTTAATACAAGGGAGGAGGTGAAGATATTGAAGCGTTGGAGAGAGGACAACAGTGATGAACCAATGGAAACTTTGAAGATCCCAAAAGCTACTTGGATGGCTGATAGCACCCATTGGCCCGGTACTTGGACAGTTCCTGCTCCCGAGCATTCTAGGGGTGATCATGCCAGCATCATACAGGTAAGAATTCAAGAAGAGCTTCTCTTCAGTTGGCATGTCTGTAATCGACAGCGGAGCATTTATTTTATGTTTTTCAATTGCTCATGGTTAATTCCTTTTTTATTTTTTTAAATATAATATTAGAACGAATTTATGTAACCAATGGTTAGGAGGTTTTTTGAATCATTAGTGGCTATGTTACAAATTTGTTAGCATTTTGTTGACTACATTTGTTAATTATATGAATGATGGTATGATTATGTCAACTAAGATACTGAACTCGATTGATTGCAGGTGATGTTGGACCCTCCCTGTGCTGAGCCTCAAAATGGTACAGAAGGTGATGGAAATTCCATGGATCTGAGTGAGGTTGATATTCGTCTTCCAATGCTGGTTTACGTTACTCGTGAGAAGCGACCTGGTTATGATCACAATAAGAAGGCAGGGGCCATGAATGCGCTTGTTCGAGCTTCTGCAATCATGTCCAATGGCCCCTTCATACTTAATCTCGATTGTGACCACTACATTTACAATTCCCAGGCATTGAGAGAAGGAATTTGCTTTATGATGGACCGAGATGGGGAGCGTATTTGTTATGTCCAGTTCCCTCAGAGGTTTGAAGGAATTGATCCATCTGATCGCTATGCCAATCACAACACAGTTTTCTTTGATGTTAACATGCGAGCTCTTGATGGACTTCAGGGTCCGGTATATGTTGGAACGGGATGCCTCTTTCGTCGCACTGCCCTCTATGGTTTTGAGCCACCTCGGTTAGAAGATAACCCTGATTGCTGCAGCTGCTGCTTTCCACGTCGCAAGAAGCCTGCAACTGTTGCTTCTGCCCCTGATGTTGACCCTGAAGATGTTCAATTGAGAGAAGATGATGAAATGAATATCGCTCTCATTCCTAAGAAGTTTGGAAACTCGAGTTTACTTATTGAGTCTGTCCGGGTGGCAGCAATTCAAGGCCAGCCCCTTGCAGATCATCCTTCTGTCGAATATGGACGACCACCTGGTGCTCTCACTGTGCCTCGGGAGCCCCTTGATCCATCCACAATTGCAGAGGCAATTGATGTTATCTCGTGCTGGTACGAGGACAAGACTGAATGGGGGCAAAGTGTAGGGTGGATTTATGGATCAGTGACAGAAGATGTTGTTACAGGGTATAGGATGCATAATCGAGGGTGGAGATCTGTTTATTGTGTGACCAAAAGAGACGCTTTTCGGGGCACTGCTCCAATAAATCTTACTGATAGGCTTCACCAAGTTCTTCGTTGGGCTACTGGCTCGGTCGAGATATTCTTCTCACGCAACAATGCTCTACTAGGCAGCCCAAGGCTAAAGCTTCTACAGAGGATTGCTTATCTTAACGTTGGGATATACCCTTTCACCTCCATATTCCTCATTGTCTACTGCTTCCTTCCCGCACTTTCCCTCTTTTCGAATCAATTCATAGTCCAGACACTCAACGTGACGTTCCTCGTTTACCTCTTGGCCATAACTCTGACCCTTTGCGCTCTAGCGGTGCTAGAGATCAAGTGGTCTGGCATTGAACTAGAAGAATGGTGGAGGAATGAGCAGTTTTGGTTGATTGGAGGCACCAGTGCTCATCTTGCTGCTGTGCTCCAGGGGCTATTAAAGGTGATTGCCGGCATCGAAATATCATTCACCCTGACATCAAAATCAGCCGGTGACGATGTGGACGATGATTTCGCCGATCTCTACATCTTCAAGTGGACATCTCTCATGATACCCCCACTCACCATCATATTTGTTAACTTGATTGCCATCGCATACGGAGTTCTTCGTACAGTATACAGTACCAATCCCGAATGGAGTCATCTGCTGGGAGGTGTGTTCTTCAGTTTCTGGGTATTGGCTCACCTCTACCCCTTCGCAAAGGGCCTTATGGGAAGACGAGGGAAAACACCGACGATCGTATACGTTTGGTCGGGTCTTATTGCAATATCGATTTCGCTACTCTGGGTGGCCATCAACCCCCCGTCACAAAATTCTGATATTGGAGGGTCATTCCAATTCACATGATTTACTTGACTTTGTACTCCCCATTTGTATTGTTTTTACCTAGGGGAAGGCTGCACATTTGTAAACTCAATTCTTTGAAAGTTAGATATATGTGATTGGTTGATTGTTCCGAGATTAGATTCAATTAAATTCCATTCCATATGCGCATCATGCCAGCGAAACCATATGCAACCAGGT
The DNA here is from genome assembly GCA_958450335.1 of Hibiscus tridactylites. Classification (NCBI taxonomy): domain Eukaryota; kingdom Viridiplantae; phylum Streptophyta; class Magnoliopsida; order Malvales; family Malvaceae; genus Hibiscus; species Hibiscus tridactylites. The sequence goes on along the minus strand of OY288265.1, from coordinate 108,248,026 downwards.
GTGCTTTGGAGTTTTGACATGGTTGGTGCAAGTTGAAGAAATAGCAAAATATACCAACAACTAGTATTTTCCTTTGTTTAACCACGTATATCTAAGGGTGTGTATTTTCGGATACTAAATCCGATACAAAAAACCGGATATCTGAAATTTTAGATCAGTAAAATGATAATTTGTATCCAATTTAGAAAATTTGGGCATTCAGATATCGGATATCCGATTGTATTATTTGATTTAAGTATTTTTCTATATTTGACAGTCGTATTTATATAAAAAAATGGGGTTTTGAATATAACAATCAATTAATCGGTTGATTAATCGAATATTTTTGGATTTTTCGGATTAGATATTTTTGCACACCTGATATCAACTAATTAGTTGATTAATTTGCTTCGGATACTGCAGAGGTCCATTATGTGGGCGACCCTCCCAAATCCCAATACCAACTACTAATTTGTTTAGGGGATTGGAGTGCTAAGTTCCTTGATGAAAATTAGAGGTTTGAATCCGAATAAACGAGATTGAGAATGTCACTCTCATAATAAATTTCTATAGTATTCAGTTTTGAGTAATTGACCAATGAATCAATATTCGATTTAGAGTGATCGGTGAGTCAGATATCAATAATTATACACTTTCACCTTTTGCAAATTAGTCTTCCATATTCATTTGGTGTAGGGCTTTAGCAATTGTACCATAACATAACTTTTGAAACTTATATGACGAAAATAAAACCTATTCAAATTTATTGACCGTGACTGTAGTTTACCCAAATTCAGATGTAAAGCGTAAAAAATCCGAATGGACCGGACCGACTTCGCGGGTTAAACTTGAAAACGAAAATCCTTTACCCAGCGCTCCGCTTATAACTTCGTTTATGTTTCTGCTTTGATCATCAAACACAAAAACAAGAAATCAAATTTGTGCCTGTGATTGATCGCCAACGCCATGGATTCGTAAGCTTTTCTCTCTTTTTTTCTTCAATTTAGAGTTTAAATTTGATAGAAAGTATTTCCTTTTTTCCCCTAAAAAAGCCCTAGGGTTTGTTTATGGCTATTCTTCCTTTTATGTCTCTCATAGTTATCGCGATGAGGAAGGAGAGGCAATTATGGACTTCGAAGACTTTCAATCAGACCCCGGATCGCCGGAGCCGCGGCAAAACCTTCTGGATGACTTAGAGGATGACATGGAAAATTGGGGTCAGCGAGAACGATCGCAGACGCCGGTTTATGATACCGATAAGGTTGGGAAGCCGAGAAAGAGGCTGGTCAAGAAAGGAGGCTCTTCGGGGAAAGAGAGTATGGATGCCCCTGGGTTGTTAGATGAAGACGACGAGTCCAATTTTCAGAGGGAAGGATCGGAGTCAGATGCGAAGAAGAGGAAGAAGAAGGAGATGAGGCCCAAGGAGAAAAATTTTGGTGGTGGTAGTGAAAAGGGAACTGTTAAAAAGTTGGGGAAGTCTGCGGAAGTGAATGAGATGTGGGAGTGGGTTAATCCTGAGGTAATTTTTTTTTTAAAATATGTTATTGATGGCTGTTTGATTGAATTCATTGTTTAGGAGAATTAGGTTCTGGATTTATGGATTCACAGTAGTTAAATTCCTATATTATTTATTGGAATTTGGGATTAGTAAAATTGTTATCGGCTTGCATTAATTATGGATTTACAGTAGGTTGCTATTTTTCTCTTTGTTTATATTATGAGAGAACTTATTTCAAAGTAAAAATACTACTTTGTCTTTTCACAAACTAAGATGGGAATTGAACTTTTTTTTTTGTTGGAAAGCAAAACCTTTTGTGAGTATGCTGTGATTAGGGTTGTAAATGAACAGAACATACGACAAACTCCTTGTAACCATTCATATATTGTTTGTTTGTTTAATCTTAAACGGATTAAGAAGACGTTAAAGTTTCTGCGCTGGAATTTAATTAATGAAGGTGAAAGGCAAACTAAGTTTTCTCATTTGACCATCTCTCCGCACTGAAACAGAATGATCAAGAGGGCCCTCGGACTATGGATGATGATGACTTTATAGATGACAGTGGTGTAGACCCAGCAGACAGATATGGGAGTGACAATGAAGCACGGTCGCCTGGTGCTGCCCCTCAGGTTGTCAATCATCTTTAATGTTCTTCATGTGTGTTTGTCTATGTTTTAATAAAGAATTTTAGGAAATTTGTTTGTTGTGATCTATATAGTGTCTTTGGTTCACTTTTGTGATCTTTTAGGCGGAGGAAGATGACGAGGATCCGGAGATTAAGGATTTATTTAAGGTGGGTAAAAAGAGGAAGAAGAATGAGAAAAGTCCTGCAGAAATTGCATTGCTAGTTGAGAGTGTTATGGCTGAGCTTGAGGTAACTGCTGAGGAAGATGCAGAGCTTAACAGACAAGGAAAGCCTGCAATAAATAAACTCAAGAAGTTGCCACTTCTTACTGAGGTTCTCGCAAAGTAAGCTTCTTGCCGCATTACTAAGGCTTGCTTGTCTCCATCTAGAAATGATTGTTCTCATCTTTAAAATTTACACTTATGCAGGAAGCAGCTCCAGCCAGAATTCTTAGATCATGGAGTTTTAACCTTGTTGAAAAATTGGCTCGAACCTCTTCCTGATGGAAGCTTACCAAATATAAATATCCGTGCAGCTGTTTTGCAGATTTTAACTGATGTATAAACTGGCCTTCTTTCAATCTTGGCCTGTGCAGTAATGGTCACTGCCCCAACCAACAATCTCTTACATGAAAAACTGAAATGTTGTTTTTTTTCACGCAGTTTCCAATTGATCTAGAGCAGCATGATAGAAGGGAGCAGCTAAAGAGAAGTGGTCTTGGAAAGGTTAGGAGTGTCTTACAGCTACAACTGCATCCAGCTTTCTATTTTGAAGCATCTTCGATCGGCTTTTGATATTTTCTACCTCTCAAATTTTATTGGCAGGTCATTATGTTTTTATCTAAATCTGATGAGGAAACCACGTCTAACAGGAAACTTGCCAAGGATTTGGTTGATAAGTGGGTAATATTCTGGTTTAAGCTCCTGTTCTTCATATTCTAAAGTTTCCCTTATTTCCTTGTGTTATCGTGTCTTATGTCCTCTATGTTTTAATCATTAATTCTTTAGTATGTTGCTTATTGGAGTATAATTTGTGATTGCTGAATTTCCAGTGCATTATGATTCATTAAAAACTTCACCTTTCTTAATCAATTTTTGTTTGTCAAGTTTACACTTCTTTAGTTGTCTTAAGAAGGTTTCTTTTATATCTTCAAGGAGTTCTTTTCTATCCAGTTTTATTAACTCTTCAAAATAATTTCAAACATAATGCAGAGTAGACCAATCTTTAATAAGAGCACAAGGTTTGAGGATATGAGAAATGGGGATGACGATAGGGTTCCTTTGCGAAGGCCAACTGTCAAAAGGTTCTCTTTGTTGTCACTTTTACGCCAATTATGCCTTCATGTTTGCTTACAATTTTCTTATGCATACATGCATTTTCTTATTGTTTTTCTTTTTCATTTTTTAATATTCATTTGTAGGCCTGCAAATAGAGCTGCATCAATGGACTCTAGAGATGGTGATTTTGATTTGGATATTTCTCGGTAAGATGTAACCTACCGCTGGGTTTGACATCATTATTGTGATTCCGTATGCTTGTGACTGTAATTGTTGGTTATAAAATTACAGTGACCAGAAGTCTAGGCGATCAACATCATCTCAAGATGCTTCAAGGTCAGAATCCTCTTCAAGGCTGCATGCATCAAGACCTGATGCAACGCCAATGGACTTTGTTGTGCGTCCCCAGTCTAAGATTGATCCAGATGAAATTAGAGCCCGCGCGAAACAAGTTGTTCAAGATCAGCGTCGTCTAAAGGTTTGTTTTTACTTCCTGGTATTAATGTGTTGGTTTTAATCATTTGGAAATGGGTTTTTTTGGTCAAATAGGAATTTTTGTTCTATACTCCCTTCTGAGGTTAACTTTGTCATGGCAGATGAATAAGAAGTTACAGCAGTTGAAAGCACCTAAAAAGAAGCAGTTGCAGGCTACTAAACTTAGTGTTGAGGGTCGTGGTATGACGAAGTACCTGTAATAATGCCCCACTGATCAAATTTGCAGTGGTCTGAGCCGGATCACAATTCATATGTCAGGGACATTTTTGCAGCAAAAAACCAATATAAAGCTCTGTTGAGCTGAAGATTTACCGTCTTCTGTTTTAAATCCAAGTCGACAGGGATTCACCATGAGGGCAGTGGCTTCATGATATTTATTTTGACTTGGAAAATTGGTTCAGTTCAAATAACCATTTCCATTTATGTTATGTTTCTTAATGTTAAAAACAATCATTTATTTACTTGCAAGAAAATAAAGATACTGTGTAATCTTTATCGTATTTAATGAAGGTATGCAAACAAATATAATGTAATCTAATCTTCCTACGAAGCTCAATTTCTAATATCAACTGAACAGTCTGTACTCTGTACATGAATTTGTGATTGTCTATCAGGCAAGATATGCCTTATGCTTTGTTCTGTTTTCCCTGAAATGAATGTACATAAAGGATCTCCTGAGAAAGGAAAGACAACACCAACACTCGAGTTCCGAATTCTAAAGCAAACCTCCATAACATGAATGGATTCATTGATTGATAGACACATACCTTCTTTTTCAAGATGAATACGTTGTTAACTCTTGGAAATGAATATATCAGCATGAGCAATTCCATCAAAACGCTACAGTCATTCTACTTGAAGAATAGTTTGGCTTCTCATGCTGCAAGCAATGAAGTTGATGTTGGAAACGGACAATATTTTCAAATAGAGGTGTCCCGCACCATATGGTACGGAGTTGGCTAAATGCTGGCATATATAAGCAGCTTCCATGATCATCTTAATCTTGATAATCTTTTCCGTTTCCGATTCTTTGCAATGCTCTTCGAACCAGATGGAAGAGTAGGAAGGGAAGCTGGTATACCAACAAATGTTCTTCCCTTCTTAGAAACCCATTTCAATGGCATATTATTTACCACAACGCCAATATCATTTGCATTATTCAGTTCAACAAGTTGTTTGATTTGATCAAGCATCTGGTGGGTCCAGGCAACTGACTCATCTAAACCAATTGAGTCGTCCATTGGTTTCTTCCACAGATCCATCAATATCTCCCGGAATGACCAAAAAGACATGGAAGGTTTGTAGCCTTTGGCATTTTCACAGATCATATTGACCTTGATGACATGCTTGCAAAAGTTTCCTTGCATGGACCATGCACAGTCGCAGAAAGCAAAGTCTGATCCAGGGTTCCAAACCAAATGTGTTCTGCTGCTGTCTTTCTGACTTGCTACCTTCGCAAATAGGTGGTTCGTATCATCTAATGTAACAGCAGAATCAGGAATTTGCAGCGCCCGATGCCAAGATGTAGATGCAATGTATTCCTCCTTTACATTTAGAAAAGAATCACTTTCGTCTGCATACCGGTCAAGCCAATATGCTGAATGCAATTCAGTTGTCAGCTTGTGTACTAACCAGTCAACTCTCTGAAGTGCACCAAGATGTGAATCGTCAAACAATTTCGTTTTCAGCTTCACATGATAGGCTTCTATTGCACCAGATGCCTCCTGGCTTGCAAGTGGAAGAGTTCTCATTGTTGAAAGCCACATTTCTGTTAAACCAAAATAAACGCAAGTATGAGACAAGGGGATCTTCACTACATAGCCACGTTTGTGCATATGTAATAGTGAGAGATCTAACCAATTTTAGGCACCCAAGTGGATTTGAAATACTCCATGAAGGCTGATTGATCAACAAAATCCTGAATTAACTCTTCCAAGGCAACAGAAGTGTTTACACCACCCCAAATGCTGTAAACAATTTCTCCCAGGCGCTTAAAAATTTCCCGCTGAACTTCAATGTTGGAACATTTCTTAACAACATTCCTCAACCAAGATCTACGAGCACGCCAAATGGAAAACAGGATAGGACAGCAAAAAGCATCCCTGATAAAACAGACAAAACAGGAGTAAGTGAAACACTCAATTCAAGCCAAACTTTCAAAGCAAAAATATCCTACCTGATGGGATCAATCTCCATAGATGCATCATCAATCACAAAACCATTGATTTTCCATCCTGGATCTACGCTCTGAGCTCGATCAAGCACGGCTTTCATCCATTTAGCCATGTCTGGCTTTGCAACGCTGCGGGTAATGACCCATGCAACAGGTAATGCATGTTGTCTTGAATCAAAGACAAGAAGAGTGCATAAAGGGTACTGCATTCAGAAACACCATAATGTAACACTAACTGAAATAGCTTTTTAAAAGCTATGAACAAACACAAAACAACCATTTTATTACCTTGAGTCTTTTAATACCAAATGTTGAATCAGCTGCTATGAGACTGCGATGGCTAAATCGAACCATCTGTTGCAACTGCCATTCTGTTTGAATCCCAAGAATGAAAGGATCTGTCTCAGAAGTGTCCTGATAGAAAAATATAGATTTCTTATTGCGTTCAACCCACATCCGAATGCTAGCCTGATCATCTAGATCTAACTCATGGGTAGACCTCTTAATGATCATCCCAAGTTTGCGGACATATTGGGAAGCAAGGGTACTAACTGTTGCATCTGAACCACCATATCGTTGAACATATTCTATGTGTTTCTCCAGCACATTTTCTTCAGGAATACCCAAATAGATCATGGACATTGTTTGTTGTTGAATCTCGTTGGAAATATATGGAATTTTCTTAGCACCAGGGCCAATGGCATCTTTGTCAAGGGGTCCATGGCAAACAAAGCCAGATTTGTTTATATGGCGCCTCTCATTGAATATAATAAGTGCAAGCGATGGACGAGCATAAAGACGTTTGACTATAAAATGGCATGTGCATCCTCGCATAGATTGAGGTCTAGCAGCCCGATTTCTGGTGTTTAGACGATATCTACGACTAGGTAATACACCTCCACCTTCCCCATAATTTTCAGGACCAAAGGAACACCAATATCTTCACACATACAAGGGAAAACATAAGAACAAATGTTTATTCTCAGGTCAAACTCATATTAATGAGAAAATGAATATCATATCTTCTAACATGAATTTCTCAGGTTTTTGTTACATAGAAGATATAATCAATCAAAAGAGATATTAGAAGAGCACAGAACGTGAAACATTGTTAAGCATGGTTTGAACTTACAGTCTATATTCCAAATATTCATCATTCTTATACTCCTTTAAACTGCCCATTGATCGTTTCCGCCCCCTTTCAATATGAAATCGTGTTGGACATTCCACATTGGAGCATTCTCCAATTATAAAATCATCTACTCGAGCATAAGGAATGAGTGCTACATCATCATGGTGTTCAGCTGTGCCAAACTTGGTCCAAGTCAAATCAGCAGAAGAGAACTCCGGTTCTGCTGGATCTTGCACCGAAAGATTGAGTATTGATTCAACTATCCCCATCTATGTATTTCTGTCTAAAATCTACTATTTCCCCAACATGAGATTCAGCATCAAATCTGCAGAACATGAGAAATGTTTCCCGAAAACAAGAAACAAAAACCATTTAGTAAATTATGGTTCCTCAAATATAACTGATATCTTCACAAAGGAGAAATGTTTCAAAAAAAAATGGGATCACATCAATCATCCAGTGAACAAATGAAAAATCTTATCATCGAAAGTCTCCAACTCAACCATGAAATCACAACAATGTGCACTTTTCTTCGATAACTCTTAACACAAAGTAAGCAAAACTATGAAGCATCTCCGCCCATATCAGTTAGCATCAAGTCTAGACCACTTATCAAATACCAATAGAGCAAGATAGGACACTGAAAAAGCTTGATATATAATTGTAATTTTGGACATGGCCCAAATACATGAAAATATATACTGAGTGAAGCTAAACTAAATATATCAAAAGGATAATAATTACTAAATACTAACATTTGAAGATTATGTTCATTGCTTTTCTCTCAAACTATCCCAAAACCAAACAAGAGCAATCTATTGAACTTCAAGATCCATTATTTGAGCACATAGCACAGAGTTCTCAAACATAAACCAATTATTTACTCAAATTAAAAGAGTAAATTGCCCCACTAAAAAACATTCGAAACACAATTGAGTCCTGGCCTAAAATCTTGAATGCTAAACCAAAATCATATCCAACTTCACATAAAATCAAAACCAAAGCTTTTCAATTTTTTCCTACCAAGAGCTGAAGGAAAATTTGGTCCATTGTGTTTCACAGTGATATTTACTAATTACTCCAACCAAAATCGAATTTTTCTCATCGACAATTCTTTAGATAATAAGTGCAGAATATAAAAGAAATACCTCAGGACCAGAGCCAGACTTGCAAAAAGTGGGCTTCACTCCAGAATTTCTGGGTATAATCCTGATTTGGGCTGCAAATGGAACATGCAACGTAAATATAGAGAAAAAGAAAATTGAAAAAAAATATTAATAAAAATGGGGATTTTAGAGGGAGGGGGTTTAGGGTTTTCGCTAGATACCATACCGGGGGCGTTTGGGGATGAGAATTCGGTATCCTAATTCTGGTTTGGGCTACACTGTTTTTTAGGGCTTTATCATCCCAATGTTCGAATGTCTCGTCTTTTCCTAATCCCCGTCGATTCGAACGTCGGCCACAAGTTACTAAATTATGGGATTTGGTTAAATATATTTATTTTTAAAAAATTATATAGGTTATTGTTTTGGATTAATATTTAATGTACGGTCCGTGATTTTTTTTACATAATCATGTTTAATTTAACTTTTAAAAAATAAAATATAAATTTTTGATCCTAAAATTTTAAATTTCAACCCATAAATTTTAAATTAAACATTTAAATCTTGAATTAAACTTATTTATGAAAAATAACTTTTTCATCGTCAATGCATAAAATATTTTTCATATTATTTTATACATTGATGATGAAAAAAAATCTAAACATTTAGTCCTGCCAGTAAAAAATAAAATTTACATCCATTTTAAAAAAAATATACTAAATTTTAATTTAATTGATATAGTAATTATTATAACATGGCTTCAAATATAATGTATACTTTTTATAAGAAAAATAATTTATAATATAATATTTTTTTAACTCAACTAGTAGTCATAGTTATTAACATGATGATGTTTATCATAAGAAATTGAGTAGCTTAAGATGCGTGTCTTATAAAATGTTAAGAAAATATGAACATGTGCTACATGTAATCATTTTAAGACTACATAATACAATAAAAATATATTATTTTAGAAGTTATATTTTAGCAAATTGTATAAAAAAATACGCATCATTCTTATATAAATTATAAAATTTAAAATGTAAACCCAAATCTTACACTATCATTTACAAATCATGCATTAAATTCTAAACCTTAAACTACCACTTAAACCTTAAAATAAATAAAATTATATAAACTAAAATTTACACAAATTAGATTTCAAATATTTTCCTCATTTAAAATGAAATGTTATTGAAGATTTTTTTTTGAAAAATGTTATTGTAATTGAAATAATATAATTCTTATTCTTTTGCTGCCCAAGTAGAGAAGAGCGGGGAGCTCAACTTAAGTACATGTAATATTTAGGATTATAATACATAGTTAGGTGTAGCAATTTAGTCAACATAATCGTATTATAACATTTTCAGGTTTAATGTTTGAATGATATTTATTATAGTTGACACATTTGACCAGTTAATATTTTAATTTTTGATGCATTGTAATTTATTAAAAGATAAAATACATTTTAAGTTATTTAATTATGTATTTAGTAACATGAATTATTTGTTTCTTAAAGTTACATATATACAATTCAATTCGAAATTTGTTGCAAATTTAGTATAACGTATGATGTGAATTTAATATAAAACAATTTTGCATGAACCAACTTGACTCAGTGGTTAAGGAAATTGTTATTGCTCCTAGAGGTCGCGGGTTCGAGCACCAACAGCTACAGCAAGGTGATTGAGTGTTCAATATTTAGAACATATATTACTTGTAATCACCTTAGCTTTCAAAAAAAAATATAATGGTTAGAATTTAGAATTTGGTGTTATAATTCAGGGTTTATAAGTTAAAACCTAAATTCTAACCATATTATTCTAAAAACAAAAATATAATTTCTAAACCCTAAATTATAACCCTAAACACTAAATTCTAACCATCATCCCTAAACACTTAAACCCTACACCCTAAACTAAGAACTAAGCTCTAAAATTAGAGCGTTTGTAAAAATTTTCAGTTTCTACCGCCAATATATTCGATATAAATCCTTAATTCATTACAAATTTACAAAGTGATAATAGGGGGAGAAAATGTAAGTAACATGACCGAGCAAGGTAGGTGGATGGGGCCCACTAGACATAGTTATCAACGTCAAACAAATACAAACATTTTCTTGACTGTTCTTTGTGCTGACTGCCGGTTTACTCTTCTTGTTTGGTTTGCTGATTACTGAGTTACGGAATCTCCGGTCCGCTTCAAGCTTTCCCTATCAATTCTCGGGCACTAGACCGATCTCCTCCTCTTTCCTTCCTTTCTAAACCCTTAAATCTTTCAAGATTTCAACTCCCAAATCATAATCGCCGACGAAAATGGAAGTGTAAGTTTAAGTTCATTCGACTAAGATTTTGTTAATTTGATCTATTTTTGTGTAGATTAGCAGGAATAATGAAAGGTATCTTACTTTCGATCAGTCTTGTGATCCATGAATGTTAATTTACAGTGTTGCTTCTGCTCCGGGGAAGGTTTTGATGACCGGCGGGTACTTAATTTTGGAGAGGCCAAATGCTGGGATTGTTCTGAGCACGAACGCACGATTTTACGCTGTTGTGAAGCCAATTTATGAAGATGTCAAGCCTGATAGCTGGGCATGGGTAACTTAATCCATTTGTTTCCATGCTTCAACCTATTATGCTAAGTTGTAATCATTTCCATGCTTTTGAAAGCTCTGTGAGCTGCTATGAATGATTATCATGTTTCAATTTGATGGTAAATAAGGAAATCTGACACTGAATTGGAAAGTTAAACCCATTTAGTTAAAGAACATCACCAAGATTTGAAGTTGTTTGCAGAGTTTTTAAAACTTCACTGCTTGTGTGTATGATATTGATCCCTTTCTAGGTGCTTGTTGGAGTTTCATGCTTTATAACTGTTGATTCCTTGCTCTAAAAATAAGAGGCTTGACAGTAGTTTTCTTGCTTGCTGTAACACCTAACTCCTGTCCTCTGTATTGTTTTTCAGTCATGGATCGATGTCAAACTAACATCTCCTCAGCTTTCTAGAGAAAGCATGTACAAACTGTCTCGGAAACATTTAACACTTCAGTGCGTATCTTCAAGGCAAGTTTCATCATGTGATTGAAGTTTTTCCCTTGCATCTAGTGTCCTAGATTGCATCCTTTTCATTATGGATGCCTATCTAGCATCGCAGACCGTATCTTTTCTATTATTGATGTGTATCTACTATCTAGCATTAAATAAGTTTAAATAGTTAATTAGTATTCTCTGTGTCTTTTTTCATTCCAATAATTATATGAAATATAAGTCAAATAGCAATTATTAAAGAAGCTGAGGGTTGTTAAGTTGGTTCACTAATTTCTTTTGGCATATAATTCCAGTGAATCAAGAAACCCTTTTGTAGAGAATGCAATTCAATATACTGTAGCAGCTGCACATGCAACATTTGACAAGAATAAGAAGGATGCATTAGATAAACTGCTCTTACAAGGTAGTGTTTAACGTTGCATTTATTTATTTTCTCATTTTATGGAAATCATAACTTCAGGGATCTAAGAATGGAGCTGAACTTGTTATGCAGGTCTTGATATCACGATCTTAGGTTGCAATGACTTTTACTCATACAGGAATCAGGTATTTTAGTGTTCCTCTCTAATATTCTTTATAGAAATAAAATATATATTCTTGAGATGAGCATTCACTATTTGGTAAACCTGTCCTGTATGTTAGTACTGCAATATAAGCTGCTGACATGTTCCTCCACAGATTGAAGCACTTGGACTTCCATTGACACCAGAAGCATTGGCTACTCTACCACCTTTTACATCAATTACTTTCAATTCTGAGGAATCAAATGGAGGAAATTGTAAACCTGAAGTTGCAAAAACTGGATTGGGTTCATCTGCAGCAATGACTACAGCTGTAGTTGCTGCTTTACTTCATTACCTTGGTGTTGTTAACCTTTCCACCTCTTCTGAAGATTCACACCAACAAAATAAAAATTCCATGGATCTTGACATTGTGCATATGATTGCTCAAAGTGCCCACTGTATTGCCCAAGGAAAAGTTGGCAGTGGCTTCGATGTCAGTTCTGGTGTCTATGGGAGTCAGCGTTATGTTCGTTTTTCACCTGAAGTGCTTTCTGCTGCTCAGGTCTCTCTTTCTCTCTCTCTCTCTCTCTCTCACACACACACACACACACATATTCTCTAAGGTTGGGAGGTTGGAATAATGTGCAATGATGAAGATCTGAATACATAAACTTAGCTCAATGGCCAGGAAAGCAATCCCAATGCTTTTCTGGGCAGTCAGACAGTGGTGCTACCCATAAAATATTTAAAACTTGTGCAACCTTTTTTTTCTGGTGTACACCCTTAGTTTTTTTTGTTCAAAACACCCTTAGTTTGATATAGAGTGAGATAATACTAGGCGTATGAGCTATCATTTAATGCTATTGCAGTGCTGCTTGTGGTTAACCACCTTGGCTGTTTTAGTGACTTATTTCGGTTCTTTATAAGATCTCTTGCAATGTTGCAGGCTGCAGTGAAAGGGGTGCCAGTAGAGGAAGCAATTCAGAACATTCTAAATGGAAAATGGGACCATGAGAGGACTGAATTCTCTTTACCACCATTAATGACACTCGTAAGCATTATGAGCTTCACTATTTATCCACTTAGACTATAATGCTTTTGGGAGCATTATGGTACTTCTTCTGTGTTTGTGCTTAGTTACTTGAATATTGTCAGAAAATTAGCTCCTTATGTACTTAAGTCTTTTTTTTTTTGCTTATTCTGTGAAGAAAATGAAAGGTGGCTTGTTTGCCTTATTAATATCAATTTTATTACTAAAAGTCAAGGATTCTATAATCAAAAAGTTTGTTGGCTGTTGCAGTTACTAGGAGAACCAGGAACTGGTGGATCATCAACACCGTCAATGGTAGGTGCTGTTAAAAAATGGCAGAAGGCTGATCCTGAAAAATCCCAAGAAACATGGAGAAAGCTGGCTGAGGCTAATTCAGAACTTGAGACCCAACTCAACATGTTAAGAGAATTAGCCAAAGAACACTGGGATGCCTATAAATGTGTGATTGATAGCTGTAGTAGACTTAAACCAGCAAAGGTATTGTTTTAGACCACTCCCTAACATTCAAGAACTCAACAAATAGAATTTCCGTATGAAATTTTTACTGATTTTCTTTTGAAAATTTTTCATTTCTAGATTTTGAGTATTTTTGGAGACTTTTGAAATTGAACTCATAGAAAAAGAGCTATTTAATTTTGCCATACCCAGTTTTTCAGTGTGGTCTCTTTCTCAGGAAGATACTGTAGTGTTGAAGATAATACTGCTTTACTAATATCTAGAGATCCGTTGAATCTTATTACACTAATTATTCACTGTGGTCTCTTTCTCAAAAAATTTCACTAGTGCTTAGGACAATTGGGAGTTTAAGACAGTTGCACTCTTCTATAAACCGTAGGAAACGTAGCCTAATGGATAGTTCTAAGTGGCTGACCTCAAAGATTTGATGGAGATTCTACAGCAATATTTCAAATGTGCTATAATAATGATCAAAACTCAAGATAATATGCAGAGCGACCCATAACCATGTTGTATGCATTTTCGGTTATCTGTGACTCTGTGTGTCTTTGTGGGTGGGGGAATAGCAATGGGGAAGAGCTCGGCTCTGTTGACTGGATATTGTAATTCCTAGTTTCACATACAATGACATTAATTCCACGTCAGCTTCTTCTAAAAGTAGTGATATCCTTCCAAGCATGTCAAGCTATAGTCATAGTTGGCAATACCACACAACACTATGGTCTGCGAAGATCTACTAAGCTGTAAAAGAACTGTGTACTTGTTTTTATTGCTCAGGTAGGTCAAACTTCGATTTCAATTTCTTGGCATGTATATTTGATAGGTGGTTGGATCAATAATCAAAGAAGTCTCTACTTATCATAAACGTTAAGAAAGTTGGTGCGATTGTTTGGTTAAATTGTCTAGTTTTCTCGTTTTTATTTTGTCTTCCCTTCCCTTCCAAATGCCGACTTTTAAGATGGTCTCCAAAACCAATTGCATGGACAGTGGATGGAGGGAGTGGCTGAGCCAATCAAAGAAGCAGTTGTTAAAGCATTGCTAAACGCAAGGAAGGCTATGCTTGAGATCAGGAATCAAATGCGAACAATGGGAGAGGCAGCAGGCATTCCGGTATGTTATTGTCTCTTTGATTTGATGTTTATAAATGTCTAATTTTGTGTTCTTATGTCTGCGAAAGATGTAGAAAAAATAGTAAGAGATTGAATAACTTTTTATCCTCTTTTCATCTGATTCTATTTAAGAGGTTAATACTGTTGAAATGCTAGACCCTAAATGGACCATCTTTATTTTATTTATTTATTTTGGGATGTTCCAAAAAAAACTTAACTGTAGCGTCAAAGGCTAATAGTTTTCAAACTTTTCAAGAACTTCCATCAACATTTATCAGCTAAGAATAGGGGTATATTCAATATTGGATTTCAAAATGTTGAACTATTGTTTTAGTATAGTGCACTACCTTCAAATTCTACATCCTTTATAATGTTTTTGACTTAAAAATTACAGATAGAACCAGAATCACAGACTCAACTTCTGGATGCTACTATGGACATGGAAGGAGTACTATTGGCTGGGGTTCCCGGAGCAGGCGGATTTGATGCTGTCTTTGCTGTTACCTTGGGTGTTTCTAGCCGGAATGTGACAAATGCATGGAGTTCACACAATGTTCTGGCCTTGTTAGTTAGGGAAGACCCTCAAGGCGTTTGCTTAGAAAGCGGCGATCCACGATGCCAGGAAATTACTTCCGCGGTTTCTTCGGTCAATATCAAGTGAGCTTTTTATTTCTTGCTTTGTATTTGATGAGTTAGGAATGTCATTTTAATATTTGTTGGAAAAACATGGATTTACTGGAGATATTACACTGTCTAAAAGACAAAACCCTCTCCATTGGAGGAATCAACTCTTACACATTTAAGTTCCTTAAGTGTCATGGAATAAGAAAAAAAGAAGATTGCCCTTTACACAATTGGTTAGACTTCACATTGTTTACTTTGCTTGAAGAACCATTGACATTTTACCAGGAAATCAAACTACTGTGAGTGAGCAATGCTGATAAACAAGAAAGTAAAGTAAATTTAGATATTAGAAAGTTGAGGATTAGATTTTGGTATTTGCTCTGTTGTGGATAGTAATTAAAATATTTGAATTCGAATCCACAAAAAATCAGATGTGTAAGGAGATGGAGTTTTGGTTAAGTACACATTGCAAACAAAGTCGATTGAACTCGTGTCTCTTAGGATAAGCATGATCATGTTTTCCACTTTGACCACTCATTGGGTTCACATTATAGTATTAAATTGCGGCCACAACGTAACGGCCACATCGTAACGGATTTGAAAGTTCCCGCTACACCGCAAACCGCAACTGCATTTAAAATCGTAGTTATCTTTTAGAGAAGCAACGTCCGCAACCGTAATGTTGCAACCGCCTCCGCAACTGTGACCACAACCGCAATTTAATACAATCATCTATTATTAAACTGGTAGTTGGTTACCATCTGATTATACTTTCAAATGAAAGAAAATGTTGCAAAATATGATATTTCACGAGGTGGGGCGGGCGAAATTGGTGACCAGAACCAAAGTCCAGGAAGAATAAGATGCTGTTTTTGTCAACTCAAGTCAACTACTCAACTTGCATGCATTATCAACTATGTATTTTTAATTAATTTGATATAAATTTAATTGGAATTGAAAAGCTCAAATGCTAATTTATCTAGAACAAGCTTGCGTAGACTAGACCACTCAAATATACTAATATGAAATGATAAAGAATTTTAAAGCCCGACATGGCAAAAAGCACTCCTAAAAAGAGCAACAGCCTGCGGATAAACAAATAGATGTTGGTCGTGCTGTTCGACCATCATTACATCACACGCGCTAACATAACTGAGATTGATCATCTGTTACAAATTTATAACAATCCAAGTATATATAAAAAAATAAAATGATATTAATTAATCGAAATACAATGGTAAGAAAAATAAACTCTTGATTTGATTGTAGAAAAAGTTGTAAGTCTAAAGTGAAAATAAATTATTTTAAGGTTAAGAGTTTTAATGATAACGTTGCGAGTCTGTTCAGTATTTAATCTTAATTAGTTCAATAATAGACTAGATACCAGTAGTTAAAAAAAAGTTGAATACAGTGTTAATAAATTTATTTATTTATAGGAAAATTCTGCCACGCTCGACGAGCACCGATGATCATCACTAACGATGAGCACCGTTAATTCAATTTATAAAGATAAAAAAACTAAAGGACTTACTGTATAATTGTAAATTATTTAAAAATAAAAAAGTGAATTAATTAAAATATATTATTTTATTTTTAATTTTTTTAAACATATATCAAAATACTTTATCTACTCCTAAATTATAAAACCCTAATTTTTGTTAATTTAAAATTGTCACCGCTGCCACCAATGGTTATAACCCAAAATCATACTTTTGTATAACTCTAACTATTATGCATTCTAAAGTGATTAATTATTAGTATACCAATGTGCTTCCGACTCTAATTCGCTTGGATCGGTGGTTTTAAGCGAAAAAAACAAATGCGAACCGATATTTTATAAATAATCCACTATGCATGAATCACGGTTTCAATATTCACATTTAAAAATTCTTATCAATCTCAATAACGATTTGGTTTAATAATAATTACAATAATTTTTTTTTTGATAAATTTTAAATTTAATCTTAATCTTACTTAGATAAAAAGGAAAAGGAACTCTAAAAAAATCATATTGTGTCTAGAACTCATGATCTAAAAGAATATGAGAAATTAAGATGAGCAGATTAGTAAATCGGCTAAATATACTTATTTCAATTGATAATTTTACTTTTAATTTAAAAGAATAAAATCTTACTAATCTTTGAATAATTTAAAAAAAAACTGAAAATGCCCTTGGTATATTCATTAAAAGTACTATAATTAAAAATTTTGTTGATGGGATATAAAAAGTATATTTTAACAAAAAAAATCGAGATTAGAGTAAAAGAGAAAATTAGGACAAATTTTTTTTACCGTTTCGATGTTTCTTTTTATGTCTTAGCAATAAAAAATTAAATTCTAAGCTTTAACCTTAAATTATAAGTCCTAAATTTTAAATTTTAAACGCTAAATTTTAAAAATACACACCTTAAATTCTATAAACTCTAATCCTAAACCTTAATTTTAACATTAATCCTAAACACTAGACATAAATTTTTAGTGTGAGGCATAAATAGAACATCGAAAGAGTTGATGATTCATATTTAAAAAATTGTTACATATTCTTTCTAATAGTCTTAAGGTGATTATATGACAATATATCGTCGTACATTTTTCTAACCTTTTGATAAAACACACATACCTTACGAACAAAACTGCTCGAACCTAAATCTTTTGAGATGAGTATCATTTTCTTTTCTATTTAGACCACTTATTGGCTTCAAATTAAGTATTGTTAATATTCATTATTGATAATAATATGAATGTTGTTAATCTGTTTAGAAATTATAATATTTTATTTTAAAAAATAAGATTAAAAACACCTTATTAGAAAATAAGAATATTAATTTTCACAACTTAAAAAAACCCACTCATCGCACTACTTAGAGGTGAGCATATCAGTGAAAAAATTTAAGTTACTCGATTTGATGAGTTATATTTTATAATTACATTTTTATTTAAAGTTTTTGAGTCGAATTTAATTGTTTGAGTTTTTGTTCATATTTAATTATAAAAATTTATAATGTTATGATGTTAATTAGTTTTAATTTAAACGTTTTCTATAACAATATAACATAGACTTGTAGTTATTTCTTATATATGTGTAGGTATGTACTAATTAATAAAAATCAAGAGTTATTCAAATTTTTATTTTATAATTTAAAATTTATTTAAAAATTTTCAAATTAAGTTACAAGGGTTTTTCAGGCCGAATCAAATAAAAAAATTGTTTTTTCGAATCAAGAAATATTTGGAAGAAGAAAAGAAATGGACCCACATCTCTATATGTAGTTTTCACTTTTCACCATATCATTATCGTCGTTCTCTCACACT
Organism: Hibiscus tridactylites; assembly: GCA_958450335.1. NCBI lineage: Eukaryota > Viridiplantae > Streptophyta > Magnoliopsida > Malvales > Malvaceae > Hibiscus > Hibiscus tridactylites. The sequence continues at coordinate 108,229,642 of OY288265.1, read as the reverse complement.
ATATTTGATTTTTCCACCTGGGTTTTATTTGTTCTTTTGGAGTTCTTCGTTAGCCAAAAAAAAAAAACCCGAAGCAATTCGAAGAAGCTCAGAAATCAAAGAACTTTATGTTGTTTTCTTCTTCTACTACTATTACTTAAGTTTCGTTCTCGTAGATTTTTGAAGCCAACCTTCAGCAGCCTCTCTGAGATTTACTTTCATTTTTGTCTTTTTCTTTCAGGTATCTTTTCTTTCTTTGACTTTCCTGCTTTTCTTTTCATCTTTGCTTTTATCTCCCATCACTTTAGAAAGCAGTAAGGCTACCTCAAAAAAGGGAATTTTAACATATTCCTTTTGTTTTTGATCCCTTTCTCTGTATTGCATATTCTTTGTTTCAATCACTCTGGGTTTTTCCCCCAGTTCCCAGGATTTGTTTTCTTTCTTGGGTTTTTTAGTACACTATAAATTTGTTTTCTTTCAATGTTGGAATAGATGTGAATGCGTTTTGCTGTGTCTCTAAGCTTCATCAGCTAACATATGGCTGCTAAGGTTTTGGACTGTTGCCTGATTCATTTTTTTTTTAAAATTGTTGCTTTAGCTGAAAAGTATTGCTAGGCCTTATATGTTTAATTATTCATTTTCAGCTTTGAATGTCCATTTTTTTGACTAGAAATAAATTCAATCTTTTTTTTTTTCAATTTAAAAAGCTTTTATGTGTTAACTTGAATCTCCCTTATTATTTGACTTTCATATACTATATTTGAATCTTATATTAGTTTAGGATATTATAGGGTTAAAGACTTCTCTTGGACTTAAAAGGCGGATTTCCTTTTGTTTTCTTTTATATTTGGGCCTATTATACTCGCCATACTCGGTTGAACAATTGATTTGCTTTTTTTTTTATTTTAATTTGGGGTAAAATGATTGATCTTGCAGTATGTCCTTTTAAACTTGAAGGCTTTCTCATGGGATGCCAGTTTGTATTTTGAGGTCTGACTGCTTTGTGATTATTTCTGGTTCATTGCAAGGAAGAATCATCAGGGGCCGAGGAATTCACTGTTCTTGTGATTGCTTTCCTGGTAATTTGAGAGTTTGATTGATATAGGTGATACTTGAGGAGTTGTAGCATGAGACTCTGGTAGGGTACATAGCACTTTGTATTATATTGGAAAAGATGGAGCAAAGGGAAAGTGAGAGTTGGAAAGAATTGGTCAGGAAAATGCTTCCACCAGGTGCATCTCTCCCTGAAGATTCATCGGAGCTTGATTACTCTATAGCCATGGAGTATAAGGGCCCTCCGGTTGCTTATGAGCTGCCTAGAGTTGAGCCTCTTGATGTCAATTCACATGCTATCCCTACTGCAGAATCACTATCAGAGTCCCAAAGGTCAGTTGCTAATACTGGCCCTCCGGTTATTGAACCAATCCCCTTGCCAGTATCTTATATTGCTGGTGTCACAAGTCCACCTACACAGAGTCCAAGGGTTTCAGCAAGCTCCGAGTCAGTAGTATCCGTCTTGCAAAACCCTGATTTTTCTTCAGCTTCTCCCTCTGCTTCTCCTGGTTCAGTTCACAATCCTCCAAGTAATCCTCCGAAACAAGTTGTTAATGAAGCAAGGAGAGTGCCAGTCGTCAAATTTAATACGGTTGAAAGGTCAGAGAGGAAAGATGTTGTTGATATGGATAAGCCAGTTTTTCCTGGATTTGTTGGGGTTTCAAAAGAAAAGAAGAAGAATAAAAGAATTTGTCACCGTTGTGGTAAGAGGAAATGGGAAACAAAGGAATCTTGCCTGGTTTGTGATGCTAAGTATTGCAGCAATTGTGTGCTTAGGGCAATGGGTTCAATGCCCGAAGGACGGAAATGTGTGACATGCATTGGCCAGCCAATTGATGAATTGAAGCGGTTAAGACTAGGGAAACATTCTAGGCTCTTGTCACGATTACTTAGTCCTTTGGAGGTAAAGCAGATTATGAGAGCAGAGAAAGAATGTGCTGCTAATCAGCTCCGACCAGAGCAGCTAATTGTGAATGGATATCCATTGAAGCCTGAAGAGATGGCAGAATTACTTGGATGCCCTTTACCCCCGAAGAAGTTGAAGCCTGGTAGATATTGGTATGACAAAGAATCCGGTTTTTGGGGAAAGGTAAATTCATACTTGTGATATATGCTATTTTTATGTTTTGCACGGCTTTTCCTAATTGAACAAGAAGGGAAAACATCTAGAATGGGATTTGATTTTATAATGACTTCATATTGAATTGACAGGAAGGAGAAAAACCAGACCGGATCATTAGTTCAAACTTAAATTTCACGGGGAAGCTTAATCCTGATGCAAGCAATGGTAATACTGAAGTCTATATCAATGGCCGGGAAATTACGAAACTTGAGTTGAGGGTGCTAAAGGTAGCATATAATAGTTATACACGGTCTGTTATTTGTTGTTCTTGATCATGACATTCTTTTCTGTTTGAGTCCCTGCTTTAGGATTCCCCATCTCAGACTTCATTTGATACTGAGTTTCTCACCTTTTTGTACTTCCCATGGAGACATCTGTTTTGAGATTAATGGTTTGGGCATGTGTAAAACCTGGATACTCAGCAATTAAACTCTAGGTTTGACTGCATGCTTTGTAAGATTGTTTTTGAGCCTTTGCTTCAAGAGCAGCAGTTGTTCACTTTTAGGTCCATTGTGTCCTAAGCATGCTTTCAGCTCAGGACTTAGTCCGTTTATACCTTGGTGGTTACTTGCCTAGTCTTGTCATGGAACAAGCAGTGGTTTGAGATTCATGTAAAATTGGTGCTAGTTGTTTTCATTAAGAATTGGGTCCATGGTCTAGGCATTTGTGTTTATTGTTGTGCTTGGAATGCCTCTCATGTAAAAGAGCAACCTGCCTGTTACTTTATTTTTGTAATTGGCTTAAATGAAAAATCAGCCCTTTAACTATGCCTTTTTTCTGTTTTAAGTACCTAAACTATGGTTTGGGCAAAATAAGTACCTAAACTATGGTTTGGGCAAAATAAGCCCCTAAACTATCATTTTTGGTCACTTTAAGTCCCTAAACTAATTTTTGGTCAAAATAAGTACCTAAACTATGTCATTTTTCTTCTTTTAGTCCCTAAACTATCTATTGGTCAAAATTTTTTTTTGTGATGTGTCAACATCTTATTAGTCGAAATAATTTTTTTTGACTTAAATAACTATCGGACTTAAAGTGACCAGAAATGATAGTTTAGGGGCTTATTTTGCCAAACCATAGTTTAGGTACTTAAAACAGAAAAAAGGCAAAGTTTGAGGGCTGCTTTTTGGTTTAAGCCTTTGTAATTTCCTGATGCATATAACTATGAATATGTACCAAACAATGTTAGAAGTTGCAATTTACTGTTGATTTTCAGCCTTTATGATATGATATGTCATATGTTAGGCTGTAAACTTGTACTTGGAATGTAACATGTCAAGGTTTTAAGAAAAAGTTGTTTGAGCTTTTAGAATATTCTCTTTATTACATAATATTAGGCCTTTATGATATATGGCATATAATGTTAGGCTATGGACATGTACTTAGAATGCAACATGTCAATGTTTTAAGTAAAAGTTGTTTGAGCTTTAGTATATTGTAATTTTCCCATTTTAATTGTACCAACTAGTATATCACTATTCATATATTGTACTTAACTTCCCTTGTCGGTTCTTTGTCATTACCGTTTAAAAGTAACAAATTTCTTAAGGAATATAATATATATTAAATGTTATTTATCTTCATATTCTTTAACCAATCGTTGATGTATCTGTTTGATGTTTTCAGTTGGCGAATGTGCAGTGTCCACGTGACACACATTTTTGGGTTTATGATGATGGTCGTTATGAGGAAGAAGGTCAAAATAACATTAGAGGAAATATTTGGGAGAAGGTATGTTAAAGGACCAACGACCTCAATAGCATCATGGGTATTCTATGAATATATATGTGATGTGATTTGGATTTGATTTTTTCTATGCAGGCATCAACTCGTTTTATCTGTACCTTGTTCTCTTTGCCTGTGCCTCATGGTCAACCTCAAGGAGCAAGAGAGGAGGCTAGCAATTATTCTACTGTTCCAAATTACCTAGAGCAGAAAAGGACCCAAAAACTTCTTCTACTGGGGCTTCAAGGCTCTGGAACAAGCACTATTTTCAAGCAGGTTTTGCCTTGTTGCTTTATTTTGCTCCTGCTATCATGTTGCGTGTGGCCCTGTCAAATGCATAGACATAGTTGCATACTTGCATTGAAGATGAAACATAAATCACTCTAGAAATTTGTTGCCTAGATGGAAGTTGGCAGAATATCTTGCATGAACATGAAGAATGTCTGCCATTCCAATCCATAGTAGATGACAAATATTTAAGCATATGCAGTCTATAAAAACTTTGAGTCTGTTTCTTTGCATATTATCGACAGTGCTTTCAGTGGTGTGGGCTGCATTTCCTTTTCCCTCATGCTTTCTAGGTCTTGTAGCTTTTGGTCTTATGGTGTATGGATGATTAAGATGTGGGCACATTCCCTTTGTCTCAAGTGATAAAATTCAGTAATTAGAATGTGCGGTTACAGCCTTTCATTGCAGTTCATGCCATTTTCTAATGTTCGGTATGCATATTGAACAGGCAAAATTTTTGTATGGGAATGGGTTTTCTACAGAGGAACTGCAGGATCTGAAGTTGATGATCCAGAGCAATATGTACAGATACCTGAGCATATTATTGGACGGGCGAGAGCGGTTCGAAGAGGAAGCAATGTTTCGTATAAGAGAACTAGGTCCCGATGACGAGAACAGTGAAGCAGGTAACATTTCTCACAATAGTTTTTCCGTTTTTAAATGTAGTTTTGAGCTTTTAAAGTAGAACTAGTTACTTCCTAGTAATTTGTTTTATAGCCTATATATCTCCTCGATATGCATATTGCTTTTTTATTGGCTGAAAGGGGAGGAGGAAAAGTGTTTCTAGCAGTTTTTCTGCTAGTGTTTTATATAGGTTTGTTACATGATGATTCTTATAGGTCTCTCACAGCTGGCCAAAAGAAAAAAAAATTGTTTAACAGCGTCGCAAAGCTTCCGGCATCTAAACTATGCTATAATATTATTTCAGGTGGGGAGGTTGACTCTGGTGAAACTAACCAGTGCGTCTATTCGATTAACCCAAGGCTAAAGCATTTTTCTGATTGGCTTCTGGACATCATAGCCACAGGAGATTTGGATGCTTTTTTCCCTGCAGCAACACGTGAGTATGCTCCGTTAGTTGAGGAGTTGTGGAAAGATCCCGCTATACAGCAAACATATAAAAGAAAAGACGAGCTCCACTTTCTTCCGGAGGTTTCGGAGTACTTCTTAAGTAGGGTGTGTCATCTTATTTTCTGTTGAATTTGTTGCCTGTATTTTACATTTTATGTTTAGCATGTCGGCTTAATCAATCATTGCCAATTTTTACTTGGCCATTTGATATTCAAGTTATTCAACATGAGGAAGATCCCCAAAAAATAAAAACCAACTTATCTCAAATTCACAGCAATATCTTGACCTATGCGATATACTTTTGATTCCTTCAGGCTGTTGAGGTGTCAAGCAATGAATACGAACCTTCTGATCGTGATATCCTTTATGCCGAAGGGATTACCCAAGGGAATGGTTTGGCGTTCATAGAGTTTTCGCTCGATGATCGCAGTCCAATGTCTGAAACCTACACAGACAATTTGGAAGCTCCATCCCTGCCCCTGACCAAGTAAGTGTTCCTATCATTCTGTTGTTATTGTCATTTGTCAACGGGGTGCATGTTACAAATTGTCATGTTGGGTCTTCCTTGCATCTATGGACTAATTTGTCATGTTTTTTTTCTTTATTACTTTTTACAGGTTCCAACTTATAAGGGTAAATGCGAAGGGGATGAACGAGGGGTGCAAGTGGGTGGAAATGTTTGAAGACGTGCGCTCGGTAGTCTTCTGCGTGGCCCTTAGCGATTATGATCAGATATCGATAGCACCAGAGAGTAGTGGCAGTGGGACGCTACTTCAGAATAAGATGTTGCAGACAAAGGAGCTATTTGAAACAATGATAAGGCACCCTTGTTTTAAGGGTACCCCATTCGTGTTGATACTAAACAAGTACGATCTGTTCGAGGAGAAAGTCAACCGGGTGCCGTTAAGCACGTGCGAGTGGTTCAATGATTTCAGTCCAGTTAGGCATCTCCATAACCATCAGTCACTAGCTCAACAGGCTTACTTTTACGTCGCGATGAAGTTCAAGGATCTGTATGCTTCCCTTACCGGACAGAAACTTTTTGTATGGCAAGCGAGGGCAAGGGACCACCGGGTAACCATCGACGAAGCATTCAAGTACATAAGGGAGGTTCTCAAGTGGGAAGACGAGAAAGATGACAACTACTATGGGGGAGAAGATTCATTTTACAGCACAGATGTTAGCTCCTCGCCATTTGTGAGGCAAGAATGAGGTTGCATTCGGAATTTACTTGTATTCTTTCAGTATAAACAAGATTGTAGAAGTGTAGTGCATGCTTTGTTGCTTAATCAAATAAGAATTTTATTAAATCCTACCTTAAATTAAAATAAGGGAAAGCTACATATTCAGGATAAAATTCGTCTACCCTTTTTCGGTGCCCTTACATATGCCCCAACACTAAAAAACATTATAAAATTAAAATCTAAGCCCTAACCCTAAATTTTAAATCCTAAACTCTACACCCTATACCCTAAAAAATATACCCTACCCTAAATTTCCTAACCCCTAACCTAAAACCCTAAATCCTAAACTCTAAAATTAATTTTGAGCGTGGGGACATATATAGGGTCACCGAAAAGGGGTAGAGGAATTTCATCCTACATATTCAATGCTGAAAAGGTTGAGTTAAATAGCTCAAAAAAGAATTTGATACGTTAATTTTTTAATGCACATTTAAAAAAACAAATGACCTTTTTATGGAAAAGAATGATATTTAAAAAATATATATGAGCTGGTCTAAGTAGTACGCAGTTTAATTTTGCTAAGTCTCGAGTTTGAGGCGCTATGTTGTATGCAGAAAATTTTCGTTGGGAGACTTACTGGGGTCAGAGTAGACTTTGAGATACAAGGATTCTTATACCATTACAATATAAATATTATTGATCTCATGCCCAAACAAATCAAGTGGGGTTAATTTTAATATTTCCATGAAAAAATTTATACTAACTCATTGAAAATCTCATACCATAACAAATTAAGTGGGGTCAATTGACCCTCTAAACTATATGTGGCTCTGCCACTACTATTAAAGCTAGATGTGCAATACGAGTCGGTCTGATTTAATCAAACGAAGCCCTGAAAATTAAAATCACAACAATATATATACAAAGCTTTTATAACAAATCAGCTGAACAATTAAGATATTAATTTTTTTAAAGAGCTAGTGGTAATAGTTTAGTACTAAATTAAGCAATATGGCCTTCATTCCAAATCATATCGACTTAATTTAATGTTAAAAAGTAATAAGTTTTGTAATTCAAAAAAAAAATAAGTTTTTAAATCTATCCAAACAACTTAAAATGTAGGTTGGTAGTTTTTCAGAAAGTTTAGAAACTTGTCAAAAACTAATATAAATATTATAAAAAATATAACATTTTAAATTGATTAAACAAATTTCGAAACTTACGGTTTTCGGTCTTGAATTAAAATGTTGCATCGCATACCTACTGATATACAATGGAGGTCGAAAGTGATCCAAAACTAGCTATAGGTCAAGGATGGAAGCTTCTAGAAGTAAAAAAGAGAGAATAAAAAATAAAGTTGTAAGAAACTTGGTCTAGAAACTAAGCTTAAAAGAGCAGAAATCATTCGCCCAGCAAACTTGTGGGAAGAAGAAGCAAAAGTGCAGAAAAGACGCGAAAGTTAAATGCCCGATCTGTCTGTTGGAATAAACAATTACTTGCATTTAAGCATTGCGGATAAAAAGTAGGAAAAGCTACCATGTCCATCAATTCCTTACTTGATAAACTTAACTAAGTTTGTTCTTTGTGAAAGAATCACATGCCAGCAGTGGCCAAGCTTTAGTTCCACAAAAGGAAAACCAAATGATGAGCAAAGCTACCAGTTTGTGAAACATGTGTTGAGCTTATAAGCTTTAGCTTTATTGCCGGGGAAGACGAATCTTTTGTGAGTGCTACGAAAGGATTTGTATATCCATATAAAGGATTGGGTAGTAAAGCAAGGCAGAGTGTGCTGAATTGTCTTGTGAAAAGAAAATGAAAATGTTTAAATTCCATAGCATCCCTTCACATATGAAAGCGCTGTGGGACGAATGGAACATCCGGGGGGCTATTTTGTTCAGTCTCTTGGTGCAGGTCATATTGATTTTCGTGGCCCCAATCCGAAAATGTGCCAGGAAAAAAATTGTGATCTCGCTCATTTGGCTTGCGTACTTGTTGGCCGACGCAGCGGCCAATTTTGCCGTTGGTCTCATCTCCAATAGCCAACGCAACGAAGCTAACAACTCCGGGCAGAAGCTAAAGCAGAAGCCGCAGGAGAATAGTGATTTGCTAGCATTCTGGGCGCCATTCCTTTTGTTACACCTCGGTGGCCCTGACACCATCACTGCTTTTGCTCTGGAAGATAATCAGCTTTGGCTAAGGCATCTGCTCGGCCTTGTTTTTCAAGCGGGGGCTGTTGTCTATGTCTTCTTCCAGTCACTTCCCAACGACAAACTGATGTTCCCCACGGTGCTCATGTTTTTCGCTGGTTTCATCAAGTACGTTGAGCGGACGCGGGCTCTGTATTGTGCGAGCTTGGACAAATTCCGTGATTCGATGCTTAAAGATCCCGATCCCGGCCCCAACTACGCGAAGCTGATGGAGGAGTACGAGTTCAAACAAAAGGCCGAGCTTCCGACCACAATTAATATGACACCAGAGCCTGATAAAGAAACCAAGGCTTCTGATACTCCACCAAAGGAAGGCCCCCTGAATCATTTGGAAGTAGTGAAGTATGCTTATCACTACTACAAAACATTCAGGGGACTCATAGTAGACCTCATCTTCAGCTTCCGTGAGCGCGACGAAAGCCGCGAATTCTTCAACTTGAGGTCAGCTGAAGATGCTCTAAGGGTAATCGAGGTCGAACTCAACTTCATATATGGTACACTCTATACTAAGCTAGAGGTTGTGTATTCTTGGTATGGATTTCTTTGTCGATTCCTAGCTTTTGCGTCTGTTTTGGCTACTCTCGGACTCTTCTATTTCCAAAGGAAAGGTGAAGAATACGATGGAGTTGAAATTGGAATCACCTACACTTTGCTCCTTGGTGCCATTGCCCTGGATGTAATAGCCCTCCTCACCATCATTTTCTCGGACAGGACTTTCACTCTTATAAAGAACCCTGATCGTCCTAGCCGTTGGCCGTTCTCATTCGTCTTCAGTCTTTTCCTTGCCCTCAAGAAACCTAGGTGGCATCATTGTTATTGCAAGCATAGGCATCAGGTTTTGGCCACTCCCCTTGCGTTTCGAAGGTGGTCGGGATCGATCTCATCACACAACTTAATAAGGTACTGTCTGAAAAGCAAAAGACAGATAATTCATGAATTCCCAAGTTTGTGTCAAATTGTGTTTGAATATATATTTGGTGAACAAGTTTTTGCCAGTCTTACTGAAATTTGCAAAGCCTTGGAGCCTATAAAAGAAAAGTTGAAAATTCTCCGCTGGCCCTTTACCAAAATTTTCAGCCTGATTATCAGAATTTTCAGCCTGTTTATGGAGGAAACTGTGGATGAGCTGTTGTATGTGTCCCGTGAGCCATTCACTAGGGATTTATGGGAATTCATATTTCTGGAGCTAAAAAAGAAATCTGAGTTTGCAGACACTCCAGAAACTGCAAAGAGGATATCGTCCGCTAGAGGCGATTGGGCTTTGACCGATTCGAACCGCGATCGTACCAAGATACTCAAGTACGTGAGTGACGTTCCATATGATGAGAGCATTCTGTTGTGGCACATTGCCACCGATCTATGCTACTACGATGATGAGGTCCATACGGACGTCAATAAGATGGAAGCCGACATCTTTACGCGTCGACAGTTCAGCAAAATTCTGTCGGATTACATGCTGTATCTTCTAGTATTTCAGCCAACGATGATGTCCGCTGTGGCGGGGATCGCGAAAATAAGATTCAGAGACACATGTGCTGAGGCCAAGAGATTCTTCAAGGGGCGGAAATTAGGTCCAAATCAAGACAAGGAGGCTTGCGAGCAGATAATGTTGGTGAATACGGATGTTGGACCTGAGCAAGTGAAGGGAGACCGAAGTAAATCGGTGTTGTTCAGTGCAAGTATGCTGGCCAAAGAGCTGAAGAGGATGGAAAGTGAAGATGGTGAGGAGAAATGGAGGGTGATGAGCCGAGTGTGGGTGGAATTAGTGTCGTACGCGGCGAGTCATTGCAGAGCAAATACACATGCGGCAGAGGTAAGCAAAGGCGGACAGCTTATCACTTTCATTTGGTTGCTGATGGCTCACTTTGGCCTGGGGGAGCAGTTCCAGATCAACGAAGGACATGCAAGAGCCAAACTCATCGTGGGGAAGTAATTAGTAAATCATTCTCATCGCCTATTCTTACTTACTGTACTAATCCGTAGCAAAAATAAATGTTTTATAGTTTATGACTTTATGCCTTTATGGTTTAGGATTTTATTATTTATAATTTTTACAATTTATGGTTTGGTGAGAGAATGAATTCTTTTTGTATATGCATATTTTGTTCGGGGTGCGAAGTTGTCTCTCATAATAATGTTATTTTTAAGGTTCGAACTCACATTTTCTTATTAGGAGCGTCGTTCGCCTTACCAATACACCCAACACTTGTTGGTGAGAGAATGAAAATATTAAAAGAGGAAATTGATGATAAAAAGTTTTTATGCTATTTTTAAGGAAATCTTTAATTTGATCTAAATTATTTAATAATTCTTAACTTATGTCTTATAGGTAGGTTAAACAAAACATTTCGGTCATGTTTGGTAGAGAGAGGTTTGAGTTAAAATTAGAAGTTTGACCGGTCAAATCTATTAATTTGAATGTTTGGAAAAGAGCGGATTGCGGTGAAACCTTTAATTTTGAAAAAACTGTTAATAGGAGCTTTTTGAAATTAGAAGTTTTGACATAAGAGTTATAAAGACCATTTTATCTTTAACAATTATCAAAAATCTCCAAATAACCTAAATTTAACAATTTTATTTTAATTTTTCAACATCACGTATTTATATTGTGACATTTGTAAACTAATATTTTTTGTATTTTTTCTTTTTATTCTCACACATTTATATTTGTATTTAAATTTAATAATTAATTAAATTATATTAAAATAATTATATAAATAATAAATTAATATATAGATCCTTCAAATATGGTTAGTAATGTTATATTAAGAATTATTTTTCATAATCTAATTAATATCAATAGATACACAATATTAATAACTAATAAACTATTTAAATAAGTATCAAATAAAATTATGTCCTTATATATCATTTTGCTTGTTTAAATAATCAAACATCTATCAACTATCAGTTAATTTTATCAAATACTTTTATACAATCAACTAATATAATCCGCTAATACAATCAACTATCAGCTAATGTAATCTGCTATCAATTAATTACCAAAGAGTGCCTTCGTTAAATTCAGTGAGATATTAATAAGACATTTATTACCTTAAATCAAGCAATTTGCTTTATTTGGACCATTATTCTAATATTATATTTTGTTGTTATTAATGATTATAATCACTTAGATAACATGGATTTTTCACAATAAATTTCTTTTAAAATATTGCATTTCGCTCATTCTCCCTAACTTTCACTTCTTTTACATTATTTTAATTTTATATAATATTCATATATTTTTTAAATATTATATGTACCGGTAGTAAAAATATTTTTTTATAAATGTCTTAGTTTTAGGGGATATTAGGATTAAAGGTTTAAAGATTTAAAAGTTAATGTTTGTGGTTAGCATTTATGATTTACAGTTAGAATTTAGAACTTATAGGTTATGATTTAGGTTTAGGATAATATGGTTAGGGATTTAGGGTTTAACCTATTAAGCCTAAGTATTATCCTTATACCTTAAATTCTAAACTCTTAAACTAAACCACTAAACCTAAAATTAAGACACTTGTGAAAATTCTTTGCTTTTACTGTTACTGAATGGTATAATTACCTTTTTTATTAAGTAAAGAATAATTATATTCTTAAACAAATATTGAAATTTAAATCCATACAAAATGAGACAAAAATTCTTGACCACTGAATCAGTTAATGAATCTCTTTTATCTTTTTCACTCATTTACTCACTTTATATTTTTGGTTTTCTTTATTCTTACTTCTAGTATCCCCTTTTTTTTATTCAACTTTCCCCCATTATTTATGGCTTTTCCTTCATCGGTATTTCTCTATTATTATTCATTCTCTCCATCATTATGGTTTTTTCTTTTTAATTTAATCATTCTTTTTTTTTAGTAAAATTTAATCATTCTTTTATGTTTATTTAAAACGTAAAATATTTGTTATGCACTTTAGTTTGTTGCATACTTGTTCATGTTACTGTATCATTAAGATATTAAAAAATACTATATAATTAAGGCTTAACCGTTAAATAGGTGTCCAAACTATATCATTTTTTCTAGTTAGGTACTTAAATTACTTTTTGGGCCAAATAGGTGTCTAACGTTTCATTTTGTGACTCATCTAAGGTTCTATGTTAATTCCCACCGTTAAAGGACACATGTCATCTCCTGAAAATTTTAAAATTATATTAAAAATAAATAAAATTACTTAATTTTCAGAAAATCTCTAAGTTTTTCATATTTCACAAAACATCCCCAAATTCTAAAATCACTAACTCCTGAAAACTTAAATCCTGATTTGGGCCGATTATGTTAACGATTGTCTCACCGCTACCTACCACATCGGTCGTCGGACCATCACGATCATTTCTTCCACCACCCCGTCGTTGAAAATCGACTAACGCCGTGCGAAATGTCGAAATTGTCGAATGGTTCCTTCGAACGATTCGCGGCGAACGACGGCAGAACGAACGACGAACGGCATGTGGGTTGTTCGGTGAGGGGTGGACTCTTCATTCCGTCGCTAGCAACACGGCCAACACCAGTGGGAGTGTCAGATTTAGGGGTTTAGGGATTTGGGGACTATTTTGAGAATGTTTGAAAATTTCAGGATATATTTTTATTTTGTTTTATTAATTTTATTTATTTTTAATATAATTTTGGAATTTTTAAAAGATGACACATGTCCTTTAACAATGAGAATTAACGGAGAACCTTAAATGGATCATGGAATGAAACGTTAGGCACCTATTCGGCCCCAAAAAAATAGTTTGGGCACCTAACTGAAAAAGGCATAATTTGGGCACCTATTTGCCCATTAAACCTATAATTAACTATAAAAGGTCTTGAAGTGTACATTAGGGTGCACATTTGATCGAGTTGAGTTGAGTATAAAATTGAGTTAGTAGAGTTATCGAGTCCTATTTTACGACTTAAACTTTATTAAAAAAATTCATGATTCGAGTCGAGTGTATAAAATTCGAGTCGATTTGAGTTATCAAGTCTCTATACAAATTTATTTGTATTTGTTTATAGTGTTATAGTACGGATTGATCCCAATTTGAACGAATTTCTCTAATAATATAAGATATACATATACATTTCTTCATATTCTTTTTCATGTGTGTAAGTTGTTGGATTAAAATCCTCAATTGTGGGCACATATGTAAAATGTATGATGCTATTATAAAGTATGACACAAAATCAAGTGACCAATTATGTTAGGCGTGTCATAGGTATTAAAGTGTCATGGAAATAAAAGTGTATATATCATAAGATATATTTATAATTCAATGAGGGACAGAGTTATAAATATTTAATAGTTGATTTAATAATCAACTATATAAAAAGGTAGAGGTCCCCAAGAAATAGGTTAACTTGTATTACTCTTGTTCCCGTCAAAGAGTTTTTTACGGCAAGGGCTAACCTATTTTCTTGGAAGATCAATACAAAAGATTTGGGATTTCAACATTAAGATTCAAGGTTTTCAATCTATCGATTAATTCATGTACGCTTCAGCATTCAGTTTATTGTTCTTGATGATTTGACATGAAAGATCCTGGGTATTAAGTTTCATATTGATTTATGATTTGGTTCTAACATAAGTAAGTTTGTAACGTTATTTAATAAAACAAATATAATTTAAAAGTTTAAAATATATTTACATTTTATTTCCAAAGAATGATTTTTTGAGGAAAAATATTGATGAGAGTATAAAGGAGTCAAAAAATTGATGAGAAGAAAGAATTAAAAAAATTATAGTTTAAAACCAAATTAAATATAAAATGCAAAGCTAATAGACTAAATTGTAAAAGAGAATAAATTTTTTGTTAAAAATATGAATTGAAGTTATATAGATATTATAGAGTGGTAGTGAAGCATGATATTTAAATTTGATTAAAATAGACTTAAAACGAAGAAGGGACTAAATTACAAAAATAAATAAATTTATTTAAAAAATATAAATTAAAACTAAATAAATATTCTATGGTGGTCTAAGAATATATAATTTAAATTTGGTCAAAATAAACAAGGAGAAATTTAAGGAAAAAATCATATTTAGCTACTTAATCATAACAAGTCAAGAATCAAATGCACCATTACTCTCCCTTTACTCCATTCTTATATTCCTCCCTGCTTTATTATTATTTCCCCTCTTTTTTTATTTCATTTCCCTTTTACCTACTTAATCTTCACATGTTCCTTTTTTTCCCTTTAAATGTTTTATATTTCACTCTCTTCTTTTCTTAAACTTCACTTTCTCAAATTTTTAATTCTACATTAGTCTCTACTTTTTTTTCTCCAAAAAAATTTAAGTTGCAACTGAGCTTTGAGATACAATTGTCGACATATTTTAAAAAGAGATAAATATGTCTAATACTTTCGCATTCTACGAGTTTTAAAAATGACCTTCAATACCATCGCGCCTAGTAACTTCAAATATGATTTCATAGCAGCAGTCTCTCTGAAGGCAAACATCCCGAAAATCGAAATACCAGAAGCATACATGACCTCGAGAATAAACACCGCCAAATGTTACAACGCTCCAATCATGTCATCGGGCTATAAAGTTTATTACTTGAATGTTGGACCTATTTTTATCAACTCGTCTTTAAACTATCACTAGGTCTGTCATCATTCCATTACTAACAATACCATAGATTATAAATATCCAGGCATCTATAAGGGACAACGGGAGAATGGCATCCCCCTCTTCTCTCTTTTCTTTTTTTCGACCGTCATATTGTTTACGACTCTTCGTCTCAAATCAATTAAGATGAATCACCTAAAACTGTCACCAACCACCTTAGTCCTTGTCTCCACCCTCATTCGGTGTCTATTCATTTAAACACTGATAAAGATAAATAACAATTGATCAATTCAATTCGAATATATAAGAGAATGAATACACTAAACAATATTCAATCCACAAACTTTACTAACTCAATCTACCCTCATGCACAAAAGTAAATACAAGCATAAAACCTATACAATTGTTTGCACTCACTGGTACCTACCCTCGACCAATAACCATTTCTTAATGAAAAATACAATAAGAGATATGGACGATAAAATTTAAAGGTGTTAAAGCGGTTGGTCCAGTTAATAATCGAATTAAACGGATTCTTAAAAATTTTAACTTTTACTTGAACCGGAATTTTTCAAAAATTATTAATCGAGTCAAACTAAGTTTGATTAATTCCGTCAGTTTTTAATATAACCGAAAATTTTTAATAAATTTTTTAGTTTTATTCAAAATAGCAATTGAAGTAGTAATAAATTGAAAATATTTTTTATTAGATATTTTCTATTTTTATCCATTTTGGGTTGAGATTAAAATATCAATACTGAGTTTTAAATATTATGAGTTGTTTCGAACTAAGTTAATCGATAACTAAAGTTTAAAAAATATTTGACTGTTAATCAATCAAAATCTTAATTAACCAAACTAAATTTATGAAATTAATTAGTAAATTAAAGGAGATGATATCAACTACTAGTTTAGTGGGTGAGGTGCTAGGTCGTGAAGAGTTCAAATCTTCGGATTGTTTGAATGAAACAAATTAAATAAAGAGATCGTCCTATTATAAGTATTTACAATACCTAACTTAAATTAATTAATCGTATTCATACCAAAAAATAAATAATAATTATTTTATAAAAAATAATCAAAGAAAAATAATATAAACCTTAAGAAAACAAATCCAAACACTATTCACAAGTCACAATACAATAAAAACACAAGTGGAACCTCCATTAGTAAAACGAACCGAACCAAACCAAACCAAAGTAGAAGAGACAGAGGATAATCCAGTTAAAAACCAAAGACATCTAGGGTTTCGGTTCCAATGTTGATGCTGAAGCTGTACCACGTGAGTCATCTTCTCCTGAAGGTTTGGCTGCATCATTTGGGACTTCTCCTGAAGTTTTGGCTGTATCATTGTGATGTTTTGCTTCTCCTAAAGTTTTGAATGCGGCCGCCTTTTCTCGATGCTTCAGTTCACCCATAATTCTTGCTGCTAAGGGAAGACCGCCGCATTTCTTCTTCAGTTCCTCTTTTACTTGCTCTGAAGGATCTACTTCTACTCGACCATACATATGGATTCCATCTTCACCCAAAGCCAATGTCTGGTATATTTTCCAGCAATCGTCTTGGCCGGAAAGGAGCTCCACTCGATGCACGTTTCGTTCTCCGACAATCTTCTTTATTGCTTCCTCATGTCTGCCGTTCAAAATGACTGCTCCTCCATACCCTTTCGGGAATCCATGGCCGTCCCTTATGCAAGATGCCAGCTTTTCATAGTACTCGTCTTCCTCCTTCACATCATCAAGCACAAGCAGGAACTTCTTACCTTTCAGTCGGAGATGAAGAGCATAGAGCAAGCCTGGAAGTTTATTCTCTTTGGAAATGGAGTCGATGGTTTCCTCGTCAACTCCGAGATGTTCCAGCATTCTTTCAGCAACCTTTTCCATCGATTTCGGCTCCTCGGATTCGGACACGGTTACCAGGATCCTCGGGAAATAGTGCTGCTTCACGTCTTCTTCATCCAGAATTAAGCGACAAAGCGCTGTTTTCCCAACCCCGAGCATCCCGACAACCCCCAGCAGCTTGATCGGATCTGGGGTTTTGTCGGTTTTCTCATTCAGAAGCGACATTTTCAATGTCTTCTCGTCGTGCCCGAAACCGTAAACCTTCTCTCGGTTCAGCACAGGCTCGTAAACCCTGCTTAAGAATTGTCGCCTTTCGTCTGGCGTGAAGAGACGAGCCTCGTCTGGTGCGTAGTAATCCACAGTATTTGGAGAAGAATTCATACGACACAAGGACTGCAACTTTGTGGCAGGCGCTTCATCATCTTCACCACGCGAAGACAAATCCTCCAGAAACTTGTCGTACAAAGCTTTTCTGCCATTTTCTGCAACATTGGGGTTGGTGCTCGTGTCCATGATGCTTTACAAGCTTTTGTTTGCTATTCCTGACCAGAAATCGGATTATATAGTAAGAAATGATACAATCAGATTAACTGAAGCGAAAATCATTGAACAAACAAATTATTTCTTACCTGGAAAAAAATTCAACAATGGAAAACAGAGATTGCAAGTACTCCCGTGAAATCAAAGTGTAAAATAATTAACTTCTGAAGCTAGTAAAGAATAAACTTTAGAATGACTTATCATGGTGTTGCCTAGAAGCTTTGGAGTTGATTCGATATATATACACGAGAAAAGGGAGAGAAAAACAATACTGGAAAGAAATGCTTGGTAAAGCCATGAGAAATGGAATCTAACAATTTCTTTAAAGTTAATTAATAATTACGATGAATTTATTTAGGGTATGTTTGTTTCACTGTAATTGATTTTCCTGAAAACGTTTTCATAAAATTTCGCTGTTTGGTTCATGGAAAATGAAAAAGTCAAAGAAAAACCAACTACAATCAATGGAAAACAGACCTTGTTTCAGTGTAGAATGACTTACACATTGATTTTCGGTAAGTCGCTTTCCTTCCTCTCATTCTCTCTACAAATACTAACCTAAACCATGAACCTTAAAACCTAAACCCTAAATACTAACATAAAAACTAAACAATAAACGTTAAACCATAAACTTTAAATTCTAAACCCTAAACCCTAAACACAACCCCATAAACCCTAAATCTTAATATACACACTAACACAAACCCTAAACCCTAAATATTAACATAATCACTAAACACTAACAAGAAACCCTAAATATTAAACACTAACATAAACCTTAAACCCTAAATGAGCACTTAAACTATAAACCATGAATATTAAATCCTAAACCCTAAACCCTAAACCACAAACCCTAAGCAATAAATGTTAAACCCTAAACATTAAAAAACCCTAACCCTAAACACAAACCCTAAACCTTAAATGTTCACATAAACACTAAACAATAATACAAACCATGAACCCTAAATATTAGCATAAACATAAACCCTAAACCCTAAACATTAAATACTAACATAAACCATAAATCCTAAATGAGAGCTTAAACCCTAAACCATAACTTAACCTTAAACAATAAATACTAAACACTAACCCTAAACTATATATGATAAACCATAAACACTAACATAACCCTAAACTATAAACACAAAACCCTAAATGATATATCATAAACATAAACCCTAAACCCTAAATGCTATATCATAAACATACACCTTAAACCCTAAATGTTAAACCCTATATATTAAACCCCAAACACTAACATAAACCCTTACCCTAAACACTAACCCATAAAACCTAAATGCTAACATAAACACTAAACCATAAACAATAAACACTAACATAAACCCTAATCCCTAAATACTAATATAAACCCTAAACCCTAAAACCTAAACACTAACATAAACCTTGAACCCTAAATGATAACCTAAACCATAAACACTAAAAGCTAAACACTAAACCATAAACACTAACCTAAAC
Source organism: Hibiscus tridactylites (assembly GCA_958450335.1). NCBI lineage: Eukaryota > Viridiplantae > Streptophyta > Magnoliopsida > Malvales > Malvaceae > Hibiscus > Hibiscus tridactylites. The sequence goes on along the minus strand of OY288265.1, from coordinate 108,210,597 downwards.
CTTAAATGATAAACCCTAAACACTAACCATAAACCATTGACCCTAAATGCTACCATAAACCATAATCACTAAACCCTAAACCCTAAATGATACCATAAAATCCTAAACCCTAAACCATAACCACCAACCTAAACCCTAATCTAAACCCTGAATCTTAAACCTTAAATATTAATCCTCAAATGCTACTACAAACACTAAATATTAATCCAAACCATAAACCATAAATGCTATCCTAAACCCTAAACCTTAAACACTAACATAAACCTTAAACCATGTTTTAGTTGGAACTTATTTTTACCATTATCGATGCTTGTTTGTGGATTGTTCATGAAATTTTCAGGAAACTCTACCAAACAGTGTAAAATGAATCGTACAACATCATCCAAACATCGAAAAATCATTTCTGCAATTAGTTTCCCAACAAATGTAGTTCATTTTCCAGAATTCATTTTCCGGAAACAGTTATCAATGAAACAAACAGACCCTTAAATAAGTGTATAATTTTATGTTAAATTTTAATTAAGGAATCATCATTTTTCGTTTTGGTCTTACTTATTTTATTCTAATCTCTTTTAAAATAAATTTGGGGGAAATGGTAAACTAGAAATATTAAAATTTTGAACCAAGTAAAGAATAAATATATGTAATAAAAAATAAAAAGAAAACTGTGAATATTAAACTTTTGAAACAAGTAAAGAATAAATGTATATAACAGAAAAGCGAGTAAAGTGAAGGTTAAGCGCAAAATTATCAATTGACACCCTTCTTTAGGGTGTGGATTCAACATCTATTATAGTAAAATTTTTCTTCACTTCTCCTAAATAGAAATTGTAAAAAAAAAAAACTGTAAAACAAGTAAAAATAAATGTATCTAATATAAAAGCGAGTAAAGTAAATGCAAACACAAAAATATGAAAAATGGAATACGTAATATATTAAGTCTCTTATCATATGCACGGCGATGATTTTTTTTTTTACAAATTTCTATCTTTAGAGTTTAGGGTTAAATTTTTAATATTTATTGTTAAAATTTAAGGTTAAAGTTTTAAAATTTGTAGTTAGGTTGTGGGTTCAACACCCACTTAGAGCCAATTTTCTCTACCTTTCTCTTTACCTAGAAATTGTTTAATTTTTTTTGAAGCAAGTAAAGAATAAATGTATATAATAGAAAATCGAGTAAAGTGAATGCGAAAGACAAAAGTATGGAAAATAGAGTACGTAGTATTAAAGTCTGAATTCTTGCCATATGCATTGCGATGGATTTTTTCCAAAAGCTCGTAAAGATTTATAATTAGAGTTTAATGTTTATGGTTATATTTTAAGGTTTAAAGTTAAAATTTTAAGATTTATAATTAAGTTGTGAGTTTAACACCTATTAGAAGTAAAATTCTTATCCCCTCCCGTAAGTAAAAATTGTTTAAAATAACCTTTTGAAGCTAGTAAAGAATAAATATATATAATAGAAAATAGAGTAAAGTGAATGCCAAACACAAAAACATGAAAAATTGAATACTTAGTATATTAAAGTCTGGATTCTTATCATATGCACCGCGGTGGAAAATTTTTTCCACAAGCTCCTAATTTTTAGTGTTTATGGTTATAGTTTTAATGTTTGTGGTTTAGGGTTAGGTTTAAGGTTTGAAAATAATTTTTTGGTTTAATATAGAGTTTAGGGTTTGTAATTTAAGGGTCAGAGTTTATGAGCCTTAAAAGTGATACATGACAACTTTAGAAGTTCGCTTCTGAAAAATAAATTTTTCACTGGTGATGCATCAAATGATTACCTAAAAACTTTTACGATAAATATATAAATTAAATTTTCTAAAAACATATTAAATAGTTTTTCTCTACTTTTAGGGGTCGTTTGGTTCACAGAATGTAAGATTACCTTTGAGAATGAGATTATCGGAATGTTACATTACTTAACATATTACCCGGAATGTTGTATTACCTTGTTTGATTTGTTTGGCAGGAATGCAAGATTACATTGTTTGGTTGAAGGAATATAAGATAGGAAAAATGCATGTTTTACCAAATTGTCCTTGAAATGTATTTTCTTTTTTAACCAACTGAAGTTTTAAGATTAAAGTCAAAATATTTACATAAAAGTTCATAGAAAATATAAAAAAATATAATATGAAAACCTTTTTTATGAAAATTGATCTTAAATAATAAATTTAATAAAACACATACTAATAATAAAAATTGAATCAAACACACATATAAAAAATCGAAATAAAATAAAAATCCGATATATTTTTATTTTATATGCATCGTATTATTTTATAATAAGTATTAAAACCCCAAACCACTAAAAAATAAAATAGATTTATACTTTTGTAATTATATAAAAAAAGGAAAGATCATTTTAAAATAACTATATTTTTTAAGGGTATTCTTGTCCAAAGGGGAGGGAATTGTCTAATACCTAAGAAAATGGAGGGAATGACATTCCTGGTAAAAGAACCAAAAATAGCTACTGTTGGGAATATCGCATTACCCCTGGGAAGGAATGCTCTTGAACCAAACGTGAGTATGTGATTTCGAAAAAAATTATTCCCCCTGGTAATAATATTTTCCGCGAACCAGACGCCCCCTTATTTCTCAAAAGTACTGTCTCTGGAAACGATCTTAATTTTGTCGACTGAATTTTTTGTTTTTTTTTAAATAAAAAACTCCTTTGTGTAGGTTCTTTCTTATTGCATATATCACTATGTTTGTTCGTTTGTATTTATGACATAATTTCATAATTTTTGTGATAAGTTAGTGTTCATGTAAAGATTATTATGGCATAACCTCTTATTAAAGAAGATGGGGGGTCTAGTATAATTAAATTTTTATTTGTAATAATTTTTCAAGATAATTAGAACTGTTAGCGCACCAATCTAAAAAGTAGATTTATTGAGTTTAGTCTGATGAAAATAAAAAAATTTTAATGATGATTATTGAGTTTCTGTAGAAAATGAATATATTCAAGAGAAGAATTTATTTTACTTCTCATGCTTTTAGGTTTACATGTTTTAATTTTTTTTCTTTATGAATTTTCTTAATCGACATGTTCTCTTCAATGAAGTAAATATCCTCCTACTATACATAATCAAACCAAGAGGATATTTACATTATTTGATCATTGAATTCACATCATATAATATATCATGAACAAAAGACGTATATATTAATTATTTCATATATTAATATGAAATTATATACTATAATACATAGATGGGTCTAAATGGTTTTAGTTTTTAGAGCCGATAGGAATATGTTGAGAACTTAAACTTGGGCGCCGGCGGTGTACTTCTCCAAACTGCTAAAACAAACCCAAGCCTTGAGCCCCGGTTTCAACAGCTGGCCCATTAACTCCGAAAACTAAAAAAAAAAAAAAAAGAAAGAAAAAGAACTCTAGAGTACAGCAGCAAGGTTATTATAAAGAAATATCGGAAACATGACAAAAAGATGATGTATATTAGCCTTATATTAGGAAGGTGTGCTGCAGAACTACCCCCAAGAAACAAAGAGGAAGAGAAAAGAGAAAGAGAAAGAGGAGAAAAGAAATTATGAGCGAAGAAAATTTGGAAGAATGGGATGCCAGTTTCTTGGAGGAACTTATTCAAGTTGAAGAGTTCGCTCTTTCTTGTTCTTATGTTAACCAAAACAATCGCACTTCTTCTTCCTCTTCCTATTTACCGCCGGAGCCGCCACTTTCCTCCTCACATAATCAACACCTACATTTTCCGCCGCCTCCATCTCGAACTGATTCCATCAGTTACTCGCCTCCGAGAGAGCTCTCCCAGAGACCCACCGATTTGGGTGACGCTTCGAATTCTGCTGACTTCATTGCTAAATGCGTTACTCCTTCGACTCCGGTGCGGCGTGGTGGCGGTTCTTCTAACGCTAAGGATCTCGAAATCGAGCTCCTAAAGGTTAGTGTTTCAGGCTTGCTTACTCTGACTTCTTGTTACTGTTTTTTTCACTTACGCGAAAACGAAGAAGAAGAAGAAGCCAGTTGTTAAAGATTCTTAAAATGTTCGGTGAAATTGATGCTTTTACTGATTTTGACTTGAGTATTTGGAAGATAAATAAGATAGTAGTGGAAATATTGCAAATATTACCTATATGAGAGGATTTTGATTGAAATATATTTAATTATTGCAGAAAGAGTTGGGGCGTGTTTCAAAGCAGCTTGCGGACCTGGTATGTGTATTTTATTTTGAATGACTATAATATCAACTTGTATGCCAAATAAAATAAATCTGAAAGCAATTTTTGCTAGAATGATGAAATAAAGTATTGGTGGAAAATTTTCAATTTGTTTGGGATTGGACCTTAGGGAGATCATTTAGGTGAACAAATTCTGCATGCTATAAGTGTTACTTGTATCCATTAAGGAACAAGAGTGTTCAGAACTTAAGAAGGAAAGAAAGAAGGAGGATCAGCTTACAGTCTCCAATTCAAACAATGAGGTGAAAGTTGCTAATTTGAAAGATATCAGCATCAATGACAGAGAACATGGAATCTCCCTTAGAAAATCCTTTAATGATCAGATTGGCCTACATACAGGTGAGAAGTTAATTCGAGACGTATTTGAATTTGTTTAATCTGCCTCTCTAATTTAGTTCTTAACATATTCCTTTCATGCCTCTGTTCCTTGTTTTTGGTAGTCAAGTCAAGCTGTCAGGCAATTGGAGTTCAGACAGATTTAAATGCTTCTCTTGATTTTTCCGAGAAGTTGCAGGACATCTGGGGTTTGCCAAGTGAGCAAAAGTTTGGAAGAAATCTGACATCCAAGTTATTTGCAGTTTGTTCGGAAGATATTGATGTCCTGTTTGGGTTCATTAATATGAGCTCACCTTCCAAAACTATGGAACTACATGCAGTTAAGACCTCTGCTGATATGGCTTCGAAGAGCTCCATTCATCCTTTTCTTAGTGCAGAAGCTGCAAAAGTATCTCGTTTCTACTCTGCTTTGAAAAAGGTCTTGCTTAATCCTTTAGTTTCTTATAGTTCAAACATGATATGGCTAGTACACCACCTACCATCTTTAGGGCAAAAAAAGTATGAGACTCTAGCTATTAAAAGTAGGATTTCTTATGAGAGATTTATCATGATAAGTTAACTCCTAGCTATTCTAGCCTCTTTCCCCTATCTCTATAACTAAAAATACAGTTTCATTGTGATAAAGGTGCACCCTAGTTCATTAGGCTTTTGCATTGTGAGGTCTGGGGACTGGGGAGAGTCAAATATAACTGCCAGCCATACTCTGGGTTAGAATATGAGCTATTTCTGCTACTTGAAACAGTGTGGCCTCCGGTTCCAAATTACAACAATTTTACTTTTGTGCCAAGGGCCATCCTGAAATTCCAACCTTAAGATGGAATGAATTATTTAACTTCTGGAAGATAAGATCTAGAGAAAATTAGTCATGGGATCATGACCTTATTTGCAATATTGATCTCTATTTGGAGCTAATTGTGTTTTTAAGAGTTAATGGTTTCTGTACCGAGTGATTTATTTCCATGTTGGCTGTTGCAGACCAGTAGTGGAATGTTGCAGCTGCAGGCTCTATTTGAATCGTTGTTTGATCTCTGTACTGTTGAAAATGTGAGTTGGAAATTTTCCATTTGAACTTGGTATGAGCATGGCTAAGGAATCTGTAATTTTAGTTGTTGAAGCAATGTGCTGTTAACCTCTTTTGCCTAAGATATAATGAATTTGCATGGTTTAATATATACTAAATTAACATGCAATATTCATGTTAAAAAGTTGGAAGATGAAAACATAATTTAAACTCCCATTTATTAGATGGCAGTTATGATGGTTTCCAATTCCTGGGCCTTAGACCTAGTAATAGATCAGAGCCTCTATATCAATCAAGAGCTAATTGTAGAGCATATGAGGAATAAATACTGTTTCCCATTTCTAGTATTAAGTATTTTTTTTTGTGTAGATGAGTACTCTTTTTGTTCACAACATTTCACATTTTTGAAACCGCTGAAAGAAATTCTTTAACATTACTAATATCATATGGCAATAGCAAACTACTTGAACAGTGCTATGCCTTCCCTCAACCCCCTCATTGCCCCCCATTCACCGGCCCCAAAAAGACATAGAAGAAAGGTTGGTTGATCATGCCTTGTAAAAGTATCTAGGATTTGTGTGTTGATGTGTTCTTTTTGTTCAAATTATGAAGTTTTACATATTTTATTGGCAACTCCCGAGGATCATCCTTTTTGATGCAGGTAGTTATTGTCTATAGATCACTGCATATACTACATGTCTTGTTGAAGCATCTTGTGACTTCCGAAAGGGAATCCAGAGGAAGGTATGGCTACTACTTGTATGTTGTTTCTTCTTGTTTTCTTTATAACATGAGGTTTTTATGTGCTCTCGTTAAACCTTGATTTGTTTTTGGCCAGTATAATCATCACTTTTTATATGTCAGAAAACCGGGTTGGGTTTATGCAGTTCTTCCCTTATTATTATCTTTATTTATATACATACATATATATAATAGAAAAAAAGGAAATTTCAGTGCTCAAAATTGTTTTTCCTATGCCTTACCTCAAATAGTTTCTGCTGGTATTGTCTATGAAGCAGTGATATGTACTTTTCTCTTCCATTTTTCTATTGTATGCTTTTCATTTTGCTGTAAATGCTCTATGCTTTAGTAAAGGTCACCTTCTAAATGTTGATCTACATTGCGTGCTTATGAACTTTGATTTGATCTTTCCAGTGCACTCTACTCAGGGAAAACTTCTTGGTTGAGCATCTTCACTCTGGGAGCGACATTGATGATATATTTGGATATGAAACTAGAGATCGGGGTTGCATTGGCATGGATGAGACCTTTTCAAGTTGCATGCCAACTGGAGTAATACCTGCTGAAGCAAAATATCTGTGCAAGAAAGGGAGTGATGATACTAGCTCTGCATCGATGTTTTCCCATATAAACTGGATTTATCTCTTTGAATTTATGCATCTCATTTTGATGAAGAGTAGTGAAGAATGTGTAAGATTGGAAGCAGTATCGATTATGAATGTGATTCTGATGAGAAGTGATGCTTACACGGATAGAGAAAAGTAAGTTTCTTATGCTGCACCTTTCCGAATTTCCAGGATGATATGCAACTTTTATGTTCTAAAAGCTATTTTACTGGTTCCAGGTTTGGCCTCAGTCAAGTCTTTGAAAGTATTTCACAAATACTGAAAAAGGAAGCTGGGCTGCTTGTACAAAAGGAGGCTGTGCATGTCCTCTACTTGCTTTTAAATTGTAAGTGAATACTTATTCCTTCTGCCTCTTGTTTCATATTCCTTTCAATGCAAAGGGAAAAAAAATCTGCCTGAAATATATTCTTTTACTCTGTAGTTAGCTGACCTATCATCCTTGTTTTATTCTGCTTTACAATCACTTGTTGCTTTAGGGATGACGACACTTTAAATATTAAAGTATATAGTCCTTCCAATAAAAATGGACCTTTCTTTCCCTGGACCTGCTGGTCTTCAGGTTTATATGGCCAGGACAGAATGATGTCTTTTGATTCCCCCCCCCCCCCCCCCCCAATACGGTGTTATTTTATATAAAAATGATCCAAAATAGATTTTATCAGTGCCTGTTGTCAATGCCTTATGGTTCTTTGTTGGATGAAGGTCCTAAATTGTTGGTCACATTCTGCTCTGGTTGTGCAACGGAGGCAAGTGCTGGTGCTGCTAATGACAAGGAAAACACTGCCGCTATCCAAGGATTCACTATGATTCTTGAGGGGTTGGCTGACTGTATAGCTTGTTCGGGGAACAGTTTACAAGTAGGTTACATTAAAGGAACTTCATTCTCGATTTATTTTATTAGATAATTCATTATTGGTTCTGCAAAAAGTTGTGAAGTTTAGTAGATTATCCAAGGTTTTCCTAGAAGACTATTGCTCATTTTTAGCTGATACTAGTTATGGAAGATGTTTCTGAAGCAAAAAACTTTTCAGGCCTTGGAGCTACGCAAAAATGCTGTCACCTTACTCGCTTTTGTGGTTTCATCTGGAAAATCTGGTTTTGAAATACTAGTGAATAACAAGTTATCTAGAGAAGCAAATTTTCTAACACTAATCATGCAACTATTGGCATCTGAGATAGACTTTGAAGCCACAGTAAATACCAAGACGGATGAAAACTTTAGAGCAAGGTGAGCAATGGCTCTGGATGTGTGTACACCTGTTTATTTCATTGTTCTCTGATGCTTGGACTAGCATGTATTTGTCCGCATTACATAATTATTTCCCAACTTTTTGAGTCACTGTTAGCTCTTTGCCTTCGATGCTTGCAATCCCATTTCAGTTATATAGCGAAAACAACGCTGCCAATCTTTGATGTTCTACTTTGATACTTCATTCATCTTAAACAATGTCTGCTCATGTTATAGATCCCTTCTCTGCAGGACATTATTGATACGGGAAGTGCTGATATTACTCAATAGACTCGTGTCAAACCCTGTACAGTCTGCCACTGTTTTACGATTGTTGACCAACAGCAGGGATATGGTCAGTTTAACCATTGATGTTGCAAACAGGTTGTCCAGAAAAGAACCAGAACTAAGGCTGTCCGACAGCGCAAGTAAGCAAATGAGAGAATCTGAAATTGTTGACTTGGGACGAATGTTCAAGAGAAGGGTTTCTACTTATCTTGGAGAGTGACTTGCTGTGGAGTGAAAGATATATAATCAATCATTGGAGCCCGATTACGGCTTTTTCTCGGAGTGCAGGGTCACAAGTGAGGAGTGGGTGAGACGTCGAATCTAAGATGATCTTATCCGAAAATTTTGGCTATCTATTTTGATGTAGTTAAAGCCAAATCAATTTTGTAACACATTTAGCCGATTCCTAACTATACCTAAACTGCTTATATATTTTTTTTCATCCTGAAAATGTAATCATTGACAAAGGCAAAAAAATGCATATAATTCTATAACCAGCATAATTCAGATTAACAATCAGAGTATCATTTAAAACGACTATGAAGCGTATCGGTATTAATGGAGCTGCCCATCTCTTTCTCTCCTGAACTCTCTATGGAGTAGACTTCCCATTCTCCATTTCTCCAGTAAGTATAATAAACTTCAGGAATGTTTGCATCAGGACCAAGGGTCATGATCAAATTCTCCAGCATGTCGAAAAATTCAAGAACTTTTAAGTTGGTAAGGTATTCAATCCCTAATGGCACCCTTTCCAGCAGTTTACAGCGTTGGATGCTCAGCTTCTCAAGACAAGGCATTGCTCCTTCTTCCACTTCTATGTATTTCAGTCCTTCAAATTTGTCTATACCGAGTTGTTTAAGCCCCTTAAACCCGCCGGCCTCGAAGTGTAAAGTGTCTCCTTCCACGGCTTGCAGCAGTTCAAGATGTACAAGATTGGGCAAGTTCTGAAGGGATTTGAGTGCATCATTTGGCAGCCAACTCCATTTTAGATATATCACTGCTAAGCTTTGAAGACCAGGTATCCAGTCTGGTAGCTTCTCTAATCGCCCATACAAGTATAGCCTTTGAAGTACTTGAGGAGGAGAAGAAAGAGATTGCAGATCAATGAACTCTTCCTTCACGGATGAGACGATCGATAATGCTCGAAGATTGATCAGCTTTTCAATGGATGAGCACAAAAGGTTTCCATCTTCTTTTCTCAGGTTTGTAATGCCTAGTCTTCGAAGCTGCACTAGTTTTCCTAGCTCCATAATAAGGGCATTATCATGGTTTACATCCATGAAACAGAGCTTTTGAAGGGATTGTAGAGCTCCGATGCCGGGCAGTGCCTGAAAACCGTATTTGGAGTGGAAACGTGAATACGAGGTAAACTCGTAACGATATACCAGAAGATGACGAAGTTTTTTGAGTTTTAGGATCTCCATTGGCAATTCAGAAACTTGGGAATGTTTAAGGTCCAATGTCTCCAAGTCCTGAAGCTTCCTAATAGAGCTTGGAATTGTCTTGATGTTGGTATCTCTCAAACTAAGATACCTTAAGAGTCTCAAGTTGCTGATTTCCTCTGGAAATGTCTGTATTGGCGCAGCTCGCAAATCCAACACCTTAAGCAGCCTGCAACTGCTGGGAATCAATGTATCTGTAGGTGAACACGGAACTGGATCGCCTGAATCAAACACGAACAAGGACCGCAGATGAGAAGCGTTCATATTTTGTTGCCCATTTGCCAATGCGTTATGTATTGCCAGGCGGCGGACCTTATCAGACCATGTCACATTTGGCTCTTTAGCAACTGAAACAAAGTTCTGATCCCTGGCATTCGAAATGATGATTTCTCGCAGAAGGTCGTGAATGCGGCATGTTTTGATCCTTCCGTCGTTTGCTGTCCCGGCTATTTGTATCATGCTTCTATTCAGGAGCTCACTAAGGTAGTCCTCTGCAACTTCTTCTTGAGTCTTACCTTCTTTGGCTTCGACGAACCCTTCCGCGATCCACAACCGAATCAGCCTCATGTTCTCAATCAGATGGTTCCCAGGGAAGAGGCTCAAATACAAGAAACAAGATTTCAAGTGGTATGGCAAATCATTGAAACTCAGCAAAAGAACTTCCTTGAAATTGATCAGTCTGCTATTGTCCTCCATTTCAGCACCGAGGCCACGGTAAACCATCTCCCATTCCGCAACCTTACGCCTTTTCCTTGCCAAAACACCACTAATGGCCACAATTGCAAGTGGCAGTCCCTCACACTTCTCCAAAATAAGTCTAGAATGCCTCTCCAATTCGGGAGGACACGAGTCCTTTCGGAAACACTTCTTACAGAAAAGAGTCCACGACTCGTCCGGGGATAACGGCTCTACTTTGAAGACCTTATCTTCAGATTCCGCGCACGACGTAGCTACTTCGGAGTTGCGCGACGTGAGCAACACGCAACTCCCACGACCGTTGTTAGCCAATGCGTGATCGAGCATTTCCCATTCATTCATGTGCCACACATCATCCAGAACAATCAAGTACCTCCTCTGCTGAAGGAAGCCCTTAATGATCATTTTAAGAAGACTCGGATCCATGTCGCCGATACCTCGAGGAACGGGCTTCCTGGATGCATCAAAGAGTTGCCGCACCATGTTTCTCAGCAGCTCCTCTATCTTGAAAGGATGTGAAATAGTGATCCAAACATGCACGGCGAAATGTTTCTTCACTTTGGCATTGTCATAAACTTGCTTGGCCAAGGTAGTTTTCCCAGACCCGCCCATTCCGACCACCGAAACCACCTTGCGACCGGAGTTTCGCACCACCAACCAATCGATGAGCTGCTCTTTGGACTTGTCGATACCTACTAAGTCAACGCTATCGAGAAGGAGGGCATCCCCTCTTCTATCCATCCATGGATTAACATTGGCAATGGAGCTCGGACCTTGCTCGCTCGTCCCATAGTTGTCGAAATTGGGACGCTTGGCGGACACGTTACTGATTCTGGATTTGATGGCATTTAGCTTGGAAGCAATCCAATGCTGGGCTTTCAAGTTTTTCGTGAAGCAGCAAACATGGTGTAGAAAAGCAACGATCCTGTCCCTATGGTCGTCGACAAGTTCGATGTTGTATTCATCCAGGATATCTTCGGTATCGTAAGCAATCTCTCGTACTTGCTGAACCCATACCTTGTGTTCTTGGTTACTCTCCCCCGCCGAGTCTGCAACTCTAAGGATCGCCTTCAAGCTCTGCAACTCGTCCTTGATGTAATCTAAATCCTCGGGAATACCTTGTAAAAGCTCCGCCTCATTTTGCAGGAAAGCTGTGAGTTTGTCAAGGAGAAAGGATACTGCAATTTCAGCCATGCTCAAGCTTCTAAAAGATTAGTTTTAGAACCTTGGGAAATAATAATAATAATAATAAAAACAATGTAGTGTTTGCTTAAGATGCTTTATGAGTTGAAAACCCCGCCATTTATAGTAGTTTGGCATAGAATTTTCACAGTTTCCACTTTCCAGACGCTAATAGCCATTGTAGAGCAAATCAACACGGATTGAGGGAGGCTGGGAGAAAGGAAAGGAGCACGTAGGTTCAGCAACCAGCACTCATTGGTTCATGGGACGGATAAGTGGTTTAAATTGACCCAAAGCTCTTATAAATGTGTTGCATAGGCTTTTGGGAAGGGATTAGCTCGGTCACTTTTAGGTGTTTTTTTTATGCTTTAAAAAAATTAAGCTTTAATTCTACATTTTAAATCTTAAACTTTGAACTCTAAATCCTACAAAATACATTATACTTCTAATTTTTTAAACTATAATCTTAAATTTCAACCCTAAATTATAAAGTTATTTTTTTAATGTAATGGCATAAATCGGGCACCAAAATGAGACAGATGATTTCTATTCATTTATTATGTTATGTAATTCGAACAAAAATCTTCTGTCCCTTTCTGATATTTCTTTGTATGTCTCAACACTAAAAAAATCAAATCTTAAGTCTTAATCTTAAATTCTAAATTTTAAACTATAAATTTTAAACCCTAAAAATACACTATATACTCAATACTCTAAACCTTAATCCTAAATTTTAACCCTAAACTCTAATTCTAAACCTTTGGCTCATTTACATTCGATTTCCAATGCGGTTGCTTGCTCGTATCATAATGGTGTTGATTAAGAAGGAAGCGCGTGGACCAAGTTTTTGCATTTCTAGACAAAAACATCATCGGAAATTTCGCATGCATGTACAAGAGATTGGCATAACTTGGCTGACAAGAATATGATTAGTAATATCCACAACTTATCGATTTTAGAATACAATAAACAAAGTCAAACCTCTGTAATGAAATAGCACGTGCTTAAAAAATTAAAACCAATCAAGAAATGTTACGTGGCTTCTTCTGTTTCATTCCTTTTACTTCACCCTTCTTCTACAGTAGAGTTCCTTTTCTTCATTCTTCTTCTACTGTGTATTAGGAGCATGATCTGGGCGGTATGTCGATTGTCGTGGAACAGTTTAAAAAACGGTTAAAAACGATTAATTTAAATATAAAAAACACACAATTTAAAATATTATATTTTTTTAATCATATTTTTGGTTGCATGTTTTTAATCGTTTTTTAGGCAGCTGTTCTTTAGACCATCCGCCAACTTCTTTGAGAACATTTACTAGCTCTCCAGCATGTTCCTGTCATAAACTTAGCGTTTACTAGGTTTTAACTTTTAATTAAAAGATATGCACTAAACTTGATGTTATCATTTACATGGGCGGATCTGGGCCTAGGATTATGTAGGCCCAATACTTGTCTTTTATTTATAATATATATATATATATATATATATATATATATATATATATATATATATATATATTAAATGTTGAATAATTAAAAAAAAGGAAATGGCTCAACATAGAAGTCGGAAGTCTAGTTTAATTTTTAAGCCTTAAATTAGTTCAAGATAAAGCCCAAGTAAAATAAAAGGTAAAAATAGAAATAGAAAAATAATATTATTTATATTTTTCATTATATTTTATAAATAATATATAATTAATTTTAGTAAAATAATTTAAAAATATTTTTGCTACTAATTAATGAAATGTTTTTTTAAAAATTGAATTTCCCAAACATTGGGGTTTAACGTAGTTAAGGTTTTACCGTAGTATATAATAATGATAAAATATTTAAAAAAATATAATTAAAATTAAAATTTTAAAAATTCATCTTCAATGTTTTTTAGAAAAAGATAATTTAAAGATGATAAAAATTTAATATACTTCTCAATTATTTTTATTGAAACTTGATAGAGAATATAATATTTAAATAAATGAATTTAAGTTCAAATTTATATGATTTATATTTTTGACAAATCAATTAAGTTATAGATAAAATTTTAAATTATTTTAGATAATATATTGATTTTATTTAAATAAATATGTAAATAATAAAAGAAAATTTAAAATTATTGGAGAATGAAATTTTAAAAATTTAGAAAAATATATATACAAATTATGTTAGATAAATTTATGTTCTTTTTATATTGATACAGTTGATTTATTTTTCTAAATGATAAATATTCTATACACAGGCGGTGAAAACTTTTAGTTTTCACAAGCGCCTTAGTTGTAGGGTATATGGAGTTAGTTTAGGGTATAAGGTTTAGGGGTTTAGGTGTAGGGAGTTAGAATTTAGGGATAGTTGTTTCAATTTAAGGTTTAGGGTTATAATTTAGGGTTTATAGGTTAAAACTTAAACTCTCACCATATTATCCTAAAAACTAAACCCTAACCCATAAACCCTAAATTATAACCCTAAACCTTAAATTGAAACAACTATCTCTAAATTCTAAACTCTTACACCTAAATCCCTAAACTATATACCCTAAAACTAAGACATTTGTAGAAACTTTCAGTTTTCACCGTCTGTGTATAGGATATTAATCCTCTATATTCACCGCTAGTTATCGATGAATTGTTAACGCTAATATTTAGTAGCTGTCTAGCTCTTCACTAGTTCATCTAGCACCGTTGAGTAGTTTTTTCTTTTATTCTCCTTTAAGAAGTTTCACCTCAATGCATTTACGGTGATGCATCTGATGGTTCGAGGAGGAGTATTAAAAGAACTGATGGTGCATTTCAAAAAAACAACCCCGCTCTACATTCGAGTTCCTATAAACATGAATGAATCGAAAGGTGTTAGTGACGGTCGTTATATTTGAAAATTGGATAAAATATATCGTTCACCGTTCAATTATTTTCTCACTCCTATTTAGATCACTAAACTTTTAAACTTTTTAATTTATTAACTGAACTTTTGAATTGTTCATGTTTTTGTCACTCTAGAATACTTTTTTATTATTTTTAATTTTTTAATATTATTAAATATAAAAATAAATAATAAAATCACATTTTATTATTACTAAAATTAAAAATATGAAGAAAAAATCACCACCACCGTTGACTGCTATTAGTCTCAGAATAGACGATCGCTTGATCTCAAATTGTACCAATGGACTTGTAACACCCGTGTTTTGGGGCTAGGAGTTAGTCGGGTTAGTGGTCCGAGTCGGTAAAATTAAAATTTAATCAATTTGACCTTAACTTGGGCTAATTGGGTTTTAAAATAAAAAGGAGGGACCAATGCAGTGATTTAACCTAAATGTTTTAAAAAGCTAGACCACTTTTTGAAAGTTAAAGAGAACAAAAAAAAAAAGGTGTAGTCATCTTCCTCATTTTCCTTTCTTCACCATGGAAACCCTAACAAACCCTCCCAAATCCCTAATTCGTATTTCCATCAATTTCTTCATCAATTCAAGGGCGTTTTTAAAGGTAAAATCATTTTCTAAACCTCCTCTTCATTTCCTATTCATACATGGTCTTAGATTTTAAAAATATGAACTTTTGAGAATTAGGGTTTGATTTTAAAGTTTGAGTTTTTATGGGGTTTTCATCTTGTTTTGTTAAATTGAGTTGGGGTTTTGTTTAATCAAGTTGAAATACACATTATATGTTAATTTGGTTGAATTTTGATGAATTTCCGAAGTGGGTTCTTGGACCCATTTTTAAGGTGTCAAAAAGTTGATTTTTGGTGGGTTTTAGGGTGTAATTAGAGGGCTGATGGTATATGTATGCTAAGGGGATGATTTGAGACCATTTAGATGTCAATTGGGTGTTTAAAAACATAATTTTCTGCTGGGTAAAATATGAGTACGAAAATGGGGTTTTGGAGTGTTTTGGGTGAGTTTTGGGGGTTGTTTAAGGTGGGGTTTGATAGCCCAATGGTAGTACTATGGTTAGGGATTGATTTGGGATCATTTGTGGGTGCAATGGATGTTGGAAACAAGGTTTTTGGAAGAGGTATTAGGGCTGTCCGAAATTGCTAAGTATGGGGTTTGGTCATGACTTGAAATGTTGGGTTTGATATTTGAATTTGTATTCCGGGTTGATATTTTGATGTTGGGCTGATTTGAGGATTATTTGAATTGTATTGAGGTTGCTTAGAAGCGAGAGTTTGCGTTGGAGGAGCTTCGGGAAGAAATCCGGAAACTTAAAGGTGATGCTTGCTTGGTAGTTGAGCTTGGAGCTTGGAAGCTTAGGTGAGTGGTTAAATATTTTCAAATGGTTTTGAATATTTGGTTCAAGCATGTGAACCTAGGATGGGCTTGGTAAACCCACCTAGAGTTGGGATTAGAGTGGTGGCCTAATCCCAAGCTTTGATTAGAGACCTTGGTTGCACTTTTAATGGTTGTATATGCCCCATGTTAAATTGCGATGGTGTTGATTAAGTATATGTTGTATACATGTATGTTGAGGCATGTTTGATGCATTGTTATATGCATGTTGATGATAGATATGATATGGTTATATACATGTGTAAAATATAATGTAATATGGTTGTTAATGATGTACATGTGGTGTTGGCATGTGAAATGATATTATGAGGTGGTTTCATGATCTGAGGATCATGGTGAGTACGTGCTAAGCACGGAAGTGTTATGAATTGATATTATGAATGATTAATGAAATGTGTAGTATTTGGCACTAGTATGCTTGGGTACAAATGATCGATCATTAGGATGTTAGTGTGTACACATGAGTCAAAAGTCGCGCGTGGCCTTGGTGGCGTTGAGTCACCAAGGAGGAGTACGGGTTCGCCTGGAAATTGTATTTATATTAGTCGGTGATGAGTGGAATCCCATCGACGGGGCGTGAGGATGAGTGGAATCCCCTCCGCGTGAACGGTGATGAGTGGAATCCCACCGTCAGGTAATGGTTGAGTTGTTGGATGTGAGTTCCAACGGTTATCCGCGTATTCGAGTCATAGCTAGGTGCCAATACAGATTGTAGTTTATGTTGCCAATATGTGGTTAATTGTGAGCCAATGTGTCTTGGGAGGTGTTGCTAACATGGTTTAATATATGTGATTTCATATGTTGTGGATTTAAACATGTTGAGCATGACATGATATTGAATATATGTTCATGCATCATCTATATTTATGGCTCGCGTGGATCGGAGGTAAGATCATGCATTTTATCTTGGTTGTAGCTCGTGCTTGGACCCTGCATTGTCGAGGTTTGTTTTTAAAGAGCTTACCCTCACTAAGCTTTTATGCTTACGCTCTCTTTTGTTCGACAATGCAGATCAATAGCTTGAGGGTGGCAAGGGGCAAGGAAAGGCCTCCAAGTGTTGCTTACGGTTAGCTCAAGTATGATGTTTAAATTTAAAGATTGTAATAGTAAAGCAATGGGATAGGTATTGTTGGTTTGAGTTTGTTGTATGTCTATGGTTGACTTGGTTTGTAAGTATGTTATATCTTGCCAAATGTTTGTATGATGGATGGCTTATGAATGCTTAAGTTGCTTGAATGACATGTAAACTTATTTGATATGTATGATGCTTATTGGTTCTCTTTTAATGTCTTCAAGCATGCTTGTATGAAAGGCTCTTAATGTGTAATTTGCTATGTACGAAAGATTGTCTAAATCCATGCTTGTATGTGTTTGAGTATGTTAAATCTAGGATGTATGCCTCTAGACTTTGTTTGATGGTTTTGTGTGCCTTTAGGGGTCCTATAGGACCTTCATACTTGTTGAAATACCCTTAAATCTGAATTTCAAAAGGCTGCAGACAGCCCGCGTTTCGAAACGGGCTGGGTCGTTTCGGAACGGGTAAGGCTTCAGGGACCCCGTATCGGAACGCGTTTCGATACAGTATGGCCTTTGAAACCCCTGTTCCGATACGCGTTTCGGAACGTTTTGGCCACTGGAATTCTGAGAAATTCACGAGATGAAGGTGTATCGAAACGGGTATAAGGGTTTCGAAACGGTCAAAATCTCGTTGACCACGAGAAGTTGACCGTTGAGGGCGTTTCGGAATGGTTGACCACCGTTTCGATACGGCCCCTTGTAGAGGCTCTGGGACAGTTGACCTGGTCAAGGCGTTTCGATACGCCTCAAGGGTGTTTCGAAACGGCCTGTTTAAAATATTAAAAGTGGGCTGTTTAATTGCTGTTTTGGGATCGAATGTTTGTCTCATGTATTTTATTCCGTTATTTGATCACATAGGACTTAAATGGACTTTTAGACAAGATAAATAAAAGAAATTTTTTCCTAGGGTTGCTAACCGAGGTGGGACCTTAACGGGTTTCGCTTCGGTTTTCCCCGTGTGGCCCACTCGGACCGGTCGTCCGACCAGACCGAGACGAGGGGGTTACATTTGTTGGTATCAGAGCCTAAGGTTTCCGAGACCTTGGGCAGGTAAGTGAGGTAAGTTTAAGTTTTGAATTGATATGCACGGTGTTTTCTTGCTTTGTAAGTATGATTGCTTGTATGACAAGTATGTTGATTGCTTGTTTAAAAGCATGTTGTTTGTTATCCGTGTATGTTGTGATGAATGATTGATTGATTGAGAATGCCTGATGTTTGATAGTACGCTTATGTTTACTTGTTTAGCAAGTAAGCCTTGTTATACGCTTGGTTGAGCATGTATGTGTGTTGATTTGTTTGAAACGTGTTTAGTAGAGTCCCATTGCTACTATTACATCGAAAAAAAGAGATTTTTTTTTTAAGTGAGGGAAACATACTTGAGCCACTTGGAAGCCTTGCCTTGCTAACCCAATCTTGTATGTTTTACTGTTGATATTGTTGTTGTTTATTTAATTGCTTTTTAGTAAGTAGAAGTTGTAGTTTCTGAAAAGGTGGACGACGTTAGGGGAGTCCACCACCTTAGTTAGAGAGGTACGGTTGTACCAGAATTGAGGTACAATTCGTCCGTATGAGACAGTATGTATATGGGTTGATTCTTGTGGATGAGGGACGGTGTGATCAACTCTGGCATTGGTTGGTAAGAAGAAGTGAAGGCACATGAGTGGGAGTTAGAGTGGTGTCAATGTTTTATCGAATGAGCCCTTAGTACAGTATCAAGTTGTTTCCTCCAGTTGATTCTAAATCCGTATCTCTGTACATTGTTAGCAAGTATGCAAGTTGAACATGCCTGGTGAGGTGTTAGTTGGTGACCATTGGGGTTGGCCTATGATTTTAATGCAAGACAGCCGGTCAGTGTCTGTGAGTGGGAGCTAGTTTGTGTGATTGAGTCAGTGTACGTTGAGTTGTTTTCCAGCAAGCGGAAGAGATGAAGTCACTTCCGATATAGTTGAGCCGAGAAGGGAGCCTTGAGCTTTGACTTCAGGATTGTTTGGTAGGGGTAGAACAAGTCCAACAAGACTGTTTGTGTGCGATCAGAATTGAGTCTTGAAGTTACGAGATGCTCTAAGAACAGTTTAGAAGAGTCAGATTCTGTTGAAGAACCAGTCTGAAAACAAGAGGACCGAAGACTATCAGTTGTGTACATGTGAAGTTGCAATTTCTGCGAATACCTCCTTTTGCGTGAGCATATAAGAAATTGGATATACTTGTTGAGATCTTAGATGTAGGGACGCATGTGACTAGCCCTCTTTGGGAGACAATAGTGATCAGAAAGATGTACAGAAGATGTTTGTTGGTGGTTTAGAGTTACTAGTTTCTAGTAGGTGTGAAGCGATCGTCTTCCTACGGTTTTGATGTAACTTTTGACAAGGTTCGACTTGAAGAGCACGGAGTTAGTGTGTACGTTGAGACAAAGAAAGAGTTGCCTTGAAATTGCAGATTTTTGTGTGACTGTAGTGGTAGGTGAGGATGTGAGCTTCTTATTGAATGTTGATCCAGTTTTAGAGATCAAAGGTTGATTGAGTTTAGTTGACAGACTTGCTGAGCAATTGTGATGGATTTGATTTTTGAACGAAGATTAGACCGCAGAGTGTTAAAATAGTTTGTGATTCTTTCTAGAAGTGTTTAGAAGAAACGCCCAGTTTGTCTCCTAACAGCGAAGAAGAGTTTATTATTGATGTCGTCTCCGAGTTACTCGTGTTTTAGTTTGCTCTGTGTCTTATGGTTTCCGACAGAATTGGGAATGTTGAAGAATTAGCTCCGAGACTTGTTAGACCTTAGATTCAGTAGGCCTAGTGCATCATCTCAGAGTTCTACAGTGTAATTGGTGAAGAAGAAAGAGTGACAGTACGAGAATGTATTCAGTTTACATACAGTCGAAACAAGTGCCAGTGATTTGTTGATCAGTTAGTGTGTGCTTCAGTCTATTTGAAGATTAATTTGAGATCCGTTTCTACCAGATGAAGGTGAGAAATTTGAAGTACCAAAGACAGCTTTAGGGGCAAGATGTAATCGCCTTGAGCTCTGAGTTATGCCGCTTTGTTTGACTAGTGTATTAGTTACCTTCATAGAGATGTTGAGCAGAATAATATTCTGAGTTTCATGATCAGTGGTAGTAGCTCTTCTAGATGTCACGTGAGTATATTCAAGTACCGAGAAAGATCATGGCAAGTTTTGAAGTTAGTGTGGTAGATTCTATTAGAGAATTAATTGTATACCAAGTTGTACAACGTGAACTTCGAGTTAATGAAGATGTTCTCTTAGAACATGAAAATTAGCAGAGTGTATTAGAACAAATCTTGAACAGACAAAGGAAGATGTGAGTTGGAAGAAATTGAAGACTGTGACAGATATCTATAGTTCTAGGTCTAGCATTGTTACTTTCAGAGAATTGTAAATAGTGTTTGAAGATAGTTGCTCCATTGATAGATTGCTACAGAAGAATGTTCAGTTGTGTGGTTAGATGCGAGACAATGAGCCCTTGAGAAACTGAAAGAAACTTTGAAGAGAGCTTCGACCTTGAATCAACTTATGTCAGAGAAAGGGTTGTGGACCACAGTGATGCATTACATGTAGAGTTAGGTTGTGTGCTTATGCAAGACAGAAGATTGTGGCTTGTTCATCAAGATAGTTGGAAGACTGTGAGAAGAGTTATTCGATATGAGACATAGAGTTAACTACAGTTGTAATTGCTTCGAAGACTTGGAGACAAGCTTGTATAGTAAGAAATGCGCAGTGTATATGTACGTATCATTAGAGCTTGAAATATTTGAAGACTTGGGAATGGTTGGAACTTGAACAACATGAGTAGTTAGAATTTCTTGAAGACTGTGATATCAAGATTGAGTACCATCCGAAGATAGTCTATGTAGTAACCGATGCTTCGAGTTATATTGTTGCTAGACTAGTAGTTGAGATGCAAGTTGTATTTTCCAGATTCCGTATATCAAATGATAATAGTTTTGTGGCCGAGTTTCGGGTTGAGACTACCTTGAGTCAGAATGTTTGATGAGAAACAGTTGCAAGACAGATTCTTGGCACCTCACGTGCAAGGCATAGTGGAAAGAAGACCTTCAGAATACAGTCCAGAGATGATAGAGTTTTGCATTTCAGAGACAGAATAGTTGTACTGACTGACCTAGTGTTTTGAGATGTATTGTTTTGGCCGAAGCGCACGGTGGTTGATTTGTATTGCATCTGAGTAGTATGAAGACGTATTGTGGGTTGAAGATGAGTACTTCCGGAATGAGTGGATGAATAATGTGGTTCAGTATGAGAGTAAGTATGTAAATTGCCAGTGTGTCAAGACCGAGCTTCAGTTCTCTTCTAGTTTGTTGCATCCGTGGAAGATTCGCAGTAAAAGTGAGTAATAAAGATCCGAGATTTCAACTAGAATAATTTTGAAGACGTCTGCATAGTGTTTGGTTAATTGATGAAGACAGAGGATCAGTCAGAGAAAGTTATGAGTCAAGTGTTCAAGCAGTATTGTATGAGTTTGTGAATCGGGCTAGTTCTGTTGTTATCTGTTGCGGTTACCACCAGAGTTAGAAAGGGGTTTGAGATGTGTTACGTGTATCTATGATTCAGAAATGTGAGTCAGATCTGTTCCGTGCTATATTTGTTGAAGAGATTGAGTTGAGTTTGAAATTGGCATGCCTTGAAGAATCAGTTGAGATCTTAGTGTAAGATAGCAAGTGTTGTGTGGTAAGTCTTTCGAGTTGGTTAGTGTGTTGTGGTGTGAAAGAAAGTGGGTTCCTGTCCGATGAATTTCGGGGACGAAATTTCCTTAAGTGGGGGAGAGTTGTAACACCCGTGTTTTGGGGCTAGGAGTTAGTCGGGTTAGTGGTCCGAGTCGGTAAAATTAAAATTTAATCAATTTGACCTTAACTTGGGCTAATTGGGTTTTAAAATAAAAAGGAGAGACCAATGCGGTGATTTAACCTAAATGTTTTAAAAAGCTAGACCACTTTTTGAAAGTTAAAGAGAACAAAAAAAAGGTGTAGTCATCTTCCTCATTTTCCTTTCTTCACCATGGAAACCCTAACAAACCCTCCCAAATCCCTAATTCGTATTTCCATCAATTTCTTCATCAATTCAAGGGCGTTTTTAAAGGTAAAATCATTTTCTAAACCTCCTCTTCATTTCCTATTCATACATGGTCTTAGATTTTAAAAATATGAACTTTTGGGAATTAGGGTTTGATTTTAAAGTTTGAGTTTTTATGGGGTTTTCATCTTGTTTTGTTAAATTGAGTTGGGGTTTTGTTTAATCAAGTTGAAATACACATTATATGTTAATTTGGTTGAATTTTGATGAATTTCCGAAGTGGGTTCTTGGACCCATTTTTAAGGTGTCAAAAAGTTGATTTTTGGTGGGTTTTAGGGTGTAATTAGAGGGCTGATGGTATATGTATGCTAAGGGGATGATTTGGGACCATTTAGATGTCAATTGGGTGTTTAAAAACATAATTTTCTGCTGGGTAAAATATGAGTACGAAAATGGGGTTTTGGAGTGTTTTGGGTGAGTTTTGGGGGTTGTTTAAGGTGGGGTTTGATAGCCCAATGGTAGTACTATGGTTAGGGATTGATTTGGGATCATTTGTGAGTGCAATGGATGTTGGAAACAAGGTTTTTAAAAGAGGTATTAGGGCTGTCCGAAATTGCTAAGTATGAGGTTTGGTCATGACTTGAAATGTTGGGTTTGATATTTGAATTTGTATTCCGGGTTGATATTTTGATGTTGGGCTGATTTGAGGATTATTTGAATTGTATTGAGGTTGTTTAGAAGCGAGAGTTTGCGTTGGAGGAGCTTCGGGAAGAAATCCGGAAACTTGAAGGTGATGCTTGCTTGGTAGTTGAGCTTGGAGCTTGGAAGCTTAGGTGAGTGGTTAAATATTTTCAAATGGTTTTGAGTATTTGGTTCAAGCATATGAACCTAGGATGGGCTTGGTAAACCCACCTAGAGTTGGGATTAGAGTGGTAGCCTAATCCCAAGCTTTGATTAGAGACCTTGGTTGTACTTTTAATGGTTGTATATGCCCAATGTTAAATTGCGATGGTGTTGATTAAGTATATGTTGTATACATGTATGTTGAGGCATGTTTGATGCATTGTTATATGCATGTTGATGATAGATATGATATGGTTATACACATGTGTAAAATATAATGTAATATGGTTGTTAATGATGTACATGTGGTGTTGGCATGTGAAATGATATTATGAGGTGGTTTCATGATCCGAGGATCATGGTGAGTACGTGCTAAGCACGGAAGTGTTATGAATTGATATTATGAATGATTAATGAAATGTGTAGTATTTGGCACTAGTATGCTTGGGTACAAATGATCGATCATTAGGATGTTAGTGTGTACACATGAGTCAAAAGTCGCGCGTGGCCTTGGTGGCGTTGAGTCACCAAGGAGGAGTACGTGTTCGCCCGGAAATTGTATTTATATTAGTCGGTGATGAGTGGAATCCCATCGACGGGGCGTGAGGATGAGTGGAATCTCCTCCGCGTGAACGGTGATGAGTGGAATCCCACCGTCAGGTAATGGTTGAGTTGTTGGATGTGAGTTCCAACGGTTATCCGCGTATTCGAGTCATAGCTAGGTGCCAATACAGATTGTAGTTTATGTTGCCAATATGTGGTTAATTGTGAGCCAATGTGTCTTGGGAGGTGTTCCTAACATGGTTTAATATATGTGATTTCATATGTTGTGGATTTAAACATGTTGAGCATGACATGATATTGAATATATGTTCATGCATCATCTATATTTATGGCTCGCGTGGATCGGAGGTAAGATCATGCATTTTATCTTGGTTGTAGCTCGTGCTTGGACCCTGCATTGTCGAGGTTTGTTTTTAAAGAGCTTACCCTCACTAAGCTTTTATGCTTACGCTCTCTTTTGTTCGACAATGCAGATCAATAGCTTGAGGGTGGCAAGGGGCAAGGAAAGGCCTCCAAGTGTTGCTTACGGTTAGCTCAAGTATGATGTTTAAATTTAAAGATTGTAATAGTAAAGCAATGGGATAGGTATTGTTGGTTTGAGTTTGTTGTATGTCTATGGTTGACTTGGTTTGTAAGTATGTTATATCTTGCCAAATGTTTGTATGATGGATGGCTTATGAATGCTTAAGTTGCTTGAATGACATGTAAACTTATTTGATATGTATGATGCTTATTGGTTCTCTTTTAATGTCTTCAAGCATGCTTGTATGAAAGGCTCTTAATGTGTAATTTGCTATGTACGAAAGATTGTCTAAATCCATGCTTGTATGTGTTTGAGTATGTTAAATCTAGGATGTATGCCTCTAGACTTTGTTTGATGGTTTTGTGTGCCTTTAGGGGTCCTATGGGACCTTCATACTTGTTGAAATACCCTTAAATCTGAATTTCAAAAGGCTGCAGACAGCCCGCGTTTCGAAACGGGCTGGGTCGTTTCGGAACGGGTAAGGCTTCAGGGACCCCGTATCGGAACGCGTTTCGATACAGTATGGCCTTTGAAACCCCTGTTCCGATACGCGTTTCGGAACGTTTTGGCCACTGGAATTCTGAGAAATTCACGAGATGAAGGTGTATCGAAACGGGTATAAGGGTTTCGAAACGGTCAAAATCTCGTTGACCACGAGAAGTTGACCGTTGAGGGCGTTTCGAAATGGTTGACCACCGTTTCGATACGGCCCCTTGTAGAGGCTCTGGGACAGTTGACCTGGTCAAGGCGTTTCGATACGCCTCAAGGGTGTTTCGAAACGGCCTGTTTAAAATATTAAAAGTGGGCTGTTTAATTGTTGTTTTGGGATCGAATGTTTGTCTCATGTATTTTATTCCGTTGTTTGATCACATAGGACTTAAATGGACTTTTAGACAAGATAAATAAAAGAAATTTTTTCTTAGGGTTGCTAACCGAGGTGGGACCTTAACGGGTTTCGCTTCGGTTTTCCCCGTGTGGCCCACTCGGACCGGTCGTCCGACCAGACCGAGACGAGGGGGTTACAGGACTCATTTTGACACGATGAGTCTGAATCTTGTGTTTGTTTCACCGAAAAAATCTTGAAACTCGCAAATCCCATTTGAAACTTTTTGCTTTCCTAACTTTTGTTCGCAGACTTTATAGCATTTTTCAGCAAAATGGAGGTCAAAATGGAGGTCGAGTTCAGACTCAGGGAGCCAAGATGAAACAACCGGTGAAATCTAAAACTGAACGACCATCATTTACGACCGTCAGCGGTGGCGTCCGACGACGACGAATAGTAGCAGACGAACAGCTATATATAATTTTATATTTAAAATTATTTTTATATTAAATAATAATAGTAATGCCAAAAAAATTGAAAATAATAATAAAATAATCGAGAGTGACAAAAATAGGAGCAATTCGGAAGTTCAGTTAATAAATTAAAAAATTTAAAAGTTGAGTGACCAAATAAGAGTCGAAAGATAGTTGATTGATGACATGTATATTTTACCATTGAAAATTTAAAATTCTCTTGTGCTTTAATTATATATATATATATATATTATATTGACGATTTAATTTCACAAATCTTATAATTTTTACATTTTCTTATAATTTTACTAAGTATAAAAATTCTCACCACCTACGATAAAATCTTGCACCCATATATATTTACAAGTGTGGATCGCTCATCGGTGTTAATTTTGTACAAAACGATGAGGTTGTAGTCAGTTTTTGGAGGAAAAACTAATGAGCGATGAGCGATCCACACTTGTAGAACTTTATAGGGGACATGGGCGGATGATTAGCCAAGTCAGAGGGGTATTGGCACTCCTAAAATTTTGGAATTTTTAACTTTACCCTTAAAATATTTTTTAAAAATTAATTATGTTCCAAATTGTTAGAAATTCTAATTAAATTTTAAATTTTTTTAATTAAATTCCGCAAATTGTTAAGATTTCCATTAAATTTTTCAAAAAAATTAATTAGATCCTCATTTCTTCTAAAAAAAAGTTCTCATTAAATCTTTAAATTTTTTTACCAGGGAACGTATCAAAAACGTTTCTTGAGCTTCACACGCGTAGCAAAAGTCATTTATGTGTTGATGATCTTGAATCTCCATCAATAAAGTGAGATTAGCACAACATACTATAATTTTTTAATCAGTACTCAAAGTACTAGGGGAACAAACTTTGAGAGAGTAATTTTTCTTTTAGCTCTTTCGTTTCTAAAAGTATATTCTTAATTTTTAGACTTAATAAAAAAAATAAGTATACCTCTTTTAACTTTAGGTGTTTAAATATTTTTTGATTAAAATAGGTGTTTGACATTAAAAAGAGGTATAATTTGAACACTTTTTTTTTATCAACCTTAATTTTAATATGTATATTTTATAACATAAATAAAATTTTAATATTTAACATCAATTAATTCTACTCATTTATTAATAAAAAAATCTATGTTAAATAATTTTAAATAATTTATTTAATATAAATAAAATTGTATTATCTTTTAATGATTATTTAGAACTAATATAATTTTTTAATGTAAACGGTATTTCAAATTATTTGTTTCATTTTTTAATTATCAATTTAAATAAATAATTTGTCTTACTCAAATCCTATAATTTTAAAAATTGTCATTTTTCTGCCCCGTCTTCCTCTCCATATATGTACTCATACAATGGCGGATCCAAACTTTTTTTTTGTGGGTGTGCACAAATCAAAATATTTATGATGATATATTTATGATGGTGGGCACAAATATTAAAAATATCAAAATCTCAGGTGGGCACAAGCTTTTAAAATAAAAAAATTAAAGATCAATTCATAAAAAATAAAAAAATTAAAGTCAATGTATAAAATTTAAAAAGTTCAGGGTGAGTCGTGCCCACCTATCTCATAACGTGAATTTGCCACTGTATTCGTATCAATACAATATAGGTAAAACGTACTGTATTTTGATCTTGACTCTCGTACTCATCCTCAGACACATATAACATAATAGGGTTGACTTTATTTTCATGACTTCACTCCCTAGGATCAACCAATATAATCTCTTTAACATTCCGGATAGAATATTATATCACCAACGCTACCGCATCAAGGGCTTAACAAATTGTGACATATATAATAACAAAATGACAGCGGCTAAATTATTTTTTCACAAATATTAAATTTTTATGATAATTTTTTTGTACTACACTAACAATAAAAGAAACTGTGATGTATTTTTATTTAGGGAAAACTACACCATTGGCCACCGAAGATATTGGAGATACTTATTTGAACCACCGAACTAAAAAAAACGTCAATCACACCACCGAACTTATAAAATCAACCTATTTTGACCACCGCCGTTAAAAACATAACGGTGGAGTAACGGAACTGCCACGTGGCAGTTGATGGGTATATTTAAAAATTACACATTTGGTCCCTGTTATTTACACATTCTTTCAATTTAGTCATAATTTTCAATTAATAAAATAATAAATTATTTATATTTAATTTTATTAATTTGTTTTCTCCCTCCAATCAGGTGGTGACACGTGCCACCAATTTAGAGGAGAAAAACAATATTTCACTTACATGCATACTGGAGGAGTTGAATCTAGGTCTCCCAAGTGTAAATGCAGCAACTCTGCCATTGCACCAAGCACATCTTTGTGCTACAATTCTCCACATATAATATATATCTCTTATTAGTTTCTACATTTATAAGCCAAAAGCTCAAACCCTAAACACTAATTTCACATATATAAATCCTAAACCCTAAACTCTAATCCTAAATATTTCAAATTAAACCTCAAACCCTAAAATTTTTAAATTAATTCCATGCTAAATACCCTAAACCCTAAACCCCAAACCCTAAAAATTTCAAATTAATTCCACGCTAAATATTTCAAATTAAGCCTTAAACCCTAAACCCTAAATATTTCAAATTATTTTTACGCTAAATATTTCAAATTAGACCCCAAACCCTAAACCTTAAACCCTAAAATTTTCAAATTAAACCTCAAACCCTAAACCTTAAACCCTAAAAATTTCAAATTAATTATACGCTAACTATTTTAATTTAAACCCTAAACCCTAAATATTTCAAATTAATTTCACGCTAAATATTTCAAATTAAACCCTAAATATTTATCGTGTAATTAATTTGAAATTTAGGGTTTAAGGTTAGGGTTTGGGGTTTAATTTGAAATATTTAAGGTTTAGGGTTTAAGGCTTAATTTGAAATATTTAACATGGAATTAATTTGAAATTTTTAGGGTTTGAGTTTAGGGTTTAATTTAAAATATTTAGGGTGAAATTAATTTGAAAATTTTAGGATTTGAGGTTTAATTTGAAATATTTAGGGTTAGAGTTTAGGGTTTAGGATTTATATATGTGAAATTAGTGTTTAGGGTTTGAGCTTTTGGTTTATAAATGTAGAAACTAATAAGAGATATATAATATATCTGGAGAATTATAGCACAAGGATGTGCTTGGTGCAGTGGTAGAGTTACTGCCTTTACACCTGGGAGACCCAGGTTCAAGTCCCCTGATTGGAGGGGGAAAACAAATTAAAAAAATTAAATATAAATAATTAAAATCCTCCAATAAGGTCTTGACACGTGTCACCACTTAATTAAATAATTTATTATTTTATTAATTGAAAATTAGGACTAAATTGAAAGAATGTGTAAATAACAAGGACCAAATGTGTAATTTTTAAATATACCCATCAACTGCCACGTGGCAGTTCCGTCACTCCACCGTTAATTTTTTAACGAAGGTGGTCAAAATAGGTTGATTTAAAAAGTTTGATGGTGTGATTGACGTTTTTTTTAGTTCGGTGGTTCAAATAGGTATCCCCAATATCTTCGGTGGTCACTGGTGTAGTTTTCCCTTTTATTTAACTATTGTTATAGTAATAATTGTCACAATTGAATTTTGTATGATTAAATTATTATTATAAGTCTATAATTGTGACATAAGTTTTATTGTTATTAAAAATTTGATATTAATAAAATACAGAAATCGACATCAATTGTTTTCATGACAGTAAATGATAGGTAGTGATAATGAATAAAGTGATCATTGTTATTTTATATTTGTTGTGACAATAAATTTATTTATCACTTAAAATTTTAATTTTTGTTGTATTAAATTTTGACAACTTTAAAAATTAAAATTAAAGTAAACTTACATGTTATCACAATAATAATCTTTTTATAATAATAGTAACAATAACAACTTATAAAAAATGTAGTTACCATAAATTAGTTTGTCAAAAGGTAAAATAATTTCATTAGTCTCTATACTATGTCGTCTAAATTGTGGTATTAGTCATTATACACTAATATAATCAATTTTAGTCCCCATATTATCCGAATGTTGAAATTTCAATCCTAATTCAAATGGAACAACGATAATAATGGGACTATGAATGATCAAATTAAAGAATGAAATTTAAATCTACAAATGTATAGCATATGGACTATAAACGAAACTTTAGTACTTAACAAATCTAATTACTATCATTCATGTCATGATCGAAATTTTAAAATTTAAAAAGTAAAAAAATTAAATGATCAAATTAAAGTAACAGACTTATATGTAATTTTGGCATTATAAATGATAACAAAACCTTATCTTGTAAAAATTTAAAAAAAAATATTATGTGTGATATAGATGACTAATCAAATTGTCTTAACCTTTAAAATATATTATTCTACATTATTGTGAATTTTGTTTTTATTAATTAAATAAGTAGTCGAGAATATTATAAACTTTGACGTGTCATTTTATCTTCAATTATAATCAGTTTTTTAATTAATTATTTTTATTTTTAATTTATGATATTTATTGAGATACATGTGAATTTTGTAAGTATCGGTTAATTATTATTATTTTTTATTTTTAAATATAAAGACTTCCTCTCGTAATTGGGATCAATATATTGTCAAATATTTGTTTATTAAATATAATTTAAAGATGTTTGGTATTTTTAACCGTACTTGTGGAGTTAAAATTTACAATATCATATAATTAAAAGGAAAGATGAGAATTTTCTCCTCAGGTGCATGTTAGCGGGTCTAACCGCCTGCGAAAATCCTCATTTCTTCCCCAGTCTTTCTTGTCGATTTCTTGTTTATTTCCTGTGGATTTCGATTGTTTCTTGCTGCGTGGTGGCGTTTCTGCTATGGCTACGACGGATTGGCGAAAACTGTTTGGTGCGGGCGGGGATCTAGCTTTAGAATATTTTCCGCCGCCAGTGACTTCGGAGGGTTCATTTGCCATTGCTCCGCCGCCAGAAATATTTGAGGAGGGGGTGGCTGATTGGAAGAATTCCCTTGTTGGCCAGTTTCTTGGACCGGCTCCTAATTTCAAGGCGATGCGATCGTTGCTGGAATCGGTTTGGGGGAAATCTACCCTAATGAAAGTAAGTTTGGCTGGAGCGAATTTGTACGTCTTTTCATTTGCTTCTGGTGCGGCAAGGGACTGGGTGCTTGAGAACGGACCATGGCATGTTCAACACAAGCCATTAATTCTCCGGCGATGGGAACCTAATCTCGCGAGGTTGGATTTTGATCTCACAAAGATGCCGATCTGGGCTCATCTGTACAATGTGCCGCTGGAGCTATTTTCTCGTCGTGGATTGAGCTACATCGCAAGTGCACTGGGTGTGCCGTTATACATGGACAACATCACGACGGGGCGTGAGAGGCTCGAATTTGCTAAGGTCTGTGTTGAAGTCACTACTGGGGCTAAACTGCCGCGTACAATCCTTGTTGTTCTCCCTGATAAGTCGATGGCTTATGTTAAGGTACGATTTCCTTGGATGCCTGCGTGCTGCAATACTTGCCTTACTTTTAGTCATGCTAGCACTGCTTGTGATAAGCTTGATCATCATGAGAATGTTGCTCCTAACCAAAATAATGTGGAATGGAGAGTTAGGAAGAAATCAGTAGATGTTCCACCTACTGATGATGCAAATCTGATTAATTCTACTGTTAATAATGAGATATTAAATGATGTGGGAGCTAGTGTGGGGTCTAGTGCTGAGCCTTCCTCTGCGGCTGAGGCCATTACTCCTGGACGAGTTAGTGTTGAGCTTGCTCCGACAATGGCCACTGACAAGTCCATTGGTAATGTTGAGATAGCTGTTGGGGATATGGTTCCTTGTGCCACTGTGACTAACGATAATGGGGGTGGTGCTAACTGCTGATGAGTTCCCTCCTCTGGTGAGCCCTGTATCAAAGTCTAAAGATAAGACTGCTCTTAGTGGTTCGAAAAATAAGTTTGAGGTCCTAAATGATATTTCAAATGAAGAGGAACCTCGGAAACCTCGGCTTGCTGCAATGGGAGTGGCTAACCTATTGCATGAAATGAAAGCTAAGAAGGGGGATAAGCTTAAGTTGAGGGGGTCGCAAGGTGGGCCTACTCGATCTCATTAATGTCTGTAATCTTTTGAAACATGAGGGGGTTCAATAACTCCTTGAAACAGAGTAATGTGTTCAAGCGTTTGAATAGCCTTCAAGCATCTGTTGTATGTTTGGTTGAAACTAGAGTGCGAGAAGTGAACTTTCATAATTTGTTTGCTAAGTATAGCTTTGAGTGTATTTGCTTTCATAATTACTTGCATGTTGATTTGGGTAGAGTATGGATATTATGCAAGAAAGGGTCTGATTTCTCAGTGGTTCATTCGGATGATCAACTAGTTACTGTCAAAGGTCACCTGGATGGTCGAGTAGTCTTCCTTTCAGCTGTGTATGGCAGTAATAGTGGAGTGCAGAGGCGTAAGCTGTGGGATCAACTTAGGTTTGTTGCATCTCTAACTGGGGAGTTGCCCTGGATGGTTGGAGGTGACTTTAATGTCACTCTCTCAGCAGAGGAAAGTTCTGACTTTGAGACATTAGGGCCACATTGCTCTTCTGATATGCTAGAGTTTCAGGAATGCTTAAGTAATGTGGGGCTACTGGATCATCCGTTTGCTTGCCCAAGTTTCACTTGGACAAATAAGCATGAGGAGGGGTTTCTTGCAAGGAAACTTGATAGGGTGCTTGTCAATCATTGTTGGTGTGCTGAGATCCCAAACTCTGGAGTTGAGTTTCTTCCTCCAGGAGTCTCTGATCATTGCCTTGCTGTGGTAAAAATGTGTGATAAGGATGCTGTGCAGAAGCCAAAACTTTTCAAGTTTTTTAATTTTTGGACTGAGCATCCAGATTTTAGAAAAGTTGTTGAGAACTCATGGATGGAACCAGTGGAGGGTAACCCAATGAGAGTTCTTTTTGCAAAGCTTAAAAGGCTTAAAGTGCACTTGAAGGCTTTGAACCAAAGTCAATTTTCTGAGATCTCGAAGAGAGTGAAGGATAAAAGAGCTCAATTGGAGGCCATTCAAAATCTGAATCTGAGATTGCCTGTTCAACAAAGAAATGTGCTGCAAGAAAGATTAATTCAAGAGGAGCTTCTTGATTTGGAGAAGGCTGAAGTACTCTTTTATAAACAAAAGGCTAAGGTACAGTGGATAACTGAGGGGGACCAGGGGACTAAATTCTTCCATGATATGGTTGCTGTGAAGAGAAAGAAAAGCACAATAAATTTCTTGTATGATGAGTTGGGAAACAGATTGGAGACATTTGATAGTATTGCTGCTGAGTTTGAAAAATATTTCACTGAGCAGATTGGTCAAGTGAATCAGGGGGTTGGTGGATGTTCTGTTGAGGATCTCAGAAGTATTTTACAAGTAGATGTACCAGAAAAGGATCATGAAAGCCTGGTTCAGAGTATATCAGATGAGGAAATTAAGAAGGCTTTTTTTAGCCAGGGGAAAAACAAGGCCCCTGGGCCTGATGGCTATACTCCTTGGTTCTTCCAGTTTGCTTGGTCCATTGTTGGAAGGGATGTGCTGCTGCTATAAGGTATTTCTTTGCAACATCATCCCTTATTCCTGCTTTTAATGCTACTGCAATCACTTTGGTTCCTAAAACTCCTGGTGCTTGTAAAGCAAAAGAATTTCGATCAATATCTTGTTGTTCTGTAATATACAAAGCTATTACTAAAATTTTGGTGGAAAGATTGACAGCTGTGTTGCCTTCTTTAATTTCAAAAAACCAGTCAGCTTTTATTCAGAATAGAAGTATAACTGATAACACTCTTCCAGCACAAGAGTTGGTCAAAGGGTATGGTAGGAAGGTTATTTCACCTAGATGTGCCCTTAAAGTTGACTTGCAGAAGGCTTTTGACTCTCTGAATTGGGTATTTTTAGACAAGATCTTGAAAGCTATTAATCTCCCTGAAATGTTTAGGAGGTGGATAATTGCATGCTACACTAGTAGTAGGTTCTCCATCACTCTGAATGGGAGCCTTGTTGGTTTCTTTGAAGGACAAAGAGGAGTGAGACAAGGAGACCCATTGTCTCCTTATCTCTTTGTTTTGGCCATGAATGTGTTGTCCCACCTTTTGGATCTTGCTGCAAGGAACAAAATCTTTCAATTTCACCCCAAGTGTAAGAGAATAGGGCTCACACATCTTTGCTTTGCAGATGATCTTCTAATCTTCTGCAAAGGGAATCTGGATTCTTTGATTGGTATTCAATGTGTACTGGAGAAATTCTATGATCTTTCTGGACTAAGGTTAAATGCTGCAAAGTCTGAACTGTTCACTGCAGGCATTTCAAATAATCAGCAGAGTGAAATGGGTAGAATGACTGGTTTTAAAATTGGCCAATTACCAGTAAGGTACTTAGGCATTCCTTTAGTCACCATGAAGCTTTCTGAAAAAGATTGTGCCAGTCTTTTGGAGGGGATTAAAGCAAGATTGGGACACTGGTCGTGTAGGTTGCTAAATTTTGCAGGCAGATTACAACTGATCAGAAGTGTGCTCTTCAGTGTTGTCAACTATTGGTGTAGGCAAGTGATGCTTCCAAAAAGTGTTATTCAGAAGATTGAATCTCTTTGCATGAGATTCTTTTGAAAAGGAAAGGATGTTGCTGCTGCTGGTGCTAGGGTCAGTTGGAAGGCTATCTGTAAACCCAGACGTGAGGGTGGTTTGGGAATAAGGAATTTGCATGAGTGGAATAAGGCTTGTTTTGTCTTGTTGTTGAAAAATATGTTAGCTGCTGAAGGCTCACTTTAGGTTGCCTGGGTCAAGGAGTATGTGTTCAAGGGCAGTGGGATTTGGTCAATTGAAGGCAAGCCTCATCATAGCTGGTATTTGAGGAAGATGTTGAAGCTTAGGCCTGTCCTTTCTGCATCCTTAAGTGCAGGAACAACTGTTCAAGTTAAAGCCATATGGGATGTGATTCGTGAGACCGGGCCTACAGTTATGTGGCATAGATTGATTTGGTTTGGTGGACATATTCCAAAGTACTCGATTCGAGCATAGATGGTCATATTGGATCGATTACCAACTCTGGATAGATTGAAGCGGATGAGAATTGTGCCTTATGAGCAAAATGATTCATGTGTGCTGTGTTGGGATGCTAGTGAAACAAGAAATCATTTGTTTGCTGGATGCCCTTACTCGCGAAGTATTTGGAATGTTGTTCTTATGAGGTGCGGTGTTCATCGAATGATGGTAGAATGGGAGGAGGAGCTTTGCTGGTTGTGCTCTCATTTAAAGAGGAAGTCCTTGATTGTTTACATTTTGAAAGTAGCATGGTGCTCGTATGTGTATTGGGTTTGGGAGGAAAGAAATCGAAGGCGATTCCAAGGTGTAAATAGAGGGGTAGATACTCTAATAGATTGTATACGAATGAATTTGAGTGTAAAGATTCAACGTAGGATAGTACAAATTGAAAATGTAAATAGAAACTTGCTTGAGGCTTGGGGAATTCTCTATGGGATGGATGCCTAAGAATCAAGTTTAGTATGCTGTTTTGTTCTTCTTGTCTTGGATAAATAAAATACAACACTTATCCAAAAAAAAAAAATTACAATATCTATATAACAAATAATACACACGTAAAAGATCATTCTATTATTATTTTTCAGTGGCGGATACAAGTGCATCTTAGGGTGGACATGCACTTACCCTGAATTTTCTAAACTTCGCATATTTAACTTTAGTTTTCTCAATTTTTATGAGTAAGTCTTTAGATATTTTTTAATATTTATAAATTATGTTCACCCTGAAATTTTGAGATTTTATGTGTGCCTAAAAAATATTTCTGGATCCGCCACGGTTAATTTTATTTTAATGAAATTATTTTAAAATGTGGTATTTAATATTTTAGGTTCAGGTCTTAATATTTAGGCTTAAACGTCAGATAGGTGCCCAAACTATACCCTTTTTTCCAGTTAGGTGCCTAACGTTTGTTTCGGGCCACTTAGGTGCCTAACGTTTCATTCCGTAACTCATTTTAGGTTTTAGCCGTGACGGACGTTAAAATTTTCCGTTAAATGACACGTGGCATGTTTTTAGATTTTCTGATATTAAAAATAATAAAAAAAAATAAATTAAATAAATTAAATCCCTTAAACCCATCTTCTTCCCCATCAAACCATCCCTTCCCCTTCCCCTGTTCTTCTTCCCTCTCCTCTTCACCGTTGAACCACATATCCCTCCCCCTACCAGAAGACGAAGAACTTTGAGAGGTTGTCTTTTCTTTATCTCATAAATGGTAACCTGGATAAGCTATCCAAGATGCTGAAAATTGCGTAAGTCAAGAACGACGTTATGGGTCAATTTCACAATGCTTTGTATCTTGGTGATGTCCAAGAACGTGTAAAGATCTTGGAGAATGCTGGTCATTTGCCTCTTGCTTATGCTACAGCATCAGTCCATGGGCTACAGGATGTGGCCGAAAGATTAGCTGCTGAGTTGGGAGATGATGTCCCATTGTTGCCAGAAGGGAAAAAAACCTTCCTTATTGATGCCTCCAGCACCCGTTATGTGTGGTGGTGATTGGCCCCTGTTGAGAGTAATGAAAGGCATATTTGATGGCGGATTTGATAATATTGGTAGGGGTGCTGCGGATGAAGAGGAGGAGGGTGCAGAAGGTGATTGGGGTGAAGATCTTGACATTGTGGATGTTGATGGCTTACAGAACGGGGACATTACTGCAATTTTGGAAGATGGCGAAGTGGGTGAAGAAAACGAAGAGGGTGGATGGGACCTTGAAGACTTGGAACTCCCCCCCCTAAGGTAGAGACACCGAGGGTTTCTTCCAATGCTCGTTCTTCTGTTTTTGTCGCACCGACTCCTGGTATGCCTGTGAGTCAAATTTGGACACAGAGATCGTCACTTGCTGCCGACCATGCAGCTGCTGGCAATTTTGATACAGCTATGCGTTTGCTGAGCAGGCAACTTGGAATAAGAAACTTTGGTCCTTTAAAATCCATGTTTCTCGATCTTTACAGTGGCAACCATAGCTATCTTCGTGCATTTGCATCTGCTCCAGTGGTGGCCTTTAAAATCCATGTGAAGAAGATGGATGTTGCAACGGAGATGAAATGCCAATGAGCAGTTTTTCACCAGTGGATATGTGGTTCAACGGTGAAGAGGAGAGGGAAGAAGAACAGGGGGAGGGGGAGGGATGGTTTGATGGGGAAGAAGATGGGTTTAAGAGATTTAATTAATTAAATTTATTTTTTTATTATTTTTAATATCAGAAAATCTAAAAACATGCCACGTGTCATTTAACGGAAAATTTTAACGTCCGTCACGGCTAAAACCTAAAATGGGTTACGGAATGAAACGTTAGGCACCTAAGTGGCCCGAAACAAACGTTAGGCACCTAACTGGAAAAAATGGTATAGTTTGGGCACCTATCTGACGTTTAAGCCTAATATTTATATGTATATATTTTAAAATCAACTCAAATATTTATATATTTTTCTTCCAAAAAAACGTGTTTTGTATTAGAAATCATAAAAAATCAATTGACTTATTATATTTTATATATTTTCATTAAAAAAATGAAATTAATTACAATCACTATTTAACCTAAATACTATTTTTCCAATCATAAAATAAATACTACCTTCATAAAAATATAATAAATTCTTTATCTAGCCTGGTGAATAGACGTTGTACTCTCCTCCTAAACATGATTGTTTCGGATATTTTCAAAATCTTAAGCGAAAGTTCAAAAATAGGCCCCTATAAAACGAAAATATATTTTGGTCATGTTTGACAATTAGCGGATAGCATTAGCTGATTGTATAAAAATATTTGGTAAAATTAACTGATAACTACTTGATTATTTGAACAAGCAAAATGACATATAAAGACATGATTATATTTGATACTTATTTGAATAATTTATTAGTTATTAACATTTTGTATCTATTAATATTAATTAGATTATGAAATTAATTTTTTAATATCATTATTGAGCATGTATGAATATGTACATATTAATTTTTTTTATTTGTGAACTTATCTTTTTAATATAATTTTAATAATTATTAAATTTAGATGTATATATTAATTTATTATCTATAAAATTATATTTTTGAATATAATTTTTTTAATTATTAAATTTATATGTATTTATTAATTTATATATTAATTTTTTATTTATGAAATTATTTTTTAATTTTATTAGTTAATCAAATTTATGTTATGTAGAGAATTTTTATAATTATCAAGCACTAAATAGTTTTTATAAGTCTTCTAGCCAAACTGTGAAACAAATATTTTAATTTTGATATAACTAAAAACCTAAGGACTAAATTGAAAATGTCAAAACGAATTTTTAAATCCTCAAAATATCCCCATATAATTTTAAGATTATGCCCAAGTTAAAAACAAAGTTTTTCAAATATTTTTCTAAGTGTTTCAAGCCAAAACAGTGATTTTCAAGCTCCTGTTTCGAAACGGCCCTAAGGCGTTTCGAAACGTTTTCATCACTGTCAACCCCTGTTCCGAAACGTGTATCGAAACACTTGAACCCGTTTCGAAACGGTCTCTCGCGTTTCGAAACTGTTCTTCATATTTGATTTGAAAAAAACACAACAGTTGCAATATTTTTACTGAATACTTAAAGATAAATAGGGTGTTTCGAAACGGACTAAGGCTGTTTCGAAACGACCCTTGACAGTAGCAAATCCGTTTCGAAACGAAGCCAAAGCGTTTCGAAACAGGTCTTAAGTTTAAATTGAAAATATAACCGTTGAAGTTGTTTTTAACTGATTTTCTGAAATTCGTTAAGGTGTTTCGAAACGGGCTAAGACCGTTTCGAAACGACCCTTGACAGTGGCAAAAATGTTTCGAAACGGCCCTAAGGCGTTTCGAAACGGGCTCTTAAATGCACCCCAACGGCTCTTTCTATTTTAATCCGTTCCGAAACAGGTACCCCGCGTTTCGAAACGGGTTGTTGCAGACTGCATTTATGGTGGTGAGATAACATCCCAACGGCTCTATTTATGAGTGCAACAACCACAACGGCTAGAAATTAATGAGAAGGTATAAAAGAGACCTCTAAAAGCTCCAGCAACAACTATTGATCCTAAAGCAAACATCCAAACATCAAATTCAAGCAATTGTGCAAAAATCCCATTTTGTCTAAAACCCCAATTGTAATTTTCATTCATATCTTGTTCAATTGGGTTGAGTGCTTGTAATTGGGCTATCGTTTGTATTGAGAGATACCTTATTAGCCATCAAATTTCTTTGTTCACTTGTGTGAGGATTGTGTTGATTTTTGGGTAGAAAAATCAACCGAAATTGTAAAGGGTTGCCTCCTTGTCCTAGAAAAAGGGAAGATCAATTAGTGGAATTGTTGCAAATCCTTAGTGAAGCTAAGGTAGTGGATGTAGAGTTCATTTGGAACTTGAACCACTCTAAATTCCTTGTCTATTATTTTCAATTTTCAATTTCCACCACAAAACCTTTAAATTTCCAATTCACCCCCCCTCTTGGTCAATATCGATCTTGCGATCCACTCAACAATTGGTATCAGAGCCTACCTCTTTAAGGATTCACAACCACAAGAGGAGTTCCTTGGAAGAGTGTGATCATCAAAGTATCAAGAGATGACTTCAACCTCCGGTTCCGGCATGTACGAGTCACAATCGACCGCAAAGCCTCCCTTCTTCAACGGTGATAACTATTCTTTTTGGAAGAATAGAATGCATCTATTCATCAAGCCAAATGACTATCTTGTGTGGGATGTCATTGAGGATGGGCCATACATTCCATTGAAGCAAGATGGTGAAGGCAAGATGGTGTTAAAGAAGAAAGTGGAGATGAGTGAAGAGGAGAGGAAAAAGATTCAAGTCAATGATAAAGCTCTCCACATGTTATTTTGTGCTTTCGGTCCGGACATCTACTCAAAGGTCTCATCAATTGAAAGTGTCAAAGAAGTGTGGGACACTCTTGAGACCACTTATGAAGGCACCAATGATGTTAAAGAAACTAAGATTGGAATTCTCAATCTTAGTTATGAAAATTTCAAGATGGAGCCCGATAAGACGGTGTCAAAGATGTTTGATCGATTCTCCACGATTGTCAATGGTCTAAAGGGCTTTGGAGAGATCATACCGGAAGACAAGCTTGTCCGAAAGCTACTCTATTCTCTTCCCGAGTCTTGGGATGGGAAGAGAACCGCTATCATTGAAGCAAAGAACTTGAAAATGTTGAAGCTTGATGAGCTTGTGGGTTCTCTCCTTACTCATGAGATCATGAAGCAAGGAAGGGAAGATGAGAAGAAGAAAGAAGAGAAAAGGGTAGAGAAGCTTGAGGTTGAGAAGAAGAAGAAGATGGGAATAACTCTCAAGGCTAAAGCTTCACAGCATGATGAGAGCTCATCTTGTGAGGAGGATGAACTTGAAGAATTGGCTATGATAGCCAAATGATTCTCACGCTTCATGAGGTCCAACCGGGGAAGAAAAATCCAAAGGAAGATGGACTTCAAAGGCAAGAACAAAGAAGAAGGAAAGGATCCTATCATTTGCTTTGAGTGCAAACAACCCGGCAACATACGTTCGGAGTGCCCTCAACTCAAGAAGAAGAGCTTTGAGAAGAAGAAGAGACTCAAAGCCAAGCTTGCTACTTGGAGTGATGAGGAGTCATCGGAGGATGACGAACAAGAAGTGGCTAATCTTTGCCTCATGGCACTTGAGGAAGATTCCTCCTTGGTAACCCCTAATTCATCTACTTTAGATTTTTCATATGAAGAGTTAAATGATGCATATGATGAGTTACAAGAGGTATATGATGAATTAGTTGAGAAGTTTAAAGAGTCGGTCATTAAAAACAAGAAAATCATTTTAGAACTAAATGAGAAAAATAATTCACTCACTCAAGCTAATTCAAAATTTGAGAAAAAGATATTAGGATTAAAAGATGAACTAAAGTTCTTTCAAGATGAAAATGTTGATCTTAATAACCTTTTATCTCAATGTAATAGTGAACACCAAAAGGTGTTGGGTGAGCTAAATGAGCTCAAAAAGTCTTTAAGAAATGTTGGTAGTGTCAAGCATGAAGTAGGAGAATCCTCTAGAACACACCAACCTAAGAAAAAGACTAACTACTACAAACAAGGTAGCTACCCAAGACATAATAGAGCTAAAAGAATTAGAAGTGTATGGGTTCCTAAAGAACTTGTAAAATCTAATAATATTATTGTTATGTCATCTTGGATTCCTAAGGGAACCAAGGTTTTGGGAGCTAACACTCATGGACCCAAAATGATTTGGGTACCAAAAACCAAAGTTTAATATCTTTGTTTGTAGGGGGAGCATTGCTACGAGGCCAAAGCACAAAGTCAAAACTCATGGTACCTTGATAGTGGATGCTCGAGGCACATGACCGGAGACAAGAGTCGATTCATGAATTTAAAGCCAAAAAGTGGAGGAGTAGTAACATTTGGTGACAACTCCAAAGGCCACATTAAAGGTATTGGCTCCATAGGTAATCACTCTACTATTCTCATTGAAAATGTTTTATATGTCGATGGTTTTAAACACAATTTATTGAGCATAAGTCAATTGTGTGATAAAGGATTTAATGTTTTGTTTGATAAAAATGGATGCAAAATTGTAGACATTAAATCTAATAATATTATGCTCATAGGTCATCGCATATGGAATATATACATGGTGCATCTAGATGACATTCATACATCTCATGCATGCTTAGTTGCTCAAAATGAAAATGATGCATGGTTGTGGCATAGGAAGCTAAGACATGCTAGCATAAGTGTTTTGGAAAAACTAGTCTCTCTAAATCTAGTTAGAGGTTTACCCAAAATAAATTTTTCAAATGATAAAATTTGTGATGCATGCTCAAAGGGTAAACAACATAAATCTTCCTTTAAATCCATTAATGATGTTTCTACTAGTAGATGTTTACAACTAATTCACATGGATTTATTTGGGCCAATTAGAACTATGAGCTTGGGTGGTAAGTCTTATGCTTTTGTGCTTGTTGATGATTTTTCTAGATTTACTTGGGTTCTCTTTTTAAGTACTAAAGATGAGGCTTTGGAAAAATTCATCACATTTTCAAAATTAACCCAAAATGATCTTGAACTTAGAATTTCACATTTTAGAAGTGATCATGGAACCGAGTTTCAAAATTTAGGGTTTGAAGATTTTTTAAATGAAAATGGTATTAGCCATAATTTTTCGGCTCCTCGAACTCCTCAACAAAATGAGGTAGTTGAGAGGAAAAATAGAACTTTACAAGAAATGGCTAGAACTATGCTTTGTGAAAACAATTTACGTAAATATTTTTGGTCGAAAGCCACAAACACCGCTTGTTATATTGTAAATCGAGTAATGATTAGACCAAT
The DNA here is from genome assembly GCA_958450335.1 of Hibiscus tridactylites. Classification (NCBI taxonomy): domain Eukaryota; kingdom Viridiplantae; phylum Streptophyta; class Magnoliopsida; order Malvales; family Malvaceae; genus Hibiscus; species Hibiscus tridactylites. Next base: position 108,168,779 of record OY288265.1, on the reverse strand, counting down.
ATTAAAGAAAACACCTTATGAAATTTTAAAATCTAAAAAGCCTAACGTTAGCTATTTTCACCCTTTTGGGTGCAAGTGTTTTGTTTTAAATAATGGAAAAGATAACTTAGGTAAATTTGATGCAAAAAGTGATGAAGCTATTTTTATAGGTTACTCTTTAACCTCTAAAGCCTATCGAGTATTTAACAAAAGAACTTCAGTAGTAGAAGAATCTATTCATGTTGTATTCGATGATAACCTCCTTCCTAGGAAGGATTCTTATGATGATGATGATGTAGGGATCATAAATGCCTTTGATGGAGGTCAAACTTCAAAGGAGGATGAGATTCCAACAAAGGAAGAAGACTCACAAGATCCACCTCTTGAAGCCTTGAAGGACTTGGCTATTAAGGAAAAGGAAGTGAGCTACCCAAGGGAGTTGAACTATGTCAAAGATGGTGAAATCTTGGGTGATCCATTCAATGGGGTAACCACTCGTTATTCTCTTAGATTAATGAACCATGTTGCATTTATCTCATGCATAGAGCCTAAAAATATAAAAGAAGCATTGAAAGATGACTTTTGGATTATGGCTATGCAAGAAGAGTTAAATCAATTTGAGAGAAGTAATGTATGGACATTAGTTGATAGGCCTAGTAATCAATCTACAATAGGAACTAAATGGGTCTTTAGGAACAAGCTAGATGAGAGTGGTAACATTGTGAGAAATAAAGCTAGACTTGTAGCACAAGGTTACACTCAAGAAGAGGGAATAAATTTTGATGAAACCTATGCACCTGTAGCTAGAATGGAAGCCATTAGGATGTTGCTTGCATATGCATGTTATCATAATTTCAAGCTTTTTCAAATGGATGTTAAAAGCGCATTTTTAAATGGTTTTATAAATGAAGAAGTGTATGTGGAACAACCACCGGGTTTTGAAGATTCAAAATTTCCAAATCATGTTTTCAAACTTACCAAAGCTCTTTATGGTTTAAAACAAGCTCCTAGAGCTTGGTATGAAAGACTTTCAAATTTTTTGATTGAAAAAGGATTTGAAAAAGGTAAGGTGGACACTACATTTTTTATAAAAATGTATAAAAATGACATCTTAGTAGTTCAAATTTATGTTGATGTTATTATCTTTGGTTCTACTAATGAATGTCATTGTCAAGAGTTTACTAAGTTAATGTAAGGTGAATTTGAGATGAGCATGATAGGGAGCTCTCATTCTTTTTGGGACTCCAAATCAAGCAAAAGAAGGATGGCACCTTCATCAACCAAGCAAAATACATAAAGGATATGCTCAAGAAGTTTGGCTTGGAGAATGCAAAGCCTCAAGCCACTCCTATGAGCTCATCTACAAAGCTTGACAAAGATGAAGGAGGTAAGTGTGTTGACTCTAAGCTTTATCGTTCTATGATTGGATCTTTGCTTTACCTTACCGCAAGTAGACCGGATATCTTGTTTAGTGTTTGCTTGTGTGCTAGGTTTCAAGCTAGTCCTAGAGAGTCTCGCCTTATAGCCGTTAAGAGAATCTTTAGATACCTTAGAGATACTCCTTGTTTAGGTCTTTGGTATCCTAGAGACTCTACCTTCAACCTTCATGCTTACTCGGATACGGATTATGGGGGTTGCAAAATTGATAGGAAAAGTACTTCGGGAACTTGTCAATTCTTAGGTAGTATGCTCATTTCTTGGTTCTCTAAGAAACAAAATAGTGTAGCCTTATCTACCACCGAAGCCGAGTACATATCCTTAGGGAGTTGTTGTGCTCAAGTCCTTTGGATGAAGCAACAACTCTTAGATTATGGAATTAAAGTTGAAACCATACCCCTAAAATGTGACAACACTAGTGCAATATGTTTAACAAAAAATCCCATCCAACACTCTAGAACCAAACACATTGAAATAAGGCATCATTTCATTAGAGATCATGTCCTTAAGGAAGATGTTGTTATAGAGTATGTAGACACCTTGAATCAATTAGCGGACATTTTTACAAAACCCTTAGACAAAGAGCGTTTTTGGTCCCTTAGGAGAGAGTTAGGTCTAGCTAGCCTATCTTGACCTTTTAGGACCTCTTTTGTGCTTAAATATGCTTGATTTTGTGAAATGCCATGTTTATGTGTTTAAACTCCTAATCTCATCCATGCCTATAGTTAGGGGGAGTATGTTTATGCTTGAATATGTTTTGCTTGCTCATTCTTGACATTTATGCATGTTAGGCCTATTAAAACTTCATTTTTCTGCACTTTTAGAGTCTCATCTGCACTTCCAGGCCCAGGTGTATCGAAACGGGTGACCCTGTTTCGATACGAATACCTTAAATCCAGTTCTAAGAGAAGGGCGTTTCGAAACGCCTCCAATGTGTTTCGAAACGTTTTGGCTACTACCAAGGGGTGTATCGAAACGTGTTTCGATACGGGTCAACAGGGCTTCGATACGGTCAACACCGTATCAAAACGGTCAGCCTATGGTCTCAAAACGGTCAAACCCTAGTCGTCCCGTTTCGAAACGGTCCTGACCGTTCCAAAACGACATTGCAGATTGCTTTATTTAGGGCTTTTAATGTTAAAATTCACTTTTTATCAAACTCTTAAAAACCCTAAACCACCTCCCTCTCTATAAATACCCTCTCAAACTCTTTGATTTTCACAAAATTGTGAGGGGTTTTACTCTAAAACTCAAGTCTAAGCAAGTTTCATCAACATTGTGCAAGGATTTTCATCAAATCATCCAAAATCCCAAACTAAGGTATTTTTTTCTTTTTCTTTCAATTTATGTTCGAATCTTAGGTTAGAAAATTTTATTTTTGTATAAATTATAGGTTTTCCTTTGTGGGTTTTCCATATCTTGTAAAAAATTTCAAAATCTCAAAATTTTTAATTCGAATATAAAATTTTTCAATCGTATTTTTTTTAAATTTTTACTGTTTTTCTTTTTATCTTTTTGTTTGTTTTTAATTTTGTTTCAAAAACCTAAGTGGGATTTACTATTGGATTGATTCTAAATATCAATGTATACACTTAATTTAAAATATACTTGCTTAATGTTTTTAGATGGCGGAACAAGCTAACAAAAAGCGTAAGGCCGTTCAAACCGGTGATTCGAGCATTCGTCCGAATCTTGCTCTGCTTTTTCAGAAATCCCTTCAAACTCCGGAGATGCGTGCTCACTTCTCTTTTGTCAAGGATTTCGAAGTTCGTAGAGAACATGCCATTGATCTTGATTTCCTCAATTCCGAGCGTTTCCTATTCAGTTATCTCGACCGCTTGAGTGAGTGGGATCTTATCTTTTTCTTGAGCATTCCGGATATTCGCTACAAACACATGGTACTCCTTTTTTACTCTAATGCTCGTTTTATTCATGATGAGACCAAAACCGAGATTATAGGAATTGAATCTTTCATTTTGGGCAAAAAGTTTGTTGTTAATGTTGATCTCTTGGAGTCTATTTTTAAACTTAAAGATGAGGGTCTTGAGGATGAACGTCACTTTGGCACTTTCACCGGTCGGGCACTTACTTTGGATGTGCACGATCGCGTTCTTCACTTGATGGTTTCATGGTTCATTCGACCTTCCGGAGGCAAATACTCTCATATCCGTCAAACTGATCATTTTTGGCTTGAATGTTTCCGTAGAGGTGAGCGCCCTAATGTGCCTAAAATTATTTTTGCCGAGATAGTCAATAATATTAAGCTTATTGACACAAACGAGTTGAAGTCTTTTACCTATGGCACAATCTTGAGCTACATCTTTAATGATCTTGGTATCGATTATACCTACGACTCTCCGGAACCTCGCAAGACCAAGATTGGTGAGTCCTCCCTTCGCAAGTCCGGGTTTACATATGTGAATGATGTTTGGGAAAGAGTTGATAGAGAAGTTGTTCCTCCTCCCGTTGCTCCTCCACCACAAGTTCAGGTTGGAAACAATGAAGCCCTCACGGCTCTCATTACCGAGCGGTTCAATGCTTTGGATACTAGCATTGCTTCGGGTTTTACTGCCATGGACAATCGTTTGAAAAATGTCGAGGATCGTCTTCATACTCTTGAGACTTCCCATTCAAACTTGGACTTGTCCTTCTCTACTCTCTATGGGCAATGGACGAAGTTTCACCGTTCTCAAGTCAAGAGCGACGATGAGACTTCCGATGATGATGACGAGGCCTAGAATCTTCATATCATATTATCTACGCATTTTAGGTTTTAGATTGCATCTTTATGTCTTCTTATGTTTTAGGAACATATGCTTTTGATATTTTGTTTGGGATTTTATTATGAACTTAATGTTGGTTTATGTTTTGGATATTTTGATATTATGAATTAATATTATGGTTGCTTATTAATGCTTATTGGTACTAATCCTTTGTCTTCTCTATGAGCTTTCATTATTCTTTTTTTGATCTAACAAAAAGGGGGAGAAGAAATTTAAGAGCCACAAACTAAAATTCGTTTCAAATTTTAAAAGATTTTTAAAGCTTTACAACTTGGATTTCAAGTCAAACATTTTTTTACTTTAAAAACCTATCTTAAATTAAGGGGGAGTTAGAATATTTTCAAAACTTTCAAAATTCTTTAAAATTCTAACTTTGTTTTTGTTATATCAAAAAGGGGGAGATTGTGAAACAAATATTTTAATTTTGATATAACTAAAAACCTAAGGACTAAATTGAAAATGGCAAAACGAATTTTTAAGTCCTCAAAATATCCCCATATAATTTTAAGATTATGCCCAAGTTAAAAACAAAGTTTTTCAAATATTTTTCTAAGTGTTTCAAGCCAAAACAGTGATTTTCAAGCTCCTGTTTCGAAACGGCCCTAAGGCGTTTCGAAACGTTTTCATCACTGTCAACCCATGTTCCGAAACGTGTATCGAAACACTTGAACCCGTTTCGAAACGGTCTCTCACGTTTCGAAACTGTTCTTCATATTTGATTTGAAAAAAACACAACGGTTGCAATATTTTTACTGAATACTTAAAGATAAATAGGGTGTTTCGAAACGGGCTAAAGTTGTTTCGAAACGACCCTTGACAGTAGCAAATCCGTTTCGAAACGAAGCCAAAGCGTTTCGAAACAGGTCTTAAGTTTAAATTGAAAATATAACCGTTGAAGTTGTTTTTAACTGATTTTCTGAAAACCGTTAAGGTGTTTCGAAACGGGCTAAGACCGTTTCGAAACGACCCTTGACAGTGGCAAAAGTGTTTCGAAACGGCCCTAAGGCGTTTCGAAACGGGCTCTTAAATGCACCCCAACGGCTTTTTCTATTTTAGTCCGTTCCGAAACAGGTACCCCGCGTTTCGAAACGGGTTGTTGCAGACTGCATTTATGGTGGTGAGATAACATCCCAACGGCTCTATTGATGAGTGCAACAACCACAACGGCTAGAAATCAATGAGAAGGTATAAAAGAGACCTCTAAAAGCTCCAGCAACAACTATTGATCCTAAAGCAAACATCCAAACATCAAATCCAAGCAATTGTGCAAAAATCCCATTTTGTCTAAAACCCCAATTGTAATTTTCATTCATATCTTGTTCAATTGGGTTGAGTGCTTGTAATTGAGCTATCATTTGTATTGAGAGATACCTTATTAGCCATCAAATTTCTTTGTTCACTTGTGTGAGGATTGTGTTGATTTTTGGGTAGAAAAATCAACCGAAATTGTAAAGGGTTGCCTCCTTGTCCTAGAAAAGGGGAAGAGCAATTAGTGGAATTGTTGCAAATCCTTAGTGAAGCTAAGGTAGTGGATGTAGAGTTCATTTGGAACTTGAACCACTCTAAATTCCTTGTCTATTATTTTCAATTTGCAATTTCCACCACAAAACCTTTAAATTTCCAATTCACCCCCCTCTTGGTCAATATCGATCTTGCGATCCACTCAACACAAACCTCTAACTCAAAAAGCTTCTAAAAGAAGTTTTTTCAAAATGAAAGATTTCACTTCAATCCGCTATTAAATTCGCTATTTATCAAACATCCAAATGGGTATATTTGACTGGTTAAACTTTTAAAAATGTTTCAAACCTCTAATTTTATCTCAAAAGACTATTTACCAAATATATCATCTATTTAAACTATTAATTTAAAATATATTCAATTAATAAAGATCAAATAGAAATGAAATATCTTAGGAATTTAAATTTTGTAAGGCCATTACTCAATTATACTACGCTTTGTTTACCTTTTTAAGGCAATTAATTCTCTCTCAATTTTTAATAAATTGACAGAATGAGAAGTGTTGGAATTAAAAAAGGTCAAATAGGTAGATAAGTTATCCATTTTTCTAAGTTTTTCAATTTAGCATAAAAAACTGCATTTTGCCCCACTAAACTTTTGCACATTCAAAACCTTTTGAACTTTTATGGGTCACATGAAAGTGGGGACTTGAGCAGCTCAGATTACTCCCGTCTCCCGCTATAAGCCCGGGCTACTCTTAAAGGTCCAATGTTCGATTATCTTTGTAGCCGTGCATTGTACTAACTACTAACCGATTAAAATTTGACAGGTAAATTATCACGTCAACTATCATTTAAGTTTTACTTCGTATGAAGGATGAAGAATTTATTAATTAAATGACGGAGATTTATAACCACATTCTTACTTTGAATCTTAACCATTTAATTAACAAATTTTTTATCCTTCCACATTTCCATCCTTCATACCAAGCAAAGCCTTAGATATAATGCAACTTTAAAAATTTGACCATTCTCAATTCAGCTCGTTGATTCTTTATTAACATTAACATTAATGTCGTTTCGAACACAACTGGTACATTCCAAAATAATCATTATTCACACGTCTATACTCTTGGCTATAAACCTTCATTTAATTTTTAATTCACCCAACTTTTTATTTTTCGATCAAAAACAAATAAGAAAACAATGAAAAATAAATAAATAAAAATTGCTAATGCAAGTTGGTTGCTTATAGTAAATCAATATAGATTATAGTAATAATAAATAATTATAATAAGCAAAACAATGATTTTTAACTTTATTTAGAATCAAATAACAATACGATATTTTCTTTAAGTATATTGTAGAATATTGTAGTAAAAGAGGAAGAAGGGAGAAGAGAGTAATAATCAGGGACATATACAAGATTACAAATCGAAAAAAAAAACATAAAAATTAAAAAATAAAAAGATTAATTGATAAATAATTTAATTTTTTATATATAAATTGAACATAATTTTTTTATTGGTGGGGAGGAGTTGGAGCCCCTCTCAATACTAGAATAAATCCATTCTCGGTAAATACCAAGAATCAGTCTTTTCTAACAACAATAATAGGAGAAGTAGACTTTTTTTTTTATAAATTTTAAATTTAATCTTAATTATACTTATAAGAACTCTGAGGGAAAGAAAATAAGTATTTTTAGTAAATCTGAAATTCATGACCTACAATTTAGAAAAAATAAAAATAACAATTTAATTAACCGACTAAATAAACTTGTTACAGACACTTATTTTTCAACTAACTTATTATATACCCTTTGATCAATTCCCATTAAAATTGACACCTGAGCCGGCAAACTTGATGTAATTAAGTATTTAATAATAAGGTGGGTTTTAATATTTTATTTGAATTTGTGGTTGCCTGGTTGGGCTACATGTGGAGGAATGCGAGGGTCTTGGAGGGGGTCATGGGTTTGAACTTTTAATTGCATGTGAGATTCCTAAGGTTGGACACATAATGGTAGAGACGGTTGTAATATTTTATGTAAAAAAATTTGATATATTAAGAAGTTATATTAAAAATACATAAAGTATAAATTTATAAAGTTTTAAGGGTAAAGAATTAGATTGTCAATAAAAATATAAAAGAAATATATATTTTTTTGGTTATATGCATGCTCGTTTTACGGTTCATATTCGGGGTGCGAGGTTGTTCCTCCCAATAATGTTGTCTTCATGATTCGAATTCATATCCTCTTTTAGAAGTGCAATATACCTTACCAATACCCAACACTTGTTGGTAAAATATAAAAAAATTATTTAAACTATATAAAAAATTAAATTTTTTAAAGGGTGAACTGCCATAGCCCTTGCGCAATGGCATCTCTTTCAATTTTGTATTGCCGTTTGCCCTGTAACAGGAAGTTCAATGCCAGAGTGTTGACACAAGAGCTTTATTTATTTATAACATTTTGTAACTTTATGTTTTTATTAAGTTTTAAATGTATCAATTTATTTTTTATTAAACATATTACCAAATTGATAAAACATGTAAATAATAAGAGTTAAGTTTATTAATTTTTATGAATTAATATTAAATTGAATGAATGTAAAATTATGGAGGACAATGTGTGCTATTATACAATTGTTTGTAATTTTTATTAAGTTTTACGATTTAAGACTAAATTGAATGAATGTAAAATTATGGAGGACGATATGTGCTGACGCCAGAGTGCTATATGTGCTATTATGGTCGGGTCGGAAAATTTTTAGTTATTCTGAATTTGACTTGAGTAGTAGATTATTCCCTGACTTTCGACTTGATTTAAGAAAAATTTATTTGATCCAACACTTTATAAAATTTTAGAGTAGACACAAATATAAAAAAAATTATATATACTTATTCAAAAAATAAAGAGTTAATTAAAAAAATATAAGGAGAGAGAGACGCATTATATAGCAATTATCCTTAAATATATAGAGAATGACAAAATAGAGGGCTAATTGGAAAAAATATAAAGAGAGAAACATTATAACAACTATTTCTCAAAGAAAAATTACACTCTTGGAGTCATGAGTTTTCACCTTAAACTCAACTCGACTTTATTCATCATAAAATCCGCCCAATTCATTTCAAACATATTAATTTTTTTTAAAAAAAATAGACTCTAGTTCTAGTCGAGATCCAAGGGAGTTTATTTGTACGGGTGAATATGATGGAAGCTTTGTATTTCTTGAAAATTATTATCTGGTTAGTTATTTACTTTTGGGTTTTGAAATTTTTTTAGAATCATGATGAAATTAATAATGTTAAAGGTTAAAAAATAAATAAAACTCCAAAAACAAAATTGAATTGATATAATAGAAACTTTGAGGGCTGAAAAATATTATTTTACCAATTTAAGGAACGACCGTGTCCTCTTCTTCTATGGAAGTAAAACAATTAATGAATTATTTTGTAATTTTTAATAATCAACTAATCAAATAAAAAAATACTAATAATCAAATCAGTTTGTGTAATTTACTCATTTTTTAGTTTTTTAATTGCATTTTTTTAGTCTTTATTAGGTTGATTCCTTATCTTTTTTTTTTCTTCTGTTTTTAGTCTACAATTATTCCATTTAATTTTAAGAACTATTTTGTGTGAATATAAATTTTTGCTACTTAATTTTGATATTTATTATGTTTGATGTGATCAATTTTTTTGACACAATTAGGTACTAAGTTTTTTTAGTGATGTAATTAAATATCTAAATTTTTGGTGCAATTAAGTTCTTAACTTTTTATTTGGTGCAATTAAGTGCAAACTTTTTTTCTTCGAATTATACATCTTCAATTACGATTAGTTCATACTTCAAATTTTAATTCAATTTAATTATAGAGATAATAAGTGTTATAAATTAAACGTTAAAATTTTAAATATAAAATATGTTAGATATCTATTTATACTCAAAAATAAAAATTAAATATTTAATCGCACCCAAAGAAATCAAATACCTAATTGTAAAAAAGAAAATTGATACCATATCCATAAATACAAACTACATTTTGTTGATGAGCAACGGCAGAACTTGGTGGAGACTGTGGTGTCACCGCCCCTAGAATTTTGAAAAATCATTATTTAGTCCTTTAAAATTTTTAGAAATATAATTTGGTCCTTTAAAATATTTTGAATGCCCTCAAAATTTTAAAAGTTCACCATTTAACCTTTTAAAAAATTTAAAATCTCATTAGGCCCTTCAAAAATAAAAAAAAAATCAATTGTTTCTTTAGAATTGTTCATTAATATGTATTTATATGTTAAAGAAATATAATAAAAAACACACACATTCAAACTTCGGTATTATATATATAATTAATTTTAAAATATTTATTTCGCGTATTTAAAATCGAATGTCAAATTTTACAACGGATGGTGACAACCTTCGAGAGAAGGTTATATATATAAGTCATGATGAATGATATGAGCTCCGGTCCTGTTACGCTTGATTACGGTTGTTATTTTTGGTTTTCTCAATTTTATGCGGAGGGGGAAATAATCAACGGCAGGCGAAAGGCTAAAGCGGATGTTTCAAAAAAAAATTCTTCATTTCCACTTTATTTTTTAATAATTATCGTTTTCTACTCAATTTACTAATGGTAAATCGAGTTGAATTAGTAAATTGAGTTGAATGTGCATAGCAGCCTAATGACTGAATAAATATATAACAATCTTTTAATCGAGATGATAAATTCTATTTTATAACTCAAATTTTATTAAAAAAAATTTGAGGCGAGATAACTTGTTATTTAAATTTTTATTATAAATATTTTATATTTTTATGATATTAATTGACTCTATTTTAAATTTACTTTACAAATATATTTTTATAATTTTTCATATATGATATACATATAAGATAAAATTAGTTACTCGCTTAAATTTAAAAATTAATTCATTAATTACAAAAAAATTAAATTATTTGAATCTTATTTTATAACTTTAACTAGTTAAATTTAAGAAATTATTAAATAAAATTTTCTATCAAATCAATTTTTTACACGCCTAATATATGTTATATTCAAAGTATATTCCAAAATTAACGATGTTATTACGTAATCATTTGTTTCTTAAGAACACCAGCACCCTACTTAAGCCCTTGATTGTACACCGTTGCAAAGCAAAGCAAAACAAAACAAAAACAAACATGGAGCTCTACATCTTCTTATTGTTTTGCATATCCTTTTTCCTCCTCTTTCTCCGTCGCTCCTCCGCCGCCCACCGCCTCCCTCCTGGCCCTTTCAACTTCCCTATAATAGGCTCCCTCCACCGCCTAGGCTCTCACCCTAATCAATCCCTCTTCGAGCTATCCAAAACCTATGGCCCTCTCATGACTCTCCGCCTAGGCTATGTCACCGCCGTCATCGCCTCCTCCGCTGAAATGGCCAAACAAGTCCTCCTAACACACGAGGAGACCTTCTCCGACCGAACTGTTTCTGATGCCGTCGCCTCCCAGCCTAACCACGAGTCGACCCTTGCATGGGCAGTCGGCGATGTAAGGTGGCGCAACCGTCGAAGACTATGCAACACCCAGCTGTTCACGGTGCAAAGACTCAACTCGCTTCAACACCTCCGCCACCAGAAAGTCCAGCAACTCATCGAACACATCGACAAGCAACGTGTTTCCGGGTCCCAAGTGAAAATAGTTGAAGTCACTTTCGCTACGGCATTGAACTTGATTTCCAGTACAATATTTTCCACGGACATCGTGGACCCTGAATTCAGTAGCGCGCAAGAGTTTAAAGAATTGGTGTGGCGGATAATGGAGGATTCAGCGAAACCGAACCTGTCGGATTATTTTCCGATGTTGAAAAGGTTTGATTTACAAGGGATGAGGAAGCATATAAGGCAGTCTTATATGGGTTTGCATGCCATATTTGATGTGCTGATCGATAAAAGAATGGAGCTCAGAGCTTCAGATTCCATGGCCAGAACTGGGGATTTCTTGGATGTTCTTCTTGATCAATGCGAACAGAATGAGTCCTACTTCACTCGCCAAAACATCAAGCCTTTGATCCTGGTAACAAATTTGCATACTTTTTCAATATTATTTTTAAATGTGAAGAGAATAATCATTTTGGTCTCTATTTTTTAAAGGACTTGTTCATTGCCGGAAGTGATACGTCTGCACTAACAACAGAATGGGCGATGGCGGAGCTCCTTAGAAATCCCGAAGTGCTGCAAAAAACAAAAAGGGAACTCATGGAAGTCATCGGAAGTGGAAGAGCTGTGCAAGAATCAGACATCGATAAGCTCCCATATCTTCAAGCTGTGGTTAAAGAAACAATGCGGCTCCATCCCGGGGCTCCTCTTCTCCTACCTTACAAAGCCAAAAACGATGTGGAAATCTGCGGTTACACCATACCGAAGAACGCTCAGGTTCTGGTGAATGCTTGGGCTATTAGCCGAGATCCCAACTACTGGACCGACCCTCTCTCGTTTTGTCCCGAAAGGTTCCTTGATTCCAGCTTTGATTTCAGAGGTCGTGATTTCAAGTATATACCGTTCGGAGCTGGTCGAAGGATATGCTCGGGCTTGCCGCTTGCAGTTCGGATGGTGCATTTGATGTTAGCGTCTATGATCCATTCGTTTGATTGGAAACTTCCTCAGGGAGTAAATCCAGAAGACATTGACATGCAAGATCGGTTTGGTACGACTCTCAAAAAAGTTGTGCCACTTTGTGCTATTCCTGTTTAGCTTTTTGTGTTACACACGACAAAACAGGTTGAACTTTATGTTGTCTTTTTATGCATAATGTAAAAAAAAATCATATGACGTCTGGTTGAATAATAACTTTTATTTTTATTTTTAAATCTTTAACGTTTTATCTTAGATCAAAATATTATTATATAGTTGAAAACTGTTAGTCAATTAATATTAAGTGATTTAAAATTACGTCATAAACTTATATGATAGTGCATGCTAATTTTCGGAAGACGAGTGTGTGTTTTATTTTGCGGTTGTAGAATTGATTTTGGATTATTGTGATTTTATAAAATTGATTTTGTATATAATTGATTTTAAAATAACGTAATTTATGTTTGAGATTTTTTTTTTCTTAAAAGTTATGATTGTGTAAAAATATAGTGTAAAATTCACGACGAAACGCAAAAACTACTGCTACTTTATTTTTCTTAATATGACGTCTAGAATCCAAAATTGATTTTAAAATTTTAAATCCAAACATATAAACGATGATTTCGAGTCATTGTTTCACTCTTTTGTCTCGTTCTCAAAGTCCCTGAACTTATGAAACATCATTTCTTTAGTGAGCCAATTTGTTAACATACTCCCAATTCATTTTTATTAATATAATGGTATTGAGCTTGATTGCAGCCGCGTCACCAAATCAGTCATTTTATTTTTAGTACCCACAATTAAAAATTGTTTTCCCCTACTTACTGCATCAAAAAGTAAATTATAAATTTCTGATTAAAAATTAGTAGTTCTAGTCAGAATTGTAATATAAATTCCCTTACATTTTACAGAGAATCAATCCATTCTAGGATTCTATTTCCTAGTACCATGACCATAATGAACTATTGTTTCCAACATCTCTTCCAAGTTTATGTATCAATTTCTCATTATTTTTCTTTACACTTAAGTCAAAAATAATTTTATAAAATTGTATAAAGTACACAAATTATTTTTCTAATAACATGTCATTCTATCAAGTCATATCAAGATGTTTATTATCCGTTGATTGATAATTTTCATTTACTTAAGGACTAATTTTTGACATTATGCTTCAAAAAAGAATAAAAACCAAAACAATTGCTCAATCAAAACCTTTGAAAAAACGTATTTTAATTTGACCCGCTCTGGATGGCGTCTCTTGGCGGCCGCAGCTATCCCGTCAGACAGGATCCTTCCGGCAGCCAAACCATTCCCGAAAAACAGGTAAACATTCCTACTGAACCTATTCTTCTTGCACGCGACTCTGGGAAGAACAAAGATCCCGTTTCAGATGAGGGGACTTGGACGGTGGTTAACAGAAGAAGAAACCGCTCCGACAGGCGTGATTCACCAATGAGGGTGTTTCCGAAACCGCCGGAATGGACAGTTTTCGTTCATAACTTGAGTAAAAGGGTTCCCCGATCGACGGTAAAGGAATTATTTGAAGCTTATGGGAAGGTTAGGAGAGTTTACATCCCCCTCCGAAATCCTCGACTAAAGTTTTCTGAATTTACTTATGCCTTTATCGCTTTTGGTTCGAAAGAGGAACAACAGAGGGCAATTGGCCACTTGGATGGTTTCAAGATTGACGGGCGTTTCATCAGGGTCTCGGCTGCTAGAACCCGGGCTAATCCACCGGAAAATAGAAAGCCTAAGCAACAACCCTCGGGGGTTCGCCTGAGTGTCCCTCCCCGCTCGTATCGCGATACTTTGATGAAGGAGGCTGAGACGGTTGGTTATGAGAATGTGTCGCACGCCCAGAACAAATCTGGTGATGATGATTTTCAGCCGGGCGGTCATGAGCATAGGGCCTCTCTCTTGGTAAGCCGACCGAGAATGACAATGCAAATGTCTTTGGGGCTTCGGGCAGTGGTAAGGGGTGTCCAGATCGGGAAAATATTAACTTTCAAGTTCCGACGAAGGACTTGGAGTGGCTGAACCGTTGTTTGGTCGGAGTTTTGAAAGATGGCTTTGACCAAGAATTTGTTCAACGGGCCCTGTTAAACGACGACATAGAAGTGAGGGTATCCAAGTGGGGAGTCGACAATGGTTCACATATCTTGCTGTTCAGTTCGACGGATTACATGGATGCGATATGGAATGGTAAACGCGACGAGCTCTCATTTTGGTTCTCTAAGATCGGTCCACTGTTGATTCACGGATCCCCCACTATTTCGTAGACCTGGGGCTGCACGGTGTGCCGTTATGTTGCTGGCACACAAAATTTTTTGAAGATCTGGGAAATCGATGGGGTATTTTCGTGGATGTCGATTCAGCCACCCAAAACAAAGAGAGGCTGGACGTTGCTAAGATTTGCATCAGGGTGGTTAGCACAGCCGTGATACCAAAGCGAATCACCGTTTCTTCTATGGGATTTCCCTTTCGAATTAAAATTTCCATCGGAGATATCAGTTGGAAATCGTCCGATATGGATCCGGGTGTGGATGGGGATGGCTCCGATGAGGAATGGAACCTCCTGGACGAGGAGGAAGTTTCGGAAATGGGCGCGAAATAGACGGTCGGGCGTCATTTGTCTTCGATGGATGGCGATCGGAGTAGCCACGGCGAAAGTAATGCTGCGTCGCCTCATGAGCAGGGCGAAGTTAACGACGCGTCGCCTCGTGAGCAGAGGCCCTCGATTGCTGGGGTCTCAATGAATGTTGGCTCTTGCACCAATGAGCCGTTAGAGAATGTTCCCAGGGTGGTCATTAATTCGGATATAGCTCACGTGGAGAATAAGGTTGATTCTCCTCCTAGGCGGCAGGAGTTGGATGACCGTGTGGGGCCCTCCCCTAATAATTCAAGTCTCCCCCTGATCAACACTCTTATCCCGGACCTAAATGTTGGGCATGCACGTGTGGTTAGCCCAAGGTTGGGGAAACAACCTTCCTCAACTTCGACTAATTGGCCCACCTTGATTCCTACTCCAGTTTCAAACTCTTTTCCAAAATCCCACTCCTGGTCTGAGGAAATTGTCCCGGACAGTTTTGAAGCGGGCGCTAAAATTCTTCCCGGTTTGTCTTTTTCGAATGGTCAAAACCAGTTTGACTCATCCCCCATGATTGGTCACAAAAGCTTTTTTCGGGCTAAAACCAGGAGATTGGTTAGACGTCTGGTTAGAGACTCCCTAGAGGATGTCCCTCTGTTGACCTCCACTGATGACCGCATTGCCAACTTGGAATTCGAAGACTCAACTGCTGGTCTTGAAGTTGAATCTGTTTGGGAAATGTGCAACTTATTGGAAATTTCTTTCAAGGGTGGTAGAGAGGCGGTTATCCGGAAGGTTTATAGCTTGGAGATGGATTCGAGGAGCAGGGTTTAATTCGGCCAGGCCAAGGTATGTTTTCTTTCGTTTTCTTTTTCAATATTTTAATATGAATTTTAATGTTATAACTTGGAACATTAGGGGCTTTAGACGTAGGGAGAAAAAAAGAGCTCTTAGAGAGGTTATCAGTAGGATCCGGCCTAACCTTGTTTTTCTCCAAGAGACTAAATTAGAAGACATATCCATTAGGGATATCAAAGCCATTTGGAACCTAGGGGAAGTTGATTTTTCTTTCTCTCCCGCTACGAGTTCAGCTGGTGGGCTTCTATGTATATGGGATACCAATTTCTTCCAAATTGACGAGAAACTTAGCTTCCAAAGGTTCTCGGTCCTAGTTGGGGCAATTAAAAGCATAGGCGTTCGTTGTGGTTTAGTTAACGTATACGGTCCATCCGTCGATTCGGAGAAATCTACATTCCTTGCCGAGTTACTGGGCTTCCTTAAATCGAAGGATGTTCCTTGGTGTTTGGGTGGTGATTTTAACCTCTTTCTGGACCAAGAGGAGAGAAGTTGGGGCTGACAATGAATATCCAGCTCATCGATGCCTTCAGGAACTTTGTCTCTAAAGCTGAGCTTATGGATCTACCTTTGGCGGGTGGAAAATTTACCTGGTGTAACAACCGCGATCCACCGACTTTTGTGCGCCTAGATAGGTTCTTGATCTCTTCAGACCTGAGTTTGGTGCTGCCGGGTCTCACTCAGAAACTCCTTCCGAGATCTCTATCGGATCACAATGCAATACAGCTAGCGTCCGAACAATCTAACTGGGGTCCGAAACCCTTCAGATGCTTCAACTATTGGTTGGAGATGAAGGGTTTTGAAGATGTTGTGACGAAAACAATAGAGGATCAGAGGAACAAAAGCACAATACCCAGAATTGGTGGCATCCTAAAAGTTACGAAATTGGCTGTGAAGGCGTGGTCTGTGGATGTTATAAAGAACAATGGCAGGAACTCAGCAGTAATTGCAAAGGAAATTGACCTTCTAGAAACCCAATTACAGCAAGGCCTATCGATTCCTGGCTCGTACGACACTCTCAGGACCCTAAGATCTCAATTGTGGGCGGCCTACCGGAAGGAAGAGAGTGAGTGGCTCCAAAAGTCTCGTCTGCGTTGGTTATCGGAGGGTGACCGAAATACCCGTTTCTTTCACCTAACAGCCATGGAAAGAAGAAGAGCCAATCAGCTAACCCAGTTGACGAGGGATGGGGTGGAAATCAGTAATCCATCGTTAGTAAAAAAGATGGTCAGAGATCATTTCTTTGATTCTTACAATACCATCACTGCCCTTGAAGTGGAAGACCTAAAGCTGGGCTTTTGCAAGTTGAACGAAGCTCAATCCTCTGCCCTTCAAGATAGGTTTAGAGAAGATGAAGTTTGGGCGGTCTTGTTCTCTTCAGACAGTAATCGTGCCCCCGGCCCTGATGGCTTTAACCTGGGTTTCTTTAAGAAATTCTGGAATAACCTAAAGGGTGAAATAATGCGATTTTTCGATGATTTCTACTGGGGTCGCCCTTGGGATGAAGGAATTAACCACTCGTTCATCACCCTAATTCCCAAGGTAAAAAATCCAAATTCACTAGACGAATTCAGGCCTATAAGTCTGGTAGGTGGTATGTACAAACTTCTCTCTAAGGTTCTGGCCAAACGTCTAAGTACGGTACTGGGTGACATCATTGGTGAGCAACAATTCGCATTCATCCCGGGCCGTCAAATCCTAGACTGTTCGCTGATTGCAAATAAGGTTATCGACTCAATGTCCAAGTCGGGTAGTAAGGGTATTGCTTTCAAAATAGATTTCTAGAAAGCCTACGACACGGTGAGTTGGGGATTCTTAACCCGAGTTATGAGGGAGTGTAATTTTGGTGATAGATGGTGCGGATGAATCAATAGGTGTATCTCCTCAGCCTCAATATCAGTCTTGGTCAATGGCTCACCCACTGAAGCTTTTAAGATCTCGCGTGGCCTTAGGCAAGGTTGTTCCCTTTCCCCCCTCCTTTTCAATCTCGTTGGGGAAGTCCTCAACCTGTTATTTAGGAAGGCGGTGCGCCTAAATTTATTTGCAGGGTGCAAGGTTGGTCGAGATAGTTCTCTCATAGAAATATCCCACCTACAGTTTGCGGATGACCTCCTAATTTTCTGTGAAGGTGAAGAAAATCAAATTCGTAGTGTTAAACGAATCTTGCGAATCTTCGAATTAGCTTCGGGGCTGAAACTCAATTTGAAGAAAAGTCGAGTCTTTGGGATTAACATATGTGAGGAAACGGTCAGGAGCTGGGCTTTGGATATAGGGTGCTCCTTTGACAAACTCCCTACGGAATATCTGGGTTTACCCCTTGGATCCAGTCGAAATTCTGCTGCGCTATGGGACCCGATCCTTAGCAAAGTCACGACCAAGCTAAATAATTGAAAATCCAAATCCTTATCTATCGGTGGCCGTCTTACCTTATTGAAATCCATCCTATGCAGCCTTCCCACTTACTTTCTATCCCTGTTCTGTTTACCGTCTTCAGTAAGCAACAGGCTCAATAGTCTGTTGGCCCGTTTTCTTTGGGGGGGAAATGAGGATAAATCATGCATTCATTGGGTCAACTGGGCCCAGATTTGCAAGCCAAAATTAGCTGGTGGTTTGGGGGTGAAGAACCTGGAGGTGCTTAATAGAGGGCTGCTGTGTAAGTGGATTATTAGATTCGGCAACGAATCGGACAGTCTCTGGAGGCGGGTGATCGATGCAAAAATTCTAAACCCGAATACCCCTCTCCTCCCACCGATTTCGAAATATAAACAAGCTTCGTGGATATGGAGAGGGATAGAGAACTCCTCATTGGGAAATGATCCCATGTGTTCCAGGATCAAGGAAAATATCTCCTTACAGGTTGGTGACGGTAGGGCTATCCTTTTTTGGTCCGATCATTGGATTGGGAATTTTTCCCTTAAGGAAAAGTTTCCTCGTATTTTTGCTCTCTCAGTCCAGAATCTGGCACCATCTCGGAGTTCGGAGTTAAATTGGATTCGGGGTGGTGTTGGTATATCCCCCTGAGACCCCCCTGTCTTGATTTTGGGATCTATTCCTGAATTGCCTTGGTGCTCTTAGACCTTCCTCCCCAGGAAGGGACTAGGTTTGTTGGGGGGCTCCAGTGATGGCTCCTTCTCCTCTAAGTCTTTCAGGGATACTATGGCTCCCTGCGACACCTCGAACACTATCTGGAAAAATCAAGTCTGGCTTGGTTTCGCTCCTCCTAAAGTAGAAATCCTTATCTGGAGACTTCTTTGGGGACGCATCCCTGTGAAAGTGGAACTCGTTAAGCGGGGTGTGAGGAATTTGGACAACATTTTATGCCCTCTCTGTAAGGCCTTCCCGGAATCGTGTGCACACCTCTTTGTTTCGTGTCCAGGGGTCTGGCGCATTTGGATGCGGTTCTGTAACATGGCCGGAATGTTGACTGCTATGCCGGGCGATATTCCCAGATTCTTCGAAGCATGGGAAGGTTTGGGGAGGGTTGGAAATCGCGCCTGGCTAAAGCTGGTACCCTTCGCCATGGTGTGGTCCGTTTGGTTATTTCGAAATGAGATAGTTTTCCGGAAAAAGGAGGTGGATTGGCTCCAATTGGATTTCCTGGTCAAATTCCGGCTCGCCTCGTGGTTTAAGGCAAAATTTCCAGATTGCATTTTGGTCCTGGCCGATCTTTTGATGGACTTCTCCTTGGTGGAATCATCCTTTGCCCGATCCCAAATCCCGACCCCCCCAAGCAGTTGGAGCCCACCCCCTTCTGGGTTTCTGAAACTTAACTCGGACGCTGCCATCGTATCTAGGGGGTAGGAGGGATCGGAGGCCTTGTCAGGAATTCGATTGGCGAGACTCTACTTGAGTTCTCTGACTCCACTAATTGTGCGCCGCCAGCGATTTTGGAATTTGAAGCGATGAATAGGGGTATTAGTTTATTCCTTGCTTCGGAGTGGTCAAACAACCATAAACTAATAGTTGAATCGGATTGCCAACTAGCGGTCGATTGGTGCCTCTTTAAAGCGCCCCCCCCCCCCCCCCATTCATATCTGAGATAGGGTGTTGAGTCTTGTGGCTTTAGCCCGGTCTAGAGGAATGTGCTTCCGCTGGATTTCAAGATCGTGCAATATCGAGGCTGATAAGTTAGCCAAAAATGGCATAGGTTAGCAGGCTTGGTGATCGAGGTAGGGCCTGGGGCTTCGATTATGGATTATTTTATTGATGGTTTATGATCACCCGTTTTTGTCCAGTAGTTGTGTGCAGGTTTTCTTGTAGTTCCTTGATGACTCTTGTAGCAGCCCTTCCGGAGCAGAGGAGTGATGTCCTGGCGGGGGTTTTCAGCACCGCAGAGCGTCTTTTTTTCTCGGCTGGAGTGCTGATGTAACTTGGGGGGGAAATGTAATGTTTTGACGGGATCTTTTGATCGTGGCCATGATTTACTTCTGTTCCAGTGTATGTACTTAGCCAGATATGATGCACTCTTTTTCCTCCAACTAGGTTTAGGGAGGTTTTTTAACGAGGCTCATATCTGTGCTCTATGTGTGGTTGATACTTTTTAATCAATCAAAATACCTTTAAAAAAAAATTGCTCAATCAAATATTAAAGATATTTTTTGACATTATTTCTTTTTTTCTTTACCGAACGTATTACAAAAGTTATGCCGAACAAGGGTACTGTTCTTCGAAGTCTGGACTACCGGCAAAGACAAAGTTAGAAAATTTAATTTGCGGTGTCAAAAATTATGTGTTAACCAATATTTTATTAAAAGTGGATGAAGTCAAATAATTAAGATCTTAATTATTTTTTAAATCAATGTCAATTTCTTTTCAAAATGATGTCAAATAACCATTTTTAATATGTTTTTCATATAAAATCTATATTAATTTTTTTTCTCAAAACTCTTTGGGGGTGTCAATTATACACCTAGCTCCGACCATGGCTACCGATAATATGCTTAAATAGGTAAGCCATATCAATGGTTACTAATATTAGAGTATTATTTCACTAAAGTTTTTTTAATAGAAACCGTTAATTTTATTAAACGAGAAAATACTTAAAATTACAATAACAATTTACAATTATCATTGTAAATTAAATATATAATTTGAATATTTTTCTAAAACTAGCCACTTTAGATCATATAAGAACCATACATGAAAAAAAGTTAAAAATCCATTCAAAAGACTTCATTGAAAAATAGACACGAACAAATCTGATTGCACTGACAAACGAACCACAAAAGAAAATTAAACTATTGAAAGACCATCGATAACCACTAAAGTTTTAAAAGTTATATAATTGTTGTTAACATTAGATTTATATTAAAATGATCATTTAGTCATTAAAAATAACATATCTGATCCTTAAAGTTTGCATATCGTGGTCTTAAACTTTGTCGAATGCCCAAATCGGCCATCGTTGATCCTGTTTCACTGTTTGGGGACCATGCAAGTGATGATAGCCTAGATTAAGATACGAGTTTTGAATATGAAGAAGGGCCTACAAACTCAATAATGTTGTCAACATGTAGATGGTAAGATCAGGGATTTAAGACCACGTTTTTTAATTACTCTTACAAACATAACAAATATTATTGTAGTTATTACGGATCGTTACTTTTTGCAGTTAACGATTTCGGATGACGACACTACCGTTATACAACGACCGCTATTACAGTAGCGGATCACTATTTGAATTTTTGGGTAAGTTAGATAAATGTATTTAAAAAATGGCAAAATTGTCCATATAAGGTTGTGGGAATAATGATTTCAGGGTGGGTTTGAAATTATTTAGTGGAGTGGAGACCGTTCTACAGTGTATGAAGAACTCGACTGGAAGTGTTAATGAATTTTATTTAATTTAAAATATTTAGTAAAGTACATACGAAAAATGGACGAACATAATATGCATTAAAATCGTCAGAATTATCTGACGATTTTTAAAAAACGCATAAAAAATACGATAACTTCTAAAAAGACATCTATTCTCCATGTAACAATTTCTCGACAAAATCGTTATTTTCATAACTTTATTTGGGCAATTTTGCAACAAAAGAACAGAGAAATAGAGATTGGAAATGGATTCAAATTCAAAATACAAGTATTTATAGCCCAATGTATAACTACATGCCAACAGCCCTTCTACAGAAGCCCTGCGGACTAAAAACAAATCATTAATACGATCAGAGAGGCAAATGGGTTGGGCACACTTTTTCTAACATAAACAAAGCATTTTTTTTAAAGCAAAGGTTAAACTTGTATGACCGATCGAATCTCAATAATTTTGTTTGTATTTTCTTACGGATAATTTGGGGTGTGAAAAAAATCCGATTTGTTTATCTCTCGATTTGATTTGAAATTTCGGATATTCGATTCTTTTTTATTTTTCGGATAATTCGGATCGGATATTCGGAAGTTTTGGATCGGATACGAGTAGTGATTTTATATTTGGATCCGATATTCGATATCCGAAAATTTTATTTTTATAGATATGAATCTTGTTATATTCGATACTTTTACTTGTTATATATGAAAAATTAAATTTTTTATGGATGCAAATCTTGCTATACTCAATAATTTGTTGATTTTTATATTCGAAAACCTAAAATGTTAATGGATAAGACCATCAAATTTATAAAAGAAAAATAAACTAACTCATAATTTCTGATATTCGTATATCCGAATATCCTATCCGAAATTTCGGATATCCAAAAATTGAGTATTCGATTTTTTCATATCAAATACGGATCGCTAAAATAACTATTCAAAAATTTTAGATATCCAAAATTTCGAATCAAATCAGATCGGATATCCAAAATGCACACGTAAGGATAATTGTTGGTGGTGGCTGGTAGGTTTGCTCATCCAACACTAACCAAAGACCTGTATGCAGGGAGAGAGACATAAGCGATGTCATTGGTTGAAGTTTTTTTAACAATTCTCTAACGATTGGAGTAAAATGGACTACGGTGAAAATATTAACAGTTACTTGTGATAAAAAGTATTAAGTATCAAATTAAGCAAACAGACAAATGTTAAGGAGTAGAACGTAGGGCTGGTCGTTCGATTGAGTCGAATAAAAAAATTTCGTGTTATTTGAGTTTATAAGTCTTATTTTACGATTCAAACTTTATTTGAAAATTTTTCGAATCGTTTCGAGTTTATGAAATTCGAGACGAGTTTTCTAATTTCTATGCAAATTCAATTGTAATTATTGATAATGTTATAATACATATTGATTCCAATTTTAACGGCTTTCTATATTCATATACGATATACATATACATGTATTCATATTTTCACGTGTGATATACATAATATATCATACAAAATTGACAGACTCGACTTGAATTTGAAAACTAATCAACTAATTATTAAAAATTTTAAGTTATTCGAGTTTCTATTTCATAACTCAAACTTCATTTAAAAAAAATCGAATCGAGTTTTTCTAATCTATAATAAAATGTGATTTTTAAATTTTAAACATGAATAAATACCAACTACTTTTTTTGTTGATGAGAACCTTTCAGAGAAGTTTATAGGTCATATGAGTGAGAGGAGTTCCGGTCCTGTTACGCTTCATCGTAGTTGTCATTTTCCGTTTTCTCCATTTGTTTCGAACGGATTGGACTGGGAGTTCGTGCGGCGGGCTGCGTTCTCTTTTGTTCACTTGTTAAGTCTTCTACAGTATAAGACAGAAAAATCAACGTTATGCCAGGCCCAGCGATGTTTTTTTTTTCGTTGATATTCAAATTTTAAATATCACCCAAAATTAACTGTCATCATATTGTTTTGCTTAAGACACCGGCAGCGCTACTTAAGCCCTTGACTATACACGGTTGCAAAACAAAAACAAACATGGAGCTCTACATCTTCTTATTGTTTTGCATCTCCTTTTTCCTCCTCTTTCTCCGTCGCTCCTCCACCGCCCACCGCCTCCCTCCTGGCCCTTTCAACTTCCCTATAGTCGGCTCCCTCCACCGCCTAGGCTCTCACCCTAATCAATCCCTCTTCGAGCTATCCAAAACCTATGGCCCTCTCATGACTCTCCGCCTAGGCTATGTCACCACCGTCATCGCCTCCTCCGCTGAAATGGCCAAACAAGTCCTCCTAACATACGAGGATACCTTCTCCGACCGCACCGTTCCTGACGCCGTCGCCTCCCAGCCTAACCACGAGTCGACCCTTGCCTGGGCAGTCGGCGATGGAAGGTGGCGCAACCGCCGGAGACTATGCAACACCCAGTTGTTCACTGTGCAAAGACTCAACTCGCTCCAGCACCTCCGGCACCAGAAAGTCCAGCAACTCATCGAACACATCGACAAGCAACGTATTTCCGGGTCGGAAGTGAATATAGGGGAAGTCACTTTCGCTACGGCACTGAACTTGATTTCCAGCACAATCTTCTCCACGGACATCGTGGACCCTGAATTCAATAAAGCGCAGGAGTTTAAAGAATTGGTGTGGCGGATAATGGAGGATTCAGCGAAACCGAACCTGTCGGACTATTTTCCGATGTTGAAAAGGTTTGATTTGCAAGGGATGAGGAAGCATATAAGGCAGTCTTATATTAGATTACATGCGATTTTTGATGTGCTGATCGATAAAAGAATGGAGCTCAGAGCTTCAGATTCCATGGCCAGAAGTGGGGATTTCCTGGATGTTCTTCTTGATCAATGCCAACAGAATGGGTCCGACTTCACTCGCCAAAATATCAAGCCTTTGATCCTGGTAAGAATTCTGCTTACTTTTCAAACATATTTATTTTAAAAATATGACCATGACACTGCTTAATCAAAAATAGTAATAGAGGTTGATAGCTGCTATTTTATAACAAAAAGAGAAAGGTAATGAATACTGTTCACTTTTCTATCTTTGGATTAAAGAAAAAAGAATACTTTTCACTTAAATTTTAATTATAAAACGTGTATAATATTTTAAAATATCCAAAACTTTGTGATTTATTCGCGATTGATTAATTTTTATGATTTACACAGCCTCACGAAAAGAAATGGATTAAATTATAACAGATGTCACTCAATTATAAGTAAGATTATATTTAGGTCATCTAATTATTAAAAATTATATTTGAGTCACTCTATTATGAGTAAGATTATATTTGGGTCACCCAATTATTAAATATTATATTTGGGTTACTCAATTATAGGTAAGGTTACAGTTGGGTCACCTTTTAGATTTAAAAAAGTACATCAATTTAGTCATTTTTTCTTTCAAATCACTTGTATACCCTTATTAACATTAGAATATTTCATTTGAAATCATTAATTAATCTAATAAACAAATTGATATATTTTTTTTTTAAATATGAAGGGTGACCCAAATGCAACCTTGCCCATAATTGAGTGACCCAAATGTAACCTTGCCCATAATTGAGTGATTCAAATATAATCTTACCCATAATTGAGTGACCCAAATATAACTTTTAATAATTGAGTGGCCTATATGTGACCTTCCCCATAATTAAATGACTTCATTGTAGCTTACCCAAAGAAATAAGATCAAATCACAGTTGTTTTATTCAAATATAAAAAGTGGATTTGGTAGGCATATAATGCAACCTAATTAACAATAACTGCACGCCAAATTGTTGATTAGCTGGCGATTACTAGTGAGTAGTGAAATTTTAGTCGTTTCTTTTCTTTCTCTAATTAGATAGTAATAGTTCCTAACGTTTTGGCTAGTCCGAGTTGTTACATATCTTTCCCCATATATATAAATAATCCTAATAAAGATTATAGTAAAGTACATAAACAATCACTAAACTATTACAAAAAATATAAAATGGTTACCAAGTTTTTAAAAGTTACATTACAGGTATTAAACTTTAGTTTTTTGTTACAAAATGGTCACTAAACCATTAATTGTTATTAGTTGGGTGACATGGCAGTTACGAAAGTTTGTATAACAACACATTTAATCTTTAATATTTACGCGTTCAATCAATTTAGACCTCAAGAATGAGGGTTAAATTATGACTAAATTTATTGAATGTTTAAATATGGAGGAATAAATGTGTTATTATTCAAAATTTTGTAATTGTCACGTTATTCAATGAATAATAGTTAAAAGCTCAGTGATCATTTTTATGAAAAACTAAAGTTTAATGCCCATTATATAATTTTTGATAATTTGGTGACCATTTTGTATTTTTAGATAGTTTAGTGACCATCTATGTACTTTATCTTAAAGATTATCCACACATTATAATTTTAACGTTCTATTTTTCATTAAAAAATAAATTTTTTATTAAAAAAAACTAGAATTACAATGAGTTTCCGACCATAATTGTAAACTAAACACATAATTTGAATATTTTTCTATAACTTTCGAAACAAGGAACTAGTCACTTGAGATCATACAAAAAATAGATATTAACAACACCAATAATTGAGGATGAAGGATAAAAATCTATATTAACATTAAAAAAAATACATATAACACTTAAGGTACGTTGATAAAATGGTCCTATCACAACTCAATCGCAAACAGTAAACGATGAACCATAAGCCATGATTGTGAACATATATTCAAATTCAGCTTGAAAGTCTAAAGCAGAGAAGATCAACAAGATAAAAAATAAGTGTCATTTTAATTAATAACGTTGTCTTCTAATTAAATATTGATAAAACATAAAATAAATCAAATGATGACTAAACGACCAATAAAAAATATAAACATGTTAAAAGAAGAGAAAAAATTACTACAAAAGCAGTATAATTCTTATTAAAAATTAAAAAAATAAAGAAAAAACAAAAATAAAATATAACAAAATAAGGAGGAAAAAAAGTATTGACCGTCGAGGAGCAGTATTATATTAGTGCTGCCGTCGGACAAATAAAGATCATAATTATTAATATTCAAAAAAATGATAAATATTATATATAATTTTATCGACACACAAGTGATATATAATTTTATATGTCCTTAAGTTTTTAAGGTTATATATGATTAATCTACTCAAAAAGGTTATATATATATATCATTAATTAATTAATGATATATCATAAAAAAATTAAATTTACTTTAGTAAGTGTTTGAGAACTCTTAGAAACATAATATTCATAATTACTTCTCAAATCTGTGGATTTATTAGATGCATGTTTAATGATTTTAAAATTATATTTTCCCACTTTTCAACTATACATCATATATTGAATTTTAAATGTTTATAATTTATATATGTATTTAATTTTTACCATTTTTATTATAAATGAAATCCAAATTTATTTTTTAAATTTATATTTCTAAATAAAATATTATATTGTTTATTTGTAGGTGAGTATTGTATTATTTTTAGTTACATGAATTGAAAACATTTGATTTATTAATGACCTATAAAATTAAATACCTTCAATATATTAAATAATAATTTATTATTATTAGGTTTAATTTATTTGAAGTCTTAATTATTGAACGACATTCGTCACTCACCCCTTGAGTAGGGATGCCAATTGACCCATATCCGATGGATTTCGACCCGACCCAATTTTATAGGGTCGGTTTTTTAAAAAAATTGAGTTCTGGTCAAGTTTGAGTTTGATTTTTTTAAGTACATAAAGTAGCACCTTATAAATTATAATGCCGAACCTCATATATAGTTTTAGGGCAATTCTAGATACTTCCACTCTCATTTAAATCTTTGGCGTGAATCATTATGCCATTGCCATTTATATCGTTTAGGTACATAATCAATAGATCATTAAATATTGCCTATCCATTTTCATATAACATTTAGATTAAACGTTATCATGAATTTCTTATGGTTATTGCACTAATGATATATAATTATAAGTTGAAAGTTTATTAGAATTCTAAATATTACTTTAAAAATACTATTTTAGTCTCTCTTTTTTTATAAAAAACATGCATTTTAGTTCTTGTACTATATATAGAAGTTTATTTATTTTATTTATTATGTTTTGATCGTTTGGGTAGTTAACATTTTGGCAAAAGCGCTTAGATTATTGTTAGTTGTCTTAAATGTTCCAGTTTAAACACTCTCAGATTTCTCTAAATTTTGACTAGAGAAAGTTTATCTGTCACAAAATAATTTTTTTGTGAATTTTAAAATATAAATACAAAATAAAATCTTATTCTAACGTTAAATTAAGTCCGTTGTCTTCACTTACAATAATTACAATGGTCAAACATAGAAAGTATTTAGAAAATATTAATTAAAAAAATATTTATTGATTTTTCTTAGAATTTTTAAATTTGAAATGAGACCAAGAGTTTAATAGAAAAAGATGAAAAGAATCATAAAAATATTTAGAAATTCATAAAAAAATTAAAATCATATAATTTTTGTTATTATTTTATTTAAAATTTATTCAACAAAAGTTAGACATGAGTCGTGTATTGAAGACAAAGATCAACATCGTCACAAAACGTTCTTATCTATCCCTAGATTGTAGGTTTTAGATTCATTAGGAGTAAATTTCTCCTTCCTCTTTTCCTCTGCGTAAAAATTGTTCAAAATTGATAGAGACTTACAAAGTGTTTAACAAAAAAAATTAAGCTATAACTCAAAATTGATAGAGACTTTAACCTATAATTACACCCCATAACAAAATTGAAATTAAAATTACTTTATGAATTAATATTTGATGTGTGGAAATTTTCCCCTAGCATAAGCTTTCAAAACCTAAAATCTAAATATTTAACTTTTGACTTCGGCAAACGGTTAAAACCACACCTTTATATTATAATACAAATTTTTACTAATTTAATAAAACATTAGGTTAAAACCGAAGTTTTTACGTTATCTATAACATTTGAAGTTATAATTTAAATTCTTATCATTGGAATAAGATTTTAAGTTGTATTTTGGCTTAGATAAAAAATTTGTGTTATAACAAAAATTCTTACCAACTAGACAAAAATTTGTATTAAAATTTATTTGATTTTAACCACAACTTAAGCCACCGCAAAGCACAATCTCCGACGATAACATATCAGTCACCCTAATCATATTCCTCTCTCTGACGTACCTTCACTTGTGAGTTGTGACAAACATCAAAGGCAGATTTTGTGCTATATATTTTCAAAAAAAAAAATCATATATAAATATTGTAGATAAATTGCACAAAGTACATTGTCTCGGAAACTTATTCCAGTTTATATTTCTTTAGGAATATTGCACAATATTCTTGAAGATTACCTCACTTATAAAATAAATTAAATAAACAGGACTTGTTCATAGCCGGAAGTGATACATCTGCACTAACAACAGAATGGGCGATGGCGGAGCTCCTTAGAAAACCCGAAGTGCTTCAAAAAACAAAAAGGGAACTCATGGAAGTCATCGGAAGTGGAAGAGCTGTGCAAGAATCAGACATCGATGAACTCCCATATCTTCAAGCTGTCGTTAAAGAAACAATGCGGCTCCATCCCGGGGCTCCTCTTCTCCTACCTTACAAAGCCAAGACCGATGTGGAAATCTGCGGCTACACCATACCGAAGAACGCTCAGGTTCTGGTGAATGCTTGGGCTATTGGCCGAGACCCCAACTACTGGACCGACCCTCTCTCGTTTTGTCCCGAAAGGTTCATTGGTTCCCGGTTCGATTTCAGAGGCCGTGATTTCGAGTATATACCGTTCGGAGCCGGTCGAAGGATTTGCTCGGGTTTGCCACTTGCAGTTCGTATGGTGCATTTGATGTTGGCGTCTATGATTCATTCGTTTGATTGGAAACTTCCTCAAGGAATCAGTCCACAAGACATTGACATGCAAGAGCAGTTTGGCACGACTCTGAAGAAAGCTGTGCCACTTTGTGCTGTTCCTATTTAGCTTTGTGGTGTACACAAAACAAGTTGAACTTTATGTTGTTTTTTGCCTTTACCGAACGTATTAAAAGTTTGTGCCGAACATGGGTACTGTTCTTCGGCCTACCGGCTACCGGTACTATGTTTAAATAGGTAAACTATATCAATGGTTAATTACTAAGGTTTGAGTAGTTTTAAAAGTTACGTTACGGTAACCAACTATAAATTTATATCGAAATGATTATTTTGTTGTTAAAGTTTGTTACGTGAATAACAACATAAATCCGACATGACATGTTAAATGTGCTTATTTGATGGTAATTATATATATATATATATATATATATATATATATTAAGGTGGTGGAGTCAAAATTTTCATTTAGTGTGATCAAGAGTAAAGTATGAGTTATGAAGGTTTCTTATATTACTACAATAAGTATTGTTAATCATATATCCTAAGTGGGATCAAATCTAATATTTACTATGAAAAATTCTATGTTACCACATTAAAAATCTCATACCCAACTAATCAAGTGAGGTTAATTGCAACCCACTTACCATGCTGCATACGCTAGTGCTTTTTAATAATTAATTAGAAAAATAACCTCAAACTTGATTATTTAAAAAATTGACACATTTTAGTAAATGTAGTCCAAATTCGCGTCATACTAAAAGCGAGTTCTGTGTAAAAGAATACGGTAAATTATTATTTTTCTTTCTTACCAACATACTTACCACGAAACTCACATTTTATTAAATATAAATTCAATACTTTATGTGAACCGAAAAGAGTTATTTTTCTAAATAATGAAATTTGGAGTTATTTTTTAGTTAATTATAAAAAGGGAATATTTGTATAAAGTTGTCAAATTTGACACACTCGTTCCACGTAAGCTCATCATTGGCATTACTCATACTCATCAACGTTCAATCAAGTCCCCTCATCGAGGATAAAAATTCTTTGCCCTTTTCCGGTGTTTTTATCTATATTTTTATGCTCAAAATTAGATTTAGGGGTTAGGATTTAAAATCTTAGGTTAAGGTTTATAGTTAGGGTTTAGGGAATTTAAGATATGGTGTATTTTTAGAGTATATGATGTAGGATTTAAGATTTAAAATTTAAGATTAGAGCTTAAAATTTAATTTTATAGTATTTTTTAATGTTGAGACATAAATAAAAACATTAAAAAGAGACATAAAATTTTTATCCCATTATTCATCACTCCCACCAGCTCCTCCATCATTGCACCCTATAATCATTACCAACTACCATAACAACTATCAAGGACTAACCATCAAAGCTTCATTAATTTTCTTGCCACATTAACACTCAAAATTCAACCCTCAACCTCCATCACCATTTCATCATAAATTTCAGCCTTCACTCGTTGAGTCAGCACTATGTTCAAGCTTTAATTATAGGGCGAGTCTAACGTTAAAGCATGTTGCGGTGCGGTTATTGTGCAACATCAACCGAAAATGTTACAAGATACGGAATAAGGAACTAAAAATGTTATATTTTTAATAACATTTTATGTTGGTAGTTAAGCATCGGAAGTTATCACTTCTGATAACATTTTAGGTTTTTATAAGTATCGAAACTTGTTTTTAAGTATCGATACTATCACACAAGACACCAACTTAAAATGTTATGAAAAAGTGTAATATTTTCAGTACTATGTTCCGTGTTTTATAACATTTTTAGTTGGTGCCGCACCTTAGTCGTATCGCGACTATACCGCACAGTAGACCTACTCTTAATTATAACCTTCAAATCTTTTCCTATAATAAAATTCCAAACACATCATTGACCAATAGAGAAAATCAAACTCAACAACTAATCCAAATAAGGATAAACAAGAAATAAATCTAAATCGAAAGAGATGGAAGAAAAGAGATTCATCTTCTTCGGGTTATTAAGAATCTTGAGTCATAGCGGTTTATTGTAAGATTCAAAAGATCGACTGATCGTGGAGGTCATGAGAAGCGAAATAACTTAAATCCAACTCAATCTAATGGTCACCAATGGAGGTCCAACCAAGTTTGGTCTAAGACTTTGATTTTGATTTCACGAACTTTAGATTTGCTTTTGAGAAATCTAAACCGACCAAGAGAAAAAGAGTAAAGAGGAGAGGTTTTGTTCCATTTTGACCGGAGAATAGCGACAACCAACGATGCCGGTATGACAAATATGTAATTTGAGTTTTTCATTTATAAAAAAAAAAAATCTTATGTTTTTACATACCAATTCCTACAAATCCAGTCCAAGCAATATATCTCCAATCCCTTTCTTTCTCTTTTCTTCTTCTTCTTCTTCCAAACTCCATCGCCCTTTGGTTTGTTAAATGTTGAATAGAAAAACTCGGTTATTTTTTACTCTATTTATATTCTCACACTAAAAAAATAAGTTTAGATTAAGATTTAAGATTAATGTTTTGGGTTATAGAAGTGAGGATATTGTGTATTTAAATTTTAGAGTTAGATATTAAATTTTAAATTTTTAGTGTTAAGACATAAATAAGGAATATCGAAAAAACACATATGATTTTTCTTCTTAAATGTTACTTTAATTTTTGGAAATCGAAAGAGTTAAGTTAAAAATGAAATTATTTTTAATGAAATTATACGTATGTGGCAAATGTAAAAAAAATTAATAATTTAACGTTCCAATTAGATTTTCATAATTCATTTAATGAACATTGATCACAGAGTGATCATTATTATAAATCGATAAATTAGTAATCGTAACTTTTAAAACTTTAATGGTAAAAAAACTTAAACGGGAAAATATATGATACAATTGTTTTAATTTTAGGGGTTAAAGATCCAATTTAAGGTTTATAGTTTAGGGGTTTAGATTTATGAGTTTATAATTTTGGGTTTATAGTTAGAATTTAGGGGTTAAAGATCCAATTAATAAAACCCCCCACTATTTGTCTTGTGTTTTACTATTACTAGTAGTTGTAGGAGGAAGCATGCCTACCACCTACTACGCTCTAGAATGGTTGGTATATTTGATTTGTTAAGCTTGCTTAGCTACTAGTCTGGCTCTTGAATGGTCGACACTTATCGATGAATTCTTATTCAGCTACATCCTCTGGCTCTGGCCGTAACCTTAATCCAAATGGAAGTATACATCATCTTGTTTTGCATCTCCATCTTCTTCCTACTTTTCAAGCCCTTGTTCCGCCGCTCCAATACTTTAAACCTTCCTCCTGGTCCCATCGGCCTACCCATCCTCGGCTCCATCACTCGCCTCGGCCGTCATCCAAACCAGTCCCTCGCGGAACTCGCCAAGATCCATGGCCCCATTATGACTCTCCGCCTAGGCTCCATCACCACTATCGTACTCTCCTCCCCTGAAATGGCCAAACAAGTCCTCCAAACTCATGCACAGTCCTTCTCCGACCGCCCCATTCCCGATGCTATTGCTTCCATGCACAACCTCAACGCCTCCTTGGTGTGGGGTCCTAGTGATGACAGTAGGTGGCGGAAACTCCGGGGATTATGCAGCACACAGTTGTTCAGTGCACAAAAACTCAACTCTCTACAGTTCCTACGCTACCAGAAAGTCGAACAGCTTATTCAACACATCAGAAACCATAGTCTTTCGAATTCCCAAGTTAATGTAGGTGAAGTCGTTTTCGCTACTACTTTGAACTTGATTTTCAGCACCATGTTTTCAATTGATATCGTGGACCCGGAGTTCAGCACAGCTCAAGAGTTTAAAGAGTTGGTGTGGAAGATTGTGGAGAGCGCTGGGAAACCGAATTTATCAGATTATTTCCCGGTGTTGAAAAGGTTTGATTTGCAACAACTACAGAGTGGGCAATGGCGGAGCTTCTTCGAAATCCCGAGGTTATGCACAAGGCAAAAAAGGAACTCACTGAAGTTATCGGCACCGAAAGAACCGTGAAAGAATCAGACATCGATGGACTCCCATATCTCCAAGCTGTTGTAAAAGAAACCCTACGGCTCCACCCAGCAGCCCCTCTTCTCTTACCTTACAAAGCAAGAAATGATGTAGAAATCTGTGGCTACACCATCCCAAAGGGCGCTCACGCTTTAGTAAATATATGGGCTATGAACCGAGACCCCAAATACTGGAACCGTCCCCTTATATTTTCCCCAGAAAGGTTCATGGGGTCGAAAATAGATTATAAAGGTGGAACCTTTGAATATATACCTTTTGGTGCTGGAAGAAGGTTGTGCCTTGGGCTGCCCCTTGCAACACGAATGGTGCACTTGATGTTAGGTTCGATGATCCTTTCATTTGAGTGGGAACTCCCTCCAGGAATCAAGCCAGAAGATGTGGACATGCAGGAACAATTTGGCATGACTTTGAAGAAAGCTGTGCCGCTTTGTGCTATCCCTGTTAATAGAAATTTTGGTTAATCATTAACGTATTATCACAAGCCACGATCAAATTGTCCACCACACAAGCTTGCCAAATAAATTTTATTGTCTTTCAGTTTCTTAAATTAAATTTGATTTTTTTGCTTTAAGGGATGAAAGTTTATTTTATAACTACGTATATTTGACTTTTTGATCGATTGATTTGAATTGAATATTGTTACGTGGTCTGTGAATAATTTGTTAATCAACTCAACCCATGATCTAATTGTCCACCACACAAGCTTACCAAATAAATTTTATTTTGTCTATCGGTTACCTAAGTTAAATTTGATTATTTTTGTTTAAGGGATGAAGTTTATTTTATAACTTCATGTATTTGACTATTTGGTTGACTCGTATGAATTGAGTATTGTTGAAGTTTGTTATAAATGGTTGTACTAACTCAATTTGTTTCATTTACAATAATAAAATTCAAAATTTTTAACTTCGCTTAAAAATTTAACATTTTATCCCGTTAGTTCAATTGATAATTAATAACATAAGAAGGTTTATTAATAAAAAATGGATATTAAAACCTTCCAAAATATATTCTACTATTTGGGAGACAGTCCATTAATCAACAGAAATAATGGGTTGGACCCAAAATTTTCAAACCTAAAGATGAGTTGAAAAATGGGCTAGATACTAAATTAGTCCCAATCATATATTTTTCTACTAAATAACTGTTTCGTTTTATTATCCAACAGAGTACAATTGAATGGGTTTGGTCGCGTTTTTTAAGATTTCAAATCGTTTATTTTAAATCAGTTTGTTCCTTATTTTTTATATTACTTTTAATTTTTTATTTTATTTTGATAAATTGATTTTCTTTTTATGATTTGTTGACATCATTTGATAATGTTTCAAAGTTTTTTTTCTTGTGTAATCGCATGATAGTATATGTTATTTATTCTTAGACATTTAAAAAAGTGCACGCGCACACACACCATGCAGACAAACTACTTGAATCTAAATGTCTTAGAGATAACAACGCTCTTTTTTTTACTAGAATCACTCAATGAGTTCACTTCTAATTTAAATAAAAAAATTAACAATTGTTATATAAAAATTTTAAATTATTTTCAAATATAAAACACATATTTACATCATAAAAATAGTTATAGATTAAATAAAAATATAAATCAATTTGATTCAGGATTTTTTTTAAACCAGACCATTCCAAACGTTAATAAAGAACTCGAGTTCAAATTGGAATTGTAATAGAATATTTTGGTATAAAGGCCGACAAAGATGCCATTTTTTGCATTGAATATTTCTATGCTGCTGGAAAAACCCATGGTACCCATAAAACAGAAGAAATTGCAAACCGTAGGACAGTAAGATTTATAAATTATAAGGTTAACTATTATTAATAGTTCGGTTATAATTTAACTTGTAATTTATTATATTTTTTTCAAATGTATAAATAATACAATAGCAATTAACTTATAATTGAGCCAAAAAAAAACTTATAGATTGTTATTAACTATCATTTTTTAGAATATACTGGTGTGATGCAATGGTAGCATATGTTCAACTTTCTTTTAGCCCTTTTTCAACGAAGGCACACACAGGCCACAACATGCAATACTGATGCTCGATCCCGGTTATATTAATTAACGATTACGGTTAATTCTGCTAACCGTAGTGGCTGCCACTGACCCTATAAAGGAACCGTCCAAAGAATGAATTTGGCTAATGCAACTGCTGGTGCACAGTCTCCATGTACCACCTCCATCACTCTGCAGCCCCATAACCCCTCCTCCTCCTCTTTAACCAGCCATCCTTTTGATGCCACGTGGCATGAATTATCCTAGCTGACAAATAACCACCAAGCTTCTCCATGCCTCATCTCATCAACAAATTCTAATCTTTTTTTCCATGGCTAAAATATCATGAATAGTCAAACTTTTTGCTAAGGAAAAGAAATGAATTTTGAAATGACGCTTTTGTCCTCTATCAATTGATTCAACCCCATTCATGTCCCTTTCAGTTTCCTTCAAACCTTGTTATCACCTTCAAACTTTGTACAAAACTAGGGGTAGTCGAAGGAATTCACAGACAAAAGACACCTCAGCTTCGGCCATCACTTGAGCACTCGGGCAGTCATTGCCATTTGCCATCTGTTTTCGTCAACCTTATCTTCTCATTTGTGTTCCAAATTTTCCCTCGGGAATCAGACAAGAGGACAAACTCGTTTTTATGTGCTCTTTTTTTATTACCATGTAACTACCGTTTTAGCATTCTGTTCTGAATTCCCGGTGTGGAAAGATAAAGGAGGCCGAGAAAGAGAGCTAAAAACAATGGCGGTTTCAACTGTATACACCACCCAATCTCTCAACTCAACGTGTTCCATCTCCACACCAGCGAAAACCCATTTAGGTTTCCACCAGAAGCAAGTGGTTTTCTACAGGAGAACCAGCAAGAAAGGCAGCAGCAGCGGCGGCGGCAGCGGCAGCGGTTCATGTGTGATAACATGCTCGGCTGGTGATTCACAAACGGTCGTCATTGGTTTGGCTGCAGACTCGGGATGCGGGAAGAGTACCTTCATGAGGAGGCTAACGAGTGTGTTTGGTGGCGCGGCGGAGCCACCAAAGGGAGGCAACCCTGACTCGAACACACTCATTAGCGACATGACCACCGTGATATGCTTAGATGATTATCATTCGCTCGACAGAACTGGGAGGAAGGAGAAGGGGGTGACTGCACTTGACCCAAGAGCCAACGATTTTGACCTCATGTATGAGCAAGTTAAGGCTATCAAAAATGGAGTCGCCGTCGACAAGCCTATCTACAACCATGTTACCGGTCTCTTGGATCCGCCGGAGCTCATTAAGCCTCCTAAGATACTTGTCATCGAAGGGCTGCACCCCATGTAAGTTATGACACGTTTTTGGTCTGAATGTAAACTTCACAGGAAAAGCTTTTGGCCTCTACTGCATGTTTATTTTTATTCATTTTTCTGTCTCTCCAGTCTCCACTGCTACTAATAATCATATAAAACCAGGAATTCTGACTCGGAAAGAGAAAAGAGATGTTAAGTTATTGAAATTTGTATTAGACCTTACCTTGGAATTGGTGTTTCAAATTTTCAATCAATGCCGAAGGTGTTGTTGCTGGCCTACAGGCTACAGCATGTTACAGTATTACGAGTCTTGTTTTTAATTATTTCCAGTATATTTTAATAGTTCTTTTTTTTAATACCTTTTGTCCTAATATATAGGTTCGATGAGCGTGTGAGGGATCTCTTGGACTTCAGCATCTATTTGGACATCAGCAATGAGGTCAAATTTGCATGGAAAATTCAGGTGATGAACTTTGTACGCTAATGTGATAGTGTTCTGCAAATTCAATGCCTGGATTTTGTTCATTAGCGTTATCTGATTTTGTTGGAAACGTTGCAGAGGGACATGGCTGAGAGAGGGCACAGCCTTGAAAGCATTAAAGCCAGTATTGAAGCCAGGAAACCCGATTTCGATGCCTATATCGGTAAAAAAAAAAAAAAAAACACTGCATAATAATAAGAATAACATGGCAATGTCCCAAGTGCTTGAGCTTTTGTAACCTTTGAAAATGTCTTGTTTTGTTACATCATTGTTTATTTGGTGGATGCAGATCCTCAGAAGAAATATGCTGATGCAGTGATCGAAGTGCTGCCGACTCAGCTCATTCCGGACGACAATGAAGGGAAGGTTTTGAGAGTGCGGTTGATAATGAAAGAAGGGGTGAAGAATTTCAGTCCAGTTTACCTCTTTGATGAAGGCTCAACCATATCATGGATACCGTGCGGAAGGAAGCTCACTTGCTCTTACCCTGGCATCAAATTCCACTATGCCCCTGACTCGTACTTCGGCAACGAGGTATTCCTTCTTCGTATTCTAGCTAGTCGGCTGTTCTCAACGGAATTTGATAGTTTCGTTGCTTGTCTATAGGTTTCCATTCTGGAGATGGACGGCCAGTTTGACAGATTAGATGAGCTTATATATGTTGAAAGCCATTTGAGCAACATCTCTACCAAGTTCTATGGGGAAGTCACCCAGCAAATGTTGAAGCATGCTGATTTCCCGGGAAGTAACAACGGAACCGGCCTCTTCCAAACCATTGTCGGATTGAAGATAAGAGATCTCTACGAGCAAATTACCTCCAGCAAAACTGCAGCTCCCCTAGAAGCAACAAAAGCCTAAGATTAGTAGAGTTTCCTCATACATTGGACCAGACCTTGGGTTCAAAACAAAATTATCATCTTTCAAGCTTCACTCCAGTGTTGGGCTGTAGTTGCTATCATAAGAACTGAGTACGATCCTATGTATTTATTTCCTGTTGTAATTCAGTGGAGACACAAATTATCTTCTATTCCCCCCTATTGCTTGTTGTAAGTTGTAACCATTTACGATGTTATGATCTTCTGCAACCTGATTTCAGGTAACCCTCAATCTTCTTGGAATCGGAGTAATAAGGCTCTAAATCCTTTAAACTTGCTTGGTGGAAACGATTTAATCGGAGCAACTCGTGCTAAAAGAACGTATAAATAAACCCATCAACTAAGATATCTCTTCCTGCATCTATGATTGGCCTTCACCACTTTTACTATCTAAACTTTTGCATGCATATGTATATGGACTGTTCATTGGAACTCAGATGAACAGAGCACCTAATACTTGGCTACATATTATTACCGAATTCATGTTTTCTGAGAAAAACTGTCGTGTCCGATACCTGATTCTACTAATATATACCTAATGTAGTATGGTGTAATGCAAAAGGAGAAGGAATGCAAAGCAGTTGATGAGGAGAAGGAAATAATATCCAAGCAAATAACATCCAAGTTATTTTAACATCAGGCTTCGAAATGAAAAGTAGAATCCAATTCTAAGCTTTTGCCGAAGAAAGTCAG
Source organism: Hibiscus tridactylites (assembly GCA_958450335.1). Taxonomy (NCBI): domain Eukaryota; kingdom Viridiplantae; phylum Streptophyta; class Magnoliopsida; order Malvales; family Malvaceae; genus Hibiscus; species Hibiscus tridactylites. Next base: position 108,130,000 of record OY288265.1, on the reverse strand, counting down.
AGAAACTATATTTACAATCTGACTTGTCAGACCATCTCTAGGAAATAGCAGCAAACTACATTCAAACTAGAAAGAAGAGTTGAAACCAGTAAATATCATGACCTGCTACCAGCCATCTGCATCTTTATTTGATCGTAACGAACTTGTTTGTACCATGCCTAGCCCAGTGGTCTTTCAAGTCAACAGGATGAGAAAGATCATAACCTTCAGCTGCAAGTCTTAGTAGAAGTTTGAAATATGCTCCATTGCTCATTTTTCTCCCAGCTACACGAGCACCGGGCCGGGTGGGACTCATAGGAAGAGGGCATTCTGATATATTGATGGTACAACACGAGGATTGCCAACCACTGGCACCCCACTTGTAGCACACTCTTGCAACACCTGTGCAAGAGCAAGTGGGGGAAGGCACCCCAGAGAAATCAAACTTTGTTCCATCAAGATCGAAGTTGAGATTCTTCTTCTCACGTTTGGCTTCTGGAATGTTTGGTCCCTTCGCCTTCTTAGGAACAGAGGGTTTCTTCAAGGGCTGCTTTGGCCCCAGAACCTTGGATGCTATTTGATTAGAGCCCTTCACAGAAGACTTCTGTTTCCCCACCTGTGTGGTTTTAGTCTCCCAATTGTTTTTGTCCCCTGATTCAGTTGTGGGATAAATGGTACGAATGGGAGAAACAACAGAAGCAGGTTCATGGAGAATTTCAGTTCCTTGTAGAGAACTTAAGCCAGGTTTGGATGTGGGGTTGTAATGATAAAGCCAAGAAAAAGGTGAACCGGTTGATCCTATGTCAGTTTCGGGCATCACGTTTTTATCGGAAAAAGACCTCATCTTCATAGCTATCACTTGTTTCTGCAGCAAAACATTAACAAAAACAAAATTCCAATAGACACATGAGAATTTTCTATGATCATCTCAAAACAATAAACGGTTTTCAAGCGCTCGAGAAGCAAAAAATCAAAGCCCCTCTTAAGTCTTGCATATCCTTCAATGTTCTACTCTCTACTCTCTACTTTCCCTTTGATAGATGATGCCGGATGCATAGCTGCACACCGAAAATGACACCGTAGCCATGCCATAAACCGAGCACAACTCTTTGATTTGCATGCATAAACATATACATATTTTGAAAAGGAAACTAGGAAAGTGAGAAGATTTTAAGATATCAATAAGTGCAAGAGAAACATAAGAACATAGAATCAAAACCACATTACATCCTAATAAGTTATCTCATCTTCAGTAAATGGCTAACTAGAACAGAATTTAGCAAACCCCAATCTTTAAACAAACAAATAAAAGGCAAAAGCCAGACCACATTGAGTTGAAAAAACCCTAAACCCTGATCTATTAACAAAAACCCAATTGAGGAAAAGCATCAAAGCAATCATAAAAGAAAGAAACAACTGATAACATACTGCATAAACCCATATCTCAGCCAAGAAAAAAATCAAAGGCAAAAGGACATCAGATTTAGAAGAAGAAACCCATCAAGGGAAAGATGGTATTAAACACTACAACCTGAGGAAAGAAACTATTTATACAGGATTGAAAGCAACTTACAAGCTTGGTAAGATCTAGAGGGAGACAGTTCAAGGCAAGTTTCTGAGCTGAAATACCTAAGAGCAAAGAACATCTGCAAAAGAAAATTTCCACTTGTAATAGTTAAAGGTTTCTCAGTCTGTCTGAGCAGTGACAGTGAGCACCAAAAGCATTGTAACTGAACTTCCTATCTTTTTAGTACCAAAAAAAATCCTATCTTTTCCATCTTTGCCTAAATATTTGATAAAATATTCGTTTTTTTATTTATTGCACGATTTTTTTTCTCAAATCTCGAGTTTATCTTAGTAAGAGTTTCGTCTACCTCGAAAGACTATGTACATGTTAACATTAGCATAATTGCATAAGGGAAAAGGATAGGGTGTTCCAACTAGCATGGAATCTGTGCCATGTGGCATAATCATGTTGGTTCCAACTATGTACATGTTAACATCGTTTTTTTAGTAGTAATTATGGAAAAAAGCTTTCTGGATAGTGTCAGTGAACAACTGCCGTTAGGAACGAAGTCAAGATTTAGAGGACGAGGGCAAAACATAAATCTCGAAAGGTAGAGGTAAATTCATAATTATTTTAATTTTTTCAAAAAAATATAAAGAATTAAAGGTTAAAAAAAATTTCCCTGCCACGGGGCAACAGCCCCTCCCATTAGCAATGTACCTCCGTCCCTAGGTGAGATCATAAGCAATGGCACAAAAAGGAAGGGCTTCAGGCTCCTTGGCTGATGTAGCAGTTGTTCCCAATCCATGGGCACTGAAACAAAACAATATCAACTTTCCAGAAGAGATGTATATCAAGAATGTATGCATGTATGGATACAACAATGAAAGACAACGAGTGCGTAATCGGGCAGAGTAATACTAATAACTGTGAGCTTTCACTGGTTTTATTGCCCGTCGAGTCTCGAGGACAATCATCGATGCAGTTGCTATTCTGCAGGGTATAGGGTCATGAAACCGTAACTTGTCGATCGTTGCTTGCACAAAATTTGCACTAATCGGACCGGTCACTACGACTGCAGCAGCTGTGAGAGAGGTATTGGCACCTACAAGTAATAAAGATAACAACTGAATAGAATCCAGTAACCTATACAGATAATCTTACCATCAAAAAAGGAAAAAAAATGCTGAGAGCAAATGCAATTGCTAAACACATCTTGGTAGAACTGAAATAGTCAGACTTGGTTCTAATCCAACAAGAGCAGTTGAATACAAAGAAAACAAACTTGAGATAATGATCGACAAGAAAATCTCAGCTGCTGAGCTGCGTGTTGCAGAAGTCAAGAGCGAAACTTATGTTTCGCATGTGGATCATTTACGGTGTCAAAGGCAGATTATGGAATTGTTTCATTTTGCTGAATATGAAGGGCAGGCAGTTACCTTTCTCGGTTTGAACATTGACAAAGCAAAAGAATAAAGAAAATGGACATAGAAGTAAGGCACTCTGGTAATATGCATGTCTTATGGTCTATGTTCGGGTGCGAGGCTGTCCCTTTCAACAATGTAGTTTTTAAGATTTGAACTCGTGTCCTCTCCTTGGGGTGTGTGTTACCAATGCACCCAACACTTGTTGGTACATAAAAATAAAATAACTGCATGTGAAGCAAGTGTTAACTATTTAAGATAATGTAAAGTCATTAAAGTTTTTCGGCATGTTGTTATGGAACCTTTGGATTGCACGTAATAAGAGAGTGTTTGAACCTGATGAGAATTTTAGAGGTACTGTGCTTGATCGAAGTAGGCGCATGGTTAGAGAGGTTCAACGTGCGGTTGAAGGAAGTGGGGTGCAAGTTGCAACAAGCACAGCCCATGGTTGTGCGACAGCTACATGCACAATGGATCCCTCCCACGCCGGGCGTTTGGAAAATCAACGTGGATGACGCGCATAATCCGTTCGATGGAAGTGCATGCGTCATGTGGTAGTGTCAATTGCGATTCGAATAGTTTACGGGTTGTTGATTTTTTCAAGTTTATTGATAAGTGCTCTGCTTTGGAAGCTGAATTTTAAACGATTTATGAGGACTTTGAGTGTGCTTTATGTTATGAACAGAGCACTCAAGGAATGAAGAAACTGTCCATGACACGTGTAACCACGTTAGTTTTTGAATAGCAAGCTGTTATATATATATTCAAGGGTTGTGCTTGTTTTTATTATGTAAAAACTTATGAACCAACTTGTTCTTCCTCTCTAAAATCTATTTTCTCTTTCTCTTCCTATAATTCTATCTCTAGTTCTATTTCCTTTTCTGTTAATTCGTGTAATTGCAGGAAAGTTCTTGACACTTTAAGTTTAAATGCTGAAAATATAATACTGGAATTTAATAATTTAGATGTGATTCGGGCATTGCAAAATAATGGCGGGAGGATACCATATTCCTCATTGTTTGGTTGGATCAGGAATTTGCTACAACATCAATGGCATGTTGAATTTAGACATATCTATCGAAAAGGGAACTGAGTTGCTGATGCATTGGCGAAATTGATTTCGCGACATAGCTTTCAAACAAATATTTATATGTTTCTTTCGGACGAGATTATTAATATCATGCATGAAGATTATGGTAGTTAAGCTTTTTTGTTTATATGAAGATTATAATAATTATTCTTTTCTTTCATCTAGGTTACAAAAATTATGATAGTATCGCTTTCCCCTATTTATCAAAAAAAATTGTAAAGTCATTAAAACACAACACAGTGTAATCTATTCAAAACTGTTTTAATTGAATTTACATTTTTATTAATTAAATAATATTAAGCCCAAACCCAATACATTTCAAACATACAACTCAAACTAAAATCCAAGACCAATCCAATTTTATTTGTTAAGAGCCCGGAGTAAATAAAAAAAAACAGCCCAATCATGTTAATAATAAATAAATTAAAATAATAAACAAAATTAAGAGTAATTATTACATTCAGTGGCCTTAGAAAAAAAATTTCTATCTTAGTTTTAAAGTTTAGGGGTCTAAAGGTTTAGTGTTCAAGACTCATTATTAGAATTTAAGATTTAATAAGTTAAAACTCAAATATTTAATAATATTACTCTAAATTTAAACCTTAACCTTTAGACACTAAATTTTAATCACATATTTTAAATTTTAAGCTCTTTTAATGAATTACTAAACCCTAAAACTAATGCATTTGTAAAAAAACTTTATACAGTATAAACCCAAAAATTAAATTAAAAACCTAACCTAAGATTAAATAAATGAAGATTTTGACTAGATTTTTTTATCTAATTAATATCCTCATATCATTGAAAACCGTCCTCCTTTGCCTATAAAAGCAAGGTCTGCCTTCTCATCAAATTAATAGCATCGAATTATTTGATTCAAATTGTAAGGATATTTAGAACCCAAAAAAAAATTGCAAGGTTATCAGCTTCGGGATTTCACGCTCAGTCACGCGCGCACGCCTCTGAGGCTCTGGCCTTCAAACCGGTAAGTTTTTCTCGCCCAAACTCTTCTAATTGCAGGCATGTAACAATCTGTTCAACCATGCCTTAATCGACAGCCCTTTGCTTTGGGGATTGTTTTTATATAGAAGTATATATATGTTAAATTAGGCGAATTCTGTTTATTTGGTATGCATCGATTCATCCAATGAATATTAGGGTTTTTGCACTTGTTCTGATATGATAAAGTTTATAAATCGAACCAATTCTTAGAGTTAATTACGTCTTTCTTCTTATTCCTAATTGTAAATTTTGAAAATTTTACCTCTTTCTTAGATACCCACAAGTTATTTTTTCCGATTATTTTGCATTGATAATTATAGGAATATATGTTTAATTCGGCAGGTTCAGGTTATTTGCTGATAATATTTTGAAGAAAACATGACAACTGCTGCTAGACCAACATGGCAACCTGCCAAAGGTGGGAATGAACAAGGTGGTACTCGCATTTTCGGCCCGTCTCAGAAGTATTCGTCGAGGGACCTTGCAGCTCATACTGCTCTAAAGCCTAGGTGATTCTTTTGTAATTTCTCTATATTGTATATACTTGTTTTCATATGCATTAGGGTGTCCTCGCCTCCTCGGCCCAAGAATAAAAGTTAGTGTATTAGAACATGTTTTCATTATGTTGTTAGCTTTTCTTTTGTTCTTAATTGAATGTATGGTGTATGTAGATAGAAGGTAATGATTCTGGCCAAAACTAAATCTTGTTTGTTCATCGATTATTTACTGTTATTTTTATGGGTTGATTTTGGAGATTTTACATATCCAAAATCTATGTTGCGCGAACTTAGGTGTGAGGGTGTTGGATATGCAGTGGCGGATGCTGATCTATGTGGAAGCTTGGGTGGGCCTGTGCCCACCCTGAACTTTTGAAAGTCCACACATTTGGCTTCAAATTTTTTAATTTTTATGAATTAGTACTTAATTTTCTAACTTGTGCCCACCCTGAGATTTTAAAAATTTTATGACTTGTGCCCGCTCTAAAAAATATTTTAACTTGTGCCCACCCAATTTTTGGATCCGCCACCAGGATATGAGTAATATGTCTCATACAGGTGTAATCAATTTTTTCTTAGTTTCATGTATTTTGAGGATTTTTAGAGGTCATATCCCCATACCCGTTTGTTAGGATCAAGTGTCAGCCACGGGTATTTCAAGAAACATGGAGAGTTGGAACAGCATAGTTCAAATCCTACTTCTAGGCATTAAGAGATATATTGTAGCCCTACTTGTATCATAAATGAGCTTATTTATCGGTTTATTTCCATATGTGAAAATGCAGAAAGGATGGGCAGGACACCCATGATGAGTTGCAGAAGAGAAACCTCCGTGATGAGCTTGAAGAGCGTGAAAGGAGGCATTTCTCATCAAAGGACAAATCCTATAATGGTAAAGAGGAGAACATTTTACAACTGTTTGTTTATTTGCATGAATTCTTGTCTTCTATATTTTTGTTCGCCATAAATTTCGTATCATATCGTTTTGTTTATAATGCGGGTGTATATTTTTGTAGATGATAGAGATCATAGGAAGGGGAACCATCTTCTTTTGGAAGGTAAATTGCCAACTAGCCTATTTGTTATGAATTAATGAGCACTCAAAGCATTTCACTAACTGTGTATGTCACTTGTAGGGGGAAAAAGGGAAACTGAAGACCGAATTGTTCCGCGCAGTGTTGACGCTGATGATTCTGATGTCGAGCTCAACAATGACGACGAAAGGTTCTATTTTGTTGTCTCTATCTCTGTTTTTATGCTTAGGACAATTCGTCTCTCTGATGATTGAATTCTTTAAGTTTTTTGGATGGCTTAGAAGAAACACTGTAACAAATGGTATATGATTCCAACGATTTCTGTCTTTCTGAAGTCAATAGAACACTAAATTGCAAAAAAAAAAAAAACTTATATAGTTACATGGCGTGTGCAATCTATAAAAGAATTATCCTTGTTGTTGTCAGTAACTTCTGGATATAGCTGGTTTTCTACTCTTTTTGAAGATCTTGATTTTTGTCTCAGTGATGACGACGACGATGATGATGAGGATGACGGAGAAGCTCTTATGGCTGAGCTTGAACGAATACGGAAAGAGAAGGCTGAGGAGAAACTCCGTCAGGTAAACTCTATACCATAATTTCATTGCTAATTACTCTAGAGCTTCTATGCTGTTAGATATCCTCTTGATTTTTCAGCTATAGGGTGTATGATTTAAAATATTTCATCAATAACGAAAGAAACGCCTTACGTTTGTGCAGGAAAAACTAGAGCAAGAAGAACAGCTAAAAGCCAAAGAGGCTGAGCTTCTTCGGGGAAATCCACTAATCAATAACCCAACATCTTTCGGTGTCAAAAGAAGGTAACCTTGCATGAAATATCAGAGCTCCCCCTTGTGTTGTTTAACTAAAGCCTGACCTTGCATGAAAAACTAAGTTCTTTGCTGATCTTTGTTTATGAAAGTTTAGGTGGGACGATGATGTGGTCTTCAAGAACCAGACTCGCGGTGAAACCAAGCCTCAAAAGCGCTTCATTAATGATACCATAAGGAATGACTTCCACAGGAAATTCCTGCTAAAATACATGAAGTAATTTGCTTGAACGCTCAAGTAATTAGTGGATCAAGTCAAACTTACTCTTCTTAAGTAGTGTGAATTTCTAGCGGATTTGATATATGTTTCCTAGAATCTGTGATGTGTGTTAAACCTATATCTCCTAATGCTTTTGGAAATGATATATGTTTTCTTGAATTGGTTTAAGACTTGCTGAAAATCCCCCAGTTTCGAGTGCCATTGTGCATGCTTTATGATGGGAGAGTTTTTGAGAACAGGGTTGGATCAAAGGTTTACGGGCATGTGCAGTTTGGGCATGTGCAGTTTATTAAAGTGAGGTCCTTTACATAAGTTTTTTTAAATAATAGTTTTATTTTAGTAAAAAATATATTACGAGGTCCTCTTAAGTTTTATTTTTTCTTTTAATTTATTAAATTAAAATTTTTTATTTTCTTCCTATAAACATTTAATTTAACTCATTTGTGCTCTCTTTTTTTTTTGAGAGTTTTGTGCGATCGCTTATCTCGTATATGTTTAAAACTCCTACTGTTTGGGAATCATATTTTGATATCTATATTCTGTCGGATAATTTAAGAAAAAGACTAAAATGCTCACATCTTACCAAAACGAATGCTACCTAACCACTTTAAATTATAATCAAGCAACTCGAGTATTCCCATTGGAGAATATGAACATAGTTTAATAAGCAGCACAATCTGCAGCTAACACTGTCATACGATCAGTAATCACGCTTCTTACAAAAAAAATTGAATTATCTGCCAAAAATTAATTTCTTATTTACAAATATACATTTTTAAAACTTTTCACTTCAATTTTTTCAAAGTATTTGAGAAGGGCATTTATGTATTTCACCGATATGAAGTAGAAGTGAAATAAATAAAAACATTTTGGTTACCAACGTTAATTTTTATTCTTATTTTGATCACTCAAAGTTAATTTCCGTTAGTGGTATATGACATTATAATACAAGTTAATTTTCGTTAGTGGTATGTGACATTATAATACGGTGACATCAAGGGTGTGAGAAAAGCCATTTTACATTGACAAATCAATAATTTACAAATAAATGAAGAAAGAAAATCATGCGACTTTGCAACTCCATTTGTAAAACTATCACGAGAAAGAAAATGTAATTACAGGAAAGAAAAGGACTCCATCATCAATGCATACTCCCTTGTTGTAAGTTCAGAAATCTCACAAACCAGTAAGACTCTTTCTAAGCATCAGTCCCTTGAGGTCCATGGTTCTGCATAGCCATAATGGGGAGGGGACGAGAGGTTATACTCGTATTGTGATGCGATGCCATGGTGGTAGACATCTTGTGGTGGGGAGGTGGGTTCATAGATATGGTGAGGCGGAGACGAGGGATGATGTATGTGATGTGGTGGGGAGGAACTGAGATCGTGATGTGGTGGGGAGGAACTGAGGTCATCTCTAATTTGGGCATCTTCTGCGTATGTTCGCTGTTTGTCAACTCTAACTTTATCAACTCTGACCTCTACCAACTCCTCTTCCTCGAAAGATCGGTATATCGGGTGCAAGTAAGCATCAGCTAAGAAAGCTTTTAAGTTTATATCAGGTTCTGTGGTCCGATCCATCAAGTCCTTTGCCATTGCTTCCTGCAAAATATCATAGAAGTGTAAGTGCATGTAAAAGGAATGCCTAACTTGTTCACTATAACCAACAACTGTCAATACAACTGAATCAACTATTTGCTCTACTCAACTTACCTCCAGTGGATACTTTCTGAATGCAGGTTCAAAGCGGCTTTTGCAATACTTATGGAAGGATACGGTGAATACGGGTAAGATAACGAGCAGGGGAGTTGAATTGGCAGCCTTTTTTGTACTGAGCAGGCCCATCAATAGAAGTTGAGAGATCAATAAGCTTGCTATTATACGGCTGTGCACATGCGGCCAGAATGCAGCACCACTCTCGTACTGGGGATTGTATACATTAATTATCTGCATATGACCAAATGAAAAATGAGACTATTAACAACTAACATGATTTGCAAAACATTCTTCATATTAATCAACTTTATCTCTCTCGAGAGTTAGGCTTTATCGGTCATGACCTATGAGCATCCTAATGAGTGAATAGATATAAAAGCATGGCTCGTAAACTAACCTGATGACGGTAAACCAGGTAGGCAAAGGCGAAGAAGACTAATATAAAAGGAAGAAGGATGGGAGTGACCACAGCATATACAATTCCCAAAAGGAAGTATAGTTGGAGACTCGGGAGAGTTTCCGGATAGTGCACACTGCCCGGGTCCATTGCCCTTTCTCTGTCTCGTTCAGTCTTCACCAGAAACATGTTCTTGAGATGAAAAATAACCAATGGTTTCAGTCGGAGAATTTCACCAGCTATACCAGCCCATCCATCAACCATTATATATGTAATAAAGAAAGTGGCTTTCATTGGAATTGACACCCCTATGGTTCTAGGGATCCTGCGATTGTGCAAAAAAATCAGAACTTGCGGTAAGACATCTTCGAAGCTATACATACACTAAAGATCATCTAAAATTTGCACAATTTAAAAATGGTCCCCCAAGCGGGATGAAAGATGACTTGCACAACCTTAATATTGTGGTATGCTAAATTTACATGTTAATACTCTACTCACAAGAACACTTTCCCAGAGACTAACACTCTTTGCCGTCTTCCCAGCTCATTGCCAGGCTAATGCATGCATCCCTGTAAGATGTTGGCTTCTTGTGGAACCAACTTTAATTTAACAGTGGCTGTGAGTTGCACTTGTGTCGGCATCTTTAAACGTCTCAAGGACTGCAGTATGTTATGGATTACTAATTTACTACCCCTTAGTAGGCATCCCGTCCTAGCATATTGAGGTCGTCCATTGCAGCATCTCAAGAAGCTCTATTTCAGCATCTTGAGAGGCTCCATTTACTAACCTTATTTGGTACTATAGACGGTCAAAACACATAGTTTTATATCAGTCATACCTTGTTTTAAGGACGGTTATCATGGGGGTCCATCTAAGATTGCTATATATAGTAGTCAGGTTTCATTCAAAGGGATCTACATTCATAGGTCTCTCTACTTACAATCACCTAGCAGGCATTCATTCTGAGACTCCTGTTCCTCTCCTCTATTCGTCTAGATCTCATGTTTCGGTAAAGGAAATTAGCAATTTAAGACAATTTTATAACATCTTAAGATAGTGATTAGAAAAAATAATAACTAAAGAGAGTTGAAAGGAACATTACTGGGTTGGTGGTTGGTGAAGGAAAGAATGCAATTGCTGAAAAGCTGTTCCGGTCACTATACTCCCCAAGAACACATTCACCAACATAAAATAATAGTACTTTGCTGATGCTCTTCGATCAAGAGTTGATATAGCTATATGTCCCTCAATCTTTGACATGATCATTAAAATTGTAGGCAGTACATACAAAAAGATTTTAAGAGCGAGACCGGGAAGAAAACCTTGCAAGAAAGATTTGATGAAGCCCCTGCATATTATTTTCAAGTAACACTTTGTGAGTATACTAAAAGAAGTTACAAAGTTTCAAGATACTAACCATTCTTTGATTAAATAATATCAAGTCTATGAAAGTAAGCACTAATCCAAACATGAATTTTGGCAAACAAAAATGTTTAGAGCATCTAAATATAAATGCATATAGGTATATAACAATTGATAACTTACAGTTCTATAACTGGCCTAAGGAAAGGAGCAACTCTTTCAAGACCCTCCAAATTTGCAAGAGATTGCACGAATGCGATGGGTATCATGTAGAAAAATACCAAGGCAAATACTGATATTGATATTAATGTTTTCCGAACGGTCAATGAGACAAATGGTATAGCTAGATTTCGCCAATAAACATCACGGGGTTCTGGAGCCCAATCTGTCAACCAGAGTGTAGGATTTTTGCTTTGTTGTGTCTGTGCGCAAACAGCAGCCCCCCAACGTGATTTGAATGATACAAAAGCAACAGGCAGGATAGATTTGGAGTCCTTGAGAACCTTCTGGCGCTCTAGTTCCATCTGAGACAGTTAAAAACAATGCAATAGACAGTGAAAAACAATACTCGGAACATTTAAATATTGAATGTATTGGAATGAAACAGCAGCAGGAGCTTACTTGTTTATCAAATTCTTTTATCCGTTGTTTGTAGAAATCGATGGAATCAACACTTTCACCCCATAGCCCGAGAAAACCTATCTGAAAGTGGAAAGCATTCAAGGCATCAAATGACTAGGTCCATGAAATATCGGATGGATCATTAAGTTGATAAAAATCTCAAAGTAAAACATAAAAAGTAAAGTTTACAACTTCTGTCACTAACATGAAAGTATAAGCATAAACTACCTTGTTAGTTGGTCTCTTCTCCGGAAGTCTTTCAAACTTCAATTGGTTGTAGTCCAGCCAATTTTGAACCCTATCTCGTTTCCTCACCAGTCTAGCGAATTTGTTTGCATTATATACTGCCTGCGTATAAAAATAATGCAGGAATTTATGCATTTGAAGGACAAGGATGTCCTATATGTATATTATGCATTTGAAACTCTGATTCTAATTAAAAGCATAAGAAAATCTTAGGCCAAAGAAGTTGATTACCTGGTGACAAAGATAAGTATCAGGGTGATTTGTTTTAAAGAAGTGATCCAGAGAATCTGCTATCGAGTGACCTGGAATCTGTGGTACGTTCCTCACAGCTACCTGCAAAATTCACAAACTTACAATCCTCAAATACTAACAGTAAGAAGACATTATGGCAGTTTCTTGTCAACTTTAAATATGATGCAACTGTTCTTAAGATAGTAAAATAGAATGCCCAACTCACGGTGAACTGTTCTGCACGTCTACGCTCTGAGGCCAAGAAATGCAACCTCATTGTTGCTACAATATCATATTCCTTGTAGAGCATGAAACATATCCAAAACGTGAACAAGTATTCTAATCCAATATGAACAAAAAACCTGAAATCCAACCATAGCTCGTTAGAGAAGCTAGAAAAGCAGCGAGGAGATGTTTCTTAAAGATAACATGCTAAACTTACCTTATAGATTCGGGACGAACGTTTGATATTGAAAGCTTATCAATGTCACTCACAACTAATTCTTTCCTCAGGAAAAATAATGTTCCACTTGAAACATTCACCGGAATAAGGATAACAAGTGCCACAACAGTTATGGGTACAAAAATCTTTAAGCTGTAAGAGTGGAAACAACCGTGTTAGAAAAATGGTCACGGATAATAAAGCATCTCTCTTACCTTGAAGGTGGACATAAATGCCTCAGTTATCAAAGAAACAGTTCCATGACAGTGAAGAACGGTGACCAGATGGTAAAATATGCTAAACTGTAAAAACCATCATTCAGGACTTGAATGTTGAAAAATTATGCTTAATCCGTGCAGCAACCAAAGGCATCGATCATGGGGAACAGTAGCATGCAGTTTAACTCTTAAATCGTGTAAAAGATAGTTCTACAACTAGTTGCCATTAGTGCAGCTTCGGCTCAGCTAAATGTAACTGATATCTAATGGTCAATGGTATTCCTTGAAAAGTAAAAATGCCAGTTATTCAAAGCACATATAATTGCAACTAAAGGAACCCCAATCTTCACTTAATGTAACACTTCATTTATAATTCAATATAGAATTATACTATGGTTTAGTATTAAATTGCGGTTGCGGTGTCGCGGTTGTAGACGTTGCGGACCTTACATAACACGTGAGGGTTGTTGCAGTCGTGATTTGTTTACAAAAAATCTTAACTTTTTCATATTGCGGCTGCGGTTCGTTGTTGCGATGACCTCCAAAACCGTTACGATGAGGCCGTTACATTGCGTTGCGGTCGCAACTCAATACTAACGCAGGTATTAACCATGGACTGCGGTCAACTTAGATACAGAATTACTACATCAAATGAACAGGGAACGAGCTAGTTCTTAGTCAAACTTTACCAATTTGATTCCAAAAAACAATCACATGAATATAATTTGAAACAGTCTTTATCACAGTTTATTCTCCTTCAAATTCCAGAATTTCCTCAATAAATAAATAAATACTACCCAGAACCCAAAAACAAGTAGAAAAGGACTTAGAACAAAACAAAAAGATTGATAACCGTCGAGTATGAATTCTCGAGAAAAGTAAAGGTAAAGTTTCTTCTTTTTGCGTTGAGACTTAAGACCCACAATGTAAATAACTTGAAACAAAGCAAATTATAGCAAAAATTCAATCTTTCTGTCAAAAGAAACAGCATAATAGCCAAACCAACGAGCAAATAAACCACTAACAACTGAAGGAAGAGAGCAAAGCGTACCCGAGCGTGTAAATTCTGAGGAAAACAACAGAATCAAGGCCAGCATGGTCGATGAGCTCGGTTTCACTCATCTTCAAAGCTTGGGGCATCCAGTTCAAGAAAGCAAGATAAGTCTTGAAATCCAGGTTGACAAACTTGGCCACAAAATTCCCACCGCTCCTTGGGCTTGCTCTCCCTCCATTGATATACCATTTTGGGAAGTAAACTCTGTCATTGACCGGTTGAATTCTCAGCAGAGCAAAAGCAAACAAGAAGGCAAATGCACTCAAAATATTGATTAAGGCAGACACCCCAATATCACCAACAGTAGCCATTGGAGACGAGAACTACAAAAGGCGGAGCTTTAAGAAAAAAACAAAGCATGTGATGTGAAAAACGTTTTGAAAGAGATAAGAGAAATACAGAAAAGATTAGCAAGGAAGCTAGACAGGCAGACAGCAACCTAGGCTAATAGTCCAAATTACGCGACTGCTGGTGTAAATGTAATAACAGAACTACAGAAGGACAATAATTAATATATAAGGACTTTTACCCGCATAACCCCTTAAAAATATTTATTTCCTTAAATGATACATATCGAAGATTATTTTCCAAATAACACTTTTCTGACATTACAGTGAAGGCGCGTTTGAAAAACTCGTCAATTCGCATGAAATGCGAGCTTGCCTTTCATGGAAAATTTGAAAGGGAAAAAAAGGAAATTAAACGAAAAGGGTAAAAATTACAATGGAAATACACTTTTTTTATTTTATCTAACTAATTTTATAAACTAAAATCAACTTGTTATAAATTTAAATTTATTTTATATATTCTTTTAAAAAATTATAAACTTAAACATAACTGAAATTATAATGTAAATATTATAAGTGGGAATTTTACCATGGCCATATTTATAATTAGCGGATAGCTGATAGCGGATTACATTAGTTGATATTTGATAATTAATTGCATTAGCTGACTTAACTAGCGGATTGTATTAGTATAAAGGTGTTTGGTAAAATTAACTGATAGCTGATAATTGTTTGATTATATAAACAAGCAAAATGAAATATAAAGACATGACTATATTCGATAATTTTTTAAATAGTTTATTAGTTATCAATATTTTATATCTATTAATATTAATTGAATTATGAGAATATTTTTTAATATAACATTACTAAGTAAATTTGAATGATTTATATATTACTTTATTATTTACATAATTATTTTTAATACAATTTAATTAATTATTAAATTTAAATACGAATATAAATGTGTGATAATACTGGTGTATAGTACTTTTATGTCGGACTCGATGAAAGTGAAACAAAATATGATGAATACTGCACCGGTGAGCCAGACGGGTGGCACCAACGGTATTTGTTTTGTGGTGGTGGTCTGGGCAATGTTGCTGCTAATGAGCTGAAAGAATTCGCCATTCTCTAATTGGTCGGGGATGTTGGTATTACATTGGTGGATGCTTTTTCCTACGTCGTTGAATAGATTCGGTCCGTTCATCATCGAACAATAGATATGATTAGGGGTGTGCAAAACCGGGTTCGGTTAACCATTAGCAAATTATTTCGGTTAATCGATAAGTTCGGGTCACCAAATTCTCGACCCTAAACCGTATCCATTCAATCGGCTAACTGTTTAGTCGGTTAACCGAAAAAATCGGTTCGGTTCGGTTCGGTTCGGGTAACGATTTTTTATTTTGTTTATTAAAAATATAAATTTTAATAATATGTTAGAAAAAAGTACATACTTTTTAAAAACGACACATATTATTATTATCTTTTCTAATACTAGCAAGTTAAACACTTAAACTTGATAAAATAAAATTATTGTTCTACTTTTGGGGAATGAGAAAATAAAATTTAATTTAATTTTTTAATATAAAATAACATATAATATAATAATATATATTATATAATCGGTCGGTTCGGTTACCCGGTTTATCCCAAAACCGTAAACTGTAATCGAACCGGTTTCTTTTTAAAAAATAAAAACCCGAACCGAAATCGATTTTTTCGGGTTTCGGGATCGGTTTCGATTTTTCGGTTAAGAATGTAGTGTGTCCCAAATCTTTATTAATTTCTTGTGAACAAAAATTGATAGAATGTATAAGGTTTGAGAATAAAAATTGTTATCATATCTTGGCACGTCACCATCTCTGTTAAGACAACAATCAAAATTAATGATAAGTGACCAAAATAGAAACAAAGGTGATAATGTTCGAGATCGTTCTTGCAAAAAAAATAGTATGGTGACCAAAATAAAAAAAGTTTCAATAACTTGATGATCAATGATGTAGTTTATCTTAAAATTTATTTTACACAACAAATTACGAGATTTTGGTGGCCTAAGGGAAAATTTAAAAATTAGTTCCCTAATAATAAGTATCATGAAAAAAAATCAGGCCCCTAATAATAAGTATTAAAAAAAAATATACCCCTGATAAAAAAAAATAGAAAAAATGAGTCCTAATAACAAATATTGAAAAAATTAGTCTCTTAATTACAAGTATTGGGGGAAAATTATATTCATAATAATAAATATTGAAACAATTAAATTTTAAACGTAGCCCCCTAATAACAAATGTTGGAAATAATTAAGCTACTAATAACAAGTGTCAAAAAAGTTAAACTCATAATAACAAGTATTAACAAAATAAATTTGAAGAGTAAACGTTAATAACAAGTATTGAAAAATTAAACTATAATAACAGATATTGGGGAAAAATTAGGCGTTGGGTGTACACCCCTTCTATCCATGCCCAAGAATGACTATACTAAATCGTACAACCCTAAAATCCTAAAATCTCAAATTAAAAACATATTTTTTTATTTTGACCTCTAAAACTTAAATCACTAATCTATAAGCCCTAAATAAATTCAGTAAACCAAAAATTATTAGCAAAGTATTTTTCAATAAAATATATTTACAATAGATACTGCTATATTTATCATTATACCCTTATTCAAGTGGGATA
The DNA here is from genome assembly GCA_958450335.1 of Hibiscus tridactylites. Classification (NCBI taxonomy): domain Eukaryota; kingdom Viridiplantae; phylum Streptophyta; class Magnoliopsida; order Malvales; family Malvaceae; genus Hibiscus; species Hibiscus tridactylites. The sequence continues at coordinate 108,113,157 of OY288265.1, read as the reverse complement.
CTAATGGATTTTGATCTGCCAAGCTATAATTAAGTACTACTACTTTTTTGTTCATATAAGAACTACTCAATGCCACTATTTTTTTGATCAGAAAATAACTTGCAACTACTTAATGCCACTATAATTAATAGGGTTATGGATATTTTAATCTAGGGTTTGGTTTATGTTGACTAGGAAGAGTTTTTCATGTGACTATGAGAGCATCACTGTCACGTGGTTTAATGTTTTTATTGAATATGAGTGACAAAGTGGGGTGATAATGTATGGGTTTTGTTTTTTGGGATTGTATTTGCTACACTTGCTCCTTACAGTGCGGTTAAATTAAAATGATCATACACAATTTTTTGTTAAATTAAAGCGATTATACACAAATTCTTATTCGGATGATAATAATTTGTGTAATTATATAAATCCGTAAGAATTTAGGTTATAATATAATAATTTGTGTAGCTACACAAATTCTTACCTAATGTAAAATCTACATAATTTTTTACCTAATCTTACATAAATACTTACCATTTTTTTTAGTAAAAATTTATGTTAACTGTATTTTAACCATATTTTAGCCGCATTTTAAGCAAACTTTTTTTAGACTTTCCCGTCATTATGTGTATACAAAGTATTAGAAAATTTATACTTATCCACTTCATATTGTCATTCTTTGCATAGGAAAACTCATGGTGGACAATTAAAGCTTAGATGACTCGATCAATGCCTTTAAATCAGGTTATAAAAGTAAAAAATGTGATTCTTATCGCCTTAATTAAGGTTTAAAGATACTAAAATGCGATTGCCTCTCCAAAACTTCAAACTCTCAAGATGGTTCAATCTCTATTTTTAATAGTGCTTATAAAGTTATAAGTTCATAAAAAAAACTTGTACAGGGAAATCCATGGTCCCTCTTTGTTCGTCTGCCTCATTAATTAATATAATGACTTAGCCCATCATTTTCTTATTAAAAATGCTAAACATAAAAAAAAACGATGATAAAAGAAAGTATTCTTTTCATCTTTTCTAATCTTTACACGATTTTCTTTCCTTGATGGTGTTACAAAAGGAAAAAGTTCTGCTTTTTTTATTCATCTTATGTTGTGTTAAATAAAAGCTTACAAGCCTTTCAAATCCAAACCTTTTTACTTTTTCGGTCTCTCCCAGTTCCAAATAAAAAAAACATTTAAAATTATAATAAAAATTTATATTCGTAATCGTAAATTAAAGTAAACTAGCTAAAAGATTTAAACAAAAGATAAAGATTGCATCGGCAACCACAAAAAAAGATCAAACTACTGAAAGAGCACTAACAATCGTAAATTAAAGTAAAACGTCGTGAGAAAACTATCTATAAACGCGAACCGCGTATCTAAATCCAATATAAGAATCCAAAACAAGAAAGTTTAGCAGAATAACAAAACAAGATTATTTTATTAGTCGAAATAACGTCAAATCAAACCCTAAAAATTTTATAAAAGATGGCCAAAACGGCCAATAAATGAGAACAAAAACGCTCAATAAAAACAAAAAAACATAAAACATAAAAGTAGGAAAAAAATGTGTCATAAAAGTAGAATAATTTTTATAAAAAAATAATAAAAATATGAAAAATAAGCAAGTAAAGAAAAAACAAGGAGTACCAACAATAAGCAACTAGCACTATTTTTTTTTCCACTCCTGAGTCCTGACGCTCATCCTTCCACAATCTACTATTGCTGTTGAAGTTTTCGGCTTATTCGGTAAGGTGGGTGGAGGAAGTGGCCTAGACTCTACTCTCTAGAGTCTGCCAGTCTGGACTCTATAGACTTCTACAATCTACTATTGCACGCCACCCACATGAATACCACTTGCCTTATTGTAATACGGTTAGGTTTTAGATTTTAATTTACCGCGAAAAATTGTAAATAATTGATTTAGAATGAGTAAAGATGAAGCTCTTGTAATTTAGTAAACGAGAGATATTGAGTTAAACTCTTAACAAGAAAATGGGTATAGGTAAATTATTTTACCGTTCGGTTAATAATTGAATTAAATAAAATAAAATAAATTAGAATTTTTAATTATTAATTAAATACAAAAAACAAATTCATTAATTGAATAAATTAAGTTTAATTAATTCGTTTAGAACTTAATCAAATTTTAAATATTTTTTAGTTTAGAAATTAATTGAAAAAGAGTTCCCTTTGTTAGATATTTTTTATAGTTCTATTTTCCCCTTTTGGATTGAGTTTTAAATATTATGGGTCATTCGTATGATTTGGACTTAAAATTAAAAAAATATATATATTAGTTATATTTTAAATTTTCAATTAATTTAATTAATTAATCAGTTTTAAAAATAAATTAACTGATAATTAAATTCTGGAAAAAATAATTATTTACTGACTGAATATTTTGATAATCAACTGATTAATCGAATCAAATTTTAATTCGGTTGGTTATTTTAATTTTAACTAATAATGAACACCCATAGGTAAAGCAAGGAAAAGTTAAGAAAAACAAAAGAATAATTTTTTAAGCTAATCAAAGTTTTCAAAGTAAAAGAACATCAATTTAGGAAATAAAGAGTAAAAAAGAATTTTAATAATAAAATATATATTTGTTTAAATAATTCATTAGAATGTATATATTTTTTGTTTAAATAATTCATTAGTATATATTTGTTTAAATAATTTGTAATTTAACCCTTCTCGATCATTCTTTGCAGCCAGCGTCGCATTTGGAGGGGCTTCTTCAACCCAGGGTCGTCCCTGGCCTAGGATAACAAGGGCGACGGCTCAGGGCCCTAACTTTACACTTGACCCACATCTAAATATGTTAGAATATGTTTATTAGAGATTTGAAATAAATTTAAAGAAATTTGAGGCCCATAACAATAATTATATATATATATATTAAAATGCTGGAATAAAATTCTTCATGATGTGGGCCCACACTATTATTATAGGTAAAGCTGCACGGCAAAATTGAAATATGACTGCATGGCGGGCCCACATTATCATTAATTTTTTTGGATTATTCATTATTATTAACTTTTTGAAACGTTTGATTCTTGAACTTGTTTGGGGTTGGTGTCAAACTCCTTAGCTAGTTTTTGTGTTTGAACGAACATGTTAAATTGTTGATTTCATGTTGGTCATGTGTATACCTTTATGTTGTGGATTGTAGACTATATTTACTTGATGGATATTTGCCTTGTGTTTGAAGACTCATACCCTTCCCATGAATGCTAAGTGTGTTTGTCTAAGGCATGTTATGTTAAATGCTATGTATTAATCCTTGTTAATTTGATGTTTTACTTGAGTGGCTTTTATATGTATGATGAGTGTGAAACATGTTGTTTAGGGAGTCTAGCATCTAGAGTTGTTGCGTGGTTGGTTGTGGGAGGTTTTGGTTGGAATTTGGGGCTGCCTTGTGCCAAAAATCAGTTAAAACCTGTCTGTTCGCAGCAGGTGTATCGAAACGGTTGGTTCCGTTTTGATACGACCTCTTGTTTTAGGCAGGCATTTCGGTACGCAAGGGGTCGTTTCGATACGTTTTTTCCATTGGAAATATGAGATTTTGATGATAAATTGAAGTATCGAAACGGGCCTAGGCGTTTCGGAACGGTCTTCGTATCGTTGACCACGAGAAGTTGACTGTTGAGGGCATTTCGGAACGGTTGACCAGCGTTTCGATACGGTCCCTCGTGTTGACTTGGGCCTGTTGACTTAGTCAAGGCGTTTCGATACACTCCTTGGGTGTTTCGAAATGGCGTGCAGATTAAGCTAAAATGGACTGTTTTTGTAATGATGTTTGGGTTGATCGTCTCGTTTGTTGCTTCTATTGTTGTCCTTTCACATAGGATTAAATTAATCCATTTAGACAAGATAATAATTAAAGATTTTTTCTAGGGTTGTTAACCGAAGAGGAGCCTTAGCGAGTTTCACTTCGGTTTTCCCCGTGTAGCCTACTTGGACCGGTCAGTCGTCCAGACCAGGACGAGGGGGTTACATGGTTACTCCAGACCCAAATGCAAGGCACTGATGATTTGCTGATGTTTTTTTATCTCGCTCTTTATTTTCCGTTGCATGCCTGACGTCTTCTCCGTCCCAGTTGACAAGACCCTCGTCGGACGACGAGGGACCCTGCCTCCGGATAGAGCTCTCACTAGGATTACGAGATCATGTCAATAGTCCAGTTCCCGAAAAAACGAGACATTTTCTTTCTTTTATGTTTTCTTTCCTCATGGTTGTGATGATCATGTGTAAAGGATTCATCCAAGTCTTTGCGTTTGTTGTTGTTGGCCTTAAGCCGTTTGGTTGTGTGGTCTATGTCGAGTTTTACGTTATTCACGACTGTCACCTTGGTCTTCGGAGAGTTTCAGCATTCCCTCTTTACGGATGCATGCTTGTTCATGTTTGTTTGTCTGGCTATGTTAAGCATTGGTGGCTGTATTCCCCTTTGTTTTTTTAATACTTTTTAGGTAAACTACATCCATGACCAGGCAATTATAGGTCTGATCCTATTTTGACCATCAAACTATAAATTCTGTCAATCAGAATACTTAATTTGGTACTAATTAAGCCACTTTTCGTTAAAATTTAACGAATAAGTGATATGGTAGTTAATGAAAATTTGTATGATTATACATTTGGTCATTATTATTTACATATTATATCAATTTGACCATGAATTTAATTTAATTTAATGAATTTAATCATTTAATCATATGATGACACATGCCACCACCTTATTGGAGAAATTTAAATTAACTTTATTTAATTTAATAACTTTATTTTTCGTCAATAAGATGATGATACGTATCACTACATGAGAATAAAAACAACAAAAAAAAATGATGGAATTGAGCGGGTGGGATTTAAACCCCACCAACAGGATGGAAAGCAAACACCCAGTGTTTATTTACTTCTTTTTGTTAAGGCTTGATAACAGTGTTTATTTAAGGTCATACTCTTGTGAAAATTAAAAAGAATGAATAAGAGTGTGTAAAATGTGGTTGAAAGGTGTTAAACCAGTTGTAAGGTTGTAATCTCATTAATATTGATACGTTAACTCTTTTTCTTTATTTAAGTTTAATTTTTTTAATAAAGCTCGTATTAATATTTACATTATCAACAAAATTGATCCACCCTTTCAAAACAATTAAATTAAATTCGTCACCTCTTTATTAGGTTTTAATGGTAAGTGACTTAATTGATACCATTTTTTTTTGCTCAGCAAGAATATTTTTATTATCAAAGGAGCCGATTTAAATGCCTCGTTAAAAACCTCCCTAGACCTAAATGGAGGAAAAGAGTGCATTTAAATCGGATATTACATTACAAGCCTGCCATAATCATTGAATTTCTGATGAACCTCTATCACTATTGTTTTGTAAGCCAGCGTTGGTTCATGGGTGCGTATAGAGTATACAGTCTGCCTTTGTTTTACAAGTCTGTCTCAATCTTTGGATCTTCAGTAGTCACCACCATGCTTTGAAAAATGATGTTCTGTTTAAACCCATTTTCGCTAAATGGTCTGCCATCGAGTTGTATATCCTGGGTGAATGTACGAAAGACACTTGCATGTTGCCACGAAGTTTGTCGATTTCTTCAAGGATTTGCCACCATTTCCATGGTCTTGAGGGGGCTGAGAGAATCCAGTTGATGGCCACCTGAGAGTCGGATTCGACTACAAGGGTATGTGGCCCAGAAAACATTGCCTTTAAAATGCCATTTTTTGAGCGTAGAATCCCTCCACAGCCAGCCAAGTTAGACACAGCTGCACCGTCAACATTAAAAATGAGGCTGTCATCATGTATATTGTCCCGTGGGTTGGTAGGTGGTTCAGAGATGTTGTTCAATGGTTCTGACCACCATTTGACTTCATCCAGGTTGTTGTCCAGTTTTGTTGCCTTACACCAGAGTAATGCTCTCATCTTGGCTATGAATAGGAGATCCGAACTGACTATGGATTTGTTTTGAAATAGCTTCTCGTTTCTTGCGAGCCAAATGCTCCAAAAAGCAGCAGCAACACTAGTAAGCCAAGCTGAAGAGGAGGTGTTTCTCCAGTGGAAATCAAGGCAAAAGTTGAAAAAGGTTTCAACCGTCGAGGGCTCCATCCAAGGTACATTCCACCAGGCACAAAAAAGTTTCCAAAATTTAATAACAAAGTTGCATCGAATGAACAGGTGGTCAGTGTCCTCCTTTTCTAGTCCACACCACTGGCAATTCAAATGAGTATCAGGCATAAGGATGCCCCTTTTGTTTAGGAACTCTTTGGTAGGCAGTCGATTGATGATTAACATCCATAAGAAATTCTTCACTTTTGGCGGGGTTTTAAGCTTCCATATTCTCTCGAAGTTGAAGTTGGGGTCTTCGATATTAGCACAAATCAAAAGATCAGAGAGTTTTTTGACAGAGAACATACCAGCTGTATCGTGAATCCAGATAATACGATCGGCCACGCCTATTTTCACTTCGAACTTTTGTAATGAATTCTTGATTTTGTTGATTGTTTCTGCTTCTCTTTCTAACAAGGGTCTCGAGAATAGGTTTGACCAAATCTTGGGATAGGCCACCGCCCAACATTTTAGCTACTGTGGTTCTTTTCCTTATTAGTAACCTGTAGATTCGAGCATATATGATACATAGAGGCTTATTGTCACACCAAAGGTCCTCCCAAAAGAGGATTGTGTTCCCATCGCCTAGTAGCCATCGAAAGGAGTTGAAGTTCATCCAAGCATCAACGTCTTCTTTTTTTAAATTTTTCATTATCCCCTTCCAAATACTTGAGACGTTCTTCGAGCCCCCGATTTGAGGTTTCCAGGAAGGTAAGAATGGACCGTATTTGTATAGAATCACCTTACGCCAGAGAGCTTCATTTTCTGTCGCAAAGCGCCAACCCCATTTTGCTAGAAGTGCTTTGTTTTTTGCTTCGATGTTAATTATACCAGCACCTCCTTTTGATTTTGAAAGACAGAGTCTCCCCCACCCTACTCTTGCCATTTTCGGTTTACCTTCAATCGATTTGCCCCACAAGAATTCTCTTCTGATCTTGTCTATTTTCTTCAAAACAGCCTTTGGAATAACGAATAGAGACATGAAGTATAGTGGTAGTGCTGACAGGACGGAGTTGATGAGAACTACTCTACCCGCGAACGAAAGGGATCTTCCTTTCCAACCGGCCAATTTTGATTGACATCTTTCGACAATGGGGTCCCATGTGGCAATTTGTCTTGGATCAGACCCTAACGGTATCCCAAGGTAAGTGAAAGGGAGTTTAATTTTCGAGCAGCCACATGTGGTAGCCAACATATTGAGGATATCTGGATGAGTTCCAACTCCAGCAATGCCTGATTTCTTGAAGTTGATGCTAAGGCCTGAGCATACCTCATAGCACCTCAGGATTTTCTTCACGTTCTTTAAACATTTCTTCTCTGGCTGAAGAAAGAGGATGGTGTCATCTGCGAACTGCAGGTGGGTGATGGAGTTGAGAGGTTCAGCAATTTTGATACCTTTGATTGCCCCTCGAGATTCAGCTGAGTCTAACAGTTTGTGGAGAGCTTCAGTGACAATGATGAAGAGGAAGGGAGACAATGGGTCGCCCTGCCTCAATCCTCGTTTCATTTTAAATTCCATGGTCGGTGTGCCATTTAGTAATACAGAAACCTTGGCAGTGGAGACACATTCACTGATCCAGCCTTTCCATTTGGATCCAAAACCCATTTTTTCCAGGATCATATCAAGGAAATCCCAGCGAACACAGTCAAATGCCTTGGAGAAGTCCAATTTAAGAATCACACCTCCATCGCAACAAGTATTTGATTTGAGTGAGTGGATGATCTCATTTGCAATTAGTATACCATCAAAGATCTGTCTGCCTTTTATGAAGGCGCATTGGGTGTCACTAATAACTTTGCTCATCACCTTGCTGATTCTTTTCGATAATAACTTCGAGATGATTTTGTATAGAGAGCTGATCAGGCTGATTGGTCTGTAGTCTGAGATATTTGTGGGGCTTGATGTCTTGGGGATGAGAGTGAGGAAGGATGAATTCATATTGCTTTCCAGTTTTCCAGAGATGTAGAAAATCTCCAAAACCCTTTCGATATCTTTGTGAATCAGATTTCAGCTTTTCTTGAAGAATAAGTAATTGAATCCATCAGGCCCAGGTGCCTTAGAATCATCACAGCTCCATATTGCTTCCTTGATTTCAGTTGAGGAGAAAGGGGATTCCAGTAGTTTTGCCTCATCTTCAGAGATTTAAGTAGTTGAGTATTCTAATCGACAAAAATTGTAGTTTGGTGATCAAAATAGGATCAGACTTATAGTTGGGAGGTGATGGATGTAGTTTACCCTACTTTTTTAAAAAAAATATATTATTTTCAACCGATATTTTACTTGATCCAAATTAGTAGGGATGTAAATAAAAAGAGCGTTATATGAACTGTTCTTATAAGTTTCATTTATTAAGCTAAATAAATGAGTATGAAGAAATTTTTTATGTTTATTTAGAAAAAGAACGAACACGAGGAATGTCTAGTTCATTTATGTTCATGAACAAACTCATTTATCGACGCGTTTATAAGCTCGTTTATTAAAAAAAAATCTTTTAACTTTTACAGCTTAAATACCAGAGGAGGTAGGGACTAATTTTAAACAGAGAATGAACTTTGGAACTCAAATGTGAAGCTTAATAAGCAGTGACATAATTTTAACATTTTTTTAGCCTGCAAATAAATAGGTGAAAAGAGAGTGTTGGTTTGCCTAACATTTCTGAACATATAAACGCACATAATAGCGAATGTTAAACTAATATGTTGGCGAATATATTCGCGAACATTTAACAAATATATCTACAAACAAATACAAACATATTCACAAATAAATAAATAAATAAACACAAATTAAATATAAATATTTTTAAAAATAAATAAATAAATAAATAAACACAAACACATATATTATTCATTCAAACTATGCTTGTTTACACCTCTAAAAATTATCCTCAATCCCCATCTCCAAGATGTACGGAAGCAAACAAATTTTTGTCTTGAAAATCTGACCGTTTGAAGAAAAACAACTACATCATCAGCTCTTATCTATATATCTTTAAAACACTTAAAAAACGAGGTCAGCAAAGCTTCACTTTTGAATGAGAATGGTAGTTTCTATGGCATTTTCTTCTTCTGCTCTCTCTCCCGCCTCGTCTTCTTCTTCATTCCTCTCTTCCTTCCCACACACCTACACAAGAAGTAAAACCCATCTCCGGTTCCCATCAATCCGACTCATAAAAGCTGCTTCTGAGCCTGAAAAAGGAAACCCCACCGCTACACAGACCAAGAAAGCTGAAGAATCCACCAGTGCTCAACCTCAATCTCAAGCCCCTGCTGCTAAGCCACCTCCCAAAAAGCCTGTTTATTCCAGTGAGTTTTCTCTGAATTAAACAATTCCTTCAATTATCGGTTTAAGTTATTTGGGTTTGAAATGATGAAAGTGACTTTGGTTTTGGGCAGTGAAGAAAGGTCAGATTGTGAGGGTGGATAAAGAAAAGTATCTCAACAGTGTTAATGTAAGTGAAAAATGAATTGATTTTTTTTCTACACGTGTTGTCTTCTTCTTGGATTTGGTTGTTTCTTTAAATTGCTGCTTGAACTTGTATTGGATTTTCCATGGCATGAAATTACAGGGATACTGACATTTTTTATTCTGTTTTAGTATCTATCTGTAGGACATCCCCCCTATTACAAAGGCTTGGACTACATATATGAAGACCGTGGTGAGGTGCTACTTTGGAGCCATTGAGTACCAAAACTTTTTTCCCCTTTTTTTTGTTTTGTTTAGGACACCTTTGTTGGCCATTAAATCTTCTGCAATCTGCTTGATGATGTTAGGTTCTGGATCTGCGTATTTTTGAGACCGGCGAATACGCTCTTGTAAGAAATTTCTCCGCTGCCTTCGCCTTATTACTTCGGTTCTCGACCAGAAATCATGCTAGTTCAGTTTCCTCCTCTCAAGCTTAAGCTAATGTGACATAATGATGAACTGTTTTATTATGCATTACGTATGAACATTTTGAGAACTTTAATGTTAATCTGTTATATGTTTTCCTGTTAAAAGAATAATAGTTTTCGGCAGCTATGATAATTGTACTCTGTTCAATCTCATTTTGCCGGACTTTAAGTCGATCAGAGTTACATCTAGCTGAGCATGACCGTTTTACAGGTTGCGTGGGTCGGCATCCCAACTGCACCGGCTTGGCTTCCCACGGATATGCTTATCGAGGTACTGTACTACTGTTACTAACTCGTTTCATTGGCTACTTGATATACGCTGCATGTTGATTTGGCAAATTAGACCTTTGCCTAGTTTTAGCGCTGCTCACGTAGTTGGTTTCACTCTTGAGATCCTTAACACTGAATGAACCACTACATCATTAGGTTGTTAGTTTGGCAAAATAGTATTTGGCTTGATTTCAAATCTAAGTGTTTTACTTCTTTATGCATCAGCCACTGCACAATTAAGCTACCACAATGCATTCAACATGCATGTTTATTGATAAAGGTTCAAAATTATAGACAATTCTAGTTCTGTCCAATAAGCTACAAGCGTATACTCGAAAACGCTTGTTCCTATACGAGCTTGGCTCAAGTTATTGGATGAACAATCAACTTTTAGCTATCAGGCTTAACTAACTAGCTTGAATAGAATGATGATTGGATTTATGTAGAATGATTAATAAATATGGAATGAAGTGGGGGTGGAACGGTGGTTATGTTCATATTCATTATCAATGTAGATGGTGGTGGTGTTTAATTTTCAACATCGATGGCGGAGTGGGTCAGGTTTGAGCAAAGTATGCCTCTCCTCCTGCACCGCTCCGTTTCGTTGCCATATTGAAATTGGAAGCATTTACAGTATAGTAACTTTGGTGCCTTGTTCCTGTTCTTGTTTGCAGTCTGAGAAGCTCAAGTATGAGAGATTGTGAAGCAGTTTTCAGAAATGGAGTCCCACACTGAGTGAATTATTGATTCTCCATTTCCATGGTATACATGGTTCCAATTTACTACTCACCATGAGTTACAAATATTGTGTAATTTACAAATATATATCTGCGTCATTTATTCATTGCATACCTGAAAGGAAATGTGATTTCATGATAATATATGTTCTTTAATGTCAATCTCATTTGAAAATGTACACACACCGTGCATGCAATCAAGTCAAACCCACGTCTCCTAGTAATAATAACGACCATTTTTATTTTTTTGTTTAAATAAAGAAATATTACATTCCCAAAGCAAATGTCGAGATTCGAACCTATACAAGATGGGGCAGCGATATGAGCATCCTTAGCCACTAGGCCAATTAGTAAATATCAACGACCACCATTTTTGTTAAATATATTTTTATCATAATTTTTTTTGGATAAATTTGTTTGTATTATATCCAAAGAAATACATCAGACTACCTTTACGAGATAATATGAACATCATTGACCACTAAACACATTTAGTAGATGTGAACAACCACTTTTGTTAAATACACAACTTTAATTTTTTTAAGTAAAAAATATAGTGAATAACATTCTTCTTATATATTTGAATCCCAGAATCTATAGAAGTAGACACACTATTAATGTGGTACAGCTAGAGCTGTAAATGAACCGAACGTTTAGCGAACCGTTCGTGAACTGTTCGGCGGGAAGTTCGTTTATGTTCGTTTATTTATTAAACGAACGAACATGAACAAGATTATTTGTTCGTCTAATTAAATGAACGAACACGAACAAAAGGCTTGTTCGTTCATTTATGTTCGTGAACGTTCGGTAATTCGTTCGTTTATGTTAATTTATGTTCGTTCGTTTATGTTCGTTCATTTATGTTCGTTTATGTTCATTTAAATTTATTCACATATGTCTAGGGGTGTTCATTATTCGGTTAAACCGAACTAACCGACCGAACCAAAACAAAATTGGTTAATCTATTAGATAATTTTAGGTTTCAGCTAATGATTAAGAGTTTTTTCAAATTTCAATTATCGATTAATTCGGTTTAAAATCGGTTAATTAATTGAATTAATCTAACTAACCAAAAATATCAAATATTTAACAATTATATATGCTCGTTTATGTTCGTTTATGTTCATTTATGTTCGTTTATGTTCGTTTACCATTTAAACGAACGAACATGAACAAACACGAATAAGCTACATTCTTTAATGAACGAACACGAACAAGAAATTTTGCGTTCGTTTATGTTCGTGTTCGTTCATTTGTTCGGTTAAAATTAAACGAACGAACATAAATATACCATCGTTCGGTTCGTTTACAGCCCTAGGTACAACCTTATAATATCACGTCTTTTAACGATTTAAAATGAAAAATTGTAAATTTAGTGACAAAGATTACTTATTTATTTTAGCCCACTGCTCTCATCCAGACCCACTCCATTGGATAGTCGGCCCATCTCAAGCCTGTTACTAAGAGTCAGTGCCATTTTCGTAATTTCCTTTCAATAGGTAGTTATTTTTAGAATCCGTGAATTCAGGTGATATGCAGAGGAGAGTATATAGCTGATACATGCTTTCTGGTACTGATATTCTCTGACAATGTCGATTTTCTCCTCACCTGCATTTCTCTGAATTTCTCTCCTGCTTCTCTGTTCTTTCCCTCACAAATTCTCCATTCTGTTTCAATTTCTGTTAAGTGTCGCGACGGTGGTATCCTCTCCTCCTCCTCTTCCGGTCACCGACGCAAGCACTCTCTCGCCTTCCTGTTTCCGACAAGGTAGTTTTTCAAACCATAAATGAAATGAGATTTTGAGTTCTCTGTTCTCTTCATCTGCATCGCTCTGCTACATTTATTCATATATATCTTTCTTTTCTGTTTTCGGTAGGCCATAGAGTAGTAGAGAGTTGAGAAAGGCTTTGTTGCAGGATAACGAGTTAACTCGGTACGTTATGACGAATACCGAAACGCGCCCGCAAGGGCTAACAAGGCGCCCGTCGCGGAGCGCTTCAACAACTATGTTCTCAACGGAGGTGTTCGACAATGAGGTCGTACCTTCCGCTCTTAGTTCCATCGCTCTCATCCTCCGCATTGCGAAAGAGATCGAGCCTGAACGTCCCCGCGTCGCCTATCTCTGTACGTCTAAAACTTTGTTCTCCGTTCTTTCGTTATTTCCATTTTCATGCTTTAAGTTTTCAAAATTTAAGTTCACTTTTCTGACTTTTTTTTGGTATAAAAAATCTATTGCGCGAAATAAACAGGTCGTTTCTATGCCTTTGAGAAAGCAGACAGGTTGGATCCCAACTCCTCCGGACGTGGAGTGAGGCAGTTCAAAACTGGCTTGCGGCAAAGAATAGAGAGGGTAAAGTTATACGCATTTCTTCATTGATTCGGTTTTGTTTTGACGTTAAGAGTAAATTATGTATAAAAAAATTGATGTTTACTGTTATTCTGTTTAAGAAAAAAGAAAAAAAAAAACATGTGATTGACCAGAAAGAAAACTAAAAATATCGATTATACGACGTGCTTAGCCAGGTACGAACTCCAGTATTTTTGCATTTCGTTTGCTTGTTTTACTTGTTATTTTGGATAATGTCTTGTGTGCTTGGATTATTACCTCATATAGGGTCATTTTGTGAAATTTACAGTTTGTGATGATATATGGATAAATATTATTATTTTAATACATTAATTTTGTGATAAATTAGTTTATTAATTTATTAAATATATATATTAATAAGAAGTACACTAATTCTCTAATCTCCTTCATAATTTAAAAGGTCTATAGGCAATTAATTATTAATTAATTTCAAACTAAATAAAATACATCGTTTAAATTGTTTAGAGTTGATTTGGTTTAAAATGTCTTGTTTAAATTGTCATTTTTTTAAAATTACTCTGCTTAGGAAAAAAACCCAGATAGAACAAGGCTTTTGAAGGTTGTAAATAAAAATTCACCCTTTTTAGTTTTTTTCTCCTTATTTTATTTAGAATTATATCAAACATTTGATGATATATTCCGTATCTTGATAAATTTCTTTTCATATTTATCAAACATACATTGTACAGTTAAATGAAATTCTCTCGTTATGTATTTTTTTTATAAAAAAAATCAAATTCTATAAATTTTTCAGATCTTGGAATTGTCACATATAAAATTGAGCATAATTTTGCAAAGAAAATTTCCATTTACCTCTAAAGAAAGATGGAAAACATTTAGATTAAATTATTAGGACATTTAGATATAAAGTTAATATATATGAATCAATGGGTAAGTGTATCTGGTCGGTTAATTAAGTTGTTTATTTTTATTCCTTCACATTCCCTTAAGTCATGAGTTCATATATATTAACTTTATTCGTCTAGATTAATTTATACATCCTTATAGATATAAAACACTTTATTCGGCTTATTAAATTTGTCAAGTATTGATTTTATAAAAATTAGTTCTTTAAAATTTTGATCATAATTAATTTAAATATTTTGATTAATTAAATTTTATAAAATATATATTTAAATCTATTTGATTGAAGATTTTTAAAAGGGATAGGATCAAATTATACGGTGTAAAACTCTCTAAGTTTTACACCTTTTTTTGGATCGTTGGATGAGTGAAACGGATGGATAAGATTAACAGTAAAATATGTGAAGATTATCACTTGGGAATTAAAAATACGGAGTTAATCTCAACCATCCATTTCCCCCATCCAACGATCCAAAAAAGATGTAAAACTTAAAGAGTTTTACACGGTGTAAGTTGATCCTAACCCATATAATATATTTATTTATTACCAACAATAAATTTAAAATAATTTAAAAAAAAGTTAATATAGTAAATGACAAATTTAACAAGACAAGAGAATAATATATATATAAACCTATCAAATAAATACATTTAAATTAATCTAATTGATTTAAACTGATCATTTGATTTCAATTAATTTGTTTGATTTAAAGAGATCATTTGATTTCAATTGCTCTTTCTATAAAAATATTTGTGCATTATCAAAAAGTTAAATATATATATATTAACATGCGGTAATTAGAGAAGTGAATCCGGCATCCGCCAATATTACAGAGGAGATTTTCATCCGCCAATATTACAGAGGAGATTTTTTAAACAAGTGATCTATGCTATGCCCAATTACCCATTGCCCAAGGCTTTTGTCACGTGTCAATCAGATGTTTAGGAAATTATACTATTTCAAAATCACGACAAAAAAGGAGCTGCATTTAAATTAAGTTCATTTCGAATTGTTTCTGTTGGAGTGCGGTTCCGTAATTCTATTTGTTCCGGTGCCAGAGTTTCCATCACCACTGATTGATTTTGATGGACTATTTGCATGCATCTGTTTTTATTTCATGTTTTTATATATGTTACTTTTCGCTTTATAAAAGCCATATACGATTTGGGTTTTGGATATTCAATTGAGTTTAGCTGAGATTTCCGTTGCCTTTCCTTTTCTGTTTCTTCTATTATTTGGGATGAGATGATGATAACAACAGTTGAGCAGGGTTTCGTTGGTCTGTTTTCCATGTTTTATTTTCCTTGCGTTGATAAGTTGAATGCATATTTTTTTTGTAAACATTTTCACAAGCATTTGGTGAACAATGGGAAATATTTTTTGGACCCAGGACGACGAATCCAGTCTTGCCTCTCGGGTTGAAAAGACTGATGCACTGGAAATTGGGAGCTATTATAAGCAATATTATGAACACTATGTTAGAGTACTGGACCACGGAGACCGGGCAGAAAGGTAATTAGTATGTATTTGACTTAAAGTTAAATTTATGAGCTACAATGCTTCCCACGACCCTTGATCAACTAATTTCTTTTCCCAATTTGTTGGCAGAGCTCAACTTGAGAAAGCTTACCAAACAGCCGGAGTGCTTTTTGAAGTGCTATTTGCCGTTAATAAAAGTGAAAAGGTTGAAGAAGTTGCTCCAGAGGTTAGTCCCGTGTTTAGTAATTCCATGTTTCTAAGGAAATGAAACAGCTGATTTATAATATTGTCAATTTGATTGCATAAAAATGTATTTTCAACTATATTTCCTCGGGCAGATTATGGCAACTGCCAAAGATGTCCAAGAAAAGAAGGAAATCTATATCCCCTACAACATTCTTCCTTTGGATGCTGCCGGTGCTTCTCAGTCTATCATGCAGCTTGAGGAGGTAACAATACATAATTTCATGTACCATTCAGCTGATTAAGAGGCGGATAAGATCATATTTAATTAGCACAATATGAAAAATATATGCACACCTTAAATTATGAAAAAATTGGCATAAAATTTCAAACATTTATAAAACATATGAAAATTAAATACATTATTTCATTATTTAGTTGTAAATAATATGAGAACATTTGAATAACATTGTTCCAAAATTGTCATCTAGGTTTTTTTTTTCAGTACCCATGTTCAGAGATTTTTTTTTTCATGTGATGATTGGTGGTTTTCTAAAAGGACTAGTACTACTTAAAATGCTTCTTTAAAAAGGAGAGAGAATATGACTGTATAACAAAATAAAGTTACTATGCAAATGAAGCACCCCTTCCCTTTTATCTTCTGGAGCATTAAATTGTGAACTAATCATCTATTGCATGTACTTATTAATTATCATGTATGAATATTACTGTATCTAGTATTTTCATTTTATAAAGCATTCATATATGTTAAATAAAACAATAAATAAATGTTTTAAATAAAAATATGATACGTAAAATTCGTTAAAAGGAGATATCTAAACTAACTTATCAATTAAAGAATACTTTATTCATTTACGATGAAATTTTATCGGATTTGAGTTTGTTCAGTAAAATATATTATTCATATCCAGTGGGAGTAAATTGAGAAGAACTATGAGCTTTTTTTCTTTTCGTAGTTCCATGAATGACCTCCTTTGAACTAACTATACATGTGTATCAGTGTCATTCCAGCATCTTATTTATCGGAGTATAGTTTTGGATGCTACTTGAACTTTGCTTTAATACAGGTTAAGGCTTCTGTAGCTGCATTAGGGAACATCTGTGGCTTGAATTGGCCTTTGGGATTTGCGCTACAAAAGAAAAAGCCTGGGGACTTGGACCTTCTGGATTGGTTAAGAGCCATGTTTGGATTCCAGGCATGTTTTGAACACTCCACACCCACATGCCAAAAAGGCTTGTGGTTGAATGAATAAATGGTCTTCTTCAAATAGCATGCATTTGGCTTACAGTGTTCACTGCAGAGGGACAATGTCAGGAACATGAGGGAGCACTTGATTCTGCTGCTTGCCAATAATCATATAAGACTTCACCCCAAGCCCGAACCTCTTGATAAGGTATGCATAGTTGTTTAATCTGTTTTTCAATTGCAAGCTAGTGGTTACTGAAACTTCTAATGGAAGAGTATATATAGTTTCACTTAGATGTTCTTCTAAGCTTTTGATCATGGAAGTGAATATCTGTCTGGCGTGCATGTCTGATATTCTTCGTAAGGATTTTCCCTTTTCTGAATTCATGCATACCAATTAAACATGTTTCTTTTATGCAGCTTGATGAACGAGCAATTGATGCAGTTATGAGCAAGCTTTTCAAGAATTATAAAGCATGGTGCAAATTCTTAGGAAGTAAACATAGTTTATGGTAAAAAGTAAAAGCTTATACATCTAATTACGAGTGGCTATTTTCACACATTGCTTTTGTGCTGTTCAACTCTACTCTCCGTTATATCGATACAAATTTTGGTCTATTTCATAACAAGTTATTTATGTATAGGCTGCCTCAAGGCTCTCAAGAAACACAACAGAGGAAGATACTATATATGGGTTTATATCTTCTCATCTGGGGTGAAGCAGCTAATGTCCGATACATGCCAGAATGTCTGTGCTACATTTTTCATAATGTGAGTATCCTTCAAATATCTATATGTTACCTTCTGCTTCTGTTCAACAAAGTGCAGCTTTTTATCCTCCTAGTGCTTATTTTCAAGAAGAAATATATGGTTTCTAGTATTTTGAATTGCATTCCACTCTATTCTCAGATGGCATATGAACTCCAAGGCCTTTTGGCTGGAAATGTTAGCATGGTGACTGGGGAAAATATCAAGCCCTCATATGGTGGAGATGGCGAGGCATTCTTGCGGAAGGTTATAACACCGATTTACTGTGTCATTGAAAGGGTATGCTTGATAACAAATTTACCAATTGTTATCTGACTCTAGACATTGTGTTCTATATACAAATAACAGAGTTCAAATATTGCAGGAAGCCGAAAAGAACAAAAATGGAACTGCTTCTCATGCAGACTGGTGTAACTATGACGATCTGAACGAGTATTTCTGGTTTGTATGGTTTTAATATCAAAATTTAATTGATTTTAGGGACTCTTTTTTTAGTTCTAACTTACTTTTGCTGTATCTTTTTCAGGTCTTCTGATTGTTTCTCTCTTGGATGGCCTATGCGTGATGATGGTGACTTTTTCCAATCAACCTGTGACATGGTATACCTTAGCAGTTGTCTGCACTTTTTTTGAATAAACTGGTGGTTGTTACTTAATTACAGCTACCGTGCCAGGGAAAGAAAACTTCCGGAAGAAAATGCGTAAGCACGGGCAAATCAAATTTTGTAGAGATTAGAACATTTTGGCACCTATTTCGAAGTTTTGATCGGCTGTGGACTTTTTATATTCTAGCTTTGCAGGTATTAAAATGTTACCATTTCTCTTCATTTTGATGCTTGTACATATTAATATTCCAATATTTTATGTGCAGGTGATGATCATTATTGCATGGAGTGGAGCTTCGTTAGCAGAAATCTTTCAAAAGGATTTATTGTATGATATATCCAGTATTTTCATCACAGCAGCCACTCTGCGTTTCATTCAGAGTGCGCTATTCTTACTTAAATTGCAGTCTTCTACAAAGTCTCTTTTTTCTCCAGAATTTTATTTGCTTTGCGCCTCTGGTTTCTTAAAAGCCAATAGAAGCTATTTGGTGTTATGGATACATTAAATATTCTCTGAAATTTGCTAAGACTAGAATATTAACATTTAAGAAGGTTGACTTCTATTAGATAGTCAAGATTGTGGTCAGTAATATTATTGTATAAACTAATAAACACGGAGTCATGATGACAAAAGAAATCAAGAAATTGATTATTATCTTCTTAATTTTCTGAGCTTGTTCTTCTTCTGCATGTCCTTAACTTCTCTATGAGGGTAATATCAAAGTTTCTGCTTACTTTATAACTTTGCTTTCCTTTGTTTCAGGTGTTTTGGACTTTGCTCTCAACTTCCCAGGATATCATAGGTGGAAGTTCACTGACGTATTGAGAAACGTTCTCAAGATAATAGTCAGTATTGCATGGGTCATCATTCTTCCTCTATTCTATGTGCGTGAACTGTCTTTTGTCCCTGAGAACGTTAAAGATATGCTATCGTTTCTTAATCAAGTAAAGGGTGTTTCTCCTCTATATATCATGGCTGTGGTGCTATACTTGCTTCCAAATTTACTGACAGCTGTGCTGTTCATTTTCCCAATGCTCCGGCGTTGGATTGAAAACTCAGATTGGCACATTAATAGATTATTATTATGGTGGTCACAGGTACTGATTATATTCCATTTCCGCGTAGTTCATTGTTACGTTCATGTATCATATGAGACACATAATTTTGAATAAGATTTTGTCAAGCCTTTTTGGTTCAGTATATGTCAAGAGTCTTGAATTATCAATCTATAAGAAAGCTGCTCTTAATCTTATTTGTCTACTCTCGCAAAACCCGTTTTCTTATTGTTTGAACAACATTTAGCCATTCATCTTACTGATACAAATTTAAACCTACTTTCTTTTTTACTGCTATTGCATGAGATATGAAGGGGATACAAATTAAATATCATTAAGCTATAATTTTTCAACAACAAAAAAATCATGAAGCTAAACCATCAACTGCTTTGTGTCATGTCTTGATTGAGTTTCCCTGTGTGCAGCCTAGAGTTTATGTTGGGAGGGGAATGCATGAAAGTCAGTTTGCGCTTATAAAGTACGTATGAAAATATATACACCTTATGCCATGGGACAATACTTTCCACTTATGCATCCACTTTTCAGTTGCTTGAAATTTCATCATGTTTAAATATATTCCTCTTTCAGGTATACTCTTTTTTGGATACTACTTTTGTGTGCCAAGTTTGCATTCAGCTATTTTGTCCAGGTGATCTAGGTTAACTTTTATTTTGCCACTCAAAATAGACAGTTCAGTTGTTGAGATCCCTTTTAACCCCTTGAGCACTTTTCCTCCAGATAAAACCATTGGTGCAGCCAACAAAAGACATAATGAGCATTCATCGTGTTAAATATGCTTGGCATGAATTTTTCCCTAAAGGTACTTGTTTCTTTTTCTTTCTTCTTTTATTAGAAGAAATTTTTTGTTTTCTGCTTGATTTTTCTGCTTTGTTAATGGCTATCTTTTCATTACAGCTGAGAACCACATAGGAGTTGTGTCACTTTGGGCACCAGTAGTATTGGTGTGTTACTGTTTAGTTCCCTTTTTATTCTTCTGATCAACTTACTATAGCATATCTTGTGAACATGTCATATAAATTTTGGAATTTCTTGCAGGTTTATTTTATGGACACTCAAATTTGGTATTCTATTTTCTCAACCATATCAGGTGGTGTTAGTGGGGCTTTTGATCGCCTTGGAGAGGTAATCCTTTGGATTCCTTTTTATTTTTATTTTATAACTCCTTTTCCCATCTTTCTGATCTACCCTTGTGAACTGTCCATGATTGTTGGATAGCATTTATCCGATTAGATTATTTTTCATTTACTTAATATTCATTCTTTTCTGCAAAAAGTCTGACACTGACCACGGTCAGATTACGTGGGCATCCTGTGGTGGTGCTTGAGATAAATTATTGTTTGGTAAACTGCATTTTTAGCTCTCTGTCAATAGATAGACAATGAACCCAATTTTATGAGAAACTCAGCCTGGATTGTGGATTATCTCATCTAGGTTATTTGGTTTTGCCTTATTCAGTATGAATATTTTTTCCTAAGTTGTACTAGAATTTGGAAAGAGTGCCACGAGTCAAAATAATTATCAGTTTATATTTTCACTGCAGCCATGCAAGTTGCATATGGAGTTTTTGGAGTAACTTTGTAGTTGATCACATCAAGAGCTGGCTTGTTAATATGCATTAATTTTGCAACACTCGCACACAAGACATAGTGAGTTTTTATTCTTACACTGTTCTTTTCTTCAGATAAGAACTTTGGGCATGCTAAGATCACGGTTTCAATCCTTGCCTGGTGCATTTAATACATACCTGGTACCTACTGATAAATCGCGAAAGAGAGGATTCTCTTTATCCAAGCGATTTGCTGAGGTAAAACTCCTGCCTGAAATCATTATATTGTTTTACAATTATGTAAGCCATTGAAATAACGTAATGATTGAATCATTGAATCATATTCATGCACAGGTAACTGCAAATAGAGGAAGTGAAGCTGCAAAATTCGCTCAGTTATGGAATGAAGTAATTTGTAGCTTTCGTGAAGAAGACCTAATTAGTGACAGGAAAGTTTTCTTTCTACGAGAAGTTTAACTCATATTCAATTTATTATGGTTTACTCTACATGCCAGGGATTTAAATTGCGGCCGCGCTTTCGGTTGCGGACAATAATGGATGAATTGCGGTTATTCCGGACCGCTATTTTTCACAATAGCGGTTTCGGACGGTGCCGCTACAGCTATATAGTGGCCGCTATCGTGGTAGGCAGTAGCGGACCGCTATTTGAATCCCTGCTACATGCAGTTACACTTAAATTGGGTATTTCTTTACAACAGGGAGATGGACCTTTTACTGGTTCCTTATACATCGGATCCTAGCCTGAAACTGATTCAGTGGCCACCCTTTTTGCTAGCAAGCAAGGTCTGTAAGGTCCCTTACACTCCCTTTTGGATTAGTTACTTCAGTATTTGTTGACTCTGTCTTCTTCTACAGATTCCGATTGCATTGGATATGGCAATTCAGTTTCGGTCTAAGGACTCTGACCTTTGGAAGCGCATCTGTGCTGATGAATACATTAAATGTGCTGTGATTGAATGCTATGAGTCTTTCAAAGTTATTCTAAACACTCTGGTGGTTGGAGAGAATGAGAAACGGTTGTTATTCTTTATTGATCTTAATTTAAGGTTTTCCTCATGATTGATGTTTCATTTTCAAAGCATTATAATCTAGTAGTGTGTTAAATAATGACATTTTTATTATTATTTAGCTTCAATGTTAGTTTTAATGATTGTACGTACTTCTAATGTAACAGGATCATCAGAATTATCATCAAGGAAATAGGGATTAACATTTCAAGGAATACTCTTCTTGCAAATTTCAGAATGGCTCCTTTACCTGTCCTCTGCAAGAAATTCGTGGAGCTTGTTGGGATCTTGGTCAGTTTGATATGAAAAACAATAAGCACAGTTATATCTTCGTTTTACTTTTATACATTTGTAGTTAATACTCTTTTTTTATATTGTATTGCAGAAAGACGGTGATCCCTCCAAAAAGGATGCTGTGGTTTTCTTGCTGCAAGATATGTTAGAAGTAGTTACCCGTGATATGATGGTGAATGAGATTAGGTTAGTGAAATCTGTTTTGTTCTATATCGAAGAAAATGTATTATGTTTGTTGCCTTTTTCTACAGAAGCTTAAGTCCCTTATTTTTTCTTGTCATATTGGACAGTGAATTAGTAGAGCTTGGACACAGTAACAAGGAATCAGGAAGGCAAATTTTTGCTGGCACTGATGAAAAACCTGCTATAGCGTTCCCTCCTGTGCTAACTGCACATTGGGTAGAACAGGTATATCATAAATTAAAATATACAAACCTGTATTATTTGAAGCAAATATTATTGCAAAGAACTTACTTGATTGGAATATTATACATTTTCTAACAATATGGTCCCATGTTTTAGATACGACGTCTTCATATCATTTTAACAGTCAAAGAATCTGACACTGATATACCATCAAATCTTGAAGCACGTAGAAGGATTGCATTTTTTGCAAATTCATTATTTATGGATATGCCACGCGCTCCTCGAGTTCGCAACATGCTTTCATTCAGGTATTTCATGTCTGCTAAATGTAGTCATTGAATATATATAATCTGGTTGCGTGCCACTTGAATTGATTTTTTCTTTCAGTCATTCTGTTGTGTAGGTATTTTCTATATTCAAAGGTAGAATTACTTTCTTGACATACTACTTTCAGAGGTCATAAATTTGCCAATGCAGTTCTGAAACGTGATTGTATACTTTTGTGTCTCAGCATATGTCAAGTCTTAACATTTTTTTAGTAACTGAATTCACCTTCTTGCCATTTTCAGTGTCCTAACTCCATACTATAGTGAAGAGACTGTCTATTCGAAAACTGAACTTGAGATGAAAAACGAGGATGGTGTATCTATCATTTTCTATCTGCAGAAAATTTTTCCAGGTTTGTGATATCATATACTTTCATACTATATTCTCTTGCGGGTTTTTTTTCTTCTTTCAGATAACTTAAACGCCATTACTGTCACTGGCTTTGTTTAGATGAGTGGAACAACTTTATTGAGCGACTCAATTGTAAGGAAAATGAGATTTTGGAAAATGACGAAAAAATCTTGCAGCTTCGCCACTGGGTCTCCTTGAGAGGACAAACTCTGTGCAGGACAGGTGCCTGATGCTTTAGTTTCTCCCTTTAATTCATGTATCTGTATGGAGCAGTACAGGTGCTTAATGCCTTATTTTCTCCCTTGACTGATTTATCAATTTGTGTATCTCTCTCCCAATATATTGTTGGAATGGCAGTTAGAGGGATGATGTATTACAGGCGAGCTTTGATAATTCAGGCTTTCCTGGACATGGCTACTGAAAATGGTGAGTGCGTCATATTTTTCTGCAAAGTGTTGATACATTTTTTCTAGACTTCATATGTCAGACCCAGAGGTCCTTTTCTAGGGGTATATGCAAGCTGACTATAATAAGGTAATATTTGGGAATTCATGGATAAGAAAATTTGTTGTCGATCATTTGATGTCAGTCTTTCTGCAAGATGAGTATCTGACTCCAATTCCGTACTCCCTGATGAGCGTGTATACTTCTTATCATGTTAGCAGCTCATAGCATTAAGTACTATGATTAAGTATCATTGTTTTTTTTGCTTTACCGGGCCTTCGATCTAAATCCTGATAAAAACCCTGATTCCTGATTCCTGATCCATAAATCCTGATTTCTTAACCTGAAATCTTGATTCATGCCATCTGAGCAGAAATATTAGAAGGATACAAAGCGATCTTAACTCCATCTAATGAAGATAAGAAAAGTCAAAAATCCCTATATGCTCAGTTGGAGGCAGTGGCTGACCTGAAATTTACTTATGTTGCTACCTGTCAAAACTATGGAAATCAGAAAAGGAGTGGAGACCGTCGTGCAACTGACATCCTGAATTTGATGGTTAAGTAAGTATCTTTGTTGATAATATATTTCTTTACATCCTTTTTGTCCGGAAGTCTTCCTTTGTAACTCCTTTTTCTTATACAGTAATCCTTCTCTTCGCGTGGCATACATTGACGAAGTTGAAGAAAGGCATGGTGGAAGACCTCAGAAAGTTTACTATTCTGTACTGGTTAAAGGCGTTGATAATCTTGACCAGGTAATTATCCTTATAAACTGCAAACAGAGTAACCTGTGTCATTAGAGAGTGCCACCATAATTGCTTACTAGTTTTTTTTTTTAATTTCTTTGAAGGAAATCTATCGAATAAAGTTGCCTGGAAATGCAAGGTTAGGTGAAGGGAAACCTGAAAATCAGAATCATGCTTTAGTTTTTACTCGAGGAGAAGCTCTTCAAACCATTGATATGAATCAGGTAAGATCATAAAATTTTGTAATTATCAAAGTAACAAATTTTAAGTAGATCCAATAACATTTCGCAGCATTTTTCTCCAGGACAATTACTTGGAAGAAGCATTCAAAATGCGTAATCTTTTGGAAGAGTTTAATGAGGATCATGGAGTACGACCACCTACAATTTTAGGAGTTCGTGAGCATATTTTTACAGGAAGGTCTGAATGAACATTAACATTTTCTTATTTGTTTGTTTGCTTGGTTCTTGTTGGTATCTGTTGTTACTTATGTGAACATCTGGTGGCTTTATTTTTAAGCTTTGAAATCTCGATTTGCAGTGTCTCTTCTTTGGCTTGGTTCATGTCAAATCAAGAAACAAGCTTTGTCACCATTGGTCAAAGAGTTCTTGCAAGACCACTGAAGTATGTTTTCGTTTCCAAAAGTTTACTCTTCTCTTGCTATAACTATATCAAGGCCATTATGACATGAGAAAAAAGCACCATCAACTGTCAGTTTTTTAAACCATATTGCTGAGATAATACTTAATGACAAAGAGATGGCAGTGCATTTTCATTTATAAATCATAGACACAAAAACCTTAGAAATAAATGTAAGCACCCTATTGCAATCTTATTCGGTTCTTCCCTTTCTATGTAGTTTTACTTCATAGGACAGAAAGCCACATGGAAATTCCCAATATCAGCTATATTTTCTGACATTTTGTTTAATGCAAGTGATCTCAATGTTGGTTCCTATGTATGATGATGATATACTTAAAACAAATATTGGTGGGTTTTAGGGTTCGTTTCCATTATGGTCATCCAGATGTGTTCGATAGAATCTTCCACATTACCCGAGGAGGCATCAGCAAGGGTTCTCGTGGCATCAACTTGAGCGAGGACATCTTTGCCGGTAATGATCTTACATCAATTAAACCACTTAGTTTTCAGTGAACTTATATTTATATATGCAGAAGTATATTTTCTTTTTCCCTTTGATATTTATTGTACTTTTAACAGGTTTTAACTCAACCCTGAGACGAGGGAACATTACCCATCATGAGTATATTCAAGTTGGGAAAGGTAGGGATGTTGGGTTAAACCAAATCTCACTTTTTGAAGCCAAAGTGGCTTGTGGTAACGGGGAACAGACACTCAGCAGAGACATCTACAGATTAGGCCATCGCTTTGACTTTTTCCGCATGTTGTCCTGCTACTTTACAACAGTTGGATTTTATTTCAGCTCAATGGTAATTCTTTTTCCTCGCATGATTCAAACCCATGATTAATCTAATTAAATTGAAGCAGAGTAGATTGTCTAGTCATCTGAATCATAACTTTGTAAGCGCCAGTCCATCATGTAAACATCAAATTTATGGAGTGTCCCAGCAATACGAGCTTCAGATTAATTAGAAAGTTCAGTAATTAGTAGTTTCATTTCTTTTGACTCTGTTATGCCTACCTATTTGGAGCTAATTTGAATCTCTTGCTGTTATTGTGCAGTTGGTTGTCTTTACACTCTACCTTTTCTTGTATGGAAGACTTTATTTGTCATTAAGTGGTTTAGAGCAGGCAATAGTCAAGTTTGCTTCAGCTAAGGGAAATGATTCTCTAAAAGCAGCCATGGCTTCACAGTCTATAGTTCAATTAGGCTTTTTAACAGTACTACCCATGCTCATGGAGATCGGATTAGAGCGAGGGTTTAAAACCGCATTAAGTGACATCATAATCATGCAGCTTCAGTTAGCATCTGTGTTTTTCACGTTCTCCCTTGGAACAAGAGTCCATTATTTTGGGCGCACTATCCTGCATGGTGGGGCTAAATACAGAGCAACCGGGCGTGGTTTTGTTGTGCGACATGAGAAATTCGCAGAGAACTACCGTTTGTACTCAAGGAGTCACTTTGTAAAAGGGCTGGAGCTAATGGTATTGCTTATATGCTACAGGATCTATGGTTCTGCTGCAAATCATGCTGTCTCTTATGCACTTCTCTCATTTTCAATGTGGTTCTTAGTTTTGTCATGGCTGTTTGCTCCTTTCCTTTTGAATCCATCGGGCTTTGAATGGCAAAAAATAGTCGATGATTGGGAAGATTGGTCAAAGTGGATTAGCTGCAGAGGTGGTATTGGAGTTCCCTCAGTTAAGAGCTGGGAATCTTGGTGGGAGGAAGAACAGGAGCACCTGCGCCACACTGGGTCTATGGGACGTCTAACTGAGATTTTTCTTTCCATACGCTTCTTAATTTACCAGTATGGAATTGTGTATCATCTAAACATGACCACCAGTAGCAGACAAGGTATTCGGCAGAGCATCGTGGTGAGTATTTGTATCAGTCTATGAGCCTCTTATCTAATTTCTCAACTTTCTTTGAAGGGTAAAAGACATTTTCAAAATTTGATCTTTTACTACATTCTCTTTTGATTAATCCAACATACAATTCTTTAGGAGAAAAAAGAAAAGGAAAGATAAAGATCGAAGATTTTTTACATCCAATTGTTTCCCTAAGATGCATGCATGATGGTATATTCTTATTAAGGACGAATGCCATGGTAGGTAGCACACAGTCTATTGTTGTGTCACTAGGCAAGGAAGATATCTCTCTACAAGTTGAATTCTCTAACCTTTCTGTATAATTGAAAGATCACGAGTTTAGGGGGTTGTCAGTTTGCAAATACCAAGAATGTTCATGTTGCTATTGTACCTGATTTTAGGTTTATGGTCTTTCCTGGCTGGTCATTGTTGCTGTGTTGATTGTTTTAAAGGTGAGACTCAGAACCCCATATAATCATTCGGAAACTAGAATCATCTCTTGGTTGGCTCTGAAAACCGATGCACATTTTAAATCTGCAGATTGTGTCCATGGGCAGAATGAAGTTCAGTGCAGATTTCCAGCTGATGTTCAGACTACTTAAGCTACTCATGTTTGTGGGGTGTATAGTCACCATTGTAATGCTGTTTTATCTCCTTGATCTCACAATTGGAGATATCTTTCAGAGCATACTCGCCTTTGTGCCGACAGGATGGGCTCTTCTGCAGGTACTTCTTGGCCTTATTTGTCTTTTCTAGACTCTACATATCAACAAATCAATCAATGATTATTGGCTTTATTTATTTATTACCAAGAGTAGGAGATTGTTGAGTTTAGTGATACCGAGTTTAGTTCCTCATATAGTCTTTGTTTTGAGTCTCGCGAATAAAAAAAAAAAGGCATTTGGAGAGTTTCTCTCGGTTTGAAGTTGGACTCGACTCTCGACTCTGAGTATAGTTGGGATCCATTATGACTGCTGGATATTGGAAATTGTAGGGGAAAAAAGAGATTTGATTTTTGTTTTGATTTGAAATGATGATTTAGATATCACAAGCATACCGGACATTGGTGAAGGGAATAGGAATGTGGGGGTCGGTGAAGTCACTAGCAAGATGGTACGAATACATGATGGGGGTGTTACTCTTTGCACCAATAGCTATATTAGCATGGTTCCCCTTCGTCTCAGAATTCCAGACCAGGCTGCTATTCAACCAAGCTTTCAGCCGAGGCCTTCAAATCCAACGAATCCTGGCTGGTAGCAAGATGCAAGCTTAAATAAGATTGTGCTTTTATGAAGCTTCGGCTTTTAGACTAATGGTCGCGTTTGGTTTAGGAAAAGTAAGATTAGCTTATAGCAGCAATATGATTCCCCTAACAAGTTTACCTTTAACATTAGATGTTTACATTTGGTTCAACAGGTCAGAATGTTAGATTGCTGTGTTTGGCTGCATGACATGTAAAGACTTTTTTAGTGGCATACACGTTTACTTTAGGAAGGAAAAAAAAAAAGAAAAATATACCCAAATAAAACCTCCATAACATTGCTGCTCATGTATATAAAATATCATAAGCTAAGACAAATCAGAATCCAGCAACAATAAAGCATGCATAATGGTACCAATGTTTCATGTGCCTTCTATAAAATGCCCATATACGATCCTCGTAACCTTAATTCAAATTATTATTCAAAATAATAAAATATTATTATATACTCTAGAACTTATAAATGTTAATACAAATTAATACTTTTTTAAAATTTAATAACAAAATGTTTTTTTTAAAACCTAGATCTAAAAAATATTTAATATCCAACGAAATCGGATCCATCAAGAGAGACAGTGGCACTAAGGTATTGGGAGAGACTGTGGATCTTATCTTTTTAGTATAAAAGTATTTTAGGTTTTTTTTTTAATTTAAATATTAGTCAAAAAATTGTTCATCCTAGTTTTACATATATAGTTAATTTTTTATATAAATTAATATTTTTTAATAGTGCTATAAATTAATTTGGTCTCTTTTAACGTTTGATTTTAACTCTCCATAACATGAAGACTTTATATGATCAAAATTCGATACTATTAATAATGGTACATATTTTTATCCCAAAAAATAGTATCATATTTTTAGTGTTATTTTTTATACATAAGTTGTGTAAAATTTATTTTGCATGTATATTTATACTTAAATTTTAAAATTTAAATTATAATCTCTAAAACCATAAACTCTAAATCTCAAATTCTAAACATTAACCCTAAATTTTTAAACAATAAAATTTATAAGTGTAATATCTAAACTCTAAATAAAACCCTCTAACTCTTAAAATTAAGATGATTAGTTTTACAAACTATGTGTATTAAAACATATTCCTAAAAAAATAGATTAATTTTAATATTTGGCTATGAATATGAAACATAAAATGGTCAAATCGAAAACCGAAATCAAGTGATAATGCTCGAAAACAAATCCAAAATTGAGCGTATTACAAATAAAATCAAGGGTAAACTCACTAGAAGTCACTGAACTATTTAATCTTTTGTTTTAACCACAGAACTATTTTGTATGCATGAATGCTCACTAATGTTATATCTTTTCTAATTTGATCACTAGTGTTACAGTTTTTTTATCATTATTTTGGTCCCTAACCATTAACGTGGCTCAAGTATAACTACTTTAGTCTCCAAAATTTACACATTATGTCAATTGCCCCTTATTCAAAAATAATTCAATAAATAAATTTAAACCACAATATTTACAAATCCTCTCAATTTGATATTCATTTTAATTTGACATAATTTAATAAGTTTGATAAAGAGTTCATTAATTTGATAGATAAAAACTAAGTTCCCTAATGAACCGACGTAGCCATTTTTTCAAGAAATCCTTCACTCTCCTTGACTAAACCTTAAACAAAACACCTAAATCGCATCTAATTATGTTTCTTATCATCTAAATTATCAATTTATAGGATGTAGGACAACCCCTAAATTCACAAAATTCATGAATTGGCCCAAGGGGGTTTCTTCACGATTTTCGTTGTAGGCCTTTGCTCACCAATATTTCAATTCTAACTTCATTCTTAACCCAAAATCAACCTAAAAAGAAGTCTCAAACCAACTAAAGAGCTCCTAATTTGAGTTTCACCATTAAAGCTCCAAGAACAAGCTCAAGCTTGAAACGACATTGAAATTTTGAAATACAAGTTAAAACTTTGATTTAAAAACTTGAATAAGTTGAAAATCATTCAAGAAAGGAGATAATGACCTCAAAACTCAGCTTCCATGAACCAAAATGTAGATTTGTGCAAAAACTCGTCCAAAAAGGAGGATAAAAATAAAACAAAACAAAAGCAGGGAATGATCAAATGGAAATCAAGACTTTGATTACTTTCAAGGGCATGCAATGAATATGACATGAAATTGCATTTATAACATAGAGATATAGATTTAGAGACACTTGTTTCTCAATCCCTTCTGCCACAACAGTTCACAACTTATTTGAATTTGCATCCCTAAAAAAAGAGAAAGGAACTTTTCCAGAATCTCCGAAGTTGAACCCTATAAATTTAGTAAGGGGCTATGATGGATTCTATGAGCTCTTGAAGTGGGGCTAGCTCTTTCTTGTCAATCAGCCCAAATTCCTGCACATTCAACAACAATCTCAATTAACCTAACAACTTCCTACTCAACTAAGACTGCATTCTAGCCTCTTAGATACAAACAATATTTCAACACTTATCACTCGGGTGGTTAGCAGGCGGTGAGGGTTGAGGTTAATATCTTAAACAGTTAAACTCGAGCCTCTAGTGTGCTCTCTTGATACAAAACCATGAGTTCACGGCGGCTAGGAGAAAAAATAAAGTCAAGTTTATGCTTAGTTGTCGTGTCAAAGAATCATCTCCTAATTATCCTGGAAGTTGCATTGAACATCTTTAAGCCATTGTCCTTAGAGTGCCTTTTACATTTGTATAAAATAGGTACATAGTGGAACGGCAGAGAATTAAGAAAAATATAATATTTATCAAGCAGGAGAAGACTTACACAGGTAAACAGTATGAAATGCTTGAAGCATGTGTTCAAATGCGCTTCCTCCTTGAGGCTCACAATTTTCTGGAAGTGAGAGTGATAGATGTGGGCGTATACACGGAACAGTCTTTTGAATATTGTCTTCACCACATCTTTGAAGTTTGGAGGAAACGGTGCACCTAGAAAATTTGAAATGTACAATAACATATATAAAGATATTCAAGATAGATATGAGACAAATAATATCATATTAGGGAAAGTTAATCATCGCTTAGATAAACAATTATCTTTCTCTGGAAGACTAATGTCTGAGTCAGACTTCATCGCAGAGAATTAAAGAGGATTAAGTACATGGTATGAAGATTTTACCCAGCTTTTGAGGAAAAATTGATTCATCATCAAGTTGTGTTTCAATCCAGTCCATTAGATATTCAACATATTTTGGGGCGGAAACCTCAATAGGTTTCTTGATTTGCACACCATCTGCCCATCTATATTCATACCTGTGAAGTTTTGTAAGATGGCAAATAATCAACTCCAGAAAACCCAAGAAATACACTTTCAATTTTATAAAAAAATGAGTATACTTAATTACGGTGTACAAAAGTAAGCATCCAATTAAATTGATTGATCAGGCAGTGCAAGGTAAAAGAATTAAACATGAAAACAGATTATTTAATTATCAGACAAATTCAAATGATTACAATGAATTAAACTCTTAGAACAATTCTAAAAAGATTATGATTTCTTTCTACCAATCTTTGAACAATACAAGGAAAAATTCAAGTTATTGCAAATAGCTAAGATGAACTGACAATAATAATGAAAACAACAACACCAAATACTAGGACGAACAAAATCAATGAAAACATAATGCATAGCTCACTCTCCTCCCACTAATCAGACAAGACTATGTTATATATTATGACTGAATATTAAATAACATTTGGCAAGTTTAAGAAAATTTTAAACGAAATCACGTATGTTTCAAAGAGATAAAAGAGCCTAACAATAGGTCAAGGGAGTCTCAATTTATCTTAATTCCTTGGAGACTTCAAATATCCATCCATCATTTGAAAGAAACACCTTTAATACCATCAACAGAACCAAACATAATGCAGGAATACAGAATAACAAAATATTTAAATTTATGACTGTGCAACTAATTTATTGAAAAGAACAAAAGGAATAAAGGTTATATATATATATCATACTTAGGGCCTGCAGTCATTGTAGGACAGATCTCATGTGTACAAAATTCAGTCAAGGTACCATAGAGCAGATTCACCTGATTGAAGAAGTCCACAGCTGGAAAAGATCAAACAATCATGCTTTAGCAATGAGCTTCAAAGAAAATTTGGTGCCTAGAAATAGGGAAGAAAATGTACTAAAAACATCCTAGAAAAAACCGGCTAATGAATGGAACACAAATAAATTAGCAGTTATGACTTTAAGTAGCAGCATGGTTAAACTAAAGTGGAACAATCATGGATAGATTATATACACAGTTTTACAAATATTTCGAATAACTTATACAGGATGTGATATCTGGGTATATGCGAGTAAAAGAGAAAGAGGGGGAGCGAGAGATACTGTTGACTGCGAGCCATTCATTTAAATCCTCCCCGGGTGGTAGCCTTACTGCTTCCCTTAAGTTTCCGCTGCCCAGGGTAGCATCAATGTGTTTTTTAAGCTGTGCACCCTGCATTATGTCAAGATTACAACACTATGATGAGAACTGCAAAGACTGCTAAGCCACTGATATAGAAGAATGAAGTCCAGAAAGCATTTTATAATGAAGAAACAATAAGCCAGCTCTCAATAACTTAAGAGGAACCTCAAAATGGCTAATCAATTATTGCCAGGCTCAGCCACACAGCATTACTAACCATGTTTAGACATAGATACTTGTTTGGTAATAAACAATAAAAAAATTTATCACATGTGGTACGTGTATATAACGCCTTCTGACATTCATGAGTGGGACCCACAGGTGGGGTTGTAGGACAATTCAAGAAAACACTGTAACGTAAAGTTATTTATTTTTTAATACACGACTACAAAAGCGATGAAATCTAAAAAGGAAAAAGAAATATGAATGCTACGTGAATTCTTTATAAAGCAATAAGTAACAAGGTTTAGAAATAATGACAACCATTTAAGTAGCTAGAAACCCCAGTTCAAGAATCAGCAAAAGGCATTATTAGATCAAGGATACAAGAGCTTCTTTTCTTAGTTTGTTTGCAAATACGGCCAACCTTCCAGTGTCGTTTTTAGGATTTTTGGACGCATTAGATCTTAGGTGGTAAGTTGTGCTTGCACTGATTTCATTTATATTTCTGGACACTTTCTAATAGACTTCCGGTGTGCTAAAGCTACATGCTCGCACCCAAGTTTTAGGCACCGGAAAGAGGAAACAATTTATTTCTCAAGAGGGAAAATTGTGAAGGTAGTCAAAATAACAATCCAGATTCAAGCACAGAGTAAGAAAACATATCACGTCAAATTCTAACAAGCAGGAGATGAACATAACTAACTGTGCTTTATTAAAAAGATAAAGAAGGAACAAGTAACGAACCTTACTTCCAGAAGGTGCACTTTTTTTCGGGCGGAATGTTCTCTGATTTCTGTTTACAGAGCAATTTATTATCAGGAAAATCTCAACCGAAAAGATAACCAGCCTCAGACATCTATGGAAGGTATTTCATATGTGTACTGCAAGGTACATTAGGAATTCAATCTAAGAAAATATATAAAAAAATACTTTTCAGTATGTTTCTCTTTTTATGGCTTGAAATTATATACAACACTTATCATGCATACATGGACACATGTGGAGATCCGAGCTATTATCTTCTAGAAATCTATGGAAGATCTCCCGCATCCTTTGAAACTGATCATAGAATTGGTTTTTGGCAAATTAATTAGATCCCCTTGTTAGACTACACTTGTACATTCCAGTCACTTATCTTCCATTTTATTCAACCTTTTCAACTTCATTCAGCCGCCACAAGTCTTCCAACAATAGCTAAAAATTGCCAACAAACCTAGTTTGCTACTGACTCAATAGAATTCAGTTTCATGATCCAAAGCTCGGGCTTCTCAATTATGGCAATATAATTTTTAAGGTTTAAAAAAGAAAGAGCATGACCTTTCTAAGGTTTTCATTCATGAAAACTGGTTACATAGCTTTTAATCATAGTTCTAACTTACAGCCCAACGAATCATAAGAGTTCAGATTCAGAACAAATCATTCATTGCTTAACACCAGAACATTAAGAGAAGTTCAACATGCATTAAGATTCGCTATCGATTTTACTAACATAATCACTGATCTAATTGACCTTCACGCGACCGAGTTAACAAAAGCACAGCTAGTAGTGGCTCCAACAAGACAATCGGATTGCAGTAGTTACAGTTAACAAAGGAGTCAAAGAATCAGGGAGGAAAAATATGATGATAAACAAAACATTTTCAAAATACGAATCAAAATTTGATGAAGGCCAAAAAAGAGTAGAATTTGCTCGTTGATCTTGAATCAGAAAACGGATGCAAAATTATAACAGATCTGGCATACAATTTATCAGCAACAATTGGAAATAAGCAAGTAAGAAGAAATTAACGAACAGAAGATTAATTAAATGGGGAAATAAGTAAGCTTTTTTCAGAGAAACTTAAAGAAAAGAGTGGAAATTAAAGTTCACCTGCCCAGTCCGAAGAGGCTCATGGTTAGAGAGATGGAGAAAAAGAGGCTTTGATTTTCGTTTCTTCAGGTGGAGAAATGAAAGAGATGAAGCCTCTTTTCTTTTCACCTTTCTTTTTCCCTTACAAAATTTCTTATAAACTATAAGCCTGTATCTATTATTCTTTTCAGTGTTGACTATTAGTAGTATTTTAGAAGAGCCAAAAAAATGGAGGGGGTGTTTTGTAATTCTCAAGACAGAAAAGGCTGGACTCACTGGAGTCCGGGTTGTGTTGTCTCCTGTGACATGTGAGGAGTAAATTACACTAATAATCACTTATTTTCAGTTTGTTTGATTGTGGTCACCGATTTTGAGAGAAAAAAAATGTTTTGATTCCTTACTTTATCGGTTCATTAGGTTTTGATCACCGGGCATTAATTCTCATTAGTTTGATGAGTAAACTACACGAGTAGTCATTTTTATTTTGGGTCTATTTGATTTTGATCACTGATTTTGAAAAATTATCACCTAAGTTATCGGTTCTTTACGTTTTGGTCACCGAACTATTAATTCCTTACACATTACATTAATAAAAAATGTTAATTTCAAATTTCACTCTTAAATTTTTAAAAATTCATTTTCACCATCTTCGGGAAAAATCCCAAAAAACCTCTCTCCCCAATAAAACTTCTCTTCTCTAACTCAAATTCAAGGTTTATTGTCGCTTTCGGCCATCGTCGAAGATTAGGTTGAAGATTGATCCCTGGGTATCCCAATCAACTGATTTCGAAACACAACCAAATCGACAACGATGTTTACCACAATACTAAGCCAAGATTCATATGATCCTTTCAACTTAAATACGAACTAAGAGACCAGCAAAATGGTATGTAGTATGTACCTTGTTGAGGGGAGAGCTTCACAAAACACACTGCTCCGACATGACATTCGGAAACGAGTCTGAATGAAACAATGGAAGCATTAACTACTATTATCATTAGCCACTGGCTTTGAAACTGTATACATGAGGTTCAGAAGGTATCAATATATGAATTACAGCAGAAAGTACTTGATAAAATCCTCCAACACCAGTTTAGTTTTAGTACGCAATGGAAAGCACACACAGACACAAGCAATATCACAATTTGAAAACAAAATGAAAAGCTTATTTTACATAAACATAGCCAATTCAGCTCTGCTCTTCCAGAAGGTTCGGAAAACTTCGAGTCCAGCAGATGAAGGCGCCTTAAATGAGCAAACCATAAAACTTGGTAGAGAATATTGTAATCCAGTTTCAATGTCACTCTCTGTATGCTTGAACAACCTCTCATCAAATGTTGCATGAAGAAATTATGGCTGTCAAGAAGGGGCAATCTGCTCAACTGCTCAAAGAAAGAAGTAGAACACTGAATTTTGTTAGCCCTCCTAAAGCAGTCGGGTGCTGAAACAATCATTTAGTGAAAGCTTACGGTAACTGGAGGAGCCGAAATGGATGAACTCACCTTTAAGATAGTATTTTGAGGCCTTTGATATGACTCAAGGATTCCACCAAATCTTTGCTGTAAAGTTTAGTATCGCGTAGGTTGAGAATCTTCAGTTTTTGAAGGGCACTCAAATCTGACAAGTTCTCCAGCATCTTACACCCTGAGAGGTCAATTTCCTCGAGTCTACTATGTCCACTCAGATCCGGCAGATATCTTAACAATTCACATTTCTTTAGTCTCAGTTTCTGAAGGTTGCCAGCGTCAGGAGGCAAATATTGTATCCGAGTTTCTGATAGATCAAGCTCTCTAAGGTTTTCTGCTCCTTCAAAACAGTCATACATAATTTCTCTTACGTTAGTTGCACCTGAAAGATCAAGAACCTTGATGCTCGAGACCTGTCTGAGCAGGCGCATTCCAGTCAACGCGCTACATCCCTTTAACAAGATTATGCTCAGATTTCTGAGAGTCCTTACGATAGGTAATTTCTCAATTTTGGTATGGGAAAAGTTAATCACTTTAAGCTTTTCAAGTGACCTGAAGCTCTTTTCTTGGATCCTTTTCAAACTTGTGCATTCAGAAAGATCAATTACCTCAAGTTTAGTGCACTTTGCCAGCTTCGGAAGCTGTTTTAGGGAAGAACACTGCCTAAGGACGAGCCCCCGTAGTTCAGTCAATTCGGAGAAGCTATCAGGTAATGACTCAATTCCAGTTCCAGAAAAGTCAAGGCTCCGAAGTCGGGGCACTTGAAGGAAAAAGTCATCCGGGAGGTTCATCTTCCAATCTCTTGAACCAGATATTTCAAGAACAGTCAAGGCTCTGAGTTTTTCAACAACATTTACATTCTCCAACAGGTAAGAGCCTCTGAGCATGAGCACAAGCAGCTTGTCCGCTTTAGATACGGAAAGTTCCTCGGGAGATTTGGGCCGGGGTGGAAAAATAGCAAGCAGATTGAGGCTCTGCTCATCTCTAAAGAAAGTATCATGAACTTCCCTGCATGGTCGACTTCCGTCGGTCCGTAGTGAGATCATTTTCTCATTCTTATCACCACACGGTTTTCTCATCATGCCACCATCAATTTTTCTACATTTATTTGAAAGGAAAAAAATAAGAAGAGGGCGATAGCGATGCAAGATTTTTAGTATAATCATTGTAAACTGATGAATTCCAATAACAATATGAGGGGGAAAAAATGTTTTTTTCTAGACCATATAGCACAGCAAAACAATTTTACAAGGAATTAACTTCCCATCTTTCAATTTCAACAATTACACTTCACCTTCAAATCTAAAAATACCTTTAAAGATGCTTACATTCATATTACGCGGTTAATATGCCACAGATTTACAACTTGACTACCTTTAAAGACACTGAAGAATTCCAATAAAAATATAATGAATTGTTCCTGAATAATAACCTAATCAAATCAGATCCCCCAGAGTCATATGATCCCAGGGCTAAGGCATAGGAAACCATTAACACAAAGCATTCAACTTTGTTCTAAGTAATGAAAATCGCAAAAAGAAGATGAAAATCTTTTCGAAGCATAGCTTAAGTAAGCAAGCAGAAGAGAAGAAGCGGGGGCAGAGAAAGGACAAACCTGGATGCCTTGAATCTTGAAGGATTTGAAGCGGAAGCCAAGTTGAGGTTTTGTCTTATGTTTTAGGTCCTTCCTTTCTTCTTACAATTCTTTTGTGCTTGCTTGAAGTTGAGGTTTTGTCTGTTCTTTTTTCATCTTTTCCGGGTTCCGATACCAAGTGATATTAAGGAAGTAAACATTCATTTCTTTTTAAAATTAATAATTAATTTGTCGCATTAGTATTTTTATTTCAAAATGTTATATCAATAAATTTAATAAAAAAAATAGACAATGATAACAATTGGAATTAATTTTTTAAGAAAATTTGGTAAAAGAAAATAACTAAGTTTCTAGAAATTAAAGTTGGAAGACTAACTTTCAAATTCATGAAAAGTATAGGGACTTTGAGCATATTTTAACCTAAAGTAAAATAAAGGAAATAAAATAATATATTTTTGTTTGGATAATTAAAATTAGTAAGGGAATATAAAGTGAAAATGGTTTTTTACTCTTACTTTGTTTGATTAAACGATCAGAAGAAAAGACAAGTATTTATTTTAATTAATTTTTTATAAAATAATTGAAGTAAGGGATTAAGTGAAAAATATTTTATATGTTTCAAAATATTCATTTGCTTTCTCCCCAAGTTGGGTTAATTAAAATTATAGATTTCAAGAGAAAATAAGGGGTATTTGAGATTTTTATTATTATTAAATAGAGATGTAACATTCTTACACTAAAATTCAAATCTATACAAGATGAAATAATAGGAGTATTCTTAGCCATTAAAATAATTAGTGGATCTTTAATTTTGTTTCCTTTGAATATATATATATAATAAAATTATTAATATTTGACTTATTAATCAACTAACGTAATACTCTATCTTTTAATTGGATATAAATAAATAAAATTATTCAACCAGTTCTTACTTTCCCTTGTTTTTTCTCCCCCTCATTTTTAGTATAACCCAGACTAGTGGATGTTGATTTAATGTCATTTGAGTTAATTGCATTAAACATCCTATAAATATAGTCAAATTTCATATCAATTCATAATTTATTTTAATTTAATTCTGAAATTACATGCTTCATTTTAATTTGATTTTTCCATCAACTACTTCTTTAATTTTTCATTAGATGTTAGTTGATGAAACGTGTCTCTTTGCCCTAATTTGGTCCGGGATTCGCTTGAAGTTTTTCACAGTTTTTTAACATCGTTTGGTTTGGTTTTCACAGCATATTGATTCAATATCATTTCGATAACGTTTGATTCGCGTGGGAGTCTGAGTTATAACCATAAAACAAATCTAGGAACAGCAGGGATGGCAATGGATCGGATTTAGATCGAATTGTATAAAATTCAAGTCCGAATTTATTACAATCGAACTTAATATTTTTTAGGATTTGAATTCGGACTCGGATATGGATCGGATGAGTCGGATTCGGATCGGACATAGATTTGGATCGGATTCGGACTCGGGTTCAGATCGGATCTTGGCATGATCCATATCCAACTCATCTCCTATTAGGACTCGAACATTTTCCTCAGATTCGAATTCAAATTTTTTTCAATCAAATATAAATCGGATAAATTTCTTCGATTCAGATCGGATTCGGATCAAATTGCCAATCCCTAAGGAACAGGAACAAAGTTCATGTCTACTTATCGTGCAATGTTAAGACTTTTTACCCACGGAGAACAAGTGCAACATATAAAGCACAACAGGAAGTACTTGATAATATCCTCCAGCACCATAGTTTTAGCACCAACTGTAGGCAATAGAAAGCACACACAAATACACAATCAGTTCAGTTCAGCTCTGCTCCTCCAGAAGGTTTGGAAAACTTCGAGTCCAGCAGCACAGATGAAGTCTTGAACAAGAAATTATGGCAGTGAAGAAGGGGCCAAATCTACGCAACTGCTAAAACAAAGAAGCAGAACATGGAATTTTTTCAGCTCTCCAAACTTAGAAACAATCATTTAGTGAAATCTTTACAGTAACAGGAGAAGCTGAAATTGGATGAACTCACTCACCTTTAGGATACTATTTCGAGGCATTCGATCTCATCAGTCAAGGATTTCGCCAATTCTTCGCTCCAAAGTTTAGTACCAGTGAGGTTGAGAATCTTCAGTTTTTTAAGATCACTCAAATCAGGCAAGTGTTCCAGCATCGTACAACCTGAGAGGTCAAGTTCCTCAAGTCTAACTTGTCCATTCAGAGCTGGAAGGTTTCTTAACAAATTACAGTTCTTTAGTCTCAGTTTCTGAAGGTCGCCAATGGCAGGCGGCAAATATTGTATCTTAGTTTCTGATAGATCGAGCTCTCTAAGGTTTGTTGCTTCTTCAAAGCAATCATACATGATTTCCTTTATGTTTGTTGCGCCCGAAAGATCGAGAACCTTGATGCTCTTGACGTCTTTGAGCAGCCGCATTCCGGACAATGCAGTACATCCTTTTAGCAAGATTATGCTCAGATTTTCAAGAGTCTTGACTATTGGTAGTTTCTCAATTTGTGTATGGGAAAAGTTGATCACTTTAAGCTTTTCAAGTGCCCTGAAGCTCTTTTCTTGGATCTTTTTGAAACTTGTGCATTCAGAAAGATCAATTATCTCAAGATTTTTGAAGTTCCCTAGCTTTGGAAGTTCTTTCAAGTTAGAACACCGTTTAAGGATGAGCCTCCGCAGTTCGGTTAATTCGGAGAAGCTAGCAGGCAATGATTCGATTCCGGTTCCAGAAAAGTCGAGGCTCCGAAGTTGGGACACTCGAGAGAAGAAGTCATCCGGGAGCAGTATCTTGCAATCTTGTGAACCAGATATTTCAAGAACAGTTAAGGCTGTGAGTTTTTCAACAATATTCACATCCTCCAACAGGTAAGAGCCTCTGAGCATGAGCACGAGCAGATTCTCCGGTTTCGATATCGAAAGTTCCTTGGGAGATTTGAGCCGGGGAGAAAATATAGCAAGCAGATTCAGGTTCTCTTTTCTTGCAAAGAAAGCCTCATGAACTTCCCTGCATAGACGGCTTCCATCAATCAGTAATGAGGACATCTTATCCTCTTTCTTATAACCACACAGTGTCCTCATCATGCCATCAGCCGGTGTTATTCCATCGAAAACATGAGCTCGTGGTGTTTCTTTCCCGTCCTTCGTATCGATCCCCTTGAGCACGCTAGCTAAACCGGGATCGCCTGTCCCCCAGTATCCACGGCGACAGTACTCCTCCATCTCCAGAGTTGCTCCCTCCAGAACAATAATATTGTCCTCTTGCATTTTCAGCATGTTATACTCCATAAGCTTCATCAAAACAGAGTGCCCCTCCATATAAGCCTTATCAATCCGATTCGTGTGCTTCAGACAACCATCCATTATCCAGCTAGTGATCAACTCATTGTAGTTAACACCACCATGCTTTCTCAAGAAGTTCCAACTATGCCAGAAGCAGTTGATCATCGAATTCCCGGGATCCCGATCATACGCATAACGCAAAAGCTGTGCCAGACCACCAGCCGCTGCCTCCACAGCAGGTTTTAACTCCCGAACATTATCCTTTGCAAAGTAATTTAAGGTCCCAACTAACATAAGGATTTCTGCAGGCCTCCACCTGTTTTTCTGCAGTGCCTCAATTACCTTTTTATAGTTTTCCAAACGAATATTGGCATGAGCATGTTTTATAAACCAGTTGGATGCATCAACCTCGGAAAGGC
This sequence comes from Hibiscus tridactylites, assembly GCA_958450335.1. NCBI lineage: Eukaryota > Viridiplantae > Streptophyta > Magnoliopsida > Malvales > Malvaceae > Hibiscus > Hibiscus tridactylites. The sequence goes on along the minus strand of OY288265.1, from coordinate 108,071,527 downwards.
GTTCGAGCTTGAACTTCATTGCTCCATCATCAGCCGTATCACCACCTTCACTTTCCCTCCTTGTGATAAGAACCTTCAATTTTTCGACATTAGCCGTGTCGCCTTTCAATCCTAAAATGTCTTCCTTGATGCAATCCTCAATCCCTTTCTCAGTTTGGTCTGTATTCACCATCTCTAGCTGACCATCCAAAACCAATAGAACAAAATTTTCTGCCTCATTAAGCTTATGTTTCATTTTGTCGTGCAGGATCTTCAGAATATCCACATTCTTCTTCTCTTTCTCGTTTTCATCCGCGTCTTCTTCCCTTTCATCTGCACTAGTAGGGAGACAAAGCTGACGGGCAACAGTGTCTACATAAGACTTGGTGTCATGTTTTTGGTCCAGAGATATCCAAATGGGCTCATCCCACTTGTTCTTCAAAGCAACCTTGCATATTTGTCTTGCCATCCACGTTTTCCCGGTTCCAGTCTCCCCAATCAGAATAATCTTTTTCGTGCCGTTTCTGAACTCCTCAAATATCTTCCGTGCACTTTCCTCCGTCAGTTTCATCTCTGTTATCTTTTCTGTTATTTGAAAAATGGAAGAAGAAGAAGATAGGGTCAAGCTTTAGTTTAACCTTCAATCTTTTATTATTGAATACAAATTTAATCAGCATTTATCATTATTCACAAATATGATTTATACAATTATAAGTGATGCATGTATGTACAGGACAAGCCAGGATTGAACTACGAGGAATGATTAATTAACTTTGAAACAAATCGAATTTTAAAAAATAATTAAATTATAAAAATAAATGGACTTTAGGTTTAATTTTATAAATTTTAAAATTAAAAATTCTTAAAAATAATTAAATAAAAAATAGAGGTGAAAAGTTTAATTTTATTAATTCTAAATGATAGGGTCCTAAAAATATAATACAAATTTTTTTTGGGAGGGGCAAGAGTTTAATTGCAATAATTTTAAAATTATTTAAACTCAAAATGTAATTAACTCATCAAATTAATTCCCCTTACACGTAGCACCGTCCCTGCATATGTACGATGATAATTAATATATTAAAAAAATAAATAAATAGTAAGAGTTGTATTATGATATACAATTAATTTGTGTAAATAAATTTACACAACATTTTATATTTAAACTATAAAATCTAAAGCTTAAAATTTTAAGCCTAACATTCTAAATCTTTAACCCTACTATTAGTTATATTTATTTAACTAATACTTGTAATTATATTATATAAAGTGAGTTGTGGGATGGGTATAACCGAAATTAAGAGAGTCTCGGGACCTGCATTGGCAGGGCTGTAAACGAACCGAACGTTCAGCGAACCGTTCGGCGAGAAGTTCGATTATGTTCATTTATTTATTAGATGAACTAACATGAACAATATCTGTTGTCCGTTTAATTAAATGAACAAACACAAACAAAGAGCTTGTTCGTTCATTTATGTGTGTGAACGTTCGGTAATTTGTTTGTTTATGTTCATTTGTTTATGTTCGTTTATGTTCATTTAAATCTATTCACATATGTCTAGGGGTGTTCATTATTCGGTTATACCGAACTATCCGACCGAACCAAAACAAAATTGATTAATCTATTAGATAATTTTAAGTTCCGGCTAATGATTAAGAGTTTTTTTTCTTCAAATTTCAATTATCGAATAATTCAATTTAAAATCAGTTAATTAACTAAATTAATCTAACTAACCAAAAATATTAAATTTTTAACAAATTATATATGTTCGTTTGTGTTCGTTTATCATTTAAACGAACGGACATGAATAAATACGAACAATCTACATTCCTTAATGAACGTACACGAACAAGAAATTTTGTGTTCGTTTATGTTCGTGTTCGGTTAAAGTTAAATGAACGAACATAAATACACCATCGTTTGTGTTCGTTCGGTTCGTTTACGGACCTACACGTTAGTAGTAAAGCATGAATAGTTTTAATCTTATGAGTTGCAGGCAAAGATAATTGAATTTTTGTGCTCGTAACGGGCTACGGAGCGAAAATAAATATAAAAATTATTAGCGCAAATGAGTATGAGGAGAGAAACATTAGCAACCGCACATCCGATTGACATCTCTATTGGTTATATTCTCGCCCGCAAATTTCTAACAACTACTTTGATTAGATATTATTTTTCATCTGAAAATTGTTTGGTATAACTAGATGTTATCTTTGAATTTGATATATTTTTTTAAATTTAATCATTAAATTTTTTGTATTTTAATCCTTAATTTTATATTCTTGTCAATTTTAGATCCTTATGATAATGCAACACTATGAGAGTGTGTAATAATTTCAAAGTTTCACATCATCAAAATAACTAAAAATATGAAAATTTGTCAAGTTAAAGGACTAACATAGATAAAAAAATCAAGAACTAAGTTAAAAAAAAGTTATAAAGTTTAGGGACCAAAAGTTATTTTATCTCCTTTGTATAAAATACACGTATCTTATAGTTTGAAAAATGCCCATTTTACCTTTTAGATTAGAAAAAAAGAACACATAAGACCCCTTCATATCTATTTTATAAATAAATTTTCATCAATAAGATAATAATATCCTTATTATTTGCATGTATTTTAATTCCTTTTATTTTTAATTACTTTACATTTATATTGAAGTACTATAAAATTAAGTTAACTAAATTATATTTTACTTGAAGTAACATTAAATATTTTAAATTTATATCTAATTCAATTATATATTAATTTTGAAATAAATTCATTAAATTATTTTTTAATAAAATTAATAATTACCATTATTTAAAAATCAAAATGAAATTGATTGAAATATAAAAGCAATAAAATAAAGGGAGAAAATTTAAATTGTTTCAAACTTGATATATTTAATTGAACTAAAATTAAATTTAAAATTGTTAGCATGTAATTGCATAAAAATTAATTTAAAAAGAAAAAAGAAAAGATATAAATTATAAAATTTAATTTAAGATCATAATTAAAATAATTTCATAACTAATTCAAAAAAAAAGTATAGAATAAAAATAATTAAAAATCAAAGGGTAAACTAAATGAAGGTCACTCAATTATAGGTAAGGTTACATCTAGATCACCCAATTATTAAAAGTTACATTTGAGTCACTTAATTTTGGGTAAGGTTACATTTGGGCCACCCAATTATTAAATGTTACATTTGAGTCACTCAATTGTGGGTAAAGTTACATTTGGGTCACCCTTCATATTTAAAAAATACACCAATTTAGTCATCTTTTCTTCTAAATCACTTGTATACCCTCGTTAATATTAGAGTACTTCATTTGAAATCATTAATTAATCTAATACACAAATTGATATACTTTTTTAAATATGAAGCGTGACCCAAATGTAACATTACCCATAATTGAGTGATCCAAATATAACCTTTAATAATTAGGTGACCCAAATATAACATTGCCCATAATTGAGTGACCCAAATGTAACTATTAATAATTGAGTGACCCAAATGTAACCTTACCCATAATTGAGTGACATCCTTTGTAGTTTACCCCAAATAAAAAAAACAAATAAAATAATTAAGAGAGGATAAGTTAATATTCTTCAAGCGTTGACTCTAAAGTTTCAGCAGATCTCCAGAAAACTCAGAAGAAGAACAAACTATAATTCATCAACAAGAAGGAAAACAAGATTATCACCTTCACTAGATTCTTCTCCGATCTCTTCCCGGGTTTGGGTCTCGGCTTCATCGGCTTCTTCCCTGCTGCCCGGGGTTGAACTGCCGTTATCACTCATCTTTCCATGAAAACCAGTATACAAATGACAAATTAGTAACTCAGATAATCATAGATTCATAGTATTCGATTGCGGCTGCAACGCAACGTAACGACCGTATCGTAACAGTTTTGAAAGGTAAACCAACAATTTACAGTTATACCATGAACTGTTTCTGAATAATCACTTAAACCAGATAAAGTCAGTTTCCCCCCAAAATAAAAGCATTCGTCTTTGTTCTAAGTAATAAACATGGTAGAAAATAAGGAAATAAAAGAGGACAAGGGAAGAAGAAAAGGAAAACCTGTATGCTTTGAATCTTGAAGGATTTGAAGCGGAACCCAATTGACAACAATCTCAGAAACCCATGTCTTTATGTTTTGCGTCCTTCCTTCGTACGAGGCCGCTTAATAGTGCTGGGTTGTTTTCTTTATTTTTATGGTTAATTATATAAAATGGTATTTGAACTTTGACAATTTTTTCTGAAATTTTACTTAAATATTGAAAATATAATTAATTTGGTACCTAAATTTGGAAGGAAAAGAAATCTCAAAATTATACATATGTGACCAGTAAAAATGATGATATTATAAATGTCACGTATTATAATCTTATTTAAAAAAATTTAAATCAGTTCAAGTATTAAGTTGAAGACAAAAAAGTTCAAAATACCAATTTTTAAAAATTACCGAATTAAGATACCATTTTTTTATAATAAACCTTTTAGATTTCATCCTTTTCGGGTTCTTACACCAAATGACCAAGTCAATGGGTTGTCCTTAAAATATTTTAAATTTTAAAAATGATTTTGTTACCGCAAGTTGCAACAACTAACAAGTAGGGACAATTTCACAGTTGTTGTGATAAAAAAAATAGGGACAGCTGTTTGTTTTAGATTTTTTTTACTAGTTAAAAAAAAAGCAAGTAGGGACAATTTCACGGTTGAGTTGTACTTGTATCTATTCGATATAAGTTGGGTTAACTGCATACACGTATTATAATGATCAATTATATTTCGTATTTGCCTTCAAATTCTAAATATTTTAATCAAATCTCCAAACAATTTGTTACCGGTAGAATTGGGTTATCATATTTCTGAAACATTCTGCATAATATAGAGATAATGTGAGGAAGACGATGATTTGTTTGTTTGAACCAAGCAGTACAAAGATCTATGCAATATACCGCCAAACTTAAACCAACAAATGGTGTTGGTTCAGCGGTTAAAGCAAAGGTTTTATTACCTTACCTTCTTTCGAGCTAATTATGACACGTCCGGTTTCAGGAAAATAAGTGTATTGAAAACAAATTAAAAATTGGACCCATAACATGGTGACATGTGTCATGATATGGTTTGATAATTAAATTTATTGAATTAAATTAAAATTATGACTAGATTAATAAAATACGTAAGTAATGAGGATCAAATGTATAATTTATAAATTTATTTAACTGCTACACCAATATTTTTGTTAATTTTTAACGGTCGGTGCTTGATTAAAACAACTTATAATGTATTTGTTTATTTTTAATTGGATGGTCAAAATAAAATATAGTTGAGTGATCACACATATCCTTTACTTTAAAAATACAAATTAATACTCATTACTCAACTACTCATTAGGTCCATTTAATTTTTCACTTTTGTATCTTTAAATTGTCTTGTTCAATTATCTGCTTAAAACAATAAACAGCTTTTTAAAGTCATCCTTTTTCCTGTTTTTTCTTTAGTTTTTTTTCTTCATAAAAACAAAATTTCTGTTTTTGCGAATTAAATTATTATTTTATTTCAGTTTCTAAAAATTAAATTATTATTTCAATTCTTTTACGTAATTTATTAAACTTTTCTTTTATTTACATAAAATTCAACATGCGACAAAATAAACATTACCAAAGATGTGATGTCAGTATCACTCACAAATATTCAAATAAAATTCTAGAATATTTATCAACATATATTCTAATCATTTTTAGACTACAAAAAAAAAACAAGACCTTAAAAGAGGGGACAATGCGATAAATGGTCCAAACTTTATTAATGTTTTTCCACATGATACCTATATTTTAAAATATTTTGACCAAGCATATTTAGCCGGTTGACCAAACTGTTCATCGTTGTTTCCTCATATTTTCTTAGGTCATGGATTCTAAACTCACTAGGAACACTCTCATTCCTTCCCTTAGAGTACGGATGGCAACGGGGTGGGTTTTTGGCCGCCTCGGCCCCGACTCGACTTTAATATATTTTATCCCTGCCTCGACCTAATAAAATCATAACCTGACCTGACCATGAAATTTTAATTAAAAACCTGACTATACCTGACCTGCCCTAGAAATTTTTTATAAAAATATTAAATATAATATATATAAATATATCGAGTCGGGTCGGAGAATTTTCACCCCAAACTCGAACCCGCCCGCCCCGCCCTGAACTCGAAAATTTAAAAAAAAACATGCCCCTATAAGGTCGGGTCCGGGTCAAATTGGCATCCCTACCTTGGAGTCTCTCATTCTCTTTCCCCGTAGGTAATATTATTATTAAATTTAACATTTGTAAAAAAAATATAGTAGAATGTATATTGTCAAATTGTTCGCAAACCTAACGTTCACCCATCAAAAATGAGTAAAAATTCTTTTGCGCCCTAATCATGCTCTACACAAAAAATCACTTAAAATTTAAATTTGAAATCCTAACCCTAATTTTTACATCCTATACCACATACCCTAAAAATACACCTTACTCCTAATTCTATAAACCCTAACCACGACTCCTAACTTTAAACTCTAAACCCTAAACTTGATATTTTAAAGTGAGGCATAAATAAGAGTATGATAAGAAGCAGACGATTTCTATCCATAAAAACTATTATGTTGTAATTTTACTGACATGTGGACTATCAATTTTTGTTAGAAATTAATAAATAGTTTTTAAGAAGAAATGTTTACAAAAATAATTAAAACGACCATTTTAAAACATTAAATATTTAAATTTATTGTATATACATTTGAAAATTATTTAAGACTTAAAATTATATTAATAATTTTAAAATATTAAAATAAAATTATTTTAAAATATGAAAAATTGAATTTAATTGTTAACAACTTTATAATATACCATTTTTCAAAACATTTAAACAATTAATTTGTTAAACTAATATTCTAATTTTGATATAACAACGACTAATTTGTAAACAAATAAAATTTTAAGAGTACTTGAAATTACTTACAATTGACAAGCCTTTGAACAAAATTAATTTTTTAAAGATAAAAATTATTTTAAGTCAATCCTTTCAAACACAATATTTTTCTAAGTGTTTTGGTACTCAAAATAAACCAATTTAGTTAGTGAGTACCAATACGGCCCTATGCGTGCCGGTACGGCTTTTCGACACTGAATTTTAAATTGGTACATGAGTACCGGTACGAGATTCAAAGATTTTTTAAAGGATTGATTGTCAGTATCAGTGCGGTGAACCATGTACCAATACGCACTTGGAGCGAAAACTTTGGCCCATAATAACATATGTTGGGAAATATTGAGCATCTAATAATAAGTATTGAAAACATTTGGCCCCAAATAACAAGTATTGAAAAAAATGACCCCTAATAGTAACTATTAGAAAAAATTAAACCATATCTATTTAAGTAGTAAAAATTGAATTGTTAAAAAAACAAATAAGAATTGAAAGAAAAGTCTCTATCCAACATTAGAATCAAATTATTATTTTGTTTACTTGTTATTTATGGCCCAAAGTAGAAGCCTCTATCTAATATTATAACCAAAATTTAGATATTTTTTATTATAATTATTTAAGTAGTAAAAATTAAGAAAAATGACGCTCTGGACGGTCGACTGGTTCGACCTACCCCAGGATCGACCCTGTGGAGAGAGAGGGTTTAAGATTGACAACATTTTTTATTTTTTTAATTTAAATTGACAAAATTTTATATTTTTTAAATTATAGTTAAGGCATGATTTAGAATAAAAGTGGTTTTAAAATTTTTGTATTTTTAAACTAAATTTAATATATATATATATATATATATATATATATTTCTTCACATTTATTTTTCATTTGTACTCAACACAAAATGATCGATGACAACTCAAACTATAATAAACTTTAAAATGTCCAATTAATTTCGGTCCGGACGAAAACAACGCCGAGATTATTATACATTATTTTTAAAACATTTAAATAATTAATTGGTATTAACAAAATTCTAATTTTTTTTTCATGTGATGTGAGATATGAGCGGGCAATTTGCATTCTAAGAATAGGTAGGTTGTTGACTTTTTTATGAAAACATTATTTTTATTTGACGAATAGACGTTTTTTTATTAATGAAAACTATGCTTAATAAACCCACAGACCCCTACCTTTATTAATTTCGCAACACTTTCCATTTTTATCAAAAACTTAAAAAAGGCATTGATTTTCATTAAAAAAGGGATCAGTTTCTTTCTTTTTCAACCTTTCTCTAGTGCTCCAAAGTATTTGGGATATTGTCAGAATCCGGTTACTTAAGAAAAATATCAATAGGTTAGATAATGTCAATTCTTGGATATGTATAGAGTGAGATCTGCTTTAAATTTGTGCAGGCTACTGTTTCTTTGGGTAATAAAATTATAATTATCGAAAAAATTATTTATGAAAAAGATCTCCATTTATATTACACAATACCAAATTTTATTAATTAATTAAAAAAATAATAACATTAACAAAGATTTTTTATCATACTTGGTTGATTGTTTAAATTTTGTTCCACATTAAATTTGTGCATTTTTAACTGTAAACTATAAAATTCGAATGTGATGAAAAGTTATCATTACAAATATCAACATTAAACTCAAATAAAATTACTTAAAAAAACTCAAATAGATCAAATACTTATACGAAAAACAAAACAATTAGTCAAAATATATAATAACTATACGAAATCATTAACAAAATGAAAGGTTAATGATTTTAGTAAAACCTTAAAAATAATTACTCAAAATATAATAACTAAATGAAAATAATATTTCACGTTATCAAATAATTTTTTTTTTCATATGTTGACCGGTCAAAAAGACAGTGTTGGAATTGAGGATTGACCAGACAAACATTAATATTTAAAAAGTTGAGACAAAATTATAATTGATTAATTTTAATTTTTTATATACTCTCTCCGTCTCGCTGAATATGTTTAATATTAACTTTTTTTTATCAATTTATTTTAATTTTAATTCTTTATTGTTTTAAATTTAATATTAATAAAAATATCAAAAAATATGTTTTAAAAACTTCAATAAATAGTTTAAAAATATATATATTATAAAATTTAATTAATTAAAATATTCAAAATAATTACAATCAAAGTTTAAAATTTTTAAATTTTAAAAAGTCAATACTGGACAAATTTTGTGAGACAGAGGGTGTATAAAAATTTAGGAACTTGCATGTGCATAGGCCCCTCCCAACTAGGGGTATACAAAATATTTGATCCGACTAATTCGATCCAAAATTTTAAATATTTAATTTAATATTTTATTTTTTTATCGGATACGGTTCACAATATTACAAGTTTCAAATTATCTAAAAATTCAAAATTTCATGGATATGAATCTTGTTCTTTTTAGTAATTTGATGCTTGTTATATCTAAAAATTCGAAGAATTGAAATTTCTATTGATATGAATCTTGTTATATCTGACAATTTGTTGTTTATTATATTCGAAAATTTGAAATTTTCAAGATACGACCACCAAATTAAAGAAACATTTAAACTAAATTTTATATTCGGATAATCGAATATCCCATCCGATTATTCTGAACTTGAATATTCTAATATCCGGGTTTTTTAGATCAATTACAACTAGCTGTTTTATCGATTTAAAATTTTAAATATCTAATTTTTTAAATCAAATCTGATCCGATATCCGAAAATGTAGATCCTACTGAACATATCACGCAAGATAAAAGACAAATTTAATCAATGGTGCCTTTCAAAAATGAAAGGAATTCGATAATTTTTGTTTTACGTGACACTGAAAAGATATTTATTTTCATAAATAATTAATTTTGTGTTTGTTTTTATTTTTTGTGATATTTCGATAACCTGGACGCCTGACCTTTCCCAAAGAAAACCATAGCTCGACTTGATATTGACTCTATCACGTAAGAAGAAAAATTCCAATTTAAAAAAAGGAAAACTACACCAGTGACCACTGAAGATATTGGGGATACCTATTTGAACCACCGAACTAAAAAAAACGTCAATCACACCCCAAACTTATTAAATTAACCTATTTTGACCACCGCCGTTAAAAACCTAACGGTGGAGTGACGGAACTGCCACGTGGCAGTTGATGAGTATTTTTTAAAATTACACATTTGGTCCCTATTATTTACACATTTTTTCAATTTAGTCTTAACTTTCAATTAATAAAATAATAAATTATTTAATTAAGTGGCTACACGTGTCAAGATCTTATTAGAGGATTTTAATTATTTATATTTAATTTTATTAATTTATTTTCCCCCTCCAATCAGGTGGTGACACGTGTCACCACCAATTTAGAGAAGGAAAACGAAATTGAGCATATATAACACCCAGGGGATTTGAACATGGGTGGTTTAGATGGAAAGGCAATGGTTAAGCCACTGCACCAAGCCCAACATTGTACATTAAAACACCCAACTTAATATATAACTCTTATTGGTTTCTACATTTATAACCCAAAAGCTCAAACCCTAAACACTAATTTCACACATATAAATCCTAAACCCTAACCCTAAATATTTCAAATTAAATCTCAAACCCTAAAATTTTCAAATTAATTTCACACTAAATATTTTAAATTAAACCCTAAACTCAAACCTAAAATTTTCAAATTAATTCCATGTTAAATATTTCAAATTAAGCCTTAAACCCTAAATATTTCAAATTAAACCTCAAACCCTAACCTTAAACCATAAATTTCAAATTAATTAAACCCTAAATATTTGTTATAAAAAACAGTCTCGCCAATTTGTTATGAAAGATGTAGTTTATATTAAAAATATTTAGGGTTTAATTAATTTGAAATTTATGGTTTAAGGTTAGGGTTTGTGGTTTAATTCGAAATATTTAGGGTTTATGGTTTAAGGCTTAATTTGAAATATTTAACATGAAATTAATTTGAAATTTTTAGGGGTTTGAGTTTAGGGTTTAATTTAAAATATTTAGCGTGAAATTAATTTGAAAATTTTAGGGTTTGAGGGTTCATGGTTTAATGGTTTAGGGTTTAAGGGTTAATTTGAAATATTTAGCGTGGAATTAATTTGAAAATTTTAGGGTTTGGGGTTTAGGATATTTAGCGTGAAATTAATTTGAAAATTTTAGGGTTTGAGGTTTAATTTGAAATATTTAGGGTTAGAGTTTAGGGTTTAGGATTTATACATGTGAAATTAATGTTTAGGGTTTGAGCTTTTGGCTTATAAATGTAGAAACTAATGATAGATATATATTATATGTGGAGAATTATAACACAAAGATGTGCTTGGTGCAGTGGTAGAGGAGCTGCACTTACACTTGGGAGACCTAGGTTCGAGTCCCCCAGTATGCATATTGGTGAAATGTTGTTTTTTCTCCTCTAAATTGGTGGTGACACGTGTCACCACCTGATTGGAGGGGGAAAATAAATTAAAATAATTTATTATTTTATTAATTGAAAATTAGGACTAAATTGAAAAAATGTGTAAATAACAGGGACCAAATGTGTACTTTTAAAAAAATACCCATCAACTGCCACGTGGCAGTTCCGTCACTCCACCGTTAGATTTTTAACGGTGGTGGTCAAAATAAGTTGATTTAATAAGTTTGGTGGTGTGATTAACGTTTTTTTAATTCGATGGTTCAAATAGGTATCCCCAATATCTTCGGTGGTCACTGGTGTAGTTTTCCCTAAATGAAGAATGAATAATTGAATCCTGTGGTGGTGATCTAATTGCCCGTCATAGTTTTGTCGTCTTCCCCATCTCTAAACTCACAACCAAACACTAAACAAAGAAGAAACAACAGAGAAGCAAAATGGTCGATCCAATCCCACCGGAGGTGAGGAGGGTATGGGACCGGTGGAATATCCGCGGCACCATTCTCTTCAGTCTCGCATTGCAGACTTTCCTTGTTTTGCTTGCCCCATACCGCAAATCCACCAGGAAAAGGCTCTTAATCTTCATCGTCTGGTCCGCTTACTTGCTCGCCGATGCAGCTGCTAATTTCACCGTCGGTCTCATCTCCAATAGCCAAGGCGACGATGGCAAATCTTCCAAATCTGGCTCCAACTCCAAAGCCAACGACGCGCTCCTGGCTTTCTGGGCTCCGTTTCTTTTGTTGCATCTCGGTGGTCCTGATACAATCACTGCTTTCGCTCTCGAGGATAACGAGCTTTGGCTTAGGCACTTGCTTGGTCTCGGTTTTCAAGCTGTTGCTGCTCTCTATGTGTTCGCTCAATCATTCCCAAAGAACAGAGTCTGGATTCCCACCGTGCTCATGTTTGTTGCCGGAACCATCAAGTACGCGGAGCGGACGCGTGCTCTGTATCTTGCGAGCTTGGACAGATTCCGAGACTCCATGCTCAAAGAAGCTGATCCTGGTCCCAACTATGCAAAACTCATGGAGGAGTACGCTTCAAAGAAGAAGAACAAACTTCCGACGCAAATAATTATGATTCCGGAGCCTGATAAAGAAGCCAGGGCTACTGATATGCCGGTGAAGGAAGGCAAGTTGAACCATCTCGAAGTTGTGCATTACGCTTACAAGTATTTCCTGATCTTCAAGGGGCTTGTGGTGGACCTCATCTTCAGCTTCCGCGAGCGTAACGAGAGCCGGGATTTCTTCAAAAAGAGGACGGCCGTCGATGCTCTAAGGGTCATCGAAGTTGAGCTCAACTTCATATACGAGGTTCTTTATACTAAAATTCAAGTTGTGTATTCCATTTGGGGGTATATTTTCCGTGTTATAGCCTTTGGGTCCATTGTAGCAGCTCTGTATCTCTTCCATTTCAGAACAAAGAAACATGACCTTAACCAATTTGATGTGGGGATCACCTACACCTTGCTCCTCGGTGCGGTAGTCCTGGATGTTATAGCCTTGTTGATGCTCGTTTTTTCGGACTGGTCGTACGCTCAAATCAAGGACCCTGCTTCCGATTCGGGGTGGATTGCCTCGGCCTGCAGTGGCCTACTTTGGTTTAGGCAGCCGTGGTGGAGAAAATGCAAGTGTAGGACGAGTCTTGAAGAAGAAGAGATGGTTCTTGAACCCGAAGAGACGAAATCTAAACGTAAAGATGTGAATCAGGTTGCTGGATGTTGTCACTGTGTTCTGAAACATAATCTTAAAGCGAATGAGATCTGTCATGAGGTGTTGTCGACTCCCATTTTGTTCCGAAGGTGGTCCGGATCGCTCTCATCGTTTAATTTGATAAGTTTTTGCCTGAAGAGCCATACCAGTAGAATCCACAAATTCACCAGATGGCCACTGGTTATCACTGAGAACATCAGCACCTACCTGCTCATTGATGGATGTTTTCACTTTGTTGTTGAGTTGATCATACAATTCAAGAAAGTAGTCATCGGTTTACTGTCTGGTGTGATCGAGGGATTATCTTTTATCAAGGGCAAAACCGGCGCGGCCATCACCTATGTTATCGATCAGCTCAAGAATATCGATGTGCTACGCCAAATCCTCAAAAAGATAGGTGTTCTTTCGGGCCATGTTCATGGTTTCATCATGTCAAGTATGGGACTTAAGGACTTAATAGATGAGATGATATATGTGTTCCGCGAGCCATTCACCAAAGAGCTATGGGAATTCATATTCGAGGAGCTGAAAACCAAAGCCGACTATGCAGATGATCCCGAAACAGCCAAGAGGATATCCACTGCCAGGGGTGAATGGGTTCTAGTGGACAGCGATACGAAAGTCGACCGCAGCACACTGATGCCATATATTAGCGATGTTCAGTACGACGAAAGCATTCTATTGTGGCACATTGCTACTGATCTCTGCTACTATGTCCGTGCCCCCGGCGGAAAAAAACTGGACAAGGAAACCCTTTATTATCGAGAATTCAGTAAACTTCTCTCGGATTACATGCTATATCTCTTAATCTGGCAGCCAACGATGATGTCTGCTGTAGGAGGCATTGGCAAAATAAGATTTAGGGACACTTGCGCCGAAGCCGAAAGATTCTTCGACAGTCAGGTTTTACCATCACGGGCAAAGAACATGAAAAAGAGAGGAACTTTAGAAGCCGAGGCCTGCAAGAAGATTCTTTCCGTGACAACGGACGTTAAACCGGAGGCCGTGAAGGGGGATAGAAGCAAATCTGTTCTGTTTGATGCCAGTATGCTGGCTCAAGAACTAAACAAGCTCGAGGAGAAAGGAGTGGAGAAATGGAAATTGATGGCCAGAGTGTGGGTAGAATTGATCTCATATGCCGGGAGTCATTGCCGAGCAAACACGCACGCTCAGCAGGTCAGCAAAGGTGGGGAGCTCATTACATTTATTTGGTTGCTCATGGCTCACTTTGGCCTTGGGGAGCAATTCCAAATCAATGAGGGGCATGCAAGGGCTAAATTGATCGTGGGAAAGTAACCACTTTGCGCCCACATTTCTCCATTGTCTTCCTTTACACATGCTTTTGCGTTTGTATTTGTGCTAAATTCCACGATTATCTGTGGAGAAATGGAAAATGTAATATTGTGCAAAATCATAAATTATGGTGTGTGTTTTTCAGCAAGAAGATAATCCGTTAGGTATAAGTCTCATTCTAACCGTAGAAAATGAGCACTCTGCAACTTTCCAAGCAAGGCCAAGGGTTAGATAAAAAGATTGTACTGTATGATTCATTAACATTTTCTGATGTGCCCCGTCAACGGTCCAACCCATGCAAGTTGGACTTATTTTTTTTTAAAAGAAGAATGTTATTTTAATATAGAAAATTGAAATTCACAGCTACCAATACCATCCATCACTGGCTACCATTCATTAGTATTTTAATATTTTAAAAAGTATTCGATTTAAAAAAATATTTGAAATTCACAGCTACCAATACCTTCCATCACTGGCTACCAAATATTCAAATATGCAAGTTGGACTTATTTTTATAATGTGCTAAAATTCTTATAAAATCGTAAGAAATTTGGTATATACATAAATTCCGGTACATATAAAAAATTCTTACAAAAATCGTGAAACTTAAGGTACGTACAAAACTACTTACAACTTTTGTAAAATTTTCGACATGTATATAAAAATAATAAGCAATTACGTATATATCAAAAATTTTATTATTTTTATAATAATTTCGATACATATACATAAATCTTTAAAAAAAATTATAAAACTTTTTGTACAGGTCTTATTTTAGCTTTTTTTTTAACCGGTTGTTTTTTAGAACTTCCGTGTGCGAGGCCGTGGAAGGCAGGAAGGTTCTTTCTCGTTGACTTTCTTGGTAGAGTAGCCAAGTGCCAACTCAATGTTTGGCTGTTAAAGTTTCTCCATTTTTATCTCTACAGGAAGTCTTTGTTTTTGTCCCTCCTTCTTTCGAGGCTTTACTGCTCTCACTTCCTTGAGCAAACAACGCCTAGCCATGTCTTCCGATCCAGATAAAACAACTGTCTCATCTTCAACCATTCAAGATATAACCAAACGCTTATCCAAGTTGGGCGAACTTACAGCCAAATCTGCAGGTATTACGGAGACTGAAAACCCTCAAGATGGCTCTACCGGCGGCGAGGGAAACGATGGCAAGGAGACCCCAAAAACTGAAAGCGGCAACAAACGGAAAGATGCGAACAACGGTTGGGGATTCAGTAAGACGGAGGCGCAACACGAGCTGGGAAAACTATACAAAGAACTCGATTACATGCTCAGGTCATTCAAGAAACTCGAGGAGTTCCAAAAAGATCTAAGCGATCCACTCAAAACTCTTGAAGACAATGTCAACGACATCGTGACTGATCTGAATAAAAAGGAGTTGCCGAAACAGGTTCAGCACAATCTGCGTGTGTTGAGAAACAACATCATCAGGGTCAAGATCTTGATCCCGCCGCAACGTCAGGCGGCCAGCTTAAATTCTGAAGGTAATCGAGGTTTGCAGACAACCGTTGCCACCGGAGATACAGGGGACCTGCCTCACTTATACGGGGAAGATCTTTTTGAACAAAGCTATTATTTCAAAGAAATTGAGGAAAAATATGAAAGCTTTAATGATAAGAGGCTAAAACTCTGCTTGTTGTGTTTCGCAATTTTCCCAGAAAATGCTGAGATAAAGAAGAGATTTTTGAGATATTGGTGGGTTGGAGAAAACTTAGTCCCGCCCCAAGAAGGAAAGGATGAGAAGGAGATTGTAAATGAAACTCTCAACGTTTACGTGGAGAAGGGACTTATCCAGCCTGTTTTGAAGAAGAACAGATTAGAGCCCAGAAGCTACAAGATGGACCCGATTGTTCGTTCGTGCTTGATCAGGTTCGCCGACAAGGATCGTTTCTTTGACATCAACACGGAGGGAAAACCCACCATGAATTTTTCAACCCGCTACAAGGCATGTATGGCGAGGTCTAATTACGGACCCCTTGCTCCCTGGTTCTACAATTATCTTAGAGGAAATAATGAGCAGGAGCAAGGAAAGACAGGAGAGCAGCAGGGGACAGATAAACTGCCTGCGGATCTAGTAAAGCTGCAGTGGCTGTTGAATTTTCCCGACAAGGACACGTTGAAGAATGCTAGTCAGGAATTTGCTAAACTGCAGACGTTGTTCAATTTGAGCAAGCAATTTCTTCCAGGTTTGCCTAAGGAGTGGTTTTCCAAGATGTCGAGCCTCAAAGTTCTTTATATGGGTAAATGGGAAACCACGGCCGGAGGGCCTCGGCATATTGAGGTGGAAGACATTGATTTCTTAAAAGCGTTGAAGAAGATGAAGAATCTAAGGCTTCTTAGTCTTCAAGGTGTTTCAGGTATCCCAACGATTCCCGGCACTCTTGGGAGCCTTGAAAACTTGAAGATCTTAGACCTTAGAGCATGTCACAACCTGGAGAGTCTACCAGACAAGATAGGCTCACTCAAGGCGCTGACTTACTTGGATTTGTCCGAATGCTATCTGCTTGATTATATGCCCAAAAGGCTGAGTGAACTCAAGGAACTTCAAGTACTTAAAGGTTTTGTGATTGTTGATACCAAGAACTCATGCACTCTCAACGACTTGTCAAAGTTAGATAATCTGAGAAAACTGAGCATCAATGTCAACACCACCAAATTCAATCTTAATAATGAAGAGAAGTCTCTCACTAGATTTAAGAAGCTTGAAAAGCTAAGGATTGCGTGGGGATCAAGGGGAATGCCACCGCCATCCGGTACCGAGAATCAGGCGGCAAGTGGCACCGGCACCGGCACCGCAATAGTCTCGAATGAAACGGAGAACAATGGAGAATATAGAGGCAACGAAGCGAATTCGAAGACCGCGAAGGCGGAGGATGGGAAGAAGCAAAGTGGTGGTGGCGTGAGCGAGCAAGAGAGCAAGAGAGGTGGTTTAAAAGAGGCATTAAGCAGGCCCAGGGTTCTTGCGGCTATGGTTTTGGGGAGAGCGAGGGAACAAGAAAATCTTACAGGTCTTGAGAATCTGGTGAACCTGGACCTCCAATGCTTCCCATACGCAGCACCACCTGAATGGCTGGTACCATCGAAATTGCGGCGCCTGAGGAATCTGTCGATTCGAGGTGGGAAGCTGAGTTACCTGAAACATGAGGAGGGGCAGAAGTGGAAGGTGGACACCCTACGTTTGAAGTTCTTGGTTGGTTTTAAGATGAACTGGAAAGAGATGCGAGAACGGTTCCCCAGACTGAAATATTTGGAGAACGTTAGAAGCCCCAGGATCACACTCTGCCCATGCGATGAAAATGGAATCTGGCAAGCTTAGACTTCCCGCCCACACTTATGTCCTTCTTCTTGTTCCTTTGTTCTACTTTGTTGGAAGCCTTGTATTTTTCCTTTCTGGAATAAGTGGTTCTCACATTTCCTTTTTAACATCTAAACTTAATAGCAATCTGTAATGGCAATTCCCTCCGTAAAAAAGAAAACCCAACCTTTCGAGTTGTAAATAGAATAAAGAAAACCCAATCTTAATGCCAAATGACAAAACAAACAAACATTTAAGGCATATTTGGACAAAAAAGAATAAAGGACTAAATGATAACACATGCAAACGTTGGAGGCATCTTTTGTCATTTTGCCTAAAGAAAACCCAACCTTTCGAGTTGTAAATAGAATCAGTAAATTCTTGAAATGGAGATAAATGATATCTCACTTTGGCAGGGCGTCTGAAAGTTGGGCTGGCTGCTAAAAGGAAAGCAGCAATGTATGTAGTACCATGCTTCCACTGTTCTCTTTTTGGGAATCATCCTAGGCCTGTCCAGAATTTATCTCAGCCTTTTAAAATTGACCCAACCCTTTGAATATAGAGGGCCTTTACTTCCTTTCCTTTAGCCGTATGTTTCTTATCTTGAAGGAAAAGGAAAATGGTACTGTACAACCAAGTGTTACTTTAGCAATTAGCACCGTCCATCGACATTAACTTTCAAGAAAGAAACCAAAGAATCTAGGGTTGCCTCCGCTTTAGTTTACCATGGATCGGCTAGTTTTAGGCTCGTTCAGCTTCAGTATGGCTTTTTTTTGTGTAATAGTTCAATATGGCTTTAGTTGCACATGTTATGACATCATTCTCATTGGTTTCTGCTACATATATAATCTTTGGTGTCATGTATTTTTATTTCCCCATAAACATATTGTTACATTTAATAACTTTAACGGTTTGAAGGTTTTATATAGAGCAAGATCCTTGAGGTTCATTAACAAGAAACCATAGAGATTGGTTATGTCAAAGTTAAGATAGACTCGCATTTAGGGACGGTCATTCAAATGAGTCAAGTCAAAAAATTTATTTTAGAAGAGTTGAAGAGTCATATTTTATAACTTGAACTTAATGATGAATTTTTTTTCGAGTTGAGTCGTTTGAGTTTTTGTTCAAATTTAATTGTAAACAGTATAATGTTATGATACTAATTAGTTTCAATTTAAACGATTTTCTATAACCATATACAATACATATACATGTATGTGTCAAGCAGAAATGAGAAACTCAACTCGAACTTGAAAACTGATTCACTAATTACTAAAAATTTTGAGTTATTCCAATTTTTATTTTATAACTTAAACTTTATTTAAAAAATTTCCAAGTCGAGTTTATGAAAAAATGAGTCGAATATTTTTACACCGAATCAAGTCGAATAGTTATTTTTTGATTTGAATCAAATTTTGCACACCCCTGCTCTCATCTTTATTCTATACAATAATTAAATGCTATCCCAAAACATTGATAGCTCAATCTAAAGTTATGGATTGCTAATTTTGAGTTAAGGAAATGAATTTGGTTTGAGGGTTATTATGACAATAGATAGATTCGTTTTTACCTTTCATTTTGTTGAATCAAAATATTATATTTTATGTGTTTCTTTTGTTAAAATGTTATCAACTATTAATATGTGCAAACTAGAAAAGGGGTTTACAATTCACTCCATTTTCTCTAAGAAAGTTATTTACAAAAAAAAGAAGAAAAAACTCTCTTCTAGTTTCATTCTTTTGTTGCTTTGTTTTCGTCGATGATTTTGAGGCCATCAATTGAAAATTATTAATTTTTTGTTTGTTTCATTCTTTACCTTTCGTTTTGGCATGTTCTGTATGCCGTTATAATACATTTTATTTATCGTTATGGCATGTTGTTGATTAAGGACCATGGGCGGAGCCAAGAATTTTATTTTGGGGTGTCATAATTTCGAGAATCAAAATATCAAAGTAAAGCAATATAAATCAATAATACATAATATTAATATCCGATAGACTATTACAAAGCTATTACAACAAAAAGTAAACGACTAAGTACATAGAATAAAGTTCAATAACTCGTACATTTTTCTTACAATTGTCCACGACGATTCTTCATGTTTTGAAAGCGTTGAATAATTTTTTCTTTGTCGATACTATTAAAAATATCTTTCTCAACATAAGTAACCAAACAATCATTCATCCATTGATCTCCAATTCGATTTCTCAAACGATTTTTCACAATCTTCATCGCAGAAAAAGTTCTTTCCACACTTGCCGTAGCAACGGGCAAAATCAATGCAAGCTTAATCAAACGATATACCAACGGATAAACAATATTCTTTTTTGTACCAACCATCTTCTTAGCAAGGTCTTGAATCCCCTTCAAATTTGAGAACTCTTCGTTTGAACACATGTCACATATGTATGTATCCAATTGGCTATCAAGTGCAAGAACTTCAATAGTAGAAAAATCGGAGGAATAAATTTCACCAAGACGAATTAACTTCTTTTTATCAAAAGATGCAAAACCTTCATTCGGGCATAAGCAAGATACACATAACAACAACTCTGTGTTTGCTTCACTAAAACGGTTATTAAGCTCTTGAAGTTGCATATCTATAACAGTATAAAATAACTCAATGCGATAATGATGCATATTTGTTACCTTGTGAGCTTTTCTTCGTGATCTTCCTTTGCTAATAAATGCATCATCCATGCTAGGGACATCAATCTCATGTTTTTGACAAAATGATGATACCTCTAAAAGCAATGAAGTCCATCCATCTTCGCGAAGCTTCTGTAATTGTTCTTTTGAAATTCTTACCAAAGACATGGCATTAACAATATCTTGATCTTTTCTTTGAAGTGCTTCTAACAACTCATTTGTAATTCCCAAAACACGTTTCATTAAATGCAAGGAAAAAACAAATTCAAAAGATTGTACCAAATCCAACAAAGTATTAGCTTCTGCCTTTTGTTCGGATCTTAATCCATCATCTATGATAATTTCAAGAACATCAACTATCGAACTGAACATAGTGATTATGCTTAGAAGCGTACCATAATGTGATCCCCAACGAGTATCTCCTGGTCGAACAAGTGTTCTCACTTGATTTAATCCTCGTCCCGAACAAATTTCAGAATTGATCAAAGCATTTTGAACTTGAGAAAATTGTAACTCACGAAGCATATCATGTCGTTTGCAAGAGCCGGAAACAACATTTATCAAGGAAGTTATCAAATTAAAAAGAGATGCAATATGAATATGATTTTTTGCTACAGCAACCAAAGCCAATTGAAGTTGATGTGCGAAACAATGAATGTAGAAAGCTGACGAATTTTCTCTTAAAATCAAACTTTTCAAACCATTAAACTCCCCTTGCATGTTACTAGCACTATCATAACCTTGCCCCCGTATTCTTGATGTGCTTAATCCAAATTTAGCCAAGAATGCATCAATTTTTACTTTAAGTGATAATGCAGTAGTATCTCTAACATGAACAATTCCTAAAAATCTTTCTAAAACACATCCCTCTTCATTCACATATCGCAGCATAACTCCCATTTGTTCTTTATTTGACACATCGCGTGACTCGTCTACTAGTAAAGAAAACAACTCATCTAGAAGATTTTCAACTATAACATTTGTTGTTTCTATTGCAGCAGCATGTGCAATGTCCTTTTGAATATCTGAAAAAGTTAAACGATGATTTTCTGGAGCATTTTCTAGAATAACATTTCTTACAACTTCATTATGATCACCAATTAATTTAAGAAGTTCAAGAAAGTTACCTTGATTGATGGAATCAACAGACTCGTCATGTCCTCGAAATGCTAGACCTTGTTTCAAAAGAAATCGAGCACAATCAACAGAAGCAGTTAATCTTGTTCGATATTTACTACGAACTTCATCTGATTGCCTTAAGAAAGCTGTATCAATGTGTTGTCTTTGCTTCATCAAGTTGTCACACTTTCTCACGGCCATATTATGAGAACTATTTGTAGCTCCAACATGCAATTCCAGTCTATTTTTTTGTTCCAAGTGTTGAATCCATCAATCTCAAATGCACTACCACCTCTCTTGTTCTGGTCAGCAAAAAGGTAGCAACATAAATAAAATACAGCATCTTTTTCAATACTATATTCTAACCAATTTTCATGATCTTTATACCAAGAAGTTGGAAATCTTCGCTCCACTCCTGCAATTGTTGTTTTGGGAAAGTTGTGATTGCGAGGTTGGAAAGGCCCTTTTTGTAAATATGCTCTTCTTATGTTGTCTCTATCATTTGGATGATAATCTGTAATTTTAATCCTCAATCCTGGATCTGCTGGAAGATTGTCAAGGTTAAACATAGCATGATTTTTTTCACTTTGTTCTAAATTGGTTTGTTTGTCGCCTTGGGGATTCACTCTTTCTTCTTGTTCTTTTTCTTTTTCTTGTTCTTGTTCTATTCTATCAGAAATTGACTTCCTTTTAAAATATCTCTCCATTCCTGTTAAACATTTATAACAAATAAATATACATACTTGACATTTAACTCAACTAGATTTCAACTAGATTTCAACCCATAAAGCACATATTAAATGACAAATATAATTTAGTTTAAGCATGTATAAATATACAAATTTAATTTAAACATGGTAAAAATTATCAACTAAATTTCAACCCATAAAGCACATATTAAAAACAAGAAGTTTAGATTATAAAAATATAATATGACATCTATTAATTTAGCTATGAAAAATCACAATTTATCTAAATATAAATGACATATTAACTCACATTTTTATGGTTAACATTTATAATACATAACCCACATTCTAAAAAAAATATTAACTTTGGTTTCAAATTTTAAAAGTCATATACAACTAGTGAATTTACATCTACATTCTAAAGTTAATCCACAACTCACCTTAATTTCCTTAATAATAAAATATTTTAAATTTAAAAATAATAAATAAATGTAATTAATGGAATGTATTTACCTTGAGTCTTGGAACAACAAAGATTTGAACTTGCTTGCTTTTTCACACAAATGCTTATATAGTGAACTTAAAATAATAATTAATTGGTAAATGTAAGGTGGGGGATCTTGAAGATTTTAGAAGGAGAAAAGGTTAGAAGATATGGTGGTGGGGTTTGTTGTTATTGGGTAGCAGATTCTAAAAAGTGAAATTTGGGGAAGATGGAGTGAAACGTATAGAAGAAGTATTGGGGAGAATAGTGGTGGGCCATGGGCATGGATTTTAGAAATTATTAATTTTTTTTTGTAATATGAGATGTTATTACTATTAAAATATAAAGTGTATTTTAAAATGATGTGGGTCAATTTTTAAATGAGTTTTTAATTATGTATTAATTTTTTTAAAGAGTTTTAATATTTTTTAAGGGGTGTCAATTTTTTAAAAGTATCAATAATTTTTTTTAAGGGGTGTCAATATATTTTTTAAGGGGTGTCATTTTAAATTATATATATAGAGAGAGAGAGGGTAAAAAAAATTCAACCATTTTTAGGGTGTCAATTGACCCCCCAACTCACCACATAGCTCCGCCCATGTTAAGGAGTATACAATATGGTGTACATTCTGTTTGGGATGAATGACAATATGTTTTGCACAGAGATTTTAATTTAAATTTATCATGTTAAAGTTAGAAATTACTTTATATCAATGTTTAGAATTGTTAGTCTTCTAGTGTAATGAAGGTCTTTCGCCTTCATTAGGATTTGAAGTTATTTATGTGATTGTGCTCTTAACAGTGAGCACTTCACATTTAAATTTAAATTTAGATTTTAAAAATAATTTTGCTACAGATTCAAATATTCTTAAGTATAATGTACTTTATGTTGGTAAAACATAGAATTTTGGTTTATAAAGAGGTTTTTCTCGCTTTTTATTAAATAATTGAGAAACGTGGCTCTCTCACATATGTATGGGGTGTTTATTGTCGGATATCGGATTTGATTCGATCCAATTTTTTTGAATATTCGAATTTTTAGATCGACGATATAGTGATCTGTATTCGATTCGGAAAAATCAGATATTCGCATATTTGAATATTGGATATTCGAATCGAATATCCGATTATCCGAAAATATAATTTGATTTTAGTATTTTTCGAATTTAAAGTTCGTATTTATCAAATTTTTTGAATTTCGAATATAACAAACAATAAATTGTTAAATATAACAAGATTCACATATATGAAAATTTTGATTTTTTTTTAATTTTCGTATATAACAAACACCAAATTGTTAAATATAACAATATTAATCATGAAATTTTGAATTTCTAGATCTTCAAATTTTCGTATAATCCGAAACTTGAAATATTGAGATCCGCATCCGATCCAGAAAATTTAAAATATCTGATTTGAAAATAAAAATCGGATCAGATATCTAAATTTTCGGATCGAATCGTACGGATCAGATATTTTTAAGCACCCTATTTGTTTTGTACCGGATGTATATGTTCTTTTTGGGGGAAATCATAAATTGTGAAAAGATAGACATTAATTTATGTAAACATAAAAATGATCTCTCTTAAATACCCTAACCCTAAAGATAATCAAATATGACATTCAAAGCCTCTACTAGACAACAACTGTTTTCCTAAGGTACTATCTCTTATTTATCTCAATTTCTAACAACTGCATGCCTTTCGATCCATTAAATAAATCATTCGCAAGTCTCAAGTTTGAGTCTTAATATCTTACTCTATCTTTTATAAACAAGGGGTTTAGCTCAATGGAGAGTGCAGTGATTTATTTTGAAATAAATGAACATTTTCAAGACACTTCTGTTAAAGACACAAACTGCTTGAAATTCCAAATTGTTCTAACACTACAAGAAAATAGATTTTTAGTGACATCAAAAATAGTCACTAAAAGCATTAAATTTAGTCACTAAAAATTTATAGTGACAATTTTTTTTTAAATCGTCACCTGTCGTCACTAATAACTCCGTCACTATTATATTAGTGACAAATTTTATGCATTTTGTCACAATAAGTTGTATTTTTTATGACCATATTTTTTGACACAAAAGATTAATGATAGTGACTAAAACTTAGACACTAATGTTATTCTTATTAGTGACAAACATTTTATCACAAATACATATTGAAATAGTGTCGAAAATACATTGTCATTTTCAATAATAATAAAATAATTATTATATTTTTTAGTTGCAACCATCTTATTCAGGCCCAGAGCGGGCATGTCGAGGTGGCACACTGAATATCTCTCCTGTAGGGGCGTAGCGAATGTGCTAGATACTAACCCTTGACTTCTGCGACGAGCGCGATATGAGGCCCCCTTTGCCCCCAAACTGGTCCTTAGAAGGTCATCCACTTGGTCCCAATGGGCCGTACACCTAGGGCCCACATGAGCCTAGGAGAAGGTCACTTACACCAAGGTAGCTTGGCTGCTAGCCCATAGAGAGGGGGTTAATTATAGATGATGTCGTATATTCATATATCAATTTTACCCGACCCGGTCGGGTTTCAACCTGATTCGATCGGGTCAGATTTTTAATGAAAAAATTAGGTTCGTGTCAGATTTTTTAATGAAAAAAATCAGGTTAATGTTAGATTTTTATTAAGGTTGAAGTCGGGTTTAGGGTGAAAAATATCATACCCGACCCGGGATTAATTGTGTAATTTTTTTTTAATTTTTTAGAGATATTTATAGTAATAGTTCCTCTTTATATATTTTTTATAATTAGGTCCTTAAAATTAAATTTTTATTTACAATTTAGTTCTTAAATTTATATTTTTATACAATTAAATCCCTTAAAATTATTTTTTTACAATTAGGTCCTTAAAATTATTTTTTTCTATAAGTCGAGTCGGGTGCGGGTATAAAGTATTTATTTTGGGTCGGATCGGGTTTTTTAAAAGATATGTTCGGATTAAGTGCGAATATAGTATATGTATTTTGGAGTCGGGGTTGGGTGGGCCAAAAACTCGACCCGTGCTCATCTCTAGTGCCAACTCAATGTTTGGTTGTATAAGTGCATGTTTGGTTTTGGGGTCTAAAAATTCCGGGAAAATATGTTTCGATCATTGTGTCAATATGTTTGGATCTAGAAATTTAAATATAATTTTAGACCTCAAACGTGACTTTGAAAAAAACAAGCTAGAAATAGCTTTTGCATTTCGTCGTGATTTTTACACAATACTAATTTTTAAGAAAAAACTCTTAAACATAAATTATATTACTTTAAAATTAATTATACACAAAATCAATTGTATAAAATCACGATGATTCAAAATCATTTTATTACCGTAAAACCAAACACACATTTTGGCTTAAAGTTTCTCTCATTTTATCTCTACAGAAAGTCTTTGTTTTTGTCCCTCCACCTTCAATTTTAGGATTGTCTGCTCTCGCTTCCTTGAGCAAACAACGCCTCCATGTCTTCCGATCCAGATAAAACAACTGTCTCATCTTCAACCATTCAAGATATAATCAAACGCTTATCCGAGTTGGGCGAACTTACAGCCAAATCTGCAGGTATTACGGAGACTGAAAACCCTCAAGATGGCTCTACCGGCGGCGAGGGAAACGATGGCAAGGAGACCCTAAAAACTGAAAGCGGCAACAAACGGAAAGATGCGAACAACGGTTGGGGATTCAGTAAGACGGAGGCGCAACACGAGCTGGGAAAACTATACAAAGAACTCGATTACATGCTCAGGTCATTCAAGAAACTCGAGGAGTTCCAAAAAGATCTAAGCGATCCACTCAAAACTCTTGAAGACAATGTCAACGACATCGTGACTGATCTGAATAAAAAGGAGTTGCCGAAACAGGTTCAGCACAATCTGCGTGTGTTGAGAAACAACATCATCAGGGTCAAGATCTTGATCCCGCCGCAACGTCAGGCGGCCAGCTTAAATTCTGAAGGTAATCGAGGTTTGCAGACAACCGTTGCCACCGGAGATACAGGGGACCTGCCTCACTTATACGGGGAAGATCTTTTTGAACAAAGCTATTATTTCAAAGAAATTGAGGAAAAATATGAAAGCTTTAATGATAAGAGGCTAAAACTCTGCTTGTTGTGTTTCGCAATTTTCCCAGAAAATGCTGAGATAAAGAAGAGATTTTTGAGATATTGGTGGGTTGGAGAAAACTTAGTCCCGCCCCAAGAAGGAAAGGATGAGAAGGAGATTGTAAATGAAACTCTCAACGTTTACGTGGAGAAGGGACTTATCCAGCCTGTTTTGAAGAAGAACAGATTAGAGCCCAGAAGCTACAAGATGGACCCGATTGTTCGTTCGTGCTTGATCAGGTTCGCCGACAAGGATCGTTTCTTTGACATCAACACGGAGGGAAAACCCACCATGAATTTTTCAACCCGCTACAAGGCATGTATGGCGAGGTCTAATTACGGACCCCTTGCTCCCTGGTTCTACAATTATCTTAGAGGAAATAATGAGCAGGAGCAAGGAAAGACAGGAGAGCAGCAGGGGACAGATAAACTGCCTGCGGATCTAGTAAAGCTGCAGTGGCTGTTGAATTTTCCCGACAAGGACACGTTGAAGAATGCTAGTCAGGAATTTGCTAAACTGCAGACGTTGTTCAATTTGAGCAAGCAATTTCTTCCAGGTTTGCCTAAGGAGTGGTTTTCCAAGATGTCGAGCCTCAAAGTTCTTTATATGGGTAAATGGGAAACCACGGCCGGAGGGCCTCGGCATATTGAGGTGGAAGACATTGATTTCTTAAAAGCGTTGAAGAAGATGAAGAATCTAAGGCTTCTTAGTCTTCAAGGTGTTTCAGGTATCCCAACGATTCCCGGCACTCTTGGGAGCCTTGAAAACTTGAAGATCTTAGACCTTAGAGCATGTCACAACCTGGAGAGTCTACCAGACAAGATAGGCTCACTCAAGGCGCTGACTTACTTGGATTTGTCCGAATGCTATCTGCTTGATTATATGCCCAAAAGGCTGAGTGAACTCAAGGAACTTCAAGTACTTAAAGGTTTTGTGATTGTTGATACCAAGAACTCATGCACTCTCAACGACTTGTCAAAGTTAGATAATCTGAGAAAACTGAGCATCAATGTCAACACCACCAAATTCAATCTTAATAATGAAGAGAAGTCTCTCACTAGATTTAAGAAGCTTGAAAAGCTAAGGATTGCGTGGGGATCAAGGGGAATGCCACCGCCATCCGGTACCGAGAATCAGGCGGCAAGTGGCACCGGCACCGGCACCGCAATAGTCTCGAATGAAACGGAGAACAATGGAGAATATAGAGGCAACGAAGCGAATTCGAAGACCGCGAAGGCGGAGGATGGGAAGAAGCAAAGTGGTGGTGGCGTGAGCGAGCAAGAGAGCAAGAGAGGTGGTTTAAAAGAGGCATTAAGCAGGCCCAGGGTTCTTGCGGCTATGGTTTTGGGGAGAGCGAGGGAACAAGAAAATCTTACAGGTCTTGAGAATCTGGTGAACCTGGACCTCCAATGCTTCCCATACGCAGCACCACCTGAATGGCTGGTACCATCGAAATTGCGGCGCCTGAGGAATCTGTCGATTCGAGGTGGGAAGCTGAGTTACCTGAAACATGAGGAGGGGCAGAAGTGGAAGGTGGACACCCTACGTTTGAAGTTCTTGGTTGGTTTTAAGATGAACTGGAAAGAGATGCGAGAACGGTTCCCCAGACTGAAATATTTGGAGAACGTTAGAAGCCCCAGGATCACACTCTGCCCATGCGATGAAAATGGAATCTGGCAAGCTTAGACTTCCCGCCCACACTTATGTCCTTCTTCTTGTTCCTTTGTTCTACTTTGTTGGAAGCCTTTGTATTTTTCCTTTCTGGAATAAGTGGTTCTCACATTTCCTTTATCCATTTTCTTTTTAACATCTAAACTTAATAGCAATCTATAATGGCAATTCCCTCCATAAAAGTTTAGTAGATGATTTTATAACATGAATCTATTCGATTCTTGATAACGGGAAATGAAAAGGAATACGACTTGGACCAAGCTACTCCATTCATGTTTTTATTTCCATATTTTTCTGTTTTCCAAAACACCGAGTTAAATTTCCTTAGCATAATTATGAGTTAGGATTAAAGCTATCTAATTCGCGATTCGCTTTAGTTCACAGAACATGTATGATATCGTAATTTGTTAGTTTTATGGTTTGTCGTTCATTAGGGGTTTATTTGAAATGGACTTTGGGATCGTGGTTTACTGGTTTATGAAAACGGATTTTTTGGATCAACAATGATGTATAATTTGGTGATAATTGATTCATTATATAGATTAGAAAATGGACTTTTCCCCTTCGGGTGCAACACTGCAATTTAAACTTATCTTTCTTCCCGACGCTAATGTATTGATTGTGGCTAGACTCTATATTCTTCTTTCTCTTTCCTCATTAATAAACAAAAATATTTTTTGATCCAAATTAATAAACAAAAATATTACTTCTGGATTTTTATTCTAATTTAATTGTTCCAGAACGTGAACTAACCCCGAATTGGAACAAATGAATTCAAACTAGATTTATGAGGTGGGGCGAGGCAAAATTAAGTCAATATTTCCTTTTTTTTATAAGAAAGATCAATATTTCCTTTTGGGAAATATTTAAAAAACAACCACTAACTAAAATTATGTAGAAAAATATTCCTTTCAGCTCACGTAAGATAAAATTCGCATTTAGTCAAAAGTGAATTATAAATTTGCGCTTAGCTAAACGCGAGTTTGTGTTGAGTGGATAGGTAAGAAATAAAAAAATTATTTTACACATAACTCACTTTTAGCTAAGTGCGAATTTAAAACTCGCTTTTCGCTAAACGTAATTTTACCTTAAGTGGGTTGAAAGATGATATTTTTCTAAATAATCTTTGATAAATGTTGTTTTTTTTAGATAATTCCCGAAAAGAGTATATTCATTTAATTTTGTCTTGGGTGAATTAGGTAACACTGATTAGGATATTGCGATATACACCAATCATTGGTTGATGATCTTTCTAATATATACACATACATATATCGGCGTTAGTATTAATGGTGTTCAAAGCTCAGTTTTAACTAAATAAACAGACCGAACTAACGTTTTTTCAATTAATATGTCAATTAACGGTTAATGATTTTTTTAAACTTTAATTATTGGCTAATTTGGATCGAAATTGACTAATTAACCGAATTAACAAAAATTATTATATATTAAATATTAGATATATTTATTTTTTGTCATTGAACTTTTAAAAATTATAAAATGATCATTATATTTATTGAATTATTACAAAATGGTTATTAAATTTTTTAATGTGCATCACTAATTTATAACGTGCAACGACTATTTTGTAATAGTTAGATATATTTAATGATTGTTTTATAACTTTTGAAAGTTCAGTGGCTAAAAAATATTTTAACTTAATTTAGTGACTATTTGTGTAATTTACCCAAAATTGTATAAACAAATTTTGGTTAATTTTAAAACCTACTGAATTAACCAAACTTTTTTAGTTCGGTTAAATTTTAAAAAAAATGATTAATGAATTTTGAGCGGTTCAGTTCCGATTGAACACCCCTAGTTAATATAAATATATACTATATAAGAGGACGTGAGAACAGACATACTTAAACACTTAATATCTTTCGATTTATAGCCGAAGAAGAGTCCCATTAGTATAAATATTATAGACTGAATGTTTGGGGAAAAAACTAAACCCGGTTCCAGATTAATGTCTCTGCTATTTCATGGGATGCTTTGAAAATATCAAACCTTATCTTCATTCCCTTAGCTATAATTAATTTATTTTTAAAGGAATCTAATGCGTTGATATTCGAATAGAAAATTACAAATCCAACTCATCTCCTTTGCATTTTACTAATGTGTAGACTTTCGAGGCCGAATTGACAATAAACTCCAGCAGAAATATATTTAATTATTAAAAAAAAAGAAGGGAATACAAATTTATTATCATGACTTTTATGGTCAATGATCAAAGTCGAGGAGCTTAAGAGCTCATTAACAATTTGACGAATAAATAAATTAAAAATTATGAATAAAAAATAGGCTAAAGGCCTACTTGTTGCTTTTATGGTCAATTCTTAAAAAAATGCATTATTTTGTGTATGTGCAAGTGCAACTACTTTTGAAAAGGATGAATTCCCAAAACAATTAAATTTATTGCTCTAAGTGGTGTAGGGTAGGGGTGATAACGAGCTGAGTTCGAGTTTGATTAGGTTTGGCTTGGCTCGAAAATAATGTAATTAGATTCAGCTCGGGCTCGTTGAGCTTAAAATTTTAGGTTCGAGTTTGACTCGTAAATAATATTATTGAGCTCGGCTCAGCTCAAAATGAAAAATTTTACTATATATTTTTTTATAAAATATTCGTTAAAAGTCCTTTTAACACTAAAACGAAATTCAATGACCGAAAAGGAGAAAAGTGCCAAAATTATATCAATCCAAATATCAAATAAATATTCTTATAATACAAACACATAAATACAAAATCAAACAACAACCAACTAAAGAAAATGCCCAATGTATTTTAGTTAATTTAATTTTAGTAGATTTTTTAATTTATTTTATTGCTTTTCTTTTCATAAACATATTATTTTTTAGTGCATATGTAGATTTCTACCCAGGCTCGGCTCGACTTGTTAAGATTTTGAGTCGAGTTCGAGTTAAACTCACTCAAGCCGAGCTTTAATCGAGCCGAGCTCAAGTAGCTCGCGAGCCGGTCAAGCTTATTATCACCCCTATTGTAGGGTGTTTGAAATTCTTGAATTTTTAAAATAATTAACTAAGTTTATTTTTTATCTAACAAAAGTCAGAACTCTTGAATTTCAAAATCGAATTAATTATGTTCTCAAATAAAAAAGGAAAAATTAAGTATTTTAATTATTTTTTACTGTTAATTATTATTTATATTTGGATCGTCACTTTAATACTATAAACTGTTATGTTAACACCATGACGATGAACAATAATTTCTGTTAGTCATTAACTAAAAGATGATATTGGATTTTTATATGTTTGAAAGTCATATTGGATAAAAATAGTTTAAAGGCGACAATGATTTTTTATTTAAAAGTATGAACAATTTTTTTTTAATTTTTTTTATGCCTAATCATTAAAAATTAAATTTTAAACTAGAATCTTAAATTTTAAATTATAAATCATATAATTATTTTTAATTCTTTAAACTTTAACTTTAACCATAAATTTTAAATCTATATTTTTAACGTGGGAACGTAAATATAGACAACAAAACCGGATAAGATTCGGATATTTATTCCTAAAGTATAAGAACTTGATGAATAAATAAATAAATAGATTTGATTTTAGGCCTCTACTCCAGCAGCCCTGAATCAGATTCATACCCAGCCCAACTCTCCTAGGAAAAGAAAAACAAATTATTTGATTAAAAAAAGAGAAAGAAATTAATTAAAGCAGAAGCCTTGGGCCAGATGGCTTCAACAAAGCTTTCCCACTGTTGTTTATACAAAGCATTGGTCTATTTTCGTGCATGCAAAAATGTGTCACCCTCAAATGTATTTTGGGCTTTAGCTCAGATACCATTGTCTCGACATATTTGATGCAAACCCAGATATGAGATAACAGAGTGAAGCAATAATCTGTATAATCTTTACTTTACAATAATTATCATACACAGAAACAGATCTTGGTGCAATAGTTTGAAGGTTTGATTTATTTTTTATAATTTTAAAAGATTTAATTAAACTTTTTGAAAATATTAAGGATTTAATGAGAATTCTTTTAAAAGAAATTAGGTTCTAATTAAAATTTTGAAAAAATTTAAAAGGCTTAATTAAAATTTCAAATATTTAAGAGGTAATTCAAAATTTCTCAAAAACTTTAAGGTGCCAAAGTTATCTCTGCCTCTTATCAAATGTAATATATTTGATTTACTACACACATTATATAAAATCTATTGAAATAATATATTAATTATATGGGTGAACCACTGCAATGGAACTCAATTAGGTACCGACACATGTCACCACCTTTATTAGAGAAATGTCTTGGCTGGGAATCAAACTCAAGCTCCTCTGAGTGCAAGTAGCATGAGTTTGGCACTAAATCAAGTGGCCATTTGTGATATAAAGTACAAAATATAATATCTATTTTAGTTTGTTGTTAATGCAAGAAAAAAAATAAAGAGACTCGAACATGTATATTAATTTAATTTAATTTAACATTTTTTATTTTTATTTATATATATATATATATATTTATAATTTTGTAGATTTAAAAAAAAAAATTGATTTTGATGATGTGACATGCCCAGAGTGTGCCGCATGTCCTTCTATATTTAGTTGTTAGAGGAAATTGATAGATAACGTAGTCAACGTAACGAAGGGGCTAAATTTAGTATAATTTAACTTTTGAGGGCTAAATTGAGTGACAATTTTTCATAAGGGCTTAATTAATTTTTTTTATTTTTCTTTGACAACCAATTTAACCTTTAACTCTATTGTTTATAATACTAAATGTAGAATAATCTGTAGTTAATTGATTAATAGTACTGAATAAATTAATTAACCGCTTAAACAATAACTAATTTAAACAAAACGATAACATTTTATTAAAATGTCAAACCGAGATTTTTGACAACCAGGCCCACAAACAGTTTGGAGAGCCGTTAACACATGCAGCGGGTAGCAATCAATCGGCCACAACCCAAACAATTCCAAGAAATTTGAAAAAGAAAAACCCGCCAGTCCGTTGCCAACTACAAATATCATTCAGAAGAGACTCAGTTGAAATCAAAATCGCCGCTGCGAACGAAAATGCAGAGAAGAAGCAATCGAAGATCGCCATTGCCAATGTCATCTCCTGTTCCAGAGGAAAACCAGTCTCCTCCCAAATCAACCGTTTTCAACAAAAGGAAGAGGAATATTGCTAACGCCTCCCATTCGAATCCAGCTTCTGCTTACTTCAATCTCCACTCCTCACCGCCTAACAACAAAACCCTAACCACCATCTCCGATCTTAAGGAATTCGCATCTTCTCGATTGGAGGATATGAAGCGGAACCTCATCGATCGCTCTCACTCTGAGATTCTCAAGGATCTCAACGCCTCTCACTCTCGCCTCCACAAGCGCTTCAAGGCCTCTCTCTGTCTCTCCGTTTCCGGCTGATCCGTTTGATTATTTACATGAAATTAAGGAACGGAATTTGAAAAGCAGTTATAATCACACTTTTATTGTTTTTCTTAATTTGACAGATCCAGACACAGGCATGCCAGCAAGTGATGGAGGAAGCTGAAAAGGAATACAAGAAGATATCGGAAAAGATTGATAGCAGCCATGAAGCAATGAAAGTAAATATTTCGATTCTTAATTATTTTCTCTTCAGTTCCGACATTGTTATCTAATTTCCTTTTCTTTTTGTTTAATTTCAGGCCTCATATGCAGAATTCATGGCCGATGCGCAAGCCACTGCATCTCGTGGTATAGTCGAGCTACTTCTTTTCATTGCTAATGTTATATTATCAACACAGTCTTTCATTATTATTGCCATGTTTTACATTCTTTACGCTTAGCAGAGTCGTCTGATTTGTTTAAATTTAGTAATTAGTAGTACTTAACGAACGAAGAGCTTATGAAAGATAATTTGAAACTAATTCTGATAAGGTTGCTCATAAACCTGCGAATTATTCATCTGGTTTTACTTGTCAAAACTATTTTTCAGCATGTAACACATTTTAACCTTTGTATTATGAAAGTTCTTCATCTTATTGTCCGTCTGTATTGTTATCAGTTTGCAAAACTTCCATTTCTGAGCTTTCGAAGTCATTTGAGAAAGGAATTGACGATCTCCGCAACCGATTCGGAACACCATCCGCTTAGAATTGATTCTGAAACGAAGACACTTCCGCTGGTTCATCTTTTCTGGTACTTTCATCATCGGTGATGTTCTCCCTTTTCTTCTTTTTTTAGTCACATGAATCTCTTAAATAAAAACTTACTAGACACTGAAAAAAATACTATATTGGTATCCACCGTATGATAAGGCGACGCCGTGTAGGTGTGTATGTTCGTCGTTTTTGTTGCTTTTTTTTATAAGGTGAGCAACACTGATTTTTCAGGGAATGATGAAAAGCAATTTGGCTAATGGAGGTCTTGTATAATTGGCAGGGCAATGGAATTTTACTGTCGGGTAAGTAGTGTAATGTAGTATTAATGTTCTGGTGATAGTTAGCTGTTACTATTCTGAAAGATGTAGGCTTTGTTAGCTAAAACAGAAGGGGGGAAATGGATTCCACAAACAACTCTAGGTGGAGAGCTTGAACTCTTGATTAGCAATAATTCTTACAATGCAATACTCCGTTTATGCCAACGTATTTCTCAATTCTCACTAAGATAGTTCCTTTTACTTATTAACCATATTTCATTTTGGTTCCCGCCATTTAGTTGAAGTTGAAGGTTTCATTTTCTAATTTTTAGGTTTGAACAGTATAGCCCAATAAAGAAAACCCAACCTTTCGAGTTGTAAATAGAATCAGTAAATTCTTGAAATGGAGATAAATGAAATCTCACTTTGGCAGGGCGTCTGAAAGTTGGGCTGGCTGCTAAAAGGAAAGCAGCAATGTATGTAGTACCATGCTTCCACTGTTCTCTTTTTGGGAATCATCCTAGGCCTGTCCAGAATTTATCTCAGCCTTTTAAAATTGACCCAACCCTTTGAATATAGAGGGCCTTTACTTCCTTTCCTTTAGCCGTATGTTTCTTATCTTGAAGGAAAAGGAAAATGGTACTGTACAACCAAGTGTTACTTTAGCAATTAGCACCGTCCATCGACATTAACTTTCAAGAAAGAAACCAAAGAATCTAGGGTTGCCTCCGCTTTAGTTTACCATGGATCGGCTAGTTTTAGGCTCGTTCAGCTTCAGTATGGCTTTTTTTTGTGTAATAGTTCAATATGGCTTTAGTTGCACATGTTATGACATCATTCTCATTGGTTTCTGCTACATATATAATCTTTGGTGTCATGTATTTTTATTTCCCCATAAACATATTGTTACATCTAATAATTTTAACGGTTTTAAGGTTTTATATAGAGCAAGATCCTTAAGGTTCATTAACAAGAAACCATAGTGATTGGTTATGTCAAAGTTAAGATGGACTCGTGGTCATTCGATCGAGTCAAGTTAAATATTTTATTTTAGAAGAGTTGAAGAGTCATATTTTATAACTCAAACTTAATTATGAAATTTTTTTTCGAGTTGAGTCGTTCGAGTTTCTGTTCAAATTTAATTGTAAACAGTTATAATGTTATGATACTAATTAGTTCCAATTTAAACGATTTTTTATAACCATATACAATACATACACATATATCAAACAGAATTGAGAGACTCGACTCGAACTTGAAAACTAATTCACTAATTACTAAA
This sequence comes from Hibiscus tridactylites, assembly GCA_958450335.1. NCBI lineage: Eukaryota > Viridiplantae > Streptophyta > Magnoliopsida > Malvales > Malvaceae > Hibiscus > Hibiscus tridactylites. Next base: position 108,035,490 of record OY288265.1, on the reverse strand, counting down.
AATTTTGAGTAATTCTAATTTTCATTTTATAACTTAAACTTTATTTGAAAATTTTCCGAGTCGAGTAAAGTTTATGAAAAAATGAGTCGAATATTTTCACATCGAGTCAAGTTGAATGGTTCATTTTTGAATTGAATCAAAATTTGTACACTCCTACTCACATCTTTATTCTATAACAATAATTAAATGCTATCCCAAAACATTGATAGCTCAATCTAAAGTTATGGATTGCTAATTTTGAGGTAAGGAAATGAATTTGGTTTGAAGGTTATTATGATAATAGATAGATTCGTTTTTACCTATCATTTTGTTGAATCAAAATATTATACTTTACGTGTTTCTTTTGTTAAAATATTATCAACTATTAATATGTGTAAAATAGAAAAGGGGTTTACAATTCACTCCATTTTCTTTAAGATAGTTATTTACAAAAAAAAAAAACTGTCTCTTCTAATTTATTTTTTTGTTGCGTTGTTTTCGTCGATAATTTTAAGGCCATCGGTTGGAAATTATTAGTTTCTTTTTGTTTTATTCTTTGTCCTCCGTTTTAGCATGTTCTATATGCTGTTATGATACATTTTATTTATCGTTATGACATGTGTTGATTGAGGAGTATACAATATGGTGCACATTTTATTTGAGACGAATGGCAATATATTTTACACGGAGATTTTAGTTTAAAGTTGTCATGTTCAAGTTATAAATTACTTCATATCAATGTTTACAATTGTTAGAATCTTCTAATGTAATGAAGGTGTTTCGCCTTCATTAGGATTTAGAGTTATTTATGTGATGTGCGCTCATAACAGTGAGCACTTCACATTTAAATTTAGATTTTAAATTTTTTTTGCTACATATTCAAATATTCTTAAGTATAATGTACTTTATGTTGGTAAAACATAGAATTTTGGGTTTATAAAGAACTTTTTCTCTCATTTTTATTAAATAATTGAGAAACAAGGCTCTATCACAGATATACCATCACCGCTGGCCTATTTGTTTTGTACTGGATGTATATGTTCTTTTGGGGGAAATCATAAATTGTGAAAAATATATAGACTATAATTTATGTAATTATAAAAATGGCCTCTCTTAAATACCCTAACCCTAAAGATAATCAAATATGACATTCAAAGCCTCTACTAGACAACAACTGTTTACCTAAGGTACTATCTCTTATTTATCTCAACTTCTAACAACTGTATGCCTTTCGATTTATTAAATAAACCATTCGCAAGTCTCAAGTTTAGTCCTAATGTCTTGCTCTATCTTTTATAAACAAGGGGTTTAGCTCAATCGAGAGTGCAGTGATTTATTTTGAAATAAAGGAATATTTTCAGGACACTTCTGTTAAAGACACAAACTGCTTGAAATTCCAAGTTGTTCTAAGCTTTCTTTGCTATTCTGGGTCATGTAGGTCAGGGACATATTTATTAAGCCACCAAGGGGAGCAATTGCATCCCATTTTTTTGGAAGCAAGTTTAGTTTAGTTTATATTTTTTTAAAAAAATAATTAGTTTAGTGTGTAAAAAAAAAAATTTGCTTACTCTATTGGAGAAAAAAAATTTTAAATCTCACTTTTTTAATTAATGTACCCGCCATTAATTTAGACATGAGCTATGAATCAAAACCAGTTGAAAACAATGATTGCAGGTGAGATCTCATCATCATAGATTCTACAAATTCTTTTCAATCTTTCCCTCCCATTTTTTTATTTCTTATAGATTCTCAAAGAGATTATAAAATATTCATTAAAATTATTATTATGGAGATAATAACATGAAAAAGTGAGTTCGAATACTTTGCCAACGTACCTATATTGCGACATGCAATGCAAGGTGCAGCAGATCTTTAAAAAGTTAAAAGACACTATAATATTATGTTTTATTAAAACAAAACAATGTTGGGGTTGTCTCTTCTTTTAACACGGGCAATGAAAAATAAAACCGGAAATCAAAAGAAACAAGTGTAATCAACTTCAAAGTAATCAAACATTGGGAATGGGAAAAGAGTTGGGGATTGAGATATCTTAGTCTTAGATCTACTTTAGAATAGATCACTAATCACTTTATAATCACTTTTCAAACCACATTCGAACGTTAAAACCCCAAACCTCCCGGCCTGACCCTACCTTCTCCCCTCCCTCTTCTCATAATTTTTTTATTAAATTAAAATGTATTACATTTTCATACCGAAATTCAAATTCATATAAGATATAATAATATAAATTGTGATAAATATGAGATAATTATATTTATGCACACTCAAGCAACATATTGATACATTTTAACATATTAATAAATTTTCTCCTTGTTTTTCAAAGTGCAGGATTCGACCTTGTGAAAATTAGAATTAGAAGCAAATATTTTTATAGATATGGTAATTGTACATTTGTAGAGTATGGAGTATACTTGATTAGTTGGAATTGCGTGTTAGAGACATGCTTGTAAGTATATTGATAAACACTTTTGGTTGTTGAGAGTAAGAAGAAATGTTTATTTTCTTGGATATTTGAAACAAAACACTTATCTAAATATATCTCAATTACATACATATAAATATATTTAAATGGTAATATAATTTTTTTAATAGAAACCAACAGCTAGTTTTATTAAAAAAATAAAATATTTTTACAACAAGAGTTTACATGTGAACTCAACAAGTTTCCCAGTGAAAAAGTGGATGATGTTCATTCTAGTAGACACGAGTTCAAATCGCTTTGTCTACATGGTGTATGCGCATTGTCAAAGGGTTAAGAATATCATGAACAAGTATTACTTTGTAATCACCTTTAAACTATTCAAAAAAAGAGTTTACAAGCACTACCTAGAGAGAGAGTGTATCAACAGAAAAATTTTAACAACATGCTCTAGAGATTATTGACTTTTAAAGTTATTACTTAAGTTCAATACCGTAAATAAATGATTATATGCCGAGGTAGATGCTTTAAAGGAATAGGGGGCATGACCCCCTAAAATTTTGGGGAACTTAAAATTTGCCCCCTAAATTTTTTTAAAATTTTATATCGACTTTAAAATTTTGAATATTTTTAATTAAATTTTTTGTCAATTTTTTTAAATTTTTTATTAAATCTCTCAAAATTATTAACAATTTTGGTTAAACCCTCAAATTTTTTAAAGAAATTTGTTTAACCCTCCAAATTCTTCAAAAATTTAAATTGACTTCCAAACTCTTACCCCAAATTCCGTTATTAATTATATGTTAGTTTTGAATGTAATTATATAAGAAATAAAAATAGTTAAAATAGACCACGGGATTCAAGTGACACTTCACTTGAAACAACAAATGTGAATAATTAATCACTAACCTACCTCGAAAGAAAAAGACTGGTGGTTGCAGTCCAGAGAAGAAAGAAGATATGTGGCATTGAGTTGTTCTGTTTTGTCCCTCTATCCCAACAATTCTTTGCTTAAAGAAGGTTAAAGCTAAGGACCAAACACAGTTTGGTTTAAAGTTAAAAAAGCACACATACAAAACACTTGCCCATAAATTCCAAAACTGCAGCAACAGCTGCTACTGAGTACTGACAACCGACAATAGGCAGTTGATATTTCTGTGGGTTAAAAGTTGTGCATTACGAAACACTTCCCAAAGGGTTAGTGATGGGTCACAGCCGGTTTAGTTTAGTCAGCGGCCAAATGTCTACTTGTAGTACTATAAACTCTGAACAACAATGGCGAGGGAAGATTTCTTCAGCCTGTGGCCAGCGCCAGCCATAGCTCAGACAAGTGAGACAAATAAGAATCTACCATAACCCTAAACCAAGGCAACACATTTCTTTTTTTGTTCAAATAAATTTGGGGTTTTCTTATAGACAAGATCGGAGATCTTCCTATATTCCAATTTGGATTTGTAACAGTGTTGATTCCTTCACCAGATGTTGTGCATCCAGGTACTACATGTCCTTCAGTCTGATTGGACTATCCATGCATGCACTCCAACCCTACATGTCCTCTGTGTTCGTTTGCAATCTAAATTTCAAATGTATATTTTCTATTTGGAAGTATAATGTGTTATAAAAATGCCGCTAAAAACTTTTTCGACGTTGTTTGTTCATCCAAACGCCGTTATATACTTTGCCTTTTAGTGGCATTTGTTCCTACAAACATCTTATATACCTTGTCTTTAGCAGTCTTTATTCCTCCAAACGCCGCTATTAATTATGTATCTTTGTCCCCCACCTCATTACTTAGCTCGGCGATCTATACTTGTAATTCGCTTCTTTATAAAGTTTCAATTATATATAAATGGAGTCGATGCGAGATTTAAATATTTAAATCTTATTGAAGTGTTTGTCTAACAAACGCCACTAAAGTACCATTTATCAGTCTATGCGATATTTACTCAAAAAACGTCGTTAAAAGTGCTACTAAAACCTATTTTTGCTGTAGTGTATTGGTTATATATAATACTATGATGGACTGTTGGTGGCCTTGTGTGCACAACACTACAACAACATCATGCATGCTAATTGCTAGATTTGTTGTTGTACTAAAATAATATATATATATATATATATATATTATAGAAGTAAATGAGCTTTACACCATATAAGTAGATAATAACTCTATTATTATTGGTTATTAATTCCTTACTAAGGATTTCCACATGCATGGTACATGCTTCAAAACTTGGCAAGCCTATTATTCCCTTGAAATTCTTCATTTAATTACTTCTTATGAAAGAAAGCGTACTTATTTTGCATGTGCACAACTAAGCTAGCCCTAGCTAAGCAATATATAGAGAGAGACACCTAAGCTAACCTAATACAACCAATGGTTATTCTAAAGCCAAAACTTAATGTTAACCAAAGATTCTATACTTGATGGGGTTGTAAACTTTGGTCATCACTTTTTAAGCAATGGATTTGTATTTTTTACATAAAATATTTTTGTAAACTTAATGTGTATTGTAATTTGGATTGGAAATCATGACCCATGTCCAAGAAATCGGTTACGAGATATTGCGTTAAAATTGGAGACTCGATAATCTCATGGAAATTAAAGAAACAAATCACGATTTCACGCTAGGAGATTATTAACCAAAGTCAGGTGGGTGACGCGGGTCGTTCTAGATTAGTCAGATTAAAGCCCTAAAAATCAAGAGAGCAACTAAAAAAAAGAACACGATTTCACACTCTCCAATCAAGGTGGAGTGTCAAGGGGAATAAAAAAATGTGATAGTTCTACTCGAGAAATTATTAGATGAATCCGACTCACCACATTATCAATTGTCTTATCTACTAAAAATCAATCAATTAATTTTTTGTCCTTCATGTCACCAAACCACTCACAATTAACTTCTAAGTAACAACAGCCCTTATTTATATCGCAAACATGTGAATATTCATTTTTAAAAAAAATAAATAAAATAGTTGATTTTTGGTGAGAGAGACTCTAAATAACCTAATGAACTAAGTTCATATAATATTTTTTTTTATACATAACTAAGCAGGCCCGGCAGTCAAATTCTAATCGCACCCCGCCACGTACCCTACTTCTGATACACGTAAGACATCTCAAACCCTTTATTACATCAGCAAAATACGTGGTCCCTACATGTTCTCCCCTCTCCGATTAGGTCCCGATTTCTTCCCCCTAATAAGAAACAATAACACATTTTTTAGTAAAAACTACATATTAGTACCCTAACTATGTATGCGTTACTATTTTGGTACTCTAACTATTATTTTTAGTAAAATAATACTTAATATTATGTTAATGTTCTGTTTTAGTATTTTGTCGTTTAAAATTAACGAAAATGGTGATGTGGCTTGGGTTAATGACAATCTTAGTCAAAAAAATTATATAGAATCTATCAATTTAATCTAAAGTTATATCAATTTAAATATTATTTTAATTTTTAGATTAAAATTGTAAGTTCCTCAATTTTCTTCTTCCAATCGAACTTTTTTTTTTTTGGTTTTGGAGCTTAAAAAACACGCTAGGAACAATCAAAACTTTAGAATTTGCGAATTAATGGGGGGATAATGTGAGTTCCATTGGAGGATTCAAACTACACGAGCGAGATACCGGCGAGAATACGAGGGGATGAGAAAAGGATGAGACAAAATTCTATCAAAATTAAGATGATGTTTTAAATTGATAGATTTTGGACTATATTGATAATATATAAAAGTGTTTCGGACTAAAACTATGAATATGCCAAGCTACGTCATTATTTCTGTTAAATTTTTTAACGGTCGAGGTACCAAAACAGAACAAAAATATAACGTTAAGTATCATTTTGCCAAAAATAATTGTTGAGGTACCAAAACAGTAACGCATGAATAGTTGGATTGCTAAATATGTAGTTTTCCTTTTTTATTCCCGTTATTTAACGACACAACCACACAGATGCCGTCAACCCCCAAATCCGTCTCAAGTCTCCCTATGACTCCGTCTATACTCTATCTTAATAAAGACGAACACAAAATTCTATATTAGAAATGTGTTTTTTTTTTCTCCAAAAAAATTCTATAATATTCGAGAGAATATAAAATTAAATCATCAATAAAAAATTATAAATCATATAAAATTTAAAATTTTAAACAAGTAGGAACCATCCCTCACCCACATCCCATCGGCCATCACCCTCAGCTTATCATGTATAGATACCACGCCCTTAAATTGTTTTCATCTCTTTGTGTCCCCGAGTGTTTTTCTTGTCCGAATTTGTTTTCTATTTTCGGCTTCATTTGCCATAATCTAAATCCCCGAGCTTTCAATATCCAAAGCTTTCCGTTTTGGGGAAGGTCTCGGTTTCTCGGCCGATACATCGCCCGCATTTCTCCTCCTCAATTTCTCAATATTGTTTAGCTCATACTCTTACCCGAAATCCATTCCAAGATTTTTAAAGCTTTTCTGTGTTTTGGTTTTTCCTGATTTCAAAGTTTCAAGCTTTACAAGAAAGAAGCAAAATTTCTTCCTTCAATCTCTAAGACATTCAAAGGCTTTACTGGGTTATTAAAGTTGGCCAGGGTGAGTAGGTCTTCTTCTTCTTTTTCCAAGCTTTTCTTTTTTTCTCAGCAACCAAACAGAGCATTACTTTTCCTTTATGCTTTGCCTGATTTTCTACTGTTATTAAAGCTATTCGTTCTGAGCATGTGTTTTTATGAACGAAAAACCACCAGTTTTTGAACCGTAGCTGTGCAAAATTGCAGAGCAGAGGAAATGAAATTAGAGATATAAAGAAAGACAGCTAAGAAAAGAGAGAGAAAGGGTAAGTCATTTTCGAACAATAAATGATGTCAAATAGTTGTTTTCAAGCTTCAAACCGAAACAAAACTCAATGTCCAACACATTTCTGCTCGATATTCTCTTGTCTCTTTGTCCATTCACTTCTTCTTCGATAAAAACAGATTGAAAAAGAAGAAGAAAACTACTCTACTGCTCCAATGTTCCTCTGGGATATTATTCTTTTGGTCGCTTTTTTATTAAACTTTGTTATTTTGAATTGGGTTTTGTCAGAAACTTCGGCTTGCTTGAACAGATCATTGTTTTCTATTTTGAATCTCTGCTGGTTACGTTAAAGCAAAGCATAGATTCCAATCTTGGTCCTTTCCAATTGGTATGTCCCATTATGTTTCCTTCTTTAATGTAACAATAACAAGCACTTTTTTAGGTGTAGGAACCTTACTTTTCTTATCCAAGGTTGTTTTTTTTTTCTTTCATTTTGTCGTTTTCAAAAAATCTCGATTCATAATCGATGATGCTGATGCAACATTCGCACTTGTTGGATTGTTTTTTTGTATGGTTTTGGTTTTTTCTTTGTTTTCTGCCAAGCATGCTGTAATTAGACTCATTGTTTTCTTTTCTATTTCAATGGGACAGTCTTTGATTTTATTACAACAATATCTGCAACTGTGTCTCCCCTTCCCTAAACCAAGCCGTGCATGCAAAATGTTCCATTCAGTTCAATTTGACCATCATTACCCTCATTAAAAAAGCATCATCGTATATTTTATAGTAAATTCACAACCCAAACATGAAAAAACTAACGTTTTTAATAAAATTTATTTATTTATGTTGGTTTTATGCAGGAATAAGAAAACAACAAGAGAACTATAAATCAAAAGCAAAGGCATTTAAGGAAAAACTAAAAAGAAAGGGAAAATGTTTACGTGCATAGCGTGCACAAAGCAAATGGCGGATGGAGGGGAAGAAGTAGATGGAGCGCGTGGAAATGGCACGCCTAGCACTAAAGAAGCAGTCAAAAGCCTGAGCACACAGGTTCTACTTCTATCTCTTCACTCTTTCGTGTTGTTGCATTTTTATAATTCATGTTCAAAACTTGTCTTAACAATGTAGTTTTTAATGTTTGAACCTGTTTTTTTTCAAACAGATTCAAAATCTGTTTCTGTATGTGTTGGTCTTTACTCTTTACTTGCTTCTTCCTTTCTTCATTCGTTCGTTCATTCATTGAATCTATCTTTTAGCTTAGGCTTAGCTTTTTCAGTTCCCTTTTTCTACTTTAGGCTTTGCTTGTGAAAACCAACAAAATCATAACCCCAAATTAGCCGATCTCCTCGGTTCTTTAGACGTTTTCTCTTTGGAATCTTTTCTTTCACGTTTATGCATGTATGTATACCTCTCGTAGTTAATATTTTCTTGGGGTGGGGTCATTTCAACCATTTCGTTTCATCACATCGCTTTGTTTTCTCTTGCTGTTATACGTTCAAGATTCTTTCTGTTTTTAGGACGTACAAGAAAACATATTTAGAACATGTTAGGATGGGAAGTGAACTGGTGTTTAGGGTTTAGCAGCTTTAACGAAGAGATTAAGCCGAGGAGTGTGTCTTGAAAAACCAACCAGCCAAGGCAAACAACCCAGCGGACAAAGAGGGTTTTAATGGGCTAAAAGGGGGAGAAAACAATCGAGTTTGTGTTTGAGTAGGCTGCTGAGTGCTGTGCAGGGGCTATGGGAAGGTAGGGTAGTAGGTATTTGTGTAACTTAGAGCAACGAGAATCCTGGCTCAAGCAAAGTCCCCATCAGCCGCTCCCCACTTGCACAACGATCCCACTTTTTTTAAACTAGGCCTGTAGGAACCTCAATAACAAGCCATATGCAGACAACACTTTGGGTTGCATGTTCTCTAGACTCTAGATTGTGGTTTGGATTTTGAATGGATAAAATCACTTCCATGATTCCTGGCCAATATCCTCCCTACTTTAACTGTTTACTGTTCTTTACTTGTGTTCCGTGTAGGTGTTTGGTAGGGGTATCTGTCCTATATGGTATATTTATCTAGTATATTTGAAAACTTGAGTTATTTTTAGGAAATTTGAGTTCGAATAATTTATCTATAAAATATGTGTTATCAAAGTGTTAAAAAATAAACAATTATTATTACAAAATCACAAAAAAAAAGTTGGATGAAATTTTCTTTCCTTAATTAATGATTGATGGTTTGATTTTCGTCCTAACCACAAAAGAAACTTTATGGTCACCGTTTAACTCTAAATGAGCCTTCAAAATGTGAAACATTAGTAGTTGGGTTTGCTCAAATGCATATATTGAGGCTCATCCCCTTATGTCCTGGTGGCAAAGGTAGATGTTCATCATCCCTTGGAATCCGAGTTCGAGCACCAATAATGCATGCTGTGTGTGCCGTCTTAGAAAAGAATCAGACTAATCATTTCATTATAGTTTAGGGACTATTGGTGTAATTTACCCTTAAAATTTTTTCTTTCCTTTGAAAGTAAAATTTGCCTAGTCAAATGTCTTGCATAAATAGTAAAATGGTGTTTTAGGACGAAATTGTTAGCAAACCAAAACTTGTCGCAATGGCCAATAAGAAGAGGGATATCTTTCGAAAAGACAATCTGTGATACACATTGACAGCAAGAACAGCTCTTCAGATGGTAGCAGACAAGTACATTTTATCAGTTCAAGCTGTTAGATTAACAGTGTTGACTGTGGTAGTATTCCCCATTATATTTGTTAGACCAACAGTGTTTGCTGTAATAGAAAAGGATCTTAACACATTCCAAGAAACCGCAGATTATGGTATTTGTTAGGACATTGAATTCTTTGTATTTTCCAATATTAATTCTGATAATGTGCAGATCAAGGATATGGCATTGAAATTTTCCGGAGCATACAAGCAATGCAAGCCCTGCACAGGCTCCAGCAGCTTCAAGAAAGGAAGTCGGCCGTATCCGGATTTCGATGCTGCTTCGGAAGGGGTTCCCTACCCCTACATGGGTGGAAGCACTAGTTCAACGCCTGCGTGGGACTTCACTAGTGCCAGTCATCATCGAGGACGATCGGACTCGAGATTTACCGGGGTATTCAGTGGTGATAGAACTCCTGGCTACAGGGAGTCTTTCTCGGCCCAGGATTTGGTGTTAGAAGATGAGGATGAGCCTAAGGAATGGATGGCACAAGTTGAACCCGGGGTTCATATAACTTTTGTCTCCCTACCTAATGGAGGAAATGATCTAAAACGGATTCGGTTCAGGTATGCCATCAACCATCCATGCCGGAAATGATTTCGATTTCCAACCACATTGTTCATTTGAATCTTTGTTGTGAAATTTGTATATATACGGAAACTGACGTTACTTAGGCTTCGAATATTGAAGTCGGGAGATGTTCAACAAGTGGCAAGCACAACAGTGGTGGGGTGAGAATTATGATAGAATCATGGAGCTCTATAATGTACAGAGATTTAATCGTCAGGCATTACATACTCCCCCAAGGTCTGAAGATGAGGTACACCAACATTTTGTTAATAATCAATTTATTCGATTCCGTAGATGCAAAAGATGATACAAAGTATCCCAAGTTGAGATTACTAACAGAACAAAAAATTATACACTGCAGACGCAAAGGGATTCGTGTTATTCAAGGATGGGATCAGCAATGGAAAGTCCCATGCCTAATTGGACACCAAGAAACAACTATAAACCTTACAGTGCAGGGCATAATGGTTTTGGTCCGGGTGGCACAAGAGGTGATGCATCGTTTGATGCTGCACGAACGACGACCTCGTCGAGAGATGAGCCTTCTGTTTCAGTCAGCAATGCCAGCGAAATAGAGGCTGAATGGGTTGAACAAGATGAACCCGGAGTTTATATTACCATCAGACAGTTGGCTGATGGCACCAGGGAACTCCGGCGTGTCAGATTCAGGTAATCAAATTCATATCCTTGTCTCTGGCCAACATAAAGTAAGAATATATCTTTGCCTATGACTTGTTATGTTTGTTCACAATTTGGATATGGAAATTGGGCAGCCGCGAAAGATTTGGAGAAGTGAATGCAAAGCAGTGGTGGGAGGTGAACAGAGATAGGATACAAGCACAATACCTTTAAATTTAAAGTAATATTGCGCCAAAGAGTTACAAATGGAAGAGCTGATTTGTATGTTCCCTCTCAATTTTGGCTATGAAAACACGTACGTAAGTAGCGGTGGGTAAAGAGTAAAGACAGAAACAAGTTGAGATTCCACAAGGCAACTGGGGTTTTGTCACCTTTGCTAATGACAGAAACACTGAACTAATAAATGTGATTTCACTCATCACTAATATCTGTCAATTTCCCATACATGGTGACAATCCATTCGGGTTTTGGTTCCCGTATGCTGCCGGGACTACCACCGGGTCTCGTTACTTTGTAATACAAGACTTGATCATTGAAGAAATGAAATTGAAAACGTTGTTGTTATGGTTACAAAGGACCAAAGAACACTACCATCAAAACAGGCTCTTGCAAATGTTACCATCTTCAACTTGAATGAGTAAATAGAGTAAGTAGTATTTTGAAATGTAACTACAAGACATCTCACTTTGGCAGAGCGTCCTAAAGTTGGACTGACTGCTAAAAGGAAGGCAGCAGGCAGCAAATGTATGTAGTGTAGTGCCATGCTTCCATTGTTCTGTTTTCCCACTCATCCTAGGCCTGTCCAGAATCTATCCCAGCCTTTTAAAATTGACCCAGTTCTGCACAGCTGGTCCTTACCATTGTTGTTCTTTTCTCAATTATAGGCTGCCTTTGCTTTGAAGGAAAAGGAACATGGTACAACCAAGGGTTACTTTAGCTCATTGACATTTACTTTGAAGAAAGAAATCAAAGAATCCGGGGTTGCCTCCACTCCACCTTAGTTTAGCAGGAATGTGCTAGTTTTAGCCCAGAATCACCCTACATGGCTTACGTGGCAAAGGGTGCTCAAACCAGAGAAGTTCTCACCATCTGTTTGCAAGAAATGCCAATGGGTGGGATTTATTTTTTGGACCATCCGTTGGAACTTATGGCGTATGGGAAACAGAGATTGTGATTCGAGTTCCATTTTAATCTAAAGAAAGGATTATTATCATTTAAAATTGGTTATGATTTAGGTTTTATGGTAATATGGTTAGGGATTTAGGTTTTAACTTATAAACTCTCAATATTAACCCTAAATTTAAAATTCTATCATCATTCCCTAATTTCAAAATTATTACACCTAAAACTCTAAACAAAATCGCTAAACTATAAAACTAAAACACTTAAATAAAGTTTCCACAAATAATTGTGCATGGAATAATTACTCATAGAAAATGTTAAAAAAAATTACTCGTGTCCATTCTTTTCATGTAAGAGTGTTAAAAAGATTTGCATGTGCACAACTAATAATACAATTTTTAAGGGTGAGCAAAACTCGAAAAAATTTCAAATAAAGTTTGAGTTGTAAAATAGAAATTCGAATAATTCGGAATTTTTTTATTCGACTCGATCGAACGCTTACCCCTATACAATCCTAGCCAAGCAATACTTATGAATATATTTATCCAATACACCGGCGGAAAACTTTTAGTTTCTAGAAGTGCCTTAGGTTTAGAGTTTAGAGATTTAAATGTAGGGGTTTAGAATTTAGGGACAATGTTTAGAATTTAGAGATTAGGGTTAGGATGTAGTGTTTAGAGGTTAGGGTTTAGATTTTAGTGTAATATGTTAAGCATTTAGGTTTTAACCTATAAACCCTAAAGTCTAACCCTAAACTCTAAATTATATTCACAATCCCTAAATTCTAAATTACTAAACTTAAACTCATAAATCATATGCTCTAAATTAAGTCCCTAGACCCTAAAATTAAGGTGCTTAAGTTTCCACCGCTAATATATCAAATAATTATTATATATATATATATTATATATTATATATATTGTTGCACAGTTTATATTCCAGACTCATGATTATCTTTTCAAATTATACTGTTTTCGAATATATCAACAACCAGTATCCTTATTTTTTAAAAAGAGATTTGAAAATCAGTTAGATCGATTTCAATCCATCTGATCAACTCAAATTTAAATCAAATGACACTCTTTTTTTTCTTTTCCTCTTTTTCTTTATTCTTCTTTGTTTACTCACCTTAAGAGGGAAAGGGCAGGCAAAGAGGGTGTTGCCCATGCTTTCTTTTGACAGGTTTTATGACTTGCTTCCATGGACACACCATTTCTTTTGTTTAAATAGAGATGGTCAATATCTAAGCTGTAATATAGCTCAAAATATTTGAATTATTGTATAATGTTAAGTTAAATTATGGTATTATAAATTAGGTAAGTTAAATGGAGAGTGTCGCGCTTTTATAATATTGAAATCATATTAATCAATTAATAAATTAAATATAAATATTTATAAAAAATAAAAAAATAAAAACTTTAATAATAAATGTTTTTCTTGTTGTCATTTGTAAAAGGGAAAAAAAGAGACCAGCAGCACTGTATAAAAGTCTCCTTTCAATAATATTCACCATCTTTTTTACATTTTCCAAATAGATTTTGAGTTAGAATTACACCCTAGGGGTCTAGTAAGGGCCCATCATCAAGTTGCATTTGATCAAAATTAGTATATAATCAACTCATTAATTTGCTTTAAATCAAATTAATATGAAATTAATATTTGTATTTAATGGGCCATTTTCTAAAAAAAAAAGAAACTATATGAAATGGTGATGGGACGGTTGATCATAAGGCAGTCAAACTCTAATCGCTATCTGATGATAAAATCCCAGCCGTTGGTGTCGACAATGGAATCTAAACCAATCATACATCGCCACGTACCCTACTTCCAGTACACGTAAGAGATCCCAAACCCTTTATTACATCAGCAAAACACGTGGTCCCTACATGTTCTCCCCCTCTCCGGTCGGTCCCGGATCTCTTGCCCCTGAAAACAAACAATAACAATTTTTATTTCCGTTATCTAACGGCAGAACCCCACTGATGCCGTCAACCCCCGTCTCTCCGTCTATATAAATACCACGCCCTTAATTTGTTTTCATCTCCTTGTCTCTCCGAGTGTTTTTCGTCTGATTTTTTTTTTTCTATTTTTGGCTTCATTTGCCATAATCTAAATCCCCGAGCTTTCCATATCCAAAGCTTTCCGTTTTAGGAAAGGTCTCGGATTCTCGGCCGATATATCGCCTGCATTTTTGTCACCGAATCGATATATTGTTGTACGTTTTCTGCTAATCTTTTCCTTCTAAATTTCGGAATATTTTTTTCAGCTCATATTCTCAATCCAAATCCATTGGATTTTCAGTTCACAGATTTTAAATCTTTGTGCTTTTTTGGTTTTCAAAGTTTCAAACTTGAAGAAAGGAGCAAAAGTTTCTTCGTTCAAATCACTAAGAATTTCAAAGGCTTTACTGGATCATTGTTAAAGTTGGCCAGGGTAAGTGTATTCTTCTTCTTCTTCTTCTTTTCCCTAAGCTCATTTTTTTCTTAGCAACCAAACAGAGCATTACTTTCCCTTTATGCTTTTACACCATTTCATACTGTTATTACGTATTAAAGCTATTCGTAGCTCTGCAAATAAAATAAAAAAGAAGCATAACAGAGCAAAGCAGAGAGCAGAGGAGATGAAATTAGAGATATAAAGAAAGACAGCTAAGAAAACAGCATTTGAGAGTATTGAGGGCAAGTCGTTTTCGAACAATAAATGATCCAAAGTAGTAGTTTTCAAGCTTCCAACCGAAACAAATCTCAATGTCCAACACATTGCTGCTCGAAATTCTCCTGTCTCTTTGTCCATTCACTTCTCCACACTTGAAATAGGCCCATCCTCTTCTTCTTCTTCGATAAAAACAGATTGAAAAAGACAATGTTTTTCTGTGATATTATTCTTTTGGTCGCTTTTGTTTTTATTAAACTTTGTTAATTTGAATTGGGTTTTGTCAGAAACATCGGCTTGCTTGAACAGATCATTGTTTTCTATTTTGAATTTAAATTGGTTTCGTTAAGGCAAAGCATAGATTCCAATCTTGGTCCTTTCCAATTGGCATGCCCCATTATGTTTCCTTCTTTATTTTTGTTTTCCCAATAATTGACTGCTTGCAAGCACTTTTGGAGGGCCTTACTTCTCTGATCCCGAGCTCTTTTTCTTTTTGCTTCTCTTTTCCTTTCTGTCATTTTCATAAGGGATGATGCTGATGCAACACTCACACTTGTTGGATTGTTTTCTTGTATGGATTTGATTTTTCTTTTGTTTTTTTCTCGGGTGCCAAACATGCTGGAATTAGATCCATTGTTTTTATCTATCTGGATGGGGTCAGTCTATTATTCTATTGCAACAATATCTGCAACCATGTCTCCTCATCTCATGAAGAATGTTCCATGTGTTCAATTTGGATTCATTCATTCATTTCTTTATTGCAGGGATAAGAAGACAATAAGAACACCAGAAATCAAAAGTAGAGAAATTTACAAAAAAAGAAAGGAAAAATGTTTACGTGCATAGCGTGCACAAAGCAGATGGCGGATGGAGGGGAAGAAGTAGATGGAACGCGTGGAAGTGACACGCCCAACACTAAAGAAGCTGTGAAAAGCCTGACCACGCAGGTTCTACTTCAATCTCTTTGGATTTCGATTATATTCGAGGTTTTGGTGCGACACCAATCGAAATATTACAAAATACATAACTTAAAAGGTTATATTTTAAGTTGATTTTCAGTTGGTGTTGCATTGTAATCGTATAGTATATCCTGCCGCACTCTAGACTCACCCTTGTTGAAAGGGTATGGTCAGTCTTTACTTCTTCAACCTTGGGCAGTTGGGCTTGAGCTTCTTCCTTTCTTCTTTGGTTCATTCATTCAATCTATACTTTAGCTAAGGCTTTGCTTTTTCAGCATCTTTTTTTTCTGCTTTAGGCATTGTGTGTGAGAACTGAGAAAGAACAAAATCATAATCCAAAATTAGCTGATAATATAATATCCTTAGCCTGGGGACCACCTTCTTCTTTGGCATCTTTTCTTTCACGTTTATTCATGCATGTACACCACCGTTTTAATTTAATGCTATAAAAGCTGTGCATGGGGACCTTCAAAACCATATCTTTCCATGTAATCTGCTGTAGCCATTTTCGAATTGCTGCGTTTGGTGTTTTGGATTGTGGCATGAAATTGAAAACCAACCAACCAGCCCAGCCAAGGCAACATCCTTGAAGAATCCAGTGGACAAAGAGCAAAGAGGGTTTTAATAAATGCGGCTAAAAGTGAGAAGCTTTCGAGCAAAACGGTGTGGGTTACAGTTTAGATTCGAGTACACTGCTGCCTGCACTGCCCACTGTTGTGCACGGCCTATGGGGTAATAGGATTTGAACGTAGGCAGCTCTAGGCTGTTGTGAAACGCTTGTTGGTTGGTCTCTGTGTGACTTAAGATCCCACCTTCTTTTATGACCCTTTTTTAGGACTAGGTCTCTAGGATTCCCAATAATAGGCAGGTGAAGACAACACTTTCCCTTGAGGCTGAGTTTTTTATCTGGTCTAATCTAAAATAATTTGTGTTAGTCGAGTTTGCAAATCTTATTTTATAATTCAAATTTTATTTTAAATTTATTAAAGTTGAGTCGAGTTTATGAAATTCTAAAGTTATTCGAGTTTATGTTCAAATCTAATTGTAAGCATTTATAAATGTGATATATATATATATATATATATCATTTTCATATGTAATATACATATATTAGGAAGAGTTGAGGAACTCGATTCGAACTTAAAAACCGATCTACTAATTACTAAAATCAAGTTGTTTGAGTTGTCTGAAATTTCATTTTAGAATTCAAACATTATTTGAATTTTTTTTTCAATTTGAGTTGAAATTTTTTGTTTTTTCCAGTCGATTTTTGCTCATCTTGATTTCCCTTCACATGGGTTACATATTCTCTAGGTTTTAGTTTGGATTTTAAACTCTATGTCCAACATGGATACCTTAATAAAGAGAGGGAAAAACATTGCTTTTTATTACCAACTGTCTTATAGAAATAGTATAATATTGTGCTTTAGGATGCAGTTGTTAAGAAACCAAAATTT
Organism: Hibiscus tridactylites; assembly: GCA_958450335.1. Classification (NCBI taxonomy): domain Eukaryota; kingdom Viridiplantae; phylum Streptophyta; class Magnoliopsida; order Malvales; family Malvaceae; genus Hibiscus; species Hibiscus tridactylites. The sequence goes on along the minus strand of OY288265.1, from coordinate 108,018,174 downwards.
GTGGCAATATCCGAAAGGAAGTAGTAGGGGGTGTCTTTAGAAAAGACAATCAGTGTATATTTAAAAAAAAAAAAAGACACCCCCAAGTTCTGTGGGCCTGACCCACCATTGAATTCTTGTCGATCCACTGTGTTTGAAAAGTGGGCATATGGGGAAAGAAAAGAGCTACAACAGCTCTTCAGATGGTAGCAGACAAGTACATTTTATCATTTCAGACTGTTAGGCCAACACAACAGTGTTGACTGGTAGATTTTTCACAGTTGACATCTCCTTTTGCTCCCTTTTTCTTTTTAGGGTGAGTTTTCATAGATCTTCATGTCGGGGTCTACTGTGCAGGTGAGCTTGGACTTTGACTACCAACAATGGAATCAACCACTTCAATTTTCTGCCACTTCTTTACACCATAATTCTTGACCTTATTTTAACTTTGTAGTTTGAAATTAATAATTCATTGTCTGTCATTGACATGATCTTGTGGAAGCCAAGCATTTTGATGAACATGGGGTCGTATCTCTTCTGTTTTGTGCTTCTAATTAACTTGAATTCTGATAACATGCAGATTAAGGATATGGCATTGAAATTTTCTGGAGCTTACAAGCAATGCAAGCCTTGCACAGGCTCCAGCAGCTACAAGAGAGGGAGTCGACCGTATCCGGATTTCGATGCTGCTTCGGAAGGGGTTCCATACCCCTACATGGGTGGAAGCAATAGTTCAACGCCTGCATGGGACTTCACTAGTGCCGGTCATCATCCGGGAAGATCGGACTCGAGATTTACTACCGCATTCAGTGGTGATAGAACTCCTGGCTACAGGGAGTCTTTCTCGGTCCAGGATTTGGTATTAGAAGATGAGGATGAGCCTAAGGAATGGATGGCACAAGTTGAACCCGGGGTTCATATAACATTTGTCTCCCTACCTAATGGAGGAAACGATCTAAAACGGATTCGATTCAGGTATGCAATCAACCATCCATGCCAGCAATGATTTTGGTTTCCGACCACATTGTACTTTTGAGTCTTTGTTGGTGAAATATGTATATATACGGGAACTGACGTTACTTAGGCTTTGAATATTGAAGTCGGGAGATGTTCAACAAGTTGCAAGCACAACAGTGGTGGGGTGAGAATTATGATAGAATCATGGAGCTCTATAATGTACAGAGATTTAATCGTCAGGCATTACATACTCCCCCGAGGTCCGAAGATGAGGTAAACCACCACCTCACTTTTATGACATTTTGTATTCCAAGTTGAAGTTCCTAATAGGAAAAAAAAACTATACACTGCAGACGCAAAGGGATTCGTGTTATTCAAGGGTGGGATCAGCAATGGAAAGTCCCATGCCCCATTGGACACCAAGATACAACTATAAACCCTACAGTGCAGGGCAGAGTGGCACAAGAGGTGATGCATCGTTTGATCCTGCACGAACGACGACCTCGTCGAGAGACGAGCCTTCTGTTTCAGTCAGCAATGCCAGTGAAATGGAGGCTGAATGGATTGAAGAAGATGAACCCGGAGTTTATATTACCATCAGACAGTTGGCCGATGGCACCAGGGAACTCCGGCGTGTCAGATTCAGGTAATCAAATTCATATCCTTGTCTCTGGCCAACATAAAGTAAGAATATATATTTGCCTATGACTTGTTATGTTTGTTCACAATTTGGATCATGAAATTGGGCAGCCGCGAAAGATTTGGAGAAGTGAATGCAAAGCAGTGGTGGGAGGAGAACAGAGATAGGATACAAGCACAGTACCTTTAAACTTAAAATAGAATTGCACCAAAGAGTTACAAATGGAAGAGGAAAGAGTATTTGGATGTTCCCTCTCAATTTTGGCTATGGAAACACGTGCGTACGTAAGTCGTAGTGGGTAAAGAGTAAAGACAGAAACAGGTTCAGATTCTACAAGGCAACTGGGGTTTTGTCACCTATGCTAATGACAGAAACACTGAACTAATAAATGTGATTTCACTCATCACTAATCTCTGTCAATTTTTCATTCATGGTGACAACTCATTCGGGTTCTGTTTCCCAGCTGCTGCTGGGACTACTCCCTCTTCTTTTTTTTTTTTTTGTGTCGGTCTGCCAATTTTCATGGGTCTTTTTTACCACGTTACAAGACCTTTTTGGAGACATTTGAGATTTTTTATTATTTGGGTCAGGAATTCACGGTATCCACTGTTGTTTTGTTTGTTAGTTTGTAATACAAAAATTTGATTGTTGAAGAAATGAAATTCAATTGTTGTTATGGTAATCAATTTGTTATTTTGTTTGTTATAATGTTAATACGAATCGGATCGTACACAGCAAATCTTCATGTTAGAGGAATTAATTATCAAGTAAATGGGATTAAGGGATTTCTATTTTCTTCTCTCAACTTTAAATCGTAAAGAAAAATAGCAGGCAGCGTGAAGATATACACAAAACAACATTTGACAAACTGGGAATTTATTTATCAAAGACAACAAAATAGTTTCTCGTTTGTAACATAACAGAAACTCTAGTATTATATTGTTGGGAAAACACTCAAACGGAAGACATAAAACCAACGCTCTTACTCATTTCGAGATCCATAATACCAATGAAAAGCATTATTAGTATAGAAACCATGAGGCCAGGCCATCTCAACATTACATGCTACTTTTTCTGGTGATTCCATGGGTGGGTATAAGAAACAGGTCATTAGACTCCGCAGTCCACTGAACCCCAGCCATTATAGGTGGAGTGCCTTGATTCCGCAACATACGGCCGCCGACTCCCTATTGTCACATTTGCCAACTTATCCGCCACATCAGCAGCTCCATTGCCATTTTGATCCATCTTGATGGATGCAGCAACTGGACCAAATATTGAATTTTCACGTCAATGGCAAAAATACCAACCCAGACTATAACACAAACAACAGGGCTCTTGAAAATTTTTCAAGCCCCATCTATTATAATGGTATTCAGCAACCAAAATGTGTCGATCATTCGAGAAACTGAACTATTTTATTGCTATCCTCAAGTACAACTATGGATAAACTTCAACATTATATAGGGCTGTTAATATTCGGAGAGAAATACTCTACTAGTAGTCAGGATATGTGATTGAATCTAGATTTTTTTTAAAAATAGCAACCATTCAATATAATATAATAATATGCTTACATGGACACTTTCTTCCTGGTGGCTGATACCTTGGTTGTTTGGCAGAACTCTTTAAGGAGTTGGCGTTCCTACTAAGATCCTTTAAGATGGAAAAAGAAAGACTATATTTAGACGCAATGTACAAAAACACTACTAGATAAGCAGAAAAACCGAGGCATATAAGATTACAAGTACCTGATTAACCATATCCAGCTTGCGTTGCACACCTGCAAGAATCAACTATTAGTAGAGAATCCCACCATATAAAAGAGCAGTTTGTTCATAGTCATAATAATGCTGAAATACTGAAGTATTTCAGCATTATTACACACTAAATTACATTACCTGTGCCCAAAGATGCATTTGTCTTCACAGTGGAATAACTGCCTGTTAGCTTTGCATTAGGTAGAGCCACAGAGAATCGCCTGCCTGATTGCTGTTCCAGTGTTCCTTTCAACACAGCTAAGCATGCAAATAAAAAATAACGAATAAATTAAGCCAGCCAAAAGAAAAAAAGGGGGCATATTAATAAGAGTTCCGAACGAACCTGATGGAGGAGTTCTAGACACAGCTGCTCTGGGACGAAGAGAGGGTGGAACATAATAACAACTCTGCAAATCAAAGGGAAATTATGTTAGTAGGGCCCTAGCTACAACATGATTGTCATTCCTAGTTCATTAAAGAACATACCAGAACAGTTAAGAACAAAAATAACTACAAAAGACACACAACCTGAAAGAATGGATGTCGAAGGGCCTCGGCAGCTGTTGGCCTTTTGCAAGGATCCCATGAACAGAGAGACTAAAACAAACAGCAAAGCAAACGTCAATTTCTCTTGAAACAATCCCATCAGGAGAACTAAAAAGCATCAGAGAGCAGACATGCACTTAACTGTAATAAGGTTGATTGCATTATCACTTGCTGATGGTATCAATGCAGACAGATGCACGCCAGGGAACTTTAATGTTCAATGACAATGGATTTTAAAAATATATTAGATTCCAGTCATAAGATAATCCAAACCAAGTGTGCATTGGTAAAAAATCAAATTAAGCTACGAAACAAATCAATGTATGCGATCACAATTCAGGGGGAGTAAGACCTGTGGGAACTGGTAGTTTATAGCTCTTGCAAGGTTATGCCCGTCAGGCCACGAATACTTAGTTGGAGTACCTATTACATTGCAAATTTTGTAGATTTCATCTGCTTCGCTGCATGCAAATTTTGTAGGTTAGCATCAATCCTGTTGCCAACCAGGCAAATATCCGCACCTAATGTGTATCTAAGATGGCATAATCTCAAGGAGGAGGTTCACAGCACAAAATAATAAATTAAAAGAACATACCTGGCACCAGGGAAAAGAGGACGTAGGGTGAACAATTCAGCCATTATCGCACCCATTGCCCACATATCTGTAAGTAAAGAGATAAAAATAATAATCAGAAAGGCGGCCAGCATTTCCATTCTTCAGTTAATCAGTACTGATTACAACGAAACCTTACCAACTTTTGAAGAATATAGGTATGATTGAAGAAGTATTTCAGGGGCACGATACCTAAACAAGTCAAGGCTTAGATAGTTGTAATAAATATTAAAAGGGACAGAGAAGGTGGAACACCGATTAAATCCTCAAAGTATCAAACTTACCAGCGTGTTGACACATATTCAGTGTATGGGGGAAGTGAACTAATTTCCCGCGCAAGACCAAAATCAGCAATTTTGATTACATCTCTAGTAACCAACAGATTCTCTGGAAAGAACAGGGCAGTGAGCTATATAATATTCTTTGAGAAAATATAAGACAAATAAAAATGAATTCTGTAAGAAAAAATTACATACAGTACCTGGCTTTAGGTCACGATGAAAATATCCACAATGGTGCATATATGCAAGACCTTGAAAGACTTGAAAACACCAATTTCTGATTTCAACTTCTGAAAATAGCTTTTCTCTGTCTTTCATAAGTTGGTAAAGATTGAACTCCTGGAATATTTGCATGTTTTGAGAAATGTAATTGAAGCCCCAAAGATCAAAGAGCAAATTATAAGTACAACACAAATACAAGCTGCCACTTACCATATATTCAAACACAAAGTACAGAATGTTATTTTCCCTGATGACTTCCTTGAGCTTCACAATATTGGGATGATTCATTCTCCTCAGTGACTGCCAAATGAGACAACTATCATGCGCACGAAAATAGGAGAGCAAAATCAAAAGTGACTAACATTACCTTAACTTCTCTCAGATTCACACACTCCTCCCATGTGTAATATTTCTTCTTCATTTTCTTAATTGCAACCTTCAAAACAGAATATATTCGAAAATTATTTATCAGAGTCGACACATTTAAAGCTATATGTTTCTACAATTTTAAATAAAACTGTGGGCACACTCACAACTTCACCAGACAGCTTATTAATAGCTCGGCATACACTACCAAATGTTCCGTCACCAACTTCCTCAATTATCTTGTACCTAAAGCATTCAAAAATTGATAAGCTGAACTTGCAGAAAATAAATACTGTCTAGGGCTCTAGGCATTCCAGATAAAACAACATACCTCTCCATTGTCTTGCAGCAGAAAAGGTAGCCCTTTCTTTATTCAAGTGATGTATAAGAGAAAGACATATGACACATATATATCTTCAGTAGAAGATTGCTTGTATTGGAAACAATAAAAGAAACTGTGTTGCTGGTAACCTCAGTTCACCATCAATTTCTTCAGGCAACATGCAAAAGCATAAAACCGGAAATATTATGGTGGATGGGCTTCAGAGCTTTATTTGTTACTAAACCCACAGCTTGGAGAAGAGAACAAGGCATCAAAGGAAGGAACAGATGAGCTCCACAAAACATAGTGACAGGAAGCAACCAGAATGAATGATTTGCTTTTATCAAACAGGAATGATCCCAAGCTCAAGATACTCTCACTTGGCTCAAAAACTTAATTGCAGTCAACTCATCTAGGCTAAATAGAAACTGTTGCAGAATGCTCAATACGCCAACATCTCCCACTATTCAGTACCCATAAGGAGCAACAACAGGAAATTAATTAAGAACTAGAGCTGCTAAAGCTTAGCTTGCAACTTTCAACAGTCTACCAAGAGTGTTCAGACCTGTCATAATAAAAGAATGAGAAGCAAAATACATTAAAGGTTAAAAAAGGCACAAACAGCTGACAGATACAAGAAAACTTAATCATGCAAAGATATAGATAACCTGAAAGGCATTTTCCCAAAATATTCAACTGGATGTTGTATCATCAATTCACTAAGTGCAGTTGACAAAGGAAACCAAAAGGAAATCTCCACGAACAAGAAACCGCCAATCAAGTGCTTCTCGGAATGAAAAAACTCGGAAAAGGTAGCAATTTGACCAGAAGCACACTTTTTCCATGTCTTGAAAAGGCAAGTAAATCACTTTAAATCCAAGTCAGGTGCAATCTAACATTAAAACATCAATTGAAACCTTGAGTTATAATATGTCTAACCAGGGCACACAAACAAATATGATACACTACTAAATCTACTACAAAATGAGAAATAATAGGATAAATCACGAACAACACTGAAAATAATCTTATTGTTGCTTTCAATAAAGGGATGGAAGGAGAGTATCACCCAGAAAAGAGTACATGTTAATTCAAGAATATGATGCGCATAATACAACTATGTAAATAATATTCATCTTAGGAAGCGATTTATAAAAAATGACGAGGTTAGCGTGTACAGAGCAATATTCAATCAACAATTCTCAACCTTGCTTCGATTCAGCAGATCACAATAAATCAATGTCCAATTCTAAATAACAACGGTGGTTCAAGATTTGTTGGTAGTGATGATGTTGACGATGATTTATGAAAAATCTAACATGCAGGTAGAAACAAGCATCATGAAACATCAACAGCTACGGATTAATTTAGGGAGAGAGCGACAAATCCAAAGATATTTTATCATAAATCAAACACGCAAACCCTTATCTGTAATATCACCTAAAGCAATAGGAATCCGTAATTACGATATGTGGGAAAACAAAGCGTATATACGCATAAATCGAGGAATACATCGAATTGAAAAGAGCCCTAATCCACCCCCAAACAAGAAAAAAACAGAGAAGAAAAGGAAAAGATGCAATCGTTGCAGATCTGGGTAAAAAGAGATGAACGGAGGAACCTGAAGATGAAGCGGTATAAACACCGTCGCCAAGGACGGGAGGAGATGGAATCCAGAGCGTCGCAATTTCTCCGTCGCAAAAGTAGAATTTTGTGGGTGTTTGGAATTATGACGCGGAATACGGATTCGCCTTTGCATTAAATACTGCTATGGGTTGAGGCGGGGGTTCACCTTGTGTGTGAACCAAGAAAAAGCTTAATTTTGGGGTAATTTTATATTTATTTTATTATTTTATATTTAGAAAAGAAACGTGTCTGTATTGGGTAGGGTTGTCAATATTCCTCTATTAATAGTCTGCCGTACCCGTTAGTTCGTAACTAATTATTTTTATCCTATGGTTTGGTACTAATTGTAACTAATATATTTCTAATTTTAAAAATTATTTTCTTTAAAAAATAAAATCTAGGACGAGGTGTTTAACGCAAAATCGGGAGTTCGAATAAATAAGATTAAAAAAAAGTCATTTATCGGTTGATATTATCATTGGTACAATATTACAAAAGGACGTGAGATTAAATATGCTAGTAGTATAAACATTTGTAAATTGAATGTTAGAAGAAAAAAATTGCTTCAATTTAATTTTTTTATAATACTGGATTTGAATTAGTCAATTCATCAATAAATCGGATGTTTATACCAAAAATAAATTGAAATCTTAAAACTAGAGGTGGCAAACGGGTCATTCAGATCGGGTTCGGTTTAGGTCAGGTTTAGTTTCGGTTCAGTTCGGGTTGGGTATTAGTTCAGGACGGGTATCTGTCCGAATCGGGTCACACCAGTTCAGTTAATTTTCAGGTCGGTTAATTTCGGGTCAGATCAAAATCGGTTTAATTGAAGACCAATATGTTTCAATCGGGTTTTTAGGCACTATCAATTTTTAAACTCGTATATGACTTTATAAAGCTATTATATTTGATTTTTTTTGTGAATTGTGCAACGATTCACATCAAATCTTTCATTATTTCTTTTAATATATTTTCTTTATTACGAGTTAACTTAAGTTCGGGTTACTTTCGATTCGGATGAAATCGGTTCGGATCTATTCAGTTCGGTTAAAAATCGGTTCGAATTCGTTCTATTCAGTTGAAAAATCGAATTGAGTCTATATTAGTTCAACTAAAAATCGAGTCGATTTTAATTTGATTTGGTTTGTTTCGAAATTTGAATCAAATTCGAATTATCATGTTCAGACCGATATCAATGATCGAAAAAACAATGGTCCACTTAAGAGTTAAGACAAAAGAAAAGGGTTTGTAGTTTAAGTTTGGTGGGTGCGCATTCAGATTTACTCGTAAATTGGAGTCAGCTGTCCAACTTAAAATCCTACGTGTGTCTCTGTAGATAGCCTCTCCCATTACACGTCATTACGTCATTTACAAACTTACCGGCTGGGGCGGCGCCGGGACTTTGGCTCCACCAAAATGGAAGAACTCGGGTTTAGTCCTTTCAAAAATTTTGAAATTATAAATTTATACAATAGTAAAATTACACTTTGATTCCCTTAAAAGTTTACATTAGTTTTCTCCTTGTATATTTCAGCTTCACACTTCTTAACATCAGGCCAAAAAATATACAACACAACAATCAAACAATATTGGTAGGAGTGATAAAAAATTAACTTGAGAAATTTAAACTTTTCAACTCAATTCGACTAAAAAAACAAGTAAAATTTTCTGTTATAAAAAGAAAATTCGAATAAATCAAACTTATAGGTTGATAGGTTTCCTTAAAAGTTCACAATTTAATTTTAACTCCTTATATATTTCAGCTTTACCATGCTTACACTAGACCAAAAAAAATACAACACAACAACCAAACCACTACGGGTAAGGGTAAACAAAATTCGATTGAAAAATTATATTTTACTTGTCTTGATTTGACCTATAATTTTATAAACTCGACTAAAAAAAATTAAATGAATTTTAAATTATAAAATGAAAATTTGAGTAACTAAAATAACTCAAATTTTTTAGTAATTAATGGATAGATTCAAGTTCAAGCCAAATATCTCAATTTTATTTAATATATATCTATATATTATATATGAGTTATGATCTACTTACACTGTGTAAAACTCGATTATTTTTGCACCTTTTTTAAATCATTGGATGAAAGTAATAAATGACTAAGATTGTTTTATATGAAGGGAATAAATGGCTTTGATTATTTCTTATTTTTTTTCGTGCGATAATCCATACATTTTCTACTGTTAATTTCAGTCATCCATTTCCCTGCATCCAACAATTTTCAAGTTTTACCTATATATATATATATATATATATATATATTACATATAAAGAAATATACATGTGTACAATGTATATGTTTATAGAAAGTTGTTTAGATTAAAATTAATTATTACCATAACATTATAAATGTTTACAATTAAACTAGAACAAATTCAAACAACTCAACTCGACTTAATTTAAATTTTTTAGGCTCAACACAATTCAAAAAAATCAAATTAAATTTAAATTATAAAATAAAAATAATAATATCAACAAACTCAAAATTTCTTTACTTGCCTTCATCAAATGCCCACCCCTAACTAATAACTAATAGAATTGATTGTTATCAATTCTCTAGAGCCCCACAAACACTACCCTTTTGGGTTCGGTTGCAGAGGCATAAACTTATAAGAGCTAGTGGGGGCTTGGCTCCCAAAAATTTGATAAAAAAATTTAATTTGACTCCTTAAAAATATTATTATATTTTAAATTTTTAAATAATTTTAATTAAATTCCCTAGTTCTCATTATGTGTATTTTTTTAAATTTAGTTAAAACCTTCTAAATTTAAAATTTCAAAAGTTTTGAAAATTTTAACATAGGCTACTGAAATTTTTAGAACTTCTAAACAAGCCCCCTCAAATTAGCTTGCCAAGATCCTCCCATGTTTGGGTGTATAATGTATTACGATACAACTAAGGGAGCAAAGCATAATAAATAAATATATATGTTCAGAAAGCAGAAATAAGTTTGATTTATACTTGTAAAATCACAATTGGGAAGGAAGTGACCAAATAAAAATATCTCCACATCAATGGGAGAAAGAAACTAAGCTCGATAAAGATAAATCTGGGGGGGGACTGTGTATAAATAGATGCCTTACAAAGAATATATCTATAACTTAACTAAATCATATTATTAGGAGGCTAATTCTCCAATTGATGAATATGAATTTAGAGGTTCTTGACTTCTATGGATATATTGTATCAAGTATGGAACTTCCTTTTCAACTCCAATGTTCGGATGAATAATATTTTCGGCAACAGATCGGTCATCTCGAGCTGCTGTTAGAGGAATACCAGAGCTTTTTCTGGCAAACTAATACCTTCTCCTTGGTTACACCGTATTCGGTGTCCTCTTTTCGGCAGCTCCACTTCAATCCCTTTGCAATGCTGGCAATTGCGTCGACAAAATAGCTGGATTCCCGGATTAATGCGTACCCCTTAGGTCGCAGGATTCGGTCCATCTCCAAGAGCACGTACTTCATATCACACCTGGCAAAGCCAACAATGTTTTAAAACCAGAACAAAGTGCGAATTGCGAAATGCGAAGAGAATTCACTCGATGTCTACCTGTGGCTCTCGGCAGTGAAGAGGCCATCAAGGTGAAGGAGGTCATATGTCCGAGGATATGTTGAAAATGCTTCACACCTGGAAAAGATGTGCAACAGATTAGACACCATGAAAAACATCAAATCGAAGCTATCTGGTAATGCATGCATAGGATTCAGGTTTCATATAAGTGCATTCGAATTTACCAATCATGATAAGTTCCAATAAGACCACGGTCATAGACCACAGGGAGTGTGTTGGCAGCATAGGAAGAGACAACATTCATGACCCATAGGGGATCGTCGATAATGGCTGCAGCCAAACCTCCATAAACTGTATTCATGTCCATAACGTTTCGTATCTCATCGGTCCCAAGTGCAGGGAGTAACTTCTTGTAGTGCTTGGCTCGCACCTTCCACTTGCTGTCATCATGCTTTAAAGCACTGGCACTCCCACCCGGAATATTTGAGATGCGTTCAGGTGCAACTTGCAACCTCTCTGGCCACTTTGGCAGGGACCCCAAGGCTGATTTCTTAAGCTCTGGCTTTGGAACTACAACACACGGGCGAAGCGGAGTGTACCATGCTGAATCTGGTTCAAGACTGTCATCACACTTGGGTGGGTAGGCATCCTCTGCAAGCTTATTGTAACAGCTATTATCGGAAGATTTTTGCCACACGGCAATATCGTCCTTTTTGGCAAACATTTTAAAGCACATTGAAATCAACAAGTCCTGCAACTTATCATAATCTGATTTCTGCTCTTCCACAGTTGTGTTCCATCCACGCCAGCGGTTTTCATAGTTTACAGGAGGACCAGACAAGACCCAAAAACCACCAGGACGGAGTATGCGATGAACTTCAAGGAGATATATTCCACCTGGAAGCAAGAGCATTTATTGTTTCAAAACTACAAGTGCAACCAAAGGGAGTGGTAGGTCGATACAAAAATCGAAGTAAAGAAATGCAACGTCAAATGTTGAAGCATGGTAGGAAAAGAAATAAATCAAAAAACAATATGCCTTTTAACCCTCAGGCCATCAGAGGACGGTTATTTACCAAATTCAGTCCATGGGATAAGGCATCTTGAGCAATGAGCCATATCAAACGAATTTGAAGGGAAAGGAAGCCGCTGGGTAGAAATGACACCAAGGATTGCTGGTATTCCACGTTCCAGAGCAAACTGCACCTGAGCTTCATGATTATCTCTCGGCGCGAGTGAAACTGTCAAAACCCCGCGATCTAATAGATCACCTCCCCAACTAGCAACCTGTAAATACATAAATTAGAACAGTTCAAAGTTTAGAGAAAATTCGAGGCAACAACAACAAATGCTACAGAGATACAAACATGTCTGGTTTAGATTTAGAATGAGAATTCGACACACTTTTGAGAATGGCAACTCACCCCACAGCCAGTGTCGATAGCAGTTCGAACTGTGCCATCTTTCATTCCAGGGATCAGATCTTGCATCAAATCTACATATGCACCAACTCCTCTAGGGAACATAGTACCACCACCAGGGAACATGAATTTCTCCCCTTCTTTCCTCAACCAGTTCTGATTAGACTTCTGCTTATTGATCCAATTATACGGCACATTCCTAAAACCACATCAACATGTCAATAACCATGTAAACTTAAGGCAAAGCAAATCGACCCTCTCAATGGAAATTAGCAAATCTAGAAACCAGCTATAGTACCTGTACCAACATTGATCACGGCTCTCTGGCCATCTGATAGGTGGCTTGTAACCATCAGGAGGTGGAACCAAGCATTGCTTCCTCTCTAACATCGGAGGGCAATGACGTTCCAAGAAAGTAAGCCGGTGCCGACCATACTTACTCCACCTCTGCAACAATCAATACAAGCCATCAGCACAGCAATCTTACATTCAACAGCCTTAACATTATCAAATAAACAATCATGTCTTACCCTGGGATCAGTGCATGGAGTATAATCCTGATAATCGGCGCCGCATTCCGGGAAAGCAACGGATTTGATTTGAAGGGGGTTTACTGCAGGTTCCTTTGGAGAAGAAACGGTCTTGGAAACATCCTGCACTATCTTGCCCTCCAATCGGTTTTTCTCCGAACAGAAGACTCCACCAAGATAGAAAGAAAACCCCAATAGCACAAGGACCAGTATTGTTGCAGGGACAATCTTGAAAGACTTGTCTGGTTGTGCATGATATTTTCCATCTTTTCCATCTTTATACTTCATGGTTTCAGAAATAATTACTTACTGCAATTCAAAAGCACCAATCAGTCAAAAACAAAAGGAAATCAACTAAGAAACTCTCTTTGCATTTCAATGGATCTCGTTTGAACAAACTGTTGTGCAAAAACTTCAAAGAAACTCCATCAAATATATAACATGAAGCGCACGTAATGATGTGTTAATTTTACAGTTGATAAGGACAAAGACCCGGAAAACTTGCAAACAGCAAATGATGAAACAAATGTTAGCTTTTTAGGGGAGATCTGAGTAATGGGTACAAAACCACACACCACTACAAACTGTAAGAATCAAATTTAATGTAGATCTTGCTAGCAACCCAGACCATAAAGATGAGACCTTGAAAGCTGTAAAAACTCGAGATCTAATGACAACCATCACCGACACATAATACTATGCATGTCACTCTGTCTTTATAGCTTTCACATGATATAGGGACCGAACTTGGCATAATCATACGGTCCCATAAATTCAATATTTCTCACTGAGTCAAAAAGGTAATAGGGAAACTATAGATTTCCTACGCAGCTAGAAAAAGAAAAAGGGTACCCTCAAGTCTCAACCTTTTTTCCTTAATCGTTCCCTTGGCATAGAAGAAAAGATTAAAATGATCTCATTGCCACTGCAAGCCAATCAGTTTTTTAAAATTATTTCCTTGTTTTTTTTATGACCAGAATTATCAATGGGTACATTGATCTCATGAACAACATCGAAACCAATAAAAAAACTGCAAAAAGCACAGACTACCAATGGGAATCTGCCATTATTCAACCATTGAAAGCAAAGAATGGAAAACACCAAGAAAATTGGAGGGGAAGAAGACGAAGGAAAAGGAAAAGATTTCCTGTAGTTTGGATTAAGGGTAGGGTAAAAAACAAGTCTTTGCCAAGTAAAACAAAGGGTTGGATCTGTAGAGGAATTGATAGAGAGAACCCAGAACAAGAAACATCAAGTACAAAGAAGTATACAAAAAAAGATTAAAAAACAAGAGAAAAAGAGAGTGTGTTGGAAATTGTTTGTACCTTGTCTCAGTTCTCTACGATTACTCTGTCTGTCTTGAGCTACAAAAGAAGAAGAAGAAGACCAAGAAGAAGAAGAAGAAGAAGACCAAGAAGAAGAAAATATCTCTGTCAAAAAAAAACGCGTATGACTATGATACAGAGAATTACACTGAAACCCCAATGAGATGTGCAGAAACTTATAAGTAAACACGCGAAGGCTGAGAGGCAAAAACAGCTCAGACCTTTTAAAATAAGGGGTTGTCTTGTCTTGTGAGGTTCTACTCGCCTTCGCCCTTTGTTTCTGCCTGCCTGTCTAATCCCCTCATCCCCACTATTTTTTTACTACTTTTATATTATATGATTTTTTTTAATCACAATATTCGACTTGTTATACGACTAATTTAAATTAGATTGTATATAAATCTATTAGAGCGATCTACTCAATTCAGTTGTCTCTATTCATAATATTAGAATTCGAAAAAATTTAACGACTTATCTTACTAAACCAACTGGCTGTTAATTGATACCGGATATTTTATTTTTTATAATTACTTATATTTGGCCTTTTAATTGATTAATTTAAATTAATATTATAAAGATTAATTATACAATGATTTCTGATTTATTTAATTAAAAATTTAAAATTTTGAACCTTTAAATTTTATATAAGGACTTAACATCTCCTTTTTCATATATATTTTTTAATTATAAAGTAAAAGAGAAGTTGTAAAAATAAAAATTCTTGGGTTTTGTGAGCGTAAAGGCCCTGCTTCCCTGGTAGATTCTTGACTTGTGTTTCTTTCAGTATTTTATTTATTTTTACGAATTGTATTTTTAAATTTTAATGTTATGATAATGTCATAACATTAAAATTTTAACCTATGCATGACATTTTTTAGTTTAAAATTTTGGAAATTTATTTAAAATGATAAATTTTAACCAAATTAAGTTGTAAAATTCGTGAATATTAAATTTGAAAATGATAAATTATCTGAACAAATGATAATATAAATCTATATTTTTTAGTATTTATTTAAATTTTGAATTTTTTAAATTTAAATTTTGGTAATGTTAAATATATAGATAATATTTTCAAATGTAAATTTTAAAAATATTTGAATATTTTTAAATGAACTAATTAATTGATTTTATGTATTGGAGACATATATTTTTTAAATTAATAAAATATATTAACGTATAATTTTGATACAATTTTACGTTCTTTTATGTATTGTACATAATATTATCAATCAAACAAAAATTAATGTACGTCGATAAAAAGTTGATGTGTGTGTCGAACAATAAAACTATTTTCATATTAATATTATAACCTTTTGTACCTTATTTTATATAATACACATTATTGGTATTTTATGGTTACAATGCTTATGGATGTTTTTGTTTTATCAAAAATAACTTCATAAATTTGATAAATGGTTTATTATACAAACAATTAAATATATACATATTTGTGATAATGCATGCATTCAAATTACTATTTTTAAACAAAAACAAGATAATAACTTTATATATGGATGATAATCCAGATTTTCTTATATTGTTATTAATTATATTATTTTTACAGTTAATTGTAGGTTTTTATAATCTATTCAACTAATTTTAAGCACCGGGCACACTGCACACATACGTATCAAACAACAAACTTAATAATGTGTGATACGTCGATATGGTTTGTTATATAAATAATTTTTTATATAACACTTATAAAGTATTCATACTCATAAATCTTCGAATCATATTATAATACACACTTAAGCGTGTTCAAACTTACATTTTAGACATTGCAACAATAATTTTATTAATCGAATTAAAGTTTGAACCGATTATTATACAAGTAATTGAATAAAGTTTACATAAGCTTGTTAATTAGGGTTTGAGGGGGTTTATTTATGGTTTAAAGTTTATATGATAAGATTTAGAGTTTAAGGTTTTAAATTTTAGAGTTTAGGCTTAAGACATACAAAATATTTAATTCCACGTGGTCGGTATATCATAAATAACTCTTGCGATAATGCATGCATTCAAATTATTTTTCAAACAGATAGATTGAATGTGTTTTATATGATAATGTATTTTTTTTCTTATATGAATAATTTTTTATATATATGATGGGTAAAAAAATTAAATTCTTTAACTCTAGATCTTGAACTCTTAACCATAAATTCTAAAGTTTATAAAACTAAACTTATAAACCCTAATTACAATCTTAAACTAAAAATTCTAAAGTGTGCAAATTAATCTCATAAATCGTAAAGGCGTAAACTAAATCTTTAATCTCTAAAATATAAAGACTTATATAATCTCTAAACTTATACAATATGTGTATTAAAATATTTAATTCTTTCATATATTACTATTAATCTAAATTATATAGTTTTAGTTAAGAAAAATGACTTGGTCAAATTAAAATCAAAACAATTTGTGGAAATTGACAAGACACTAAAATGATTAAGTTGCTTGTTTATGAATCTAAACATATTGAATATGTTCAAAAAAATCTAAACATATTGGTGCATTTTTCTTATTTCTACAAAATTAAAATAAAAAATATTAAAAGAATGCCTCACATAAGACTTTTTATCTTTTGAAAAAACAAAGAGATAGTATTCAAATCACCGACATTTGTTTGTTATTGACTCTCTTTTTATCTTTATTCTTTATTGTGTTCACTTAAGCGATTTTTTTATTTTGATTTGTATATTTAATAATAACTAAGATTTAATTATCAACCTCAATGTACTTCAGTTAAATTATTGGATGGAAATTATCAACCCCAAACTATGACTTTTTTAGTGCTTCCACTTTAAAAAGTTAATTTATGGTTTAAAGTTTAAGGTTAAGGGTTGTGATTAGGGTTTAAAAAACTATGGGATAAAGTGTATTTCTTAGAGTGTATGTGTATGATGTGAAATTTATAGTTAAAGTTTAAAATTTAAATTTTCAGTATTTGTTGGACATGATTGAAGTACAAATGGTTTTTATTCTAAATTATGTTATATTAAAAACAAACAAATAAATAAAAACATTTGAAATAGAGTTGTAATTTTTTCAATTTTCAACACAGAATTGTAAGATATTTTTTGTATTATCATAAAAGCATAGTGAAAATTATGGGATAAAGTATATTTCTTAGAGTGTATGATGTGGAATTTAGGGTTAAAGTTAAAATTTTAAATTTTCAATATTTGTTGGACATGATTAAAGTACAAATGGTTTTTATTCTAAATTATGTTATATTAAAAACAAACAAATAAATAAAAACATTTGAAATAGAGTTGTAATTTTTTCAATTTTCAACACAGAATTTTAAGATTTTTTTTTTGTATTATCATAAAAGCATAGAGTCAATTCAAAAGAAGAGCATAGAGACTGTCGATATTTTTTTACATGGCTTTCATGCTGTTTTATATTGTTCGAGTAAACAAAGTTTTTTTATTAAAAAATATTTAATTCAATTTAATGAACAATCATTTTACAGTGTTATCGATTAGACTTTAATTATTAAATTAAAGGGTAAAATTAATCAATAGTCTTTAAATTATTATTTTTAAGTATTTTTAGTCATTAAATTTTTATAAGTTATAAAATAGTTATTAAATTTATCGATATGTGATATTTTAATCACTACGTCGTTATCTACCGCTAAAAGGATGATATGTTATGTTCATCTAATGACTAATGTTTCATTTGATCCTTCGATTGCAACTAAAATTTCATTTTTAATATATTTTTTAATGTTTTTAAACTTGGATTAAAAATACAAAATCCATACTTTTAGATTGTGATAATATTTTTAAAATCATAAAATTCTTTAAAAGTTTAAAATGACTAAAACCATATATATATATATATATATATATATATATATATATTAACATAGATTAAAACCATATAATATGTTCATGAGACTAACTTGTTCAACATAGCCGATTCAACTTAGCAATATGAAACCTTAAAATGAGGTAAGACAATACATATATTCTCACGTTGAATATTATTTTTCATTATGTTTTTTTTTTGACATGTTACAAAAAAAAAGTTTCAGTTTTATGTAGCAAAATCTACATCTCTTGTCAGGACCATCGCCATTTAAATTACAAACAAGTGGAGTTAAGAAAAAAAACAAATTCATTACACTTATATGTTGGATTAATTTTTTATTATTCTCTCTCTCTTAAATTTACTAGAGAGTGAAAGAAATATGTGTTCAATATACATATAATAATTTTATGGTATAATTAAAAGCAACTATTAGGTGTGTAATTGTTTATCAAAGATAAGTTGTATAGAAAAATTCAACAAATAGTTTCAGTGTAAAGTAAAATAATATTTATATTAAAAAATTAAATTTGAACATTTTTATTTATAAGATGTGTATGCGTTATTCAAAAATTATAAAAAATATAAACATATACTATATTGTAATTAATTTAAGACCGGAGAAGGAGACAAGTTCTATAGTGAATGCATCTCACCTTGCTTGGATTGTGACACCCTTATTCTCTAATGTTTGAGATGATTAAAAGTTTTACTCCAATGAGCTGTGAAATTATCATATATTTTTAAAAAATTTAAATCATATTTTTTTCACGTTTGTTCCCTTGTTTATTTGTTTTTTTTTAAATTATTTTATTTATAAATTTATCTCTCACTTTTAAATATTTATAATTTATCTTTTAACCCCAAATCCTGACTTCCTTCCTGGCAATTGACCTACAAATTAGCTGCGTGTCTGTGTGCCGACCGGTCTGAGAAGGAATATACATACATATGAAGAAAAGTTAAAGTTATTAGTATTGTAAATTATTCAATTAGTGACAGAAGCACAGTTCAAAGTCATTTGTCTTTTCTTCCCCCACTTGGAAATAATAAATATACCAAACATGTTAAAAAACTGCAATTATTTTTTATATAACCAAAAAAATATTTAATTTATTAATTAACTAATATAAATAAATAAAAATATATATTTAATACAAAGGTTACTCAAACATATTTATTTTAGGGCATTAGAATTTTAGTTTAGGGGTTTAATTATAGCGTTTTTTATTTAAAATTTAATGTTAAAATTTATAGTTTGAGGTTTAAAATTTAGCTCTTTAAGGTTAAGAACTTAAGTCATGCATATAAAAAAAGTTTTTACTACTTGTGCATCAAATATATCATAAATATAATATTATATAAATTTATTAGGAGCATAGTTTTGTAAACTCAATTTGTTCCACTGACAACACTAAAATTCAAATATATAAACTTATGAGTAAGCATATTTGGCCGATTGGCCAAGCTGCACATCTTTATTCCTTTAAATTCTCTTAGACTATGGATTCTAGACCCGTAAGAGCACCATTTTCTTCACATAGAGTTTCCCCTTCCCCTTTCTAGGTAGAGTTAGTATTAAAATGTATCATATATATAATTATATATATATATATAACTTGTAAATTATCCTAAATACGTTGTAAATAAATAAATAAATAAATTAATTACTCTATTTATAATGTTCCCACCATGTTATTCTTCATGATTAGCATGTGAAACCATGGATTAGATCTCAAAATAGAAATTATAAAAATTAGGAAGCACACTGTTCTCTGCAGCTTTTGTGCTAATTCCCCTTAATTGTTTTTTTTTATATTATAACCGTGTTGGAATTTTTGCTTCCCAACAAATGAAGAGTAGTTAAAGCATGTACCAAAAAGTAAAAACTTAGGTTAGGTCAATAGCCAAATTTGTTATAATACTAAATTATATTTTGATCTTTAAATTACAATATCTAATATCTAGATCATTAAATCATAAATTTTAAATATTAAATTCTAAAGCATAAAACATAAACTCCTAAATTATAAAATTGATAAAATTGTATAAACAAAATTTTACCCAAGCTCGTATATCAAAATTTTCTTAATTTGGTTGGTAGAAATATTTTTGTGAATGATATAATACGACTCGAAATAATATAAACATGATGTAATAAAATAATTGTAAAAATAACATAAAATCATATAATTATATATGATAACATTGTTCGTGAAATTATTTTTCTCGTATGAAATAATAAAGTTAATATTTTTAAAGTTGAATAACATGAAATAAATTCACAAAATGAGACAAGAAATATTAAATAAATTAATACATTAAATAAATATTAAATAAAGTTGATCTTTCTTTATTTTGTCTACTTTTACTTCCAATCCATATACTTTCTGCACATTTTAAATTCAGTCTATATACTTTTAACCCCTAGAATTTAGCCATCTACTCTTTTGATTTAGTAATTGAAATTGAATTCGTAATATTGTCAAAAGACTTATATTAAATTACATAATATATAATTTTTGAAATTAAAAAATACTTACATAACCAATGTTACGTGCGTGGAAGGTCTAATAATTAAATAAAAATAATGTATGGGGTTATAAGGTTTTCATTTTCATTCTTGGGTTTGTAAAGTTCTTTAGCATTATTTAGAGTAGTAAAGCGAAAGCCAACCTTTTTTCCCTTAAATTAGCATTCTAAGCAATTTTTTATGTCACATCATTCCGTTTAATGTAAATCATTTGACGATATTATCAATTTCACTCCAATCATTAAATCAAAACAATAGGGAAACTAAATTTCTGAAATAAAAAATAAAAAGACTAAAGTTAAAATTAATAAAACTTCAGGGACTACAAGCACAATTAGATATTTATCCATTTCCTTATCTATTTCACTCAATTCACTCCTCAAATCTCAACCGCCAATGTCCTCATCCCAAAACAGAAAAGGCCACGTGTCATAAAAGTAAGGCCAAACTTTTGATAAAGTATTAGATGAGCCTCACTCACTTTGTCATCCTTGGTCTCAGCCAATAAGATTTATCTATCTCATTTTAATTTTTAAATATTTGCCCAATTTTTTTTATAAGTAGAAAAAATGTAAAAAATCATCTTAAAATAAAATTAATGATCCTTATTGTTAGAACCTCGAATAATGTACTGATTCAGATCCATTTAATAATTTTCCATACTTCTACAATACTACTATATGCTATAGGTTTTTTATAAAAAAAATCCCCAAACAAAAACTGAAATTACTTATTTAACCCCTTGATTTGCATTTTGACCATATAAAAGTTGACAAGACTCATAAGCTACCCACTGAGGCTCATAAGTTGGAAAAAAAACGAAACGTTATTAAGTTTTTACTATTTTTACAAACCGGACTGCAAATAATCCAAAATATGCTTAAAATAAGCAAATCCTCAATCGTGATCGTACTACTTTTGACTTTATAATTATATAAACAATTGCATTCCCCATTTTCCCAACTACTTGACAATAATTATGCTTAAATCTTAATCAAAATAATAATAATAATTATGCTTAAATCGGTCGCAATCTGTAGGACTGAAATTCAATGGTATTTGGTAGATTAATTAAACTCGTTTCCTCTTTTCATTATGGATGATAGTGACCACCTCCTAATACATTATTATTTTCTTTCTCTCTTTTTGTGTATGATAATTCGATTTAAGGTTGCATTTAGGGTGAATATGAGATAGAGTCAAGTTGACGAGTCTTATTTTATAACTCAAAATTCGTTTGAAAAATTTTATAGTTAAGTTAAATTTTTTTAGTTTTTTGTTCAAATTTAAATATAAATAATACCAGAGTCGGCCTTAAGGGTGGGCAAGAGGGGCGTCCGTCCATAGCGCACTATTTATAATTTTTAATTATATATATAATTTTTTAAATTTTAAGTGTCTATTAATAAAGTTCACCATCCCTAATTAAAAAATTATTTAGTCTAAACATTAATGAGTCTTAATGTCATAATTGAGATTTGAATAATAGTTTTTTTTCTCTTCTAATATTTAATTTTAGGGGTTATTTTTTCAACACTTGTTGTTTGTGGCTATTTTTTTTCAAAATTTGTTATTAGATTATCAATTTTTTTTTCTCAATATTTGTTATTGAGGCCTACTTTTAAAATTTGTTATTTGGGGTATAAACTTTTTTCAATACTTGTTACTTGAAGCCCAAATTTTTTAAATACTTGTTATTAGAGGCTCTTTTTCCCAATATTTGTTACTATGACCTACCCTTAAAATTCAAAATTTTCAATATTTTTATTAGGGGATTTCTCTTAAAATTTATATTTTTTCAATATTTGTTATTAGGGGTCTAAATTGTTCAATACTTGTTATTTGCAGTCTAAATTTTCTAAATACTTGTTATTTGAGGTTCAAAATTTTCAATAAATGTCACTAGAGACTAATTTTTCAAATATTTGTTCTTAGGGGCATACTCTTAAAATTTAATTTTTCTCAATATTTGTTGTTGAGGGTCTAATTTTTTTCCAATAGTTATTATTATTTGGGGCCAATTTTTTTTCAATACTTGTTATTAGAGGCTCAATTTTTTTCCCAATATTTATTTTTAGGGGCTTATTCTTAAAATTCATTTTTCAAAAATATTATTATTAGGGGCGTACTCTTAAAATTTATTTATCATTCAGTATTTGTTATTAGATAATAGATACCTACTCTTAAAATTCATTTTTTTTCAACACTTATTATTAGGGGGCAAATTTTTCGGTTTGCCCCATGCCTTTAAAATCTCAAGATCGGCCTTGAATATTATAGTATTAATACAATACTATTTAGTTCTAAATTTAACGCCTTTCTAAAACCATATATGATATACACGTATATATTCTCATATACGGTATACATATATTAGACAGAGTTGAGAGACTCGACTCGAACTTAAAACCTAATCCACTAATTACTAAAAAAGTTTAAGTTATTCAAGTCTCATTTTATAACTCGAACTTTATTTTAAAAAAATTCGAGTCAAATTTATAAAATTACGATTCAACCCAAATCAAGTCAATTTTTTTCAGTTGATCTCAACTAAAAAAATCAAAAATTTCGAATAGAGTCGAATTTTGATCCTTCCTGGTCACTAATATATGAACTGAAAGATATTTTGTGAGATGAAAATGTGAGATTTGCAATGAGAGGGAGATGGATAGGAAAGATAAGAAATTAGTGAAAGAATTCACATGGGTTTTAGAGAATCATGACAAAGCAAGGGAAGCCCTGATAGTGACGGTGTGGCCGTTTGCTACTATAAAAAAATCAAATCAAAGAAAAATAAATATCCATGCATGATGCTTGCCTACTATCACGTAATTTGCCGTCGCTGTACATGTAGTCTGTAGAAATGTATGGAGTATTAGTTTAAAGCGGATGATGCAGAAAGGGAAAAGCTTAAAAGCACCACGTGGCATGTTGATGGCATCATGCCATGTGCATCCGCCTTGCCGGCTCAATAATTGCCCATCTCATCAATCTGCTTTCCCTTTTCTCTTTGCCAATTGCCAGCCTATCTCAGTTTCCATGCCGGTGTAGGTGTTGAGTGTTTGACTATGATATAAATCATCTATTTTTTCGGGTGTTTATTTTTATTTTTCATATTAAAAAATTAAATTTAAAGTTAGAGTTCAAGGATATGTCTAAATTATATATTTTTTATGGTTTAAAAATTAAAATTTTAAGGTTAAAATTTAAATTTTAAATCTTTTATGTTGGAATATGAAAAAAAACACCGAAAAAAACAGCAGCTTTTTGTTCGTTTGACTATGCCAGTATATCTTGGTTCTTTTGTTTTGATTATGCCTAAACTTTTACATTTTGACCTTTTTTTACTCTTCTGTAAGTTGCATGCATGTTCTTCATGTGGATCTGAGGAATGTCTGCCTCTATCCATTCATATGGACATCTTTTTAACCCATGGTCATGGTCCATTAATGTAATTTTCAACGGTGGAATTTGGTGAAATTTAGGGTAAGAGTCATGGTGAATTTAGGGGTGTTTAAAAATATTTAATATGACCGATCCGATCTGATTCGAAAATTTATATATACAATATGATTTTTATTTTTAGATCGAGTATCTGGTTCAATTTTAAATTTTTCGGATTGGATACGGATTGCAATGTTTCAAGTTTCGGAATATCTAAAAATTCGAAAATTATTTTTTATGAATATTATTTTTTAACAATTTGATGCTTGTTATATCCGAAAATTAAAAAAAATCAAAATTTTTATAGATGTTAATCTTGTTATGTTTAGCAATTTGTTGTTTGTTATATTCGAAATTTCAAAATTTTCTTAAATACAAGCTTCAAATTAAAAAACTAATTAAATTAAAATCTATTTTTGAATAATCGGATATCCAAATATCTCATCCAGTTATCCGATATTTGAATATCCAAATATCCAAATTTTTACGGATCACTTTAATGCTGATTCGAAAAACCGAATATCCGTTAGGATTCATTCAATGGTAGTTTTTTTTTATAAAAAATGATGGTTTAATTATATTTTAATAATTTTGAGGTATTTAATAAGATCTTTTAAAAATTATTAGAGAGAATTTAATTAAAAATATTTAAAAATTTAAAGTTTAATATTTTAAATTTTTTGAGGAATCAAATTATTTTTTAAAAAAATATTATAGACTAAATTCTAATTTCCTAAAATTTTAAGAGACGACTCTAATTCCTTATACCTTCCGCCCCTGGTATTTACGAACATATATAGATTTTATACTATATAATTTACCGAGCCTAAGCTGGATTTAATAGAAAAAAAATAAAGGGAAAAACGAGTTTTCAGCGAAATACATATACAAGTTAAAATCATGATATTTGATTCAATTGTTTCTTTGTGATTTGTGTAAATATGAAATGAAAGCAACAGCTGACATGTCCATCTTCAGTAGGTTCCTGCTTAATATACTAGTGTAAAATTATGATTGAAATTATCTATTTGTATTTTTTTTCCTTAGAATTTTTTTATTATCATTTTTAACTTTTAATCTAAGTAATCAATTTACAGTCATCCAATGACCTAAAATCAGTGTAAAACTTAGCACACATTGTTTGACGAAGACGATGGTCGACCGGCCTTCACTGGATTGGATCCCCATATAGTTCCTTCTCTGCCACAGTGGCTTACAGTGAAAGGATCGACCTGACTTAGATCATTATACTCGGCCATGGCAGCAGAAATGGCTGTTTCAGTCGCAACCTTGTCCCTTTCAGCCATGACTTTCAGTCGCTGTCTCTCAGCTCTTGAGCCAATAACCTGCCCCAGGATAGAAGCCCCAATGGTCAAGGCCATAGCTGTTTTAGGCATTAAGACGGATTTCCGAAGCATGGCTATGAAGGGCACAGCTGCATGCACAGCTACAAACCATGATAAAGAGAACTTCTTAGTGTGCTCCTTCCAAGCACCCAAAGGCACGTTTGCCGCCATGCCCAAGAGAGCAATGACAAACATCTTTGCAGGCAGTGGCTGAGGGCGTAAGTTTTTAACAAAGGCAGTGCGAGCTAGGGCAGCCCTTGCAGCAACTACAGCAGGGGGGCATCTAAGCTTCATTCCGGGCGGGGGCTGAAACGCTGTTGCCACAAGTGGTAGGACATGACTCACTGCTCTGTAAGATTTTGCAATTGGGCAATTCCCGGTTTGTAACCACTCGTTCCCGGATGCTTCATGGTTTGTTGAATTTCCTTTCTGAAAGATCATAAATACATCTCAGATCAGTGTTGTTTGCAGTGATTACCTCGTATCTAATGCATCATCCAATAGTTACATGGCAAATTACATTTCATACGGCTAAGCTAGCACAAAAGATCCAGTGATTATAAAACTATTGATATATTTCTCCACAAGACATCAATGTATTTCAGAACTAATGAAGATGGAGCCTAAGAAAGTATACTGAAATATAGTCTAAATCTTTTACAGGCTCCTAAGGATTGTTTGCTCCAAATTTGATTTTGAGATCACACGACATGTTATATTAGGATGGTTCAATTCTTATTCGTAAATGCAGTCGTGTGCAAATTATACTCTCATTCAACTCTTCATTTTTTTGTTTCTGTTCCCAAATTCTTCGAATGGCTCCTCTAAATTATAACATTGCATTTGTCTAAAAAAAACTATGATTACCTGGCAGGGTTCTTTCTTGTTAGATGAGTCGGATTTCTTTTTTTGGTTCTTCCATTTATCCCAGAAGGGACCAAAGCCGAATGGCCCTCCTGAACTAAAAGCTGACAGACTGATCGTTGCAGCTCGCTCTGCTAATGGGTTGAATTGGGCAGTAGGCTCCTGTTTCACTCTATCACAGTGAACATCAGACCTCCCTGAGAGAGGTACAACGCCATCCTTCCCATGAAAAAACTTAAATGCCATATCAAAATTTGGACCATCTTCAAATATAGGACCTTTTGCTCCCTGTACCTGCAGAAAGATATATAGACGAAATCAACTCAAGGGCAAGGGCTACTTAACATTTCAGAATATACACACACACACACACACCAATGCAGGAATCCTACAAAAAAGAGAATATTAAAAGGACAAGAAGAACTTACAGGCACGGGAAAATTCAGCGGGGAGAATGAAAAGTTGGTGGGTTTGTTAATGTTCTTAAGAAATGGACATCTCTGAATGTCCGAGTCCTTAAATGAGCACTCGGATGTGTCCTCATTTATTCCCTTCAGCCAGAAGTCCATTGTTTCTAGTAACCAAATCAATCTACCTGCAACGAAAGCATCTACATTTCAGAAACCAATGGTTGGATTGACATAAAGGGAGGGAAAGGGCCTCCAATTTTGAGAATACAAAGAAAAGCAGATGCAAAAATGTAACATAGATGGTTGCTGAAGGTTCCTTGCTAAGCCAAGAATATTGATTGCATTCCCTTTAAGAATCAAATTTGATAAGCAGAAAATTTTAACTAATTGCAGAAATTATAAGGCTACAAGCAATTGAAACGCTAAAAGCATGAAATCCTTTTCATACAACCTATAATTCAAGCCGTAAACGTTTAATTAACATTCATTCAAATAGGAAAACAATTGAAAGAGCGGCGAGTAAACATATACTAGTATCATAATTGGAACTGAATGGTTCAATCAATAGCAATTCAAAGCAAATTAAAAAGAAGACGTAGAAGAAGCAATTATCAATAGTAGTAGTTCAAAAGAAAACAAGAAGAACCGAAAACAATACTCGCAATTTGTTTATTCATAATGACAACAACAATAGCAGTAGAATCAAGAAACCCTAAAATTTTGATTGTAATCTAAGAGGGAACGAAAAGAAAGGAGAGTAAGCGAGAAGCTAAGTTAAGGAGAAATTACCGGACGGAGGATTTCCTCTATGCGTTGAGCTGAGCCTGAAACTTGGAAGCGGAGGAGAAAGGCAAACGAACAAAAAAAAAGAACGTGTGGCGAACACAAATACTAATTACACGATTCGAGAAAGTGGCTTTGTTATTACGTCTGGGCTGTTGCTTTCAAGCAAATGACAGTCGCAAGTTGTTTTGCCACGTTGCCTAGCTCTTCTTGATTTGAAATATATATATATATATACATATATATATATAATTTTAGTGTATAATGCAATGAATTAGATTCTCTGCGAATGTTTTTTTTTCTATCAATTTTTGATAGAGTATATTCATTATGAAAATAACTCTTTCAACTCAATTAATTTCATAACTCCTTTATACTCTCGTCAATTATCAATATTTCCCTATACTCACGTTAATTATCAATATTTCCCCTCAAAATTCAATCTTTAAGAAAATAGTGTTATAAATATATTATATAATTTTAGATGATATTTCATTTATAAAATAACATTACAAATTTTACTCATAACTGTAAAAAAAACTTATGAAAAATACATGTCAGCATATCTTCAAATTGTTGATATTACAAACTCGTTTTTATGTAAATTTGATATTTTTAATGCTTGTGAGTTCACATTATTAGTCAGTACGCCGGAGGAAAAAAAAACAAACGGAAATCGGTGGCAATTTATTAAGAATATGTCCGCGATGCAATGCAACTTGGGCATTTCATGATAGGGAAGAAGCCATATCTGCATAGTTCCAAAAAATGGTTATACCACAAATCCAACTTCTTTACATGTAGAAAACATAAAACCCGGCAAGACTTGGAAATAAATACACACCAAAACCACAATGCCTGAAATGCTACCCCTTCCCATTTGCCAAGTTCACCAGACATTTCGCAGGTATATGAACACAGCATCAAAAGTTTCATGCATGCCAAAAGCAAAGGTGCTCTGTCGATAGAGAGCAAAGGACTCTCGCATCTCAAACACGCGGGTATATATAGAAAAGTTCCATGCATAGAAATTACATCTGCCATTCAGTCATAGCCAAACTACAATACTACCGAAGAAAAGGAGAAATGGAGAAAAATGGAAGTCCAACACCCAAAGTGACAATATTTCGAGAAACGAGAAAGCTCTAACCTATAAGTTCACTTTAAGGTTGTTCAAAATGACATTACACCAGCAACTCGTGGCTCCCAAGTCCAATGTCCTGATCATGAGAAACAAATAACATACGATTAGAATGGGTAGATGACATGCCAAAAAATTAATGTACTGATTTTAAGTTCAATACATATTTCAATAAACAACAGCACCAGCCTACCCTACCTGTTGCCTCGGAACACCTCCGTATCTCCCAGAAGAAAAATCAGTGCCTCAAAGGTAAAGAACCAGAGTTTGGGCAGTCTCTGGCCCAATGTCCAGTTTGATGGCACTTAAAGCACTCACCAGATCCACGGCCAACACTTGCCCCAGAATACATTCTATCAGAATAGTCCCTACCAACGGACTGTAATGGACCATTCATGATGGTAGGGCAATTTGTAGAGCTATGACCAGTGGCGCCGCAGCTATTACAGAATATATCCATGCTAGGAGCAGTTTCTCTAAGCCTAGAACCACTGTAATTGTTTCCATATTGACCCCCTTGGTTTACTGGCAACCCATATTCTCTACTTGCAGTTGGTGCAATACCTCTGCTTCCATCAATCCCAACCCCAGAATAATTCGGACCGGGATTAGGAGTGCTAAACTCTGCCTTTGATGCAGAAGGACCAAAATCATTTGTTTTAATCTTCTCGATCAAATCCAAAAGGTGCCTCGAATCTGATGAAAAATTTACTTTTTCTACTTTCACCACTGTTGATTTCACACGCTGTTCATCACTAAAAATTTCTTCCTTTACTTTCAACTTCAACATGTATTTATTAAACATGACTTGACGTGTAATTTCCATAAATTTTTCATCATCTTGGTTTTCATACCTCAAATTGTACAAATCTTTTGCAGACACCCCCATTAGATCCTGACCAGATTCCTGAAAAGCAGTCACCCATATTATGCCTGTATGATCCTGTATCTGGAACTGAATTATATACCTATAATCGCATTCGTCTACTGCCCTATCACATTTATCACACCACCACTTCCCATCTCCATTATTTGTAACCTTTTTGTTGCATTGACGGTCGCCATTCATGATAGGACAAGCTGTATAGCAGAAATTGTCCAACTTGATGTACGCAATCCTTGCTACTACTGTAATCCAATCTGGCTTATCAGAAGTTCCTAGTTTCTCATCTTTGATTTGTGATAAAGTTTTTCTGTCATCTGCTCTACTCACAGTTGATGTTTCCCTAGAAATAGAGACAGCAGGAGTGTTCCTCCCCGTACTAACAAACCACTCCTTTAACCTGTGAGCCTCGGGAAAATCAGGATCTATAAATAACTGGGTTGTAGAGATAGAGCCCACAGCCTTCCCATTAAATTCGCTCACCCTACCAGCTTTCACAGCCAGAACTGGAAACTCTCCAGAATCACACAAAGATTGGAGCTTTTGTCCTTCAGCATTGCAAAAAGATCCCCATAGAGTTAGTTCAACGCTTCGACCAGACATGTCCCTCAAATGAAGGGTTCTCTTCTGAGTTTCAATACCATTTTTTCTCATTATTGAAGCAGCAGGACTGATAAATGATACCACACCAATTATATCCACCATAGTATTGTTCTCCATACCTTCAATATCAGTTATGGTACGGAAATGAAATTGCTGACGTGGAATTCTGTTGTCATCCTCATAACACAGTTGTACTGTTGATGTGCTATCAAGAAATATTTCATGCTCATTATTAAGGTGATTAAATGCCTTCTGAGCAGGTTTTAGAGTTCCCCTAGAAATCAAATAAATCTTACCAGCTTCAATCTGGTTATAGAACTGGTCAACCACAGCATTAAAGCAAGTCACTCGTATTTCCCCACCATCTGAATCGAGAAGGTCAAAAGAGAAAACTTTACCTTCACCACGAGCATTATTATAGCGCCTAAGTTCACCCTTGGCTGTTACTCTGGCCTTTATTGTCCACCGGCCCTGATATGGATTCAGAGCAGAAATTGGGATTATCCTGGGTGGTGCTTCATTCTTGGCAACAGGCCCTCTGTTACTATACATTGGGGATGGCTGCTGATACGTGGGTATGGATTGGAAGTTAGAGGTGCTTAGAGGACGTGAAGCTGCTGGCCTAGGATTATTGAAACCTGTACTCTGAGCCCCAAATGATCCATTTATTGGTGATGATCCAGGAAAACCAGCAGAAGGATCTGCTTTAGGATAAAACGGTGGTGCATTTGCAGCAGGACTTCTTATATGTTCAGATTCATTCAAACGAGAACTGCCCTGCCAATGGTTCATTGTAGGCTGTTGCAGAGTAGCCCCAGCCGAGTTCAGCTTATCAGCCATGCTGCCACCAACTGAACTTCCTCCAAAAGAGTTGGTCTGTGCCATCACTGCCGCAGGTTGATCAGTAGGGGCTTGTGAGAGCCTGGAAGATCTGGGTGCTGCTACTGGCTTCCCAATAATATCATATTTATTAACTATCACCTCCAAATCGATAATAATAACAATCCTGCATGAATGGAATTGAAAACAAGGTCATGAAGACAATTAACACAATAAGCTAAGAACATATGCCACATAAATCACATCTTGAGTAAAAAGTTTAATACAAACATAAACACAGATTCCCTCATCAGATTGTAAAGCCAAAAAATTCATTACATGGAAAATTAAATTCAATCCCAAGAAGAAAAGATCCAAACCAATGGATAGACATATTAATGTGCAGCACTAAACAACATATACATTGATTAAACTCAACAAAATCCAAGAATT
Organism: Hibiscus tridactylites; assembly: GCA_958450335.1. Lineage (NCBI taxonomy): Eukaryota > Viridiplantae > Streptophyta > Magnoliopsida > Malvales > Malvaceae > Hibiscus > Hibiscus tridactylites. The sequence continues at coordinate 107,986,953 of OY288265.1, read as the reverse complement.
CAAGCCATTGACACGTGTTAAGATCCAACAAGTCATTGCCATCCCAACTAAAGATCAACACCATACACTGCAATACCAAAAGTTGCAGACTCACAACAAACACAATTTGAGAAACATCATACAAGGAATCAATCAAATTACACCCAATTCAAGCACCGCCAATTAACAAGGAAAACAATAATAAATATATAAACCCACCCAACAACACAAGAAATATAAGTTCTTTACATACGAAATGGATCATCAAAACAAGAAAATAGTAGCTAAGAAAAATAATCCTTTTTATCATTCATAGAAAAACATATAAAGATAAAATAGAGAGAGAGAGGGAGAGTGGTATACATGCGATCTTGGATTACGTTGCAAATGTACTGAGTCAATTGGATAACGGAGCCAACTTGCAACTTGGAGGATTTCACAAGTTCGTTCTTACTGGTAGCCAGCATCCCTTGCTGCGTCAACGACCCATCCGACAGTAATAGCCTGTACCTCTCGCTCTTTTTCGGTTCTTGCGGATTCTTCGACGTCGTTTGAACCTCTTTCAGTTCTATCACTTGAAGCAAAGGTTTCAGATCCGTCTCCGTCGACACCTCTCTGCTTATAATCCGAGACACCGCCCCTGCCGTCAGATTTACCCCCATCGTAAACCTTCAAAATAGGGACTTTTGGGCGCGAAATAGTAGTTTGGGAAGAGAAAGAACCAGAGAGAAGTAGAATGATGAGATGAAATTTTGAGAGAAAGTGAAGGAAAATAGGGGAAATGAGAATTCTAGGGCAAAATATTTTGAAGCGCCACTTCACTTGGCCAGTTTATTGAGAGATGTATAAAGAGCGCCAAGTCTCGAATTTCGGAAATTTTGGTTCCAATTCGTGGGAATTGTTTTTTTTTTTTTTTGAAATGCCTAACGTGTCCCTACTTTTAAGGTAGTGTAGTACTGCGCCAGTTGTTACGAAATGGCTTTATTTAATAATTGGCCCTTCAACTATATCCTAATTTTTAAACTGATCCCTAGTATTGTTTTTCAACTCATAGTATTTGGCTCAAGACTCCGGCACTCAGAGGACTGTGAGAGCTATATGGTATGTTGTGGGGTTTAGTTAAACTATGACTCTCATTCTAAATTATCTTCAAATTTTTTGAACATTCTAATTTCATCCTCAAATATCATTTATTTTCACATTATATTATTACTTAATATATATCATTGTTTACATGACAATTAACAATGTTTAGATCATTTTTACTGACATGGAATATGATTAACATATACTGATAATTTGAGATGAAATTAAAACATTCAAAAAGTTTAAAGATTAATTTAAAATAAGAGTTATAATTTAGGGATGCAATTCAAATATTCAAAAGTGTATGAACCACTTGTGATTTTGGTATTCAACTTTTTTTTCTGCTGTCGCTTGCTACCTTGATGACATTCCACTAATACCATTTCATGGGTAGGCATAGGATTGTGTACAAAGATAGATCGAGGGGGTGATATAACAGTTGTTCTCTTTAAAAATTTGAATTAGGCGTAATTTGTATATAGTTTAAAAAGGATTTAAATAGATAGAGATGGCGACAACAGCACCGTCATCGGAGGGGTGGCAACAGCAGCATCGTTAGAAAAGGAAGGAAGCCTACCGTCAAAAAGAGAAGGTGGATCATCACAGGTCGTCTCAGGGTTGGAAGCAGCCGGAGAGAGGTTGGACAATTTTCGTCGATAATCTAAGCAAGAGGGTCTCTAGAGCTGCACTAAAAGAATTATTTGGATATTATGGAAGAATACTGAGAGTCTTCATACCGGAGGTGAATATGAGAGTAAGATATAGGGAGACAACGTTCGCGTTTGTAACAACGGAAAGCAGGAAGGAGTTGGATATTATTATATCAAGGTTGAACAATACAATCATCGACGAAATGGTTGTCAGGGTATCGAAAGCAAAATACCCGAGAGCAAGAGGCGCTGAAGGAAAAAGCAACAATGCAGTAGATGGCAGTGAAGGGAAGACGGATGGGTCAAAAAAGAACCAGAGGCATCCCAACGTCAGAAAGGTTGAGAAAGGATACAGGGACGCAATTGCGAAGGGGATGTCATATAAAGAGGCTCTTCTTAGGAATGTAACGACTGGTAGCAGTCTGGATTGTGAAGAGCATGAGGACGGGGATGGAATAAAGATAGGATACATCGACGGGGATCTATATGAGATGAATATTCCCAGGGAGAGTAGCGAATGGCTAAAAGGATGCCTGGTAGGGATGTTGAAAAATTCGATCGAAGTGGGAATTGTTCAGCAAGCATTGGAGTTTGAAGGTATTGAAGCTAAGGTTCTGAAATGGTGCGATGATTATAATTCCGTTATAATCCGTTTCAAATCGGAAGAGGAGATGATTGCCAACTGGGAAAAAAAGAGGGAGGAGATAGGCTTCTGGTTTAAACATCTGGCACCTCTGCTGGTCGACGGAATCCCTTTCCAATTTGTGTCAGTATGCATGAGTGGCGTCCCATTGCAGTGCTGGCATGATGATTTCTTCATTAACATTTGCAGCATATGGGGTAAGTTTATTGGGTTGAAGAATGTACTTCCACAAAGGAAATGATTGACATGGCTTTCGTCACTATCAGAGTGGCCAGTTCGTTAGACATTCCTGAGTCAGTCATAGTGACGGTAATGGGAGCTTCATTTCGCATTGTGATCAAAGCAGGGTAGTTTGATGTGGAATCAACAGAATTTGATTAGCCTCTAGAGGAAAATAACTACGCTGATGTTTGGCCGGAAAGCCCTGGTGCGAGGGAGGAAGACGGAGGTGATAAAACTATGGGTGGGACACATGATACCTTCGATTTTTTTGGCAATGGCGGGGGCTGCCTGGATCCGAAAGGCCATGAAGAGGCCGGCGACGTTTCATCTCCAACCCTTGGGGAAGAGAACGACACCTTAGACGGACATCTCGCTCAGTCCCAATGAAGGAATTTCGATGATTCAGAGGCGGAAATTAATGCAGGATACGTGTCTAACTCCTCCAATTCAAACGTGGGAAATTGCAGGAAATCTAATGAGGCAACGGGAATAAACGTGGGGGATATCGTGGCAGGCTTGGGGCCGGAGCTTATTGGGCCTAGCCAACCGGATGAGAGGCTTCCCCGTCTGTGGACTTCGGGTGTTGACCCAAATTCGTCTAAGGAAAAAGAATTAGAGTATCAGAATTCAGTCAAAAGCCTTGAATTGAATTTCGTGGTCCTTGATTCATCTAATGAAATACACCAGTTAAACAGAAGTTCTGGGTCGGTTGTGCAGGACAGCTTTGCCACGACTGGTCAAACCGAACGATCTTATTTGGAGGTCAAAGAAGTGGAGAAGAAAGAAAGGGGTATTTTTAGCGCCAAATTTAGACGACAACTGAGGCAAAAGGTCAGAGAAGCGGTGGTAGGGCCTTCTCCCTAAATCATAGGTAGATCTCATCTTTCTTATTCGGATGATAATATCTCACTGGAAAAAATAGAAGCGAAAGCAGTCTGGGAGGTAAGCAGAGTATTGGAGTTTTCTTTTAAGGGGGGCAAGACGGCGGTATTGAATAAGATAAGTGAATTGGAGAGGGCTTCAAGGGGAGGATGTTAGTTGCTATTTCTTATAGAGGTAATAAAGCTGTTATAATGGTTTTGTCAGTATTAACTTGGAATATCATAGGGATAAGAATGAAGGAGAAGATGCGGGCGGTGCGAAACATGATTCAGAAATTAAATTCAGACATTGCTTTATTTCAAGAAACCAAGGTGGAAGAATTTAAAGGGAATTTAGCAAAAAGTTGTGGAATAACAGTGATGTGAAAATGGCGTTTTCCCCGGCAGTGGGGTCGTCTGGGGATTGATCTGTCTATGGAACACAGGAGTTTTCAAAACGGACAACGTAGTGATAATGCCCAGGTACATTGCCTTGATTGGCACTTTTACGATCAACAACTTCAGATGTGGTATACTAAATGTCTATGGGCCGTCAACCGATTCCGAAAAAGGGGCATTCCTGAATGAGATCAAGACCTTCATTAGTAGTTGGAATATATCGTGGTGCACAAGAGGGGACTAGAATATGTTCTTGAACTCGGATGAAAAAATTGGTTTTTCGATCAACAAACCCCTGATTGATAAATTCAGAGAGTTTGTCTCGGAATTGGAACTCATGGATCTTCCCCTTCAAGGGGGTTGATATACCTGGAGCAACAATAGGGAACAACCGACGTTTGTGAGGCTAGATATGTTTCTGATTTCGGCCGAGTTCCTATTGGCGTTTCCGAACTTGTCACAGAGAGTGATGGAAAAGTCACTTTCAGACCATAGTGCGGTTAGTCTCACAGAAGAAAGCATCGACTGGGGTCCGAAACCTTTCAGAATAGTGAATCTATGGTTCGTTGGAGCCGGTTTTGAGGAGTGTGTGACCAAGGCAATAGAAAGAACGAAAATGAAATACCCGAGCATGTGGATTGGCGGGCTGCTAAGAGTTTCTAAGTTTACGCTGAAAAAATGGGCCGGTAATGGGTTGGTGAAATCTGGGAAGTCAATCAGGGAGTTAGAAAGCGAAATTACAAGACTGGAAATAGTCATCCAAGCCGACAGAAATGATCAAGCAGTATGGGTAGAACTTCATCAATTGAGATGTCAGTTGTGGCAAGAGTATCGACGTGAAGAAAGCCAGTGGCTCCAGAAATGGCGATTACAATGGTTTAGCGAGGGTGATAGGAATACACGATTTTTTCACCTCACCGCCTCGGCCAGAAGGAAAGCAAATTCTATTAATTCACTGAGACTAGGCGAGGTAACCGTCAAGGATCCGGAAATCATAAAATAAGCAGTCAGGGAACATTTCTCTGATCTTTACAAAATCAAACATGCTATTGTTGTCGAAGACTTCAAATTAGAGTTCACTCAGCTGTCTACAGAGCAAGCAGATTACTTAGTTAGAAGTTTCACAAATGAGGAAGTCTGGACGATAATTTCTTTTGCAGACGGGAATAAAGCGCCCGGCCTCGACGGGATGAATTTGGGCTTTTTTAGGAAGTTTTGGCCATTGTTGAAGGAGGATATCATGCGTTTCTTTAGGGATTTTCACTCAGAGAAAGCGTGGGAGGCAGGCATAAATCACTCTTATATTACATTAATCCCTAAAGTTCCGAATCCAGAATCGCTAGATGAGTTTCGCCCAATAAGCCTGGTTAGCGGAATGTACAAGATCCTGTCAAATGTGCTAACGAGAAGGATGAAAGATGTTCTGGACTCCCTAATCGGCGAATCACAATTCACATTCATCTCATGTCGGCAAATCCTGGATTGTTCTTTAATTGCTAACGAGTAGTCGATTTTATGGTCAAGGAAAAAAAGGAAGGAGTGGCCTTTAAAATCGACTTCCACAAAGCATATGACTCGGTGAATTGGTCTTTTTTGTTGCTGATTTTTCGCAAGTGCGGATTCAACAAAACTTGGTGCGATTGGATTTTCCGGTGCATATCATCAGCCCAGATTTTAGTATTAGTGAATGGTTCACCGTCAGATTCTTTCAACACTGCCCGTGGTCCGAGACAAGGTTGCTCCCTCTCCCCTTTACTTTATAATCTAGTGGGAGAGGCATTAAACCTCATGTTGAAAAAGACGGTTGATATGGGGTTATTTTTCGCGGTTACTGTGGGGAGAGGGAATAATCAAGTCCAAATTTCCCATCTGTAGTTCGCAGATGATTTACTAATATTTTGCAGAGCTTCACTCGGACAAGTGTAGAATGTGAAACGCGTTTTGAGAGTTTTTGAAATTTCTTCGGGTTTAAAGCTTAATATCTCAAAAAGCAAAGTGTACGGTATTGGGATCAATGAAAACTCTATTGCGAGTTGGGCAGAGAGTATCGGATGCAGAGTTGAATCCTTCCCCACAAGCTATCTAGGCCTACCGTTAGGAGTGCACAGAAACTCAATGGCCATGTGGGACCCGGTGGTGAGGAAAGTCGAAAAATACTTGGAAGGTTGGAAGATGAAATTCTTATCAATGGGAGGCAGACTCGTCTTAATTAAATCCGTCTTAGCTAGCCTTCATGTGTTCTACATGCCTTTATTTAGATTACCTGCTATTGTGGAAACAAAACTGAATAGACTGATGGCAAACTTCTTATGGGGCAGGTCGTCCGAGAAATCTAAAATTCATTGGCTAAAGTGGAGCGAACTGTGTCGGCCTAGAGGGATCGGTGGCATCGGAATTCCAGACCTGCAACACACAAACAATGCTTTGTTGGGGAAGTGGTGCTGGAGGTATGGGAATAAATCGAACAAGCTGTGGAGGAAAGTTATTAATTCTAAAGTCTCGGAAAATGAAGCCAGTTTACTCCCAAAAGCTAACACATCCAGATTTTCATCTTGGATTTGGAATGGAGTATTAAAATCATTCTTAAAGGAAGATGAGGTTGGCATTTGCTTGCGGTCGAATTTACATCTACAGGTAGGAGACGGTAGAGCCATTTCTTTTTGGAGTGATGTTTGGATTGGAAATTCAATTCTGAAAAACAGGTTCCCTCGCATCTTTGCATTGTCGTCTATAAAGGATGGGGCAGTCGCAGTCTTCGGAAGAAAGGAGGGGGAGGAATGGGTGTGGAACATCCCCTTGCGGAGGCCCTGTTCGACTGGGAGGTTGCACAGTGGACTAATTTTATGACTTGTCTACATAATTTTAGATCAAGCACGTTAGATTTCGACTGGGTCAAATGGGGGGGATCGAGCGATGGAGCATTTTCGGTGAAAAGCTTAAAGAGTATGATCTACGATTCTATTCCTGAAAATCATTTTTGGAAAAATTTCATTTGGACCGGGCAATCTCCACCTAAGGTGGAACTTTTCGTTTGGTTGGTAATGAAGAGAAGAGTCTCGGTGAAGGCGGAATTAATTAAGAGGGGAATGGCTTCAATTTCTGATATCTTGTGTCTGTTTTGCTTGGCCGACATTGAAGATGTCGAACACCTTTTTTTCTCTTGCCTAGTGAGTTGGAGCCCGTGGGTTAAACTACTTGGGAGAGCTGGTTATAGTGGGGTGCTACACGCTAGTCCGACGGAATTTGTAGAATCATGGAACGGTACTTCCCCTGTGCAATGCAGGAAGTTGTGGCAGTTGTTACCCTTCGTCGTTATTTGGACACTGTGGATAGGCAGAAATGAAATTATTTTTAACGCCCAGAAAGTGGATATACTACAGATGGAACAAATCATCAAGTATCGGGTAGCGTTTTGGCTAAAAGGTAAGTTTAAGAACTGTTACATTCCGTTGGATGCTTTGATAGTAGACATGTTTCTAGCAACAAATGCGAGTTTAAAAGGGGTTAAGCCGGTTCATTTGGCTAGCTGGTCCCCTCCACCGGCAGGATGGGTGAAACTCAACGTAGATGGAGCCGTCTCTAGAGGGAGTTTGAAAGGTGGTATCGGGGGGTATTAAGGAATGAAGAAGGAACGGTGTTGCTGCAGTTTTCGAAAGCGTGCGGAGCCCTTCCACGTGGTAATTTGGAGCCACCGGCTATGGTGGTGAGGGCTGTCAAAGATTTAAAGGAGACTTTTCGCACACTGGGAGTGGTGGTCAAAACCATTCCAAGAAGCTGTAATATAATGGCAGATGAGCTTGCAAAATCTGGTATAGGATAGTACTCATATAGGCTTTTGCCGAGATAAGTACTAGAAGAAAGTTTGTATTTGGGAATTGTTTCCCCAGATCCTTGTATCAAATTTGGTTTCAATAAATACATTTTGGCACTCTTTTCCCCCAGTTAGGCTTAGTGGGGTTTTTTAATGAGGCCACAATACCTTTCAAAAAAAAGTGTATGAACCAATTTATAATAGGGTTGTAGTTTGATGATAAGATTTAAATATTTGAAAATTTGAAGATCAATTTAAAATAAAAATCGGAGCAATTAAATCTTTGCTACTCTTACCACATAAAATACGTAAGCTTGACATTGTTTTCATCAATCTTAGATGTTATAAATTGCTAAATTTTAACATAAATATTAATCGATAATTATGATTGATTTTTTAATAGTCTAAAGGTGATTACAATATAATATTTGTTCATAAATATTTTAAATTTTTAAGACTGTGAGAGAGAGAAATTATTTTGAAGAGATATAATCCATTAGTGAGTCTCTGTAATTATTGTGACTATGTTACAAAGAAGATATTGTATGAATCTATAGATCTGTCACTGCTTTTACATGTTTGAATTAGAAACGATGATGCATATTGTCACGAGGCCATTACTCTCTTCCTAAAAGACATGTCTGATAAGATGTGCAGCGCCATCGCTTGTATATTTCAAGGTTTTCTTTTTCCTTTTCCGACATTCTACCTCACTCGACCTCGTGATGAGGGTGTCACAAGCTTTCTGCTCTCATGATTGGCTAATTGTCTGCTCTAATACCAATTGTCACGAGGTCATTACCCTCTTTTCAAAAAACGTGTCTGATAAGACGTGCAACGCCACCGCTTATATATCACAAGACCTCATTTTTTATTTCCGATATGGGATTAATAACTCTGCATCTTCTTATACGTGACAATATGTATATGTAAAAGGTGAGAATACTTGAATATGCTGATGTTACCGACTCCTACCTAACTAGGGCTCCCCTTTGCTAATGATTCCAAGGTAAGATTAAAAAAAAGGTAAGTACACAATCCCAATTTAACGAACATTAACAGCTGAATGATCATTTTATTACTTTTCGATAACGTTAGTGACTCTTTTGCCACTTTTCAAAATTTAGTGTGAAAAAAAAAACTTACTCAAATTTTAGTGAGCATTTATATAGTTTACCCTGAAAAATAGAAGGTGTAACGAGATTTGGGCTTATCCTCTTCATGGGCCAAACTCATATGAATTTACCCTACAGACCCATTCGGCCTATGTCATTTGAGATTTTCTAAAAGGTCTAAATTTTCTCCCAACCCGTATACTCTTTACACATTTAAAATTTAGTCATGTCAGGGTCTGATACTATTTTTAAAATTTAATATTCAGTCCATATACTTTGATTTTGCGACATTGACTTCCTATATTATTTTTTCTTTGAAAATCTTGCCCCTCCACTAACTTGTGTTAAATTCTATAGTTACGTGTTAGCCTAATAGCTATATAAAAAAAGGCAATATGCCTTCTGTAGTCCTATACATTGACAATTTTTATCAATTTAACATTTAAAGCTATAAAACAAAGATTATCGAAGTATTTTGTTTTTAAATTAATGATAAATTTACATATTTCAAACATTAAGGGATAATATGATGAGAATTGTAAGCATAGGGAACTAAAGAAAGTTATTTTTACCCTTTTTATAGTTGACGGGTGAAGAGTTAACGGCTAAATTAAACATAAGTCAGAGAGTGAACACAAATAAAATAATATAGGCTTAATACCAGAAAATTAAAGTACATTGACTAAATTTTAAATCTTGAAATACTATAGAATCCTTTACATATTTAAACTTTCAAAAAAAAAAAAAGGTTGATTGTCTTAGTACACATGGGCGAATCCTTTAAGGGACTAGTGGGGTCACGCCCCTACTTTTTGAGAAATTCAAAATTTTCCCTTAAAATTGTAAAAAAATTTAATTTGGCCCCTCAAAATTCTTACAAAATCATATCAGGCTTCAATGCTTTGATTATTTTTAATTAAGTTTTCTTTTAAATTTTTTAAATTTTGTTGTTAAATCTCTCAAAATTATATAAAAATTAGTTAAACACTCAATTTTTTTGAAATATTTTGTCTAAGCCTTCAAACTTTTAAAAAATAAATTGACCCCTCAAGCTTTTACTCCAAATTTTGTTATTGTTGGTACATGAAATATATTTAATTAAACGTCATACAAAATATTTTTGACTTATTTCCGTTCATGAGGTATTACGCCGTCAATAGTTTAAACTACTTTTATAACAAATTTTAATGCGATAATCACGAACCAACCACAAATAAGTATTTGACATATATATTCTTTAAAAAAAATCTTCATTTTTAAGACATAATAACAAAATTAATTATCAGTATTTCTATTATTTCTCAATTTCGTCTTTAAAGTTTAACCATTCAAAAAATATTTAACTTCAAAATTATAAAAAGATATACAATTTTATTTTTATATTTTTTCTCAAATCCAACCTGAATTGTTTCTTCGTTTAAGTACTTTGTGCCGATACATTCACTCTGGTTATTCGTAATTTGGACGGTAAATAAGACAAGATAAATTGCGAGCTATTGAAATTTGATTTGGTCAAAGCTTGACTTAAATTTTTAATGAGCCGAAATAAGTTATTTTATGCTCGATTCGAAAAGCTTGTGAGCCACTCGAAAATATAATACATTATATTGTATTGGTTAATTAGGGTTTAATTTGGGGTTTGTGGTTAATTTAGGGTTTAGAGTTTGGTTTGAGATTTAAGGTTAGGTTAGGTTAACAATGGTTGATATGTTTTCGGCGAAATAAGGGTTTAGCTCGAGCTCCAATTTTTGTGCTTTTAAGTTCGGTTTGAGCTCGATAACTTTGAGTTCGCGAGCTTTCGAGTCGATTTCGAACTTCAATCGAACCTGATAATTTTAAACTCGCGAGCTTTCGAGCCGAGCTTAGCCTTGAACAATTCGAGTTTAATTCGCGCTTAATAATATTCAAGCTCGACTTGACTCATTTACACCTATATGACCCTATTCATAATCCTAAAACTCAGAGAAATAAACAGAAAACCAATTAAATTTTAATCCAATCAACGCTCAAAAGATAAGTAAACGAAGAGAGAAAATTTACAGAAGAACCTAGAAGCCAAGTTGTTGAAAGAGTGGAGAAAAGAGATGTTGACGATGATGCGAAGATCAGGGGTAGACTGAGGGCATTTCGTATATAATTAAAAAAGTTAAAAGGGTTATTTTTATCTTTGTAGTATTCTCAATTTATCGATTTTGTCTTTATGATATTTTCGCATCAATTTAGCTCTTAAAGTAGTTCAATTGCATCACCATTTGCCCATTGACTGACGGAAGCTAACGTTGACCGTTACAGTATGTGGCAGTTTACGATGACGTGGCATAGGGTAAAATTGATTTTTCAAGTGAGTTCGAGGGTAAAATTAATTTCTGGTTGAGTACGAGGACAAAATTGATTTTTAGAAGAAAAAAAAATATGAGTAAAATAATATTAAAAATAATTTATATTAATATATGACTAAAAATAAAATAAAATAATTAAAAAAATAAAAAAATAAAATTAAAAATCATAAGCTAATAAATTATAAATTATTTAATAATTAAATTTTGAAATATTTATAAAGTATTAAAAAATATAAAAAATTTCATCAAAAATATTTGGACGATTTTTTTCCTTCAAAAAATCTAAGGAAGAAATGATCATAAAATAGGGTTAATGCGATTCTCTCAATCGAATAAAAATCTTTTGCCCTTTTTGGTGTTTTTAGCTCTCAATACTAAAAAATTAAACTCTACGCTCTAAGTCTATTTTCTAAATCACAAACCTTAAACCCTGAAATTTAAACCCTTTGATTAAATTTATACATATACTTTTATGATTCATACTCACTTTATATCGATAAAATTTTCATTTACGGTTTATGATTTAAGGTTTGCAATTTAAAGTTTAAATTTTTTAAGGTTTGGAATTTAGAAATTAAGATTAGAGGGTAGAATTTATTTTTACGTTTTGATTTTTGAGTAATTTATAATTTAATAAATTCTGATATTTTAATTTTATAATTTGTAGTTATTTTTATATTTTTGTTTTTTAGCCATATATTAATAAAATATTTTTAAATATTTTATTATTTTTACATCATTTTAGTATTTTTAATATTTTCTTAAATTCATATTATACCTAAAAATTAATTTTGCCCTCGTACTCAACCAAAAATCAATTTTGCTCTCGAATTCGCTTAAAAAATCAATTTTGCCCTTTATCATCAATGTCATCGTAAATTGTCACATTACCACCGTAATTGTCAACGTTGACTTCTGTCAGTCAAAGAGCAAACGATGATACAATTTAACTATTTTAGAGACTAAATTGATGCGAAAATATCATAAAAGCGAAATCGATAAATTAAATCTATTATAGAGGCAAAAGTGACTCATTAACCTTAAAAAAATATAAATTTTCTATCAATAAACTATTTTTATTGTAATTTGGTGGAATTACTTCAAAAGAACATGTAGATGTAATTTCAAAAGGAAATCATTACCTATTGTAATGATTTTTTAAAAAGCTGAGACGATAGGAGGAAACATGGAGCATGGGAATGGCGTCATTTCACCGCCCTGAGGAGGCCACGCCACCCCCACCCCCACACGGCTGTCATTTTCAGAATTTTCAGAATTCATCAGAGTCAGGCTGTGGTTGTTCACAATTGTCTCTACTAAATAAAACAAATACTGTAATAAATATATACATAATGTTACTGTTTGTATTTTGTTTTTGGTACAAATAAATTACTGGCCTAATTAATTCAAGCATATCCTACCTATCCTATCCGTTCCATATATGGTGGTGGGGGTAGGTAAGGTTAGAACAAAAAAATGGAATCAGCACAATGAATGAATGGATGCATGCACGGCTGAACTAAAAAATTATTTAAAGGGTATTATTTTTCTTATATTTTAATTAAAGGTATCAATTATTTATAAACAAGTGTTATTTATTTATTTTTAAATATTTTTATACATAAATTATATATATATATATAATTAAATTACTTAAAAAATTTTGGGTGTCATTTGAGTTTTGACCACCCGGCCAGGTGGCTCCGCCCATGCATGCACCAAATGCTCTCTCTTCAAAATGATTCCCCTTTCCAAAAAAACAAAAAGGAATTGGTACATCCATATTTCCATTAAAAGTTAAACCCAGGAATTTATTATTTCATCGTTCTCTATATATTCTCATTCTGCCTGCTAATGGTACATTGTTCAGCTCAGAACCAGGCGAGAAAGAAGCAATATCTATTATTATTCTACCGAGATGATGATGATAATGATGCAGTCGCAACCACAAGGCCACAAAGGACAAGGACACCAACAAAAAGTGCATCTCACCACGTCAGGTAGTGATAATAAGGCTAACCCACTTGGGTTGCGTCCAATCATATTCAGGCTCGTTCAGTAATGTTGTCGTTGAAGTGCTCACTAGATAAGCAAATAGAGTTGTAAATGAACCAAACGTTCAGCGAATCATTCAACGGGAAGTTCATTTATGTTCGTTTATTTATTAAACGAATGAATATCAACAAAATTTTATCTTCGTTTAATTAAATGAACAAACACGAACAAATGGCTCATTTGTTCATTTACGTTCGTAAACGTTCGATAATTCGTTCATTTATACTCGTTGGTTTACGTTTGTTTAAATTTATACACATATCAATTTATATTCTATTATTTTTCATAACAAAAGTAATATATTTAAAATAAATAAATTTCCTCGCATATGTTCGTTTATCATTTTAACAAACGAAGACGAACAAGCTACAATTCTTAACAAGCGAACACGAACAAGAAATTATGTCCGTTTAGTTGTTTTTGTTCATTCATTTGTTCAGTTAAAATTAAATGAACGAATATGAACACACACTCATTCTTATTCGTTTGGTTCGTTTACATGCTTAGAAACAAATGTTGAACTGGTACAAGCAACGCGCGTTCTGAGCATTTTTCTGTAGAATTTAGCGTCCAAACAGACATCTCTCTACAGCTGAAAAAAATCAAACTTTTCCTCTCAAATGAGCTTTCAGGCCGACAAACGTTAAAAAATCCTTGATGAATGCGACCTAATAATCACACTCATTTTTTATTTTCTATTTTTAGTAATCATTAAAGTCTAATCTATTGATAAATTAATTTGGATCGAGTGTTGTAAAAATTTAATATGAGATGATTAAATTAATTTAATTTATTTTAATCATAATACAAATATTCAAATGTTGAATATTTTTATTATTCTCAAGAAAATGGGATATGACTGTGAAAGCAAAGCAGTCTCTCCATTCCCATCCATTCCATTATGGTTGGATTATTTTATCTATTATTTATTTTGATGTTGCAACCTTATCCAAACCCTACCCTTCACCAATTTTAAAACTTGTTATAATCCACAAGAGTGTACCCAAAAATTTATATTAAGAATATTATTTTTTAATAAATTATATTAGAATATATATATATATATACAATTATAATTTTTTAACACAAACGATAAATTAAATTATTGATAAAAATATTTAAATTATATAAAAAAGTCAAAGTTTATATATATATATATATATATATATACACACGACTGTCCTCAATATCCCTCTATCCATCCTATCATATCCATTTCAATAATTAAACCGCCCGGCAACACAATATATTTCTGTTGCTTTTTTATCATTACAAAATGGAGATAGAAAAGCACTTTTTTTCCCTTTTTTAAATTAAATCTGAAATTACATTAAACACCTCAAAAAACTCTACAATAAAAATCATGTTTAGTTAAAGGTTTCAAGAAAAATGATTTTTATTTAGTACACTACGGAAAAATCTTCCTTTTTTAAGTTTAAGGATTTAGTTTGGGTTTATATTTGAAGATTTAGAATATATAATTTGTGGTTATAATTTAAGATATAAAAATTAGAGTGTAAAGTAATGTGTTTAGGAATTTAAATTTTAATCCATTTTTATTAAAATAAATATTTAAATTATTATTTCGTAATCATTTAAATAAATATTATTTTTTTGTCAAAACAAATACTTAAATTATATTTTTAAGCATATAATTTTTTTAGTCAAAACAAATACTTAAATCTTTATAATGTGTCAATATTTTATTGGCCAAAATAATTTTTTTAACTGAAATAACGATCATACATAAAGTAGTTACGAAATAATAATTTAGATATTTGTTTTAACTAAAAATAATAATTTGAATACTTAAAAAATAAAATAAAATTCTAGTATTTTTTACTTTAAGCCTTAATTAAATATTCAGCCATTTACCCAATAATTTTCCCCTCTCCCTTTGTCATTTCAAAAAAAGTATTTATAGTCTCTTTATATTCGATTTTTTATATTTAGAGCTCATAATTATAGTTATATTTTCAACCCAACAAATGGTCTCAGTGTAAAAATATATGATTTTTATCATAGAAGACTCAGATTCAATCACCTTATTTGTAAGGTGTGTGCATTCAGCATGTTAAGAATATATATGAACAAATATTAACTTGTAATCACCTTTAGATGACTATTATTACCTTTAGACTATTCTTAAAAAATATAGTTATATATTTATACATAAATATGAGTCACTAACCGGTCGAATGACTAAAGATGCTTCTGTAAATGTTGTCCTATTTTGTATGAGTTCGAGTCCGATATTTACCTTGAAAATGTAATAATTCTCTATTTAATCAAAGAAACATAAATTTGTGAAAAAAATACACAATCCTTATTATTAAAATCATAAAATATAAATCTCTAATCATAAACCCTAAATTTTAACCCTAACCTTTAAATTATAAATATTAAAACTAAAATCTTTAAACTCTAAACCTCAAACTAAATTCTAAAAATTACCAAATTTGTGAAAACTAAAGCGTATACACTCAAATTGAAAAGAGGATGATGTTCATTCTAAGAGACATGCTTTCGAATGCCTATATATACAAAGCGTGCGTCTTATCAAATAATTAAAAAAAATATGAACATATATTATTATATATTCACGTTAATAATTTTAAAAAAATTATACATATTTTATATTAAAATATTTTTCTTAACTATACTTTGATATGATTTCCGAAATATAAATGTAACTTTCCAACCCTTCTCGATCGTTTATAGTCATTCTTTACTTTTTAACAAGTTTATGTATATGAAAAAAAAAACTTTTAAACAAGTCAGAACTTGAGCTTGAGCTTGAGTCAAAGATTTACAATAAAAAGATATTTTTCTCTTTGTAGAAATTGATATCTATATATATTATATTTACTGCTAATCTTACATTTTTTTTTATCTAAAATCCCTGAGATTCGGGAAACTTAAATCAAATTAGATTTAAGTTTGAAAATGAGAATAAAAATTTAATATATTACGTTTACAATTTTATTCGAATACAGATAAAATTATTCGAATCCGGGTGATTCGGATAAAACACACCTTTTTATCTCTCTATATTTTGATCCAGAAATTCGGCATTGGCTAAGCTTATTTATCAGCTCCCACCATATCAGTTATTGTCATCAAACTTTCATTTTAAAATCACAGCCAAATTCAAGGAGGTAGACGAAAGGAGCAATCTTCTCTACCTCCTCTTCCATTGCTTGTAAATCTCAAATTTCTACCAACCCTTTTGTTTTCCTTGTTAGGCTCAACTTGCATTTCAGGCTTTTAGATAAGAAGGAAAAAGAAAAAAATTACTAATTTGGAATTTAGCTCCAACTTATTATGGATTTTGGGAATTCTGGTTCATCATTTTGTGCTTGCTTTAATTCATCTTCAACACCATACATGTGTTCCGGAATCGGAAGTTGTTACTCAGAACCCGAGATCTTCAACTCTATATTGAAACCCTCTTCTGCTTCTCCCAAATTCACTGCTGCTTCGTCTCCCTTTAGAGAACTCGCTTGATATTCTTCTTCTTCTTTTCGCTCTTTCTGTAGGTATAGATTGTTTTTGCTAGCTCCATTTTTTAATCGCGTTTAGAGAAATGTTGTCCACATCGTATTTGGTGCCGACGGCAGTTATGGCCCATCCAACGTTTCCAGATCATTGCTTTATCAGGTAATTCTCCGATATTTGAACTTGTTTTTCTCTCTGCTTTCGGCTTCTTTTTTGCTTAGTGATTGATTTTGGTAAGTGGGTTTAGATTTACTATAATTTGACTGTTTGGGTGCTTAGTTTTAGGAATTTAGGATATTTTCCTAGTTGTATAATTAATTAGAGATGGAAGAAGGATTTGTAGTAGGAACAAAAACCCTGGAATATCCGTTTATTCTTTACGAATTACGATCATCAGGTATGATCATCACCATCATAATGATCACAAGGACTTGAGGAGGAAGAGGATTAGGACCACCGCTGCCGCTTCCGAATCCGCTTACCCTCTTTTTTCCAATCAGATTCAGCTAACTAAAGACTCTTCTTCGCGTCACGAATTTTACCAGGAGGTTGATCTTATAAACAATGTGCACACATATGTTGTTCTTCCGTTCTGGATATCCACATAAGTCCAATCATTGGTTTCATTGTTTAGATTATCTTCCATTTCCATTCTCTGATTTTCTGTTGGAATGTAATGCAAATCCACAGGCTCTTAAGACTGCAAGGGACAAGTTCACTCGGGAGATCTCCTTCCAGTCCAAGGATAAAGATATCTCTCTTGCTAAGGTACTAATTCATTGATTCCGTTGTTTATCGGTGACTGGTGAGAAGTAAGATGCTTTTGGTATGTGAGTTGTAAATTTTATTTTGTTTGATGTCTTTTCGTGTAGGCTTTACTCTATGTTGCAGCTGAAGACGAAGCATTCGTGTCTTTCAACCGAGAGATGGATGCTCGCTCTCTCCTGAATGAAAGGAGAAATGTTTCTTCCCCGTTGGAGACCGAAGATTGGGATTCTTTGGAGCAAATGCCTTTGGGTGGAAAGACCATACCTGAATGGCTAAGTGAGTTGGATGCAATTGCTAGAGAAGTCGAAGCGGAGCTGGTTTCAAGGGACATAGGCTGCCATCTGGTTGAAGTTTTGGAGGCGGTCAATTTAGTACTTTTTGAGTTAAGAGGCTTGACAAGATCCCCCGTTCTTGTAGATTCTAAGCATTCATACTTACACTCAGTACTGGACTCCGGATGTGGCAGTGGTAAAACCTCATTCTATTTCCTTTTTGCGATACGAATCACTCGCTGCAGAACATTTTCCCTCCAAAATTTTCCGCTAAACATATTCTTCCGAAGCTATTCATTGTCATTTTGGGCTGTCTACTAATCCTATTTTGTTAATTACAGCAATTTTGCTTAGCATAATTTACATTGAAGTTTGTCAGCGACTTGGTCTAACCATTGTGGGATCTCGAGTTGGGGAAGATTTTTTGATATGGCCCCAGACAGGGTACCCAGAGGTACTTCAATCTTGAAAATTAATATTTCTGCAGCTTAGTTTCATGGTACATCTTCTGTGTTCATACTTGTAGCGATGTATGTTTGATGTCTTAACCAATCCATTGTAATGTTTTCTTCTTAGAAAAATTGCAAGTAAGTCTTTTTCCTTTCGGCCGCTCGCTTGCCTAAGGTAACTTTAAATGCACTTAACTTCTACTCTTCTCTCTTTAGGAACTCTTCAAGGTGACTTCAGGACACAGCTTGTTTGCTGTTGTCAATGGAAGGTGTGTGGAGGACCCTAGATCGATGGCATCAGATTTAACTGGTACTTCACTTTTAGGGCTTGAGATAGCTACCAACCGCGATATTATTGGGATTGCATTAGCCAATTTGATTGTAAGTCCTAACCTCATCATCAAGTTGTATTCATTAATTTATTCGAAAACTATTACTGCCTCAAAGTGTATCAAGATTTCTTTCCTATGTATAAATAAAACTAATTAAAAACAATTACAGAGGCTTCACTGGAAACGTGCTTCAAGATCAAATCACGGATTGATGCTGACTTCTCCTCTTAGGCATGTTCATAATGCGGGTGAGAAACCTAACATGATGGATAAGTCCAATGCCCCTTTGTTGCGCCCGCAAGATCTTAGGTAAATTATAATTTATTTTTATGATTAGTAGCATAACTTTCTTCCCAAATTTGCCTTTCTGCAAAATTAGGCTGATCTGACTTATTCGAAAACAGAATTTGATTAAACAAATTTCCTTTTATATACATTTCCACAGTGACAATGTTAATGCCATGCTAATTTGGTAGGGATTTGATTTGTGGTGCAAAGCACTTCTAACAGTTGCTCTTAAAATTGGTTTCCAGTGATACCATTCTTTAAACTACATAACAACATGTTTGCTTCATGCGAATGAGATTGGTCTTCGTTTCGAGTTCATTCTCTGTACTTCCTGTAGTATTGGTGTAAGGTCGACCGCTGAAACTTGTGCCTAAATCATGCTTTAAGGCAGGCAGTTAATCGAGTTTATACCATGCAAGCATCTTCATAAATGGTACACTAAAAAAGACAGGAGTTTCTTTGCAGGCTGGCTATCATGGCTTCCGAAAGATTGTTGATTCTGCAGCCACATAATTGGGCGCTGAGGAGAGACCATGGCATGATGCTGTATTATAACAGGTATGGATTCCGAAAATTCTTAGCTTTAAAAAAGGGTTTGGGTGATGGATGGAACTAAATTTGATAACTAAAAAAATGTCAGGGAATATGGCAAGGCAGTGCAAGAGCTTAGCATTTGCATGGCCTTTGCTCCGGAGGAAGAGGCGGAGATTCTCGAACCATTTGTCGAGAAGTTGCATTTAATGCGGCTGGAATCGTCGTGGAAGTCATTGGGACATGCAGGTCGACTGACCGTTCCTTGAGTTTGTTAAAGTCCTCTTCTATAATTAGTATAATGGATGAATTCTGCGATTATGATCAGATGAAGAGATGAACTCCGAAATATAGAATTATGTATTCAAATCCGGAGTTGGAAACTTTTCTTGAACACATTCCAAACAAGGGAAACTGTATTGTATTCCCCTTCATTTTTTTTTGATTAAGTGCATGTTCATCTTACGGTCTATATTCGGGGTGCGAGGCTGCCCCTCTCTACAATATCGTCTTCGTCTCCAAGGTTCGGAATAGCCACATTTAATGGTGCTGCTATTTTATAATTGTATGATGGGCTAACGTATGGGTGACATTGACATCAATCTAAACCACGGCCAAAAGTAATTTGAAGAAAGTAAATATAAAGTATAATTTGTATGGTGACACTGACCAATGGGAGGATAAAAGAGCATATCCAATGGAGATTCCACTATTATTCCAATGTGATACCCAACTTTTTTAGTGTAATTAGATATTTAAGTTCAATTTTTTAATGCAATTAGGCATTTAATATTTTTTAAATTACATATGTAATACAATTATTCTTTTGACAAAATTACATTTAAATTGTACCAAAGTTATATGGATTAATATCCTATACACTGGCGGTGGAAATTTTTTGTTCCCACAAGCGCCTTAATTATAGGGTTTAGGGTTAAGGCTTAGGGGTTTGAGTTTAGGAGTTTTAGTGTAAATGTTTAGAATTTAGGGTTCATGTTTAGAATTTAGAATTTAGGGTTTAAGGTTAGGGTTTAGTTTTAGGGTAATATGGTTAGGGATTTAGGTTTTAACCTATAAACCCTAAACCCAAAGTTCTATCAACAATCCCTAAATTCAAAACTACTACACTTATACCCCTAAATTTTAAACCCTAAACGGAGTCCCTAACCCCTAAAATTAAGACGCTTGTGTAAAAAAATTTCCACAAGCGCTTGTGTATAGAACAATTACCCAAGTTATATTTACCCAATATTTTGATTGAAATTGAAAGCTTGTGCATTCGATGGATGCAAAACGTGTAAATAAATTTTGAGTTGGTTGAGTTGACAAGTTTTATTTTACAACTCAAATAATTTCAATTTTTTGAGTTGACAATGGAACTTTTAGTTTCCACGAGTGTCTTAGTTTGACGGTTTAGGAATTTAGTTTAGGATGTAAGGTTTAGGGGTTTAGGTGTATGAGTTTATAAATTAGGGTTGATGGTTAGAATTTAGGTTAACATTAAACCCTAAATTTTAACACTACTCATAACTCATAAACTCTAAACCCTAAATTGAGTCTCTAAGCTCTAAAACCAAGTCGTTTGTAAAAATTTTTTGTTTGCATCGCCAGTGGAAGAGATATTTTCCTTATATATTTATACAAATATTAAGTAGAGTTGAGGAACTCAAACTTAAAAATTGATCCCCTAATTACTAAAATTTTGAGTTATTCAAAGTTTTATTTTATAACTTAAATTTTATTTGAAATATTTTCGAGTTAGAGTCAAAATTATAAAATTATAATTTAAATTAAATCACATTTTTTTGTATCGAGTTGAATTTTGTTCACCCAAGACAAAAATTTGCGACTTGAAAGACTCATGGAAATGCAAGTAACCAAAGGGTGGTGTTGGATTATAGTGGGCTCAATACCAAAATATTGTGTAGTTGGAAATATAAAATTTTATTCATATTCGTTCGTTTAATAAATAAATAAACATAAGTAAATTTTTTGTCGAACGGTTGACGAACGACTCATTAAACATTTGGTCGTTTACAGCCCCATTTGTCATTTTTACCAATCGAGGATTGTCATTGCTTTTTTATTTATTTTTAAGTAAGGAGATTTCTTTAACAAAAAATAATTTTTTTTGATGCTATGTAATTTGTTGTAGTCAAATTGATTGTCCGAGAGTTTCAAAACTTTAAACTTCTAAATAACAATTTAAATTCTTAAATCCGCCATTGGGCTCAATACCAAAATATTTTGTAGATGGAGGCAAGTATGGGCTTGAAAACAAATACCCAGATTCCGTATTTATTGGCGCTCTCTTCATCTTTACCGTTCGTTCGCTCCCGCCATTCAATCTGCCCTTTTTCCGTTATTCCAGCACTGAGTGAGAGCACTCCTTTCCCCAAATCTAGAGTTCTATTCTGAATAAATATCCCCAGAGCAGAGTCGCTGTTTGCATTAACTCCTTGTCTTTGCTACTATGTTTCAGAATACGGAACTCTGATTTTTCGACTTCTTGCTCAGTTTTGTTTTATTGCTTGAAACCCCTGATTTTTACACAATTTGACAGGATTGAAAACACCATATCTTCTCTGTAATGGGTTGCTTCAAGAACTTCACTGCTTCAAGCAACCTTATGGATCTTGGTTTTTGGGAGATTATGTTTCTGAAAGTAACCCTTTTTATTCTTATAACTTCATCACGTGTAATGTGGTAACAGATTATTATTTCCCAATATCATATGTGTGTATATACATGTATGAATATGATGATTTTGCCTCATTTTGATTTGATTTCTTGGTCATGTTGTTTTTTTAAATCTTTGATTTTTTTAATTAGATTTTTCACCTGTAACGATTCAATTGTGATGTAAATGCAGAAAGGGGATGATCCTGGATATCAGCATTTATTCTCCATTGCAAAGGACTGTATGGAAGTTGTTTGCGAAAGCAAAGGTTTCCTACTACCTGTATATTTTTGTCAATATCTCTTTGAGAATTTCTATGATGTTAACTTTTAGTCATTCTGTGCATATCAGTTTTTGTATTTGTCATAACTCATAACAGGGGAAAAAATCTGTACTTTACCATTAAACATCGTATCGTGAATCCTGCTTTCGGCATGCATTTAAGTGGTCCTGTCTCTTTACTATTTTCTTCAGAGGCAAGGTTTTAGTCCTGTCTTTCGTGGAGCATAGATTCTAATAAACCAAATACCAATTGGTACATTAACTGTGTCAAAATGTTAGCAAGAAATTGGACCAACGAAATTTTTTAGGTTCGATGATATGAGGGTTCTAGCTTGGTTATACATTACAAGGTCGGTTTCATTCTGTTGCAACTACTTTTTACTCTCATGTTTGAATCTATATTCTATGAAGCATTTAAAGCCAACCTTTTGTTGCTTGTGTGGTTATCTTGTTATGGATGAGTAGAGAGCCCCAAGTGTGGAGATCTTGTATTACCTATTTCTGGTGTCTTCAATTAGAAAGAAGATAACTAGCCTTTTTTGGTCAATTGAACATACTATGTGCAACAAATATACTCTTGGGAAACAACCTTGCTTCTGTTTTTATTGGCTATCACTATTGTTTTGCATCTTTGTTCTTAAACTCATTGCGGTGAAATCTGTTAGTTTGCGCCGGTTGCTTCCATTATTATAAAATTGCCAACTCAACTGAAATTATATGCATAAGTCAAAACTGTTTAGTGTTTTGTAATTTCTCTTTAACTGCAGGTATGCCAGTTAAAACAGACTCGACCTGCATTGGACCAAAACTTTGCTGCATGTGAAGAGAAGGATACATGTATGTATGTTTCTCTGAGAAAATAGGTTATGATATACAACGATGTACACTTGTGAAATGCATCCATTCACCTTATGTGCGCACGCCGCATGCAGACACATAAGATAGAGATGAATGTAGGCGATAAAAAATGTAAAACAGAAATTTCTTAGAAGAGTCTTCTGCTGCAATATCAGGGGATAGAGAAGTGTAAGAGAATGTAGGCTTAAATCTTTAGAGGGGGGCAAGCAATGTAACGTGCAAAGACTGCAAATTAATTAATTCCTCTTAAAATTTCATCTTCGTAGGACCATAAGTATATGGTGATGACAACAATGAACTTGGGAGGTAAAGCTCTCAGCTCAAGGGATTGCATATATGGAATAGTTATTATTGTGTGTCTGCCTGTCTAGCACATGAGCATGTGCCTGGTGAGTTTGTTTGAGAAGCCATTGGTATTGAGTAAAAGCTATAAAGAACGGTTCTAATAAATTAATTAATTCCTCTTAAAATTTCATTTTCTTAGGACCATAAGTATATGGTAATGACAACAATGAACTTGGGTGGTAAAGCAGGATGGAAATCCTCTGTCCTTTTTCAGTGTTCTTACTTATGCCCCACGCTTAAAATTGAATTTAGGGTTTAGAGTTTTAAGCTAGAATTTATGGTTAGGGTATAGGGAATTTAGGGTATTGTGTATTTTTTAGGGTACATGGTGTAGGGTTTAAGATTTGGAATTTAATTTTGTAATATTATGGTATAAGTAGGGGCATCGAAAAAGGGCATCGGATTTTTATCTGGTAAAGCAAAGCTCTCAGCCCAAGGGATTGCATATATGGAATAGTTATTATTGTGTGTCTGGCACACGAGCATGTGTCTGGTCAGTTTATTTGAGAAGCTATTAGTATTGAGTAAAAGCTATAAAGAATGGTTCTAATTAATTAATTCCTCTTAAAATTTCATTTTCTTAGGACCATAAGTATGTGGTGTGTCATTTTCTTAGGACCATAAGTATATGTTGATGACAACAATGAACTTGGGTGTAAAGCTCTTAGCCCAAGGGATTGCTTGCATATATGGCGTCTGGCACACGAGCATGTGCCTGGTCAGTTTGTTTGAGAAGCCATATTGGTATTGAGTAAAAGCTATAAAACTTGTTGAGTGCCAGAGTCGGCATGAAGTTGATGTTGATTTAACAATGTACGTCACAATTTGATTTACCTCTTTTACTGATGCAGTATCAATATTAAGAGAATACTTGAAAGATGATCCTTGGTTGAGGCTTTTGTGTAATCATTTAAAGTATCGTCTCGAACCTTTCGAAATGCATTCGAGTTACATATTGCTGAGCTTGTTTGCAGATTGGATTTACTGGAGACCCAAAAAATAGCATCAGATTTAGAACTTGGGGTGGGTTTGTTAGTTAATTTGTTTGTAGCAAGGATTGATTGTTTTAGCATGAGATGTGAACCTGCTTGTTTAATTATTCATGGCAGTGGTGTATTAGTATTGTGGCATAAATCTGTTGGTCACTTTTTGACTTCTTGTCTGCAGGACCCTAAACCCAAACATGATTAGAAACCCAGAGCTGCCCATTTCCAAAACTGGTACTTCCTTCTGTAGATGGTAGCTGAAAGTTTACATTTCTCTACTTTATTTCTTTGTTAGCCTCAGCTGGTGGTAACCTGATGGGGGACCGATTGGATGCGGCAATCAAAACTTGATTATCTCTTTACTCTTCTATGGTTATCTCGGATTCGGTTATTTCTGCCGTTCGGACAATCACGAATTCCTTGTTCTTAAGCTGCAATTAAGCCCAATAATGAACAATGGAGGGAATACTTTTATTATAGCTAGATACTGTTTATTCAATGTTTTAAACACCTTGTAACTTCATGTGCTATGGTTTATACACTTACAACGACTATACATATATACGAACATACTTACAATGACTACACATGTAATTGTACTCTGTTCTACAGCTTTTGTAGGTCGCTTTCCCTCACGAATAATCCATGGAAACCGTATGGCACCCTACGGGGAAGCCTCACGGCTGCCACTATGTCAAGATTGGGTGATTTTGCATCCATCACCAAGAACCTCGACTCCCCGGTGTTTTCGTTGTGGACATACGAGACCACATATCCGTCGTCTTCGTCTGCCTCTGGGTTCTCCGGCTCATTGGCCACAAAGAATGGCTCCCCACCATAGCAGCCTGGCCCATACATTCTGCTAGCCACTGTGCACTCTTTCCGCTCTCCGTTGGACACATCCAATTTCACCACCCCTGCTATTTTCGGCATGGGGTCCCCTACCGCAGCATACAGATATTTGTTCTTCTTCGCAAGATAAGCCGGGTTCAATACTGCGAAATCCAGATTTCTTGCTGAAACTGGATGCCTTGTCACGATCCCGGTTCGTAAGTCGATTCTGACCTTCTCCACTAAAGCATGAACAAGCTCCATTCTCTCCATGGTATGTTCTACTGATAGAATGTTCGGTGCCAGCATGACTATGGCATTCCCATCATCTTCATCCCATGCATTGACGGCGTGTATTAGGTTGAAACCCGGCACATCGAACCACCTCATCTCCGACTCGTTTTTCGCGTATCGAGGGATGACTCCGATTCTAGGTACTTTAGCCGGGTCCGCGCCCACCGGAGATCCACCTCCAAAGATCATGTCCATGGGGTTCATTCCTATCTGTATATCCGCAAATACTGCATACTTCTTTGTAATTGCAAAGTCATGGAGAAAAGATGGGCGGGTCATAGAGAATATAGGCACGTCTGGTTTTTTATTTCCATTAGCATCAAAGTAGAAATATGTTAGATACGGAGGAACAGGGCCGTATCGGAAAGCAAAAGCCTCGCCGGTCTCGGCGTCTACCTTAGGGTGAGCAGTCATGCTCATGAACAGCTTTCCATCAAAATCAATGCGGCCCAATGTTTCTACGTCCCCTGTGGATGTTAAGCGAATTGAGTAAGGTAGATCTGACTCACCGAGTGCGTAGAGCCGGTTCCCGAAAAAGGCCAAGCTAGTGTTTGCAAGGCCAATACCATTTACAGGATTGAACTCGCCGGTTAGAATCCTGACGGCAGAGAGAGCACCGCGTGTTGCAGCGGCGGTTAGGCCGTTAAAGCCGGAGAAAACGTTGGGAAGAACAGGAGAACCTATTTGTTTCTCAATGGAGTACTTGTAAGTCTTGACATATCTGCTACACAAAGTGGCGTTGCCGTTGGAGATTCGAATGGAGTGAAGCATGCCATCACCGTCGAAGAGGTGGTAAGGTCCCCGAGGGAGGAACTGAGGGTTGGGGCCGTTACGGATGTATGCACCGTCGAGGCACGGCGGGAGTGATCCTTGTATGACTTCACACGGCGTAGGAGGAAGTTCGTCGACGGGAGCGAAGTTGTGGGATAGGACGTGCCTGGGGTCGACTGAAGGCTTGATTGGAGGGTCTATGAAGTTGTTTATGATGCCGTCAAATGTGTTGAAGATCATCGTGGACAACTTTGGCTCTACTCTTTTCTTAGCTACGACTGACGGAGAAGCATATGATGGCGGTGGTGGTGGAGGAGGCTGAGCTTTTGGAGGTTGGGGCGGTGGTGTTTTGGTGGTAGTTGGAGGCTTTTCTTCAATTCTTACGGAGGAAATGTAACGGCGAAGAACATAAGATGGTGGGGAAGTGGATCTAGTGACGGTGGCCGGAGATCGGAATTTTTTTGAAGGCGGTACGGTGGAGAGAAAGGAAGAAGAAAAGGCGTCCATCACTGATCACGCACTGTATGTTGAGTTTGCTTTAATCTTCGAAGTGGGAACAAACAATGCAAGCTCCTGCCTCAATCCATCATGGGAAATATATATATATATTGCGAGATTAATGATTTATTTTGGTCATCTTAATAAAACAAAATGTTTTTTTATATAAATTTTTTATTTTAGAAATTAAGGTTGTTAAAAAGAAAAAACAACTTCTTTTGTCATGCATGCATACAACCTTGGGTCTGTCGAAGAATATTAGTCTAAAATTTTCAAGATTATAATTCGTCAAAAAAGTATTAATGGCATCTAAAAACATCTCTATTTCATGAAATAATTTCAAACTCACTCTAAATGATAAAATAAAAAATCTCACAATATATTCTTATGATAATATATATTAATTTTCTCGTAACTATATTATAATGCACACATATTACTACTTTATTATTTAAACTTAAACCTCTTATTTTAGCTAGAATAATCACTCAAATAAAAGTTCACATATTTATAAATCTTTATAATAAAATAAAAATTCTATGAATCAAAATCTTTATCATGGGTAATTTTATGCCAGTCAATGACATCACCTGGTCCACACTCCTAACCAATACAATATCTTTAGAAATGAAATGGAAAAACCAACAGATGTACTAATAAATTTATAATTTAGAAAGTTCAAACATATCAAATTTAATAAAAAAATCGTCACTTTTTAGTGTTATTATTTATGTTTCCACTCTAAAAAAATATGTTTAGGGTTCAAAGTTAAAGTTTATAATTATGATTTAGAAAATTTAAAGTAGAATATATTTTTTAGATTTTACGATTCAAGGTTTAGAATTTAAAATTTGAGGTTAAGGCTTTTATTTTAATTTTTGAGTTTAAGATATAAGAAAGGCACCGAAAAAAGCGGAAGATTTTGTTCTATTTAGTCATGTAAACGAACCGAACGAACACGAACAAGGCTGTGTTCATGTTCGTTCATTTAATTTTAACCGAACAAATGAAGGAACACGAACAACTAAAAGAACATGATTTCTTGTTCGTGTTCGTTTGTTAAGGAATGTAGTTTGTTCATGTTCGTTCGTTAAAATGATAAACGAATATAAACGAACACAAACAAGCAAACATAAAAAGACATATGTTAATAAATTTAAACGAACATATGTAAATAAATTTATTTTTAATATAATATTTTTGTTATGAAAAATAATAAATATTAATGTACATATGTGAATAAATTTAAACAAACATAAATAAACGGATTACCGAACGTAAATGAACGAACAAGTCATTTATTCGTGTTCGTTCATTTAATTAAACAAACAAAAAAACTTGTTCACGTTCATTCGTTTAAAAAATAAATAAACACAAACGTTTGGTTCGGTTACCTCTCTATCTCTAATTCTATTCAATCAGCTGCAGACTGCAGTTATCCTGAATTGAGCGACACCTACACTTCCGCCGACAGACGGTGCTAGGAAAATAGAAAGGCTCATGTTCTTAGACGCTGCTGCCACCGCTACAGCATCACCGAACAGAATCAGGTTCTCGATAGCAACGTGTATTATCGGATTCCAACATATATATTTATTTGATAAAAGTAGTAAAAACCATAATATATAACAGACAGAGTCACTATCCTGATTTTCTTGTGAAATTTATGAAGTGGGAGAGAAAAAAATAAGGGAATCTTACGGCTAGTTTAGCCTTTATTAAAACATTGTGAAAAAATAGTATGAATAAGTGCATTTGTAGAATGTTTTTGATTGTTTGATTTAAATTTTAATTGTTTAATATTATTGTAAAAATCGTTTTTGAACAAATAAAATATTCATCTAGACATTATTTTTTAGTAGAAAATAGTTCGTAACATAAACAATAACAAATTAACAGTTTTATTAAAAATACTTTTGATAAAACTCAAAAAACCATAAATTTCAGTTTTTTTTTTAAACAAAATACCTTTAAATAGTAAAACGTTTTTGAATATGCTGATGTGATGCAAGGACACAAGGGGATGAGCAAATAGTAAAACGTTAAACACATAAAAAAAAGAATTTCACAGGGTGAACTCTTGAAAGAACTCAATGAAAAAGATATTGTTATCTCTTATAAATTCGAGTTAGAACAATTTATTTACAAAACGTGCAGGGACGGGGTATGTATAGTTTGGGAGGGGCTCTTGCCCCTCCTAATTTTTTATTATTAAAATAGCATTTGAAGTGTTTTTTACTTTAAATAGTAATTAAATAAGGTCTTTTGCCCCTCTCAATTTTTTAATCTAAAGGCTTAATAGACCTTTGCCCCTCCTAATGTTCAGTTCTAATTCCGTCCCTGAAAACGTGTGTACATTATTAAAGAGAAAACATAAATAAATACTATTATGATGTTACATTAAATGCTAGAATAAGAATATGATAATTTTGTTTAATTTTTAGAGATAAATTAACACATAATCTAACATTTAATTGTACGAGTGATGTTTACAACAAATTTATCATTATCATTAGTTTCTTTACGGTCTTATTTTCTCTCTACTTTAAGTAAAATTAATATTAAATTGTTACAGCCATTTTTTTTAAATTATGGACCGTGCATCCAAATGATATTTGTTGCTGGACTTGTACGGCTCCAATCTTTGCTTAAAAGTAAAGCATGATCACATACACACAATACCAATTATCTACAGAATTGTGGATGTAATGGAATTCAAGGTCACGAATTGCACGAGCCGACGAGTTGTTCCATCAAAGCTAACCAGGGTCACATTACGTGGAAATAAATGATTGGCTCTTGTACACAGATTTTTTTTAATATATATATTTTCATTTTCATGCATTCATGAAGGCCCCACCCCACCCACTAGACTACGAGATCAATTATAAATGTCATGCTATTCGATATTTTTTTTATTTTTTATAATCCGACGAGTAGTTTCGATAGGAAATATTGATGTTCATTCAAAAAAATTTAGATCGAATAATTTTGTATGTAGAATATCTTGATAAGTTAAAAATATGAACAAATAATACTTTTTTTGGTTTCCTTCATGTTTTTAGGACTTTAATCTGATTAATCCCGACTGACCCACATCACACACCTGACTTTAACAATGGTAGATACGTTTTTCAATAAAAAATTTATGCATACACAACGTTTCGAAATTGAGACATGTTTAAATTGTATCAAACTGCTTACCCGATAATACTTTATAATATCCTTAAGATTTTTTTAAAAATTATTTTAACAATAAAATGTTTGGTTAGGAACTCAAGTAAAATTATTTTAGGGCCCACCCACTGCATTGCATCTGTTATTTTAGGGCCCACCCACCCACTGCATTGCATATGTTATTCTAGGGCCCACCCACTGCATTGCATATTCTAGGGAGTAGGGCCTACCCGCTCCATTGCTATCTACAATTCGAACCTTGCAACAGTGATCTTCAACATGTCTAAAATCTACAAAATAATAAGAATGAAAGGCTAAATATAATTCCCATATACCTTTCACCAAATATCCAGAGATTATAACAACCATTATCTATTACTATTTTGGATATTTTTATTTTTTAAGGTTATAACAGACTGAATTTTCATCTCCAAAAATAAATAAATGAACAAAATTAACATTCTATTTATCTATTTGTTGTTTTCAATTATATAAAAACGACAGGTTCATCAAATAATGTAAGACTGATAATGGATTGTATGAAGTCGAATAATAACAAATATTCGAAATGACTTTTATAACTTCATTTTATCCACCTAAAAAATCCTAATTTCCAAGACCATCCTCAACAGGCACACAAGCTTTGTTTTGAATTTGCTAAGCCCGCTACTGAAATCACTTTTGTTTTAGATCGGGTAATTATTATATGCCCATGCAATAGAAATAAAAGGATTGTACAAGCACTTTAGTTTTAGAGTTTAAAAATTTTGTTTAGGGGTTTAAGTGTACGAGTTTTGAATTTAGGAAGTGTGACTAAAATTTGGGGTTTGTAGGTTAAATCCTAAATCCCAAACTATATTACCCTAAAGTCTAACCTCTAAATCATATATTATAACCCTAAATTCAATCCACGAACCATAAAATCTAAACGTATAAACACTAAACTATAAATCAGGCCTTAAATCTTAAAATTAAGACTCTCGTAGAAACTTTTCGTTTTCACCGCCAGTGAGATATTTTCTTTTAAAGTTCTAGCGTTTTTTAGTGAAACTTGTTGTTGTTATAGCATGTTTTGGTTCAGTTGATCTTTGGATTGGAGAATTATGGGTTTGAATCGTACTTGTCTTTTCTAGGAGATGTGCTATGTGAATCAGTCTTGGCATTAGGAGGTTTTGCAGGAATGGTTTGGCATTCAGTGGTGGAACTTTCGTGATTATATTTAAGTACAAAGTCAGAAATTTATCTAAAAATATTATTTTTTCAAATAATATTTATAATGAATTGATATTTATAAAGATGTGTCACTTACATATATTTTGAATTTTTATATACAAACTATATAAAAAATATAATTTTAATTTTTTTGGGATGTCTGTTTAGTCTGTTTATGTTAGGAGATGCTCTCAGTTGCTGGTAGTGTTCATAGATAGCCACAAGCAATTGACAATCTATGTATTTTGCAAACAAATTCTGCAATCGTTCAGTTAAGCCAACATCGATAAATTATTCTTTGTAAAATAAAATATGTGAAAGGTTAATACTTGAGGTTGAAACTTAAAATGTTAGGTTGGAAAGGGTAATATGTTACCCAAAATCTTAATAAAATGTGTAAAAAGTAACATTTTTAAGTTGGGTTGAGTAATTTTTAGAACTCATAGTAAAATTTTAATATTTGTCGTGAAATATGTTTAACCTAAATCATCAAATTGCATGTAATAATTCAAGTTGTAATATGAAATGTTACCCTAATTATTACAATTTAGGTTGGAGTGTATATAAGTTTAGGTTTTAACTTAAATGTTATCCAAAATTATAAGAAAAATATGTGAAAGAGTAACATTTTAGGTTGTAATTTAAATATTATACTTAAATTTAGTTTGAATCAACTTGGAAGCCAAAGTAACATTTTAGGTTGCAATATCAAATATTACCAAAAAAACATAACATTTTAGTTTGGAATGAACAATATTTTAAGTTATAAAAAATAACATTTTAAGTTAAATTGGGCAACATTTCAAATTACGAACTTAAAATTATTACGGGAGATTTGATGGTCATAAATTAAACATATTTTATGACAAATATCAACGCTAAAACTTAAAATACTATCTAGTATTAAAATAAAACATGTATTGGGTAACATTTTAAGTTCGCAAAAGTAATATTTTAAATTGATATTTGGTAACTGATAAAAAAGTCGGTCATTTTTAGTCGTATTTTAAGTACATTAAGAGACTGTGTAAAACTAAAAAAATAAACTTTAAAGCGTGCCTTAACCTTTAGGGAGGGACTCTCCGAATAGTCTAGACTGCAAACACAACAAAAACAATCAAAGTTTCGATAAACCAAGTTGGACATGGTAAATCAAACACCAATTTGGTAAATTGCAATACTGCCTGGTCGATACTTACTATGTCTCCAGGCACCGGAGCAACATCCTGCTCGTTCCTCCTTTCATCTCTAAGTGTTGGTGAAAAAGGCTGTAAAATTGACTGATTAGCACTGACTAGAAATAATAAAAATAAAAATAAAAATAAGATGAATCGTGTCGTGGTATGTTGGTTACTGTCTTAGAAACAAATCTGCCCCGAACAGTGTAGTCGTTTCATAGGAAGAATGTCTCCCGAAGTGAACACGGACGCTCCAAGAATCGTACACTCGATTCCGGAGTGAACAACGACGGTACTGCTACTTCAGACGATGGAGGAAAGCAGAGTGCTTTTGAGAGTGTTTGTTGTGTGTTTGATGCATGCTAATCATGGACATAATGATCATTTCACTGTCCAAATAAGTATAAAAAATTCTTTCACATAATCTTTTGTTCTTAAGAAAATTTCATACGATTTTTTTTTCAAAAAAAAATATCCGCGCGTATTCGACACATGTTACCCGAGCCGGCCGGAAGGCAGCGGCGGCGCGCGAAAACTTCCTTTGTTTTTCCACTCGAAAAAAAGAAGGAAACATGGGTATAAATACTCTTCACAAACTATTTTTCTAACCAATGTAGGATATAGCTTTTGTAATACTTTGAGCATTACCAACACTAAGAACCTTTAATTAAAGATTTTATTGGTGATTAACAACAACGATTAAATACCAAAGAAATTGCATAGAAACTCCAAATTCGTGAAAGAAAACACAAACAATACCTTTGCTTTAGGAGCAAGACGAGCCATATGTCAAGACCGTTTCTTATAGCATTTCGATGATATGAATAATCTTTAGAGTTACCAAGTCAAGATGTAAGTTGGGATACTTTGGGAAGGTCATGAAAATTTTGTTCAGAAAGTGTTATCGTTTGGGACATTTCAATGCGAACTCGCGTCATATTTGGTAAGTTTATTTAACTTTTTAAGGGAAAGTAGTCTGGTGTTGGGTTTTCACTATCTCCTCGCCTAGGTTAGCGACTGAACTTCCTTAATACAAACGATTTATTTCTCAACTCTATGTGGGGCTTAGGTGTGCGTTCATTGTCGAGCTATGGGATTGGAGTCTAACTTTCACTAGGCCATGCTTGATCAGATATTCAAAAATCGTTATAGTATTACGAATTCGATTTTTTTTTATCGAGATAAGTCCTTAAACAAAGATCATAAAAAAGACTGATTTGTTTGAGTAATACCCCTTTCAAATGTCGCATGACTTGTCAACCGAGCTATAAAGGGCATGTCCGTTAGGGGTGGAAAAAAATACTCGACCCGACGACCCGAACTTAAAAATATCGGGTAATTCTCTAAAAAGATTACCCGACCCGAAAATTTTCCTGGGTCCCGGGCCGAGATTTTTAAGTTACTGGGTACCCGACCTAATAATATTTAATATATATTTTCAATTATATTTTTATTTTAAGTTTTTTTAATATTTTTACTCTAAAACTAAATTTAAATCTCTAAATTCTTTTTATGTTTGTATTATATACTTTTAAATTTAAAATTTTATTAAAATTTTTTGTGTTTAATTTGTAATTTTTTTAATTTTAAAATAAAAAAATAAAAAAATAAGCGGTTACCCGGGTACTCGGGTGTTTCGAGCACCCAAATGAGATGGGTAGGGACACAGACCGAACATTGAAGTACCCGAATGAATCTGTTACCCGAAACCCGAGTACCCAACAATTCCCAACCCTATGTCGGTGACACCATGAGAGCTGCTGCTGCATTACCAGAGCATTGTTTTCTTCAATAAAACTGATGGTGGAGTTGATGTTTAGGCCAGGCAAAGTAATGATACCAGCAAAGTCCTGCCAATCCGGCGGCTTCCCCTACAAAAGACGGATTCCACATAAACCCCAAAACTTTCAAGAATTTGCTCTCATTAATGGGAGGGTACTTTTTTGCATAAAAATAAAACGTTAAGGGCAAAATAACTTAAAAAAAAACTAAAATGATAAAATTGAAAAACGTCGAGAATAAATTTAAGCATCATGCCATTATATATTCCATCATCATTGTATATTTTTATTATAATTTATGTCTAAAAAAATCCTAATCTTTTTTATGAATAAAATTATTTGTCTAAATTAAACATAAACACTACAAACCCTTAAATCAAAGATCACAGCTTATAGCTAAAATCTCCACCCAAGTAAAAATTGCAAAATCCTCATGTAACATCTACTCAGCTAGATTAACATTTTACAAAATAAAATTTTCAAAATTTAAAGTATATAAATTATGATTTCAAAAAGTCTTTTTTGAATAAATAAAAAAAAAACGATATCTAAGATATCAAAACATATTTGTTTTTAAAATGTATTATCAAATAAAAAATTATTTAAAAGAAGGGCTTAGATCATCTAAGACATCTGGATCTAAAAAAATGAATTTAAAATTTTAAAACACATACTGAATATTCAAATCCTCTTAAAGTTGGATAATCAATGTTAGAATCCACTTAAAAACAAATATATTCTTTATTTTGTAATTTAAAATCCAACGATAAATATTCGAATTTCAGATAACAGAATTTTAAGAGTATCTCGACATCCAAAAAATAATAATTTAAACATCTGAATCTGCAATTCTAATTTTCATTCCTAGAATAGAAGACTGATATTCAAGTTTCCACACAAAAAACAGAGCCACAATCCTCATTCAATGGCTTATGACGTTTTGGTTTAATCATAAAATTAAAATTTTCAATATTTCAATTTACAAATCTCATCATATATTTGTAAATATAAGAACATATATGCTGAAGGCTAAGAATGAGAACATACAAAAGATTAACTTCATCTATCATCAAATCTCCTATAGAAAAAATGTGTTTACTTTTCTTGTGGACTCTACAAACCACTACCAACGAACTACACGTTTTATATAATCAGGTTTCATCATCCAAAACCAGTTTGTTTGAAGCAACATAACCATCCTTCATGAGCTCAAATCAGTCCATCCAACGCTTGGTAAATCTCCGGTGTGTACGGATTTGATGTGTCCCCCACAACGAATGGGGTAAATACAGATCCAACATCCACCCAAGCACAACCGGGAGACTTCGTTACGCCTGAATCCTTCATCAATGTCCTGACTTTTGCTAGTTTTTTCCAACAACCGGCAGCAGCATACATGTTAGCAATCAACACATAGTACCCTGAATTCTCAGGTCTAAGCTCCAAAAGTTTCTCACCCGCCCATTCCCCTATATCTGTGTTTCCATGAATCCTACAACCATACAAGAAAAGTGCTCCAAACGAGGAACTAAACCGTAAAAACTTTGCATCCTTTTAAACCAAAATTGTCCTTCGATTACTAGACCACAATGACTGCAAGTTGATAGGATAGCCACCATCGTTACATGATCCGGTTTGATCTGAAGATTAACCATCTCCTCAAATAACTTTATAGCAGTATGTCCCTCTCCCTGCATCCGGTATCAGGCAATCAAAGAAGTATAGGTAACTTCATCCCGCTTTTGCATTAAATTGAATATGCGCTTAGCTGCAAGGAGTTTTCCCGACCTTGCATACATAGCAACAAGAGCATTCCACAACAATAAACAATCCTCGAAACATTTGCATCGGGTAATGTAGCAGTGTAATTCTTTACCATGTTGCAGATTTGCCACTCAAGCACAAAGGGGCAAGATGCTGGCAATAGTAACATAATTGGGTTCAACCCCGGAAAGCAACATCTCTTGAAATAGGAAAGATGCTTCTTCGGACTTATTCGTGTGAGTGTAACCTAAAGCATCGAGTTCTGTAGATGCAACAAGGTTATCCCAACAACCTTGTAACCCAAGGAGTATGTCCTTGAAATAGGAAAGGAGTATAATTACTTGAGAAATTGTCCTTGGGTTACAAGTTCCTTGAAAGATGCAACAAGGTTTTCTATCATAGATGCATCACCAGTTGTGAAAGTTTTCACCTTATTCTTTTCACAATCATATGATTCAGGCGGTTGATCGGATTGAAAGTCTACAGGTTTGACACTTTGTTTCCACTTTTTTTGAATGAACTTCTGGATTAGGGATATAGACAAGCCTTGCAACACTAAACGAGAGGATGAAGATGGCATACACTGGCCATATGACTGTACCAACCAGGGATTTAAAAAGCGGACCGCGACCGCGATATCGGCCGCGATATAGCGGTTGCGCCGCCGTCCGCAATCGCCGCAATTCAGACGATTTTGTCCGAAACAGCGATATAACACCGCACTTGTGACCGCAATTTAAAACCCTGGTACCGACATCTACCACATTCTAACAAAGATACTTCATTTCACCTGAAAATGAGAAAATCAACGTAGGTGAAAAAAAAGACCTTAAATTTAAGCAAACTCATGTTCCAGAATCATATTGGACTAAATCAAACTGGTTTAGAAAGACGATTATAACAACAGGTAATTGATAGAACCAGGGTTTCAAAGCAAAAAAAACGGTGGGACGCGGAATCACACTAGTTGCGGTGGATCGCGGCCGCAATTTAACGGTAGTAACGGGCCGCTATCCCCGTTTTCTCCCGTTACTGTAAAATCTAAAAAAATCCATGGGCGGGCGATAAGGGTGAGCGTGAGAGTGTAAAGGGAGGCGAGCTGATGAGACTTACAGGGAGAGGATTGCTCGACGTTGAGGAGATGGGATTGACGGCGCGCCGACGACAAGAGGTGAAATCGCGCGGCTCTAGATGCTGGTCTGATGACGACGGCGGGAAAACAACCCTTTTGGGGTTTGAAAGCCAAAGAGATAACGAAGAATAAAGGCTTAATAGCAAAATAAGTGCCCAAACTATCATATTTTTACTTTATAAGTGTTTAAATTATTTTTTTGCTTTTCTTTAGTGTACAATTTATTATTTTGTTAAAATAAATGCTCAAATTATTTTTTTGTTCAAATAGATATCTCGATTTAACTTTAAAAGGGCAAAAAAATAATAATTTTGACACGTAAAAGTGACAAAATAATTTAAGTACCTAAAAGAATATAATAATTTAAGCACTTAAAAAAGAAAAACATGATAATTTGGGCTTTTATTTTATCTTTAAGCCAAGAATAAAGAAGGATTTAGATTTTGTTATTAATATTATAATTTTATTTTTATTATCATTAAAAAAAACTTTTGGGTTATGAGAATCTAATTAGGAAAAGATATTATTTTTAATGTATTAGGTGATGTAAACATTAATTTTCAAGATAAGGTATGTAATATATAATTTATGTGTCCGAATTTGAAAAAAAAATGAATAATCAACCTAAAAAGTGGTACCAAACAATTATAGTTAACAATTTAAACATCTGAAAGTATTTTCTCTATTTGGATAATTAGTAACCATCAATTAAAATGTTTAGTATCTCACTATAAAATTTTAACCACCGAAAGTGCTTTGAAATGTGGTTTTTTTTTTGAGCTGTGGGGTTTTCTTAGAATGAATTGGGATTTTTTAATTAGTGGTTTATATATTAATAATTTAATCGTTGAATCTACTAATATAAATGTATTTGTCATGCATATAACTTTTTAAATTAATCTGATATCTCTTTTACGTTAATTCAAAATAATATTTTTTTATTAATATATAATGACTATAATTTTTTAAAATATACCTAAAATAAATGATTTTTGTTGTTGTGGTGATGGTGGTATATATACTTACCCAACTAATATTCTGCCAATGTATATATATATTTATCTCTTCTCGAGTTAATATTCCAAGTCAGTTCTTATTCATATATATTTAATGGTTGAAGAGTTTTTTTTAAACAATTTTTATTTAGAGGGAAAAATAATTTTTTACTTATGATCATATTATTGACCGTGATAACTGACACTTTTTTATTGATTTTTTGTTCGTATGAATTGTGAATTAGCTCAAACAAATTATTTCAATTATAATTTAATGTACTTATAGTTTATGTATCGTCATGTTTTATTACAGTTCACCTCCTAGACAAGCTCGTAGTCCTCCAAGAAGGTCTCCCATCAATCGTAGACGTAGCCCTTCTCCAATTCGTAGACGGAGCCGTTCTCCTATTCGTAGACCTCTTCGATCTCGTTCAAGGTAAAAAAGCATTTGACCGAATGATATTACCTTTTGTCAACAATGAAAACGGTCTAATTATTTTGTTATGGCATGTATATTTACAATGATTGTTATATTGCACTAGTTTTTATTCTGACCCTTGAGGCTCAAACAATTTGGTAAAATAAAAGTAAACAACCATATGAATTTTATCAAAATATTTTAAAACCCCGAAACACTCTTCGGCACTTAATTTATTTCTCAATACCATCGTCTGAACCGTCTTCTTTTTTTCACCTAAAATAGTATAACACTAGTGAGCTGCAAATAAATGAGTATTGTCATTACATATACTTTTTAGTTCAATTGATAAATTTTTAATAGTTTAAAAGTGGTTAAAGACAATATTTATTTATAGATATTCTTAATTATTTGACAATAAACATACTATTTTTTATAGATGGAAAAACTTTACAGTGCTCGACGAGTACCATTAACGACGAGCACCGATGAGTACCATTAATTCAATTTATAAATATTAAAAATTTAAAGGACTCACCGTATAATTACAAATTATTTAAAAAATCAAAAAGATAAATTAATTTAAATATATTATTTTATTTTTAATTTTTAAACATAAATCAAAATACCTATCTATCCTTAAATTACAAAAGTGCATTTTCGAAAGGAGGACGATAAGCATTAGTCTATTAATTTACCCGTCAGAGTTGATTTAATTAGTATATGAACACCAGCAGACGCCAACTTGTTTCGAAAGAGGAAATTAAACAGTGACAGGGCAGCGATAACGATGACAACGGCAGGATACCGGTGACAACAGTAGCAACGGCGACCGCATCAACGAGTACTTGTTTCGAAAGGGAAAATTAAACAGTGGCAGGGCCTGAATTTGCCTTTTGATTTTTAAATAATTTATAATTATATGACGAGTCTTTTATATTTTTAATTTTTATAAATTAAATTAATAATACTTATCGGTACCTGTCGTAAGTGGTGCTCATCGGTACTCTTCAAGTGCTATAGACTCATCCTTATAGGTAAAGTAATTTAAACTCGTATTTTTTAAAATAAATATCATTTATTTTTGTTAATAGACTTTAATTGATAAAAAATTCTTTCTTTATTTGATTAAAACTTAAAGTATAAGCTTACCGTGTATATCAATTTGAATTAAATCCAGGAAAAAAATACAAAAAATACATTAATACATGAAAGACAAACCTAACTCAGTCTGAGCTCTAAGCAAAGGCCCACAGCCATTAAACACCATTTTATGAATAAACAAAAAGGAGAGAGAGAGACAAAAAAAGGGTGCTGTTTTCTGTTCTACTGTGGAATTTCTCCATCTCCCTTTCCCTCTCTTATTGCTCCAAAGTCACAGTTTTCTAGTCTTTCAGCTTTCAGTTCACTGCTTCACTGTAAAACAAGGAGAAAGGCGCTTCACTTAACCAAAGGAAACTTCTTTTTCTCCCCCAGAAATCAATTGTAAGCTTCTTCAGTTTCTTTCACTTTTGTTTTCTGTTTCGTCTGGTTTCTGGGGATTTCTTTCTGTTAAAGTGTTTTCCTTTTTTATTATTAAAATTGGGTTTGTTGATGGTTTTTGGTATGATGGATTGTTTGTTTTCTTTTGAATATGATTAGAGTTTTACATGCGTAAATTTGTTCTGAAAAAAGAATGAAAACATTATGGGTTCTAAATCCATTATATAAATATCGTCTACTAGTAATAAGAATAAGCTTGTAAACACTTTGATGAAGATGATAAGCTCTTAATTGTATTTCGTTTTTCTTCCTCAAAAAATTATATATAGAGAATCAAATTGTATCTCGAGTCATTGCCATTTGTATTGGTTTCCAGGTGTTTCACTGCAATTATCTTTTTAGCTAGTCTAAACGATGGAGCGATCCAGATTTAATACGAGGGGTCGTTGCTCTGGTTCGACACCATCGGAAGAATCGGCTTTGGATTCCGAAAGGAACTGCTGCTGTCATCCTCATCTTCCTTCATTTGGCTCACCGACACTTCAGCCTTTTGCTTCAGCTGGACAGCACAGTGATATCAATGCTCCTTACTTTTCATGGCCGACCTCCAGCAGGTTAAATGATGCTGCTGAAGAGAGGGCGAACTATTTCGCTAATCTACAGAAAGGAGTTTTGCCTGAGACTCTTGGCCGGTTGCCGAAAGGGCAACAGGCTGCATCATTACTTGAGCTGATGACCATAAGAGCATTTCATAGCAAGATTTTGAGATGCTACAGTCTTGGGACGGCAATTGGTTTTCGTATTAAAAAGGGTGTTCTGACTGACATTCCTGCTATACTTGTTTTCGTTTCCAGGAAAGTTGATAAGCAATGGCTCAGTCCCATCCAATGTCTACCCACAGCCTTAGAGGTTATTCAATTTTACATCCTATCATTCCCCTTTTCCTCTGTTGCTCCAACTCTTTGACCTTTCCCATTCTTACTATATACTGGTTTTATCTGATTTCAACCCCTTTTAGTTGGGCTCGGGTTCAATATGTTGGTAAAGTAAGTATTAAATCCTTTAATCAGGGGCCAGGAGGAGTATGGTGTGATGTGGATGTTGTGGAGTTCTCATATTTCGGTGCACCAGAGCCAGCACCCAAAGAGCAGCTGTACACAGAGATCGTGGATGATTTGCGTGGGGGTGATCCGCATATTGGCTCAGGTTCTCAGGTATTCTCAAGTTGACATGCAATGTTTTTCATTCGATGGTAGTTGGTAAATCTTTTTGGTGTACAAGCAGGTTTGATAACTCTGAGCTTCCAAAGCAAGCTTTAGATTCCAGTTTAGTCCTATATGATGTTATTGCCAGCACCTCAGCGGTTAAAATTACCTTGAAAACTGCATTTTTGTTATTTTAAGGATTGTGCAAATCTATTCCATGGGCTTGAATGGCATAATGATTAATGACTAATATATAAATGTTCATTGACCATTTTACATCCTGTTTTTGTCCTTATTTATCGTATGAATTTTCATGTACACTATTACAATTGTTTTACCTCAGGTAGCAAACCAGGAAACATATGGGACTTTGGGTGCTATTGTGAAAAGTCAAACTGGCAGCCGACAGGTTGGGTTTCTCACAAATCGTCATGTTGCTGTTGACTTGGATTACCCAAATCAAAAAATGTTTCATCCTTTGCCTCCAACACTTGGCCCTGGTGTATATCTTGGTGCAGTGGAGAGAGCCACTTCATTCATCACAGATGATCTTTGGTTCGGCATTTTTGCCGGAATAAACCCTGGTAAGAATTTTATGATTACTTGGATTCTGCTAATTCTCTTCTTGATTTTGTGTTGAAAGCTTATGATGCAACATGAACGAACTACTTAGCTATTTTGAAGTTATCTTAATGAAGCTTTTGAACTATGTCATTTTGCTGTTTTATTTAGAAACCTATTCGATACCATTGGTTCATTACAATCTTCATGCCATTGTTTGGTTAAGGTTTAATCAGGTCAACGTTACACATTCTTATTGTGTTTGTAGCGGATATGATTTATGCTTTGCTTCCTTATCGTTTGATTAATTTTGCATTTGTTTTCAAATGGGATCTTTTGCCTTGTTTTTATTTGAACTTACATGAGCTATTTGTCTCAAGATCTTATTGCTCATGTATCTTCTCAATTTTTTGCACTATTTGGAATATGGTGTGTAGTTATGGCTCTATTGAAATGGAATCTCATCGGGATTCCTTTTGTTCAGCATTGGACTAGTTGGTTAAATGATGAGCTCCCACTTTTACTTGGATGGTGTATCAGCCGGTTGATGCATCCTTTGCTCCTGTTCCCTAGGAGACGTCAATTGTTAAAACTCGTAACTTCAACATGTAGGTCTCAAGTTCGATTCGAACTAGGGGAGGGGAGGTGGGGGTTATTACATTGGGTCGGATACCACCATTGGTATCTAGTTTTGTTGCTATTCTTTCCTTATCTTCTTTCATGTTTCCCATTTGATCTGCTTAGAAGGGTTTTCCTAGTGTACGCCATTTTTCACTTCTTGTACTGACTTTCAATTGTGTCCCTGTTAATTCCATTAACTTGCAGAAACATTTGTCAGAGCAGATGGCGCATTTATCCCGTTCGCTGATGATTTTGATATGTCCACTGTTACTACATCCGTCAAAGGTGTTGGTGAGATTGGTGATGTTAAGGTTATCGATTTACAGTCTTCAATTGGTAGCCTTATTGG
Organism: Hibiscus tridactylites; assembly: GCA_958450335.1. Taxonomy (NCBI): domain Eukaryota; kingdom Viridiplantae; phylum Streptophyta; class Magnoliopsida; order Malvales; family Malvaceae; genus Hibiscus; species Hibiscus tridactylites. The sequence goes on along the minus strand of OY288265.1, from coordinate 107,944,236 downwards.
CAAGCAAGTTATGAAGGTTGGAAGGAGTTCTGGCTTAACCTCGGGAACCGTATTAGCTTATGCCCTTGAATATAATGATGAGAAAGGCATATGCTTCTTAACCGATTTTCTTGTTGTTGGCGAGAATCAACAAAGTTTTGACCTTGAAGGGGACAGTGGAAGCCTCATCATTATGAAAGGTGAAAACGGGGAGAAGCCAAGGCCAATAGGAATTATATGGGGTGGAACTGCAAACCGGGGTCGACTTAAGCTAAAAGTTGGAGAACCACCCGAAAATTGGACCAGTGGGGTTGATCTTGGGAGACTGCTCAACCTCCTTGAGCTTGATATTATCATTACAGAGGAAGGGCTTAAAGGTTTGTCCTTTCCGTTAACACTATTTTTACCTTCCATCATTTAGTATATTTTATTTCATATTCATCTTCAGTCATTATCGATTCTCAATAAATGCCTTGATGCTTAGAAAATTTTGCTCGATACGAGTCTTTGATGCCATGATTGAATTTTTTAACCTCAACTGTATTATTTTCGTTTCCATGTGAGTAATCTAGCTTTATGTGTCATGGTAGAATTTCCTCATTAATTCAAATGTTTTCTTTGGCGAGATAGACCGAGAAGGCGAGAATGATGGGACCCCTGTGATGAATGAAAATCCGAATATAATGCTGGAAAATTGAACTTACACTTCAATTATGGTCTTTAGGCTATGAAAGGCATTTTTCATCTATTTGCATGCATCATGCAAACTGGCTATGAGACTCCACAACTTGTTCCTAATGTCACTTTCATTCTTGTTATTTGCAGAAGCAGTGCAAGAACAAAGAGCAGCCTCAGTGGCGGCTATTGCCTCCACGGTTGGGGACTCTTCGACCCCGGAAAGAGTTATAAAGGAAAAGAGCGAAAATAAAATCGAGCCATTAGGTTTTCAGATTCAGCAAATCCCATTAGAAGTAAATTGCAGCAGCCCGGAAACGAATCCATCAACGATAAAAACCGAGTTCAATTTGGAAGATGGTATCAATGCTGGTCCTAGCATAGAGCACCAGTTTATTCCCAGCTTCATCGGACGATCTCCCTTGCATAAAAACTTATCCGACAAGGCCGTCTCCGAAAATCTTGCATCGTTAAGGAATGGCTGCGATGAAGATCTTTGCGTTTCGTTGCATTTGGGTGACAATGAAGCCAAGCGGAGGCGTTCCGAAGCTTCAACAAGCACCGACGAACCAAAGTAAAAACCCTTTCTGGAGCTTGAGGGCTGCAAGCCTAAATTTTAATCAGAGTTAAAGGCAGCAAAATGTACGTGTTAACTTTGCAACTTTACTAGGCCGAGTTAACCTCAGTAAATTACACAAGAGTGATTCAGTAAAGAACTTTCTTTTTCCCTCTTTGCTTCTTTTGTTAAAAAAATCTATCCTTCTCCCACTGCTCTTGGTGATTTAATTTTTCATATAATTTTTTATTAATTTTATTACATTATAAAATGAGTTTTTTCCTGAAATTTATTCCTGGTTCATTGCTTTGCATGTTTCGATGGATATTTGGTTAGTTTTATTCTTGGTTCGTGGATATTTGTAATCCTGTTGATCTTCCTTACTCTGGATTTTTAGACTGAATTTGAATACGCAGTTTGCACTCGTGGATAATTTCTCACGACGCTCGGCTCTGATTTGGTGGTCTTTCAATATCTTAATTCTCTTTTGTGGTTCGGTTGTCATTACAGTCAGATTTGTTCGTATTTATTTTTTGTTTTAAGTCTTTTGGATGAGTTTTTAACCTTTTTCATGTATAGTCATAATAGTTGTAGACTCTTATTGTAATTTTAGGTATTTTCTCATTTAATAAAAGAAATAAAATCAATAATAACTCCAGCATTTGACCTTTTGGTCACTTCTCTTATATTTTCTTTTTTGTGCAAACAACCCCTGATCTTACTTAGACGGCACTGATGTGTCATTATCGACATCATCTTATTGGTTCAATGGTTCAAATGCTTAAAGAGATATAAGAGTTGAGAATTGAGGGAGCAAAACCACTAGGATAACCCAATTATGCATTCATTCTTTTCAATTCCTTTCCTCAAACTTCTTTCCCAAACTAATTAATTGCTTTAAGAATTTATTAATTGCATTAGGTAAGTCAATCAATTCTGATTTCCCTTAAATCTCCTAAAAAAATTCTATATATTTTGATTTTATGAGCCATCGAACTACCATTGCTCCAGTCAAGTGGAGAAGAAGATCCTGACAAATTCGTAGAACCTGAACCAGCAAAAAGTTCAAGTGAGGACGCAGTTGCTAGCGTAGGTGATGCACATGTTCTACGGGTTTGTCTAAAATGAAATCTGATAAAACGAGGTTAAAATGAGGCGGTACATAAATGTTTATAAAAATGATAAGAATTTATGTATAAAACTTGTAAGGATTTTCTTGGTACATAAATTCTTATGAAAAATTGTAAACATTTTTGTATATTCCGAAATAAAAAGAGTAAAAGCTAAACCAGTTAATTGATAGACTTAAAAATAGGATAAGAAATTGTGTACCTACATTTTTCCTTACATTTTCTGTAACAAATTATGTTTATTTTGTAATGATTTTTGTAGATACTTAAATTCTCATAATTATTATAAGAAAAAAAGTTATCTTGTAGCCCTTTTGTATGTACACAAATGATTATCGTAAGCTGAGCTCCTTTTGGTTTGGGTGATCTCAGGTAAGGATTTCGGTACGTACGTTTTTTATTACCACTTCTATAACAAACTATGTATATTCCGTAATAGTTTCAGTAGCTACTAAAATTCTCATCGTTCTTGTATGATTTTTTTATTGTAGGCCAATATGTATGTACACAAATGCTTACCTTAAGTTGAGCTCCTTTTGGTTTGGGTGATCTCGGGTAAGATTTTCGGTACATATGTTTTTTATTACCATTTATGTAACAAATTATGTATATTCCGTAATAATTTATGTACATGTCAAAATTCTCACCGTTCTAGTAAGGAAATAGGTTTTCTTGTAGCCCAACTTGTATGTACACAAATGCTTACTTAAGTTTAGCTTCTTTTGGTTTTATTGGTTTCGAGTAAGGATTTCAGTACGTATGTTTTTTATTATCATTTATATAACAAATTATGTATATTCTGTAATAATTTCTGTACCTACTAAAATTTTCTTCGTTCTAGTAAGAAAATTGGTTTTCTTGTAGCCCAACTTCTATGTACACAAATGCTTACCCTAAGTTGAACTCCTTTTGATTTTGGTGATCTCAGGTAAAGATTTCGGTACGTGCGCTTTTATTACCATTTATGTATACATTATGTATATTTCGTAATAGTTTATGTACGTACTATAATTCTCATCGTTCATGTAAGAAAATAGGTTTTCTTGTAGGCCAACATGTATGTACACAAATGCTTACCGTAAGTTGAGCTTTTTTTGGTTTGGGTGATCTCAAGTAAGGATTTCGGTATGTACTTTTTTATTACCATTTCTATAACAAACTATGTATATTCCGTAATAATGTCTGTACATACTGAAATTCTTATCGTTCTCGTAAGAAAATAGTTTTCTTGTAGGCCAATTTGTATGTACACAAATGCTTACCGTAAGTTGAACTCCTTTTGATTTTGATGATCTCGGGTAAAAATTTCGGTACGTGCGTTTTTTTTATTACCATTTCTATAACAAACTATGTATATTCCGTAATAATTTCTGTATATACTGAAATTATCATCGTTCATGTAAGGAAATAGATTTTCTTGTAGGTCAATCAGTATGTACATAAATGCTTACCGCGAGTTGAGCTCCTTTTGGTTTTGGTGATCTCGTGTAAGAATTTCGATATGTACCTTTTTTATTACCCTTCATGTAACAAACTATGCATATTCTGCACTAATTTCTGTACCTACTGAAATTCTCATCGTTTTAGTAAGAAAATATATTTTCTTGTAGGCCAATCTGTATGTACACAAATGCTTACCCTAAGTTGAGCTCCTTTTGGTTTGGGTGATCTCGGGTAAGAATTTCTGTATGTACACAAATACTTACTTTAAGTTGAACTCTTTTTAGTTTGAGTGATATCAGATAAAATTTTCGGTACGTACGTTTTATATTACCATTTATTTAACAAATTATGTGTATTTCGTAATAATTTTTTTTATACATAATTAAATCCTCATAGTTTTTTTTATAAGAAAAGAAAATTATCCGTTTTCTTACTGTTAGTGTAAACATGTACAAACCAAATTTATATACAAACCTGTAAAACAAGGATGAAAATCTTCTACCATTTTCGGTGCCCATACTTATACTCCATACTTAAAATTAAGTTTAGGGTTTTAAGTTGGGGGTTATAGTTAGAATTTAGAGAATTTTGGATATGTTGTATTTTTTAGGATATAGAGTGTAGAGTTTAGAATTTAAAATTTAGGGTTAAGACTTAAAATATAATTTTATTGTGTTTTTTAGTGTTAGGACATAAGTAGAAGTATCGAAAAATAACAATTTTTATTCCTAAAACAGGTTTCACCGCAGAACTTCCCCGTTACATCGCATGCCATTACATTTAACTGAACGGGCTGTAAGTTCAGGGTAAAAAGTAAAAGGCAAAAACGCAGTCGTAAAGGCAGAGTCCAGAACTCAGGAAGAGTGTGTGAGAGACGGGAGAATGACGTGGCCATGGGAGTTGAGTTGAAGTGTGAATTGCTGCTCGAGGATGACGATGATGGTCGACACCTGACTCACTCACTGCCTGCCTCCAAACCTAACACAAATTTATATATATATTTTGAAAATTTCCTTAATCCTGCAAGCAAGATCCCACCATGGAGCCCCAACCCCAGTCTCAGCCCCGGCGGCCTCGCGGGTTCGCTGCAGCAGCCGCGGCGGCTGCAGCCGCTGTGAGCACCACTGGTACTCCCTCTGGATCCGTCGGCGCAACCACGGCCTCCTCCTCCTCCGGAAAGGGCAAACGTGAGAGGGAGAAAGAAAAAGAGAGGACAAAGCTTCGGGAACGGCACAGGCGAGCCATCACCAGCCGTATGCTGGCCGGATTGAGGCAATACGGTAATTTCCCTCTTCCCGCGCGTGCTGATATGAACGATGTACTGGCCGCCTTGGCCCGTGAGGCTGGTTGGACCGTGGAGCCCGACGGCACTACTTACAGGCACTCTCCTCCGCCCCAACATCAACAAAATTTGGTCTGTTTCTTTCCCTCAGCTACTAAATTACATTTTAGAAAAACGTAATTGCTAATGCTGATTGATTCCTTTATTTCGGATTTCTCGGCTTCTTCTTCAATCATGAGTTTACTGACAGTTTTACTTGGGGGGGGGGGGGGGGGGGGGTTAGCCCTGAAGATTTGAATATCATGTGGCCAGTGTCCTCGGCTTTAGCTAGTTTCCTCATAGCTCTGTCCAATCGGACAAGTTAAGCTAATAAGAACTGATTGACTTGAAAGTATGGCTATAATGTCTGTGCAAGTACTGATAATTTGCTATAATTATTAATTTCTTAAGTGGGATGAATACATGGTTATCCAGGTCACCTTCAATTTACCCGTTAAGCTGTTTTTCCACACCATAATGTTCACTCTCCGCACTTGATATATGCTGATATTATGGAATCAAATTGTGTCAGCATCAAGCATGGTTTGGATATGTCTTTTTCTTTAAGAAAATTCTAATTTTCTCTCGAATCGCTGGCGTTTCTGTTTCAAGTTTGCCTTTTGTGGCTATTTTATAGCTGTACATTATTTGCTGTAGTCTGTATCCTGATAATTTATCTGGACATCCATATTATAAGTGCTTTACTGTGTGCGGCTATAGGTGCTTGATTTTTCTTTGTGGCAAATACGTTTTGACCTTTGATAATGCTTAGGGAGCATATCCAGTGAGGTCAGGTGAAAGTCCACTATCAGCTACTTCTTTGAAGAATTGCTCGGTTAAAGCAACATTAGACTGTCAGCCACCTGTTGTCAGAATTGATGACAGTTTGTCTCCAGCATCTCTCGATTCTGTTGTTATACCGGAGAGAGATGCTAGGAGTGAAAAATATCCAAGTGCTAGTCCTATCAACTCGGTTGAGTGCCTGGAAGCAGATCAGGTAAATGTCGAGTTAAATATTGATTGCTTATTCTTTTCTTTCACTTTCACTTTCACTTTCTTCATCCCTATGATATTTGAGCTTCAACCTAAGGGTTCTACAAATATAATGATGTCGCTACTATGATTTGTTAAGAGTAATTTATTCTAGGATTGTAGTTGTGATTTAAGATAAAAAAAATGAATGTTCTTAATCTTCTTCTTATTGAAATGATAGATACCTATTGTTGCTTTGGCTACCGTTTTGAACCGGCAATAGGATTAATCTATGTTTTCCAAATTTCCATCTATTTTGGATTCTTTTAACATTATAAATGTGTCTGATATAGTGATTCATTAAAGCAGCTTATACACGATGTTCATTCAACAGAGCACGGAAATGACTTTACCGGCACCGAATATGTCCCTGTTTATGTGAAGCTTTCGGTGAGATGCACAGCTCATGGCTTGTTATCTTTAACGTCGACTTTCAAATTCTCTGTGTGGGAACTCAACTCTTTTCTATTCTTTGGCAGACAGGTGTCATCAACAACTTTTGTCAGTTAGCTGATCCTGATGGTGTTAGACAGGAGCTAAGTCATATGAGCTCTTTAAATGTAGATGGAGTCATTGTAGATTGTTGGTGGGGAATTGTTGAGTGCTGGAACCCACAGAAGTATGTGTGGTCTGGCTACCGGGAATTATTTAACAATATACGAGAGTTCAAGTTGAAGATACAGGTTGATTTCAGCTAAATAAAGTTGCATTTTCCCTTGGCCTTCTTTTATGGTCGTAGGTGTTTAACATTATTTGAGAGTTGATATAGTAGTGGGAAAATGACTTTCTATACTGTTGTTGTAAGAATTACAGCATCTTAATATCTATATAATGAAACGTATTAGGAATTCTGAAGTAATGACTCTTTTGATGTCTGCTTGTTCCAGCTCGAGGCTCATCGAGCTCGAAATTTTAGGCTCGAGCTCGGCTTGGAAACAATACTATGGGCTCGGCTTGGGCTCAAAGCTCGTCCGGCTCGGCTTGGCTTGGCATGAACAATTTTCCTACAATTATTTTTATAAAAGATGGGGCCTCGTTAACAACCCCTTTCATAACCAACACTGAAATGAAATTCAATGTCGGGAAAGGGGAAAAGAGTGCCCAAAAATTAGATTAATCCAAATAACCAAGAAATAATCTTACAATACAAACACATAATCAAAGAAAATACAAAATCAAACAACAACCAACTAAGGAAAATGAAACCACAAACATGCATCATTGGATTTTCCCCTAATTTATTTTATTGCTTTTCTTTTGTTAAACATATTACTTTCGGTGCATATGTAGATATAATATATATATATATATATATATATATATAATTATTCCGAGCCTATTCATGAGCTTTTCGAGCCGAGCTTGGGTTGCTTTGGCTCGGCTTGTTAAGGTCTTGAGCCAAGCCCGAGTCGAGCTCACTCGAGCCGAGCTTTGACCGAGCCAAGCCTGAGTAGCTTGCGAGCCGGTCAGGCTCATTATCACCCCTAGTTCTGAGTTCATTCTTTACTAAACATACTTTTATATGTCCCATAATGCTTTCTGTTCAAAAGTTCCATTGGTTTTTTTATCCATGTATTTCTACTTGTTTACATTTTTTCTTCTTATATTGGAAATTGTACAAAATGTTGACATATCTGAATTCTGAACAAAAGAAAAGCATCATTAAAGTTCCATTGGTTTTTTTATCCATGTATTTCTACTTGTTTACATTTTTTCTAATGTTGACATTTTTTCTGCATTTGTCGGAGCAAACCTTCAGTTTCAGGAGTCTTCTTAGGTGGTTTTTGGCCTTATGTAGGAAGCATCATTAAAGTTTCTTCTTCACTTTTGAAGGTTGTAATGGCATTTCATGAGTATGGGAGAACTGATTCTGCTGATGTACTGATCCCCCTACCCAACTGGATTTTGGAGACAGGAAAAGCAAACCAGGATATCTTCTTCACTGATCGTGAAGGAAGGAGGACTACTGAATATTTATCCTGGGGCATTGACAAAGAACATGTTTTAAATGGAAGAACTGGTGTCGAGGTATTTAAAAACTGATAATTTTGTCTACGCCATTATATTTATTGTTACCACCAGCCTCATTCTTTATCAATTGGTTGGAAAAGGCAATTTTCATCTCTTTTCGCCTTTGTGTTTCATCCAAAGTAAACATTAGTCTTTTGATGCGTAGGACCAAAAAACTTGCTTGAGAAACTCTTGCCTGTATTGATTGTCCTGCTTAGTGTTATTGTCATTTATTTGCAGGTCTATTTTGATTTCATGAGAAGCTTCAGGACAGAGTTTGATGATTTGTTTGCAGAGGGTCTTATTTCTGCAGTGGAGATTGGACTTGGACCATCTGGTGAGTTGAGGTATCCCTCTTTCTCAGAAAGGATGGGATGGAGGTATCCTGGCATCGGTGAGTTTCAGGTATCTGTTAACTTTAACTCCAATGTGTTTCAATATTTCTGTTTCTTTTCTCCATTTAACATTGCAGGTTGGGTGTAAATTCTGAAACACAGTTGAATGGGTCTTCTTTGTTATGCAAATGATAGGCCATGATTAGATTCAACATGAAAATGCAGTTCAGCTACTGAGCTCAAGTGCTCAACTGTATTAGGTTCAAGTATGATTCAAGCTAACATTAAGATCAAGCTCAAGTTAGAACACTTGCATACTCGTATTTTTCATATATATGCAAGTTGTATGAATGCATTTAAAAAGAAAAAAGCTAAGAGTGTAAAAATTGTTAAATTTGGCTTTCTTAACACAATAGTGTACGATGTGCATGCAAGTCTAAGTATTCTTCAAGTCAAGCTCAATTATCAAATAGACATGCTCCCCAAAGTTAAAATCAGAATGAACTCATAAATTGTTAGATCAGCTCATTCTCCGCTGAACCTAGAACTATATATATGATGCTCAAATAGTGTTTAATGGTCATTTATTGTATTGCATTTGAAAATTTTGCATTCTCTCTCTTATGTGATTAATATCTTTAGTTGAAGACTTGTGTTTCTTTGACTTCACATCCCTACATGCGACATTTTCCTGATGCCATCAAATCTGTCCAGTGTTATGATAAATATTTACAACAACATCTACGGAAAGCTGCTAAATTGCGTGGGCACTCTTTCTGGGCTAGGGGACCTGTTAATGCTGGTCATTATAATTCTAGGCCACATGAAACGGGGTTCTTTTGTGAACGGGGTGATTATGATAGCTACTATGGGCGCTTTTTCCTCCATTGGTATGCCCAGTCACTAATGGACCATGCAGATAATGTCTTGTCTCTAGCGAATCTTGCTTTTGAGGAGACCCAGATTATTGTAAAGGTACGCTATTAGTGCACAAAATATGCCTGTAGAAAGCTAAGTTTAACTTTTTATACTGTTCATCTGCATGACTCATCATTCTTTGACTCTTTGTTAATAAATGTGTAAATATTATGTCGCTCATTTATTTTTAACTACTTTTCATACAATTCTCATTCTCTTTGCTATTTCCTTCTAACACTGACTGAACCTGGACCCCGTGCTTTTTTTATCCTGGTCATTGACTGATTCCAGATCTAAATGAATTATACTATTAGGTAATTCAAAGTGCAAAATCCTGGAAAATTGAATTACTTCATATGTTAAACTGTGGTTGTCTATAATAGTTTTGATGAATGGCCTGCATAGTTTTTGAACTGAAACAAAATGGATGTCATTGTGGCTAGTGGGTGGCTCCCGAAAATGATCTCTAATTAGAGCTTGCACAATATTAGAAATACGAAGGATTAATTTATGATGCTAACATGTAGATACCTGCAATTTATTGGTGGTACAAGACTTCCAGTCATGCGGCAGAGCTAACAGCAGGATATTATAACCCTACCAATCAGGATGGATATTCTCCAGTGTTTGAGGTTTTAAAGAAACACTCTGTGACATTGAAGTTTGTGTGCTATGGGTTGCAGATCTGTAGTTATGAAAATGATGAAGCATTTGCTGATCCAGAAGGTTTGAGTTGGCAGGTGTGTCTTCCTATGACTTCCATAGATATTTCCTTTCGTCATCTATTGAAGGGAAAACTCTTCAAACCATTTAGTTGCATGCTGTCCAGCCTATAATGTTAAGGATAGGCGGGTCTGCAAGAACATTTTTTTTGCTGCAGATTGTATTATCTAGCCTCAAACCAGGTTAACAAGTCTGGGAAAAATATCACTTCGGAGTTCGGACTCACTAAAATGAATGGGCCTGTGACGTGGATTAAAAATGGGGCAGTAAATAAACTGACCCTTATACCATGATAGCCAACTTTTGTAACTAAAAGTTTGAAGTATTAGGTTGGAGTGAACCATCTTGATTTCCCAGTACTTCCTTTTTGCCTGCAAGCTTATTGAAACAAGTCATCAACCACTTGCCCTCAGTTTATCATGTTATGAAATCAATTTCTTGACTGCAAGGTCACATCAGATTTGATCTGATTAAACCAACCCATAAATTGTAGGCAATATAGTTCTGAAAGTTCTAACTTACTGCCACAGGTTCTCCATTCTGCCTGGGATCGAGGACTGAGCGTTGCTGGTGAGAATACACTTTCATGTTATGACAGAGAAGGGTGTTTGAGAATAATTGAGACAGCCAAGCCGAGAAATGATCCTGATCATCGCCACTTTGCATTCTTTGTCTATCAACAGCCATCTCCTTTAGTTCAAGGAGTAATATGTCTCCCAGATTTGGATTACTTCATTAAATGCATGCATGGTAAGAATCTTAATCTTTTTTAATCGATTCAATGAAATGAGTTTCTTAGTTCAATGTTGGACTCCATTTTCTTCCATATCTTTCAGGGTGTTCAAAAGCTAGAAAAGGAATTTCCATACTAGACCTCTAAGGTTAATTTGAATGATTAGAATCAAAAGTTAAGACGCCAATATGATTTCGTAATCGAGTTTCCTCTAGCCATGCTAGACTAGCATAGCATAAACACGGTACATAAATTGCCATGGACTAATTGTTTTAATGCTTGGAATATCCCCACCCGAAGCATGTCGATTTTCCTCGGCCGGTTAGAGCCTGAAGTAGCATTAAGATCATGTAGCTTTCGAGAAATTGTATAATTTATTGTTTACACAATATCCTTTTTCTAATTTTTTTGGACAAATATGCATGCAGGAGATATCACTGGTGATCTAGTGCCCTGATAATGGTGGATGTCGATCTTTCTTTATACATATACAAACTAGAAAGTAGCGCCAATTTCGATTGTAAGCTAACAATGATAACGTGAAGTATTGCAGTACTGTAGGTTTATCTTAGGCTCCAGCTCTCGTCAGAGATTATACTGATTCTGGGCTGCTTGTATTTTCTGTTTTCTTTTTATCATTTGTAAAATTAGTTATTAGTCATCTTAAGGTATGATGTTATGAATAATATTGCCTTAACAATAATCTGGCTCAAGGTTATTTAGAGAAATAATTTCAAATTTAGTAAAGTCATCTTGTGCTGGTGCATAGTCCAAGTGGTAAGCAGTCTAATATTTGGGAGACTCACCCACCAATAGCAGGTGTGCGATGCGGGTCAGTCTAGATTAATCAGGGTAAAGCCCTAAGAAATCGAGAGGACAAAAAAAGTCCTACAACATTCATAATTGTCATGTGCAAGTCTATGTTATAGTTTAGGTCTAACCATGCTTGTCTCACGCTAGTGTTCTATTGTATGTAATCTAGATTAATTAACATCAATTAATTCAAGTTTTAGTCTAACCATTTTAACCCTATTCAAATTTATTTTTGATTAAAACCGAATATATTTCGATCTCAATCTAATTATACTTTGTAATGATTAATTTTGAAGATAATTATTCATACG